>CAWUFW010005653.1:0-1294281 GCA_963921515.1 Calotriton arnoldi | reverse complement strand
CTGTAACCCTGTTCAGAGAGAGCAGTTTACAGACCTGGACAATCCTTTCAGGAGGACGGATTCCCATCACTCACCAACGTGACATGCTTCATCATCTGGGTCTCCTCCTAGCGATACACTAGTGGCGCCAAGGGCTACAACCCTTTCAGTGAAAAAGGGGAGCTCACGGATGTTTTCACAATTACCTATAGCGCGGTAACGCGCTCTGTGAGATCCACTAGATGTGAAGAGGTGCTCTATTTTAGAGTGATGGACGCAGTGCACAAAAGTGAGAAAAGAGTGAGTTAAAATGAACAGCAAGAGAGAACAATTTTAATGGGTATCTCCTACTGCCCAAAATAAAAACAGTGCAAAGACAGTTTTGACATAATAACTGTCAACAGTTGGAACAAATAAAGGTCTACATGTTTCAGCCGATTGGATTAAATTAATCCTTGGCTTTCTCCAGGACCACAAAAAATGTATTGCTACTGCGTAAAAGGTGCAATTAATGAAATAAAAACAGGGTTGGAACAGATACAACTGTGTAACCTGTATCAGCAGGTTTCCAAATCCTCATCGATGTATGGAATGCTGATGGCATCTGAAAATAGAAAAGATGTCAATCTATGGTCAAGGTGTAACAACATCTCAAGGCTAAGTGAACTCTTAATATGTTTAGTTTTTAGTGACATCCTATTTGTCATCTATTTACTTCAAATATCAAGTGAATCTTACCCGTTATATACGAGGAAGACACCTCACCTCACCTGGCAACAGCTCAGAAAATGATGCCCCGCTCTACAGAGAAACAAGATAGAGAACAAGGGATGCTCAGGGTCGCTTCACAGTTTTCCACTTCCTGCATCTGGCTAATCCAAGATCTCAGTTATTTAAAAACTGCACAGCGCGCCAAGGAACTATGCCCACACAGAGAAAAATACATCTCGCATCTGCCTCAGTCGAACCTATGCAGATGGAAAAAGGGCCTTAGCTAACAAGTCTCATGCATCTTGTGTGTACCGCAAATTACATGCTGCAAGCGGTTAGAAAGATTTACAATGTAAAACACTGAGCGCTGAGAAAATTTAGCAACTGAGATATATCAATGACGGACATCCAGTGTTTTTAGCAATTGTAAACATTCAATGCACATACATAAGATGTCTAATGCGTGTCAAATAATGTTTTGGAGCGCCTGATTTAAAGCGCACTCTGAAGTGAAGGGGAATTGCCAAGCGCGCCGCGTCTGATTTAAAAAGCGCGCCGCTTCTGTTCAGACACGCACTCACAAGCGAAGGGAAATTCTACAAAGAAGGCCAAGCGTGCCGCTTACCTGTCCGTCGGTACCTCTGGCTTATTCAGAGCCATAGGGGAGGTACCGACTTCAGGCTGGCGCCATTTTTAAAGAGACAACGGAGCCTCAGGTGTGCCGCATTGAACGGTAACCACGTGATCTCGCGCCGGAAGGTCAAAGCGGTCTTACTGGGAAATGTAGTCTATCAGATGTGTAGTCGCATTAGTAACGTATCGAAATAGGATACTGATTCTATCTGTTCATCTAAACCCTCGATAAACTCGAGGGAACAGACCAGTTTGTGTCAATATGTCCAACTTTCTGAATGGATCTATGACTACAGCCGGGAACGCGCAAAGCGTCAAGAACCGAATGAACTCGTGGACTCAAACGTGTGTGCCACAGACATCACACGTGCATATTGGGAACTGTAGTCACCAGGTACCTAACACTGCGCAATGTCAATCTCTATAGCAGGTCAAGGTTGACCTATTAATGCATAGTCTCTGCACCAAGACGCACAGGCATATTGGGAAATGTAGTTCCCAAATACCCAAAATGGCGCATCACTCGTGGAAACATCTCAACCGCTGGGCTCGATTGAACTAATAATGCATGGTCTCCGCATGGTCTCCGCATCGAGACACACACAAAACACAGATATGCCATATTACTGATAGGTATATAGGTCCAATAATTTATCTGAAATTAGGCGTAAGCAGACAAGGCTCATAGAATGTCTGCGGGTGGTTCCGTGTAACCCCATGGATACGACAAGAGGATAAACATATGGTGTGATGTATGAGTGTAAATAGATCGTCAATATATCATGAGACAACTATTGCGTCAGTGTGTTACTGTGGTGTAATGCAATGTTTAGTCCTTGGAAGAACTATATAGGGTTCTTCATCTAGTGCTAGGGTGTAGTCAACAAACCTAGAAACACTAGCTCTTTCTGTGGTTTCTTTGAAAGAGGTACAAAGGGTTCCACATCAAGTAATAGGATATTCGTGTAGTATGTTGTAAGGTGTACACAAATAGTCACCACAGCCAGAGATATCTATTGTTCCAATGCGTCACATGGGATGTGATCCAATTTTTTGTCCTTGGTCAAACTACACAGAGTTCTTAGTCCTTTTACTGATCGGTGGGTCGAATGATCATACCTGGATCATAAGGAGACCCAAGGTATCTCATCATTGAGTCCTTGATCATGCCTGGATCATAAGGAGACCCAAGGTATCTCATCATTGATTCCTTGTTTATCACTTTGTAGCTTGAAGACCCATTTCTGTTCTCTAATGAACAGATATTTCGAGACATCGGTGATGTGATTTGGGATAAATGGCTGTTCCAAGACCGTCCACGTAAAGTCTTCTGCATGATGATTCATGTCTAGGAAATGTCTCGTGAGTCTTGTGGCCTGTTTCTTGCACCTAATGGTGCTCTTGTGCTCTAGAATCCTAGTCTTAACCTTACTGGTGGTTATGCCCACATAGTGGTATTTACATGGACATGTTATAAGGTAAATTAGTTTATCACTGTTGCAGTTGGTGAATCTATTCTGCATCCAGGGCCTGTTCGTACCAATATCTATCGATTTGGACTGTTGTGTCTGGGGACAAGCCGCGCAAGACCTGCAGCGAAAATGTCCACGGACTGCCGGAAGATCCCACAGAGTCCCTATACTTGGTGGAGGTTTAGTCTTTGGTCTGGTATGGACCAGTTGGTCATGTAGATTTGTACTTCTCTTAAAAGAGAAGAGTGGTAATGGGATCTGTTCATTTCCAATGTTCAGTATACGCCAGTGTCTGCGCACACTCTTTTGAATCTTGTTAGACATGGTACTGAAGGTGTTAACAAAGGTGATCCTATTCATCGGGGATTTAGGTACAGGTGGATCAAGAAGAGCCTCTCTGTTGTTGTTGGTGGCTCGTTTCAGGGAACGCCGCACCAGTTTTTTCGGGTATTTCCTCGCTCTTAGTTGTATTGATAGAGCGTTGGCATGATTTTCAAATTTTTCTTTAGTAGAACAATTTCTCCGGACCCGGAGAAATTGACCATATGGTAAATTGTCACGCAGTGACTTGGGGTGATGACTATCATAGCTCAGCAAGCAATTCCTAGCCGTGGGTTTCCTGTATAGCTCACTCTCCAAGCCAGACAGGGTTACAAAAATCAACAGGTCGAGGAATGACAGTTTGTTTTTATCAAATTCCACTGTAAACCTCAGGATATCGTTCCTCGTGTTCAGCCATGTTTGGAACGTCGTTATGGATTCTGAATTCCCACGCCAGACGACAAAAATGCCGTCTATATACCGCTTCCACAGGCGAATAGGCTCTCGGAAGGGATTCGTCTCTGACAGCACATGCTCCTGCTCAAACCCATGGACATAGAGGTTAGTCAGACTGGGAGCAAAAACGCTTCCCATACTGCTCCCTGAGATTTGAAGGTAAATGGTGTCTTCAAATCTGAAGAAGTTTTCCATCATGGCCAACTGTACACATGACATAATGAATTGTGCAGGAGTTATAGATTCCAAATCCTTATCCGCCAAAAGAAGTGCAATGGCATCAAGGGTTTCGTCCTGGGGGATCGATGTGTAGAGTGACTCTACATCAAACGATACTAGGAACTCAGTATTCGGATCGAATTCCACCTCCGGCAACAGACGTAAAATGTCCTTCGTGTCTTGGAGATAAGTCGGCATCTCCTTGACCATTGGTCTAAGAAAGAAGTCCACAAAGGTGGACAAGGGTTCCAGAATTGAGCCCAAACCAGAAATGATGGGACGCCCCGGCGGTGGCCTTTGTGGTTTATGTACTTTAGGTAGTACATAAAAGTACGGCATTACAGGATGTTCTGTCTGTAGAAAAGCTGCTTCATTGGTGGTAATCCAGCCTTCATTAGTTGCTTCTTCTATCATGATGGCAATGGAGTTCTTAATCCTCTCAGTAGGATCGACTTTCAAGGGACGGTACGATTTCCTATCCCCAAGTTGTCGTAGACATTCGGCGCGATAGGTGTCGGTGTCAAGGATGACAATGGCACCGGCCTTTATCCGCCGGTTTGATGGTTATCTGGTCGTCAGTAGTGAGCATACATAATGCTTGTTGTTCATTCTTTGGAAGGTTGCAAAAGGATCTGTTTTCTGCCAGGCAGAGTGCTGCAATATCTTCTCTGACCGCTTTCTCAAAAGTCAGAACTTGTGCAGGAACCAGATGTGCAGGAGGATTAAACATCGAGCGTCTCTTCAAGCCAGTATTCGTGTCTTCGATTTCTGTAGGTGCTTCTATTTCTTTGTTTTTGAAGAAGAAATGCAGACGTATCTTTCGAAAGAATCTGGCGAGTTCGCATTGGGTAAGAAAAGGGTCCCCTCTAAAAGTGGAGACAAATCCTAGGCCCCTGTTGAGTACTAGTTGTTCTTCAGGAGTCACAGTCCGGGAACTAAGGTTTACAACTAAGTCATCTCCGAGCTGGTCCCTGGTTGCTGCAGAGTTTTCTTTTTGTTGCTGCGGGTACCTATGGGGGATGGTTGGGGGCTCCAGTGTACTTGGGCCTGTTGGTTTCTCCGTCTTCCTCTGGAGCGCCCGCGGCCAAACCCTAAAAAAGGCTGGTTGTTGAAGTTCTGCTGGTATTGAGGAGGTGGATATGGACCCATATGTGGACCCAATTGTGGTTGAAATGGAGGTGCGGCCAAGCCCCACGGGCTAGGAGGCCACCATTGTTGGAAATGGGGAGCTGGTGGACCATTCCTCCAGTTGGACCTATTGTTCCAACCGCGACCTCTGTTATGTTGACCACTCTTAGTAGATGAGTCAGAGTCCCTTGACCCTTCAACTGAGCTCGAGGTTGCATAGGAGGAACCTTGTCGTCGTCCTTTTCTATTAAACTCGGGCGGGGTGTAATTATCGCTCGTATATGGATACACCTTTTCATGAGTGAAACGCGTCAGGTCCTTTTTTAATTTCTCGATCTTCGATAGTAAGATGGAATCTTTGAACTCTTTATTCAATTTATTGGATTCTTCTAAGTTCTTTTTGTATAGGGTAGCTGTAATGGTGGTTTTGATTTGTGACTCTAATAGCTGTATCTCAATCAGAATCGTATCTGCTACGCTCTTGGCCGTTCTTATAATCAATATTAACCAGAAGATCGAGAAATTCAAAAAGGACCCGACGCGTTTCACTCATGAAAAGGTGTATCCATATACGAGCGATAATTACACCCCGCCCAAGTTCAATAGAAAAGGACGACGACAAGGTTCCTCCTATGCAACCTCGAGCTCAGATGAAGGGTCAAGTGACTCTGACTCATCTACTAAGAGTGGTCAACATAACAGAGGTCGCGGTAGGAACAATAGGTCCAACTGGAGAAATGGTCCACCAGCTCCCCATTTCCAACAATGGTGGCCTCCTAGCCCGTGGGGCTTTGCCGCACCTCCATTTCAACCACAATTGGGTCCACATATGGGTCCATATCCACCTCCTCAATACCAGCAGAACTTCAACAACCAGCCTATTTTAGGGTTTGGCCGCTGGTGCTCCAGAGGAAGACGGAGAAACCAACAGGCCAAGTACACTGGAGCCCCCCACCATCCCCCATAGGTACCCGCAGCAACAAAAAGAAAACTCTGCAGCAACCAGGGACCAGCTCGGAGACGACTTAGTTGTAAACCTTAGTTCCCGGACTGTGACTCCTGAAGAACAACTAGTACTCAACAGGGGCCTAGGATTTGTCTCCACTTTTAGAGGGGACCCTTTTCTTACCCAATGCGAACTCGCCAGATTCTTTCGAAAGATACATACGCATTTCTTCTTCAAAAACAAAGAAATAGAAGCACCTACAGAAATCAAAGACACGAATACTGGCTTGAAGAGACGCTCGATGTTTAATCCTCCTGCACATCTGGTTCCCGCCCAAGTTCTGACTTTTGAGAAAGCGGTCAGAGAAGATATTGCAGCACTCTGCCTGGCAGAAAACAGATCCTTTTGCAACCTTCCAAAGAATGAACAACAAGCATTACGTATGCTCACTACTGACGACCAGATAACCATCAAACCGGCGGATAAAGGCGGTGCCATTGTCATCCTTGACACCGACACCTATCGCGCCGAATGTCTACGACAACTTGGGGATAGGAAATCGTACCGTCCCTTGAAAGTCGATCCTACTGAGAGGATTAAGAACTCCATTGCTATCATGATAGAAGAAGCAACTAATGAAGGCTGGATTACCACCAATGAAGCAGCTTTTCTACAGACAGAACATCCTGTAATGCCGTACTTTTATGTACTACCTAAAGTACATAAACCACAAAGGCCACCGCCGGGGCGGACCATCATTTCTGGTTTGGGCTCAATTCTCGAACCCTTGTCCACCTTTGTGGACTTCTTTCTTAGACCAATGGTCAAGGAGATGCCAACTTATCTCCAAGACACGAAGGACATTTTACGTCTGTTGCCAGAGGTGGAATTCGATCCGAATACTGATTTCCTAGTATCGTTTGATGTAGAGTCACTCTACACATCGATCCCCCAGGACGAAACCCTTGATGCCATTGCACTTCTTTTGGCGGATAAGGATTTGGAATCTATAACTCCTGCACAATTCATTATGTCATGTGCACAGTTGGCCATGAAGGAAAACTTCTTCAGATTTGAAGACACCATTTACCTTCAAATCTTAGGGACCAGTATGGGAAGCATTTTTGCTCCCAGTCTGGCTAACCTCTATGTCCATGGGTTTGAGCAGGATGAAGAACAGCTGTCTAAGGCTGAACTCGGACAAGACGGAAGTCCTCATCCTCGGCCCACCCCCTCGACCTGGGACGACTCCTGGTGGCCGACCGCACTGGGAGCAGCACCAACACCCACCGACCACGCACGCAACCTGGGGTTCATCCTCGACTCAACACTCTCCATGACCAAGCAGGTCAACACCGTCTTGTCCTCCTGCTTCAACACCCTCCGCATACTCCGCAGGATCTACAGGTGGATCCCCACCGAAACAAGAAGAACGGTCACCCAGGTCCTCGTCAGCAGCAGGTTGGACTACGGTAACGCCCTCTACGCAGGAGCCTCGGTCAAACTCCTGAAACGACTACAACGCATACAGAACACCTCTGCACGCTTGATCCTCGACATCCCTCGCCGCAGCCACATCACACCCCACCTGAGAGACCTGCACTGGCTTCCAGTCAACAAAAGGATTACCTTCAAGCTCCTCACCCACGCACACAAGGCACTCCACAACACCGGACCAGCATACCTCAACAGACGACTCACCTTCTACACCCCTCGCCACCAGCTCCGCTCCGCCGACCTCACCCTCGCCACCGTCCCCCGCATCCGAAAAACGACCACGGGCGGCAGATCGTTCTCCCACCTCACCGCCAAGACCTGGAACACCCTCCCCATCCTCCTACCGCAGACACAGGACCTACTACTTCAGGAGGCTACTCAAGACCTGGCTTTTCGAGCAGTAGCAGCACCCCTCCCCCTTCCCCCCAGCGCCTGGAGACCCTCACGGGTGAGTAGCGCGCTATACAAATGCTCTGATTGATTGATTGATTGATTGATTGTGCTGTCAGAGACGAATCCCTTCCGAGAGTTTATTCGCCTGTGGAAGTGGTATATAGACGACATTTTTGTCGTCTGGCGTGGGAATTCAGAATGCATAACGATGTTCCAAACATGGCTGAACACGAGGAACGATTTCCTGAGGTTTACCGTGGAATTTGATAAAAACAATATGTCATTCCTCGACCTGTTGATTTTTGTAACCCCGTCTGGCTTGGAGAGTGAGCTATACAGGAAACCCATGGCTAGGAATTCCTTGCTGAGCTATGATAGTCATCACCCCAAGTCACTGCGTGACAATTTACCATATGGTCAATTTCTCCAAGTCCAGAGAAATTGTTCTACTAAAGAAAAATTTGAAAATCATGCCACTGCTCTATCAATACAACTAAGAGCGAGGAAATACCAGAAAAAACTGGTGCGGCGTTCCCTGAAACGAGCTACCAACAACAACAGAGAGTCTCTTCTTGATCCACCTGTACCTAAATCCCCGATGAATAGGATCACCTTTGTTAACACCTTCAGTACCATGTCTAACAAGATTCAAAAGAGTGTGCGCAGACACTGGTGTATACTGAACATTGGAAATGAACAGATCCCATTACCACTCTTCTCTTTTAAGAGAAGTACGAATCTACGTGACCAACTGGTCCATACCAGACCAAAGACTAAACCTCCACCAAGTATAGGGACTCTGTGGGATCTTCCGGCAGTCCGTGGACATTTTCGCTGCGGGTCTTGCGCGGCTTGTCCCCAGACACAACAGTCCAAATCGATAGATATTGGTACGAACAGGCCCTGGATGCAGAATAGATTCACCAACTGCAACAGTGATAAACTAATTTACCTTATAACATGTCCATGTAAATACCACTATGTGGGCATGACCACACGTAAGGTCAAGACTAGGATTCTAGAGCACAAGAGCACCATTAGGTGCATGAAACAGGCCACGACACTAACAAGACATTTCCTAGACATGAATCATCATGCAGAAGACTTTACGTGGACGGTCTTGGAACAGCCATTTATCCCAAATCACATCACCGATGTCTCGAAATAACTGTTCATTAGAGAACAGAAATGGGTCTTCAAGCTACAAAGTGATAAACAAGGACTCAACGATGAGATACCTTGGGTCTCCTTATGATCCAGGCATGATCAAGGACTCAATGATGAGATACCTCGGGTCTCCTTATGATCCAGGTATGATCATTCGACCCACCGATCAGTAAAAGGACTAAGAACTCTGTGTAGGTTGACCAAGGACAAAAAATTGGAGCACAGCCCATGTGACGCATTGGAACAATAGATATCTCTGGCTGTGGGGACTATTTGTGTACACCTTACAACATATTACACGAATATCCTATTAATTGATGTGGAACCCTTTGTAGCTCTTTCAAAGAAACCACAGAAAGAGCTAGTAGTTTCTAGGTTTGTTGACTACACCCTAGCACTAGATGAAGAACCCTATATAGTTCTTCCAAGGACTAAACATTGCATTACACCACAGTGACACACTGACGCAATAGTTGTCTCATGATATATTGACGATCTATTTACACTCAAACATCACACCATATGTTTATCCTCTTTTCTTAGCCATGGGGTTACACGGAACCACCCGCAGACACTCTATGAGCCTTGTCGTCTGCTTACGCCTAATTTCAGATAAATTATTGGACCTATATACCTATCAGTAATATGGCATATCTGTGTTTTGTGTGTGTCTCGATGCGTAGACCATGCGGAGACCATGCATTATTAGTTCATTCGAGCCCAGCGGTTGAGATGTTTCCACAAGTGATGCGCCGTGTGGGGTATTTGGGAACTACATTTCCCAATATGCCTGTGCGTCTTGGTGCAGAGACTATGCATTAATAGGTCAACCTTGACCTGCTATAGAGATTGACATTGCACAGTGTTAGGTACCTGGTGACTACAGTTCCCAATATGCACGTGTGTTGTCTGTGGCACACGCTTTTGAGTCCACGCGTTCATTCGGTTCTTGACGCTTTGCGCGTTCCCGGCTGTAGTCATAGATCCATTCAGAAAGTTGGACATATTGACACAAACTGGTCTGTCCCCTCGAGTTTATCGAGGGTTTAGATGGACAGATAGAATAAGTATCCTACTTCGGTACCTTACTAATGCGACTACACTTCTGATAGACTACATTTCCCAGAAAGACCGCTTTTACCGTCCGGCGCGAGATCACGTGGTTACCGTTCAATGCGGCACACCTGAGGCGCCTTTGTCTCTTTAAAAATGGCTCTAGCCTGAAGTCGGTACCTCCCCAATGGCTCTGAATAAGCCAGAGGTACCGACGGACAGGTAAGCGGCACGCTTGGCCTTCTTTGTAGAATTTCTCTTCGCTTGTGAGTGCGTGTCTGAACAGAAGCGGCGCGCTTTTTAAATCAGACACGGCGCGCTTGGCAATTCCCCTTCGCTTCAGAGTGCGCTTTAAATCAGGCGCTCCAAAACATTATTTGACACGCATTAGACATCTTATGTATGTGCATTGAATGTTTACAATTGCTAAAAAACACTGGATGTCCGTCATTGATATATCTCAGTTGCTAAATTTTCTCAGCGCTCAGTGTTTTACATTGTAAATCTTACTAACCGCTTGCAGCATGTAATTTGCGGTACACACAAGATGCATGAGACTTGTTAGCTAAGGCCCTTTTTCCATCTGCGTAGGTTCGACTGAGGCAGATGCGAGATGTCTTTTTCTCTGTGTGGGCATAGTTCCTTGGCACGCTGTGCAGTATTTAAATTACTGAGATCTTGGATTAGCCAGATCCAGGAAGTGGTAAACTGTGAAGCAACCCTGAGCATCCCTTGTTCTCTATCTTGTTTCTCTGTAGAGCGGGGCCTCATTTCCTGAGCTGTTGCCAGGTGAGGTGAGGTGTCTTCCTCGTATATAACGGGTAAGATTCACTTGATATTTGAAGTAAATAGATGACAAATAGGATGTCACTAAAAACTAAACATATTAAGAGTACACTTAGCCTTGAAATGTTGTTACACCTTGACCATAGATTGACATCTTTTCTATTTTCAGATGCCATCAGCATTCCATAAATCGATGAGGATTTGGAAATCTGCTGATACAGGTTACACGGTTGTATCTGTTCCAACCCTGTTTTTATTTCATTAATTGCACCTTTTACGCAGTAGCAATACTTTTTTTGTGGTCCTGAAGAAAGCCAAGGATTAATTTAATCCAATCGGCTGAAACATGTAGACCTTTATTTGTTCCAACTGTTGACAGTTATTATGTCAAAACTGTCTTTGCACTGTTTTTATTTTGGGCAGTAGGAGATACCCATTAAAATTGTTCTCTCTTGCTGTTCATTTTAACTCACTCTTTTCTCACTTTCATGCACTGCGTTCATCACTCTAAAATAGAACACCTCTTCACATCTAGTGGATCTCAGAGAGTGCGTTACCGCGCTATAGGTAATTGTGAAAATATCTGTGAGCTCCCCTTTTTCACTGAAAGGGTTGTAGCCCTTGGCGCCACTAGTGTGTCGCTAGGAGGAGACCCAGATGATGAAGCATGTCACCTTGGTGAGTGATGCGAATCCGTCCTCCTGAAAGGATTGTCCAGGTCTGTAAACTGCTCTCTCTGAACAGGGTTACAGTCTTTTTAGGCCAAGTGTTGCTCCAAGATTTATCAGACCCGTGGATACTTTGGTTGTGTTACGTAATTTGTTTGGGGAATTTATCCACCCACGGTCTTGAAACGTTCCCCTAGACCCCTTCTTCCTTTTGAGTTTTTGTCGACCGGGATTCCTGTCAGAATCCGGCAGGCAGTCGCATTATGGCTTTGGCAGTGTGGCAGCGAGGCGCTGGCGTGGTGGCCCGCTGCCACACTGCCAAAGACATAATAAGGCCCAAAGTGGTCATGATAAAAGAATACAGTCCAAAATGTGGTCAGGCAAGAAAAACGGTGTCAGACTCTATATATGCATAATTGCAGGGCATCCAGTTCCTTAATAGTCTACAAATGTATATGTTTGCACTTTAGATTAAATACAGTGGTTTTATATTCTTGATACCTTTTTGCTACTCTGAGAAAAAAAGCAGTCCAAAAAATAAGTTTTCTGGCACTTCAGTGAACGTGTACAATCTATGCCAACTTACCACCTCACGACAGGAAACCTGCTGGCATGTAGATCGCAAACCAACAACACAATACATCAGGATTGTGAGTTCTGAGTAAAGATCAGTCCTATGAGACTTATACGTGTATTTTTTGCTAATGTAGTCCAAATCTCTTATTAAGATAGATAGAGACACTTCAAAACACACTAGGAATATATTTTTAGGATTTTATTAGCATCAACATCCTATCCTGGTGCAAATAAACTATAGAGTTGTAACTAAAAAATTAAAATTGTGGCAATGAAAGTGAATAATAATTAAAATATTTAAAACATTGCAACATTGTAACAATAAATATGATTCAGAATTTTCTTGCATAAGAATGATGGCAACAGACTCTGTTCTCCGTCCCCTCCCTTTTATCCCCTAGCTAAACTGTGTTAGCACACAAAGAGGCCTGTATGAGTTTCTAAGGTGGATCCTCACCCATATACCTTAGTTTGAACAATAATGACGTTGTTCTGTGTCAAGAAGGTCTCTCTCTCTTCTTCTCTCTCTCTTTCTCTCTCTCGGTTCCTGCGCTCAGAGAGTTGTTTCCTCCCCAGCAAACAGATAAAACCCACTTTGCTCTGAGACCTTCACAAAAGATGTTTACAAATTCTGCTTGCATGAAATTTAGTTTTTCGGGAAGCTGAAGATTTTTCTTCTCTGCCTAATAAATATTTATCCCCAGCCTAAATACACTTAAATTATTTTGAAAAGGGCAGGCCTCACAGTGAAATATTTCTTATGCAAGAAGGAGCATAATAAGCACATTTACCTATGGCCATAAACCATTACAAAATATATCAATACAAGCATATGAATAACTGATTCACTATCAAACTGTTATAAAGCAAATGTTTTATGTTATACATGTGTAAACAATACTAAATGCTGCACATGTTTATGAATGGGAAACATGTGCACTCAAATAAATGAACATATGAAATGTATGAAATGCAAGAGGGGTACATAAGCAGAAAATGCAACAATTATATTATTGCCGATGCAGCCGTAGCTAAATGACACTGAAGGTGTCTAAGAATTGTGAGATTATTGGTCGCTCGCATGTCATGAAATGTGTCAGGTAAAGACTCATACTCAGTAGCTTTGAGGATGGGTAACTGCATTGTATTGCAATATGCTTAATACTCTCTAATCAGTCGGGTTACTTTCCAGCAACTGGGTGATTAGCCGCAAATTGATTGATTGAGGAACCAACAGGAAGTACAGCTTCTGGTTCCCAAGGAATATTCAAGTTAACAGTTTGAAAACAGTTCAAGAATGTAACCACGTCTAACTGGAGGAGGTTGACATTTGTGAAAGTAGAGTTCATTAACTACTTAATTTAGCAAGTAATTCTCCTCTCAAATGTAAAGCAATAGCTTTGCAGCATTGATATTCAATTGGGTAGGGTGCATTTGCATTCACAGTGACTTTTATTTATTCAGCAGGAAAAAACATAAAAATGTTGCATCCCTAGATGAGAAAAGTAGTTGATGTTCCAAAAACCAAGTTTGAAAACAAAGAACCCAAAAATGTTTTCAAAGCCAGGCACAAAGCCAGTTCCAATCCCTTTAAAACCATGAGAGATGCCAGTTCTGTTTGAAACATAAAACACAGTGTGCAGCAGGTCAGGATAATTTGTTGGAAATTGAGCTTGCTAAATCAGTATTTGTATAGCACAGCTGCTTCACCTGTGAGGATCTCGCGGCACTGTAGATAACCTGATGCACTTCTAGATTTCCTTAAGAATTCCTAAAAAGTTGTAAATATACCCCAGATGTCACATCCAGAGACTGAAGAAATATAATCACATCATCCTCATCCTCCTGGAACTCCATTGGCTCTGCCAGCCAGTCCACATCATCTTTAAAACCAGCGGCATCATTTACAAAGCCATCATGACTAGCACCCTCGCTTATCTTACACACAAGCTCACCATCTCTGGTGGTTCTTGACACACCTGCACTCAGGACACCATCAGATTGCAAAATAAGAAGTGCAAACAAGATTAAATAAAGCAGCAAGGGAGCGTGGCCTAACGAGATGGCCAAGTAGACGTCTCTACCGGCGCTCCCGTTGATGCCAAAGTAATGTGGCACTATCCTTTATATATCCTTCCCATCTACCCACTCACATGAAAGGGTAATTGTGCCTGCTCCCCTGGAGGATACTTGAGCATCGCAGATAACCTTTTTTTAAAAAAAAAGAATTGGAACTTGCGGTGGGGACACTCCGCAGGCCTGGGGGCACCATGCGGTGAAACATAACTGCTGGGTAGGAGGAGTTGCAGGGGACTGCCATGAGGGAACGAGCAGCGGGAGCCGCAGGAAGAGCAGACCGCTCCCTGGAACGGAGTCGGACAATCGGAAAGGGACATGGGTGAGCCCGCAGACCCCAGAAGAGCCCTACGAAAATGAAGCCGGAGTGGAAGGAACAAAGGCGCCCCCACTTTTAATTGTAAGATGAGCGGAGGTACGGAGGAACCCTGTTATCTCACAGTGGGAGTGGGATGGGTGACCCGTGAGCCGGGCAGCTCAGTCCCCATGGACTCCACCCTCGACAGGAGTCTGATGGGGCTGAGGAGCACATAGATGGGCACGCAGACTCTGAAAGAACCCAACGGGTACGAAGACCGAGCGGCAGACATGACGGCGTCCTCCTCTTACCCATAAGAGAAGAGTACTCCTTGGATCCTGTAGTGGGAGTGGGGAAGAAGGTCTGCGAACCGGGCAACATCAGCCTTGGAAGGAAACAGAAATGGCAACATTTGCCTGTCTTTTGAGGGCTTCTGCAACAGAGGCATTAATAGTGTTCAGGAGTAATGATACAAAAACACTGTATAGGAGTCTTCCCACTCGTCTCCTTAGAGAGTATTTGGAGGAGATGAAAGGATTTGGTAGGGGCATACATGAGGACTTATAGCCAACGGGATACGCTGAAATGCCGATATCTGACTGCAAATCCAATGACTGTAGAAAGTATGCAGAGATACTTACTTGGCTTGGCACATACATAATTAGGGAATTCTAATAACCATTAAGTCAATATAATAATCAGAAAGCTGAGAACACATATGTAGATATTAGGCAGGGACTCGACTAATCAAATAAGCTTTGCTGGATGTTTTATGAAATATGATAAGGGTTTCTTAATGTTAATTTTGTTTTATATTATGATAACAGAAATTACCTTAATAATTACTGTCATTCTTTTACACAAGATTAATGGATGGATAGTAGATAAAAAATAAATGCATGTTGTAAAACACCAGCAACTATGTATATTTACTCTTTCTGGAGGCCAGGGTGGGGGGTTTATATCTATAACCACATTACTTCCTCTGCAGAGTCAATCTTACAGAACTTTATGACTGCTGACATTCCTTACCTGAATGCACATAACTCAGTGCAGAGAGGAGTGAGAGTCACTTACCAGTTCTCCATGTTATGTAACATATTAATCCACTTGGGGCTTAGGAGATCTGCCGAGGTGTGGCCCCCAATCCCAGGATTAGTGATCCACAACAGAATCAGGGAAGCAAAGAAAGGCTGTGGCTTAACCTGTTTGGGTAAGGAGTATTGCAAACAACAAATGTAATGTCATGCCTTGAAGAGCCCAACTTGATCATGCTCACTGTAAGTCTAATACTAAAACAAACAGAGAAGTTAGTGACTGAAGAAATTCTAGGTTGGTATGCCACACTTTCTTTTCTACACAATATCCATAAAGCACATAACTGTTTTGTCCAAGTCCATCCTATTTTGAAAACACAAACATGAAGCCACGCTGTAGTCCCCTCTTTTTCTTTCTACCTATTTATACTTTTTTTGTATCTACTTTTCAAGGAATAGTATCCTGGTAACAGATGGCAAGAGGAGAAATATATCATAAAACTATGTTCTCTTCTCATATGCATTCCTTATTTTATGTTCATAGATATCCTAAAATCACAATATGGTACACCTTGAAATGTAAATGTGTTAAACTCAATACTTGGGCACAGTTGTCCTGAAATATCCAATATTTTGATCAATTTTTATTTTAGGTCACCACTCAGCAAAAATGTTTCTATTTGGCTTTGAGTTAAACATGTGATCCATTGTTCGAAACCCATTTGAAGAGGTACATGTCCTACTCACTATTCTCATGCCCCTCTGTACTCTATGCTAATTATTTTCCTGTTATCCCTTACCTCTGTCGTACTTCTCTTCTTCGCACAGTCTGTTAAATTCAATATGTTGTACTTCATTCCTGCACACCTACATACACTTATAAAGCTCCATACTATATCTGCAACAAGAGAATACATACAGGCCGATTATGATGTTGGTCGGAAACTCTTCAGACCGACTCAGTCCCGGAATCGTTTCCAAACGACTCGGTTTCGGGGAGTCCGACCGACAGATTACGATGTTTCAGAACATCGTTCGGCCGGGCTCGCATTGACTTCAATGGGAGCCTGTCTTCCGCACAAGAACACAGGCTCCAATTGAAAAAAGGGGTGGTTGGAGAAAACCTTGCACCCTGTGGTGGGCACCTCATGGTGCCTGCCACACTGCACATGGTTGGAAAGACGGGTCCCTTGGGTACCCCCATGTGACCAACCGGAGGCCTATGGGTGAAGGGGGGCCTGCTACGGGCCCCCAAAGTCAGTTTCCGACTGCCATTTCGTGTTGGGCAGACCGATTTGGAATGGCAGTCTGAATTGGACATCATAATTGCTCGGTCAGAAACCTTGTCCATAGAGCTGTACGATTCGGCTCCGAACGACTCGGGCTGTCCGAATGCCGATCGGAACTGAATCGGACAGCCCGAACGGTTTCCTTGCATCGTAATCGGTGGGTCAGAAATGTATCCGATTCGGTCAGAAACATAGGTTCTGAATCAGATTGAGGCTGTGCATGTTCGCGACCCAGGCTGTGCAATGCAGCCAGGTGGGGAACATGCTAAATGCGCATGACTGTTTGGCCGGCCCAAGACAGCACCAAACCTCCATGCGCACGTAAAGTGCCCACCACACCTCCCCGTGCTCTGTGGGCAGCCCAGCCCTGCCCCACCCCGCACCTACAGAGCCACTAGGGAAAAATGAAATGATAATAACATGATGTTATTTTCATTTTATTCTTCCTGTGGGGCGACGATCCTCCGCCTTAGCAATAGATTACGTTTCAATTTGGTTTAACATGACACAAAAGCTGGGGACTTCCATTTTTGCCTGCCAGCAGCTGTATATATTGAAAAGTGCACAATACCAATTTTGAATATCTACGAGTGTGAATGAATGCTTTGAACATTACATGTTGTTTCCCTGCTTCTGCAGTTTTGCAGTGTTATTTGAGGATTCACAAACGGTTATGACAGTGTGCTGTTAATCCTGGTTCCAGATGTTCAATGGGAATGAATCTTTATAATGAACGAGACCAGCTGGGAAGGGAGTGAGATATTTCGTTTTAGTGTGAACTGATTACCACTGTTACATTGTAATGGAATAAACCTTGAAGTAGGGTATTTCAGTGCAGTATATACAAACAGCACAAAATGTTACATACGGCTTTATGAATCTGATTATATGTGTTCTTTTAGTTCACGCTTTACCCACATGCAAATGTGTTAGGTTCTCAAAATGTAACTTCAACCAGGTGTTTTCCCCTTGTCTGCAAAGCCTAAAAGTCCTTCAGCATATAACTATTGTTCAGTGTATAGAAGAGGTGTGCGTTTTTTTGCACCATTTTAAATGTGTTTCTATGTAAATGGCTGCGAAAATAAAACTTGTCTAACAAAATATCATAGTCTAGCATAAACAAAATGTATAACAATAATTCTTTAAAAACATCGTTTACTGCACAGCATTGCAAGTGCCTTGGAGGCATCAGATGCTGGGACTGTCCTAGGTCAGCTCTCCCCACCATGCATGTCCTGGGGTCCTATGATGAACAGTTCCATTGGCTCAGAGGACAGCACAAAATAGATCTCGCTTACTGTTTTCGAGCTTTCACCCCCAAGAATCGTGCTCTAACTCGGAGGAACTCTAAATGATATGTATGCTCTGTAGACAGTGCAAACAAATAAAATAGACACTAAACTCTGCTCTGCATCATCGCAGCTGTTCATGGTTCATTAGCAGATGACTCTAGCAAATAAGGGGCTCATTTATCAGCAAGTGACGCAGTGCAGCTCTGCAAGTCACCTTGCTGCACTGCACTGTGTGACAGGGAAAGGGCAGGAATGCACCCTATTGCCTTTCCCTTGTGCTGATGTACTTTTGTCATGGTACAAGGGTGCCTGTGTTGAATGCAGAATTGTTTTCGTGCAGGAAGGGACAGCTTCTTGCACAAAAACAATCCTGGGAGGCAAATTTCTCTTTCTATGTGTGCTGCAAAATGCTGCACACACAGAAAGAGGAAGTCTCCTGGTTACACCTCCCCTGAAAAGGTGCAAGATATTGGCGCATTCCCAGGTTTACATGTTTTTGTAAATCTGGGGATGCGTCAAAATCCATGGGAGTTGTGTGGGCACACCCACCCAGTGCCCATGGAATGGCTACACAGTGCAGAGTAACGCAAAGCAGTGATTTGTGCTGCATTGAGTTACTCCAGATTTCTGAAGCCACTCAGAGCTACGGCAAGTGGCTTTGCATGGCTTAAAAAATCTGCTTTAGAGGTTTGCGAAACACCTGTATCACATAGCGTTGCGCAAACATGATGCAACCCTCTCATAAATAAGCTCCTAAGTCTTGAAATCTTTTGTTTTCGGGTGCCTTCACCTGCACTGTTCTTTCAGTTTTTCAGAATGCATGGACTTTAACATGTCATTTTGATTTCAACAAATTGTTCCATCTCTATTGTAGGCCTGGGCAGAGTTCACGGAGTTCGAACTCCGCAAAGTGACTGAAAAATTCCACTGCGCTATGTGGAGTTACACCAGCGGCGAAGTGCATTAGGTCATGCCGTTCGCAATGATTTTTAGCGCCAGGTGTTTGTCCCAAACTCGAAGATCAGCACGAATGGCATCATGTAAGAGGGAGCTGCTTCTTTCTGCCGCTCGAGTAGACGTTTTACTCGAGCGGCAGCTTCTTCAACACAAATGGAAGGGTTCTCATCGCGACCGCCCGTGTTGAGAAATCTCGCTGGGTGGTGGTCTAGCGTTAGATTTTCCTCGCTCGCCAACTTAACGTTGGTGAGCACGAGTGAGGAAAAAAAATTTCAGACTTCCACGTGCTCCGTGGAGTGCGTAAAACTCTGCAAACTCTGCAAGCGGAACAGAGTTCACCGCCCAGGCCTACTTTATTGTAGGAGGTATAAATATCTGACCTTTTGTGTACCTGAGCAATGCTCTAGCGCCAGTGTCAGGCCCCAGTCCATGCAGTATTATGCACGCTTGTTCAGAGGTTGCGTAGGTTTGAGTTGGAGACAATATATGAAGGGTACAGTACAATGCAATTATCATACTTTTATTAAAGATATGAATCTCAAGTCAGAGTCGTGAGAGCAATGCACATCAGTATCTTCAAGCCTATAAAAATGTTGTCAGTTAGAATTGGAAAAAACAACAGTAGAAAGCATAATACACAACAAAACTGTACTGTACCAAATCAGAGTGATAATTACAGAGCACCTTTTTCCTTGCTCATGTTTAAATTCTCTGCAGGCAGGCCCCAGATCTGCTAGGGCCTGACTGCAGAGTTACAGAATTGTGGGATAGGCTTCCAGAGTGGCCAACAATATCCAGAAAGGAAGACTTGAGTATCCTTCAAGACTTAGGAATGCATCCACGAGAATACAAAGCCTGTGAAAATGAGTACTGTGCAAAAGGTGCAGGAAATATTTCCTTTTCTGAGTTTTCAAAGGCAGAATTAGGCAAAACATGCAAAATCTGTTTTTATCTCACACATTTCTGCATGTTTTGTGTTTTTTTCAAATTGCTTTCTGTTAGACCTGGCATCCTTGGCGTGGGTCTCCCTTCCATTTTTTTCGTAATGCCTCCACTGTTACCGATATGTTTTTGCTGGACTAGATGCTCATGGGCACTTTGCCGCTGCTAATCAGTGCCAAAGTGCAAGTGCTCCCTATCGTGAATTGATGTAAGTATTAGTGACTCCATGATTGGATGATTGGTTTACTTGTCAGTCCCTAGTACCGTGCACTGAGTGTGCCCAGGGCTTGTAAATCCAATGCTGCTGGTGGGCTTGCAGCACGGGTTGTGCCACCCACAGAAGCAGCTTGTAAAGTGTGTCTCAGGCCTGCCATTGCAGAGCCTGTGTGCAGCCTAGGGCTGCCATGTCGACTGAGTGAGTGCACCCACTTACCAGTCCCTAAACCTTCCCTTTACTGCATGTTGGTCACCCCTAAAGTAGGCCCTAGGGCAGGGTGCATTGTAAGTATAAGGTAGGACATGCCCTGGTGTGTGTGGCATGTCCTAATAGTGAATTACAGCCATTTTCGTTTTTCACTATTGCAAGGCTACCTGCTCCCCATAGGCCAGAATGGGCAGACTGACTATTACACCTTATAGTCAGAACTGTCCCAGGGAACATGGTAGAAAAACGAATTTAGTATGCCTGAACTCAGGGTGATAAAATACATCTTTTAGTGAAGTTGGTTTTAACATTCTGTGTTTGAAAATACCACTTTTAGAAAGTGGGTATTTTCTTGCCTAACTATGCAAGCCTGCCTCTGCTAGGTTGTGTATTCCTTGTCTGGAGATTGAGTGACAGGGGCTGGGGGTGGCTACAGGAGACAGGGTGAGTCAGCACAGGGCTGAATAGAAAGATCTGCATCCAGAGTGGAGGGAGGAGTTGCACCTGGGTCTGAATAGGGCTGTGCCTGCCTTCCACAATGCTGGCTCCACCTCCTGCCGGGCGGCTGAGCACTCTGCCCCACATTCTGAAAGGAAAGAAGGAGTCAGAAAAACAAAGTGCTCCAGGACTGACCAGAACTGGTTTTGGACTAGGCAGAGGCCTCTCTGCCTTCAGAGAACAAAGAGAAACTGGGTATAAAAAGGGGGCCCAGACCCCTAGGAAATTGGATCACTTTTGGGAACAAGAAGAAACCTTTGCTGAGGAGCGGAACCAAGAAGAAACTGAGGAGAAACTATCCCTAAGCCTGAAGTGCTGCTTGGGGGATTGGCCTGCAGTGGTTTGCCTGACTGCCAAAGAAAGGAGAAAGGAACTTTTGCTTTGCTGTGACTTTCATCAACTTGTGAAGGATCTCCCAGGGCTTGGAAGAGAGTTTGCCCCTGACCGAAGTCCCAGGACCATTGGACTTCACCCCTTTGTGAATTGCTGCTGGAAACTCTGTTTCAGTGGCTACAGAGGTAGGGAGCTGTGACCGACTCTCACGACCGACTCGGTGTCCTGTAAGCACCGCATCGAAGCACCGTCTCGCCCTGCAACGCACGGCCCTGGTCTCACCGACTCCGTCAACGAGCCGCTGCCTGCACCGCATCGAGGGACAACGCGTCCTGCAACGCTTCGCTACACCAAATCGAACTGGTCCGACCGACACGGTCACTGCTGCTGAGTTCGAGTCTTGTGACCGCACCGGAGTTGGGCACCGCTCGCACGCTTTGCGATGCACCGCCCGACTCGCACCGCTGTCCGGACTGATCGACGCCAGCTCCTGAATCCGGCTCCGTCGCCGCACCGCAACCTGCCAGCACCGCATCGAAGCACCGTCTCGCCCTGCAACGCACGGCCCTGGTCTCACCGACTCCGTCTCGACGACGTCAACCAGCCACTGCCTGCACCGCATCGAGGGACAACGCGTCCTGCAACGCTTCCATTTTTGCATCACGACCGCGACGAACAGCCATCCCGCTCGCACGCCCGTGCCTGCCGCTTCAAGTAAAAGGTACTGTGACCGAGTCTGTCTACGCTGTGTTGGCCCGTCTCGACGCGGTCAGCTGGATTTGTTAGACTCTGTTTGTTCTCGACATCGACGTAGCCGGAGGAGGCTACCGACTCGCACAGAACCTTGAATTAAGCCTTTTTGATCAGAACTAAGCACTCTTGACAGTATTGTGGATTATTTTTGTCGTTTATGGTCTTGTGATAAATCTATATAAAGTATACCTATTTTTATAAATATATAACCTGTGTGGTGTCCATTTGTAGTGTTGTCACTTGATTACTGTATGTGTTCACAAATGCTTTACACACTGCCTCTGAACTAAGCCTGTCTGCTCGTGCCAAGCTACCAAGAGGGTGAGCAGGGGTTCTTTCAGGAGTGTACCTACTTTCCCTGACTAGACTCAAGGGTCCCTATTTGGACAAAGGTACCTACCTCTGCCAACTAGAGACCCCCAAATCTAAAACTTTCCCTGAGAGATTTCACCAGGTTTTTCTTGGCAAAAATTGCCAGGTAAATATTTTGAGGGTTACTGTAATTATCATGTGAGAAATTTCCTTACTCTGACATAACTAACCTGTGTGGTAAGTACAGTACAATTCAGAATTCTAATCCTTGTCAAATGCCTGTTTACCCACTACTTATGATCAGAACTTTAGTTTCTAGGTTTCCCATTATGTTTTGAAAGAGTCCTACAAAGTCTTGCCAGATTCATGCAATAGCTTACAATATTCCTGCAAGGTCTACTGAGCGTCTTGAGATTTTACAAGCTGCATAAACTGGAATTGAGTTACTTGCCTTCCAGGGCTCGTATTACAGAACTGCCCCAGGGGCATAACAGGCATTTGCACATGCTTTGTGCACCCCCGGGGCACTTTGGTATTACAGAAGGGGCTGCAACCGCTTGTGCGGCTCCTTCTGTAATACAAATGGTGCTAGCACACATGTTTCACTAGCGCTATCTTAAGATGGTGTTCACTCATTTGTATGGGAGCGTGACCCCATGCAAATGAGGGAATCTCTTTACCTCTGTGCTTGCGCTGTTTTATGGATGCGAGCGCCGACGTAAAGAAGCGGTCAGGAGTCTTAGGACTCTTAGTGTACCCCCTAATGGCAGCCTTTGGGAGGAGGTAAAGGGCATCCCGTTGTAGGCGAGTGCAGTCACTCACTGCACCCGCCTGCAAGGGGATCTCACACCCCTCTTTAAAGTTCAGGTTCTCCGTATTTCACTTAAGTGCGCTGCCACCAGGCCAGCACGAGTTTGTGGCTGGCCTGAGGGCAGCGCATTCAACCTACATAGGACACACTTTCCCTCTTTGCACAAGGCACACCTGTTTGAAGGTGTGCCATGGTGCAAACAGGGAAAGTGTACCATATATGTAATAGGACCCCTGATGTTCACAGTGAGTAGGAGATCCTCTCCTTTGCTCTAGGTCTTAACCACTTTTGCTTTTTTTTATAGGACCATCCTCTTCATTGATCAATACCAGCTGTTGAAATTCAGGTTATTCGTTGTGAACGATGTGAGTTCTTCACAAGTTATAAAACTGCAACTTCCCTCTACTGGGAGCCCGGTATCCCTTTGTAGCAATATACTCTCTCAGGGAAGTGGGTCAGAGCAGTCCAAGGCTACTCAGGGGAGGTGGTGTGGGTTAGTATCGCAGTCCGTAGGCATGCAGCAAAGAGCACTAAATAAAGTATTGTCCAACCCGTGCTTTATTTATAAAAAGGTTAAGTGCTTTTTTCCACACACACTACTCAATATTATGTATTAATTTACAAATATGTACAAGTTGGCAGGTGGCAATACTTATGGTGACATTTTCCATCAATTTACACCTCAGGGAGACCTGAGCCCTAATACTGTCGCACAGATGCTGTACACAAGACAAAGAGGTGCAATCATTAAAAATCAGTCATCCTGAGATTGTCACTGCAGCCATAAAAGCATACTCGGTCATAAAGCCCAATGCAAAAAAATAACAAACCTTCTTAGTATGTTACTATTATAGAATGATCTTCATTGATATATGCAATGGTTCTCTGTTAACTTTAAAATTGTTAATAAAACATTTTAGTTTTCAACATACTGTGCGCATTAGTTTTTTCCTTCTTTTTTACATGATGCATAGCAGCTTTATTACCCGACAGCAAAGGTCCCAGCACCCTAGAGACACAAAGCTAAAAGCTCCAGCAAAATTAGAAATAATGGAAATGTCTCCTGGGGTCATGAATTTTACAACCCGGAGAATTAGGGTGATATCGGACATGTTTACAGAGGCTCCTGTAGGGGACCTGCTGCAATCCTAGAAGCCCTCAGGAGGCTGTTCAGCCCATTGTTGGTGTCCCTGTAGGGGACTTGCCGCTCTCCTAGCAGCCCTTCAGAGGCAATGTAGCCCATTGTTGGTGTCCCTGCCTTTCCTGGGGTACCACATCAGGTATCTAAGCCTCACAAGGGCTTAGAAGGGCCAGCTTATTGGGCCTCCAAAGCTCCTTTGATGTGCTGCAGCCTGAAATGCCTTCCCTTTTTTTTTTTTTAAATGGGTGCCCCTGCCCCTCTCCATGGGACCCTCGGTATTACTTTGTTGGAAATGGCCCTTTTTGCAGGGTCACCCCTAAACTTTTTGCCTGCCTCCTGTATTTTTGCTGACCTGTTTCTGTTGGTTTTATGACTCTGGGCACTTTACCACTGCTGTTCAGTGCTAAAGTGCATATGCTCTCCCTTTGTAAATATGTCTATGTGAATTGGTGTATCCCTGATTGGCTTATTTGGTTTACTTGTTAGTCCCTAGTAGTGTGGCCTGTGTGTGCCCAGGGCTGGTAAACCAAATGCTGCTGGTGGGCATGCAGCGCTGGTTTGCGCCACCCACAGAAGCAGCTTGTAAAGTGTGTCTCAGACCTGCCACTGCAGTGTCTGTGTGCAGTCCAGAACTGCCATCTTGGCTGTGAAGTGCACCCACTTCCCAGCCCCTGAACCTTCCCTTGGCATCTTGTAAGTCACCCCTATGGTAGGGTGCATTGTATGTGTAAGGTAGGACATGCCTTGGTATGTGTAGCATGTCCTGGTAGTGAAGTACACCCCATTTCGTTTTTCACTACTGTAAGGCTACCTGTTCCTCATAGGCTAGAATGGGCAGTTTGACTATTACATTCTATAGTCCTAACTGACCCCAGGAACATGGTAGAAAAACGAATTTAGTATGCCTGAGCTCAGAATATTAAAATACATCTTTTAGTGAAGTTTATTTTTATATTCTGTGTTTGAAAATACCACTTTTAGAAAGTAGGTATTTTCTTGCCTAAGCCTTCCAGTGTGCTCTGCTGTTATGTGTATTGGCTGTCTGGTTTTGGAGGGGCAGGGCAGGCTGAGTCAGACCTGGGTTGAATAGAGAGATCTGCATTTAGAGTGTGGGGAGGGGTGGCTCCTTGACCTGAATAGGGCTGTGCCTGGCAAGGTGAATGCTGGCTCCACCTCCTACTGTGTGTCTGCTAGCAGACCCCTCTTTCTGAAAGGAAGAATGCAGCCTGGTAAATAAAGTGCTCCAGGCCTGAGCAGAACTGGTTCTGGCTAGGTTCAGTGACTTGTAGCTTCTGAGAACAAAGACTTTTGGGGTATAAATATCTGTGCTCAAACCCCTACAATTTGTATTGCTTTTGGATCTGGAGAGGAAACTCTGTCCGTGCCACTGGAGGAATCTGCAGGAAGTGACTGTCTTTGTGCTTGTGTGTTGTTTCTTGCACTGGCCTGCAGCAGTGACCACTGGACCTTGAAGAAGAGGAAAAGGAACTTTTGAGAGAACTTTTATTTTTGTTACAGCAATTACCCAAGGGCTAGGAAAAGAGCTAGCCTCCTGCTGGAGTCTCAGGCACATCTGACTCCACCACCAACCTCCTGCTTCCTCCCTGCGAGGATTGCTATCTGCTGATGAGGCTCCTGTGAGTTCCAGGGCCTCTAGTTTTGCTTCAGAGAAAGAGTGCTGGAAATCGTCGCTAACGCACGTTTGCGAGCCGCTGCAGCCGAGAGCGCTGGAAAAATCATCGCGCTGCTGCCGCTGTGTGCTCGCAACACGAAACCATCGCTAACGCCCCTTTGCGAGCCGCTGCAGCTGAGACGCGCTGGAAAAATCATCGTGCTGCTGTCGCCGAGTGCTCGCAACCCCTAAAGAAATCATCGCTTCAAGACATCGCTTTGCGGACGCCGTGCGTCCGCCATTTTCATCGCATCACACCGGATTTCGTCGCTCCTCGCGGAGCGCTCATCTCTTCGCATCGCAACACAATCGCACAGCGCAACAGGATCGTCGCATCGACTTCTCCCTCGCGGCAAAAAGTCATCGCATCGGCGGCCTAGCGTGCAGAAGTTGGTCGCAGTGTCTCCGCACGCATCACGCAGATCGGCGCATCATCCTCCCTTGCGGCAAGGATTTCAACGCATCGCCGGCCTCGCGTGCCGAGAATCATCGCTACCACTTCTTTGCGACATTTTGTTGGTTTTGCTACTAAACCCAGGTACTTTGTGAGAGAAAGGGTCGCAGAGACCACTGCTTTGAATTTGAACCTTATTTTTGCAACCTTTGAACTATTTTTTGACAGTCCTTCAACAGCCATCCTATTTTTGACAGTCTTATGAGAGAAAGGGTCGCAGAGACCACTGCCTTGAATTTGAACCTTATTTTTGCAACCTCTGAACGAGAAAGGGCGCAGAGACCCCTGCCTTGAATTTGAACCTTATTCTTGCAACCTTTGAACTATCTTTGACAGCCCTTCAACAGCTATCCTATTTTTGACAGTATTGTGGCTTTTACAGTTATTGGTCTTGTGATAAATCTGCCTTTATATAAAGATACTTATTTTTTATAACTACTTGTGTGGTGTCCCTTTGTAGTGTTCCTCACTGTGTTACTGTGTATGGTCATAAATGCTTCACACCCTGCCTCTGAGATAAGCCTACCTGCTCGTGCTACGTTACCACAGGGTTGAGCAGGGGTATCAAGGAGGGTAGCCCTCCTACTCTGACTTAGGAAGAAGGGTCCCTACTTGGACAGTGGCCAGCCATTGCCAACTAGAGACCCCCATTTCTAACATTGGTGGTCAGCGGTGAGGATCTGGACTTGCATTTATGATCGCATACAATAATTATAGTGTACACTACTAGTGAGTGCAGGCCATAACGCAACCACATACATTTTTGAAGTTTTTTTTAATTCTATTTTTGATTGATATTGCCCGTGATTGTTACAATGGGCAAGCCTATTTTTTATTGATATTGCCGGTGATAGTATCCGCATACATTTTTGAGAATTGTTGGATCCTATATTGTAATTGATATTGCCGGTGATTTTTACCAGCATACATTTTCTTGAGAAGTTTTCTTCTATCTTTTATTGGTATTGCCCGTGATTGTTACAATGGGCAAGCCTTTTTTTTATTGATATTGCCGGTGATAGTACCCGCATACATTTTTGAGAATTGTTGGATCCTATATTGTAATTGATATTGCCGGTGATTTTTTACCAGCATACATTTTCTTGAGAAGTTTTCTTCTATCTTTTATTGATATTGCCCGTGATTGTTACAATGGGCAAGCCTATGTTTTATTGATATTGGCAGGTGATAGTACCCGCATACATTTTTGAGAATTGTTGGATCCTATATTGTAATTGATATTGCCGGTGATTTTTACCCGCATACATTTTCTTGAGAAGTTTTCTTCTATCTTTTATTGATATTGCCCGTGATTGTTACAACGGGCAAGCCTATTTTATTTATTATTGATATTGCCAGTTATTGCTACAATGGGTCTTACTGAAATGAGACCTACCTTTTATATAGATGATCTGTTAACCTACAGTCTAGAGGAGCTAAGGGGGTTCTGTGAGGAGAGGGGCTTAGCAGTGAGTAGGAAGGAGACTCAGCTATCCCTGCAGACATCCCTGAGACTTTGGCAACAAGACAGATGGAGATTCTTGGAGTCCCAGTACACCTACCAAGAGGGTAGTTGGTCTGAGGGTGGCTCTGGAGAGTCTGAAGAGGAGGAAGAAAGTGTTATGGAATATCTCATAGGTGGGGAGTTCCTTGACGAGTCTAGTGCCTATGGTAGTGCCAGATTCCCCTCAGGGTCCCCAGAGGAGTTGGTGGACAGGCGGGAAGGTCCCATAGGTAGGGAGTCCCTTGCTGGATCTAGTGCACAGGGTAGCACCCACTCCCCTTCATGGTCCCCAGAGGAGTTGGGCAGACAGAGGGAGAGGGAGTACCAGCTGGAATTGGAGAGGCTCCAAATAGAGATTGCCCAGCTGGAGGCGCACCTAGCGCAGATAGCAGAAAAGGAGAAGTTAGCTCAAGAGGGTAGGCTACCCCTGGAGCGCAGTTTTAATTGTCTGGATTCCCCAGAGAGGGTGGGGTCCAGTGGTGGCAGCAAAATTGAAGTATATAGTGATGACAGTGTAGTACACCCTCCCAGAGATGTAGCACCTGACTTGAAGGAGGGGGTTGATCTACACCAGGGGATTCAAGGATATGAGGTAGCTCCATTAATATGCAGTGTCCCTGAGGTGGATTGGGGAACTGGCGCAGGGGCCCATAGTTCTAGTGAAAGGAGGGATACTCTACCGACTCTGGATGAGAGGTGCAGGGAGAGGGGTTCCCCCGTGGTTGAAGTCCTGGTGTATGAGTGTGAGGACCGCCCAGAAGAGTGTGGGTTGAGTGATAGAGACAGTCAGTTAATGTCTCGCCCATTTCAAGAGAGTGGTGTGGGTTACGTGTGTGAGACACTGGATTGTGAGGTAAAGGTTAGCACCTGCGTGGAACTGTGTAATCCAATTGTGGGAGAGCATATTGTGAGTTCCTATTTTCCAGAGCTCAACCAACATGTGTTAGAGTGCGAGTTCTCTGATCCTAGAGAACTTGCGCAGGAGGCAGACCTCTGGGTGAGTACCAGAGGCTCTGTAGAGGCATTAGGGAATGACGCTAAGAGAAGTGGTTCAGAAGTTTTCCAACCCAGAGTGCTGGGAAAGGTTAGGAGTGTTACAGCTGGGTCCCCTTGTTGTGAGGAGGTTGTAGGGCCTCACATCCTGTCTCGTGGGAGCAGGAGTGAGACTGGGATAGGTCCCGAAGTGCCCCAGCCTCAGTCCCCAGGACTGGATGGTTCCATGAGGGAACACCAGGTGGGGAGCCTAGTCTGTCTGGATGGACCGTCCATTGTGGGGGTACCCCAGTGTTAGGTGAGCTGGGAGTGCCTGTAGTCAGGCCTCCATCAGTTCTTGTGCCTGGCAGTGCCACTCCTAGGGGAGGGTACGGAAGTCCAGTCTGAGGGATGAAAGGGGGAAGGAGTCCCCAGTGGGAGAGCCAGTGGGTCAGGGGCCAGTCAGAAGGGCTGAGCCCCCTAGGAGTGACCATGGTGACACCACTTCAGTACTGGTTGGCCAGGCAGTTGTTCAGCCACATGGGTTGGTCTCTGGGTTGGTAAGTCAGATCCAGGAGTTGTCTGCCCTGGAGGGAGGGACAACTGTAAGCAGTGTCCTGACCATTTTTTCTAAGAGCACCACTCCAGGTGGGAGGGTGCAGTATGCTGGAAGGGGGTGCAGAGGGAGGGAGTCCTCGCCTCTGACCCCGGTGCAACCTCAGGGTTTTTTCAGGTTGGTAGGTCAGTTGCAGGGTCCAGGCCCTGAACTGGTGGAGGGGTGTGTTTCCCTTGAGGGGGGCCTGTGTGCTCCCCAGGAAGTCCTGGTTGGCCAGGCAGTTGTTCAACCACAGGGGTTGGTCCCTGGGATGGTAAGTCAGGTCCAGGTGTCGTCTGACCTGGAGGGAGGGACAACTGTAAGCAGTGTCCCGACCATTTTCTTTTCTAAAAGTACCACTCCAGGTGGGAGGGTGCAGTATGCTGGAAGGGGGTGCAGAGGGAGGGAGTCCTCGCCTCTGACCCCCAGTACCACCTGAGGGTTTTTCCAGGTTCATGGATCAGTTGCAGGGACAAGGCCCTGAACTAGTGGAAGAGTGTATTTTCCTTGGGGGACTTGGTGTACGCCCCCAGAAGTCCTGGGTTGCCAGGCACAGGCCCAGCCCAAGGGTACAGACCCTAGGTTGGGGGCCAGGTTCAGGGTGTCCCCCTGATCTGGAGGAAGGGGCAACTGCTAACAGTGCCCCTCCCGGTTTGTGTTATGGGGGCACCTCTCCAGGTGGGAGGGTGCCAGGCCCCAGTAAAGGGGGCGGGGAGAGGGCAGCCTCACCCCTGACCTCCGCCCAGTCTAAGGGTACAGACCCTAGGCTGGGATACCAGTTGCAGGATAGAACCCCTGAACTGGTGGGTGAGCTGTGCAGGGCCCCTGCCACAGGTGCCCTGACAATTCTGGAAGGGGGTATCGCTCCAGGTGGGAGGGTACCGAGACCCAAAGAGGAGGACCGGGTGTGGGAGAGCCCACCCCAGTCTCTGGCCCAGCCGCTGGGTACAGGCCCAGGGCTGGTGGGTCAGTGTCCAGGTGCTTTGCCTGACCTGACAGGAGGGAGAGTGTACAAAAGGTGCCAGGCACCTGGGGTTACTGCCCCTCACTCTCTGATGCCACAAAAGTTTGAGAGCCCTGAGAGGTATAGGGCTAGGATTTCATCACTGACTACTGTCAGTGATTACTGGGGCTTGTTGTTTATCTGTTGGGACACACCTGGGGGCCAGTTAAGGTTAGATGCTGCACAGGTGGTGTCCACAGGTGAGGGGAAGAGTTCCCCATGGGGTATCTTAGTGGGCCCTAGGAGTGTGGACAGAGGGATCCACCAGGGTTCAGATTGGAGTAGAGCTGGCATATGCCCCTGCAGTTGCAGGCCAGTTCCGTGTTCTATCGCCCGAAGCAGGGAAGCCCATCAAAGTAGTGATTGGTCTACCCTGCGTTTTGGCTGGAAGGGGGTTGTGTTGGAAATGGCCCTTTTGCAGGGTCACCCCTAAACTTTTTGCCTGCCTCCTGTATTTTTGCTGACCTGTTTCTGTTGGTTTTATGACTCTGGGCACTTTACCACTGCTGTTCAGTGCTAAAGTGCATATGCTCTCCCTTTGTAAATATGTCTATGTGAATTGGTGTATCCCTGATTGGCTTATTTGGTTTACTTGTTAGTCCCTAGTAGTGTGGCCTGTGTGTGCCCAGGGTTGGTAAACCAAATGCTGCTGGTGGGCATGCAGCGCTGGTTTGCGCCACCCACAGAAGCAGCTTGTAAAGTGTGTCTCAGACCTGCCACTGCAGTGTCTGTGTGCAGTCCAGAACTGCCATCTTGGCTGTGAAGTGCACCCACTTCCCAGCCCCTGAACCTTCCCTTTGCATCTTGTAAGTCACCCCTATGTTAGGGTGCATTGTATGTGTAAGGTAGGACATGCCTTGGTATGTTTAGCATGTCCTGGTAGTGAAGTACACCCCATTTCGTTTTTCACTACTGTAAGGCTACCTGTTCCTCATAGGCTAGAATGGGCAGTTTGACTATTACATTCTATAGTCCTAACTGACCCGAGGAACATGGTAGAAAAACGAATTTAGTATGCCTGAGCTCAGAATATTAAAATACATCTTTTAGTGAAGTTTATTTTTATATTCTGTGTTTGAAAATACCACTTTTAGAAAGTAGGTATTTTCTTGCCTAAGCCTTCCAGTGTGCTCTGCTGTTATGTGTATTTGCTGTCTGGTTTTGGAGGGGCAGGGCAGGCTGAGTCAGACCTGGGTTGAATAGAGAGATCTGCATTTAGAGTGTGGGGAGGGGTGGCTCCTTGACCTGAATAGGGCTGTGCCTGGCAAGGTGAATGCTGTCTCCACCTCCTACTGTGTGTCTGCTAGCAGACCCCCTCTTTCTGAAAGGAAGAATGCAGCCTGGTAAACAAAGTGCTCCAGGCCTGAGCAGAACTGGTTCTGGCTAGGTTCAGTGACTTTTGGGGCTCCAGCCCATCCCAGGAGCATGTTTGGAAGCGCAATGGCATCAATTATTTTTGGCAGTCACCAGAGAGTTGTGGGACACTGTGATATCTTAATGTGATTGTGCTCATTTTCTTTTTTTTCATCAGTACCCAGAGACATTTGTGTCTCTAGGGACAATCTAACAAAAGAAAAAGGGAGTACACCAACTTGCCCAGCCAAGCAATATTCTTTGTGGAGCCTTGGCCCTAACTGGGGAATTGATAAAACTTAGAGAGCAGGATGCCTGATGCTGGATGACTCCTTGGGGGCACCAATCTTGACCACCAATTGTCCCTGGCCTACTGGGCCATATGTGAAACAATAACTCTGAGCACATACAAAATTGAGTCCACAGAGATTCATCCAAAAGTCTTAAGTGTATCAAACTTTTCTTTAATCAATCGTCTTAATACACCAGCCAACACGTGTTTCATCTTTAGGTACAATCACCCCCGACTTCCTCAGGGCTTTGTATTCCAATCAGACTCAAATCTTATAGTGTGCGTCTTAATATGTGAATATTGCTGCATAGTGTTGTTCTCAAGGAGCAAACTGGCACCTCTCGAGTATGAGTTGGCAGCATCCTCACTCCTCCGTATCGTGTAAAGCAGCCATATTTCACAGGGATAGTGGCAGTGAGCTCCTGGTGGACTGCTCCAGCCACAAGCAGGGCTCTTATCAGGCCTCCTGGTCTCTAGAAGTTTATATACTTTAGGAGCTTGATATTCTGCACTGCTCTCCTTTGCATGAGGGAGAGCTTAGGATGTGCCCTTCAGCTCCTCTTTCCTGACCTGTCCTCTGTCTATGCTCATGGGCCTCCTTCAGCCACATTCCAGGCACCTGTGTGCCAGCAGCAGTCAGTGCCCCTTTAATTTACTGTCCCCCAGAAGGGGTTAGGGGGGGATAACACCACTGAACCAGGAGAACCAATTTCTAGCCCCTGGGTGCCAGCTGAAGGCAGGAGCCCAGGAGTCTTCTTTTCCATTTTAGCTTAGAGGTTCTCAAGTCCATCTCTACCATAGGAGTCAAGATTCCTTGAATCCCTTTGAGCAGGAGTCAGATGTCTTCTCTCTTACACCTGGACATTCCTCCGGAGTAGTTTTCCCCAGGTCTGTACTTCTATCAAACTTCTCTCCCTTTTATAGGGGTTTTAATTGAGACTGGAAAGTTCCAGAAGATATTTACCTTTGCTCAATCCAAGGATGACAAATCCTCTTTCCACCCATGACCTAACTCTTCTGCCCAGCATGTTTGGACTTTACAACATGGCAACTTCAAGTGATTGCCTGGTTCTTTCCCTTCTTCAAAGGAGATGTTCTCCTATGCCTGGCTCCAGAGGTCTGGCTATCCTCCTATGTTTCTGTGGATTTCAGCCTTCCAAAGCCAGGTGCAGTATAAAACGTAGCACAGCAGATTCTTTCTCATCCATTGTCTACCTGGGACAAGCCTCATCACTGTCAAATAGATCTATTGTGTGGGGAACGTTTGCTCCTCCTGCTGGCTAGCAGAGTAATTAACTTCTGGCTAACAGGGGGATTAAAAAGCTAGGATCTAATTAGGAGCTGCATCAGAGGAAAATGTTATAGTAAGAGAAAGAGTGCAGATATATGGAAAGTAACATCATATCAGCATTTGGGATACGTATTTATGATAATATTAATTTGCCAACCTAAATTCAGAGCCTATCGCAAAACTGTGATTTGGTTGGTTCAAAATTTGCCCATAGTTTACAACATAGCGAAGCACACAGACATTTCTGCAAATCACTAACCTTGGGCGGAGTTTGCGGAGTTGCACTACGCGGAACACCGCGAAGTGCAAAAAAAACTCAGTCGCACTACGCAGAGCTCCACGAGCGGCGGAGTATAATCGAAAAATGCCGTTCGCGGTGATTGCACAGTGCCGGATGCTTGTCCACACTGTGCAATCATTGCGAACGGCACCATGCACAGCGCAAGTTTTCCTTTTCTGCCGCTCGAGTAGATTTTTACTCGAGCGGCATCTTTCTCAACGCGAGCGGTCACGAGCATACGCGACCACTCGCAATGAGAAACCTGACAGCCCCGCGTTGAGAAATCTCGCTGGGATGTTGATTTTCCACGCTCGCCAACTTGATGTTGACGATCGCGAACGTGGAAAAATCTCGCCGGGAGGTTGATTTTCCTCGCTCGCGGTCGCCAACTTGACGTTGACGAACGCGAGCGAGGAAAATAACTCCGCTCCGCAACGCGAAGCGGAGTTTTTCGGAACTCCGTCATCTCCGCGTAACGCGGAGTGCAGAAAACTCTGCAAACTCCACGAGCGGAGCGGAGTTCACCGCCCAGGTACCCCAGATGTACATACTTACACAGTGAATGCCTACTCATATTATAAGAAATAGACAGGTCAGCCCCAATCCATGCAATAGGCTACCTGTGCGTAGATACTGAGCTGTGTTAGACAGTAGTCTCACCCGCTCAGCCCACATATATGTGCACAAGCGTGTGCACATATTCTCAAATACAAACAGCTCAGAGCCTCTTACTTTAGCTGTGCAGCAATTGGCCTTATAATAAAAGGCAGACACTGGCAGTTAGTGCTTTTAATCCATTTTAACCAAGCTTACGGTGAGTGACACTCATTGCAGAAGTCTAAAAACTGACTAATAAAAGGCAAAAATTCAGGGGTGTTAAATGGAGCGGAACCCATTTTCACACCATCCTTAAAAGAGAAAGAGACAAAATAAGTGAACTGACTGTACTTATTAATCTTTCCACTCCCTTTTGCTGATATACTGTTGTTCACTGTGCATGAGATCCATGATCCCTTCATCTGCCTTATCAAGTACCTTGAGAAATGTACAACGGTAGCTAAAGTCCAGCTCTCTGAGATAGCAGGCAGGATCAACTTAAGCCATGCTTGAAAAAATCACATTAGGACAACAGCCTACCTTCATCACTCAAAGTGGACCCATGGAACTTAGCCTCCAAGGAAAAGAAACAAAACAGACACTAAAAACCAGATGTACTAAAGATAGAGTTTGCAAAAAGTGTTCACAATATGTGCCTCAACTTTTTGCAAATACCTGGCCATTTTGCATACTGACCGTGTACTAATAGGTCAGTTCATAAAAAGCTGAATTGCAGTGGGTGGCAAATCAACTAACCCAATGAATATAATGAGGGGGGCTTCAAATTGTGACCCACTACAATTTGCTGCATTTCTCATGATTGGTGGCATGCTGAAGTCAGCAGACCACCATGTCTGTGACTGCTTTTAAATAGCTGCATCTCTTTTTTTCAATGCAACCCATTTTTGGTAAGGGGAAGTTTTTAAGTAGTACTCAAACAGTAATAAAGTTAAAACATCCAATTTAGAAAAACATAGTACATTTTAATAAAGAAAATGACACCTAAACAACAATACTCTAAAGAGTAGAACAAAAGTCGTGAATTTTTAAAGTTTAAGCATCAAAATAGTTACAAAGAGCATTTAATGGCAACAGAGGTCATCTGGTTCGGCTTTATCGGGACAAAATCAAAGGTTATGGCCAGTCTCGATGGAACACAGGTTGGATACATGGACCAGGTTTGTCCCGGAGAAAAGTTTGAACTTTGGACTTATTCTCTGGAATGGATGTCAACAATCCACAACAGGGCAAGGTAGCAGGCTATGGCCGAAGAGGGCTCCATGTCATCAGATATTCACTGGGCAAGTTCTCAGTGAAGCTGTTGATTTTTGGCAGGAAAACTGAGAGCAGGAATAATTTCAATTTCACATCCAGAGAAAGTGCCTCGCTGGCTGGATGCTTTTCGCGCCTTTACCTGGTGAAGATTTCTACCCTCAGACTTAGGTCCTGATGTAGGGATCAGCGAACGGGTTACTCCATTACAAACCTGACAGACAACCTGTCTGCTGTATTACAAGTGTCATTGGTTATAATACACTTGTAATATGGTCAACTGGATATCAGTCACATCTGTGAGGAGTAACCCATCCTCTCAACTCTAAATCGGTCTTTTAGTCACTTTTTTGTTGCAGCTCAGATTCTTCTAGCAGGGCAACACTGCAGGCTGTAGTTGAAGAGGGCTACAAAAGGCCAAACACCTTCTACGGAAGGTGCCTCTGGATCAGATTTGCTTCTGCGGAGAACAACATAGCGAGGCACCTGGATCTTTGGCACAGCGACGATGCAGCTTCATTGAATCAGCAAACCGGTTAGTCCTGGTCCCCTATCTACTCTCAGAACAAAAGTTTGGCTAAAAGTTTCTAAGTCCCAGGTTTCAAGAAACATTTGGAGGTGTGCACTTTGATCCCGGCCAAGGGTATAAGAACTTTGGGGACATCACTTGGGGTTCAAGACTCACTCCAAAAGAGGCTAGCAGCAGGGTCTTAGGCAGGTCCAGTTGGAATTGGTCAGCTGGGATTGCAGGAAAAGGCCTCTTGGAGCTTGTTGTGTGCCTATAGCTCAAACAGGAGGTCAGCCTTATGACCCTTGGAGACCACTCCATTGTCCTAGTTAAAAGAGGGAGAGCAGGTCCAGTCTTCCAGGCTTTTCTCAGATAATAGACAGCTGGTCCAATCCTCTTCTGTTCTTCCACAGGTCCAGACATGATCTGAGGTGGTTACTGGGGATACTATGTAGCTGCCAGTGTCAATTTATGTGTGGGGGAAACTCCTTGCTACTCCCTAAACAGTGGGGTAAAATTTCCCTGGGGTGACTCTGCCCACTTTTGAAGCACTTCCTGTGTATCTTAAGCTACCAATTTTAAGGATGAAATGCTTTAACTTTTCTCAGAGCTTTGTGAACGTCTGACAAGGATAACACAAACAGAGGAAGCCAAAATTCATTCGTGTTTAACATCAATGTTAATTTAATTTTACCATTCATATCTCCCCTCTGGTTTAAAGACAGCCTTGCCAGGTATTAGTATGCAGGAACTTAATCATCTTAACCACATGCCTCAGGAAACCCATACCTTTCAATGTAGACCATATTATAGTTTGATACACTCAACTGCAGCACTGAACTCGACGAAGCACAAGTGGAAATTTTCTATCAACATTGCCCTCAATGTCACTCAATCCAGTGCAAATAAATTATTTAAAGCACTAAGAAAAGCTCTAATATAAGCCTGTTCTGTTGACATAAACCCTAACTATTTTACTGTCTCTTTGAGACACTGAAGCAGCAACTTTGAAAATACCTTAGATTATAAATCTAATAATAATATTATTCAGTATGATACCCCTTTTTAAACAGCAGAATAATACATAATCCACTCCAACAAGGCACCTATGCCCCAGTTTGATTACAAATACAAATAATGGGGGATAAATATCTGCACAAACATTAAGCCACTTCTTTGAGAACTACATTGGAGGCATCATTTTCATAACAGCTTCCTATATCTTAACTGTAATTTTACTCGGCGAGGGACATATTGTTCACAACTTCCTCCATCAATTTGAATATTTAATAGGCCACAAAAATTGTCTGTCAAATATTATTAATATGTAGTATAGATGTATTCTTCTGGGACTTTATAATATTTGCCACAAACTTTAGATATAAATATCCACAAAATATTTACATCTTCCTTCTCCAGAACCTTGCCCATATTCCCCTAGGGCCATCTTCTTCTCCTTGATAACCATTTTAGAGCGCTTCAATATATTTTTACAATTAATAACATTTTACCAATCAATAGCTCTGACAAAATACCTCAACTCTTTCAGATCTATGTAACTTGAACTCATCATGAGATCATAAATTTCTATTGCTTTCACCTTTAAGAGTGTCTAACACAGATATTTCAATAAAATGGTACCTCCTTTGAGTCGCATACATTAGTAGAGACCTTACCTAACTAATCCCATCTATAACCTGTTATATTTTTGCATCTCTTTTTTACCGTACTACACTGTTCCCATTTATAGAAAACCTTCCTTTTTTTCTCATTCAACCAATAACATTTAGATCATATTTTTCAGTTTTCACAGTGTCAATAACTATGTAAAATAGTAAGATCTCTTATCTTGGATATTGCCTTCCTACTGGTTGATCTCTCTGAAAAATGTAGCTGAGGGTACTTAAGTCCAATTTTGCCAACTCAAGGTTTATTTATAAATTTTTATATAGCACGAACATGACTTTTGCGGGTGTCAGAGCGCTTTACAATAATCAAAGCGACATGTATAAAAATAACAACCACAACAATGAGGGATAGGGTATGGGTGAAACCCCTAGAGAGAAAACAACAGAATCCAGGCAGACAGCAAAGACGGCATGCAAACATAGCCTGAGAGAAATAAGCATGCGTGTAGGCTACTTGATAAATTATGTCCTGTTGTAAAGTTCATAGGTTTTACAGCATAAATTTGTTCATCAGCATCCTTCTAATTTCTTTCTTGAATGAAGCAGTTGCGGCATTCGTGCTGATTTCTGGGGGAAGGGCATTCCAGATTCTCGGGGCCATGCCAGAGAAGGCTCAGTTATAAGTTTTCTTCTTCTAAAATGTCGGTGGTTTCAGCAGAAGGAAGCTAGTGCCTCTAGAGGCTCTGCCGCCACCAGAAAGTTCTAGTTTTTGTGCAAAGTATCTTGGAGTGTTGAAGTGGAGGGCTTTATGGGTCATGCGGCAATTTTCAAATTAATTCTTGCCTCATAAGATAGCCAGTTAAGAGATTTCAGGACTGGAGTGATGTGATTGTTTCTCTTTGAACCTGTAATAAGCCTAGCAGAAGAGTTCAGAGAGGCCCTTAGTGGCACCAGCTTAGCTCTGGGTAGGACGCATAGGGTTGCACTCCCATAGTCCATCCTGGGAATCACTAGAGCATGAACAACTGACTTGAGGTCATCCGGGGGAAGGAAGGGTTTTATTTTTCTTAAGATTCTCATGTGGAGGTTCGCTCCTTTGATGGCAGAGCTGATGTGCTCCTGCATGTTCAGATTCTTGTCCAGTATTATTGCCAGAGATCTGGTTGACTCTATAATGTGAGGTATGCAGTTCAGAGCTGTTAGTTGTTTCATCCATACAGCGATGTCTGTTGAGTGTTTGGGTGGGGCAATTAGGAGGAAATCTCTTTTGAGAGCGTTTAGTTTGAGGTGGTACCAGTCAGCCAGCTTTGTGTTTTTGTAGGGTTGAGTTGAGAGACCTAATATCTTCAGGAGAAGAGATTTTTACGTACAGTTGGGTGTCATCTGCGTACACGTGATAGTGGATGTTAGATAAGTTCAACAATTTTGTTAGTTGCTCCATGAATAAGTTAAAGAGCGTGGGTGAGAGCGACGACCCCTGAGGGATCCCTAATGCGACCTTTGTAGGGTTGGATAGGGACATATTGACCTTGATTCTTTGAGTTCTGTTCTGGAGAAAAGAGGCAAACCAGTTAAGGATGGTCCCCGATATCCCCATTCTACATTTAAGTAGGTCTATGAGGATGCCATGTTTGACAGTATCGAAGGCTGACGAGAGGTCAAGAAGGATAAGAAGGCAGCATTAATTTCAGTCTAACATTTTTAGCGCATCATCAACAATGTGTGTGAGCACCATTTCGGTGGTTTGGCCCTGGCAGAAGCTAGATTGGAATTGATCCAAGAGATTGAATTGGTCAATATGGTGCACAGTTGACCATGAACACATTTCTCAAAAAGTTGCTAATGTCGGAATTGTAGAGATTGGCTGGAAGTTATTTAGATCTGATAGGTTGCTTTTTTTAAATTGGGGGTAACCTGCCCCGCTTTAAGGCACTCTGGGATCGATCCTTGAAGTAATGAGGCTATGACCATTTTTGTCTAGAGGCGGAGTAAGGACATTTTGATCTCACTAAAGATGTTCGTTGATAGAGGGTCGCCGAAGTGGTTTGCGGGTTTTAGTGTTGTAAGGATTTTGGTAATGTCACTTTCATCAGATGTCTTGAATATGCTCCTTGTAGCATTGTTTTTGGCGGTGTGAGCTGTGATACCCTGTATCTCAGCAATCAAGGGTGTGGGGGAGATACAATGAGGTGTGAGAGGAAGGTGTTCTGATCTCACAATTTGGCTGTGGCTTAGAACCTGAGGCGGGGAGGGGGGGGTGTTGGGCTGCTTACTGGATTGCAAGTTGACCAGTTCGAACAGTTTTTTTTGACGATTTCTATCTTTGTCTAATTGTATTCTAAAGAGGTTCACCTGAGGGATCTCAGGAGTTTAAGGTTTTCGAGGGACGGTAAAGATCTCCATGTTTGCTCAGCTATTCTAAGCTTAAGCTTCAAGCTGCCATTGAACCAAGGTTTGGAGTCTTTGTTAGACATTCTTTATAGTTGCAGGGGAGCTAATGGGGCTATAATGTTTAACACAGAGTTGTCGTAATGGTTTGTGATGTCCTGGACATCTGTCATCTCCAAAGGGGGAGTCAGGGTGTTGTTGCTGAGGGACGTCAGATCATTCCTGTTGAAACTCTGCATGCTCCTTTTCCCTTGTTTGAATTTCTTTAGTTGACCCCTTCTTGCCTTCAATGATTCCGTGATGAGGAAGGTGATGCGGTGATGAGCAGACCAGTCACAAGGGATGATAGATTCCAGTTGGATGATTTTACTCTTGGCAATGATATGATCCAGGGTTGCACCCAAATTATGTGTAGGGCTGTCACAGAATTGGGTCAGGTTGAAGTCAGCTTGGAAGGTTTTCAGGCTGTTGACTGCTTGGTCATTAAGGTAGTTCCAATGGAGGTTGAAATCTCCAAGGAAGATTCGGGTGCCTTGTTGTCCTGAGATAGTTGATATGGTTTCCATCATTTGTTCTATAAAAGTGATGTTGTAACCTGGTGGGTGATAGATCATGTACAGTTTGCACAATGGACTGTTGTTGCTCACAATGTGAATGCATAGGTATTCCCATGAGGATATGTCCAGTTTGTGTGATTGGTTCACTACGATATTGTCTCTGAATATGCAGGCAATACCTCTGCAAGGTCTGCTCGGTCTGTCTAATCTAATGATGTAGTGATTGGGTGGTACTAGGAGGTCAAGGGAAGGAGAGGAGGAATCATTTAGCCATGTTTGAATTAAGATTAGAATGTCTAGCTCGTGTGTAAGTATGAGGTCCGCGATGTCTGGTGCATGTTTCACTGTAGATCTGTAATTGAGTAGCAATAATTTGAAGTATGATTTGGTGTCAGTGGAAGATGGCTGAGAAATGGGCACTTGTTTAAGGATTTGATTTGTTTACGGCTCTGGTATTATGCCTAGTATCTCTGTGTGGGTTTGTAGGGACAGTTAGTATTTGGGCCCCCTGACTCTGTTTGCAGAGAAGGTAGAATTGCATGAGAAATGGAGGGATTGAATGTCCCTATCAGGCAGGGGATCCTTCAGTCTGAGGGACCGTGAATAGGCTTTGGGATAGGATATTGTTCACCATTTCAGGTGGGTGAATGCCAAGACAGTTAAGAGCCCATTGTCTGAGTGGTGTGCTTTAGGTCTAGTGCTGTAATTAATATCTAGGGTGAGATTGAGTCTATTCCTCCAAGGAGTCATGCTGGTCTCTCTGTTGTTTGTCAACACTAAGGTTATGCTTATAAGGCTTTTTAGGTCTGCCTTAAGTAGTGTTAGGTCCTGAGCCATCACGCTGAGTCTGGCTTCTAGAGATGTGTGAGAATAGGTTGGAGATGCTTGAGTCCCTAAGCCAGGTGATGGGGTGATGCTCATGCCTGTTGTGATAGTGTGCATCTGGCCTGGGGGAGCCAGCAGAGTGGAGTTGTTGCAGATGTACTCAGTCATGAGACGTTGGGGGGGAGCAGGTGAGCTGGTTGGGTGTCCATGCTTGGGTCTTCGGTTGTAAGGTATTGTTCATTTTAGGGTTTATAGGCATAGCAGGGGCAATTGTTTGGGTCACGTTTAGTGCCTTGGGAGATTTTGCCGTATTCCCCAGTGTGTGATCAGCCTCCAGAGGGATTGTATAAGTGGAAAGGATGTTTTGCTGGGTGAGTATCTATGCGATCGTCCTATAGAGGTGCAGTAAGGGCTTATTCTAGCTTTGTTGATTCAGGAGTAGGTTCTCCGGGACCTTGTATGTAGGTTAAGAGATGGTGTTATGTGTGTTGTAAGCCATGGGAGGGTCATGTGGTGCAAGGGCCGGAGCGCTAGAAATGGCTAGAGCACGAGGGGATAGTATTAGCTTTTCTTGAAGGGACATCAGAGGAGAGACGAGAACCTTGGGTGGCAGCCTGATTATTGGTCATTATGGAATTTTTAATGATAGAGAAGGTTGCAGTCTGAGGACTGTATGAGGATAATCCCATTATTGTATATGGTGATGGTTGTGTCAGCTCTGTTATTCAGTGAGGGGGCTACCATGAGTTTGAGTCCATACGGAATTGTCCGAGATGCCAAGATCCGGAGCTGAGAGAGCAAGGCTTTCTTCCATTGTGCTCTTCTATTGGTGTAGAATATAGGATTGCAAATTATAGCTCCTCTTTTTGTGTTGAAATAAGGGTCCGAAATGAGCGTTTGAGTGATATTTCAGAAATCCATGTGTAGATTAGGAGGATAAATAAGTATAAAGGTATTGTATCCTACCCTTGCCATAACATTGTCGGGAGCTCTAGAGGGGCTCGCCTTCATAATGGGTGATCGGCTTAGGCACCCAAGGATGGACGGGGTCAGTTGGAACCGATTTATAAACGCATAAAGGTTTAGAAACCTTTCTCGTTTACCTGATATGATGTCAGCAATCTCCACATTTGGCATATATGAACTTTTGCAGTTGCTAGTGCTGTTGTTTTGTGGACAGCCTCCAAGCTCCAAGGATCGTTATTACTTGTTATGGAATCTCTCCTGGTCAGAAATGGAAGTGGAAGAACAAGCATCTGTGCTTTCTCTTTGTCCTACCAGTGGTGGGCACACAGCTCAGTAACAGTTATTTCCATTCAATTCCACTGCAAATACACTTCATGTGTGTAAGGAAGTGGGTTTCTGTTGCAGTAACCCCCCCACTTTTTGCCAGACGACTGATGCACTTTGACTTGATGTGCCCTGGGTCCCTGCCAATCAGGTTCCCAGGGCCTGTGTTCTTTCCCCAAAACTGTACCCAATTGGCATCTCTGGCCACAGGTCAGCCCCTGGTAAATGGTACCACAGGTACCCAGGGCACTGTGACCAGGGAAGACCTCTAAGGGCTGCAGCACTTATTGTGCCACCCTTAGAGGCCCTGCACTTTACACACACACACTGCCTTTGCAGGCTGCGTGTTTTGGTGCAGAACAAAGTGAAGAGTCGACATGGCACACACATCTGTGTAAAGATATAGTATCTGCGGTGCACTCCTATATATTACTATTTAAACAAAATACTTTTGTTAGAATTTGTCTGACCTGACAGACTAAGTTTTTGTGTGCTACGCAGTATTTGTGGGCTGCCTGTCCCACATGTGTAAGAATAAAAAAAGTCAAGTAAAACTTTACGTGACAAACTGTGTGCACTACAGTGTGAGTTCAACAAATTTAAATCGATGTAGACTAGATCATCAAAATGTATACTAATGCTTTAAAGCGAAGTATTTGAACAGAAACACGAACACGTTTCAAATTGATTATATTCAATAATTTTTCTTGTTGAAAATGTCAAATGGAAATTATATCATGTGAAGCATCAAGACATGTTAACATTACATGATCAAGTGTAACTTTTTAAATTAATACATGGTTGTTCAAACTCAATGCATTTCAAATTTATACAGTGTCGATTATACACACACAGTCAAAAATAGCCCGATGCATTTCGGGACGAAGTCCCTTCTTCGGGAGCCACTGTAATGCAAAAAGAGTACATATACAAATAAATATTAACTACATGATTCGCAATTTTATGGACAAAACAACAACTTGCCTAGAAAATTACCGCATCGCTACCAAGGTGAGACACCCTGTTGCCTAATTAAGTACATATCGTGGTGGTCATACTGAAGGTAGAGAAAAAAATGAAAAGAAAGAAATAAAAGGAGGAGGAGTTGCCGACACCAGTGAATATTACTACTAAGTCATCCTGGTAATAGCCCCCAATGAGGAAATTGACGACTTGCCAAAAGCTGCCGCCTTGTACTACATGTTAACGGGTTGCGTGCAAAAAGAAGTGCAGAAAAACGAAGAAAAGAAAGGAAGTAAGTACTAGCAAAAAAATCTGGCAGATGCCATAAACGCACCTACCAGTCAAGTAACCGAGTGTAAACATATAATGAAATGACACTGGTAAGCTGATAAGCTGATAGCAATATGCTACAAGTCAACAACCTAAAAATAACAAAAATAAAGATAAATGAGAAACATGAATACAAAATAGTGTAAAAGAACTTGCCTCAAGCCGTGACATCTCAAGAAATCTAAAAAAGATACCTGAAAGTGCGGGTAAACCAACGTAACCATCTGCAACAAAATGCAGAGAAATAGTAACTACAATGAACTTACAAAAAGCCTTAATGCGCTTCCAGGAACCTGCGACCCAGAGTCTAGAAAACTATAACTTACCTAAACGAGAGAAAACAGCAACTCGAATGGACGATCGTGACTGCACCGTAACAGCTAAACGCTGACCCAGTATTTACACTACCGCGGAAGCCCACGAAAATTACGGGTATCACCTGACTGCGCACGTGAGAAACTAAAAAGGAAAACTATACACGCAGAACCGCCATCTTTGAAGGGTGCGCTCTGGAATGAATTAAACCTAAGCCTGTGCTCTGTGAAATGCCTCAAAACCCTAAAAACGGACGAAACACCAGTAAGTGCTCAAAAATAAATAAACCTGAATAGATGTGAAGTAATACCACGAAGAATAATGAAAAGCGATGAATTAAACACATAACCAGTGTGCTGAGCCCCAATGAGCATGCGTGAAAACAAACACGGAGAATACGCGCATAATGATGAATAAACGAAAGAATAGTGAACAGATGCAGATGGTATAGAAAAAACATGCAAGAATGACAAAAGAATAATTCATATGACATCAAGCGATTAATGTGAAACAGTTAAATGAAAACAGTTACTTGAGAGACTACACACATGGCTAAATTGAAGGCTTCTTGCATGAAACCAATAACCCCAATAATGCAAAAAGATCCATTAGAGAGATAACAAGAAACAGCATGTATCAACATGTGGCAAGTGGTGCACTCTATCTAAAAATGGAAATGTGTAATAGATATCCTGATATAACATAGACTAACATGACATTAATCACAATATAACGAATAATAATACGTAGAAAATAAGCAAGGTGTAAGGTGAGAGCAATTAATAAGTGAGAGCAATTCCTCCTCTGAACATAAACATTGTTTATAAAAAGCAGCTCAAATCTAATTTATCATTGAGACCTAGTGGCATCATGGTATTAAGCCTCCTGATCCAAAACACCTCTCTTTGGGACAATTTTTACTTAGATCAATTCCTGTCTGAGATACGAGTTTTTCCACAATCATGAACCGGAGTTGAGAAATATTGTGACCTTGCTCAATCCAATGAACTACTAGATTGGAGTTCGTATTTTTGTTAAAGTCCGCATTGGAGAACACAAAAGCATGATTAGAAACAAAAATACGAACTCCAATCTAGTAGTTCATTGGATTGAGCAAGATCCAATATTTCTCACTTATTAATTGCTCTCACCTTACACCTTGCTTATTTTCTACGTATTATTATTCGTTATATTGTGATTAATGTCATGTTAGTCTATGTTATATCAGGATATCTATTACACATTTCCATTTTTAGATAGAGTGCACCACTTGCCACATGTTGATACATGCTGTTTCTTGTTATCTCTCTAATGGATCTTTTTGCATTATTGGGGTTATTGGTTTCGTTGCAAGAAGCCTTCAATTTAGCCATGTGTAGTCTCTCAAGTAACTGTTTTCATTTAACTGTTTCACATTAATCGACTTGATGTCATATGAATTATTCTTTTGTCATTCTTGCATGTTTTTTTCTATACCATCTGCATCTGTTCACTATTCTTTTCGTTTATTCATCATTATGCGCATATTCTCCGTGTTTGTTTTCACGCATGCTCATTGGGGCTCAGCACACTGGTTATGTGTTTAATTCATCGTTTTTCATTATTCTTCGTGGTATTACTTCACATCTATTCAGGTTTATTTATTTTTGAGCACTTACTGGTGTTTCGTCCGTTTTTAGGGTTTTGAGGCATTTCACAGAGCACAGGCTTAGGTTTAATTCATTCCAGAGCGCACCCTTCAAAGATGGCGGTTCTGCGTGTATAGTTTTCCTTTTTAGTTTCTCACGTGCGCAGTCAGGTGATACCCGTAATTTTCGCGGGCTTCCGCGGTAGTGTAAATACTGGGTCAGCGTTTCTTAGCTGTTACGGTGCAGTCACGATCGTCCATTCGAGTTGCTGTTTTCTCTCGTTTAGGTAAGTTATAGTTTTCTAGACTCTGGGTCGTAGGTTCCTGGAAGCGCATTAAGGCTTTTTGTAAGTTCATTGTAGTTACTATTTCTCTGCATTTTGTTGCAGATGGTTACGTTGGTTTACCCGCACTTTCAGGTATCTTTTTAGATTTCTTGAGATGTCACGGTTTGAGGCAAGTTCTTTTACACTATTTTGTATTCATGTTTCTCATTTATCTTTATTTTTGTTATTTTTAGGTTGTTGACTTGTAGCATATTGCTATCAGCTTATCAGCTTACCAGTGTCATTTCATTATATGTTTACACTCGGTTACTTGACTGGTAGGTGCGTTTATGGCATCTGCCAGATTTTTTGCTAGTACTTACTTCCTTTCTTTTCTTCGTTTTTCTGCACTTCTTTTTGCACGCAACCCGTTAACATGTAGTACAAGGCGGCAGCTTTTGGCAAGTCGTCAATTTCCTCATTGGGGGCTATTACCAGGATGACTTAGTAGTAATATTCACTGGTGTCGGCAACTCCTCCTCCTTTTATTTCTTTCTTTTCATTTTTCTCTACCTTTCAGTATGACCACCACGATATGTACTTAATTAGGCAACAGGGTGTCTCACCTTGGTAGCGATGCGGTAATTTTCTAGGCAAGTTGTTGTTTTGTCCATAAAATTGCGAATCATGTAGTTAATATTTATTTGTATATGTACTCTTTTTGCATTACAGTGGCTCCCGAAGAAGGGACTTCGTCCCGAAATGCATCGGGCTATTTTTGACTGTGTGTGTATAATCGACACTGTATAAATTTGAAATGCATTGAGTTTGAACAACCATGTATTAATTTAAAAAGTTACACTTGATCATGTAATGTTAACATGTCTTGATGCTTCACATGATATAATTTCCATTTGACATTTTCAACAAGAAAAATTATTGAATATAATCAATTTGAAACGTGTTCGTGTTTCTGTTCAAATACTTCGCTTTAAAGCATTAGTATACATTTTGATGATCTAGTCTACATCGATTTAAATTTGTTGAACTCACACTGTAGTGCACACAGTTTGTCACGTAAAGTTTTACACACATCTGTGTGCCATGCCTACAACCCACTGCCCTGGCGTAGGTCAGTCACCCCTCTAGCTGGGTGCACTATACCAGTGGTGAGGGTACCGGTGCATGAGCCCTGTACCCCTACAGTGTCGAAGTCCATTCTTAGACATTGTAAGTGCAGTGCTGCCATTAAGAGTATATGGTGCTGGGAGTTTGTCATTACGAACTCCACAGCACCATAATGGCTGCACTGAAAACTGGGAAGATTGGTATCAACTGATGCCAGTGTGGGATTTAATGAAAAATGCACACAGAGGGCATCTTAGAAGATGCCCCCTGAAACCTAACCCACCTCTAGTGTCCAGGCTGAGTGGCTGCTTCAGCTGCCACCACCAGACATGTTTCTGGACCCCTGGGTCGAGAGCCTGCTGCTCTCTGGGGCCTGAAACAATGCACATCCTGGGACGAGGTGCCAAGCCTCCTCCCCAGGATGGGCAGGGTTCACGAAGGAGAAGCTTCAAAGGCATGCCGCCTTTGTGAGCCTCTCCAGACCATTTGCTGCTTTCAGCAACTGGTCCCCACTGGGTCTACCCCCCACTTTGGGTGGGGGAACCAGCGAGAAAAACAAGTGAGGGAAAGAGGTGTGCCCACCTCTGCCAACTCCACCCCTCAGGTGGGGGAGGCGAGGTGAAGCACAACTCTGAGTCCCCACCATCTTGAAGATGGGGAGCCTCAACCAACCAGGGAGAGGCTCCTGCCTCCCTCCCACTGGAGGGTGGCATGATAGGGGGTGTACCCACCCCTGGGAAGGGACCCATTGGTCCCTACCCTTACCTACCTGTAACGCCCCTAAATCTAGTATTTAGGGGGCACCCTGAACCTTGCTTCCTCAGATCCAGACAAGAAACAAGAAGAAAACGAGAAGAAGGACGAAGAGCCGTGCAGATCTAACAAGAGGACGACGCCCACTGACTTGGCCCCAGCCCTACAGGCCTGTCTCCCCTCGAACCTGCTCCTGCGAAATCCCGGTGTGTCCTGCAGCCAGCAACCTCAAAAACCTCGGAGGACCTGCCTGCCTTCACTTCCAAAGCCTGCTTCTCCCGTGAACACCGGACTTGTTCAAACTGCAGCTTCTGGCACCGGCCGGAGACCGCAAATCCAGCCCCACTCTGCATCCGCCGAACCCGGCCCGAGCTCGAGCGGAAAATGAGTACAAGGAGGTCACCCCGGCGATCCTGACCCGAGATCCGGCGACTCCTGACCTGCCTCAAGCCTCCAGTCGATGCCTGCAGCCTCAAGCCAGAGGATCCACTCTAACCGCGACCAGGAGCTGTGTAAGACCGATCCGACGTCCCAAGGCACCCATGCACCTGACGCCCCACGGCCTTGTGTGCCCAAACCAATGGTGCCTAACCAACCCATAGACATCCCAACTTACCTCTCGAAGTGGTGGTCGCACCCAGAAGATCCTTCGTCTCCCGAGCCTGCAGCGTTTCTTCTAACCGGAGGCGCTCCATTGAAAACAACAGGGCACCCGACCTCAAAACAGCACCCTGCACCCGGCCGCCCTAGTGCCGCTGAGGGTGCACCTTTGGTGCTAATTTGGTTCCCAATTTGCCCTGACCTAAACCCTAGGAGCTTTGCTCCCACAACCCAGTGGCCTGCTCGCCAGCAGCCACCAACAGGAGACCCCCTATCCTCCATAGGATAACATTGGGCCTCAACACTCTGCACCCGGCCGGCCTAGCACCAGTGAGGGTGAAACAAAAGTGCATCACTGACCCTGGTGGACCCCTGAGTCTAACCCCAGAACCTTAACTCCCACAGTCGATTACTTACCTACAAAATGATAACCTGTTTGTCCCTCCATAGGATAACATTGACACTTTTTCTCCAAAAAGTTTCTAAGTGTGGAGTTTAGAAATCTGAAAATATTCTTTAAAATCGCACAAATAACCAAAACGTGTTTACTTACCTGTTTGCAGGAAATGTCCCAGTGCTGAATCTAGGTATCCAGCACTGAGTTAGAAAAGTAACGTGAAAAGTAACCTACCTGTTATTTACTGAAAAAGCCTATTCATTTCAATGTACTGTATTTGCAAAGTGTTGCATACCTACTGCATCCCCTGTAAATCAAACAAAGTACAATTTCTATTGCATTTTCAAACTGTTCGACATTCAGTAACTTATGACTGTAAAGTATTTAATGCTTACCTGTGCCAGGATTGCTTGGTTCTAAAAATAAACAACAGTATATATTTTTATACAAAAACAATTGGCCTAGAGTTCAGTTCTTGAGTGTGTGAATTCATTTGCTGACTGAGTGGGTACATCAAATGCTTAACACTGTCCTCTGATACTGCCTTACTGCTCGACCAAGCTACCACAAGCAGAGAGTAAGGTTCTATCTAACTTTAACCTCTGCCTATCTCTGGGGTCACCTGGACTCTATACACACTATACCTCATTTTGGTGTAGTATATATAGAGCCAGTTTCTTACATTGGTGGATCAGCGGTGGGATATCACAACTTTGCATTTGTTGGACTACTTGGTTACCACCTGATCACACGAAAGAACTCTTAAATTGCCTTTAGACTTCTGATTTTTTCAAAATTGGCATTTTTACAAAACTACTAAAAGTCTTGTTAGGGCCTTGCTTAAGTCCCTTTAGAATTTTAGAAAATAAAAAGTCACTGTAGTCAAGGGTAGAGGGGTTAGAAATTTTTTGTTAGAATGTCTCAAAATACAGAACCCAGCTATTAGTGAAGATAACCATAATGACATACAGGACATGGTTGATGAGCTTGACCTCACCCCTTACCTTCGCTTGTCTTTCAAGGAAGTAAGGTCCTTATGTAAACTCAAAAATATACCAATGGGCCCTCACCCAACCAAACAAAAGCTCCAGGAGCTGTTGGCTGAGTATTCAAAGGACCCACCCCTCTGAAAAGGTGATGACCAGTCAGATGGAGAAGGAGGTGGAGGAGGATGGACAAAGGTGACCCACCTCCTCCACTTCCTAGGGAAGAAAAGGAATCCAATTGTTCCCTGACTTCCAAGAATCAACCTCTGGGGACTTGAGGACACACAGGTGGCTCAGGCTCTGGTGAGGACATTGAGGACAGCCTCAATGAGGAGGACAGCCTTTTAGCAAGGCTGACCAAAAGACTGGGACCTAGAGACCAGACTCCTGGCTCTAGAGAAAGAAAGAAAGGAGATGGGATTAGCACCCATCCATGGTGGCAGCAATCAAAATAATCAGGGTAGAGAGCAATCTTATGATCCTAAAATCCCCAAAGGGATTGTCCCTAAATATGAGGAGGGTGATGATATCACCAAATGGTTCACAGCCTTTGAGAGGGCTTGTGAAGCCAGAAGGGTGAAGAAGACTTTCTGGGGGGCACTCCTTTGGGAACTGTTCTCTGGTAACTGCAGAGACAGACTCCTGACCCTTTCTGGGGAAGATGCTGGGTGCTATGACCTTATCAAGAGAACTCTGATTGAGGGATTTGGACTCACAACTGAGGAGTACAGAATTAGATTCAGGGGGGCTCACAAAACCCAAAACCAATCCTGGATTGATTTTGTAGACTACTCAGTGAAAACACTAGGTGGCTGGTTAACTGGGAACAATGTGCATGACTTTAATGGAATTTACAACCTGTTTATGAAGGAACACATATTAAGTAGTTGCACTGATGAAAAGTTGCATCAGTACCTGGTAGACCTAGGTCCACTTTCTCTCCAAGAATTGGGAAAGAAGGCAGACCACTGGGTCAAAACAAGGGTAACTAGGACGTCCACTGGGGGTGACCAAAAGATAGGGGTTACAAAGCCTCCCCAGAGGAAAGACAGTGAACCCCTTAAAGATAAAAGTAAGTTGTCCCAGGTAGCCCCTCAAAAACCTGTCCAGGAGGGTGGGCCCAAATACACCTCACAAACTAAATCAGGGTACCAAGGTAATAATTGGGATCCTAACAGATTATGGTGTCACAACTGTCAAAAGGCAGGACACCACACCAAGGACCCTAGCTATCCTAAAAACAAAGCCCCTAGTGCAGCTCCCGGGGTTACTAGTGTAGCTTCAGGGGTTGCCAGTGTAGCTTTGGAGGATGGTTGCTAAGATGAGGAAGTCCTCCTAGCCTTCAACTGGAAAATGGGCCCAAAAGGTGAGCTGGAAATTCCAGAGGGGAGTAGACACTACCACCACCTACTGGTGAATGGAATCCTAGCCACTGCCATGAGAGATACCTGTGCCAGTCACACTGTGGTGCATGACATGTTGGTATTCCCACACCAGTATGTCCCAGGGGAAACAAAAAGAGTAAGGGCTGTCCCAGGGGGTGTCACTGTTAGGCCTGTGGCTGAAGTGCTCCTAGAAGTAGCTGGGACCTTTAGATGGAGAAAGGTGGTAGTCAGTAAAAACCTCCCCCTTGATTGTCTCCTGGGGAATGACCTACCAGAGGTTGGTCTGAGCCAAAGAGTAGTTACTGGTCCCATGCCAGCCCTCACCCAAGAATCCTGGCGGGGCTCAACCTGCAGTTAGTGCAGCTAAGCCCTAAAAGAAAAAAAAGAAACAGTGTAGGAAAGGTGGGCAACTGTTAGCCACAGTTCCAGTGGGCCAGGGAGATTCTATCCTAGTAAGGGAGAACTCCAAAATTGGCACTGGTAAAGTCCCCCCAGCCAACAAAAAGACCTGACTAGTCAGGCAACTGTATAGCCTGAGTTGGTGGCTCCTCAGCTGGCAGAACAGAGGGTGAAGAAGGGTGTTCACTACAGTGTAGTGACCCCCACCCTAAAACAGCAGACAGGCAGCCAGAACCCAAAGAAGCCTGTAAGATAGCCCCTTCACTTACCAGTCAGGAGCTAAAGGTGTGGTTCTGGGCACTGACAGCTGTCAGCAGCCTCTGCTGGGTGTTAGCCTTCATGGCAGCACTGTCCTTGGCATGGTGGCCTAGCCCCCTGCCAAATAGCAAGTTAGGCCCCCTACCCTATTGGTCATGGTGGGGTTGCTCAAGCTGTGGGTGACCTCTGTGGGTAAGCTGGGCTTTGCCCTGGCTAAGTTAGAATTTGCAGAGGTGGGCACCTCTGAAACCAAACTAAAAAGATAGGGTGAAGACACTAAAGAGCTAGGAAAGGAGCATTGGCAATTAGGTTCTGAAACTGTTGAGTTAGGCCAGCTCCCCAAAGGGACTGACCTGGACAGGAGGATGTAAGGCAGAGTAGGCCCTGCAACTTTCAAACCACTTCCTCTACTCTCCCTCGCATGAAAGACTAGGAAGACTCTCCCAGCTTTGGCAGAGTCTCCTGGCCTTTGGGCTGGGGGGGCTTGTGTAGGAAAGTGGGTTTCTGTTGCAGTAACCCCCCCATTTTTTGCCAGACTACTGATGCACTTTGTCTTGATGTGCCCTGGGTCCCTGCCAATCAGGTTCCCAGGGCCTGTGTTCTTTCCCCAAAACTGAACCCAATTGGCATCTCTGGCCACAGGTCAGCCCCTGGTAAATGGTACCACAGGTACCCAGGGCACTGTGACCAGAGAAGACCTCTAAGGGCTGCAGCACTTATTGTGCCACCCTTAGAGGCCCTGCACTTTACACACACACACTGCCTTTGCAGGCTGCGTGTTTTGGTGCAGAACAAAGTGAAGAGTCAACATGGCACACATCCCTGTGTGCCATGCCTACAACCCACTGCCCTGGCATAGATCAGTCACCCCTCTCGCTGGGTGCCCTATGCCAGTGGTGAGGGTACATGTGCATGAGCCCTGTACCCCTACAGTGTCTGAAGTCCATTCTTAGACATTGTAAGTGCAGTGATGCCATTAAGAGTATATGGTGCTGGGAGCTTGTCATTACGAACTCCACAGCACCATAATGGCTACCCTGAAAACTGAGAAGTTTGGTATCAAACTTCTCAGCACATTAAACCCACACTGATGCCAGTGTGGGATTTAATGAAAAATGCACACAGAGGGCATCTCAGAGAAGCCCCCTGAAAACTAACCCACCACTAGTGTCCAGGCTGAGTGGCTGCTTTCAGCTGCCACCACCAGACATGTTTCCGGACCCCTGGGTCGAGAGCCTGCTGCTCTCTGGGGCCTGAAACAATGCACATCCTGGGACGAGGTGCCAAGCCTCGTCCCCCAGGATGGGCAGGGTTCACGAAGGGGAAGCTTCAAAGGCATGCCGCCTTTGTGAGCTTCCCCAGACCATTTGCTGCTTTCAGCAACTGGTCCCCACTGGTTCTACCCCCCACTTTGGGCGGGAGAACCAGCGGGAAAAACAAGTGAGCGAAAGAGGTGTGCCCACCTCTGCCAACTCCACCCCTCAGGTGGGGGAGGCGAGGTGAAGCACAACTCCGAGTCCCCGCCATCTTGAGGATGGGGGGACCCAACCAACGAGGGACAGGCTCCTGCCCCCCTCCCACTGGAGGGTGGCACAATAGGGGGTGTACACACCCCAGGGAAGGGACCCATTGGTCCCTGCCCTTTACCTACCTGTATCGCCCCTAAATCTAGTATTTAGGGGGCACCCTGAACCTTGCTTCCTCAGATCCAGCCAAGAAACAAGAAGAAAAGAAGAAGAAGGACCGAACAGCCGTGCAGCCAGCTAACAAGAGGAAGACGCCCACTGACTTGGCCCCAGCCCTACCGGCCTGTCTCCCCTCGAACCTGCTCCTGCGAAATCCCGGTGTGTCCTGCAGCCAGCAACCTCAAAAACCTCGGAGGACCTGCCTGCCTTCACTTCCAAAGACTGTTTCTCCCGTGAACACCGGATTTGTTCAAACTGCAACCTCTGGAAGCAGCCGGAGACCGCAAATCCTGCCCCACTCTGCACCCGCCGATCCACGGCCCGAGCTCGAGTGGACAAACGCGCACGAGGAGGTCACCCCGGTGATCCTGAACAGAGATCCGGCGACCCCTGACCTGCCTCAAGCCTCCAGCCGACGCCTGCAGTCGAAAGCCAGAAGGCCCCTCTAACCGCGACCCGGAGCGTGGTAAGCCGATCCGACGTCCCAAAGGCACCCATGCACCCGACGCCCCACGGCCTTGTGTGCCCAAACCAACGGTGCCTCACCAACCCTTAGACTTCCCAACGTACCTCTCGAAGTGGTGGTCGCACCCAGAAGATCCTTCGTCTCCCTAGCCTGCAGTGCTTTTGCTAACCGGAGGTTCTCCATTGGAAACAACAGGGCTTCCGACGTCGAAACAGCACCCTGCACCCGGCCGCCCTAGTGCCGCTGAGGGTGCACCTTTTGTGCTAAGCTGTTTCCCCATTTGCCCTGAGATAAAGTCTAGGAGCTTTGCTCCCACAACCCAGTGGCCTGCTTGCCAGCAGCCACCAACAGGAGACCCCCTATCCTCCATAGGATAACATTGGGCCTCAACACTCTGCACCCGGCCGCCTTAGTGCCGCTGAGGGTGTAACAAGAGTGCATCACTGACCCTGGGGGACCCCTGAGTCTACCCCCAGAACCTTAACTCCCACAGTCGATAACTTACCTGTGAACCGATAACCTGTTTTCCCTCCATAGGATAACATGGACACTTTTTCTCCAAAAAGTTTCTAAGTGTGGAGTTTAGAAATCTGAAAATATTGTTTAAAAATCGCACGAATAACCAAAACGTATTTACTTACCTGTTTTCAGGAAATGTCCCAGTGCTGAATCCAGGTATCCAGCACTGAGTAAGAAAAGTAAAGGGAAAAGTAACCTACCTGTAATTTACTGAAAAAGCCTATTCCTTTCAATGTACTGTATTTGCTAAGCATTGCAACCTACTGCATCCCCTGTAAATCAAACAAAGTACAATTCCTATTGCATTTTCAAACTGTTCTACATCCAGCAACTTATGACTGTAAAGTATTTAATGCTTACCTGTGCCAGGCTTGCTTGGTTCTAAAAATAAAACAACAGTATATATTTTTATACAAAAACAATTGGCCTAGAGTTCAGTTCTTGAGTGTGTGAATTCATTTGCTGACTGAGTGTGTACATCAAATGCTTAACACTGTCCTCTGATACTGCCTTGCTGCTCGACCACTCTACCACAAATAGAGAGTAAGGTTCTATCTAACTTTAACCTCTGCCTATCTCTGGGGTCACCTCGACTCTATACACACTATACCTCATTTTGGTGTAGTATATATAGGGCCAGTTTCCTACATTGGTGGATCAGCGGTGGGATTCACAACTTTGCATTTGTTGGACTACTTGGTTACCACCTGATCACACGACAGAACTCTTAAATTGCCTTTAGAATTCTGATTTTTTCAAAATTGGCATTTTTACAAAACTACTAAAAGTCTTGTTAGGGCCTTGCTTAAGTTCCTTTAGAATTTTAGAAAATAAAAAGACACTGTAGTCAAGGGTAGAGGGGTTAGAACTTTTTTGTTAGAATGTCTCAAAATAAGAACCCAGCTACTAGTGAAGACAACCATAATAACATACAGGACATGGTTGAGGAGCTTGACCTCACCCCTTACCTTCACTTGTCTTTCAAGGAAGTAAGGTCCTTATGTAAAATTAAAAACATACCAATGGGTCCCCATCCAACCAAACAAAAGCTCCAGGAGCTGTTGGCTGAGTATGCAAAGGACCCACCCCTCTGAACAGGGTGATGACCAGTCAGATGGGAGAAGTAGTGTGAAGAGGATGGACAAGGTAGATCGACCTCCTCCACTGCTTAGGGAGAAAAGGGTTCCAATAGCCCCGACTCCAAGAATTAACCTTTCAGTACCTAGAGGACACACAGGTGGCTCAGGTTCTGGTGAGGACATTGAGGACAGCCTCAATGAGGAGGACAGCCTTTTAGCAAGGCTGACCAAAAGACTGGGACCTAGAGACCAGACTCCTGGCTCTAGAGAAAGAAAGAAAGGAGATGGGATTAGCACCCATCCTTGATGACAGCGATCAAAATAATCAGGATAGAGAGCAATCTTATGATCCTAAAATCCCCAAAGGGATTGTCCCTAAATATGAGGAGGGTGATGATATCACCAAATGGTTCACAGCCTTTGAGAGGGCTTGTGAAGCCAGAAGGGTGAAGAAGACTTTCTGGGGGCACTCCTTTGGGAACTGTTCTCTGGTAACTGCAGAGACAGACTCCTGACCCTTTCTGGGGCAGATGCTGGGTCCTATTACCTCATGAAGAGAACTCTGATTGAGGGATTTGGACTCACAACTGAGGAGTACAGAATTAGATTCAGGGGGGCTCACAAAACCCAAAACCAATCCTGGATTGATTTTGTAGACTACTCAGTGAAAACACTAGGTGGCTGGTTAACTGGAAACAATGTGCATGACTTTAATGGAATTTACAACCTGTTTATGAAGGAACACATATTAAGTAATTGCATTGATGAAAAGTTGCATCAGTACCTGGTAGACCTAGGTCCACTTTCTCCCCAAGAATTGGGAAAGAAGGCAGACCACTGGGTCAAAACAAGGGTAACTAGGACGTCCACTGGGGGTGACCAAAAGAAAGGGGTTACAAAGCCTCCCCAGAGGAAAGACAGTGAACCCCTTAAAGATAAAAGTAAGGAGTCCCAGGTAGCCCCCCAAAAACCTGTCCAGGAGGGTGGGCCCAAAGACACCTCACAAACTAAAACAGGGTACCAAGGTAAGAATTGGGATCCCAACAGAGTATGGTGTCACAACTGTCAAAAGGCAGGACACCACACCAAGGACCCTAGCTGTCCTAAAAACAAAGCCCCTAGTGCAGCTCCCGGGGTTACTAGTGTAGCTCCAGGGGTTGCCAGTGTAGCTTTGGAGGGTGGTTCCTCAGATGAGGAAGTCCTCCTAGCCTTCAACTGGAAAATGGGCCCAAAAGGTGAGCTGGAAATTCCAGAGGGGCGTAGACACTTCCACCACCTACTGGTGAATGGAATCCCAGCCACTGCCCTGAGAGACACCTGTGCCAGTCACACTGTGGTGCATGACAGGTTGGTACTCCCACACCAGTATGTCCCAGGGGAAACAAAAACAGTAAGGGCTGTCCCAGGGGGTATCACTGTTAGGCCTGTGGCTGTAGTGCTCCTAAAAGTAGCTGGGACCCTTGGATGGAGAAAGGTGGTAGTCAGTAAAAACCTCCCCCTTGATTGTCTCCTGGGGAATGACCTACCAGAGGTTGGTCTGAGCCAAAGAGAGGTACTGGTCCAATGCCAGACCTCACCCAAGAAACCTGGGGGGGCTCAACCTGCAGTTAGTGCAGCTAAGCCCCAAAAGAAAAAAAAGAAACAGTGTAGGAAAGGTGGGCAACTGTTAGCCACAGTTCCAGTGGGCCAGGGAGATTCTATCCCAGTAAGGGAGAACTCCAAAATTGGCACTGGTAAAGTCCCCCCTAGCCAACAAAAAGACCTGACTAGTCAGGCAACTGTCTAGCCTGAGTTGATGGCTCCTCAGCTGGCAGAACAGAGGGTGGAAGAAGGGTGTTCACTACCCAGTGTAGTGACCCCCCACCCTAAAACAGCAGACAGGCAGCCAGAACCCAAAGAAGCCTGTAAGATAGCCCCTTCACTTACCAGTCAGGAGCTAAAGTTGTGGTTCTGGGCACTGACAGCTGTCAGCAGCCTCTGCTGGGTGTTAGCCTTCATGGCAGCACTGTCCTTGGCATGGTGGCCTAGCCCCCTGCCAAATAGCAAGTTAGGCCCCCTGACCCTATTGGTCATGGTGGGGTTGCTCAAGCTGTGGGTGACCTCTGTGGGTAAGCTGGGCTTTGCCCTGGCTAAGTTAGAATTTGCAGAGGTGGGCACCTCTGAACCCAAACTAAAAAGATGGGGTGAAGACACTAAAGAGCTAGGAAAGGAGCATTGGGAATTAGGTCCTGAAACTGTTGAGGTAGGCCAGCTCCCCAAAGGGACTGACCTGGACAGAAGGATGTAAGGCAGAGTAGGCCCTGCAACTTTAAAACCACTTCCTCTACTCTTCCTCGCCTGAAAGACTAGGAAGACTCTCCCAGCTTTGGCAGAGTCTCCTGGCCTTTGGGCTGGGGGGGCTTGTGTAGGGAAGTGGGTTTCTGTTGCAGTAACCCCCACTTTTTGCCAGACTACTGATGCACTTTGTCTTGATGTGCCCTGGGTCCCTGCCAATCAGGTTCCCAGGGCCTGTGTTCTTTCCCCAAAACTGTACCCAATTGGCATCTCTGGCCACAGGTCAGCCCCTGGTAAATGGTACCACAGGTACCCAGGGCACTGTGACCAGAGAAGACCTCTAAGGGCTGCAGCACTTATTGTGCCACCCTTAGAGGCCCTGTACCTTTACACACACACACTGCCTTTGCAGGCTGCGTGTTTTGGTGCAGAACAAAGTGAAGAGTCAACATGGCACACATCCCTGTGTGCCATGCCTACAACCCACTGCCCTGGCATAGATCAGTCACCCCTCTCGCTGGGTGCCCTATGCCAGTGGTGAGGGTACAGGTGCATGAGCCCTGTACCCCCTACAGTGTCTAAGTCCATTCTTAGACATTGTAAGTGCAGTGATGCCATTAAGAGTATATGGTGCTGGGAGCTTGTCATTACGAACTCCACAGCACCATAATGGCTACACTGAAAACTGAGAAGTTTGGTATCAAACTTCTCAGCACATTAAACCCACACTGATGCCAGTGTGGGATTTAATGAAAAATGCACACAGAGGGCATCTCAGAGAAGCCCCCTGAAAACTAACCCACCACTAGTGTCCAGGCTGAGTGGCTGCTTTCAGCTGCCACCACCAGACATGTTTCCGGACCCCTGGGTCGAGAGCCTGCTGCTCTCTGGGGCCTGAAACAATGCACATCCTGGGACAAGGTGCCAAGCCTCGTCCCCCAGGATGGGCAGGGTTAACGAAGGGGAAGCTTCAAAGGCATGCCGCCTTTGTGAGCTTCCCCAGACCATTTGCTGCTTTCAGCAACTGGTCCCCACTGGTTCTACCCCCCACTTTGGGCGGGAGAACCAGCGGGAAAAACAAGTGAGCGAAAGAGGTGTGCCCACCTCTGCCAACTCCACCCCTCAGGTGGGGGAGGCGAGGTGAAGCACAACTCCGAGTCCCCGCCATCTTGAGGATGGGGGGACCCAACCAACCAGGGACAGGCTCCTGCCCCCCTCCCACTGGAGGGTGGCACAATAGGGGGTGTACCCACCCCAGGGAAGGGACCCATTGGTCCCTGCCCTTACCTACCTGTATCGCCCCTAAATCTAGTATTTAGGGGCACCCTGAACCTTGCTTCCTCAGATCCAGCCAAGAAACAAGAAGAAAAGAAGAAGAAGGACCGAACAGCCGTGCAGCCAGCTAACAAGAGGAAGACGCCCACTGACTTGGCCCCAGCCCTACCGGCCTGTCTCCCCTCGAACCTGCTCCTGCGAAATCCCGGTGTGTCCTGCAGCCAGCAACCTCAAAAACCTCGGAGGACCTGCCTGCCTTCACTTCCAAAGACTGCTTCTCCCGTGAACACCGGATTTGTTCAAACTGCAACCTCTGGCAGCAGCCGGAGACCGCGAACCTGCCCCACTCTGCACCCGCCGATCCACGGCCCGAGCTCGAGTGGGCAAACACCACGAGGAGGTCACCCCGGTGATCCTGAACCGAGATCCAGCGACCCCTGACCTGCCTCAAGCCTCCAGCCGACGCCTGCAGCCTCGAAATCCAGAAGGCCCCTCTAACCGCGACCCGGAGCTGGTAAGCCGATCCGACGTCCCAAAGGCACCCCTGCACCCGACGCCCCACGGCCTTGTGTGCCCAAACCAACGGTGCCTCACCAACCCTAGACTTCCCAACTTACCTCTCGAAGTGGTGGTCGCACCCAGAAGATCCTTCGTCTCCCTGCCTGCAGTGCTTTTGCTAACCGGAGGTTCTCCATTGGAAACAACAGGGCTTCCGACGTCGAAACAGCACCCTGCACCCGGCCGCCCTAGGTGCCGCTGAGGGTGCACCTTTGGTGCTAAGCTGTTTCCCCATTTGCCCTGAGCTAAAGTCTAGGAGCTTTGCTCCCACAACCCAGTGGCCTGCTTGCCAGCAGCCACCAACCGGAGACCCCTATCCTCCATAGGATAACATTGGGCCTCAACACTCTGCACCCGGCCGCCCTAGTGCCGCTGAGGGTGTAACAAGAGTGCATCACTGACCCTGGGGGACCCCTGAGTCTAACCCCAGAACCTTAACTCCCACAGTCGATAACTTACCTGTGAACCGATAACCTGTTTTCCCTCCATAGGATAACATTGACACTTTTTCTCCAAAAAGTTTCTACGTGTGGAGTTTAGAAATCTAAAAATATTCTTTAAAAATCGCACGAATAACCAAAACGTATTTACTTACCTGTTTGCAGGAAATGTCCCAGTGCTGAATCTAGGTATCCAGCACTGAGTTAAGAAAAGTAACGTGAAAAGTAACTTACCTGTAATTTACTGAAAAAGCCTATTCATTTCAATGTACTGTATTTGCTAAGTATTGCAACCTACTGCATCCCCTGTAAATCAAACAAAGTACAATTCCTATTGCATTTTCAAACTGTTCTACATTCAGCAACTTATTACTGTAAAGTATTTAATGCTTACCTGTGCCAGGCTTGCTTGGTTCTAAAAATAAAACAACAGTATATATTTTTATACAAAAACAATTGGCCTAGAGTTCAGTTCTTGAGTGTGTGAATTCATTTGCTGACTGAGTGGGTACATCAAATGCTTAACACTGTCCTCTGATACTGCCTTACTGCTCGACCACTCTACCACAAACAGAGAGTAAGGTTCTATCTAACTTTAACCTCTGCCTACCTCTGGGGTCACCTGGACTCTATACACACTATACCTCATTTTGGTGTACTATATATATAGAGCCAGTTTCTTACATTGGTGGATCAGCGGTGGGATATCACAACTTTGCATTTGTTGGACTACTTGGTTACCACCTGATCACACAACAGAACTCTTAAATTGCCTTTAGAATTCTGATTTTTTCAAAATTGGCATTTTTACAAAACTACTAAAAGTCTTGTTAGGGCCTTGCTTAAGTCCCTTTAGAATTTTAGAAAATAAAAAGTCACTGTAGTCAAGGGTAGAGGGGTTAGAACTTTTTTGTTAGAATGTCTCAAAATAAGAACCCAGCTACTAGTGAAGATAACCATAATGACATACAGGACATGGTTGATGGAGCTTGACCTCACCCCTTACCTTCACTTGTCTTTCAAGGAAGTAAGGTCCTTATGTAAAATCAAAAACATACCAATGGGTCCCTCATCCAACCAAACAAAAGCTCCAGGAGCTGTTGGCTGAGTATTCAAAGGACCACCCCTCTGAACAGGGTGATGACCAGTCAGATGGGAGAAGTAGGTGAGGAGGATGGATGACAAGGTAGATCCACCTCCTCCACTGCCTAGGGAGAGAAAGGGATCCTGTAGCCCTGACTTCCAAGAATCAACCTCTCAGGACCTAGAGGACACACAGGTGGCTCAGGTTCTGGTGAGGACATTGAGGACAGCCTCAATGAGGAGGACAGCCTTTTAGCAAGGCTGACCAAAAGACTGGACCTAGAGACCAGACTCCTGGCTCTAGAGAAAGAAAGAAAGAAAGGAGATGGGATTAGCAACCATCCTTGATGGCAGCGATCAAAATAATCAGGATAGAGAGCAATCTTATGATCCTAAAATCCCCAAAGGGATTGTCCCTAAATATGAGGAGGGTGATGATATCACCAAATGGTTCACAGCCTTTGAGAGGGCTTGTGAAGCCAGAAGGGTGAAGAAGACTTTCTGGGGGGCACTCCTTTGGGAACTGTTCTCTGGTAACTGCAGAGACAGACTCCTGACCCTTTCTGGGGCAGATGCTGGGTCCTATTACCTCATGAAGAGAACTCTGATTGAGGGATTTGGACTCACAACTGAGGAGTACAGAATTAGATTCAGGGGGGCTCACAAAACCCAAAACCAATCCTGGATTGATTTTGTAGACTACTCAGTGAAAACACTAGGTGGCTGGTTAACTGGAAACAATGTGCATGACTTTAATGGAATTTACAACCTGTTTATGAAGGAACACATATTAAGTAATTGCACTGATGAAAAGTTGCATCAGTACCTGGTGTACCTAGGTCCACTTTCTCCCCAAGAATTGGGAAAGAAGGCAGACCACTTGGTCAAAACAAGGGTAACTAGGACATCCACTGGGGGTGACCAAAAGAAAGGGGTTACAAAGCCTCCCCAGAGGAAAGACAGTGAACCCCTTAAAGATAAAAGTAAGTTGTCCCAGGTAGCCCCCCAATAACCTGTCCAGGAGGGTGGGCCCAAAGACACCTCACAAACTAAAACAGGGTACCAAGGTAAGAATTGGGATCCTAACAGATTATGGTGTCACAACTGTCAAAAGGCAGGACACCACACCAAGGACCCTAGCTGTCCTAAAAACAAAGCCCCTAGTGCAGCTCCCGGGGTTACTAGTGTAGCTCCAGGGGTTGCCAGTGTAGCTTTGGAGGATGGTTCCTCAGATGAGGAAGTCCTCCTAGCCTTCAACTGGAAAATGGGCCCAAAAGGTGAGCTGGAAATTCCAGAGGGGAGTAGACACTTCCACCACCTACTGGTGAATGGAATCCCAGCCACTGCCCTGAGAGATACCTGTGCCAGTCACACTGTGGTGCATGACAGGTTGGTACTCCCACACCAGTATGTCCCAGGGGAAACAAAAACAGTAAGGGCTGTCCCAGGGGGTATCACTGTTAGGCCTGTGGCTGTAGTGCTCCTAAAAGTAGCTGGGACCCTTGGATGGAGAAAGGTGGTAGTCAGTAAAAACCTCCCCCTTGATTGTCTCCTGGGGAATGACCTACCAGAGGTTGGTCTGAGCCAAAGAGAGGTACTGGTCCAATGCCAGACCTCACCCAAGAAACCTGGGGGGGCTCAACCTGCAGTTAGTGCAGCTAAGCCCCAAAAGAAAAAAAAGAAACAGTGTAGGAAAGGTGGGCAACTGTTAGCCACAGTTCCAGTGGGCCAGGGAGATTCTATCCTAGTAAGGGAGAACTCCAAAATTGGCACTGGTAAAGTCCCCCCAGCCAACAAAAAGACCTGACTAGTCAGGCAACTGTCCAGCCTGAGTTGATGGCTCCTCAGCTGGCAGAACAGAGGGTGGAAGAAGGGTGTTCACTATCCAGTGTAGTGACCCCCCACAGTAAAACAGCAGACAGGCAGCCAGAACCCAAAGAAGCATGTAAGATAGCCCCTTCACTTACCAGTCAGGAGCTAAAGGTGTGGTTCTGGGCACTGACAGCTGTCAGCAGCCTCTGCTGGGTGTTCGCCTTCATGGCAGCACTGTCCTTGGCATGGTGGCCTAGCCCCCTGCCAAATAGCAAGTTAGGCCCCCTGACCCTATTGGTCATGGTGGGGTTGCTCAAGCTGTGGGTGACCTCTGTGGGTAAGCTGGGCTTTGCCCTGGCTAAGTTAGAATTTGCAGAGGTGGGCACCTCTGAACCCAAACTAAAAAGATGGGGTGAAGACACTAAAGAGCTAGGAAAGGAGCATTGGGAATTAGGTCCTGAAACTGTTGAGGTAGGCCAGCTCCCCAAAGGGACTGACCTGGACAGAAGGATGTAAGGCAGAGTAGGCCCTGCAACTTTCAAACCACTTCCTCTACTCTTCCTCGCCTGAAAGACTAGGAAGACTCTCCCAGCTTTGGCTGAGTCTCCTGGCCTTTGGGCTGGGGGGCTTGTGTAAGGAAGTGGGTTTCTGTTGCAGTAACCCCCACTTTTTGCCAGACTACTGATGCACTTTGACTTGATGTGCCCTGGGTCCCTGCAAATCAGGTTCCCAGGGCCTGTGTTCTTTCCCCAAAACTGTACCCAATTGGCATCTCTGGCCACAGGTCAGCCCCTGGTAAATGGTACCACAGGTACCCAGGGCACTGTGACCAGAGAAGACCTCTAAGGGCTGCAGCACTTATTGTGCCACCCTTAGAGGCCCTGCACTTTACACACACACACTGCCTTTGCAGGCTGTGTGTTTTGGTACAGAACAAAGTGAAGAGTCGACATGGCACACACCTCTGCGTGAAAAGAAAAAGGTATGCAGTTCCTGTTGTTCGAAGGATAAGGAGGCAGGACAGGGGACTGGCAAGGTCCCTGACTACAAAATGGTAGTGTTAATAGGAAAGGGGGGGGACTGGGAAGTCCTTCCTTTCGGAATGAGGGCCCTCACACACCCAGCCTGCTGGGTGTCATGCTTCATCATCGGGCATGCTCCTCGTCGGGTCGGCGCTGCAATACCCGACGGGCACCCTATGCAGGGGCTCTTTGGCGGAGATCTTTTATTCCTTGCCGTATGGTGCAGTGGGTGTAAGGGGCCTTGAAAGTGTAGGAATGCAAGTGTGTGAATTAAAACAGGGAATTTGAAGAGTCAGGTAAATTAGACTTTAATGATCCTGCCTTCCCCCTGATTAAAAATGGAGTTGGCGACTCACTGCAATGATGCTGCAGGGTGTTGTGCTCAGTCTCATGTGGTCGACATGTTTCTTGCCTGTTTAGTCAGGTGGATCTAGCGGCAATTCCTCAGGACCTAGTGAAAATAGTAACTCTACACTGAAATATGGTGGAACTGTGATGTTCTAGCCTATTAATAACAAAAGTGGCACCAAGAGGTAAAGTACCTGTTGATGCAGCAGCCAATCTGAAATGAAAAATAGCAAAATGAAAGCAATTCATATCAGAGAACAATCGTACTGTAAGAATCCTGCCCTCGTATCCCTCAATAGTGACACCAGATTGTGCACACTAACAAATGCGATGAGCATTGCTAAAAATGGTCACGCTTGTCAACCAAATTTGCCCCGCAGTGGTCGATACCATTGTATGTATAAATGTGAAGCACAGCGGGTTCGAATCATGCGGTGAGTGATTAAAAAGAAGGACTAGCAAATTGGTGAGGTAGAAGCAACTCACCTAAAACTATCTTTCGATTGGCCCCATCAAATCACGGCAATTGTTGGACACGGTAAGGTATATGTGTCCTGGGGAGGAGGGCCCAAAAGAAGTAAAAAGTAGTATGAGCGCCTGGCATGGACACGTGTTTGCTGGTAGATAGGGGTTGGTAGCCTCTGGTGTAGCGAGAGGCAGAAGTGAGGTGGCTAGAAGGCAGGACCCCGTGTCAAGGATCGTTACTCACGGTCAGATAGGCAAAGCCCCCAGCCCCTACCCGCCGACGTGGCGGGCGGCCGCCCCTCATGAGAGAGGCACCCGCTCCGTCCGCCGAACGGGCAGTTCGCCGGAGACCGCCTTCTGAGTTATGGAATCGTAGAGTACGCCCCCTGGATCATGCTTGTGCTGCTGACGCCGAGACTCGGCGTCCAAGCCTGTACCTTAGAAATGTCCTCGTACAGGCAGAAATCTAACCGGGTTCCTCCAGTCCTACGGAGAAAAAATGTACTCACCAAATAACTGCGCCCAGGTGACGAGTGACCTACCCTGCACTGCCGGATCCGGGAGGTAATGATCCCAACCAGGCTGGGGTTTAAATGATAGCGGAAATGGTGCACAGGGCGGGAACAGCGTGTACTTAGCCCCTGGTGGAGAGGAGTGGAAATGTATGGTGGCCATCTTGGAAGAATGTCAAGAGTCACATTGGGCGTCATCTTTGAATGGGCAAAATAGGACGTGACTGTAGCAGAAGACGACTAGCCATGGGTGGGTTTGAACACAGGGGTGTAGCTACGTTCTATTAAGGGTACTCCAGGGGATATCTTCGTTGAGCCCGTGTTTATCAGTGGCCAGATGGAAAATCCATCTCTGTTCAATCTTAAAGAGTGCCCCTGGGGAGATGGCAGAATGTGCTTCCAAAATCACCCAACTCAAGTTGTCGCAGGTGTGTCCAGCAGTCTCGAAATGTGTGTAGAGTTTGGTAGTTACTCTGCGGCATCGTATGTTGCTCTTGTGTTCGCCGATACGTGTTTTTGCAGTCCTGGTGGTCATACCCACATACCAGAGATGGCATGGGCATGAAAGCAAGTAAATGTAATTAGTGGTGTTGCAGTTGGTCTGTTTAGTTAGTTTCCAAGTGAAGTTGTTAGAAAAAGTTATTTCTTTGGTGGGTTTGGTCAATGAGCATGCAACACAGGACCCACACAGGTAGTGTCCTGAGACTGGTGGAAGGTCCCATAGAGCTCTCTGTGTTGGTGCAGTTTTGGTTTTAGGTCTGGTATGGATCAATATAAATTTGAGGTTGCTGGTTCTTTTAAACGCAAACCTTTGTGTGGGGAGTTTTAAGTCACCAGTGTTGAGGATACCCCAGTGCTTGCGAATGATGTTTCTGATCCTGTTTGAGTCTGGAGTGAAGGATGTAATGCAAGTGCCTCTGTGTGCCATGCCTACAACCCACTGCCCTGGCATAGGTCAGTCACCCCTCTAGCTGGGTGCACTATACCAGTGGTGAGGGTACAGGTGAATGAGCCCTGTACCCCTACAGTGTCTAAGTCCATTCTTAGACATTGTAAGTGCAGTGCTGCCATTAAGAGTATATGGTGCTGGGAGTTTGTCATTACAAACTCCACAGCACCATAATGGCTGCACTGAAAACTGGGAAGTTTGGTATCAAACTTCTCAGCACATTAAACCCACACTGATGCCAGTGTGGGATTTAATGAAAAATGCACACATAGGGCATCTTAGAAGATGTCCCCTGAAACCTAACCCACCTCTAGTGTCCAGGCTGAGTGGCTGCTTCAGCTGCCACCACCAGACATGTTTCTGGACCCCTGGGACGAGAGCCTGCTGCTCTCGGGGGCCTGAAACAATGCTCATCCTGGGACGAGGAGTCAAGCCTCCTCCCCCAGGATGGGTAGGGTTCACGAAGGAGAAGCTTCAAAGGCATGCCGCCTTTGTGAGCCTCTCCAGACCATTTGCTGCTTTCAGCATCTGGTCCCCACTGGTTCTACCCCCCACTTTGGGCGGGGCAACCGGTGGGAAAAACAAGTGAGGGAAAGAGGTGTGCCCACCTCTGCCAACTCCACCCCTCATGTGGGGAGGCGAGGTGAAGCACAACTCTGAGTCCCCGCCATCTTGAGGATGGGGGACCCAACCAACAAGGGACAGGCTTCCCCCTCCCACTGGAGGGTGGCACGATAGGGGGTGTACCCACTCCTGGGAAGGGACCCATTGGTCCCTGCCCTTACTCTACCTGTAACACCCTAAATCTAGTATTTAGGGGCACCCTGAACCTTGCTTCCTTAGATCCAGACAAGAAACAAGAAGAAAAGAAGAAGAAGGACGAAGAGCCGTGCAGAGCTAACAAGAGGACGACGCCCACTGACTTGGCCCCAGCCCTACAGGCCTGTCTCCCCTCGAACCTGCTCCTGCGAAATCCCGGTGTGTCCTGCAGCCAGCAACCTCAAAAACCCCGGAGGACCTGCCTGCCTTAACTTCCAAGTCTGCTTCTCCCGTGAACACCGAACTTGTTCAAACTGCAGCTTCTGGCTACGGCCGGACACCGCAAATCCAGCCCACTCTGCATCCGCCGAACCCGGCCCGAGCTCGAGTGGGAAAACACCACGAGGAGGTCACCCCGGCAATCCTGACCCGAGATCCAGCGACTCCTGACCTACCTCAAGCCTCCAGTCGACGCCTGCAGCCTCAAGCCAGAGGATCCCCTCTACCGCGATCAGAGCGGGTAAGACTTTCCGACGTCCCAAGGCACCCCTGCACCCGACGCCCCACGGCCTTGTGTGCCCAAACCAACGGTGCCTAAGCAACCCAAGACATCCCAACTTACCCCTCGAAGTGGTGGTCGCACCCAGAAGATCCTCGTCCCCGAGCCTGCAGCGTTTCTTCTAACCGGAGGCGCTCCATTGAAAACAACAGGGCACCCGACCTCAAAACAGCACCCTGCACCCGGCCACCCTAGGTCCGCTGAGGGTGCACCTTTGGTGCTAATTTGGTTCCCTATTTGCCCTGACCTAAACCCTAGGAGCTTTGCTCCCACAACCCAGTGGCCTGCTCGCCAGCAGCCACCAACCGGAGACCCACTATCCTCCATAGGATAAAATTGGGCCTCAACACTCTGCACCCGGCCACCCTAACGCCGCTGAGGGTGAAACAAAAGTGCATCACTGACCCTGGGGGACCCCTGAGTCTAACCCCAGAACCTTAACTCCCACAGTCGATTACTTACCTACAAACCGATAACCTGTTTTTCCTCCATAGGATAACATTGACACTTTTTTCCAAAAAGTTTCTAAGCGTGGAGTTTTGAAATCTAAAAATATTCTTTAAAAATCGCACAAATAACCAAAACGTGTTTACTTACCTGTTTGCAGGAAATGTCCCAGTGCTGAATCTAGATATCCAGCACTGAGTTAGAAAAGTAACGTAAAAAGTAACTTACCTGTAAATTAATGAAAAAGCCGATTAATTTCAATGTACTGTATTTGCTAAGTGTTGCGTACTACTGCTCCCCTGTAAATCAAACAAAGTACAATTTCTATTGCATATTCAAACTGTTCGACATTCAGTAACTTATTACTGTAAAGTATTTTATGCTTACCTGTGCCAGGCTTGCTTGGTTCTAAAATAAAACAACAATATATTTTTATACAAAAACAATTGGCCTAGAGTTCAGTTCTTGAGTGTGTGAATTCATTTGCTGACTGAGTGGGTACATCAAATGCTTAACACTGTCCTCTGATACTGCCTTACTGCTCGACCAAGCTACCACAAGTAGAAAGTAAGGTTCTATCTAACTTTAACCTCTGCCTACCTTTGGAGTCACCTGGACCCTATACACACTGTACCTCATTTTGGTGTAGTATATATAGAGCCAGTTTCTTACATTGGTGGATCAGCGGTGGGATATACAACTTGCATTTGATGGACTACTTGATTACCACCTGATCACACGACAGAACTCTTAAATTGCCTTTAGAATTTAGATTTTTTCAAATTGGCATTTTTACCAAACTACTAAAAGTCTTGTTAGGGCCTTGCTTAAGTCCGTTTAGAATTTTAGAAAATAAAAAGTCACTGTAGTCAAGGGTAGAGGGGTTAGAACTTTTTTGTTAGAATGTCTCAAAAACAGAACCAAGCTTTTAGTGAAGATAATAATGACATACAGGACATGGTTGATGAGCTTGACCTCACCCCTTACCTTCACTTGTCTTTCAAGGAAGTAAGGTCATTATGTAAACTCAAAAATATACCAATGGGCCCTCACCCAACCAAACAAAAGCTCCAGGAGCTGTTGGCTGAGTATTCAAAGGCCCACCCTTCTGAAAATGGTGATGACCAGTCAGAGGGAGAAGGAGGTGAGGAGGATGGAGAAAGGTGCCCACCTCCACCACTTCCTAGGGAAGAAAGGAACCCTGTTCCATTACTTCCAAGAATCAACCTCTGGGGACCTAGAGGCCACACAGGTGGCTCAGGCTCTGGTGAGGACATTGAGGACAGCCTCAATGAGGAGGACAGCCTTTTAGCAAGGCTGACCAAAAGACTGGACCTAGAGACCAGACTCCTGGCTCTAGAGAAAGAAAGGAGATGGGATTAGCACACATCCATGGTGGCAGCAATCAAAATGATTATGTAGACTACTCAGTGAAAACACTAGGTGGCTGGTTAACTGGGAACAATGTGCATGACTTTAATGGAATTTACAACCTGTTTATGAAGGAACACATATTAAGTAATTGCATTGATGAAAAGTTGCATCAGTACATGGTAGACCTAGGTCCACATTATCCCCAAGAATTGGGAAAGAAGGCAGACCACTGGGTCAAAACAAGGGTAACTAGGACGTCCACTGGGGGTGACCAAAAGAAAGGGGTTACAAAGCCTTAGGAAAGATAGTGAACCCATTAAAGATAAAAGTAAGGAGTCCCAGGTAGCCCCCCAAAAACCTGTCCAGGAGGGTGGGCCCAAAGACACCTCACAAACTAAAACAGGGTACCAAGGTAAGAATTGGGATCCTAACAGACTATGGTGTCACAACTGTCAAAAGGCAGGACACCACACCAAGGACCCTAGCTGTCCTAAAAACAAAGCCCCTAGAGCAGCTCCCGGGGTTACTAGTGTAGCTCCAGGGGTTGCCAGTGTAGCTTTGGAGGATGGTTCCTCAGATGAGGAAGTCCTCCTAGCCTTCAACTGGAAAATGGGCCCAAAAGGTGAGCTGGAAATTCCAGAGGGGAGTAGACACTTCCACCACCTACTGGTGAATGGAATCCCAGCCCCTGCCCTGAGAGAAACCTGTGCCAGTCACACTGAGGTGCATGACAGGTTGGTACTCCCACACCAGTATGTCCCAGGGGAAACAAAAAGAGTAAGGGCTGTCCCAGGGGGTGTCACTGTTAGGCCTGGGGCTGAAGTGCTCCTAGAAGTAGCTGGGACCCTTAGATGGAGAAAGGTGGTAGTCAGTAAAAACCTCCCCCTTGATTGTCGCCTGGGGAATGACCTACCAGAGGTTGGTCTGAGCCAAAGAGAGGTACTGGTCCCATGCCAGACCTCACCCAAGAACCCTGGGGGGGCTCAACCTGCAGTTAGTGCAGCTAAGCCCCAAAAGAAACAGTGTAGGAAAGGTGGGCAACTGTTAGCCACAGTTCCAGTGGGCCAGGGAGATTTTATCCCAGTAAGGGAGAACTCCAAAATTGGCACTGGTAAAGTCCCCCCTAGCCAACAAAAAGACCTGACTAGTCAGGCAACTGTCCAGCCTGAGTTGGTGGCTCCTAGCTGGCAGAACAGAGGGTGGAAGAAGGGTGTTCACTACCCAGTGTAGTGACCTCCCACCCTAAAACAGCAGACAGGCAGCCAGAACCCAAAGAAGCCTGTAAGATAGCCCCTTCACTTACCAGTCAGGAGCTAAAGGTGTGGTTCTGGGCACTGACAGCAGTCAGCAGCCTCTGCTGGGTGTTAGCCTTCATGGCAGCACTGTCCTTGGCATGGTGGCCTAGCCCCCTGCCAAATAGCAAGTTAGGCCCCCTGACCCTATTGGTCATGGTGGGGTTGCTCAAGCTGTGGGTGACCTCTGTGGGTAAGCTGGGCTTTGCCCTGGCTAAGTTAGAATTTGAGGGGTGGGCACCTCTGAACCTAAACTAAAACGATGGGGTGAAGACACTAAAGAGCTAGGAAAGGAGCATTTGGGAATTAGGTTCTGAAACTGTTGAGGTAGGCCAGCTCCCCAAAGGGACCGACCTGGACAGGAGGATGTAAGGCAGAGTAGGCCCTGCAACTTTCAAACCACTTCCTCTACTCTTCCTCGCCTGAAAGACTAGGAAGACTCTCCCAGCTTTGGCTGAGTCTTCTGGCCTTTGGGCTGGGGGGGGCTTGTGTAAGGAAGTGGGTTTCTGTTGCAGTAACCCCCCTCCCCACACTTTTTGCCAGACGACTGATGCACTTTGACTTGATGTGCCCTGGGTCCCTGCCAATCAGGTTCCCAGGGCCTGTGTTCTTTCGCCAAAACTGTACCCAATTGGCATCTCTGGCCCCAGGTCAGCCCCTGGTAAATGGTACCACAGGTACCAGGGCACTGTGACCAGGGAAGACCTCTAAGGGCTGCAGCACTTATTGTGCCACCCTTAGAGGCCCTGCACTTTACACACACACACACACTGCCTTTGCAGGGTGCGTGTTTTGGTGCAGAACAAAGTGAAGAGTCGACATGGCACACACCTCTGTGTGCCATGCCTACAACCCACTGCCCTGGATTAGGTCAGTCACCCCTCTAGCTGGGTGCACTATACCAGTGGTGAGGGTACAGGTGAATGAGCCCTGTACCCCTAAAGTGTCTAAGTCCATTCTTAGACATTGTAAGTGCAGTGCTGCCATTAAGAGTATATGGTGCTGGGAGTTTGTCATTACGAACTCCACAGCACCATAATGCCTGCACTAAAAACTGGGAAGTTTGGTATCAAACTTCTCAGCACATTAAACCCACACCGATGCCAGTGTCGGATTTAACGAAAAATGCACACAGAGGGCATCTTAGAAGATGCCCCCTGAAACCTAACCCACCTCTAGAGTCCAGGCTGAGTGGCTGCTTCAGCTGCCACCACCAGACATGTTTCTGGACCCCCGGGTCGAGAGCCTGCTGCTCTCGAAGGCCTGAAACAATGCACATCCTGGGACGAGGTGCCAAGCCTCCTCCCCCAGGATGGGCAGGGTTCACGAAGGAGAAGCTTCAAAGGCATGCCGCCTTTGTGTGCCTCTCCAGACCATTTGCTGCTTTCAGCAACTGGTCCCCACTGGGTCTACCCCCCACTTTGGGTGGGGGAACCAGCGAGAAAAACAAGTGAGGGAAAGAGGTGTGCCCACCTCTGCCAACTCCACCCCTCAGGTGGGGGAGGCGAGGTGAAGCACAACTCTGAGTACCCGTCATCTTGAGGATGGGGGACCCAACCAACCAGGGACAGGCTCCTGCCCCCTCCCACTGGAGGGTGGCACGATAGAGGTGTACCCACCCTGGGAAGGGACCCATTGGTCCCTGCCCTTACCTACCTGTAACGCCCTAAATCTAGTATTTAGGGGCACCCTGAACCTTGCTTCCTCAGATCCAGACAAGAAACAAGAAGAAAAGAAGAAGAAGGATGAAGAGCCGTGTAGAGCTAACAAGAGGACGACGCCCACTGACTTGGCCCCAGCCCTACAGGCCTGTCTCCCCTCGAACCTGCTCCTGCGAAATCCCGGTGTGTCCTGCAGCCAGCAACCTCAAAAACCCCGGAGGACCTGCCTGCCTTCACTTCCAAGCCTGCTTCTCCCGTGAACAAAGGACTTGTTCAAACTGCAGCTTCAGGCTCCGGCCGGACACCGCGAATCCATCTCACTCTGCTCCCGCCGAACCCGGCCCGAGCTCGAGTGGAAAAACACCACGAGGAGGTCACCCCGGTAATCCTGACCTGAGATCCGGAGACTCCTGACCTGCCTCAAGCTTCCAGTCGACTCCTGCAGCCTCAAGCCAGAGGATCCCCTCTACCGCAACCAAAGCATTTAAGACTTTCCGACGTCCCAAGGCACCCCTGCACCCGACGCCCCACGGCCTTGTGTGCCCAAACCAACGGTGACTAACCAACCCAAGACATCCCAACTTACCCCTCGAAGTGGTGGTCGCACCCAGAAGATCCTCGTCCCCGAGCCTGCAGCGTTTCTTCTAACCAGAGGCGCTCCATTGAAAACAACAGGACACCCGACCTCAAAACAGCACCCTGAACCTGGCCGCCCTAGTGCCGCTGAGGGTGCACCTTTGGTGCTGATTTGGTTCCCTATTTGCCCTGACCTAAACCCTAGGAACTTTCCTCCCACAACCCAGTGGCCTGCTCGCCAGCAGCCACCAACCGGAGACCCCCTATCCTCCATAGGATAACATTGGGCCTCAACACTCTGCACCCGGCCGCCCTAACGCCGATGTGGGTGACACAAACGGTCATCACTGACCCTGGCGGACCCCTGAGTCTAACCCCAGAACCTTAACACCCACAGTCGATTACTTACCTACAAACTGATAACCTGTTTTTCCTCCATAGGATAACATTGACACTTTTTCTCCAAAAAGTTTCAAAGTGTGGAGTTTTGAAATCTAAAAATATTCTTTAAAAATCGCACAAATAACCAAAACGTGTTTACTTACCTGTTTGCAGGAAATGTCCCAGTGCTGAATCTAGGTATCCAGCACTGAGTTAGAAAAAGTAACGTAAAAAGTAACTTACCTGTAATTTACTGAAAAAGCCTATTCATTTCAATGTACTGTATTTGCTAAGTGTTGCGTACTACTGCTCCCCTGTGAATTAAACAAAGTATAATTTCTATTGCATTTTCAAACTGTTCGACATTCAGTAACTTATTACTGTAAAGTATTTTATGCTTACCTGTGCCAGGCTTGCTTGGTTCTAAAATAAAACAACAATATATTTTTATACAAAAACAATTGGCCTAGAGTTCAGTTCTTGAGTGTGTGAATTCATTTGCTGACTGAGTGGGTACATCAAATGCTTAACACTGTCCTCTGATACTGCCTTACTGCTCGACCAAGCTACCACAAATAGAGAGTAAGGTTCTATCTAACTTTAACCTCTGCCTACCTTTGGAGTCACCTGGACCCTATACACACTAAACCTCATTTTGGTGTAGTATATATAGAGCCATTGGTGGATCAGCGGTAGGATATACAACTTGCATTTGTTGGACTACTTGGTTACCACCTAATCACACGACAGAACTCTTAAATTGCCTTTAGAATTTTGATTTTTTCAAATTGGCATTTTTACCAAACTACTAAAAGTCTTGTTAGGGCCTTGCTTAGAGTCCGTTTAGAATTTTAGAACATAAAAAGTCACTGTAGTCAAGGGTAGAGGGTTAGAACTTTTTGTTAGAATGTCTCAAAAACAGAACCCAGCTATTAGTGAAGATAATAATGACATACAGGACATGGTTGATGAGCTTGACCTCACCCCTTACCTTCACTTGTCTTTCAAGGAAGTAAGGTCCTTATGTAAACTCAAAAAGATACCAATGGGCCCTCACCAAACCAAACAAAAGCTCCAGGAGCTGTTGGCTGAGTATTCAAAGGCCCACCCCTCTGAAAATAGTGATGACCAGTCAGGGAGAAGGAGGTGAGGAGGATGGAGAAAGTTGCCCACCTCCACCACTTCCTAGGGAAGAAAGGAACCCTGTTCCCTTACTTCCAAGAATCAACCTCTGGGGACCTAGAGGATGCACAGGTGGCTCAGGCTCTGGTGAGGACATTGAGGACAGCCTCAATGAGGAGGACAGCCTTTTAGCAAGGCTGACCAAAAGACTGGACCTAGAGACCAGACTCCTGGCTCTAGAGAAAGAAAGAAAGGAGATGGGATTAGCACCCATCCATGGTGGCAGCAATCAAAATAATCAGGGTAGAGAGCAATCTTATGATCCTAAAATCCCCAAAGGGATTGTGCCTAAATATGAGGAGGGTGATGATATTGATGGAGCAAGGTTTCATAAATGAAACTTGCTTGTATTCAATCCTCCTCACAGTATTAATTTATTAAACTTGTATTGTTAATACTAACCTTTGCATTCACGACACAAAAGAAAGGGATGCTTGCCTATGTGTTTTACTTAATGAATAACGCTTGTTTGCAATTCAAAATGGCCGCTATGCGCGGGAAAACTCAATGCGCATGTCGCAACCATATCACATGGTGTGACGTCTTTCTTTGCTTGGTGGGAAACTTCTGCTTCTGCGCAGTGTGCATTAAAATGGCTGCTTGATGTTTTCACATGCTTCAGCTTGCTCTCATGTCATTACTAAATTGTCGTTTCCTAACGCTACTAACGCGGGTTAGAATATATAATTAAATGGGAATAGAATAGAAAAAGTGGGTATACAGTGAAACATTTTATTTGTGATTCTAATATTTTCTTCTTGCACTTTTATTAGTTCGTAAACTTGGGCCTGGGTTGGTGTTCTGAAACTCGAGAGGCAACTGGTTCTGCGCATGTGTCCTGTGTGCCTGCCAAATGAAGTCAATCTGGACGTCGTCAAAGGCCGTGACCCGATGGCCGAAGATGCTGTATTTTGGCTTTCCTGTTGCATATTGACAAATTGTCTATGAAAATTGGTTTACATTTGTCATGAAACGGGTGGGAAATAAAGCGAATGTATTAATTTGAAGGGGTGGGAACGTAAAGACAATAGGCTTTACAATTTAGGCCAAATCAACATGGTGCGAGAATCCACCCCCTGTCCCTGTCCAATCAGAAGTAGTGGCCCCATATTTTAGTAACATTAAGGGGAGGTACATGGGCGTAGAAGGGTATAATAGATATAGAATTAGTTAATTAAGAGTCAGAGTCTGAAGTTTTGAAGCACAGGAGAGCGGAGATGCTGACAGGAAGAGCTCCAGACCGCTAAGCTGACCGATTGCAGACCAAGTCCCTGTCCAGAAGAGGTCCTAAGGAGGGGGCGGCAGAGTCCATTAGAAGGAAGGCACGGGAGAATCGAGGAGAAGCCGAGTATCAGAGAGGGGAACGACGCAGGCGTTGTTGTAGAGAGGTCACCGGTCCTGTCCTGATCCTGGAGGAGGTCTTTGCTCTTCATCCTTCCTGGGTCCTATTATTCCAACTTCTTGGCTAAGGGGTTTGGTTCTTGCACTTAGGTAAATATAATGCAACCTTTAGTTGCGCTGCTGTCTCTATCTTCTCCTTTTTCTTTAAACACCGTCATTGATTAGCAATAATCATTTCTATGCTTAATCTTGGGTATTGCGATTAAGTACCATGTGGCTCTGTATTTTACTCTGCTAAATCTTTAGATAAACATTTTAAAACTTCCTGACTCAGTGGTTATTTCAGGATTATGTACTATAATGAATGTCACTCATTTTAAATTTCCCAATTAGCAAAGGATTCATTGGTAAGTCATTACTCTTCAATCAGAAGGTAATTGGTAGCAGGGATTTTGATAGAGAGTAACAACTGATAAAACCCAGCGTAAGTATTAGCGTAGTATGAATGTATGGGCCCAAGTGAGTATCTAGTGTATGAATGCTGTTTGCTAATATCGCGCTGGATCAGTTTTCTGGTTATCAGAGGATGGTTACTCTTTGTTAATTGGGTAATGAGAATTTTATTTGTATTTTTATGAACTAACATTCGTGTATTCAAAGTTTTGTTTTATGTTGTCCAGAATACCCGGGGTAAAAGGAATAGCGGATGGTAAGTGGAAGCCATACTGCAGTGAGGTTATCTGTCAGGCAGAAATAGTACTGGAAAGTTAAGCAGGACTTTCAGTACTCGTTAGGGACTCTATACATTTGAGTAATAGCAAAAAGAGTACGCTGGTAAAAATTTGATGTTATATCACCTAGAAAGGGTAACATTGGAGAAGTAACAGGTACTTCTGGAGCTTGTGTGAAGAGTAGACGGAAGTGTTTTACTCGTAGTGTATGTTTAGTAAACGGAAAGGTTTTACTAAGTGTGAGAGAAAACTATCTTTTCTAAATTAGAGAAACTGGCACGATAGCGAATGTTTTATGTTGTTACTGAAATTTAATTAAGAATTATAGAGAAAATAAGTTTGCGTACGAATTTGTAAAGGGAGGGTCAGTTGCCGGAGAGGGAGCTGACGTCACTAAACGCCGCGCTGGGATTGGTTGAATCAGCGGGTGTGGAAAAACCCTTGTAAAGGAGGGGTCAGTAGTCAGGAGTAGTACTGACATCATAGGTGCCGCGCTGGGATTGGTTAACCCAGCAAGGACAGAAAAGAGCAGATTGTAAAGGAGGGGTTGACAGATAAACGTCACCAAAAGTCCGCGCAAGAATTGGTTCAGAAATAAAAGTTAGCAGAGACTTGATTGGTTGATATTTAGAAGCTAAAATCTTAGTGGATAAAGATTGCATGTTAAAACGCGATCAGACTTTAACAGGAACTTGTCCGGATAGGAAATTCCTAGGTTTTGCAGAATATAATTTTATACACCAAAGATTAGATAGAATGTACGGAGAGAAGAGAAAAATGTCCTTTTTGCAAAAGATTAAGAACTATTTTAAAAAGGATAAACCACTCAAAACTAGAGAAGGAATTATTATTCCTCCAGCTAAAATGCCCGCTTCATTCATGATGATGGAGAGAGGTTATCATACTTGTGTATGGATGGAGAATTGGATAGAATATACCAAAAATGATGGAATACTAGCATTTCCCGAGAATGGCACGTTCAATGGGCGAATTCTTCAGAATTTGAGATTGAGGATGAATGACTTAGAACCCAGACCTAGATTAACTCAGTCCAAAGCTCTAGAAGAATGGGAAACCGAGGCATTTGAGCGGGATAGATCTAGAAGTAATAGGAGTTATCCAGGATTTTTCCCAGATATCTCACGTGAGTCTAGGGACGGTCAGATGAAACAATGGAGAAAGGCAATGATTACAGAAGGATTATATCCATTGTTCTCAGCAGAGGAGAAATTTGGAAGTAAGTGCACAGAAAAGACAAAACATTTAATGAGAAATGAGGAGTCTGAAGACGAATTTATGGAGGAAATGTTAAGAAATCCCCCACCATATCAGTAAGGGACAAGTGGATGCACCCCAAGTGCACCACCGAAAACTCCATTAGTGCCACAGGTAATGCATGAATTCACCACGAGTAGAATACTTCATGACGAAGAAAAAGAAGCCCTAGAAAAGACCAGAGCAGAATTAATACAGAAAATAACTCAGATAAAAGTACACCCTGATTCTTTGACCATACCTGTAACAATTGGTCCAGTAGTTCCATTATATGGTACTCAGGGAAGCTGTCCTCCACCGATACTTACACCTACTGCTGTGAATAATCCCAAACCTGAAGCTCCAGTTATAATTGAGGATCAATTTAGTGACTGTGAATCCACAATATCACTCATGGACTTGCCTATTCGAGGTTCTGTAAATAGTACTCCAAGAAAAGATGTACCTGGATGTTCAAAAGATGTAAGTTTAGTAACTTCATCGGGAGCAAAAAGTGCTACCATAGTAACACCTGAAGATCTAGAAAGATGGGTGCAAGGGTCAGTTAAACAGTGCACACCTCCGAAAATAATGGACATTCATAAATTGAAAGTCGAATTAGAAGAAATAATAGCAGGAAATGTAGGACTAGAACGCTTAAATACCTATGATGAAGAAGAATTATTGTTCTTGTGTAGGAGTATCACCAGAAATGTAAGGATATTCCATGAAAAATTATCCAATTTAGCACTACAGATGGGAATAGAAATAGGGAGATCAAAGGTACTACAGAAACCCCATAGAGCAGAATTTTCAGACAAAGATTTAGAAAATATGAATGCCTCTGGAAGAAGATTACAAATAAGAGAATTAATGTTAGTTTTGCAAAAATGGGGAGACCTAGATAAATGGAAAACTAGGTGGGCCAAGAAAAAGGAAGAAGCACGAACAAGTAGAACAGCATCAGAATATGTGATGAAAGAAACAGGGAAAGCAGACCAGATGTATCCAATGCGAGAAGTTGCGGGAGGAGGATATGTACATGTCCCATGGAGCAGACAGGATATTTTGTCATTTACGAATGATTTTCCAAAATTGAGAGAAAAACCAATTGAATGGTACAAGCAGGTTGATAGGTTTGTGAAGGTGTCAAAGGTATTGTTGAAGGACTTAGATGGGTTGATTGACATAGTGGTACCTGCCGATTTGTGGACAGATTGTAAAATTACAGTCGATTGGCCTAGTGATGAATATCCTAGAGATCCGAAGACAGGTGCGCCCCGTCAAATGATGTGATGAAAAAGTATCAGCAAGTGATAACTTACCTGAAAGGGAAAATACCACCGAAAGAAACAGATTGGGTAAAAATAGATCGAACTACCCAAGAAGCTAATGAATCAGTACATTCTTACTATGAGCGTCTATTGCAGGTATTTAAACAGTATAGTGGATTTGAGGACATTGGAGACAAGAACATGAGTCAGTTTGTGTTTCGATTTGTTTACGGTTTGAAGCCAGAAATTTGCCAGATGATTAAACAGCATATGCTGTTTTGGCAGGGAAAGCCCATTGATGAGATTTTGAAGTATGCAAAATATTGTGGAGACGATATTGAGGATAGACACAAGAAATTGCAGGAAAAAGTAATGTGGGCACAGGTGAAAATGGCTGAGAAACAGGGAATTAATTTGGAAAATCCCAGTGAAAATCAAGGAAAAGATTCTGGAACGAATGGTGATACTGGGAATGGTGGAAAATTTAGAGGACGAACGAGTAGAGAAGAAGCTAAAAAGAAATTTCCTTGTCATGGATGCGGAAAATTGGGGCATTGGAAGGATGAATGTAAAAAGATCCGGAATAATAATGGCCCAAATCAAAATTTAAATCCACAGACGCAGAATGGCTCACAGCAGGGTGCAAATCCTCAGAGTCAGTTGCCATCTGCACCTATTCAGGGTAATGTAAGCAGAGCAAAGCATGGTACAGACATCGGATATCAAGGAGGAAGTGGTAAGAATGATTATATGACATCACAATTTCTTTTGCAGGACGATTTCTGTCCATGACGGTGCCTAGGAGAGGGGAAGAAGGAGTGCATACTTGGCGCATCCTTACAGGTAGATCAGTCAGGTCCATATGTTGAAGGGAATGTGAAAGGTAATAATATTACTTTCCTTTTGGACACTGGTGCTACCCGGTCTACTGTGAGAACAGCAGACATTCCAGACCTTCCTCTCTCTGGTGAAAATATCCGAGTAGTGGGGGTAGCTAATCAGCGGATTAGAACACCTCTTACCGAACCCATGGAAGTTAAAATTGGAAACTTCAGAGAAATGCATCAATTTGTAGTATGTGATTCCAGTCCAGTAAACTTATTAGGTAGGGATTTGTTGTGCAAGATGAATTGTACCATTTTCTGCACACCCGATGGTGTGGCCGTTCAGACACCAGATGAAGACCATGTATATAAAATTATGATTGCAAAACAAGGTACAGAAGTGGACGAGATGTTTTCGTTAATCACAAAAGATGAGTTGCCAGAAGAATTAAAAGGTACAGTAAACCCCATAGTATGGGATTTCACCGGAAAAGAAGTAGGGCTTATGGCTAAAATAGATCCAGTTAAAATTACTGTAAAGGAAGGTGCAATTTTCCCAAATACCAGACAGTACAAAATGAGTGCAGAAGTAAAAGCAGGAGTCATTGAAGAAATAAATAGAATGGTAGAACAAAATATCCTAAAAGAAGTAATGAGTAGCCCATGTAATTCACCTATAATGGGGTTAAAGAAACCTAGTGGAAAATATAGGATTGTTCAGGACCTGAGGAAAATAAATAAGATTGTAGAACCATGTTGTCCCATAGTACCAAATCCTGCAGTAATTCTATACCAGATTCCTTGGAGTGCAGGATGGTTCACAGTAATTGATTTGTGTCAAGCGTTCTTTTCAGTACCATTGCATCCAGACAGCCAGTATCTTTTCTCATTTAAATTTGAGAACAAGGTTTATGTGTGGAATCGTGTTCCTCAAGGGTACACAAAAAGTCCTTCTATTTTCAACCAGATACTGAAAAAGTGCCTTGAAAAACTAGTGATGCCAGGAAGCTCAGTCTTAGTCCAATATATCGACGACTTATTGGTGGCATCGAACACCAGAGAGGACTGTGTTGTTGATTCCATAGCATTATTAAATCTTTTGGCAGAAGAAGGACATAAAGTCTCACCTGAAAAATTGCAATTCTGTACAACAGCTGTTAAATATCTGGGACACCAAATTGAGAGAGGAAAAAGAAGAGTAACAGCTGAAAGAGTAGCTTTAATAAAGAAAATGCAAATGCCTGTAACACAAAGACAAGTGAGAATGTTCCTAGGAATAGTAGGTTACTGTCGACAATGGATACCAAGATTTTCCATGTTGGCTAAGCCCTTAATTAACATGACAAAAAAGAAAGCTGAGTGGGAGGACGAAAGTGTAGAAGCATTTGTAAAATTGAGAAATGCCCTATGTTCAGCACCTGCCTTAGGCATGCCTTATTATAAAAGAGAATTTGCATTGTTCTGTCATGAGAGAGAAAATTGTGCACTTTCTGTCCTAACTCAAAGACATGGACTAGAAAGACGTCCTATAGCATATTTTTCTGCTACATTGGACCCAGTAGCAGCCGCATTGCCAGGATGCTTAAAAGCAGTGGCGGCTACATGTTTGAGCATTGAACAAAGTGAGTCAATTGTGATGGGACACCCTGTAAAAGTGTATGTTCCACATGCAGTTGTCATTCTGTTGACAAGAACCCGAACTCAGCATCTTACTCCTAGTCGGCTGACTAAATACGAAAGAATCATAATGGGAGCTGAAAACGTGAACATGGTAAGGTGTACTATAATAAATCCAGCAACCTTACTACCAGACCCATATCATGAGAGAATTAAAGATGATGAAGACGATGAACATGATTGTATACAAATTACAGAATTATGCACAAAACCACGCCCAGATATAGAGGAACAGCCTCTTAAAAAGCCAGACAGGGAGCTATTTGTTGATGGTTCATGTCAAAGACATGAAGATGGTAAACTAACTGCTGCCTATGCGGTATGTGAATTAACTGGAATAGTTGAAGCATCTTATTTACCAGGAGTCAAATCTGCACAAGTAGCTGAATTTATTGCGTTGATAAAAGCATGCAAAATTGGGAGGAATCAGAGAGTGACCATATTTACAGATAGCCAATATGGTTACGGGGTTGTGCACGATTTTGGCCAACTATGGATGCAGAGGGATTTCATGACTTCTTCAGGATCCCCCATTAAAAATGGACAATTTGTAAGGGAATTGCTAGAAGTAATACAATCACCAAAAGAATTGGCTGTGGTGAAATGTGCCGCACACCAGTCAGGAGATGACTGGGTGGTAGTCGGCAACAGATATGCAGATCTGGTGGCTCAACATTGTGCCAAAACCAGAATGTCAGTCAATAAGAGGGTGGAAAGAATGGGAATCAGCTGCCAACTTATGCTGTATATGCCACCTGAAACTTGGAATGAGGTGAAGAAATTGCAAGATGAGGTTGTTGAAAGTGAGAAGAATTTGTGGATCAAAGTGGGTTGCTCCCAAAGAGGAGATGATGAAGTGTGGATCAGTGCTGATGGCAGACCAGTCATGCCAGACTGTTTACTCTCACAAATGGCTAGAATGCATCATGGAGACACACACATAGGAAGAGATGCAATGATTAGGCTGTTCAGACAAAATTGGTACAATCCCAAATTCAGAGCTGTTGCAGAGAGTCTTTGCCAGAGATGTCTAACTTGCCAGATGCATAATCCGGAGAGGAAGACAGTAATTGGATTTGGGAAAATTGGAAAGGCAGAGGGTCCATTTATGAGACTTCAGTTTGATTTCATACAGTTACCACCATGTAGAGGGCTGAAATATGTACTAGTCATAGTGTGTCTGTTTTCAAAATGGGTGGAGGCTTACCCTACTAGGAGAAATGACAGCATTACAGTTGCAAAACTGTTGCTACGAGAGCTCATTCCTAGGTTTGGTTTTCCAGTAACTTTGGAATCAGATAGAGGAAAACATTTTAACAGCGAAGTGATTCAAATAATCTGTGAAGCATTCCAAATCCAACAGAAACTGCACTGTGCATATCGTCCAGAAGCTTCTGGAGTGGTTGAACAATTGAATGGCACTATAAAGTCAAGACTGGGAAAAATGTGTGCATCAACATCATTAGAGTGGCCAGATGCATTGCCACTCGTTTTAATGGGACTCAGAAGTATACCTGACAGAACCACAGGATTGAGCCCACATGAAATAATGATGGGAAGAGCAATGAGACAAACACATGTTCCCACAAACAAACTGGTGAATATATCTGATGATATGGTTCTGGACTATTGCAAAGGATTGGCTGACCTAGTGCGTTCTGTCTCTCATCAGGTTGGAGAAGACGCAGTTTCCAGGCAGCCCGAGCAAGAACATGATCTGAATCCTGGTGACTGGGTGGTAGTGAAGAATCACACCAGAGAAACGTGTCTATCACCTAGATGGGGCAGACCGTGTCAAGTCATACTGACAACGAATACAGCAGTGAAGTGTGCCGGATTTCCTAATTGGATTCATGTAAGTCACACTAAGAGAGTACCAGATCCCGAGGAAGAGAATCCTCAGACAACGCCAATCACTGAAGAAGCTGAAGGTTGCCCAGCTGAAGGATCTCAGGTTCGAGATTCCGGAGAAGCTGAAGAAGAACAACCGAGCACAAGTCAGGATTGGATACCGGTGGTAGAGATTCCTGAAATATACCACAGAACAAGAAGTCAAGCGAAATTGGAAGAAATTGAAGAAGATCAGATAGGTGAAGAAGAAGCAGTTCAGGAACAAGAAGAAAAGACATTAAGAAATCCTGAACAAGGTCAGATAGGGAAAGGAAACTGGACTCAAAACAGTGAAGAACTAATAGACTTTGAACAGGGACAGACAGGTCTAGAAGAATCCGGTCAGGCTGCAGAAGTTCACAGTGCAATAAGCCCTGATCAGAACAAGTTAGATCAAGAAGAGTGCACAGAAGAAGAAAACCTTGAAAAACATGAACTTGAAGAAATAAATAAAGAACAAGGTCAGTTATTGAAAACTCACAGCGGAGCTGTTACAGAAAAACCAATTAGACCTGAAAAGGAGCAAACAAGAAACACAGTAATTGAAGAAAACGAAACAGTGCTAAGCAGTGAAATTAACGAGATCTCTAAAGACGAAAACAAAGAAACAGTGCCAACAAAGAAAACAAGAAAAGGAGATCATTGGCCGAGTGTCATTAAAAGAGTGAAGTACCACATAACAACCAGAAGTGAAGATCCAGATCAAGTGAATGAAGTGACAAGTCAAACTGAACAAGAACATAAAACTGCGAAAAGAAGAAGTAAAAGACTGAAACTTGTGAATAACAAATTCAAGGGTCCTGAATGGACTTATACCATCCTTGAAGATTTTGAAAGCTCAGAGTCAAGTGACAGTGGTGGCGAAGGAACAAGTGCAGAATTGACGTACGAAGAAGAAACAAGACCACCCTGACTAAGCAAAAGAATAAGCTAAAGAAAAGAAGAAAAGATAAGAAGAGCAATCTTCCTTGTCGAAAAATGCCTGACGATAGAGTTACTGGGAGACCAAAACAGAAATGTTGTAGAAGATGCTGTGCAATATGCATATGTAGTCTAGTAATGGTGCTTATAGTATCATTAGTCCTGATTGTAGCAGTTCCTTACCTTATGATAATAGATAAAAAGATTAATAATGAAACTAAAGGGAAGACAGCAAACATGAAGGGCAATAGAGTAGAACTAATGGCAGAAAGTGAACCAGAAATTCATCATGAAGTAGTTGACAACGACACTAGTTTAAACGTTTTCACAAAATTATTGTTTCAATATGTAGACACAATGGAAGTTAGTAATTGTTATGTCTGTATGAAGTTACCTGAATCAGTAGCAGAAGGATTAACATCTCATCACTTACCACTGACATATGGCATATCATGTAGTGTTTTGTCTAGTTTATTTTATAGAACAGGGAAACTTCAGTATTATTATTCAAACTTAGATGTGATATTTTCTGAGGTTCCGATTCGCAAGAGTATGAACCCAGTGCTTAGTAGTCAAGACGCACAGTTTATGGGAGAATTTTTCTTAACAATGAAATCAATAGACATAACACATGCACATAGACACAATCTAACATGTTCTTTACTTGAAGAAGAAAAGATATTTTTCAATTTAGTAGAAGATAGAAGACAAGATTTTCAAAAGAAAGCTTCTGAGCATAAGGCTCATTTACCACCTTGGGCTGAGAAAGAAGGTAGTTACACACCTGGCAAGGCTCACGCTGCTATGGCTCTGGATTTCGTAAAGACGGGAAAAATTTGTCTTCATAGGTTAAAGACTGATTATAACAATGTTTTCATCGGTGTTTTCATCGGTACCAGTGAATGTGAACACAATTTTTTAATTCTTGGAGGTTGGGGACTCAAAGGAGGAACAGATTCAGTTTTTCCTGGAATCTATTATGTGTGTGGGAATAAGGCTTACTTTAGGCTTCCTGCATGGTGGTATGGAAGTTGTTATTTTGGAATAGTATTTCCAAAGATATACCACGTAAAAAGAAACACTGAGAGCAATGAAAACAATAGTGAATTAATACGTAGTAAAAGAGCTAGTTTTTCAGAAATTGTAGGTGATATATTTGGTGCATTGATACCTTCAGTGGGAATAATTCTGAACTCAAGGAAAATATATAAATTGTCTACAGTAGTTGATCGTTTATCAACAGATACTGCAGGAGGTTTTCTAATGATTAATGCGGAAATGGTTGCGATTAGATCTATGGTGATGCAAAATCGACTTGCTCTTGATATTATATTGGCAAAAGAGGTCGGAGTCTGTAAATTATTGAAGACGAAACATTGTTGCACTTATATTCCTGATAAGAGTGCAGAAATTGGAACGTATATACAGAATATAACTAAACTTGAGAAAGAACTTAAACCACTGGAAGTTGATAGTGTATGGGAAAGATTGACAAATAGTATCTCGTCAATTGGAACCTGGTTTGCTAATATAGGGAAAGGACTTACAGGTCAAATATTAGTACCCTTAGCAGGGATAGCAATAATAATTTTGGCAATAACAATATGGTGCAAATGCTGTAAAAGGAATGGAACGTATAAGGTGACAGGAAGAGGAAAGAAAGCGAAAGGTAGATGAAATCGAGCTTGAAGAGTGGAGAAGTGAATTATACAAGAAATTAAAAGGAGATTGTAAAAATAGAAAGTGTAAAGATGAGAATGAAGTAATTTGCTAGAAGTTGGCATCTGATTGAGGGTAATGTTTTTGATGGCTCAGAAACGCCATCAGAGAGGGGATTGATGGAGCAAGGTTTCATAAATGCAACTTGCTTGTATTCAATCCTCCTCACAGTATTAATTTATTAAACTTGTATTGTTAATACTAACCTTTGCATTCACGACACAAAAGAAAGGGATGCTTGCCTATGTGTTTTACTAATGAATAACGCTTGTTTGTAATTCAAAATGGCCGCTATGCGCGGGAAAACTAAATGCGCATGTCGCAACCATATCACATGGTGTGACGTCTTTCTTTGCTTGGTGGGAAACTTCTGCTTCTGCGCAGTGTGCATTAAAATGGCTGCTTGATGTTTTCACATGCTTCAGCTTGCTCTCATGTCATTACTAAATTGTCGTTTCCTAACGCTACTAACGCGGGTTAGAATATATAATTAAATGGGAATAGAATAGAAAAAGTGGGTATATAGTGAAACATTTTATTTGTGATTCTAATATTTTCTTCTTGCACTTTTATTAGTTCGTAAACTTGGGCCTGGGTTGGTGTTCTGAAACTCGAGAGGCAACTGGTTCTGCGCATGTGTCCTGTGTGCCTGCCAAATGAAGTCAATCTGGACGTCGTCAAAGGCCGTGACCCAATGGCCGAAGATGCTGTATTTTGGCTTTCCTGTTGCATATTGACACATTGTCTATGAAAATTGGTTTACATTTGTCATGAGACGGGTGGGAAATAAAACGAATGTATTAATTTGAAGGGGTGGGAACGTAAAGACAATAGGCTTTACAATTTAGGCCAAATCAACATGGTGCGAGAATCCACCCCCTGTCCCTGTCCAATCAGAAGTAGTGGCCCCATATTTTAGTAACATTAAGGGGAGGTACATGGGCGTAGGAGGGTATAATAGATATAGAATTAGTTAATTAAGAGTCAGAGTCTGAAGTTTTGAAGCACAGGAGAGCGGAGATGCTGACAGGAAGAGCTCCAGACCGCTAAGCTGACCGATTGCAGACCGAGTCCCTGTCCAGAAGAGGTCCTGAAGAGGGGGCGGCAGAGTCCATTAGAAGGAAGGCACGGGAGAATCGAGGAGAAGCCGAGTATCAGAGAGGGGAACGACGCAGGCGTTGTTGTAGAGAGGTCACCGGTCCTGTCCTGATCCTGGAGGAGGTCTTTGCTCTTCATCCTTCCTGGGTCCTATTATTCCAACTTCTTGGCTAAGGGGTTTGGTTCTTGCACTTAGGTAAATATAATGCAACCTTTAGTTGCGCTGCTGTCTCTATCTTCTCCTTTTTCTTTAAACACCGTCATTGATTAGCAATAATCATTTCTATGCTTAATCTTGGGTATTGCGATTAAGTACCATGTGGCTCTGTATTTTACTCTGCTAAATCTTTAGATAAACATTTTAAAACTTCCTGACTCAGTGGTTATTTCAGGATTATGTACTATAATGAATGTCACTCATTTTAAATTTCCCAATTAGCAAAGGATTCATTGGTAAGTCATTACTCTTCAATCAGAAGGTAATTGGTAGCAGGGATTTTGATAGAGAGTAACAACTGATAAAACACAGCGTAAGTATTAGCGTAGTATGAATGTATGGGCCCAAGTGAGTATCTAGTGTATGAATGCTGTTTGCTAATATCGCGCTGGATCAATATCACCAAATGGTTCACAGCCTTTGAGAGGGCTTGAGAAGCCAGAAGGGTGAAGAAGAATTTCTGGGGGGCACTCCTTTGGGAACTGTTCTCTGGTAACTGCAGAGACAGACTCCTTACCCTTTCTGGGGCACATGCTGGGTCCTATGACCTCATGAAGCGAACTCTGATTGAGGGATTTGGACTCACAACTGAGGAGTACAGAATTAGATTCAGGGGGGCTCACAAAACCCAAAACCAATCCTGGATTGATTTTGTAGACTACTCAGTGAAAACACTAGGTGGCTGGTTAACTGGGAACAATGTGCATGACTTTAATGGAATTTACAACCTGTTTATGAAGGAACACATATTAAGTAATTGCATTGATGAAAAGTTGCATCAGTACCTGGTAGACCTAGGTTCACTTTCTCCCCAAGAATTGGGAAAGAAGGCAGACCACTGGGCCAAAACAAGGGTAACTAGGACGTCCACTGGGGGTGACCAAAAGAAAGGGGTTACAAAGCCTCCTCAGAGGAAAGACAGTGAACCCCTTAAAGATAAAAGTAAGGTGTCCCAGGTAGCCCCCCAAAAACCTGTCCTGGAGGGTGGGCCCAAAGACACCTCACAAACTAAAACAGGGTACCAAGGTAAGAATTGGGATCTTAACAGAGTATGGTGTCACAACTGTCAAAAGGCAGGACACCACACCAAGGACCCTAGCTGTCCTAAAAACAAAGCCCCTAGTGCAGCTAGCGGGGTTACTAGTGTAGCTCCAGGGGTTGCCAGTGTAGCTTTGGAGGATGGTTCCTCAGATGAGGAAGTCCTCCTAGCCTTCTATTCCAGAGGGGAGTAGACACTTCCACCACCTACTGGTGAATGGAATCCCAGCCACTGCCCTGAGAGATACCTGTGCCAGTCACACTGTGGTGCATGACAGGTTGGTACTCTCCCACCAGTATGTCCCAGGGAAACAAAAAGAGTAAGGGCTGTCCCAGGGGGTGTCACTGTTAGGCCTGTGGCTGTAGTGCTCCTAGAAGTAGCTGGGACCCTTAGAGGGAGAAAGGTGGTAGTCAGTAAGAACCTCCCCCTTGATTGTCTCCTGGGGAATGACCTACCAGAGGTTGGTCTGAGCCAAAGAGAGGTACTGGTCCCATGCCAGACCTTACCCAAGAAACCTGGGGGGGGCTCAACCTGCAGTTAGTGCAGCTAAGCCCCAAAAGAAAAAAAAGAAACAGTGTAGGAAAGGTGGGCAACTGTTAGCCACAGTTCCAGTGGGCCAGGGAGATTCTATCCCAGTAAGGGAGAACTCCAAAATTGGCACTGGTAAAGTCCCCCCTAGCCAACAAAAAGACCTGACTAGTCAGGTAACTGTCCAGCCTGAGTTGGTGGCTCCTCAGCTGGCAGAACAGAGGGTGGAAGAAGGGTGTTCACTACCCAGTGTAGTGACCCCCCCACCCTAAAACAGCAGACAGGCAGCCAGAACCCGAAGAAGCCTGTAAGATAGCCCCTTCACTTACCAGTCAGGAGCTAAAGGTGTGGTTCTGGGCACTGACAGCTGTCAGCAGCCTCTGCTGGGTGTTAGCCTTCATGGCAGCACTGTCCTTGGCATGGTGGCCTAGCCCCCTGCCAAATAGCAAGTTAGGCCCCTTGACCCTATTGGTCATAAGTGCAGTGTTGACAATTACGTTCTGGTGCCGTGCACTGGAAACCACCGGCTCCAATTAAGCACTGCTACTATTATGTAATGCTACATGTACACGAATTGCTTTGTGCAAAAATGTTAGGAAAAAGAACTGTACTTACAGACAATGGAATATTGATAGGTGAGAGGGCAAATCAGCCATAAAAAAGTGTTTAAAAGTCACCGACCTACAGGAGTGTTGCCATATCATTTGACTTTTGTATGTATAGGTGTTTCCCTGCAGCCCAGTGGTTCTGCACTGGGGAGAGACCGCCCTCAGAGCCAGCGTCTGAAAATTGAGTTTTACAGGCTTTCATCCAATTTTGTCCTCCACAGCCAGTAGAGGACATGTATATTTTTGTGCACCATGATCCCAGTATTAAGTATCCTAAAGAGATATCTTTACACTCTCTAAATTGTAAGCTGAAATGTTGAATTGTTTCTGTTTTGGGCTAATATGGAAGACCAATTCTAGTATCACAATAAGTAACTGAAGAAACTAAGCACTTGCAAGTTTATTGTGTATGAAATAAGACAAATGCCCTTGAATTTCCACTAATGAAAAATACAATAAGAAAGACTACAGAATGAGGCATTGTATGAGCTACTACTTCTATTGTGGTCCAAACTCTCTACATGCCTTGCGTCTAGGGCACAATCTCTGATAGCCTCCCCCTACCTCTGCCCGAAGAAGCTGATATCAGCAAAAACATTTTGAGTGCATAGTTTACTTATGAAAAATGTCTTTTTAATTCTTAGCATGGTAAACAGCAATAACAATGGAATTGAAAGTAATGACTCACGTGTCCCAGATCGCAAACAGAATCTGGGGCTGGAGGAGCAACTCTTGCATAGACCTTAGGAACCTATAAACTCTGCTGCAACATGATGGCTACAAAAGGGGGAGATGGCCCACGCAGAGCCCTCAAATTTCCTAGTTCCATGACTGAGTAGTCGAGGTATTTTCTTTGAATTCTGGCATTTGTGGTCGGGCTTTATAACGGGAAAACCAAGACTACAAATCCCAGCAACCAAAAATAAAACCTGGAATGGATGAAACTGGAAAACTTGAGTTCTCTTCCGCCAGCACTGGTTTGGGACGAAGGTACTTACCCACACTCTTTTCTGAGTACATGCACCATAAACAGGTATGGCTCTACTGTCTGGGATGTGCCGGTCAGCTGTGTGCCGAAAAGTCAGATTTTTAGATTGTATACTGTGGAAGATATATTTTAGCTTTATAAACAGTACATGAAGAAACTGAACACTTGCACCTTTATTGTGTAACTAATATCGACTCGAGCATAGGTATTTCCACTACAGGAAATACATGATGACCACAACTACCATAATGCACATGCAAACATGTTGGAAGAAAGACTATTCATTAAGGCAACATTAAAGCTATAATTTCTACTGCAACCGATGCACTATAATTGGCTTTCACCGAAGTTTCTCAGGGACATATGTGTGTATGTAGCACACCCAGTCCAAGTTATTTCTTTGTATTTTGAAATTTGTAGTCGCGCTTCACCCACTATAAAACCAGGTCTACAATTCCAGAGATTCAAAGAAAAAGAACCCAACTCGATTTCTAACTCACGCGTGGACTTGGCAAACTGGAGAGCACTGCATTAAACATTTCTGAATGAATAAGACGAGACCAACGAAAACGTTTAGAGAGAGGGCTCTCTACTTAAAGACAAAAAAAGTATTTAATAAGTAGAATGAGGGCATCGTTTTAAAAATTAGGTAAAAATCTAATTTTGGACGCATTTACTTTTTTTTTTTTTAAATGTATATTTATTGAATTTTGTTTGCATAACAATAAAGCACAAGCAGGATAATACATTTTCCAGTAATCATGGGATATGGTTTACATGTGGCTAGTTAGGAGTTACAGGAATGTTCAAGAGGTCCATCCGTAATGAGATGAGTAATAGCTTTCTCAAATCCGAACTCGGTATATATCAGGCTCAGAAGTGTGAATCGACAAAATAGGTTCTTAAGTATTACAACAAAACCTAATCAGTTATCCTGCATTCACCGGAAGAGGTGACTGTGTCTAAGGCCCAGTATTGAACTCGTAAGCTTCGCGTAAGCATTCAGCCCACTTCTTTGCCTGTGACCATCCGCAACCGAAACCCTCCCAACGTGGAGGGTAACATAATCCTAAACCAAGAAGACCCCTTCCCTCCCCCCCTGAATAGAGAAAATATAATGGTGGTGGTGTCAGGTGTGTGCTTCATTGGACAAGCGTGTGTAATGATAAGAACGGTACAAGTCTCAATGTGGAGAGTGGGCTATTTTCCTAGGGAGCAATTGAAGTGTGCCCCTTAGAGCATCTTTCTAGAGGTGACATTCTGGGGACTAGAACTGAAAGATATGCATGTCCCTAATGGAGGGTGGACACACTGCCAGAGGTAGCCCCCGAGTCAGGTAGGATACCAGCGGACCCCATTTGTACTCAAAGTTTTTGTAGTCATCCCTGAAGATATGTCACCCTCTCCAGACAGTATTCTCCAGAGCCGTGCTTGCCACATCGAAATGGTGGGAGGCGTTGTTTTCTTCCAAGCCGCCGCTATGGCGATTTTGGCTGCCCCTAGACATGACCAAAGAATGGCCTTGTCTGCCTTGGTCTGGTGTGTCAAGGATGGGTCCCTGATGCCCAAGAGCACTCCCTCAATAGTGGTTGGGATGGGGTATCCCAGCATAGCTTTAATATGGGCTAAGATCTCCTCCCAGAAGGGCCGCAGTATGGGGCAGTCCCACCAAATATGTTGAAAATCGCCGAGGAGGCCACAGCCTCTCCAGCACATATCAGACGTGTTTGGGAATATTTTTTTAAGCTTGGTTGGGTAAAGGTACCAATATGTCATGGTTTTCATGTGGGCCTCTCGCAGTTCCAGGGAATGATTGAATTTAGTTGTATCAGACCATACCCCGGCCCACTCCCCCTCAGTTATATCCCTCTGAGCTATTCCTTCCCACAGGGCCATATATCTAGGTGGCGGTGAATGAGTAGATGCTAGGAGAAGCTTATAGAGAGAGGATATTGCCCCCTTCATAGAGACAGCTGTTTGAACGAATTTTTCAAAGGTAGTCTTCACTCGTGTGGCCGCATCGTGCACCCGGGGTGTGAGAGCCCAGTGTTTAAGCTGCAGATAGTGATATTGTTCCTCTGGTCCTAAGTGAAATTCTCTTTTACATGAGGCACCCCCCCTCTTTCCAGGCGTCAAAGGGCCCCTCCCTTAGGGCTGGTGGGAAGGCCGGGTTGTAATGTATCGGTGTGTGCGGTGAAGGAAATGTGGTCCAGTCGGCCCCCGAGACAGAATCCCAAACCTTCAATACAGTACGTGTGGGGGTGCTAATGTAGGCATTGGCTGGTCTATCATTCTTGGGCTTCTATAATAGGTCCCATATCGACCTCCCCGCAATGGCCCTATCCATATGCAACCAATGTTTTTCCGAAGCCCGTTTGGACCACTCTGTCACTATCCTAAGTTGTGCCGCCTTGTAGTATACAAAAGGGGATGATGGACGGAACGCTTGAGCCAATCAAACACTCACCCCCAGTCAACTGATCTGGGTTTAATCCATCCTCATTCTTTAGCTCACTCCACCACCCCAGTTCAGACATGGCCATATGCAAATCAGTCTGACCCTGTGCCTCATGGGAACAGTCCAGCCCGAACTGCCAAGCCATGTCTTCCCTGAACTGGGGTGGTGGAGTGAGCTAAAGAATGATGATGGATTAAACCCAGATCATTTGACTGGGGGTGAGTGTTTGATTGGCTCAAACGTTCCGTCCATCATCCCCTTTTGTATCGCCTTGTAGTATAGGCTGAAGTCGGGCAGCCCTGCGCCTCCGTCGGCACGTGGTCGCCGCAGTACGTGAAACGGCAGGCAAGCTCGTCCGTCCTGCCAGATGAACTGGGTGACTAAGGACCGTAATTTGGGAAGGAGGTCGCTATCTAGTTGTATAGGCAACGCTTGAAATAAATATAGAAGTTTTGGGAGCACTGTCATTTTGATGGCGTGTATGCGGCCTAGCCATGAGATGAACATAGGTTTCCATCGCTTAAGGTCGCCCTGGAGTTGATGGAGGAGAGGAGGGAAATTGGCCCCATAAAGACCCTCTACTCTTGGAGTCAACTGAATGCCCAAGTATTGAAGGGACCTTTTTGCCCATTGGAAGGGAGTGCGTTTCTTCAGTGATTCCACCTCATGGTTCGGCAGTGTGAGATTTAGAATATAAGATTTATCGATGTAAATTTTAAAACCCGCTACTTGCTCAAATCTGGACAGTTTGCGGTGCAGAGCCGGGAGAGAAGATTCCGGGTGAGTTAGATATAGAAGGATATCGTCTGCGAAGAGCGATAGTTTGTGATCATCCCCTCCAAAGGGAAGCCCCGTTATCTCGGGATTCTCCCATATATACATTGCAAGAGGCTCGATACTTAAAGCGAATAATAAGGGTGACAACGGACACCCTTGTCTCGTCCCCCTAGTTAGCGAGAAGAATTCAGACAGTGTGCCATTAACTTGCACTCTGGAGCGGGGCTCTGTGTAATTGGCTTTGAGCATATTGATGAATCTGTCCGCAAAGCCAAAGTGTTTGAGAGTATTAAAAAGGAAGGGCCAGTCCACCCTATCAAAGGCTTTTTCGGCGTCTAGGCCCATTACCACCGCCTGTATGTTACGTTTGGATGCCTTCTCAATCAGGTGGACCGTCCGTCGGATGTTATCGTGGGTTTGCCTGCCTTTTATAAAACCGGATTGATCCGGGTGTATGAGGTTGGCAATAGATCGTTCAGGCGTTCAGCCAATATGGCTGAGTAGAGCTTTGCGTCTAGATTTAGAAGAGCTATGGGGCGATAGGAAGCACATAGATGGGTCTTTTTACCGGGCTTAGGGAGTACTGTGATGACTGCCTCCGCCATCGTGGGGGTGACCTGAGCCTCCTCCGCCATTTTATTAAAGAGTAGCGTAAGGTGGGGTACGAGTTCGGTTGCGAAGGTTTTATAAAAATTGGCAGTCAGGCCGTTGGGCCCAGGTGCTTTGTTGGGTTTAAGCGATGTGATCGCTTTGCTCACCTCCTCATCTGTTATGGGGGCCGTGAGAATGTCATTATGGTTCGGAGTTACCTTTGGGAAGGTCAGCGCCTGCAAATAGTTATGTTGAGCTGTGGGGTCTAGACTATTCCCTGAGTATAAATGTTCGTAAAATATTTTGAAAGTGGCGGCCTTCCCTACATCAGATGGTTCCATATTGCCCTCGTCGTTTTGTATGTTCCCAATGAACTCCCGTTCCCGTTTTTCCCGTAGTTGCCTCGCTAAGTGTGTGCCAATTTTGTTTCCCTGTGTGTATGAAATTTGACGGAGTCGCAACAGGGTATATTCTGCTCTATTGTTATAGATCGCTTTAAGTTTCCCTCTCAAGGCGGTAAGTGTGCGCTGTGTTTCCCTAGTTGGGGTACTCTTATGTGCCTTCTCCGCTGTGTCTAATTCTGCCTCCAGGTTTACTCGCTCCTTGGTTCTCTGTCTATTCAAGGTGGCATTAAGTTCCATGCATTTGCCCCTTAGAACCGCATTGAAAGCATCCCAATTATTAAACATGGATGTATCTTGTGGGGAGTTAAGAGTAAAAAACTCCGTAATTGAACTTCTCAGGGCATCTCTCATCAGTTTATCTCTAGTAAGGGAGGCCGGGAAATACCATTTAGCGGTCTTGGGTGCCGCTCCATCTGAGGCATATGGAGACTACGCAGTGGTCTGAAATAGAAATTGGGAACATTTTTGCTTCTTGAATTGAACCCATTAGACTTTGACTAGTAAAGATATAGTCTAGTCTGGAGTAGGTGCGATGCACGTGGACAAAGAAGGTACAGTATTTGGTTGTGGGAAAGAGTGCGCGCCAAGCGTCTCTGAGTCCCAGGTCGTATATTGTTTGTTTGATTGCTGCAGGGAAGGAACCTGTCATTGCTCTGTTAGTGTGTGTACTGTCAAGATCTGCCTGCCAGGTGAGGTTAAAGTCCCCCATAAGAATTGTCGGACCCTCTGCGAATTCCCCAAGTTTGTTTAATAGGGTGGTTAAGAAAGCGGGTTGGCCCGTGTTGGGGGCATAGGCTGTCACAAATGTGCATAGCTTCCCCTTCAGGTTGCCCTTTACCATGACTAGGCGACCATCTTTGTCGGCGTAAACCGCCTCTGGTTGAAATCTAGTTGTTGTATGGAAAAGCAAGGCGACCCCCCCCGTTGTTTCGTCCCCACCGAGGATCTGTAGATAAGGGGGTATTGTTTGTGTTGCAGCCGCATTTCGTCATCCCTTTTCAGATGTGTCTCTTGAAGGGCCACAATGTCAAATTGGTGATCAGTAATATATTTCCATACCTTTTGGCGCTTAAGTGGCGAGTTCAAACCTTTAACGTTCCAGGAGGTTACTGTGAGTACCATGACTACGTGGTTCCCTGTCTCCCCCCAAGCTCAAAGCAGCACTCTGTCGGCGCTTCCCCATGACTCCAAGGGCTAGCACAGCTTGCGTCCCCTCCCCCTAGTCTATATAACAGCCCATGTGTGAGATTGCACCGGACACATATGCGTGAATGAGTCCAATTTCTAAAGTGCACCAACCACCAGTAGAATAAACCCCCCCCTCCCTTCCCACAAACCAGATAAACAAAAAAAGAAACCCCAACAGTAGTAACATCAGTGAAAGTCAGATAGGTGTTATGCTCTGACTACCAACAATATCGCCCCTTTGGGCTTGTCGGTGGAGGTCGAGGCCACAGACCCCCCCCACGCCCCTCTCGAGTGTTCAACAAGAAAGTTCGCCATCTTCACATGAGCCTTAAAAGTTGTGCAGGTGCTCCTTACCCTAGAGCTTACAATCCCTGACCGTCAGTCCGCATTGTTCAGGGAAGCCATGTTCTGTCCTTGTGATGCGGGAGTGCACTACCGCAGTGGTCAGGTAAAGGTTAGGTCAGAGATCAGCAGTCCTCCAGTCATTTATGTGCTCCCCTCAAACTTGTGGACCATTGAGCTCGTCTCGTGGTGCTGCCATCTTTACTCCTCGGTGGTCCCGGCGGGACCTCTTCCTCAGCTGGAGGAAGGCCTAACAAACGAAGGCCCTCGTTGAGCTCAGTGACATTGCGCAGTTTATTGTCGTGATCAAAGCTTAGGCCAAACGGATATGTCCACCTATATCGCACGTGTGCCTCCCGGAGTTTCATTGTGAGTGGTCGAAGCTGGAGTCTCCGTTGCAACGTTGCCGGCGCCAGATCCTGGTATAGGGTGCACTTTTGGCCTTGGAATGAGACATCTCCCTTCTTCCTAGCTTCCTGCAGAACTAGTTCTTTGACCTTGAAGGAGTGGAATTTAACCACTAAGTCACGGGTCCGTCGTTTCTCACCACTGGCCGCCGCTCCAACTCGGTGGGCGCGCTCCAATTTAATCTTGAGCTGGCGCGGGCTAACGATCTCGGCGAATAGGCCTTCGAGGAAAGCCTCGAGGTCCGGCCCCTCCACTCCCTCCTCCAGGTCGCGAATCCGTATGTTGTCTCGCCGAGCCCTGTTTTCGAGGTCTTCGTTTTTTAGCTGGGCCAGGTGGAGTTGATGGTGGAGGTCCTGTAGCTGTTCACGTGCCTCCATGGTATGTTTTTCCAGCCCCTGGGTTTGCGTTTACAGTTCCACCACTCTTGTACCCACGGAGTCGACGTCTTGCTGGAGTGAAGTCATATGTGTGGATAAGTCTGTCCGGAGCTGGTCGATGGAGGCTTTCATGTCCTGGTTCAACTCAGCGTGCAGCTCAGCCTTAAAGTCGCACAATGAGGACAGCAGGTCGTACTTGGTGAGTGCCATATCTGTCTGAGGCTCTCCCTGGTCAGAGGGCTGCCGCTTGTTGGAAGGATGGAAATAACTGGTGACCTTGGGTGGCGGCGGTGGCTTCTTTGGTGGCATAAGTGCGGGCTCCTCAGCGCCCTTCACGTGGTGGGTAGTAGAGGCCATTATAGAGGGTAGGAAACTCTTTGCGGATTGCGGTGGACACCCTTAATATTGGTTTGTGCCAACGTAGGATCGTGTGCCTTTCTATTCAAGGTAGGCAGTCTCTCCTGGAATGTAGCAAAGGTAAGAGGACCCCAACGAGGAGAGAGTCATCAGTGTAGGGCCACCGCTGGATGTAAGCCTGTCCCCGGGGGGATGTCCATAGGAATGGGTCGCCGTACTGGGGAGGTGCAGTCTCCTTTCAGTTGGTGCAGGGAGCCCGCAGCCGTTCGCGCCCTCCGTCATTCAGCTAACGGCTCGAGCATGGGGCGCCATCTTAGGGTCAGGCGCGGAAAAGGCGCGGGGCCGTTGAGCGCTGAAAATCTCTTGAAGGCTACAAGAATCCCCGCTCCCTTGAGAGTGCGTGTGGTGGAGTCCCTCTTTGATCTTCGTTTAAGGAGTACATCGCACATTAGTGAATGGCGTTGCACTAGCTCGTTCCCCCACCACCGCTCGCAGGACTCACCCAGCATCAGCCGTGGTTAATTACAGCAGTAGCTCTCTCGTCGCCTCCCGAGACGGCGGATGCGGGACACTCGTGGCCCCGTAGACAGGGACGTGGGGACAGGGACAGTCTCTCGCGGTGCAGCTCCCGCTGCCGGTCACCGCCGCTGGTATCCTCACGCGGCCGCCATTTTGTGAAGGTTCGTGGTCCGGGCCGGCGGTCTCCAAGTCGGTGCCCCGATTCGCAGCCGCAGCGTTTTAGAGCTCCTGCGCCCCCGCTATCAGTGCAGGGATCGATCGGGCATGGTAGGAGCAATTTTGGCGCGTTCAAACGGGACGCTTAATACTCAAGGTGCTAGCGTGGAGCAGGAGCCGAGACGGATCACGTCCGTTCGGCCATCTTGCGTGGCCACGCCCCCGCATTTACTTTTTAAATATTTGAATTTCATGATATGCAAAATAGCCAGTGTATTCAAGGTAGATTTAATTGCCTTTGACTCTGCTCCTTTGGTGATGGGCAAATTAAAAGTAATGGAGGGAACATCATTCTAATTCAAGCTAAACCTAGTGTATAAACCTAATTACTGGATTTAAATTCTCAAACTTCAGTCCTTATTTTGATATTCTGGAATGCTGAATAGTCCATTCAGACCAAGAATGTACTCTCATAATGCATTAAGGGCAACCTAAGTGGGGTGTGTGTTTTAAGTGAAAATCAAGCCACCTAAAGTGGCAGGAAGCGACATAGAAAATGCGCTTTTGCTTTAATTTACAGAGAACTGTAAGAAGCAGGAGATTTGTCAGAAAGGCGGTATCCACAACAAGATGTTTAAAAATGTATCCCAATAAGAGATAAAATTAATGAAACTTAAGCTAAAACCTCATTGTTCTTATCGATTGCTTAATTTAATTGGCATGGTTCTTTTAAATTTTTAATGGAATAAAATTAGATTTTAATGACATCACATTCACTAGAAAGGTTTAATTTGGCATATTTATATCTTATGAATCTTTGCTCATTAACCATGAATTTGTTCTTCTTACGTTATTTTATGTGGTGCTACAAAAATGACTAGCTCTTCATGAACTCCGTCTCATATAATCAAACAGCTCTCTGTAATTGCTGGTCTTGACGAAATCACTCAAATGGCATAAAGAGCAGTGTCGTATATTCAGCTAACCTCCCCTTAATTAGTTTTAAATGAACTTTCACGGGACATGTTGGACATGATTAAATATGACCGCCCCACCTCCAGACGATCTGAATCTTCGAGCTCTGACAATGTGACAGTACGGTGCGTCTTCTACGACCTTTTACATTACTATATAAACTCATTATGCGTTAGAAATAGGTATTGCTTTGTTTTCCTTTGTCTTTATTTTAAGGTCTTACGGGTCCCCATGCTTGTTTTTATCATTTACAAATCCCATTTCAACTGTATGATGTCCATAATAATAACTATAAATTCACGCATAGTTACAGCAATATTTTAATATGAATAAAATGAGTTTTGTGCAAAATACTGAAATATTTACCACAAAAGCCACTATATTGGTTTGGCTTGTGATTTTTCTGTCTTCACTCTGAACAGTGATGTGTGATGGATATCTGCAGGCCTTTTACATGGATTTCCTGCTGGCTTTCATTTAATTTCTCGTTATTCTAAAGGCAAACTTTTTCACAATGAATAATGGACAAAACAGCCAGCAAGATTTGCACTGCCTTATTTACGGTCCAATGATGATGAGAGATATTAAGGCTTCTATTCTTCCAGTTCTCGAGCTCAGTGTAATATCCTATATATTTAACCATTTATGCACTGTATTCATGGGTATTCTGTGCAGGATAAGTGCTCAATTGGCATTCAAATCATAACACATGTAAACACTTTGGGGCATATGTACAAAGACTGGCGATAACTCTCGCTAACGCTAGTTAGCAGCAGTTTTTTTATTGCCGCTTACCGCTGAAAACTATCGCCATGTTAGCGGCGTATTTACAAGCTGTCGCTACATGGCGATAGTATCAGGGATCGGCGGTGATAACTGCCGCTAACATTAGCGCGATGGCAATAGGAATTCCGGCGTTAGCGGGCGAAAACTACTGATAGGCCCATTAGCGGCAAAAAAACTCACGTTAGTCAGCCCAACGTGAGTTTTTTTTGCCTCTAATGCAAAAAATAGCGTATCTGCAACCTCCAATACAAAATAGGCATAAAAACCAAAAAAATGCAGAATGTAGCAGCCAGGGCCAAGTGCAGCACACATCAACAACCCCTGCAAGCCACCCAACATCCAGGATGAGAGCCTGGATGCCTCGCTGGACCTGCGTCTGGAGCCTGGATGCCTCGCTGGACCTGCGTCTGGAGCTTGGATGCCTCGCTGGACCTGCGTCTTGAGTCTGGATGCCTCGCTTGACCTGCGTCTGGAGCCTGGATGCCTCGCTGGACCTGCGTCTGGAGTCTGGATGCCTCGGACCTGCATCTGGAGCCTGGAGTGGGATGCGGAGGAGCTGTGGCGTCGATGAGCCGTGGCGGTAGACATTGAAGCGCGACGATCGCCCGTACCTGGTGGTGAAGTCTGGCAGGTCGCATGGAGACACGTTGCTGACCTGTGTGAGAAGACCGCCTTGCGCCCCTTGGAGCTGTTAATGGTAGAGGCGCTCCTGCACACCAATGTAGGGAGGTCTGCATCGCATACTACGATCCACCACTACACCGGGGTGCACGGAGGGGATTACCATAGGTGAATGCCGCCTCTCTGCATTACAGGCCGGGTGATATTGGGCTGGCCGGACGCTGTGGAGGGTGAGGCCCCTGAGCTGCGCCGAACTTGTGTGGCGGGAGCGCTGCAACTTCACGCCTAAGGGGGCCCTGCTGCATCAGCTGCATCGGGAGGTTTACCAGCGGACTTGGCGGCGACTGCTGTACCCAGACTTGTGAAATCACACCTGGCTGAGGCTCCTGCTGGCTGAGTCACAGATTTGGGGAGAGTGCAGCGGATTGCGCCACGGTGTCAATGTCCAGGTAAGGAGAAGGTGGGACGCGTAGCGCAGGAGGTCCGGGGGTCGAGTCGCCCAGGCCTAGCACACGTAGATGATACACCCCCAGTGGCGGCTCACCCGCTATGGCAGATAAGCATTGCCCCACTGCTTTCAAGCAGTGCAGAAGAGGAACAACCATCACATGATGGTAACTTACTGATGTAATCGTGCTATGTTTCCTTTGCGGGTGGGACGGTGGGTAGGACTGCTCCAAGCACGGAGCAGGGCATGGGCGGATTGGCATGCCCACTCAAGTGCGCAGTGACTGTTTCGTCGGCCCGCTCAGGCCGCACAAAGCAGTCATGCGCACTGTCCTGTTTGCAATGCAGGCTGCATTACAGCCTGCATGGAGAACATGCCCACACCTCCAGCCCCTGGCTGAACGCCTCGTCCCGGCGCCAATGACCAATCCCAAAGCCGCATTGCAGTGTTGTGATTGGCTTAGGGGATCGAGCCTGGCTGCCTACTTCCTGTTCCTGGAAGCAGACTCAGGAGAGCAGGAGCAATGAAGACACGGGACCCGTCCTCGAAGTAAGATTTCTCCCATTTAAATATTTACAACACCCGCTCACACACACCCCCCCGTGTCCACGCCCCATCCAGTGTTCTTTCCGGCATTTCCCACCTCCCAGCTGTCCAGTCCAACCCGCAGAACTTCCCAATGGCGGCCGCTGTGCGGCCAGGTGCAGCGGGCTTACCACTGGTGTGCCAAAGGTATATATGGAGTTACGACGCATACCATTATATCGCATACCATTACAATGCATACTAATACTAGGCATATTGCAACAGTAGGGAAGGTGTTGGATTGCGGAGATGTAAACATTACTATTCCCACTTCAGTGAGTGCAACCCTAAAATGCGATGTAAAGGCACCTGCATTGTTGGATTTGCATTGTAAAGGCATTACGATGTAATGCCTGCGTTGTAATGGACATCTCCCGTGCCAAAGGCAAGCCATAGGCAAGCCCGTCTGCATCCGTCTGCCCATGGACCGCACTCAGCACCAAGGACCCTCCCTCTCGGACACTCCACCCCTACAGCGCCAGCACCCTCCTTGCCATCAACCCTGGACGCCACATCGCCTGCCAGGACCAACATCTGCTCCGGACCGGACATCGCCATCACCATCACTGACTGCTAATAAATCACCCGCAAGGACCACCCCGACCGTCCAGGAGGAGGCATTGCCATCACCTACAGAAGCACACTCCGACTGACCACGCACTCTAATGACCCAACGGTGACCATGGAACACCTTAACTTCCAGATCAGGACCAACCCCAACCCCATTCTCTGTGGCACCCTCATCTGCAGGCCCCCCGTGCCATGGACACCCATTCTCAAATACCATTGTAGACCTCATTGCACACTAGGCTCTCCCATCCACCGACGACATCCTACTCGGCGAACTCAAGTTCCACCTGGACAACCCCAGTGACCAGAACACCACCCCCTCCTGGGGTAGCTCCCCAACATCAGACTCAAGCAGCTAGTCACCGCAGCAAGCCACATAGCAGGACACACGGTCGAGAACGTCTCCTCCGCCAGCGGGACCTTCAACTACAGCCATACCACCGGACTCTCCTGAACCGACCATCATTGTATACATCACGTCTTCACCATGCCCACCGTACACAACCGCCATCATCGCCCCCCTCACAGCTGGATCAAGGCCACCGAAGTACGTCTTGTCAACTCCCTCAGCACCACCACTCCGCCAACGGTTACAGACAATGACACCGCATCGCGCAACCGCCACAGATGGATCTCCAACTGCGCCGACACCCGGGCACCCCTCAAGGCGTAAGGGTGACGCAGTGCCACAGGGATAGGCTGGCTCCATGCATTGCTGGAGTTGCGTCATGGTTGTGGCACGACTGCAGCAATGCGTGACTTTAGCTCAGACAGATACGTCAGGATTCCAGACGTATCTGTCATTACTTGCGTCATGGAGCGCTGTCCAGTGAATACAGCGCATCCGTGGTGTCGCAAGAAGGGGGGTAATGAAAAGTGTTGCAACGCTGTCTTGTCGCAGTGCTGCAACACTTTTCATGAGTAAGGCCCAGGAATGTGCACTATCTTATTGATGGTGCGCAGTCCTGCCCTGTAGTTTTGTCGCAGGGCAGCGCAGCAAATTGCTTGCAGCGCAGTCCAGCTACAAAACCTGCTGAAATGAGGCCCCAAGTGTTATCTACATTTTTAAGACCAGCTATTTTCTGGTCTTAAAAAAATGTCTCTAACTGCAGTTAGAGGCAGTTTTTTTGGTCCTCCAAACTTAAAGAATCCCCTTGTAAATATCGCGAAGTGGGGTTAGCGGCCGTTTTTGCACGGGAACGCCTCCCTTGCATGTCATTATCGCTAACAAAAGTGGCGATCTTTATAATGGACGTTTTGCCAGAAAACTGCCGCTAACAGAGGTTAGGAACAGCTTGTACATATGGCGATAAAAATATCGCCGCAAAACCAGCGGAAAAGTGCCACTAACAGGGCGTTAACTCCTTGTACATATGCCCCTTTATTTTTTTCTTCTCTTAAATTAGAATCAAAGTTAGCCCATGCAAATTGTAACTTTGACTATTTGTAGAAGCAATATTAAGCATTAACAGCCTTATCATGAGTGCCAGGGATCCGCACCCAGTAAGTCCGCAAGTTAACTTTACAGGGGTTCCCTTAAATCTAGGGGTGCTGAGATAGTCGACATTCTGGATATTCTGTAGGAATGTGTCGTCTTAGGTCCGAGTTACCCTTCTACCCTACAGTTCCCAAGGGTTCTTTGACTCTTTTGCACAGCTAAAAGGTAAGGGAGAGAAAAGACAGGTCTGTAGTGTTTCCCGCACACCTCATAATTTCCGATGGGACCAGTAGCAGGGTTGCTACCTACACTGTAAATGAAATTCAAGGACACTCATAACTCTTGAGGAGGTTCAAAGTGTGACAGTCACAATTTATGACTTAAGTCTAGTATATTTGTTGATTGTGCCTTCCATGTGAAGTTTTATATAAAGCAAAAGTTTCTGTTAGATACTCTTATCCCACAAATGTACAACCATGCTATTGTATGGCTTGCATTGGAATGATAGGTATCAGCTCCATGGCCTGCTGCTGGGCGCAACAGATCCTTGGAATTCAGGAGATTTCTCTCTTTTTCTGTGTCCACAGCAAGTACAGTAGCTGCTCCCTTCTCTGCCAATGAGAATGGAGAGTTCGAGCCTTGAATAGGATAGATAGAAAGAAAGGTCAGAGTGAGGAGTGGAATGGCAGGACAACAGATGTATTGTAATTAGGCCTGGGCGGAGTTCTCGGGGTTCCGCTAGCTACAGAGTGCGTTAGGTCGCGCCGTTCGCACTGATTTTTAGCGGTAGGTGTTTGTCCCACTCTGGAAAATCAGCGCGAATGGCACCATGCGTAGTGCAAGATGGCGTTGCTTCTTTCTGTCGCTCGAGTAGATATTCTACTTGAGCGGCAGCATCCTCAATGCAAACGGAAGGTTTCTCAATGCAAGCAGGAGTGGCCATCCACGACTGCCCGCATTGAGAAATCTCGCCAGGAGGTGGTCTGGAGTCAGATGTTCCTTGCTCGCGCTTGCCAACTTAACATTGGTGAATGCGAGCGAGGAAAAAGCTCTGCTGCGCGGAGCTGAGTTTTTCAGAACTCTGCGCGCTAAGTGAAGAGCGGAGTGGGAGTGGAGAGGAGCGGAATTTCATACCCAGGCCTAATTGTAATACCAGGGCTGGGAGGACAGTTACAGGGACCGATAGGGAAGGACAGTCATAAACGATGTTTTCTTAATGTATGTTTATGTTTCGGGGATTAGTAAAGTGCATGGCTGCCCAAGGGCTTTCCAGCGCTGAAGAAAGGAGGCAGAGAGAAAATCAGGGGAACAGCCACGTCTTACGTTTATTCCTGAAACTACATTCATCTTTCAGCAGTCTCAGTTCCGTGGTCATTGAGTTCCAGAGCTTTGGGTCCAGGTATGAGAAGGATCTCCCTCCCCATCTTGATCTCTTTATCCTTAGTGCATTCATGAGCAAGTCAGACGAGGACCTGAGGGACCTATAGGGGACATATGGGAAAATGAGGGTCTTTAGGAGAGCTGGGCCCCTGCCATTCATGGCTGTATGAGCTAGGCAGAGGGCTTTGAATCTGATCCTGGAGTGAACGGGCAGCCAGTGCAAATTTTTCAGAATGTATCAACAGCATGAGGAAGGTGGAGGTTGGTAAGGAAGACCATTTTGTTTGTGTCTCCCCATGTCTACTACAGTAGTTGGTGACAAGCCTGTATGTGTAAATTGAATGACAGAGACTCTGGGCAAATGGGGCCTATTTGTGTTCGTGAATTTAATGTTCACAAATATAACACACATTCATCAATGCACAGCCCTCAGTGAACATTAAAGTGTGTAAGAATGCCAAATGCTTTGTGAACACTACAGGGACACCTGTTCCTATATGTTAACTATAGCTGATCGCAAACATTTGTGAAAAAACAACACTTGGAAGAAGAAAATTGAAGGGCATATTTATGAAATAGTGGCGCAGTGCATCGCAGCAAGTCACCTTGCTGTGTTGCACTGCATCACTCCGAAAGGGCGGGAATGCACTGTATTTAAGGCATGTGGCGCATTCTCACTTTTCTCCGTGCTCTGCTGCACAGTGGGTTGCCTAGCGCAACCATGGTGCAGGGGTGCCTTCATTGCATGCAGGATTGTTTTTGTGTAGGAAGGGACACCTTCCTGCACAAAACGAATCCTGAGAGGCATATTGCTGCAGAATGAGGAAAGAGGAAGTAACGAGGAGAAATAAAGATATTTCTACTTGTTACACCTCTCCTGAAGAGGCATATCTTTTGGGTGCATTCCCAGGTTTACAAGGTCTTGTATATCTGGGAATGCGTCAAAAACCATAGGCATTGCGTGGGAACACCCACGCAACTCCCATGGAACGCCTTCCCAGGGCAGAGTAACGCAATGCAGCAATTTGCGCTGCGTTACTGTTACTCCAGATTTTTGGGGCCACTCAAAGCCATGCTAAGTGTTTTTGTGTGCTTCAAAAATCTTACTTAAGGTTTGCGTTGAGTGATGCAAACCGGGTAATAAATATGGCCCTGAATGTTGAACAAGCCTACACGTTTTCTTCCTTTTTCTCTTTTTTTAGAGAGCGTTTCTTGGGGGAGTCCACATAGTACCTGAAGCAGTGTAATTTTGGCTCCACCTTTTGTTTGATTAGGCCACATACATATTTAGACATGTCTCATGTTCTCGTGTGATGTAACATTATTAATGTAATGTAGTACACCTGAACAAATACAAAAAGTGCATTAACTGTGTAATCTTGACATTTATACAAGTGTAAATATTAAAGTTTTCATTACAGTAACATCGAATTGCAGTTCTCATATATATCTGCATTTGTGTGGTTTCGATAATATTGTCAATTCTTATACATTCTGACACATTTCTTGATTCCTTAAGTTAAATAGGGTTCCCTGATCTCTAGTTTAAAATAGGGCTTAATACATTTTCTAGACAACCTCATGTATAGGCAGGAGGAGTGAGACTTTCAATCTAATCACCATAATTTGTTTCCAATTCTCTGTATTACTGATACTGAATTCCTAATTTGCTTTCTGATGTTGAGGATACATTTTGTCTGTCGTTTTGGATTTCTGATAGTCATTCTGTATTTTTACACTATGTTTCTGCGACTGATTTATATCAGTTTGGCTTTGAAGTTGCAATAAATCCATGCTTAATCCCATCTTCCGACTCAGAGTTTTACAGTGTGGCCAAATGGATTACACTGTAATTGTTAAATGGTAGTAGATCCTAACTCCTTTATTCTACAGGCACCTACAAACTTCCATTGCAGGGAAGAAGCTGCCCAAAATTCTATGCTCTAGCATACCTCACAAGAATAATAGCTTCCTTTGAACTTGTTCCTTGACCCCCACGCGTAGGCAGAGGCCTCTTCTTTGCATTCTCTGGAAATAACCTTTCAGACCCCTCCCCGAGGAAGGAAGAATGGACCCAGGTTATTGGCAGGAAAACTAAATGAGAATTATGCATTGGACACTGACTGTTAGAAGGTGTCAGCCCAAGCTTTGAAACCATAAACTGAAGCTGCCCTGTAGCTCATTAAATGTAATTTGAACTTGGACCTATGTGGACCCTTTCTGCTGAAGATGGTTTCCATAGAGTAGAGCAGGCAAGCTGCATCCACTTGGTCATCCAGCAAGCCAGATCCGGAGACATCTTGTTTGCTCTTGGGCTCACACTCTAGTTTCCCTCTTGTCACCCCGCGGGAATACTTACTTTGTGCATGTAAGACTACAAAGGTAAATTTCAAAACACTGCCCCTTTACATCCACCAATGACACAGTAGTTGCCATTGTGTTTGCCTTCCTCTGTGCTGTTCAGAAGCTTGCAAATCTTTACCAGTACAAAAGAAACACTAAGTAACCCATTTTGGATAGAAATATATGATTTTCTGTTTAGTTACTGTATCCTTTTATAGGTTTGCAAATATTAGCCAATTGTGGATCTCATGTTACCTTCGTCCTAATTACATTAGTTCTCTGTATCTCCCATCCTGCTGTGTTCTGAGCTTTTTGAACATTTTAAGTTTCAATAACATTAGAGCTTTGAGAATATTGGCGCTTTACTAGGAGTAGATTTAACGTACAGCCATAGGCCATAGTTTCATTACTGTCACCTTCCCTGATGCCTGGAAACATGCAGACGTGAAACCCCTCCTGAAAAAGGCCTCCGCCAACCCCAATGAGCTCAAGAATTACCGCCTCATCTCGCTGCTTCCCTTCCCGGCCGAGGTCCTGGAGAAGCCATTAACCGCCAGCTCACAGACCATCTGGAAGGACACAACCTTCTCAACGCAACTCAGTCTGGCTTCCACTCCAACCACACCACCGAGACTACCTTGATAGCCGCTACCGACAACATCAGATCCATCCTCGACCATGGCGAGACTGCAGCCCTGATCCTCGCGACCTCTCAGCAGCTTTCGACAGTCTCCCACCACACCCTTATCGCCAGACTACACCACATTGGCATCAGTGAGAATGCCCTCAAGTGGATCTCCTCCTTCCTCACAGGACGCTCACAGAAAATCTGCCTACTGCCTTTTGCCTCTGAACCCAAGAGCATCATTTGCAGAGTCCCGCAAATATCCTCCCTCAGCCCCACCCTTTTCAATGCCTACATGACTCCACTGGCCGCCATCGCCCATGTCCACGGACTCAACATCATCTCATACGTTGATGACACCCAACTAATCCTATCTCTCATGGAAGATAATGTCACAACCAGAGTCAACTTCCTGAACGCCATGACTAACATCGCCGGCTGGATGAGATCCAACTGCCTGAAGTTAAACACAGACAAGATCGAAGTGCTCATCTTCGGGAAGAGCACCTCTCGGTGGGACAACACTTGGTGGCCCACTGAGCTTGGACCCTCACCTACCCCTACCAGTCATGCCCGCAACCTCGGCATCATCCTGGACAGTGATCTCTCCATGAAACGCCAGGTCAACGTAGTAGCTTCCTCCTGCCTCCACACCCTCCACGTGCTTTGTAAGATTTTCAAATGGATCCTCGTCAACACTAAGAAAACAGTGACTCAAGCCCTTCTCACCTGCCGACTGAGCTACAGAAACGCTCTATACGCCAGAGCAACCACCCATCTCTTCAAACAACTACAGACTATACAGAACACCGCAATCAGACTCATCCTCGACCTCCCCAAACGGACCAGCATCACCCCCTCCTCAGAGACCTCTACTGGCTCCCATTCCAAAAGGGATGCAAGCTCAAGCTGCTGACCCACACCTACAAGGCCCTGCACAATGCCGGACCCTCCTACTTCAACCAACTCCTGACTTTCCTCCAGCCGACCAGACACAGACTACTCTGATCTGCCTCCCTCACCCTCGCACATGTCCCCCGCATGCAGCAGAGCCACAGTGAGGGTCGCTCCTTCTTCTACCTCACCACCATGTCTGGAATGACCTCCTACTCCACCTCCGAACCTTCCCCTCACTCAACGACATCAGGAAGGGACTCAAATACTGGCTCTTCGACTAAGGCTCCCCACTCCTCTGCACCTGGACACTGGGAGCTATACAAATACTGAGATTTGCAGTGTAAGTGCAAGTTTCATTCAACAATTTCAATGTTCCATTTGTGCATTGTTTTGTGTAATTTCTATTTACCCTCTATCTTTTTTCTGATTTCTATCTATATTATAAGTATATTTAACGTACATGAAATATTTTTAAAAGTGTTGTATAACACACAACATTGGCTTTGCAGTCATCATGTATTGCAATTGTAATAATTGTGTCATATTGCAAATGAGATCACCACACCTACATTCTTTGAATTAAGCTCACCAGCATCTGCCTAGAACCTTAAGCAGACTTAGGTGAAGGCCACTTTCTCTTGAATCGCAAGCACTAATTATCAGGGATGCTCTGCTTATAGCGAATAGAGGAGCTCATTTCAAGTTTTATTCAAGGTTATTTGTTTTTGCTCAGCTAATTAAAGCCATTACAAATTGATAAAACCATACAAAACAATACAGATTGAGTGTAAATACAAAACATATAGTAAAAATGTGATTCTGGGCAATTTTAAAACTGTTGTTATAAATTCAGGACACATATATAAAAGCATGTTTGCAAACGATAAAAAGTGATGTTGGAAAATGGCTTGGAACCAGTTATAAAATTCATTACAAAGCTATCAATATCTTATAAATGAATTAATAGTAATACATGTTTGGTTAAAAATTATGTGTAAGAAGACTGTTTGATAATCGGATAGTCATTGGGTGAGTGTACTTGTTTAATTACCCATGGGTCAGTGTTTCATGTATTTATGGAAGAAATAAAAGTACACATCATAGGTAATAACATGCATGCAACAAAGCTTTAAGTGCCAAAATATATATGGGAAAAAGGATGGGGGTATTAATTATTTTACACCAGTGTCTGGCAAGATAGCAGCTCTTAGCAACTTGTCTGTTTTATGTAGGAATTTAATCAAACTACAAATAGCTTGTGGATGAGCAACATTGAGCTGGAAATCTACTGCTGCTTGAATTGTACGAGAACCTTGCATGATCCATATTTGGTGAAGAAATGTCTTGCAGTCGTTGATCAGAACTGGACAAGTACCGAGAAGGTGAGATAGATTCTCCTGGGATAGACCAAATAGCCTACACTCGATTGATGCTGGGCCCATCGACCATGGTGAAAAAGATCGAGTGATGTAAAGTTTCCCATCCTAATAAGACAGTACTTAATTTTATAGTGCACAGCAAAAGTGTCTATTAGATAGTTTTGAGTCTTTCTTTTGTTGTAGCTTCTTTGTATAAGATAAGTATGATTTCGTGCCATGAGGGTCCGACAATCTTGTACAAATGATTCTTTTTGAATGAATCAATTTAACACTTTTTAAAAATTCTGGTGTGGAAGATTTTGATTCCATAAAATTGCAGCTGGTTTAAGTTTCAATGCTTCATGAAGGGAGATAGACCAATAGTTTTGAGTGACTGTATAGTTCATTAAAGATACTTCCTTCCAGATTAAATTTTTCAATGTTCATACTTTGGCAGCACAGGTAGCATGTAGATATTTAAGAGTGCAGGCCTTTTGAGCTAAGACTTGGTTGCATAGTGTGAATTCTAATCTAATTTGAGCAGCTGCAGAATGATTTGGAGGTTTAAATAAGGCTCTAAAAACTTGGCTCGGAGATTTATTAAAAAAGGAGCACAGTTTCCCAGGAAAGGCTTCTGAACCGTATGCTAACGTAGCGATTAGCAGGTGTTCTAAGGTGTGTTGTTTGATATGTTTGTAAATGGATTGAAATGCAAAGAGTAGTGATGCACACTTTGGTTTGAGGGAGTTCTCATGAGTTGAACGCCCACACTTGTTACCTAACCAGCAGCCAAGGTACTTGTATCTACTAGCGGTAGACAGACGGAGTTTGTTGAAGTACCATGTACCAGATTTCTTCTTTTTCCATCCGAAAATCACAACATTGGTCTTCTCAAAATTCACTTTCATACCGTTTACATTACTATGTGTAAATAAAATATCGAGCAGTCTTTGTAGTCCCCTGGCTGTTTGACTCAGAAGAACTACGTCATCCGCATAGAGAAGGGAGGAAATGTGAGATTGTCCCAGTTTAGGTGCATCACTGACAACAACATACAAGGCGGGAACCAAGTCGCTCATCAATAAATTGAAAAGAGTTGGAGCCAGAACGCACCCTTATTTCACTCCTTGCTCTATCCCAATCTTATTGGAGACCGTTGATTTATTATCGATTTTGACTCTGGCCCACGTTACAGAATAGAGTAATGGAATGCCTCGTAGTAGCGAATCAGGGATGTCCCAGTATTTGAGTTTCGACCAGAAAAGATCCCGTTGGACATTGTCAAAGGCCTTGCTGTAATCAATAAAACCGCTATAAAGGAGTTGATTTTTCTGTATCTGTTTTGATATTAACATCCTAATTGCTACAAGATTATCCGTAGTTCCCAACATAGGTCTGAAACCGGTTTGATTAAATGAGATCAGATGTTTTCAGCTGGCCCATGTCTCTAGGCCTTCCAATAATAAAGAAGTAAAATATTTGGCTTCAACATCTTGGAGAGCAATGAGACGGTAGCTCTTGGGATTCGCCACTAGACCTTTTTTATAAATTGGGTGCAGGATTGATCCTTGCCACAAGGCGGGAATCATGTGTTTAATCAGACAGGTTCTAAATAGCCCCTGCAGCAATTGCGACCAAAAATCGATATCCAATTTATAAATTGAAGCAGGGATACCATTCGTCCCGGAGCACCATCAGCTCTGCTTTTTTTGAGTAAGATGGTGATCCTTTTGGCAGTAATCGTTTATGGTAAGACATAAGTTTGCTCTTTAACATCCTTTGAGGTTTTTAGAAATTGAACAGACTGGAGAAACGAAGTTTGAGTAGTGGACAAGCTTTTATTAGTTTGATACAGAGTGCTGATGTGGTGAGACCAGCTGTCCGCAGTCACACTATTTTCTTTCTGTCGAAAAGTGGTGCTTTGGTTGTTTAGCCGATTTATTATAAACAAAAAGGCTTTAGAGTTTCTCGTTTGACAAGCCAAGAATAGCTCCAGCTGTAATGCTTCCTCATGTTTCTTTTTTGCTTGCCAAATGGAGCATCTGTATATTCCTCGAAGATTTTTAATTTCTTCCAGGGAAACTAATTCAGATCCATTTTTTAACAGTCTGATCTTCTTATTTAAAGCTCTTTTAAAATTTTTGAGATCCTTTGAAAACCATGGTCATGTCTGAGTAGATCTTACTTTGCCTGAACCACGAACAGAAGACTGAGTAAGGGCTAAAATAAGTTGGTACATAAATGGTTCCCAGTCTTCTGTTATGTGACATTGTGACAAAGCCTGGTTCTCAAGTGTTTTTTTTCCACATCGAGTATTTCATGGCAGTATCCATTGACCATTTAATTCGCTTCCAATTTTGTTGCTGGCTTTGCGAGCCAATCATCTCTAATGTCATGAAAGGCTTGGTTTGATGATCTAGTAACAACCGCTGGGCAAATGGTCACTTCCTCAGCATACTTGAATAGAAAAAGATTTTACATGAGCTAACAGTGAAATTGAGCAAAACGTGTAGTCTAAAACCGTTTGGCTCTGGCATGTAAAATGTGTATATTGGGCTAGCTGATCATCAGGGTAGCGACCATTTAGGGCGCGAAGATACCAACCCTCAAGGATGGCTAGTAGAGCTTGGCCGTTAGGCTGAGTTCTTTGAGGGTATTAGCCACCGTGAGCCACAAAAGCACAGGAGGGATTTTGGAAAGGATTATCCATCAAATTTAAATTAAAATCACCTGTTAACAGTAAGTGATCTTTTGGATATGCTAGTCTAATATCTGTTTTTGAAAGCTCCAAAGCGTTGATGTTTTGTTTCTTTTCCTGGGCAGCTGGATGAATATACACATTTAATAGTATTAAACTGATTGGAGATGAATTTTGACTCCAGTTTTTGATTATGACGCATAAAATGTTTTGATAATTGGTTGGGAAAATGGAAGCTTCTAGGCACCAACGTAATGATAGGTAGCTGGATAAACCACCCATCGCATGGCCTTTAATAGATTCTAGTAGCTGGATTAAAAAATTCTCAATAACCTTCAAGTGGAGTTTCTTCTTCTTCAAAAAAGACTTTGCATCTGGATCTGATAAGATGTTTTCCAGCCCTGCCACATTCCAAGATATCAGACTCATTGGTTTGGATTCGTTCTTTATTTTTGAATTGATAATTCATGCTTTCTACAAGTCATTTTGAGGAAGGTAGCAGCCAGCCAGCCCCAATCCTCTTTATGGTATTCCAGTGTTGGCACAGTGAGCTTGCAGACTCTTCCTTCCTGGATATTAGTGGAAATAATCAAACTTTGTTTGAGATTCGATGCTGTTAGGTGATGAGAGCCAGTTGTGTTTCTGAGAAGTGTTGTAGAGCGTAGTGTTTGTTTCCGCCAATGGCTGGTTCAGACGAATCCTGTTTCAGGTGCCGTTCTGGCTCTTGCTGTAAGAGAGCACGAGGATAGCGGACCTTTGAGGGCAATGTGACCAAAATCCCCCTTTCTTATAAAAGGGAACGGTTTTCGTAGATGGTATTGCCTGCTAATAAGAAGGTCCAAGTCACAGCTGTTGCTTCTTTATGAGGAAATATGTTTGAGGGGATAAATTGAATGCTCTCAATATCAGCAGAGTTTAGATGTTGAAATTTCGAGTGAGAAGCAAGAAGTTTGACTATATTACTCCTATTCAAGATATATTCTGGATGTAAGATTGTTATTTGAGTAACGGTTGGTAATGGTGAGTTATTTTGAGTAAGAGCCATGGCTACATTTGGCATTGGTTTGTCTGAAGTTGCCTGCCGTATGCTTATTGTCACACTGTTTTGTTGCTGATTTGAGTGTTGATGTATGCGTTCGGAAGGTTGGCTGGCTCCAAATAAAAATTGTCTCAACTCATTGTCTGGAGTCCTAATTCTGTTTGATACTTGGCTAAGTTTGTTTCTCTGGAGAAGGGCGGCCAAAGATTTTTTGGATGATTGGTCACTGGTAAACACGAAGTTCTGGGCCAAAGGGTCTAATTGAGAGATGAAAGTTTGAGCTATAATCCCTATGGGCTCTAAAGAGTCCAATGGGTGTTTCTATGAAGATTCTTGAGGTAACGATTTAGTCAAGTATGTAATATTTCTATCACAATTCGTGCCCGACAGAATCTCAGATGTATTCGGTATGGTGTTGTACTCCTTTCTTAAATGAGGAAAAAAGCTCTTTATCTTGCCCGCATAAGCTGCCGCCTTCAGTATTTTATCCTGCTTTTAGTCTGCTTTCTTTGGCGTTTTCTCTTTCACTTAGTTAATTTATCAGCAGGGGAACTAAAGGCACTACTAGTTGCTTTTTCAGCTGTGGGCGATGAGTTGGGTGCTGAAGTTGCTTGTCGACTTACGTCGGTTATGGTTTGGTGTTCCAATACTTGGGCATTGAGTCAGAGCATTGAGTCAGAGCACCGAGCTGCCTGGTGAACTTCCACTTTAAGTTCTATCATGTTCTTTGAAGGTCACGTTTGTTGAAGAAGCGGTGTAGAAATTGGCTTTTGACTTGGCTTTTCTGAAACTAAGTGGGTCAGAGCACCGAGGTGCCTGGTGAACTTCCACTTTAAGTTCTATCATGTTCTTTGAAGGTCACGTTTGTTGAAGAAGCGGTGTAGAAATTGGCTTTTGACTTGGCTTTTCTGAAACTACGTGGGTTTTTGGTGTCATAAACGGCTTTGGGCTTGGACGAGCGGCCTTATGCTTGTCGATCGGTTTAATTATGTAGTAAATCATTGACTATCGCTGGTAGAGCAAATAGTTTATCTAACAGGATCGCACGTACACAGTCATGAGGACTTCGTTTGTTGGCTTGTGGTGTTATATGACTGCCAGAATCACCAGGATTTTGAGGATTTATTAACAGGCTGCTGACTGTGGCGTTCAGTTGCTCAAACGTGAGTCGATGGATGAAGTGTACTGAGCTAAGGCTTCTAGCAGAGAAATTTGAATATCAAATTTGTTTGATTGGTATTCCAGTGCTCTCACTGTAGATTCTAAAGTACTTATCAGTTGCTGCCAAGGTCTTGAGTCAAAAGGTGGAATCGGGTTACCAATTTGAGTTGGCGATTCCACTTGAAAACCACTGATGAATGATAGTTCATGGGTAATGGAGGTTAGGAAGGATAGAAGTGGGGTCGTTCTCAGCATTTGATGGTGGCTCAGTACCTGGTAGTATTTGATTTTTTGACTGATTTGCGATTTGTTTGGTGTAGGTTCTTTCAGCCAAACAGAGAGAGTCAATTGCTAAGGTAACATCTGGTGTATCTGAGTTATTGAAATTTTCTTGAGCCTCTGGAGCACTGAGAGCTCTGAGAGATGTCGAATGGTCAGTTGATTTTGAAGGTGTGGGCCTACTTGATAAAGTTGGTGAACAGGTTGTGCAGATGATTGAACAGTTGAAGAAGAATTGGTCCGATGCCACTTTATTGATTTCAGGGTAGCTTGATCAAAGTGAAGGGAAGAGTGTAGTTCCTTCACATTTAATATTGATGTATTTCCTGGCTGTCTGTGCTGTGTTAGCTGTGATATTGTATCTATGATTTGGCTTATAGGGTTTTCCGGAATGTCGGGTTGAGGGATCATCGGTGATTGAAGAGTAGGCAGCCCCTCTCTAATCTCCTCTGCTGATAGAATAGCGCTTTCGTCCTTCATTTAGGTGAACTTTGATATGTTGTTTTTCTGGAGCTTGGGCCATAGATCAAAAGCAGTGGACACTTGACCTGTGAGTGGAGACACCAGCTGGTTAGTTTTCGAAAGTACAGAGGAAGTTGCTACGTGAGGTTTATTTTCCGATTTTAATAAATGTGAAACGCAGTTTGAAGCACATTGGTTCTTTTTTTGCATTGCAGTAAATGAGGGGTTCCTCTTGTTCTGCTGGACCTCATGTTTGCGCAGAGCAAATACTGGTGGTCTAGAACTGATGGATGGACTGGTGGCATTGGGTAAAGGTAGAAAGAAAATTTACTAAGTTGAAAGGCTGACTGAGGTAGAAAAACTGGAGGGGGCTAAGGGGGATAAGCAACAATAATAAGCTGGATTAAATAAAATAAAATAAATAAATAAATTAAGCTGAGGCGAGCTCCTTGTTGGTGCAAGCCCACACCAGCCTCACGCTCGTAAAGGAGAACCACAGGCCAAGCCTTACCTCAGTGTTAACTGTAGAAATACTTCACCGCACCACCACAATCACCCCTCATTGCAAACCTCTTCCTTGCCCTGCTCGTCGACGGCAACCGCACCTCCAGTGGAGCAGTAGAACAGTAGAGCAGGGAGGCAAGAAGCCATTGAAACAGGGGAGTGAAGGACGGAAAGTAAGGCACTGAGAGGCACAGAAACAAAAAGGGGCCAGGAATCTCAGAGACTGTGCCGCCCGTGGCTCTTTAGCTGTACTGATTAAATCCTGGAAGCTTGGAGAGCCATGGTTAAAATTGCAAAAAGTTGGATGAGATTTCAGAAGCATAGCTGTACTCTGGCAAAAGTAGCCTCTAGTGTTAAGATATGTTTGGACACCAGCTACGCTTATGTTTGTTTTCCTTGGTTTCCTTTAGTTTTCTTGGATTCCCATTGTTCATCCTTTAAATGTTTTCCCTTTGATTTTCCGTTGAGTTCCTTTGATTATTTTTCACTTTCCCTTTTCCTCTGACACCGTACTATCTGTTTCTGCTCACCAGCTACTACATGCTGTGAAGACAAGTGGGGACCGCGGTGAGAACGCAGGCCGCACCCGAACCTGGTCAGCCTGCATAACACACTTAGCGGCCACCAAATATAGGCTGCCGCACTCATCTACACACCCTGCGATCGCTAATAGATGCCAGCAAAGCGGTGCGGGGACTCCAGTGGATAGGTGAATTAGGTGGATCGTGCCATAAGAAGGGCAGGGGAGGGGGGGAGCGGAGAACAGGAAAACGGGAAGACGAGCGGTCCCAACTCAGGCTCGCTCCCCACAGGCTCCTCCCCTCGCGCTATGCGTCGTCATCGTACTCCTGTGCTTCCGTCACAGAATCCAATAATTATCCAAAAACTGGTAAAAAAAAAAAAAAAGGAGCCCGAACAGCTTCTAAAGTTAAAGTTGAGTTGTGGGTATGTTGAGAGAAACCCCACAAAAACCTTTTATTTAGAAGACTAAAAAAAACAAAAATAAAGATGACATTAAAAACATCTCCTTTTTTACATATTTTTGAAAGGCTCAAATAAAGGCTATTGCTCAGGCTGCCAGGCTATCAGAGAAATGAGGCATGAGGCAGTGAGGGGCCCAAGCAGGAGCACACCAGGTGAACCGCAAGTCGAACCCAGACCTAGCTGGGCCACTTCCGTGGGGCCTGGGCTCAAACTCCGCAAGCGGTGTCTAATACCGATGCACTCGGGCACCCTACCTTGCCTCCTGCTGAAGTTCCAAGCTGAGGGAATCTCGCCGGCTGGAGTCACCAACCGCTGAGGGCTGCCACACCTCGCGGCTCCCCTCGTCCTTCAGAGAAATCTCTCGCTGGGCCAAATCACCGCCATCCGCTGAGGGCCGACTCGGCAGGTTTAGCAGGCAGCAGCTCATTGGCCGCAGTGACTTCAATCCCTAGAGAATCCTAATAGATGATATGCAACCCCTCAGAACCTGTGTAGTGAAGAACATAGCCATAGATTTCTTTTGATCATCAGTGAACTGCTCAGTCCTCTGTTTTCACATACATTTCAAAGCATTTCCTCCAGTTCTCCCAATTCATCATGGGACCAATTTTGACAAGCATAAAAACTGGGGTGCCTTCCATTTGTTCATTGCAACACTATCACTCTTTACAGTGAACGATGAAGTAGACAATTGTAGTACTAACCAATAGCAGACCCTGTTTTTCACCAACCTTCCTTCCAATCACTTACTGACACAACACACACTATGAACAATAATCAGTATATAATGCCTGTGCCCGAAACTGACACATGACTTGCCATGCCTTTTTGCTAGTCATCGTGCAAAATTTTAAAAAATGACTTCTTGCGTTATACATAACATTTTAGAAGCAGTCTTTCCTGTGCTGAGTAGACTGTCCTGAAATCCCTTTAGGTCATAGAAAGGCTGTTTCAAAGCATGCTTGCTTCAACCGGCTACGATGATACGATCCTTACATACTAATGGATTGTGTGGTTGCAAAGGATGCAATTCACAAAATTACAGGCTTTGAGACTTCAAAATTCAAAGACTAAGGGTCTTATTATGAGTTTAGTGGTGCAGGAGTGGGGCTGACCCAAACCCATGTTTGAACAGCCCGCCAGCTTAGGAGTTTTCTTCTGTCTGGCGGGCAGTTCTTTGGTGTTTCAACGGCAGTGCCTTAGGCACCGAAATGGGAGCGTCAAAATCAGTACCTACATGGCATGGACTGGTGCTGGGTGTATGCACACAGTGGGGCATAACATGTGACACCCTGCATGCACCCCATGGTGCAGAAGCACAAGGGGGCCCTGTAGCGCCCCCTTTGTTTCCTCACTGCCACACTTTTCATGGCGGTCAAACCGCCATGAAGAGTGTGGCGGTGAGGAAACTCGTAATATGCTTGGAGGTTCGCAGCGACCCCGCCAAGCATATTGCTGCCTCAAGACCACCGTGCCACCGCCAGAGAGCTCTGATCCCTGGTGGTTGCAGTGGTCCCAGGGTGGCCTGACCACCCTGGTCATAAAAGGGCGGTCACTGCTGTGTCATCGAGAGTCTTGCGGTCCGTGGACTGCCAGATTCGTAATAAGGCCATAAGTCTTTCTGTTGAGATTAGTATCAAACTAAGAGTGTGAGATTTGGAAACATTGGCTACAAAACAGTGTCATCCCAAGTTTGACCACTATTGGCTTCAGAATATGCTAAGATGTAAATTGCGGTGTTGCCCCTGAAAGGGTGCTGCAGAAATAAATGCAAATGTGTTTCTGAAAACCTTCAGAAGTGTGTCATATTCCACAGTCAGAAAGGTGTGTGAACGTGACAAACAAGGAACTACCCATCCACTGTTGTGATGCTAACCCTAAAATTATTGATTAGTAGACCTGATTGAGACTCTATGGCGTCCTAGCCGAGCACCACTTGTGGTTAAGTATATACTTTGCCAATGTTAAAGATGGCGACAATCGCAAAGATAAAACTTGATGGTGTTTTATTAGGAAATCCCAGAGCGTTTATAGTGTGACATCACAGATTCACAACGAAGAATGTCCACAAGCAAAGGGTACATTACATTGTCCAATAAATATCATCTTACATTAAACACAAATTGAACATATACTTTAATACATAAAGTTTGCAATCATGATCAGACATCCGTGGGTTAGAAAGAAAATAGCCAAGTCATCTATCTTAACATCAACGTGGCTCTTTCAATGGTTTAGACCGTTTCTACACCTTGGACACTCAATTTATTATAAAAAGGCTATCTGCTATGCAATTATTTAGAAAGGTAACAATTCATTAATCAATGTCATTTCTAAATTTGTTTTACAAATTACCCATCATGAAAACAGGTATAAAACATCAATTATGGTGACTCAAATAATTACTTTATAACTTAAACTCAGAAGCAATTTAAAATATGTTTTATAGGGTCAGTATTTCCAAGTTGGGTATTGTTGTATGATGCATGCAACGTCGAGAAGGAACCTTGGGCCAGATGTATGACCATGACAATTTGCGACTCGCAAATAGCGCTCGATTGCGACTCACAATTTGCGAGTCGCAAAATGCCATGGACAACAGTATGTTTAACACTGTTTGCGATTCCCAATGGGGTCGCAAATTGCGAGGCTCATGAATATTAATGAGCCTCTCGCAATTTGCGAGCCCATTGGGAATGGCTGGCCCTCCCAGGGATGGTGGCCTGCTGGGCTCAGCAGACCTCCATGTCTGGGACTGCTTTTAAATAAAGCAGTATTTTTTTTTTAAATGCAGCCCGTTTCCCTTAAAGGAATACGGGATGCATTTAAATAAATTAAAATGAAAAGTTTTCGTTTAATTTTTTAAGGGCAGGCAGTGGTCCCTGGGACCACTGCTTGCCCTTAAAAATATTTTCCCCTGCATTTGCAAGGGGAAGGGGTCCCATTGGGGACCCCTTTCCTTTTGCGAGTGCATTGCCACCCTCTTGAAGAGGGTGGTAATTTGCGACTGTTTTGCGACCGCAATTGCGGTCGCAAAACATTTATACATGGGCTTGCGGTCGCTATTTAGGAAGGGAACGCCCTTTCCTAATAGCGACTCGCAATTCCTAAATAGCGAGTCGCAAATAAATTGCGACTCGCTATTTAGGAATTGTACATAGCCCTTTCACATTTTACATGCGCAAACAGGTCGCAAACCTGTTTGCGCATGCAAAATAAGGTCGTACATCTGGCCCCTGATTCCTATTCAAAGGCAAGTGAGGATAACCTCTACCCAATAAGTAGCAGGATTCTGCAACTGTTTAACCTTCCAAATGTATACTGTTAGAAATGGGGGTCTCTAGTTGGCAGAGGTAGGTACCTTTGACCAAATAGGGACCCTTGCTTCTAGTCAGGGTAGGGGGCTACACTCCTAAAATAACCCCTGCTCACCCCCTTGGTAGCTTGGCACGAGCAGGCAGGCTTATCTCAGAGGCAGTGTGTAAAGCATTTGTGAAAACATACAGTAATACAGTGAAAACACTACAAATAGACACCACACCAGTTTAGAAAAATAAGTAATCTTTATCTAGACTTAACACAAGACCAAATGACAAAAATCCACAATACAGTATTCAAAAATATGACTTTCAGATGGTAGAAATAGCTTATTTCAATGTAGATGGTAAATGCGACACTTTACTCTCAAAGTACCTTGGATGCGTAACGCAATACAAACAAAAGTGTCGCAGGGAAGGTGATGCGTCGGTTCCTTGCTTCGGGGGAGGTGATACATCGGTTCCTTACTGCAGCGCAGGGGAGGTGATGCATCGGTTCCTTACCGGAGAGGAGGTGATGCGTCGGTTTCTTACTGTGATCCGGTGCAATGTGAAAAGATGGCACCTCGATGCGATGCGACGATCCGGTGCGATGCGACAAAATGGTGTTTTTATGCGATGCGATAACTTGGATGCGATGCGTGCACGCCCGGCGGCCGTGCGGCGAATTCGATGAACTTTGGAGCCGCGACAGGCCCTGCGACACGCTCCTCCGGTGATGCAACGGCAACCTCTGCGGCGGCGGCACGCTTCTCCGGTGATGTGATGCGCTGCGTCGGTGATGCAACGGCAAACTGCTGCGGCGGCGACACGCTTCTTTGGCGATGCGACGGCAACAGCTGTGGCTGCGACATGCTTCTTCCTCATTGCGTCGCGCTTCCAGCTTCCAGCGACACGCAGTCTCTAGAGGGCCCAAACCAACAGCAGGCACCTCTCTGCAGGCAGAATTCCCAGCAAGGAAATTCAGGGGAGCTGGTGGTGAAGTCTTTGTATCCCTGAGACTTCAGAACAGGAGGCAAGCTCAGCTTCAAGCCCTTGGAGATCTTCCTCAAGATAGTAAAAGTACACACAAAGTTCCTTTTCTCCTTTCCTTGGCAATGAGAGTAACCACTGCAGGCCAACCCCAAACAGCAAACAGCACAGGGGCAGTCTCCTCCTTCAGCTTCCTTGGTTTCTCTCCTTGGCAAAGGGTTCGTCTTGATTCCCAGAAGTGATCCAAAGTTCTGGGGTTTGGGCCCCAATATTTATACTCCTAAATCCTTTGTTCTCTGAAGGCAGAGAGTGTCTGTACCTAGTCAAAACCAGTTCTGTCCTCCCTGGTGCAGCTTCCTGGCAGGAGGTGGAGACAGCATTGTTGAAAGCAGACCTGGCCCAGGTAGCTGAAAGGAAAACTCCTCCCCCTACTCTCTATTCTATGAGGGCTCAGGCAAGTGAAAGGAAATCTCCTCCCCCTACTCTCTATTCTATGTAGGCTCTGGCAACTGAAAGGAAATCTCCTCCCCCTACTCTCTATTCAATGTGGGCTCTATTCAGCCCAGCCCTGACCCATCAGACTGCTGGAGCCAAGGCCCTCTTCAGTCCCCTGTCACTCACAAACCAGACATGGAATACACAAACCTGGCAGAGGCATACTGGGTGGTTAGGCAAGAAAATACCTACTTTCTAAAAGTGGTATTTTCAAACATAGAATGTAAAAATCACCCACACTAAAAGATGTATTTTATCATTCTGAGTTCAGGCATACTAAACTTTATTTTCCTATCTTGTTCCCTGGGTCAGTTATAATTATAAGATGTTATAACCAAACTGCCCATTCTGGCCTATGGGAACAGATAGCCTTGCAATAGTGAAAAACGAAATTGGCTGTAATTCACTATCAGGACATGCCACACACATCAGAGCATGTCCTACCTTTCACATACAATGCACCCTGCCCACAGGGGTACCTTGGGCCTACATTAGGGGTGACTAACATGTAGAAAAGGGAAGGTTTAGGGACTGGCAAGTGTGTGCACTTGCCAAGTCGACATGGCAGTCCCAGAATGCACACAGGCTCTGCGATGGCAGGCCTGAGCCACATTTTACAAGCTGCTTCTGTGGGTGGCACAATCAGTGCTGCAAGCCAACCAGCAGCATTTGATTTACAGGCCCTGGGCACACATGGTGCACTGTACTAGGGTCTGACAAGTAAATCAAATAAGCCAATCATGGAGTCACTAATCCATTACAACAATTTACAATAGAGAGCATATGCACTTTAGCACCGATCAGCAGTGAAAAGTGCCCGGAGTCATAAAACCACCAACAACAGGTCAGAAAATAGGCTAGGAGGAAGGCAAAAAGTTCAGGGATGACCCTGCAAAAAGGGCCAAGTCCAACATATACTATATACTGAAAGGTATTTTTCTTGGCTAATCCTCCTTATCCTTTGAGATTGTCAAGAGTTCGGTACTAATTCTCCTCACAAATATCAGTGGATGCAACTCTCATCCTAGCCTTCTGCCCTTGCACACAGGGCGCAAAGCTCTGTGCACATTCTTAAAGAAACCTTGCTGTCTATAGCGCATGACTCCATACATAAGTTAACGTAAACACTGCGGTGGTTTTGATTCCAGGTTTCTGTGCGGTGTGCCTTGAGCTCATAGTCTAACTTGTTGAGTTAGTGAGTAAGTGAATGTGCTGTAGACCGCACATTCTTCAAAAAGGGGTGCATGGCTCCCTCTGCATTGTATGCAGGAACAGACTGGGGGTATGATATGGCCCCTATGGTAACTGATTAGTAGTTAACTCTTTGGTGAGTTGCATGCATGACTTACAATCCAATATTTGTACAAAAATGTCTTTCATTTAAGACAAAAAATTCTAATGCTACCCGAACTTGGAGGGTTGGGGTGGACTAAACAGTATCCTGAAAAGGTTTCACGGGGAATCGTCAGAGTGGGAGGGAAACCAGCAGAATGAAAGGGCAGAAGCACCCTAGAGAGCAACACCATAGATGAGAACAGTGCAATGAGAGCGCCGTCGCTGAGGATGAAACACAGAGAGAGCTTTACCTGGAAGTGGGGGTGGGTGGTTCAGCAGTAGGAGACTGCACCCTGAAACACAGCCACACCATACAAATAGAGAGAAAGCAGCACCCTGCAAGGGGTTTCCCAGGAAGGTAACACTACCCAGATAAAGGCAGCATCCTAAGAGGGCGTTCAACAGCACCTGAGAGACATTGGGAGTGCTCAGAATGAGAGCTGCATCCAAGAATGTGGATTTGTGTGAAGAGTCTATGGGGTGAAACTAGATGAGAGAACACCAGTTGGAAGAGAGAATCAATCAGAGAGATAGAAGAATGCTGAGCGTGACAGGACTGTGACTTGAAGGGAAGAAAAGTCACCCCAGGAATGAAGTGGGGGCAGAAGCCAGAGTGATCAATATCTCAAGAAAGACAGAAGCTCCCTAAGAGAGAGTTGAAACCTCATAGGGACCTGGAAGCCCTTTCTGAAAGATTGGTGGCAGAATATCCCCACAATAGAGAGAGAGAGAGAGAGAGAGATGGTAGAACACCAAGGAGAAAGGAGGGGACCAGCATACCATGGGGTGATAATAGAAAAGCACAAGAAAGAAGCAACACCCTGAAAAGCAAAACGATAGACAACACCACTAGAGAAAAAGAGTGGGCAGCTCCACGGATAAAAAGATTGTGATAGCTACTGAGAATAAAGTAGCACACTTGGGAGAAGGTAGTGGTACCCTCAGGACAGACAACAGAAGAAATAGAGGACAGTACCTTAAAACGAGAGGAGAGGCACCTTGAGAAGAAGAGCACTCAGAGGAGAAAGAGAGAGAACAGTATCAATACACACTGCTCATGGTTGACATCTAAACCAACACCCTTCAGTGAACATGCTGAACAGAGTATCTGCTTTACCATATGGAAAGTGCTTTGGGGCCTCATCAAGGAGCAGCAAAGTGCTAGAGAAATGGTACAATAAAATTAATCCGAACTATGAAGTTATTGAAGCCAGTATTTGTAAACAGAATTTTGGCAAGGAAATGCTGGTGAAGAAAAGGGTGGAAGAGGCCGCAAAGGGGTGACCAAGGCAAATTAGGGGTGGATGAGACAGGGTACGGGTGGCCGCGTCAAAGGGCTCCCAGGGTCCTGGGCTTCCATTCATCACAAAGGTGAGTTAGTATCAGCTTGGAAGAGGTTTGTGTTACTCTGCTTGCCAAAACGGTCCCTTGCTATTTTCTGTCAGAACTGGGTCATATCTCTATTCCCGTCCTCAAATTCTTATGCTGAAACAGTTACCTTTATTTTCTTGGTCAGTTCAATCACAGAATTGCGACATTCACTTTAATATGGCCATAAATATCACTTCTGCTTCTTCAAAAGCACCTCAATACCTCTCATTTTAATTTAGTGTTATGTTAACTTAGATTTGTTTAACACATTTCATTGCCAAAGGGCTGGAGGGTAGTGTTTAGATTGCAGAAGCCAAAGAGCCATTGCCTCCAAAGAGAAGGGCTGATAGGCCAGCTGGGCTGAAAAGGAACAGTGAAGGATATCTTGCACAGGGAAGGGCAGAGATAGAGTACCTGCAAAGAGGTGACGCGCGAGCGCGCGATTCAAGATGGCCGCCGCGTGAGAGTCTTTGCGCTAATTCAGCCCGTTTTTCGGGTTTAAACGACGAATTTTGGTCGGAAAGATATCCTAGTGGAGGTCGCTGCATTCCTAGAGAACTAACTTTTGTTGTGGAGCATTTTTAGACGATTCTGCACAGCGGAAGTGGGTTTTTTCACCGCCTGGTTCCTGCTCCTTGCACAGCATTCAGGTACAGCCAGGCTTTCTGTCAAGGGGGCGGAGTGAACTTTCAGGAAAGGGCCTGGCTTGGGCCTAGCCACTCCCCCGACCCATTTTTGCTGCTGCACCAGTCATTTCTTGGTTATTTCCACAGCTTTTGCTTTTCCATACACTATTTTGCTTCTGCAAGTATAATTTTGTCTCTTTTTACTTCAAAATGGAAAATAAAAGTGCTATTAATAATAAAAGGAGGCAGCAAATTTCTCCTCCTCCTGCTAAATCTAAAGTAGTGGAGTCTTCTGAACCCTCACTATCTTTAATATTGGAGGAAATTCAGGCACTTCGTGTCAATACAGACACTATTGCTTCTGAAGTTAAACATGTGCGCAAAGAAATGGCCAGCCTGTCAATGAAAATATCGGATAATTCCATCAAAATACAGGATAATAAGGTCAAAATTGACACATTTACTCCACTTGTGGCAAAAATTTCACCTATGTGCTCAACATTATTGGACATGGAAAACCGTAACAGACAATATAATCTACGCATATTTAATTTGCCTGAAGATGTTGAGGGAAATAACTGTAGATTATATTTGGAGAATTTATTGCCTGGTCTTTTGCAAATTAAATTCTCAGAAACGTTTGAAATTGATAAGGCTCACAGGATTCCCTCACATAGGAACCCTCTACACACAAAACCGCGACAAATGATTTTTAAAGTTCTTCGACACCACCATTTGGTTTTAATCAGAAAAGCAGCTAGAGAAATACCTTCATTGATGGTAAATGGAAATAAAATATTTATTCATCAGGACTTCGCCAAAGAAACTGTCTCAATTCGCAAAGAATTCACTGCTCTTCGTCCTCAACTACGAAGTCTAGGCTACAAATATGGTCTTTTTGATCCATCGACAATGCGCATTTGGAAGGATAACTTCTCGAAATCTTTTCAGCGTCCAGAAGATTTGAGAATTTTTTTGGTTCATCTGTCACAGCTCTCAATGGATACCAATGACTCTACTACATGATTTTTGGCAGTTATGTCTTTTCTGACACAGTACTGAAATTTTTTTGTAAAGGGCTCCAGCGGTTCCGGTCATGCTTGTAAAGCGTGTGTGCGTTTCACATTTCACATTTATGTCTTCTGTTTGTCGTTTTTTCCATCTTTTTTCATTTTTCCTTTCCTTCTTCCTTATTTGGAGCTACCTTTTTCTCATTCTCTTGATCTTCTTTTATCTTCCTCTTTTTGATCTCTTTTCTCCTTTCTTCTATTATGGCTAATACACATAATTTTAAAGTAGTTTCATTAAATGTTAAAGGATTGCGTCATCCAGTTAAACGTACAAAAATTCTAGATTATCTAAGTAGTTGCAAAGCGGATGTTTGTTTTATGCAAGAGACTCATATAGATGATAAAATTTTAGATTATATGAAGAAGAAATGGGTAGATGCTATTGTTTCTTCTCCTGCTAATGGTAAAAAAAATGGTGTAGCTATTTTGTCTGCAAAAAAACTACACTGTCAAATTTTGAGTAAAACTTCTGATAAGGATGGTAGATATATACTCGTTAAAATTAAAGTTCATGACTCAATTCTATTTTTATTAAATGTTTATGGTCCTACTGCAGATGACCCAGTTTTTTGGACTAATCTTACAACAGAGGTTCTAAAGGTTGGTAATGCCCCTTTAATTGTTGGAGGTGATTTTAATGTTATCTCTGACCCTTTATTAGATAGATTATCTCTTACTAAGTTTCACCCTTCTAAAGTTTATTTTGCTTTCAAATCATTTATTCAAGCCACTAAGTTAGTTGATATTTGGAGATTACATTTTCCTACAGAAAATGTTTTACATTCTTCTCAAATCCTCACAATTCCCATTCTAGAATTGATTGTTTATTGGTTTCCAGGCAACTAATTAGTTCAATAATTACTCCTACTATTGGTAACATTGACATCTCAGATCATGCTATGATTTCTTTGGTTTTGAATTTGGAATCAACTTTTACTAAACAATCTAGATGGCATATGAACACTGGTATAATTTTAAATGAGTATAACAAGCCTAAACTTTTAACCGCCATTCAAGAATACTTTATACTCAACCCTGAAGGTTCTACTTCTATGATTAATAGATGGGATGCTTTTAAAGCTTATATTAGGGGTGTAACTATATCTATTATGGCCCACGAAAATAAAACCTTTCATGCAAATGCTAAAAATCTTCAAAAACAGATTGCGAAATTTGAACGACTTTTTATTACATCCAACAATCCTCAATATAAATTTAAGCTACAATAATTGCGTTATGAATTTAATTCAATCCTTAGTAAAAGAGCAGGTATCCAAATCTCTAATGCTAAAGCCAGATTTAGTTTTAATGCCAATAGATCTGGAAGGCTATTAGCTAATTATTTACGTATAAAAAAGGATAAAACTCAAATCAATTCAATTCATGGTTCCCATGGTAAAATTGCTCTCTCTCACAATGAAATTGTTAATGAATTTTTGAATTTCTATTCTGCATTATATAATAAACCCGATTTTCAGGATGTTTCTTTAATCGACTCCTTTTTAAATTCCTGTGAGTTACCCAAGATTCCACAATAAGATAAAATTGGACTTGATGCACCTATTACCAAAGATGAAATCTTATCAGCTATAAAATCCCTTAAAAAGAACAAATCTCCTGGTCCTGATGGGATTCCAGCGGAATTCTACAAAGAATTTCAGTCATACCTTTTACCTTTTTACACCAACTATTTACGTTTTTGGATCCACAGGAACTACCTCTGGTTCTTTTACAGAATCGTTAATTATAGTACTTCCGAAACCAGATAAAGATCCCACTCTTGTGTCTAATTATCGCCCTATATCCTTAATTAATCAAGATTGTAAATTATATGCTAAAATACTTGCTACTAGATTGGGCCCCATATTAGATTCTATTATACACCCGGATCAATCTGGTTTTATGAAGAATAGATATTCTGCTCATAATACAAGAACTTTGCTACATATTATTGAACAAAGTCCTACTTTAATGTTGCCATCTGGAATTTTAGCCTTAGATGCTGAGAAAGCATTCGATAAAATCCATTGGCAATTTTTATTTCATACGTTATCCTCATTTAATTTTGGAGATACTTTTATACGCATGATTTCAGCTCTATATTTTGCCCCTACTGCTTGTTTATTTATTAATGGACAAGTCTCAAATCAATTTTCGCTTTTTAGAGGTACAAGCCAAGGATGTCCTCTTTCTCCTCTCTTATTTTTAATTGGCATTGAACCTTTTCTTACCTCTATAAGAAAATGTGATAATATTAAAGGAATCAATATTAAGGATGTTATTGTTAAAACCCTTGCTTATGCGGATGATGCTTTTATTTGTTAGTGACCCTATGTCTTCATTCCCCTCATTAATGGATATTATAACAAATTACTCTACAGTTTCGGGATACACTTTAAATACCAACAAAACTGAATTTTTTCCCTTAAATGTTTATTGCACTCATGATATGCTTCCCATGCGTGAAATTATTTGGCAAAAGAATAAGTTAAAATATCTTGGAATTTTATTTTCCTCATCCATAAAATCAACAATAAATTTAAATTGTGATTTCATCCTAAATTACATTAAAAACAAAACGTCTAAATGGGCGTCATTACATCTTTCATGGTGGGGCAGAATGGATTCTATCAAAATGACTATTGCTCCCAAAATCTTTTAAACCCTTGCCATGATCCCTACTCAATTTCCATTAAAGTTTTATAAAGATGTTGATAAATTTTTGTCAAAGTTTTTATGGAACAACAAATCTCGTATTAGTTATAAAAAGTTAAAAGTGCCTAAACGTAATGCTGGTTTCGGTATCCCAGACTTCTTTCTTTATCATAAAGCTTTTATTTTAAAACAAAGTTCATTATGGTTTAGCCACTCCTTTTTAAATAATCCTCCTGCATGGCTATGTATTGAGAAATCAATAGTAAGTCCATTTCCATTACCTACTTTGGTGTCTATGTATAACAATGCTACATTTTTTCAAAAATCAGTTATTATCAAATCTACTAAAATGTTATTTAATGATCTTGACTTAATTTTTCTCTTTCCCATGAATAATACTGATGAGTTATCACTATGGTATAGTAATGTTATTAAATTAAACAGGAATATTAGTTTCTGGTTTTCATGGATTAAAGCTGGTATTTTTTATCTTAAAGATGTTTATTCCAATAATACCTTTATTTCTTTTGAAAAGTTGCAAGCAAGATTTGGTTTACTAAAATCTGACCTTATTAAGTATCAATATTTGTGCAATTCAATCTTAGATTCCTTCCCCAATGCTATTCCTTCTAATGTTACAGCAGATTTATCAATTTACATTCAAACAGTCTCTAGATCATCTCATGGGGTTTCCATTCTATATAAAAGATTATCAGATACTTTAGGTAGCAATTTAGAGATGATTTCAACTTTTTGGAACAATGAACTTTCACTTTCTTTATCTATTGACACATGGAAGGATATTTGGCTTAGTAGTATATCTGGTTGGCTACCTGTTTCAATCTACCAAACCAACTCTTATATCCTATACAATTGTTTATGGACTCCATCACGTTTATTTAAGGCTAAACTTCTTCCCTCTGCAGATTGTTGGCATTGTAAATTACATCCAGGTACATTACAACATATGCTTTTTGATTGTCCTATGGTTTTTAAATTTTGGTCTGAAGTTTGGGATGTCATACAAAAGATTTTAAAACTCCATATTGATGTTTCCTATCAATTAATAATATGTAAATCTGCTATTATATCACAAAACTTACATGATTTAGAAAGCAAACTTTTCAATTTCCTAATCTCAGCAGCTATAAAATCCATCACTTTTTGTTGGAAAGATGTTTCTATATTATCTGTTAATGCTTGGTGGTCGTGGGTTATCTTTACTAGAAGAGGTGCTCAATTATCCATGAATGGGATTACACATAATTCACTCGCTTATCAATCTTTTTGGTTACCTGTTGATGTATATTTATCCTCTTAATGATGTATTTATAACTTCAATTTTGATTTTAACTCAAATAGACTATACGTATTATAAACTATAGTAGCTCTGTGTAAATCTTATGCATTAGTTGTTATATTTGTCCCCTCCCTCCCCCTCCTTCCATCTCCCCTTTATGTATCTTTTCAATATGTAATATCTCAATACCTATTGTAATTTTTTAATAACTTTGGTTAATTTATGAATTGTTATTTAGGTATTTTTTGCTAAATAATAATATTTTATGTATTGTCTTTATTAGTTGTCTATAAACAAAATTCAATAAAATATTTTGAACACAAAAAAAAAAGAGTACCTGCAAAGAGAAGGATCAGGGCGAGGCTACCTGCAAAGGCAGGGTAGAGAGGGAAGCCACCTGGAGTCAGTGCATGGAGAGCCCTCTTTCGAGTGAAAGGGCCAAGAGATATCACTTGCACCGGGAAGGTAAAGAGAGACCTGTCCAGTAAAGGGGAGTGGCAGGTCACAGCCAAAGGCGAGTCCATGAAAGGCCACCTTTACTTGGAAGGACAGGTAGAATCATTCTAGGGCAAAGTTGGAGCATCATGTAGCCCCCATGGAAACACATCCTTACAACCCTGAGGAGCCAGCCATGGGCAGTACCATAAGGCACTCCAAAAATGCTAAATAAATTAAGAGCTGCAAAATTTGCGTTTTTGGGGGCATATTATCAAGGGCAGTATCGCCACTTTAGCGGCACTTTTTGCCGATAAAGCGGCAATATTTTTATCGCCCTATTAGCAAGCTGTCGCTAACAGCTGTTGCCGCTTTGCATGTCAGCGATAATTATCGCTAATGACATGCAAAGTAGGCGTTCCCAACTAAAAGCAACGGCAAACAGTCGCAAACACAACTTCCCCCTATTATCAATGCCCGCGAAGCGATAAAAAAAGTCGCGCTAACCGCGATTATCGCTGGAATTTAACACCTGATAAAAACTTGACTTAACCATCTTGTCAATGGGAGGTGGATTGTAAGGTTAAGTCCTCACCTGCCTATTAGCAAGCTTTTCATTAGCGCAGTGAATTTATCGCTGGAATTCTCGCGCTATTGCTGGGTTTCGCCGCTATTGCTGGATTTTTTATCGCCTTGGAGATAAGCGTTGATAATAACGCGTTATCTCCGCGATGAAATCCAGCGATAGCCGGCGATAAAATAAACTGCGCTAAGCGCGCTTTGCGATAATTATCGCAAATCCTTGGTAATATGTCCCTTGGTTCTCTAAAATGTGCCTCTATAACCCGGGGAGACTGGGACAGACAAATAGAGGCAGACTTTTTGAAACAAAAAATTGACACATGCATTTTTTCTAAATGAATCTTACAAAAGAATCCATTCTACAATTCAAGAGAAAGTATAGTAAATTTGAAATATAAAAAAGTTCAGTGTATCTCAAAATATCCATGTTTCTGAAGCATGATGTACTGTGACACATGAAGCAATATCAGCTGATGAAACAAAACAGGACTTTCAAGGCTAATAGGCGTTCCTGACAAGTTAATTCTAAGAAAGAAGATACATACCACAAGAACGTGCTGAACTCAAGGTGATTTAAGTGTAAACATTGCATGCCAGTTAAATTACTCATAATGCATGATACATAGCCACTCTGCAGTGCGAAACAAAACCCCTTGATATAAAACAGAACTGTCTTGCAATCTATCACTAGAGATATAATTTTGATCTGTGCCCCGAATAAGTGCTGACTTTAAAGTACATGGAGATTAAACAAATAGCGACAATACATTTAAAAATGGGTTCTCAATTTCTCAAACTACAATTCAGAGTCGGTGGGAAAACTATAGGAAAGCGGTGAGATATTCATAATTTATGGTGCACACACACACAAGAGAATTCATCTTAGACCTAATTCAACGTTTGTTCTTCATTTATTCTTGATTTTAAGAATTGACAGCACTCAAAATGGTTACTCTTGGAATTTCTATTTGTAAAAATGCAAACATACTGATACCACTTGCTTTAATCTTGAATGTACTAGTGTAATATCAACATTTTTTCTCAGCTAAGTGCCCACTAGGTGCATGAATGATTTTATGAATGAGACCTTTAATCAATTGTTAATGAAATCATCATTGCATAAAATCGAAGTGTGGCATAAAGAGAAATCTGAGAAATCCACAGATTTTCTAGTTTTCTCAGAATTACCACTTCATGTCCGAGTGATTATGTGATTTATTCAATATTAGCTGTATATATTTTCTTGTACATAATCCTTAGCATGATGGGTGGCTATAGGGTATCTGCGAAATCTCACAGCAAATGACTTATGCTTGAGATTGTTGTCTTTAAGTGGTCATAATTTCCTATTCACATACATTTGTGTATAAAGTACATTGTGTAACATGAATGACAGTTTATAAAATGAGATTGGTACATGAATGTCTTGGGCTTTTCCATGCCCTACTGACTATCAGATCAATGCGTGCAGGTATCGGAGCCCTGTGAGAGAGATGGCACCAAAGTTCTCACATGTAATGTACATTGCGTAATGTACTGTACCAGAGCAAGCCGTTCTAATTCGGGACTAACTGTTTGCATCTTTGATTTACAAGGTTATAAGTGGAGGCATCTTCATTTGTGGTGGTAGGCACAGAGCAAAAAAACACATGGTTTAGTTTGTTTATACTTTATCCAATGTCAGCCATTAGATACAGCTATGACACCTTGCCTTGTCACATTTGAATCTGATGCATTGCCATTGGGGAGGAGACATACAGAGATGAACATTTGCAAATTGATATTGTCCATATCTGGTTGCAAGACAATGGTCTCCAGATTGACGGTTCATCCTGCAAGAATGGGTGCATAGTGATGAAGATCTGATATTCTGTGGAGGTGAGACTAAGGCATATTGCAGGCCCAACCCTGGCATTGCAGCTCCTACCTCTATCTATGAGTACTTCTCCTTCAGCAGTCTCCACTTATGAAGCCATTTCCTTTTGACTTTTGCCATGGTGTGTCTCTTCAATCACATTGTTGGACCTGTCCCTTTTGCAGGGTTATCCCCTAACTTTTTGCCTTCTTCCACGTAAGTTTTCTGACCTGCTTTTGATGCTTTAGGACTCTGGACACTTTACCACTGCTAATCAGTGCTAAGGTGCATATGTTCTCTATGTAAATTTTAATGGTGATTGGTTTATCCATGACTGGCATATTTGATTTACTGGTAAGTCCCTATCAAAGTGCACTGTGTGTGCCCAGGGCCTGTAAATCAAATGCTACTAGTGGACCTGTATCACTGGTTGTGCTACCCACATGAGTAGCCCTGTAAGCTTGTCTCTGACCTGCCATTGGAGTGTCTGTGAGTGCAGTTTTAATCGACCTTGCTAGTGCCCCCATTTGCCAGGTCCAAATCTTCCCTTTTCTCACCTGTAAGGCCCCCTCTAAGGTAGGCCCAAGGTAGCCCCATGGCCAGGGTGCAGTGTTTGTGAAAGGTAGGACATGTACTGGTGTGTATATTACATGTTCTGATAGTGAAATACTGCCAATTTCGTTTTTCACTATTGTAAGGACCATCTCTCCTATAGGTTATCATTGGAGCTGCCTTGTAACATCTTACAAGTGTAACTTTCAATTGGGAAGAGATAGAGATTTGGAGTTTGGGCTTCATGAGCTCAGAATTTAAAAGTACATCTTTTAGTGAAGGTGGTTTTTAAATTGTGTGTTTGAAAATGCAACTTTTAGAAAGTGGTCAGTTTCTTGCTTTACCATTCTATGGCTCTGCCTGCCTGTGGAATCACTGTCTTGTTTAGACAGCTCAGTTGTTTGTGCATTCACTCTAGACAGTCACACAAAGAGAGCTGAGGTGTGCCCTGCATATCATGATTGACCATCACCAGGCTGATGGTACTTCCTGAGCTAGAGTGGTGGGCAGTGTTGTCACTGACACTTGAATAGGGCTGTGCCTGGCCTCTCACAATGCTGTCTCCGCCCCCTGTAGTGTGTCTAGAGCCAAGGCAGGTTCTTGTGGACAACAAAGACTTTCCTTTGAAGTATGCACACTTCAAAGGCCAAAAGGGGTATATGTATTGAACCTATAACCCCACATCTTTAGAACACTTCTGGACGGAGGACTCTGCCAAGAAGAAGAGCTGAAGAGCTGTCAGGAGGAGTACTGCCCCTTTGCTGTGTGTTGCTTTTCTGGGTTGGCCTACAGTTGCTGCTTCTGTCCGCGGGCAGTGAAAGAACTAGACTTTGCTTTCTTGTATCCTGCTTTTCCAGGGTTCTCCAAGGGATTGTGTGTGCTTGCCTCTTGTTGGAAGTGTCCGGGCCATCAAAGGCTTCCTCTGCAATATCTCTAAACTCCGCCGCTGGGAGTTCTGACATGCCAAGTGGTGCCAATTCCAGTTCTGGTCCCTTGCAGGTGGCCCTGCTGTTTCAAGACTTGAAAATCCACGCATCACCCTTCCAGCGCCATTTTTCCCGCCACAAGCTTGCCATGCGGTTAAAAAACCAACACATCACCGTGGCACGGCTGAAAATCTGATACAGAGCCTGTTCACAGCCTGAACAACAGCCGCAGCTCAAATCCAGAGCACCGAGTCTCCAACGTCCAAATCCCTTCCTCCGACTTGACACAGTCCCTGCTGTGTGGCTGAAGGAATTAATGCATTATCTGTCTGCGACTGTAGAAATCGGCGCAGTGCCTGTTTTGCCACTGCATCGATCCGCAGGGCCTGGATTTTTTCATGCATCACACCAGTGCCCCAAGTTTCAAAAGCATCGCCCCGTAGAACGGAGTCACCTCCGGAAATCGGTGCATCGCTTCTCCTCGAAGTAAGGAATCAATGCAACACTTCTCCTGCGTACAGCAGAACTGAGGCCTCCATTCAACTGGGAATCAAGAACCGACGACTCATGTGTTTTCTGACGCTTTCCTCCTTTGTGGCTGTTTTCCGTCTTGGATTTTGATGCATCAAAGGTACTTTGTGCTAAAATCAACGCATCCCTAGAGTTCCATGGACAAAATAGCTTAAACCTTTTAAAAATGATATTTTTAGTTATGTATGTTAGATTTTTGTCATTTTGGTCTTGTTTTGTTTAGATAAAGATTTGTTATTTTTCCAAACTGGTGTGGTGTCCATTTGTAGTGTTTTCACTGTGTTACTGTGTGTCTTATGTACAAATGCTTTACACATTGCTTCTGTGATAGGCCTGACTGCTCGTGCCAAGCTACCAAGGGGAGAGCAGGGGTTATCTTGGGTGTGTAACTCCCTTACCCTGACTAGAAGGACGGGTCGACTTGGACAGGGTGCATACCACTGCCAAATAGAGATTTCCATTTCTAACACACATGTTATTCACTCTGTGACTATTATCCTGCCAAGTGGCCTTTTAGTCTGCTCAGCTGAGGGTGTTAGGTGGCAGACTGAACAGATCACCATTATGAGCCAGTAAGTATTGGAGCACAATCTCGGCCTCCTTCTCAGTGAAGTTTCTCTTCCTTTTCATTGTCAGCGACTCCATTTTCTACTTTCCCATTAGCACACAATGGTGCTAGAGAGGAAGAGGACCAGGTTAAAAGATGGGATGGGGGATAAAGTCCGCTCTGCCGGCAGAGTTCGCAGAGTTTTGACCACTCTGCATTATGCCTGTAACACGGAATTCCGTCAAAACTCCGCCAACCACAGCGTGGCAGAATTTTTTCTCCCACGCGGCTTGCTAACAGTAAGTTAGTGAACGCAAGTGAGAATTGGTGTCCCCTAGCATGATTTTCTGGCGCTAAGATGGCACCCAGCATGATTTTGTCAACGCGGGCGGTCACGTGTCTTCGCAGTGAGAGAGCTACCGCAGGAGTAGAAAGTCTCCACAAGCAGCAGCAAAGAAGCAGCGCCCTCTGGTGCACAGTGTGGTGCTATTCACACTGATTTTGCAGTGCAGAAAAAGCTCCCAGTGCTAAAAATCTGCGCAAACAGTGCGACGTGCTGATTCCGCCCCCTCGTGGAACTCTGCAGAATCTTGCAGAGTTTCCATGTAACTTTGCGGAATTCCACGGCGTGAAACTCCATGAGTTCTACCCACCCCTATTTTAAAGCTGCTGCTGATACAATGATTGGTGCACGTTTGTTTTTAGGTGTTTGAGAGCTGCTATTGATATGGCTGATTTCCTGTTTCTACCATTCATAACTTTATGCAACACACAAGTTTCCCTTACATTCAGTGTTTCTGAAACATCACTCAAACACTTATAAATTCCGCTCATACTGTACCACGTGAATAAATTTGTTATCAGAAATATTCTCATTTTTTGTTATACTACGACCATAGGTCTAGATTATCTATGTGTAAAATGGCACAACAGAGATGTACATGTACAAATTCTAGACCACGGTATGCATAATATTGCGCACAGAGATTAAAAGCGTCTATATAAAATCGTTTGGAAACCTAGGGGCACATTTACAACTAAAGTGGCGGAATGCTGCGTTAAACCAAGAAGGCTAATGCTGCGCTCCGTCGCTTCAGAAAAGCAGGACTGCACCATATTTACAACAATACGGTGTAGCCCTGCGTTTCTCCCTGCGCTGGTACTAAATTCAGCTGCCTAGAGTCAATACAGTCACCCTTGCACCTGCATTGTGGGAAATGATTGTTTATGTGCAGGAAGGTATCCCGTTCTGCACATAATCAATCATAAATGGCAATTTGTAACTTCTATTTGTGCTGCTTGTGTACTACACCTAGAAGTTGCAACTCGTCATTTTTAAAGTGATTGTTTATGTTCAGTAAGGCACACCTCCTGCACATAAACAATCATACATGGTGTTTTGCTGTTTCTATGTATGCTGCACAATGCAGCACACATAGAAACAGCAAACACAAGGAGAAATAAAGCATTTCTCCTTGCTTCGCCTGTTTAAGACTAGGCTTTCCCTGGTCTTAATTTTGGCGCTGCCCCATATTTACTCCACCCTTGTAAATATGGGGCAGCGTCAAAATCAATGATTGTTGCGGTGGAACGCCCACTGCAACACCCATTGCCCACCCCTTTCATGTTAGGTATAGCGTGAAAGGGTCCCCTATTCACAATGTGGCGTTAAGCCACATTAAGTGGTTTAACGCCGCCATGTGAATAAGGCGACGCCCCTATCGCCACAGGAACGTCGATAAGACTGACGTTCCTGTGGTGATAGGGGCTTGTAAATATATCCCCTAATCCTTTCCATACATTGGTATACCTTTAGACATGCCTTTGTTTGTTAAATTCAAGCCCCATGTGTTCATTCAGCAGCATGCATTGGTGTTGTAGCACCAAGAGGTGAAACAGGCAGACGTGTACTTTGGTAATATCACTGGCATACCTAACTAAAACACAATAAAATGTTCTTTGAAGATGCTCTTTCCAAATTGCATACTTACACAACGCAGCTATGCAGATTTTTCTTTTTGGTTCCTCGTGCAAGATGGAGGCAGAAAGTACGACCGAAGAAATAGTCCATTGTTTGCTGCTGGTAATGAGAACTGCAGTTCAAAGGGGCTGCTGGGGCATTCTATCATTTCTTGCTAATAAAACGTAAATGGACTGTGGCTAGTACGGAACCTGTAGCGTGATTATAGCGACTGCACGGCAGCAACTTTCTGTATTAAATGTTTAGGCAAGATCACAATATCTTTACTTAAATATTGGTCTTCTGCTTTATTACATCAGCACTGCGGCGTCAACAGCCACTGTGACTTCAGCATTTTTAAGACCTGGATATGGCCCTAAATGTCAAGAATGATAGCTCAGTGAATAAGGCATGAAGAGTCTCGCGCCCACGGCCATACTACGAGAGGTAAAGAGACTCCCTCATTGGCGTGGGGCCACCCCCATGCAAATGAGGGAACTCCCACTTGAGCGTTTCTGTATAACATAACATAACATATCCGTTGCAGGGGGGTGGGGGGCACTTTCAATAATATGGCCCCAGATTCCTAAACTTTGCGCTTACTTCCTTTTTCATCCTATGACATGGTTTATCGATGCATGTGTTATGTAACATCACACTGGTTTGTTGTAGAGAGACTGGGATGTAGCCAGGACAAATAGAAGTTACAGTTTTTAAAAATCTCCCCTCGGAGAATATTTTCTCTTCTTCTGTATTTTTTTCATTTGTACCATGTGTAGAGATGCGCCATATTCTTCTTTTAATAGAGAGAATGCTGGTGGAGATCTGGGATTGCGGAAAGGAGGTAGTTCAAGAGAAGATTGTGTGGGATGCAGTAAATTGAAGGATGTTTTCAAAGTGTTGCATATTTAATTAAAGTTGGATACACTAAAGCAGTGTAAATAGCTACTCAGTAGTCTGGCCATCACATTATTAGGCTTCTGTAATTGGTTAAAAAAATATTTGAGCAAATCTAGTAAATGCTATAACAATAGGCCTCTCATGATAATACTGCTAATACCGCAATCCGGTCACAGTGGGAGAAACAATGAAGGCAGGGCCGGCTTTAGCGCTGGTGGCGCCCTGTGTGACAATCTTTTTTAGCGCCTCTCCCATGACCTCCTTCTCAGATTTCCTCACTACCACCTGGCAAAAAGGCCATCATCTCTTCACAACCCCTTTCTCGCATATATTTAATTTTTTTTTAAAGCCCTGGTAAAGCCTGGCTTTACAAATCTACTCAGCTATCCACTACAGATCTGTTCTTTGCAACAGGCATATTAACCCTCTGCGCTACTTTATGGAGAGTCACAATTGCCACTAGTAAAAACTCCAGTCTCTCTCTCTAGCAGGAACATTAATCAAAAGAGTTAACTTGATATTTTTATTGCTGCCTGAAATCTGGATGCACAAGGAACTCTGCTTCCGCTGCTTTTGAATTGTACGTTTTTGCTGAACACTGTGCCCCTCACTTGAGGTCAGCGGAGCCCCCTCCAGGTCAGCGCCCAGGGTGGCCGCACTGCCCAAAAGCCAGCCCTGAGTGAACGGAAGCCCTCTTTTCAGAATTTTAAAACAAAAGGTACCAGTACTTACTGATTGATTAGTGGGGTTAAAAGCAGTTCTGAATTCATGATGACTCTTGGGTTTCTACTTTAAATAACCAGGTCAAGGAAGGCTCCAAGACTTGCCTGACAAATGTAATTGAGCCAGGATGTGGTTAATGCGCCCTTCTTTTTTATATAGTTTATTTTCAAATGACTCTGGACGTTCAAGTATCTACGTTCAGCAAACAACCTGAAAAGTTGACTATTTCAGCCATATAATTCAGTGTAATCATTTATTTTGTCTCATTCATGCATCTGAAAATGTCAGTCACAAATGAAATGATCAGTGGTTCAGTTCCATTAACGAGATGAGGCAGTTATTAAAAAACACTTAGTCCAAACAGACTCTAAATTAAGTTAGTTGATGGAATAACTTGAAAGAGGTCAAGGACATAATTTTGGGATCTACTGGTCAAAAATGATCTATCTTGTGCCCATGCCACGTACCTTCACCAATTGTAAGTATGCAATTATGACACCAGTGTGTAGTAAAGTACTTTTCTGTTTTATAAGAAAATGTACTGACTGGATAGCGAGTGAATAAGTGCTGTTCGTTGCGAGCTTTAAGGTATTTAAAGCATCCAATATTTATTGGATGCATTAAATAACTCAATATTTTTTCAATTGTGGCATTTCAAACCTGCCGAAATTTAGCAAGTGAAAACATATGGTATGTACTACATCATGTGGAATTTTGGTGCGCTAAATACCAATATCTGTATGTTATTCCCCATAAACTCGAACCTGGAATTCTGCATGCCAGCTAGCTCTGGAGAAGAAGCCCCCGCTTGTATTTTATTAGATAAAGTTCACCATTAATTTTTGTAATGAATTTAAAAAAAATCAATTTTGTAAATGAAATATTGTGCAGTGGCACTGCATGGCATTTGAGAGGGGACTGCTTGAAAAGGGTACACTGAGAACTTCAGAACTCCTTAAGAATCCCTTTTGGGGAGAAATAGAGCACTCAAAGCAGGAGGCAAAATATCAACATTTTATTGGTTTTTAGCAATGTTTTTTGTTTATGATGATGCCAATGATATGGTCATTGATCATCTGGGTCATAATGTGCTAATGTATATTGTTAGATTCTGCTGTGTCTTATTAGATCAGTTTTCTTTTGTCTAGCATAATTTATCAAAATTTTCTCTGAGACAGCATCTTATAAAATCTGACTTTGAACGTTGCATGCCATTTTTAGAGTCGAACCTGCTTGCGAGACACTACTGTATACAAAAAGGGCCTGGAGCCTGCCCATTGCTTACTATTTGCTGGCTTCATGTCACTCTTCTTTGCAGCCTCTTAATTGGCCAGTGCAGGCGAAACATCATTTCCAATCATTTCTGTGGAGGAGGGACCAAGCACAGATTGATTCCAGTTAATCTGTGCCTGTTCCTTGCTCCCATCATGATTAAGGTATTATATATTTCTCCCTCTTACTCCCCCTGCCTGCTGCTCCCTCCCAGCGCTTGCGCTTTTTTTTCTTGTTTAGTTCCATTTCTCTTTTCCTTCCACCCTCCCTCTCTTGTGTCCTTTTGTCACAGACTTTTGGGAAACCTGCGCGCATAAAGTAAATTTCTTCCAGGAGGCAGAGTTTACAAGAACAGCTGAAAGGGCACTACGGGTGCTGCTTCCTAAAAGCTTCCTCCTTCCAAGCATTTAAATGACAAGATCCCCAAGTCTGTGCGTACTTTTGCGAGCACCTAGTGCGAATCTAAGCAATAATATTAACTCAAGCACCAGTGGCGGTGTGTCCATTAGGGCACTGGGGCGTTGCCCCACTAATATTGAGGCCCCAAAACTTTCAATATAATATTCACACTCACAATACTTTTAAAATGAAACCCGGGCTGGCCGCCCTGGCCGGGCCTCGCCCGAGGCAGTCAGGAGTCAGCGGCTCTGAAGGGGGCGGGGCAGCAGGCTCAGTGGTCGTCATGATGACTGACATCATGATCACAGGGGTGGTCTGGTCGGCGGAGCGCACAGCACGAGTGCGCATGTTCGGTAGATAATTTTTCCGACCAGCCCAAACATGCGCACTAGGCTGCACATTAGGAGAGCGAGGGTTGATCCATGCCGCAGCCCCCGGTCTCCTAATGAGCGGCGAGTATCCCTGCTCAAGCCAATCTTGGCGCTGCTGGAGCAGCTTCTGCATTGGCTGAGAAGCATGCGGTTGCCAGGCCTCTCCGCAGTCCTGAGCAGCTTTGTGCACATGAGGCACGTGGGAGGCTCCAACAACGGAGTATGACCAATCACTGTCATGGCTTATGGTGAAGCCATGCAGTGATTGGCCATTTCTACCGTTGCTGGGCTGTTCAGCCAAACTGGCTGTCAGTCCCTCTCACTCAGGAACAGTGGGAGCGAGCATGACGTGACGGTCCAGACTCCGGAGCCTTGATGTCTGAGAGTGATCATTGATCACAGAAGATCAAGTCGACCTCACCCCAGTCGTAGTGGTCGACCCCACCCTCTATGGACTCTGGCATCGATCTCGAACGGCAAAAAGTAGGTTGGTGTGATGGATGTCGCAATTTGTAATTGAAGTAACTAGTTATTGCGGACTGCAGAGGCAGGCAGTCAGTGCGTCAGGTCTCAGTTTTAAACGCAATACGCAAATACAAATTGCAATGTATACTGTCTTAGTGTCTTTGCTGCAGATCAGGCCTTGATCTGCAGCAAAGACACTAAGACAGTATACTGCGCAAGAGCGTAGTAGAGTCTCTGAGTCTCTTTTTTTTGTGGCAGACTCAGTATTATATAGCGCGAACCCGTCCGAAGAATTGAGCGCACAGTACTTAGTATACTCAGCATCCTCCTTTGTGTGCACACGTTCTAAGGAAGCATAAAAAGGACAGAGAGCAGCAACATTTGGGTGGTGCAGTGAGAGCAGCCTGTGCATACTCATCCTGAAGGGTGCCCATGGCATGCAGTGTACGCGTTCTTTAAAGTTTATACACTTATCTTCAAGTGCATCTCCTCACAATCACTCACTTTAGTGAGCGCCATCTGAACCGAGAGGACAGGACAGCGAACGCTGTCTAAGGTGTACAGACTGAAATGTTCTTACAAAGTAAGCAAAGACGCACCCGCTATAACAAGGCAGTCCGCTCAGGGAAAATAAAATATGCTAGCACAGACCGGAAATAGAAACGGGATGTTGAAAAAACACACGGCAATGCATGCAGATTATGCCAGGCTGGCATAATCTGCATGCATCGCCGTTATTGCCAGGTAAATTCCGGCCGTTTTAATATCCTCGTCTATGAATTTAGGATCCTGAGTTTGAGGTGATTTTTTCCCCGCAAAAAATGTGTTTAAAGCTTACTTCTATTTAGTTAAAACTAAGCCTTGACATCATATGAATGGTTTTTTGCAAACGGCGACACAATTTAGCAATTGTATTTCTCCCTCTTTCACTTGATAAAATGCGTCTTTTATATCCAGCAATACAAGTGTAGTGTTGGTATTGCAAAAACTCAAGTGCACTGCTAAAAGCGTCTTGCGCTACTGCTGGCGAAGTCTGACACCTGCTCAGGACGGCTGGCCTGGGTGAAATGGAAAAATATTTTCCAGAATGGCAGTTTTTTAAATATTATTATTATTTTTTTTAAACAATTGACCAAACGATGCGGACATGTGAAACGTCGTAGATATGATGTCAGGGATTAGCCGAAGTAGATAAAACCACAGAGAGTAATCCTGTCATTGCAGTTTTTTTCCCGATGAATTTAAAGTGAGTTTATTTGTCCAATGACTGCATGTTGCTAAATGCGTTTGCTTCCGATAACACCAGAACACGATGAGGAATTATATCGATTTAAATAACCTTTCTGGAAAGCAGATGGGGAAACAGGTGGTGTGTTTGTCAAGGTGCACTAAAACAGTATAGCCAGAGCGAGATACACTGGCAGTCCGACTTTGCATGCATGCATGGGAATTAATTAATTGCAGGTTAGAACTTGGCAGCGGTGTGCTCTGTCACAATACAGAAAATAAGTCCTTCTCAAGCCTCAACAGCACGACAGGACAACCCCCATGTACATCGCGCTGCTCAGTGATGCGTCCTGTTGGACTGGGGTGTTCGCGCAGCCTGGTTGCATTGAGTGGGTGTTATTTTTAATGCACGTTTTATACCCTTCGTTAACATAAACTGTTTCCCCATGCAAACCAGGAAGGAAACTATCAGATATAAAATACTTCTTTTACAAAGGTATTCCGTTTTTTGTGGCAGACTCAGTATTATTATAGCGCGAACTCGACCGAAGTATTGGAGCGCTTGATGCTGCTTAGTTATGTTTTGAAGAGGACCAGTTGATTAAAGAAAGCTAATGGAACACACTTGCTGTATCTTGATAAGCAGGTCTTCCTCTTGTCTCTACTGCATTCAAATGAGAGAAAACAATTTAAGTTTCATCATGAAACCAAAACTGTGTGTATGCTTGTTTTCAAACTTTTATCGGGGGGAGAACATCACCCTCAAAACCCCCTGTAGGTTGTTCCAGCTCTATCGCTACGCTCGCTCGCTGCAGTGCAGTACGTCAATAATTTTACACCACACCACTTTCGAATGTCACCAGCCGCCACTGTGTATGCGTGTTTTCAACATTTTCTCGGGGTAGAACACCCCCGAACTCCCTGTAGGTTGTTCCGGCTCGCTTGCTACGCTCGCTCGCTGCAGTGCAGTGCAACAATAATTTTACGCCACACCACTTTCAAATGTCACCAGCCGCCACTGTCGAGCACTGTCTAACAGTGCCTGGAGCTGCTGTAAAGAGGCACATCTTGCCATTGTGTGTGCTCTGACTTTGTCAATGCATTGGTGAAGCACAGAAACAATATACATATATCCCGTTAGATGTGTGCAGTGGAAGAAATGATGCTATTTGAATGATTAGAGGGAAACTCAGTGATCAGCACAGTGAGTTTTGTTTTGTACTTCACTGAAGTACCACAGACGCAGCATTTACACACCCCGGGGTTCATCTCAGAAGATTCAAAACCCTAGAATCACATGTTGGTGATTTCCAGTACTGACCGCAAGAGAGTATTTCACTTCTAAAGAAATTCAAATGTGAGTAAACTTAACTGCAAAATAACAGAAATGTAAGTAAATTGAACATCTAGCATAATGCATTTATGCCTCCTCATGCCAAAAATTGACACGAGGATGCACTAAAATATAGAGTGAAATGCCAGATTTGTATTTCATGTAAATACTAGGGGTAATTATTGGGGGTGGCGGAACTCGCGAAATTCCATGGAGTTCCATAAAAACTCCACGAGAATCCATGGAGTTCTGCCAACAAGTGCATATATGCACATTGTGCAGCTTGCGCTGCAATGTAGCGCCGGTGGTGCACTCCACTCTGAAGAATCAGTGATTACGGCACCATGCAGTGCGCAAGAGCGTGTGGCCATTCAAGTTGATTTTGCTGCCACTCGAGTAGAAAATCTACTCGAGAAGCAGCCGAAAGACCTCCTAATGACCCGAAGTCATGCTAGGGGATGCCAAATCTTGCTCACTAGTCAACCTCACATTTCTGGAGCTTTGCGGGAGCAAAAAATGTCACCATGTGGTGACTGGTGGGATTTATTATTATATTTATTATTTGAGAAGCTTATAGAGCGCGCAGCCACCCCAAAGGGTCTCCCGCCGCTATTAGCGGGCAGGGGCATGGCATAGCAAGAGGAATATGTAAGAAGCTGGGGTTTAATCAGTGCTGCTAAAAAGTAGAGTTTTTAAGTTCTTACGGAACTGAAGCAGTGAGTTGCAGGATCTGAGACCAAACAGCAGAGAGTTCCAAAGTTTAGGGCCCAGCACGGAAAAGGAGCGCCCCTTAAGATGAGTTCTGAGAAACTTGGGCACAGAAAACAGTGCAAGGTTTGCTGATCTCAGCGCTCAGGTGGGGACATATGGAGACACCAGGGCTTGGATATAAGAAGGAGCAAGATCGTGCCTAGTACGAAACATATAACACAAGGCCTTGAATTTAATCCGTTTGTCAACCCTCAGTCAATGCAGTCTCTGCAGCAAGGGAGAGATGGAAGAAAATCTCGGCAGCCGAAAGAGAAGGCGGGCAGCCGCGTTTTGGAAGATCTGCAAGCGACGAATGAAGGCTTTGTAGGCACCCAGATACAGAACATTCCCATAACCCAATCTGGATGTCACTGTTCGCTGTGAACTTAGGTTGGATCAGCCAGAGTATTTTCTACAGCCACTTCAGAATGGAAAAACAGGAGGCAGTAAGCTTAGAGACCTGTGGTGTCAGGGAGAAATTTTTATCGATAATGAAACCGAGATTCTTGACTTTATCCACCAGTACAGGCAAAGGCCCCAACATGGCTGACTCCCCAGAGATCAGGGTTATTTCCCAGGATCAGGACTTCGGTTTTATCGCCATTGAGTTTGAGGGCGTTTCTCTTCATCCAGAGTGCGACATTAGCCAAGCCTTGCCTGAGAGGGGAAGGATCTTTGTTTCGAGCCTCGGATAGTGAAAAAATAATCTGAGAATCATCCGCATACGAGAACACTGTGAGACCAGATTCTTCAATCACATCCATCAAGGGGCGTAGGTAGATGTTAAGCAACAGAGGGCTCAAAATGGACCCCTGCAGAACCCCGGAGGTCAGTGTTAGAGTAGTAGAAGTGTTAGCTGAAAGACCTGAAAAGTTTGATCCTTCAGAAAGGAGGATAACCACTTCAAAGCAGTGCCGGCAAAGCCTAAAGCCTCCAGTCTATCCAAGGGAATGGAGTGTGAGACCGTATCGAAGGCCGCACTTAAATCTATGAGGATAAGGGCGGCTGTCCCACCAGAGTCGAGTTCTTGCCTCAGAAGATCAGTGACTCCGATTAGGGCGGATTCAGTGCTGAAACCCACCCTAAACCCAGACTGGGAAGGGTGCTGCATGTTGGAAGTGGACACGAAGGAGGAGAGGTGAGTATTAACATGTTCTTCCAGAATTTTGGAAAAAACAGAGAGAAGCAAAATTGGCCTAAAGTTAGACCAGCACTGAGGGTCAAGGTCCTTCTTCTTAAGCAAAGGAAGTATCAAGGCATGCTTCCAGTTCTGAGGTACCACACCTGTGACCAAGGAGGAATTAAGGAGGTTCAACACTACCCTGAAGGCTGCCTCCTCAAGTAGTCTACGTTTTGATGGTGGAAGGGGGTCGAGCGGGGAACTGGACGTAATGGTAGCCAGTAAGATTAGCAATCGTTCAAGGTCCAAAAGAGGCCACACATTAGCTCTCAAGGATGTGACCGACTTCACTATGTGCTGACCGTCCCCAAGATGAGAAACTGGTGAACTGGGTGGTTGAACATCAGGAGAAGGAGTCGCAATTGCCGGTGAATTGTCTCGACTTTGTTTAAAAAAAACAAGGCAAGTTCGTCACACTGTTGATGGGTAAGGGAGGGGGGGCGGTGTAAATGAGCAAGCAGCAGACAGATCCTTTACTACTTTAAACAAAGTTTTTTGACAGTTGTGAGCATTAGAAATCACTTCAGTATAGCAAGCTGCCCGTGCAGCTTTGCAGGAGGCATGGTATTTTTTCAAGGCCGACACATTACAGTCTTGGCCACAGGTGCATAGTGCTTCCTATGATTTGGCTGGAACTCTACAATACAAGAGTAATGCTGAGTTGCCAAGTTCTACCAATTCCACGAGTGGACATAAATGTTTTACCCAGCCTAGTATTTACGTCTATTTCATGAAATGTTGCTGAAATTGCGCAGAATTATGAAAAAAGAAAGTTACGCAAACTTCACACATCCCTGTTGATTAGTCATGCTGCTACATCTAAAGGAGAGCCAGAGTAAAGTCTAGGAGGCCCTGGAGCAGGGTGTTGCCACCATCCAGATGAAGATGTATATGATGAAGAAGGTTGATTTGTAAACTAGCCATATAGAAGTAACAGTAACATTTCAACTGTACTTCATCCCGTTCCTTGATGAGAGAAGTGATCATTCTCAGCTTCTGAAATCAGATTTGATCCTCTCATTAATAAGATAGACCCTGCTGCGTGGTACAGGGCAACTCTCTTCAGCATTCCCCGGGTTCTGCTTCAGAACTGGATCCTGTTCCAAGGAGTTCTGAGGTAGCATTTTTAATGATTTCAGATTTTGTAGTGCAGAGTCCCCTCTGTTTCATTTTTTGGGGACAATGGGAGGCACCCGTTTCCTGTTTACTGGAACATTTCCATGGCATAAGCAGTAGAGACAGTATTTAATGAGATTTTGAAGGCTGTGCCTTGCAATGTGTTGTTACTCATTGTGGCGCTACTCTTCGTCCCGGCCCACTTTCCTTGGATTACGAATCCCTCAAGTACCATGCATTTGGCTGTGCTGGATTACGCCGGGTAGCACTCTCCCTCCTATTGACTCCTTTACTCCTGGCTGATCTGGTTTGTGGTGTTCTGGCTTGCCATCTGATATCCTGTTCTGCTGAGTGGTCATCATAACAACATCTCCTGCTGAAACTGGTACGCTTCCACTGCTCATATGTTTGAAAAGTTCACTCCCACCTGTAACATTACACTTACGTGTGGTCTCTTACTTGCCTCATAACTGCTTCAGTGATGTGCCATTCCTTTGGGACCAAGGTTGCCTTGCCTCATTCCATCCTCTGATGATTCATTCTGAAAGTCAGAACCAGTCTAGTGTTTTGTCTCACTCTCGTTCCCTGTTTTTTCCCTAATCCTATTGCAGGTGTGTTATTCAACTTTTTCACCATCATAGGTGTTCAAGGATGGCAGGGGCTCTCACTAGGTCTGCTCAACAGGAACCTCACAACTTTCATTGCTGACTTAGATTTTCAAAATTAAGAGGAAAATTACTTTTAATAATATTTTTCCAAACAGCGATATAAAACAAGGGGTTTTATCTACACCTTGCTGTCCTTTGTCTATATTTACATTAGCTGACCTCACTGCTGCTGTTTTTCGAAGCCCACCACATCCACCTATGTCCAGAGTACTACTATGTATTTGAGCAGTGACAGCTCCTCCGCTAAGGAGTTCCACTGCTCTTAGAGCAGTGAAAAGGGGAAAAATAAAGGATATTTAACAAGGTTATCATTGTTTTATTTTTGGTTGATGCAGGCTGGGTTAGGGCGGGCAGTGCTGGTGGCTCAGGGTGGGAAGAGGAGTGGACACTAAGTGCCCATGACTGCTTGGTCGGCCATTTCAGCCAGCCAAGTAATCATGCCCACTTTGCATCTTCCCCATCAGGATGTAATGGACAGCCTGGTGGGGAATATGCACAGGCTCCCTGTCACGATATGAGCGCCGATCCACAGCGCTCAGACCAATCTGATTGGCTATGGCGGAGCCTGTGTGCCGGGTGCATCCTGCAGCTTCTTCCGGACTGCAGTCAGAAAGAGCAGAGAAGAGGAGGAGAGACACGGCCGTCGGAAATGGTAAGTGTTTTTTTAAATTACATTTTCAACCCCCCCTTGTCTACCCACCCCTGTTCCCTACCAGCCGCCACTGTATTTGAGGCTTTTGTATGGACAGTACCAGTATTGATATGTATGGTGGGGAAGTTGATGTGTCTGTGTTCACTTCAAGTAAGCAATATCCCCATGGAGGCCACTGTTCGTTGTAAGAGAAGGAGAGCTTAGTGACTCCCTGAAGCTCCAAACACGCTACTGCTGTCACACTTCATTTTCAGTGGCAATACTGACCATGATGGTAGTTGCCATGATGGTCTCACCAGGCTCATCTACTGTGCAAGCTTCAGAAACAGCTCCATGGAAGATAGACAGTCAGGTTATAGATAGATCCTTGGTCTGTTGAATGGTCTCATTTGACTGTTGATTCTGCTTATTCTAGGAGGCTAGATGAAGAGAAAGTGACAAAATATCATCCAATACCACTGCCTGCCAAGCAATGAATGGCTGTTATGTGGCCTAAGTAGCACTAGCAACAAATACATCATGGAAGAAGGCTACTATATACCCCCCTCTATCCTATTCTGTGGGTGAATCCAACATGTGAATGTGCAATCACCCTAGGGAACTGATCCAAGCCTCCTCTATGCATTGCTGCTAATATTATTGGTTTTATTTGTAAGGCAACTATAGCAGTCTGGCTATATCTAAATCAAATTCAGACTCTATGCATACATAACCCATAGGGAAATTAATTAGCTGCTCCTATCACCTGGACTCAGCTTCCACTGATTATTACACTGAACAGGAGAAAGGGGTGGGCTGGAATAAATGAAGCCCTCAAAACAAAAAACATGGGATTAACAGGATGAGTACTTCAAACATTGTTCTCTTGGGGGCTCACTTGGAATGCGTAGTAGTACTGAATGGAGTGTTTTGTGTAACTGTGCATTAGATTATTGCATTATTTTCCTTTCATAAGTAAATATAATTTTAATTTCTGGGACACTTCTTGGTCAAGGCTGGATTTCAGAGTCAAAAATGAGATCAAGGCAAAAACCTGCAAGTTTTAAGCAGGAAATCACAGTTCCCGTTTTGTAAGTGACATTTTTTTGGGTGGCACAAGATAATGAGGCAATATTTCAGGAAAAATATCTATTTGGTACTATGGAAAATATTAATTTTATTGTGTAGTCTTTGTATCAATTATTATTTTACTCGCAACTAATATATGTCAAATATTTCCATTATTATTGCGAAGTGTAGAATTGCAAATTTCATTTTTTAACCCTTTTTTCTTTGACATCAAGTTTTAGTGGACAGAAATGTGTAAAAGTGAAGATATATTATTGCATGTTTAAAAGCCAAGGTTGACAGCTTGATTGCCTCCTCTTTCTCGCATCTGTTCCTGCAGAGGATAGAAGGCCATTCCAACAGGGCCAATGCAACCTCCATAGCATTGCTGAGGCAAATGTTACATTAGAAATCTACACGGTAGCCACAGAGTTTATTGATCAGGCTTTTCAAGACATTACTCAATGGATGTTTTTTCTGGCTTAAAGTTGTGCTTCATGCTTTTTCTGCGTGTTATCAGCGCTTTAAGTGTGCCTTTGTTTAAATATTGCTTTGACAGTAGGTGTGCCAGAATTATGCAAGCTCCCTTCCTTGGTGATTGAGATAGGCTTAGAGGGTCAATTACAATTTGGTGAAATGGGACAACAGCAGTAAATTGAAGGATGTGACATCACACCAAACTTGTGAATCTTCAGCCTCATTTAGAGGTATGGGGAACCACCTGGTGAGGCCTTATTTAGAGGCATGCAAAATCACCTGGGGCGGCCTCATTTAGAGGCATGGAGAATTATCTGATGTGTCATCATTTAACGGCATGGAGAATCACCTGGTTCCAACTCTGGCGCTGCTGTTGGCAACCCTTACCCACCAGTGCCTATGTCATGGGGCAACAGGGTCACAATGTTAGAAGACCAACTCTATTTAAGGCAAGCCTTTTGATACAGATGTGTCCTGCCTTAGTCCGCCATGTGGGTCATGTTGGTCCCAGGCCCCCATATGCAGTTAACTCCCTGAGCATCGTAGTCATTGGTCTTTCTTGCAATTAAGAAAATTTTCCCCAACTTGAGGGGTTCTTTCCGAAGAACAAAACAAAATGACAAGTGGCACTCCTGGCATGTGTTTTTGTCCACAAATGGCTTAATGTCATGGTCTAACGTGGACACGGGAGATCACTTTCACAGCCATAGTATACTTGTTTCACTTGTCTGTTGTCTCCTGCATTGTATTTTAGGTCAATACCACTATATATTTTTTGAAACATAAATAATACTCATTCATGGGGATGAGGAGATTTCACATCCATGTTTCAAATAGAGGGAGCTTCATCTTTTTTTCAAATCATATCAATTCTTCCATATAATACATAGAGACAACAACAATGCGTATTCCACCCCATGCATACCCGCCCGTTACCCATTGCTCGTGCAAATGTCATTTACATTTTGAATCTTTTTACATTGCAACCACTGAGGGTTGGAACTGTCATCCATGCCTTATTGAGTATTTCCTTCCTAATCTTAGAGTCTGCAAGGCAGATGAGTCTTGACACAGCTCCATGCCTCTCTACACTGATGTGGTGTAAGCCATAAACAGTGGAGCTGAAGACAGGTGACAACCTCTACACAAGCATGCCAGGAGGACAGTGAGGGTGAATCGTATGCGTGTCGGTACTATCTTTGAGGTGCCCTGTAGCACCGAATGTCACCCAGTCATTATACAAGTTATGATCATGTTGCTACAATAGAGATCAAGGGGACCAGATAAAGACAAGATGTTGCTTGCCCTAGAGGTATTCCAGATGCAAGACTTAGGAAATCAGAATCTGTAAATGCTCAACAACTGATGGTAAACTGGAGGCTTGTGTACAAGGACACACCTAGTGGGCAAGATGAACATATGCGGGCAAGAGTATGATACAACAGTGGGAATACCGACACTCGAACATTGACATGGCGAATTTGCACAGCCTGCAAATAATACCCATGTCAATATTTTACCATCACATTGCCTAATTTACCAGATCAGTAGTCTGTTGGATTATGTGTTATGCATGGTCTCTTTTTGTGAGAATGCTTTTCCCTAAATATTCCCAAGTTTGCCATTGAAGAATGTCAGAATTTACACCATCCTACTCAACTTGACTGCAGAAGCTTGATTACCCTCCATAACATACTGTTATCATGTCTTCATTTGTTTATTGTATTATATAGTTGCATTTATATAGCGCTTACTACCCGCGATGAGGCGTTGAAGCGCTTTTTCGGCGAGTAGTACGCTACTCCGGAACCCATAAAGGATTAGTGGTGAATTAGTATAGTGAAATATGAAAGTAATTTGAGTGGTGGATATGTTAGTCAGTTATTTGGATTGAGAAGGATATTGGAGGGATAGAAGAGGGAAAAAAAGGTTTGCATTTATATAGAGCTTGCTATCCCTGATGAGGTGTGGTGTTGAAGTGCTTTTTTGGTGAGTAGCACACAACTCCACAACCCATAAAGGATTAGTGGTGAATTAGTCTGATGAAATATGAACTTCATTTGAGTGGTGGACTTGTTAGTTTGTTATTTGGATTGAAAAGGATAGTGGAGGGATAGTAGAGGGAAGGATTTAGAAATAGCTTCCAGCTCTCCCAAGTTATCATTTGATGTCAACGCGTACTTTAAAAAGAACACAAAAATAAGTAAATAAACAGCTTTCTTGAGTTTCTCAGCTTTGGTTTTCTTTCCTGCTATGTCGTGGGCCATGCACCTGCTTGGAGATGCAGCCCGGCATCTCTATGACTACAGTCTACGAGGAGCCGGAGGGGCCAGCAGAGAACGCCTGTGGCTTTTCATGTCACGCCTCGGTAGTAAAAGTAGTTGTTTTACCAGTTGCAGATGTACGGATTTCAGTAGAATACCCTCATGATTAATGAAACCACTTGTACAGTACAGAACAAATGATCATGAAAAACAGCTTTTGCAACCGTCTAAAGTATCGTTTCCAGCTTGGAACCTTTTATCACCCAATAAATCTTCCCCTGAGATAAATTACCGAGTCCGGACAAGGCCCGCTCCTGTTACCAGTGAGTCCACCTCGGCTCATTATGTCGGCAGCTTCAAAGTCATTGCCATCAGAAACACATCACGACATCTTGTCTTCATTACACGACCATAACTGCGGTGGCTGCATTTAATAACCCCCTGGATCCAAACTTCCAGACCTAAGGGAGATCCACATTTCTCTTTATAAATTACTCTTGGTGGAAGAAATAGGAACCATTGCCCCCCGTCGCCAGCCCGTATAATATGCCCATTAGCACAGCAGCCAAGGTCCCAAACGCGTGCAGCGGGGAAAATGGAGTGAACAGCGGTAACATTTGTACCTTTCGGAATAGCGACTGTACCTCTGTGTCTGCATCAAAAGCATTCATTGATTTTGCCCTCAGTCTTCGGTCTGAAAATATAAGGTGATAGTTTCTTAACAGAGAGAAACAATACCCTTATCGGTGTTTGGATGCACGTTTGAAAGAACCTCACTTGCTCTCACGATTTTCAATTACTTTTGTTTGCCGGCTACAGCCAGACACAATACATGTATTTGTTCTTCCTGTGGAAAACAACTTCGTTTCTGTCCACCCCGTTCAAACCTTGAATGCACTCCAGTAAAAAATACGAAGAGAAATGGATTTCCGACATTTGAAAGTTACAGAGCAAAGTACAAAATGTATTCATTTCAGCATAAACAATTCCAGTAAATAAATGACCGTTCCAGTCTTGGACTGCATTGCGGCCTCATCTCTTGACAGTGGGTCGCTTTGGCCTGGCACACACATTGGTCTTAGTGTGATTTTAGATTTCAAAAATAGTCATATTTTCATTCACGACTCGGTGACTTGGAAAGTAGACGTACACCCACCCGATCAAGGAGAGTAGGGGGCTTGAACCTTTGTATTGTGCTTTCTTTAGTGTTTCCTTCCTTTCTTGTTGCTGTTATGAAAGCTACTGTAAAAGCACTCGCTATGATGCAGCAGATCACCTGGGGCCAGATTTACTAATATCTAACACAACGCAGCAGGACAACTTGCTGCGTCAAATGGAGAGGGCAGGGATGCGCCAAATTTGCAAAGATATGGTGCAATCCTGCGCTGGCGCACTTGTGGCTGCCAAGCGCCAACGCAGGCACCCTTGCACCAAGGGCACCGTTGCACTATGGTGTAAGGGGGCCTGCGTTGCAGACAGGATTGTTTTTGTCCAGGAAGGGACAACTTTCTGCACAAAAACAATCCCCAGAGGCTTTGTCCTCTTGCTATGTGTGCTGCAGAATGCAGCTCGCTTAGAAAAAGGAAAAAACAAGGATAAGTAAACATATTTCTCCTTGTTACGTCTCCCCTGGTAAGGCGTACCATTTTGATGCATTCACAGGTTTACTAGTGTTACTAAATCTGGGAATGTGGCAAAAACCACGAGTGGATGCGTGGGAACACCCACGCTCTACCCAGGGCATGGCCTCCCAGGGCAGAGTAACGCAAGGCAATGACTTGCACTGCCTTGATTTCCTGCAGATTTACTATGCCGCGTAGAACCATGCAAGGTAGCTCTGCATGGCATAGTAAATCTCACTTAAGGGCTTGCGTTGCCCTCACTTCGCCTTGCGTGATGCAAGGGCAAGGCAAGACCTTGATAACTCTGGCCCTTGATATCTAATGCGTTATCCAATTTGCAAAGTTATGCCTAAAAAACACAATAAACAGTTACCTGACAAGAAATGTTCATATTTGGCATTGCCCAAACATTTTCGGCGTGTTCTTAAATGAAAGGAATTTGGTATTTCTATCTTCAGTGATATCACTACCTGTTGTTTAACTAGCAGTAGTATAAAGACGCTTGGCTACTTATTGTACTTTAGCACTCTAGGCAGGCATGGTCCAGAAAGCATTTGTCCTGCAATATTTGTAATGATTTTTGTTATGAAATAAAGGAATAGCGATTCTAAGTATGCTTGAGTAGCACCTTGTATACAAGTTTCTCTAAAGTGATAACCCAGTTACATAGCTGGCATCAGTGTTTAAGGTGGCGGCAAATGCTAGTTTGAAGGGAAGTTCGATTGAAGGGGTGAGAAAAGTAGAAAAGATCTGACTTAGTAAGTGCCACGGATAATCAGGGGTGTAGGGCAGTGATGGGGCTTCTGAGCAGAGGTGGCCAAGTTGTGGAGTGGGTAGAGCTATGGAAGGCAGATGGAGTGAAGTTGTGTACGAATATGAAAATAAGAATAAGTATTTGGAGAGTGACCTGTTGTACACTGTAAGCATGAAGGACTGAAAGAACATGCAGGTTTGGTTGTTTGAACAGGGAGAAGGTCACAAAGGTAAGGGATGTTATTAGGCATGCAGGCAGGGCCGGACTGGGAACAGAAACCGGCCCTGGCAAACTGCTCAGCCGGCCCCCCCTGGGGTGAGGGGAAGTGCAGCCGAGCAGTTTGCGAGGGCCGGTTTCGGTCGATTTTGTTACAGGGGGCCGATAATACCGACTTCCGGTAACAAAAACGGCCCCCCAGGGGCCCAAAACCGGCCACCACCCTAGCGGCCCACCGGGGAAACGCCCGGTGCCCGCTATGGCCAGTCCGGCCCTGCATGCAGGGTACTATTTACGAACTTGTCACACAGTGCAGTGCTGTAAGTCACCTTGCTGCTCTGTGCTGCACTGAGTGACAGGGAAAGGGCGGGAATGCGATGTATTTAAGGCAATACGGCACATTCCTGCTTTTCCCCTGTGCTGGTACCCTTTTGACAGCCTAGTACCAATTTGCACCATGGCGCAAGGGTGCCGACGTTGCAAGCAGGATTGTTATTGTGCAGGAAGGGAGACCTTCCTGCACAAAACAACCCTGAGAGGCATAATTCTCTTTCTGTGTGTGCTGCAGAATGCATTACACATAGAAAGACGAAGTAACGAGGAGAAATGAAGATATTTATCCTCGCAACGCATGTCAGGGAGAGGCTTAACTTTTTTTCAAATGCATTCCCAGGTCTACCAGTTGTAGTAAATCTAGGAAAGCATCAAAAACAATGGGAGTTGCATGGGAACATCCATGCAATGCCCATGCAACACCTTCCCAGGGCAGATTAAGGCAACGCAGTGATTTGCACTGTGTTGCCTCACTCCAGATCTATGGAGCCACTCAGGGCCACGCGAAGCGGCCTTGCGGGGCTTCATAAATCACATGCAAGCTCTGCGTCGCTCTTGTACCACGTTGCACGGTGCAAGAGAGATGCAAACCAGCTCATAAATAGGCCCTGTGATGTGTAGAGAAAGAACTAGAAGTCCACAGACAGCGATGATTGCCTGAAGTTATGCATGAGTTTTATCATTAATCAACTAAAGGTAAGAGAGTAATGCCATACAGAGTGCATGGATCGGAATTGGTTTGTGAACTTCTGGTCCTGTGGACTGGTGGTTTGAGGAGTTCAGTGGTCCTTTGTGCAAGGACAAGAACATACCTTTGTTTCTTGGTTGTGGTTCGATAAAGTGGTAGAATCAGCCCACTTGATGCATCAGGAGGGAGTTGGGTACCCATGAATATGCAACAAAGTCTCTGTTGCAAAACTCGCAGACATGCTTGTGATTGAGGTACAAGAGTTTGAGTGTAGGGCGTATTCTGTTAGACAAGTTTGTCACGATTTCCTAGAGGTTTGTGCCTGTGTGAGGTGAATAGAGTAGGCGAATTGTTGGGTTAAGCTGCCTTGTCATAGGTGCTATATGCACTCAGACTGTTGGGATGACCAATAATCAGACATATTATCAGGTCCTGGAGTGTCTGAATACTGGGAGCACTCCACCTTTATCACAATGACATTTCATTAACCTCTTTGCTAATTACAATGAACATTTGACAGCCTCAATCTTATAAAACACCTTTATATAGAATTAAATAATGGTAAGTCAAAATATCACGGCATAAAAATGGCATAAAATAGCTTTTAAAAATAACCTCGTAACAGTGTTTTTCTCTCTTTTTCACATTGTTATTTCCTCTTCTTTGTAGAAGAACTGAACGTTGTAAACACATCTCTTCTCTTAGGGCTGAAATGCGTCAATGTAATTTTAATGTCATCAAACCACAGCATTTACATTAAAATAGGAACATTGAGCTCTCACAAATAAATTAAATTAAGCCTTATAACACTCATAAAATGTTAAGCAATCAAATTAATTGGATGTGGAGAGAATGGCAGGCGGTCTCTTGATTTTATGACAGAGAAGGCAATTTCTTTAAACAGTTTCTTATGGCGGAATTAAAGACAATTATTTGGAAGAGATTTATTGTTGAATTCGGTACTGCAGGTTGCCTGTCACAAAAGCAGTTGGAATCAGGCATTAGAGTTTCCCTGACACTTTCCTTTATCCAGGACCATTAAATAAATTAGTATCGACACCAGGTTGATGAACTGAGAACACCGGTGCCCTTACAGCAGACAGCACCTGGCCATATTGTTAAACCATTGCTTATTATCCCACAAATAATAAGACAGCACAGAAGAAACACTGAGGCAGGTTTTTCAAGACTTTGCCCCACCAAAACGCCCTGCAAAGCAGCGCAGTGTTTAACAGGTATTCCCTTTCCAGTGCAAAGCTTCTTTTGTGCAGGAAAACATCGCTATTCAGTAGAGGGCTACTCTGTGTCAAAGGGTTACATGTTATGTTATGTTATGCTATGTTATCTTATGTGTTAGAAATTGGGTCTGTAGTTGGCAGAGGTTTGTACCCTGTGCAAGTAGGGACCTTAATCCCAGTAAGGGTAAGCTAGATGCACACTTTAAATTAACTTGTGCTCATCCTCTGGTAGCTTGTCACAAAGCAAGCAGGCTTAACTTAAGAGGCAATGTGTAAAGTATTTCTGCAACACACCCACACACAGAGTAAGACAATGAAAACACCACAAAAGACTGCACACAGGTTTAGAAAAATAGAGAATATTTATCTGAGTAAAACAAGACCAAAACGACAAAAATCCAATAAGTAGAAGTCGAGATATGAATTTTTAAAGAAGAAACCAAAAATAGTGCTTTGAAGTCATTAGCAGTCAAAAGGTTACTTGAGGTCGCAAGGGACCTATACAAATCCAGAGTTTAGGCCGACCGCAATGGAGGGCAGGCCGGCTACAGGATCCAGATTAATACTAACAAGATCAACCTGCCTATATATAGCATATATTATGCCCTTAAAGGGTCACTACATAGTTAACAAAACTGGGCTAACATAAGAACATTAGGCACAATAAATCCAAAGAAACAATTTTTACAAAATTTCTATATATTTATTTTAATTATTGTCATTCATTTGGTTTATCAAAATTAGCAAAAGACAAAAATATAGACAAATTTGTAATACATACCAAACATATAAATATGATTATAAAACAGGTCCCACACATACACACTCATAACCAGCACTCATTCAGGATTCCAGAGATACATACACACTCAAACATCACTAACAATCAGAAACATTATAACAACAATCGAGTCCATGGGGTTACAAAACAATCAGGGTTCCTATACAGCCAAAAGATGTTGATATAAAGGGCTCTCGTGTATTCTCCCAATTGAAGATAGTAGTTGGATCCAAACACACAAGGTATTCAGCGCCAACACGCATTTCGGTGTCTTGCCCAATGAGGGCTACACCTTTATCAGGGCAGCACAGAATTATAGTGTGGGACACAAAAGAAGCGACCTTAGTGTAATTATTCAATCAAATCGAAACACAAGATGTTGAGTCCAGCTCAACAAAAGGTATCTAGGAAGTAACGCAGACAAACAGGTTCCTAACAGTTCACTAAATGTCGAAATGTAGAGAGAACAAGCAGGTACTATGGTCCAGGGTCCATAGGCTAATGTGCTCCTCAGCGATTACTGGGGCAGATACATTAGAGTCAATAAAGGGCTCAAAAGGCGCCGTGGCAAGGGTTCCTCTGGCAACGTACGGGGCAAAGGACTACAGGATCCAGACAGGTCCCGCTGAAGAAATACGTTGTCTGGAACAAGTGTTGATGTTGAGAGCCTACTGCGTCGTCATCGAACCGCGCAAAGGTGGTCCCGTGTCGAACTCCGTTGAAGTGAATGCAATGCATCATCGTCGAGCCATGGAGAGCGTCATCGTCGCACCATGCAGGCTTTGCACCTGCTGTCATCGAGCAGCCTCTGCGTCGAAGGGTGATAAGGTGGAATTTCTCCACAGTTGTGGCAAAGCGCTGGTTTTTGCAGAAATAAGCTGCAGGACCAACTTCTGATGCCCAGGACTGGAAGGGGCATCTCAGACAAGTATAGGACTCACAGATGGCAGAGAGCAGTAGCACCAGCAGGATTGCAGGAAGCCCTTTGTGTCCCTGAGACTTTAGAAAACAGGAGGCAAGCCAGCAAGCCCTTGAAGGCACTCTGGGTTCAAGTGAGATGGTTCCAGTCCTTGTTCTCAGAAGGGCAGAGATCAGCAGGTAGCAGGGCAACTCAGCAAAGCAGAGAAGCATATCTTTAGAATAGTCAGTCAAGGCAGGGTGGCAATCCTTACAGCGCAGCAGTCTTTACTCCAGCAGAGTTCTTCCCAGGTTCAGTAGTTTACTGTCTTGGTAAGGTCAGAGCCCAGTATCTATACCCATAAAGTGCCTTTGATGTAGGAGCTGACTTCAAAGGAGATCTTTGAAGTGCACAAAGATCCCTTTTAACCCAGTCCTTTCTTTCAAGATAACTGTGGGGGGTGAATCAGTATTTTGTGTGTGGACAGGACACTACCTATTGAAGTGTAAGTGTCAGCCCCTCCCATTCCTCCCTGCCCAAGAAGACCCATCAGGTTGCAGATGAATGCAGGTGAGTGCTCAGAATGTAGATGGGCCTCACCTTCCTGTGTCTGTGGCTGTCTAGAGAGAATGCACAAAGTGTAGCTGTCACCCAGCCCAGACATGTATTGGAGACAGGCTGCAGGCACACAGAGCAAAGCTTAGATCAAATCCAACTTTACCACTAAAGAGGATGTATCATTACCATTCCAAAGATATGAAACATTATTTAGCTACTCCTCTGTCTAACCAGGAATTACAGCTTAAAAGTGTTTTAAGGAATTCCTAATGCAAGCCTATTAGAGGAGTAGGCCTCATAGTAGTGAAAAACGAATTTAGCTGTTTGTCACTATCAGGACAAGTAAAACTTAAAACTACATGTCCACCGTTTACTTACACAGCACCCCGCCCTTAGGTCTGACTCAGGGCCTACCTTAGGGGTGGCCTATGTGTACTAAAAGGGGAGTTTAAGGCTTGGCAAGTGGTTTTAAATGCCAAGTCGAAGTGCCAGTAAACTCCACACACAGGCCTTGCAATGAGTGGCCTGAGACAGGTTTGAAAGTCTACTTGTGTGGGTGACACAACAAGTGCAGGCCCACTAGTAGCATTTAGATTACAGGCCATGGGTATAGGGTACACCACTTTACAAGGGACTTAGAGGTAAACTAAATATGCCAATCAGGTAAGTACCAATGTCACTATGTTTTTGGGGAGAAGCACATGCACTTTAGCACTGATCAGATGTGTTAAAGTGCTCAGAGTCCTAAAGCCAACAAAAAGATACAGCAAAAAGGAGAGGTACAGATACAGGCAAAACGTTGGGGGAAGACCACCCTAAGGATGACAGGCCTCACAATACGTTATGTGCATTTGTAAAGCATATTATCACCCGTGAGGGTATTCTGGTGCTGAGCGGGGTGTGCCCCTAGCCCTGCCTCTGACAGGAAAGTTAATTTAAAAGCCAGGTCTTCAGCTTCTAGCAGAATTCAAGAAGAGAAGAGGAGACAAAGTACCTCCTAAGTACCACCCTGGGTCATACTTAGGTGTTCTAGTATATGCACCCATGCTTTTGAAACAAAGCCTTAGCTACTACAACTGTGAGATCAGGCTTTGCATCAAAAAACAACATCTCCTTGGGGCAGGCACGCAGCTCACACACTACATGTGTCCTTCACTATACAACACACATCCAATGTTTGCAATGTTAAAAGATTGTCTAAGCATAGGACTGTGTGCTAGAAGGGTGTACTTTCAGTGTAAAACCTATGTTAAACATCACACAAACCTTTACACCATGGTGTTGTAGGGATTCTGCACATACACAGAGCTTTGCACAGGATAATAGGACCTCGGAGTATAGTGGTGAACCAACCATGCACCTTAGTACCCACAATCCCAATCCGACCAGCTTTAGCGTCTCATTAGCAACAATGCTACCAATGATTAGACAACCCAGAACACGGTCTCTCTCTCTCTCTCAGGACTCGCGAGAGCAAGGACACCCTTTCATAACTCTCTCATACCTGTCCACAATGTGCGTAATAAGAGACACAGTATAGTTTAAAATGTTTATTTCAACTATCGTGCTCTAAGATACAGTATAATGCATAAGGATAAAATAATAAGCATAGTTACAATTCCATAGAATACAAACGGGAAAGCATTTCATAAAGCAGTGGATATAGGGCTAAATGACCATACCACCCTCCCCGTGCTAGTAGCTAGTTTATTATAAAAACAGAGAGACCTCTGGGCATTGTCAGGCAAACCCCCATACCTCAATATCTAGATGCAAGGTTTACATCATCAGACAAGCACAGCTCTTCTCTCTGGAAAGGTTTTTTCTCCAAGTGCCTCTAACAGTGAAATCACAATATTAAAAGCACACAAATTTCTCCAGTGCAGCTGTACTTAGTGTTATGTCTAAGTGCGAGGGACTGGCCAGATCAGCAAGAACAAGGGACGTTGTTTTTCGACCTTGTACATGTTGTGCAGACGTAACCCAAAGGGAACAGGAGAAAAGGTGAAAGGCAGAAATGCAGACAGTTCTAAAATAGCCGGGCAGAAGCAGAGGCTGGAAAAACAAAGGCACAAAGTAACGTGCGCAAAAAAGGCACCATGGCAGTCAGGCCTAAGCCAACTTAGCAAGGCAGACCATGAGGCCACAAACCACATGACACCCTCCCCTGGTCAGTCCACGGGCGAAGACAGAGTTCAAATTGATGGTGCAGAACAGAAACGTCTGTTTGGAATAGTCCCCATGAAGGACAATGAATGAGAGAGAGAAAAAAAAAAAAATAAGTGCAGAATAAAAAAAAAAAAAGTCCAGTGAGGCAGGTCGCTGAAAGCGAAGGCCCCCTTAATCCAACAGAGTGTAAGTGCAGAAAAACGCCACACCTTCCAAGAGGACATCGTTGGAATCGTCAGAAAAGAGCGACGCCATCCAGTCCAATAAATCAAAACTGCAATCATGTTCCTCGCAAGAGGGAGCAGCGAACAGCATTGCGGGACAACTTGCGTGATACTCAATATAACTTTGTTGTAGGAGATTCTGAGCAGCCGCCCAGATATCCCATTGTGCCAAAATCCCCAGTGCAGCCGCACGCGCCATGTAGCCTGCACCGGAACAGTCCCGTTCATGGGCCTCTAAGGGACCCACCAGGAGGACGAAATCCGGCCGAGACAGAGACGCATTGGAGAGGCAATAATCCAAGGACCACGAGAAAGGACATTGGATGCAGGACATCACAGGTTGCACGCAAGTGAAATACGCAAAGCGAAAGGAAAGTCTATAGGACACACTGAGGGGCCGATTCCGATTCGGGCCGGAAATCTCTCCGACCGAGCCGGACCCGGAGAGATTTCCGACCGAATCGGACCCGTGCAGTCCGACCGAACGAGTACGATGCGCACGTATGCCATCGGACTCGAGTCGGTCGGACTCCCATTGAAGTCAATGGGAGCCTGTCGTACAACGCGTACGCGGGCTCCCATTGACTCAATGGGTGCGATGCTGGACAAGTGCGCCCCCTACAGCGTGTACGCGGCGAAGCGATTTGTGCCGTACACGCACAGGTAGGGGGACCCATGGGTCCCCCTGTGTGCGACTCGCGCGGCTCACCGCGTACAGGGGGGTCCGACACGGACCCCCAAAGTACGGCTCCGACAGCTCTTTTGAGCCAGAGTGCGCGGCTCGGTCGGACTGCTCGCGGCGCGCATCGTACTTACCCGGCCGGGGAACGTCTCCATTGCGCGGTGCGAGTCGTGTCCGTGTGAGTCGGTCGGTGCGGTTCGACCCGGGATCGAGTCGGTCGGAGCGGTCGGGACGCCCGGACGAGTCGGTCGGCGAATAAGCATCGTACTCGCTCGCCCGGACGCGAGTACGGATCGGTCGGGAAATAGGGCTCCGAATCGGATCCGGTTAAGCCGAATCCGATTCGGAGCCCTACCGGCCGAGATCGGAATCGGCCCCTTAGTGTCGCCAACGGCAGGATGCCAAAGCCGGTGAGGATGCGCTCACGGAGCATCTGGAGTCGACCTGGGTCGAGAAGGGCCCAAGGAAGTGCAGCGTTTGCGTAGTAAACAGACCAAAAGCAATATACCAGCCGCTAAGGCGAGGATCAACGGAAAGCCGCCAAAGACGCTGGAAAAAATGGAATGAATAAAAGCCGGTATTACACCAAAGATAGTTTGAAAGGAGGTAACAAGGCCAGAGCCCACAACTTTAAAAAAGTGCACCAGACCTTCAGTGCGTGATGCATTAAAAACACGGTGAATCAGTTCACCGAAATGTTGAGGGAGGTTTGTGTTCAAAAGGGCCTGTATTTCACTGTGGGTACTAGCCACCTGGAGGATGAATGTCTCCCGGGCGGATGTGAGCATAACCTCCTGGTTCAATAATAGCACCTTTATTCTGCTCAATTTATTGAAATCTGCCTTCAAAGTAGGAATGGAAGGCCAAATGGAACTATCTATGATGTCGTGCGGGGGAGGAAAAAGCACATTTTTGCAGCAGACAACCCTGTGGGAAACTGTTACAATATAGGGTATGCCGGCCAGCATGCCACAGCAGTCCTGAATATTCAGAAGCAGATAGCTACCATTTGCAAGCACAGTGAAAGTAGGAGAAATAGCAGGAGCAGTGTTTTAAAACACAAGCAAGATTAGGAGCCGAAACGTTACAAGCTCCGTGCAATTTAATGTTCTTGCAAATAAGGGAATGACCCACAGTAGAATCGCATGACTCCCCTGTGAGAAAAACTTCCTTTCCGTCCCTCAGGCATTTAAACATGAAAGGCAGGGACCAAAGTTCATGCAGGAAGGCACTGCCCAAGGGCTGAAAACGGCCCACAGGATAATGTTTCATGCACAAACTAAATTCAAATAAAGAAAAAGGCAAGGCGATAACCCCGTGAACTAGCCACATGGCAGAATCCAATTCCGCCACAGAGAATGGTAAGGGCTCTATTTTTTCGATATGTAACAGAGTGTATGTTGCATCTTTCATGGACATGAACTGCTGTTTTTCAGTTAAATTAAAAGGCAGAAATAAGGCAGAGGTGTTAGAAAAGTGCCAAGGGACTTTACCCATTTTAAGTGTTTGCAAAGTCCATGCAAACTGCATTACTGAACGCAATTGATTTTGACCATGATATAACACAGAGACATCATCTTGTACAATATCAACAACAGAGGAAACAATATTCTCTAATGTGTAAATGCGGGAAGACAGGGTATTAATACTATTGTCAACAACAGCAAGCACTTTTTCTAAATTTGCTTGATCGATTTTCTGTAGACGGGAAGCAGCTTCAATTTGCGAAAGCTTCCAGAGTTCATTGTAAGTTTCATAAATGAATCTCTTAGGTCGAGGGCCACGAGGCCCCAGAACAAAATCGGACAGATCAATGTTGCCTGACAGGAGGGATAAATGTTGTTTTACAGAATCTAATGAAGAGTGCTGCAACCACTGTTTACACAATTTACCAACAGAATATGTTGTAACTGTACGAGAGTCAGAAAACCTCGGGTCTTGCCTATCCTGTTTGTACCCAGGAACTGAGTCATGAAAACGCAGCTGGCAGGCATCCGCTGCCGTTGGCCAAGCCAACCAGGGTGACTGAACAAACGTAGAGATATTAAACGAATTGTTCTGAAACAAAGCTTGCACAGATGTAAGGGAGTTATTGAAATGCAAGCTTTCGTTAGGAGTGGAAGACAATACAGGAATGGAAGTTGCATTCAATTGTTTGAAAGTAGCCAAACCCCAACACGTTGTTTGATAGATGGTACGATTTAAAAATAAAATTTGGGCCGGAATGAGGCAAGCACGGTGCAAGGCTTCCGTGCCTCACACCTGCCATGGCTTGGAGCCCCAAATAGATTTCAAGTCAATGGTGTCCTTCCAGTACTCATAACCACCCACAGCTAAGGCGTTCAAAAAGGAACCCGAATATAGCAATTTGGTGTGGGTCAACATGATTTTCTGTGTGGATGAAGTGTTGAATTTAAAATAATAGGACCCAGGGTTTGATCTATCAAAGTCTGTAAAATAAGTAAACTTATTTCTAAGAGTCTGGGAGCTACCTGGCAAAGGGGTCGGACAATGTTCCCATTGGGTGTAATTAACAGGACCCCGAAGGGTACTTGGTTTATGGAGAAAGTGGTTGCCCCAATGCTGGTAACAATATAAATCGGCATAACTTGCAGAATTCATGTACAAATCTTCAGCATTAAAAGCAGCATAATATTTCAAATCAGTAAATAACGATTCAACTGCATGCACATCCCAATCATCAGAATGAATATTACTTTTAACGACATCACCCATTGAAACACGGAGGACATTTGGTATATTAATAATCTCGGTTGGTCCATGAATTTGGAAATTTACCGCATCCCATACGATGCCATCAGCGACTGGGAAAGCTGAAATGTTCACGAATGTGTGGTCACGCTTCATGATGTGTGATGAAGAATGCGGAGCCAAAGTTCCTGCGACACAGTTCACAGCAGAGCGTTCTGGTAAATAGTGACCATTGATGAGTAAAAAAAAAACTGTCACAAAGCCAATGGACATGAACAGAAAAATCAGGAATAGTACCAACCAGATGTATGTCCAGGGGGGAATCAAAAAATTGTCTCTGAACCAAGATACAAAAATACTGAATCTGGATGGGATAAGTGATGAGTTGGAATCCGAATCAAAGGAATAACGTGTTGGGCTCAGTGGCGTTGTTGGTAGGTGAGCCACCGACTCAGTGGCGGGGTAGGTATACTCAGTCTCCTCGTTGCAGGGGGAATCTGGGTAATCGAGTAAGCGATCAGGCAAATCTACCATCTCGATAGCAACATCAGTGACCGTTCGGGCTGGAGGGCCACAAACATTTGTCCGGGAAATGACTGGACAAGAGACCGCTGGTGTTACACTATTCAGGATTGGCCAGATGTTGTAGCTTGATATTTTCCACTGAGATGTATCTGTTCTCTTTGCGACCAGGAAGCGGTGGTAAGATGACTGTACAAGTACCCTTCAAGCCAAGGACTGGAACTGGTGCACGATAGGAGGGGCCAAATTCTTTTTTGTTCTCCACCTTCTCTCGAACCAGATCTCCAATCTTCGGAAGCCAGCCGGCAACCGGAATCTGCAGTGCAGCGTCTGTGGCTGAAGGTAAATGTTCGCTTGCAAGTTTGTCTCGGGCTTCTTGTAAGTCCTGTAACATAGTAGAATGGTTATCTACATCAAAGATTGCGGATTGCGCCGCCATGTCTTGACCATCAAGGTCGGGCACAAACATTCGTATGCCAAAGAACATTTCGTATGGGGTCCGCCCACCCAGAGGTCTTCTAGGGAGATTATTAAGTGCACGTTGTACGGTATACAAGTGGGCCAGCCAGTTCCTGCCAGTACCTAAGACTCTAGCTGTCAAGGATTGCTTTAAGTCACAGTTCATTCGTTCAACAATCGAATTGCCCTCAGGCCGATATGGAGACGAAAATTTCACCCGCACTCCCAGTGACCCCATCGCGTCCTTGTACGCCTTAGAGGCGAACGCTGGACCTTGGTCAGAATGGAAGGTGCCACAGGCAAAAATTCCCACAAAGACACGCAAATCCCTTATGACATTTCGAGCGTCAGCACTCCGTTGTGGCCAAACCCAGATGAAACGTGTGCACGAATCCACTGCAACCAAGATGTACTTATATGTAGTGTCAGAAGAAAATGGACCGCAGTGATCCAGGTAAACACACCCAAAAGGTCTGTTAGAAATGCAGAGCGGGGTTTGTGGTGGTCGTGTAACCGTGGAAGGCTTAATCTGCTGACAAACGTCACAAGAAAGCACATAAGTAAGGGTCTGTTTATATAAACCACGCCACCAGTAACGCTGCTGCAGGATGGAAACCGTCGCAGACACGCCAGCATGAGCCGAAGCCATGCCCTCGTGTGCGGCCGTTATCAAGGAAAGTCTGCGGTCCGCGTTGGGAATCAGCCGAACACCAACGTCTGGAATTTTTACGTAGGGAGCCTGTTCGGGACCTAGTTGATAAGAGTATTTGGAAGGGAAACCCCGTGGGTAATTAGCACCTTCCTTTGTCGCAGCAATAGCTGCCAAAATATCATTATCTATTTTAGTCATGGATCTTGTAACTGCTGAGACTGAGCACGTGGCTACTGCTGATTTGGCAGCTTCGTCCGCCAAACCGTTACCGACAGCGTGTGCGCCCACACGCTGGTGGCCAAGAGTGTGAATCACCTCTGTGAGAGGCAGACGTTGTTTCAGATCTGCCACTCGAACCCAAAGCATTTTATGCTTAATTGTGCTGCCTTTTGCATCTCTATGGTCGTTTTGCGACCAAAAGAGGTTGTCATTGAAAGACTGAACACAGTAGTAAGAATTGCATACAATAAGAGTTGTCACATCTGGACTTGCGAACTCAAGCGCGAGCACCAAAGCGCGCAGCTCGGCCAATTGTGCAGTACTGTCTCCTAGTGCCTGAGTGTGCACTACAGTTGATTTGAACTCACCGTTCACCATGGTACCTGCAACAATAGCACATGCTGCTGAATAAGCATGCTTGGAACCCGTGGCCGGTTGTGCCGAACCATCGGTATAGATAATACATTCGTATTCCTCAAGCGGTAGCAAAGACAGAGGAGGAGGATGAACGAATTCATACTGTAAAAACTCCTGTGTCTGAAGAGAAGAATCAAAGATAAAAGTGACATGCGGGGACGTCAAAGATGTTGCCCATGTATCCAACAGGGGTGCAAAGCTTTAGAGTTCGGTACATTTGCTTTCGTCACTGCCTCCAGGGCAGGATATGGTGTTATCACCAGAATGCGTTTCCCCTGTGCCAGTGCGCGTTCTTTTAGAATCGCCATCTGCACTGCAGTCAAAACGTTCTCAACAGAGGAGAAGCGCATTTCCGCGGAAGTGTAAAGATGTGACTTGTATGCAATCGGTACTGTGTCACCTTCGTTAAAGGTTAAGTACGTGAAACCCACTGCCCCTGGAACGATTCTAATCACCAGGTTTGTGTGGTTGTCACGAGTCAACAAGAATTTAGATTCAAGTAGATCTGACTGTAAAGACTGCAGTATAGAGGAATGCTCGGGAAGCCAGCATGACTTCGAAAAGTTAGGTTGTATCAAGGCATAAAGTGGCTTGATACGCTGGGCATATTCGGGAATGTAAGTACGCCCGAAGTTCAGAAAACCCAGTAAAGACTGAAGCTTCTTCAGAGTGGTTGGAGGGCACATTTCTCCCAAAAAATGGGGGGCTAAGCCCTTACCTTCATTGTTGAGCTCATAGCGCAAAACTAAAACGGTAAATTCAGCAATGTGAGATTTGGCAAAGTTAAATTTGTAACCTAAAACCGCAAATTCAAGAATAATGCGGTCCACTCGGGTAAGATGCGGGTATAATTCGTCGTCTGTCAGATAGATATCATCGACGTACGAAGACGCATCTGGGTCTATGCCGTCTAACAAAGAGACAACACGGGCGGCAAATACACCCGGACTGTTCTGGTAGCCCATGGGTAAACGCCGGAATTTGAAATTTTTACCACCGGAGGTAAAAGCGCTCCATTGGCTGCACTCCGGCGACAAGTTGTGCGTGTAAAATCCATTGGATAGATCAAGTGTTGTTTTATATTTTTTACGAACAAGACTGTCTACAAGCGCAGAACTGTGTGTATTTTGTGCCGCAAAGGTCCGACAATGGGAGTTCAATGTCGGTAATCCAAAACTAAGCGGTATGATCCGTCGGGTTTAGAAACCGCGAAAAGGGGATTATTCATGGGCGACACGCATGTTTCAATCACTCCTTGATATTCTAACTGTGTCAGAATTTCGGAAACGGGACCTTTAGCTTCCCGCTTGATGGGATATTGGGGTTGTGGTTGTGGCAGCGACCGCAAAAGGAATATCATGGGGGGGAGAGTCTTCATCCCAGCCCACGTGGTTGCGGTATAACGCTGGAGCCAGGGACACAGCCCATTCAGCTGCGCCAGCCTCCGCTTTGTCCTTGGGGACATGACGAGAAAAGCTCAGAAGGATTACCGCAGCAAGTTCGAATGGGGGCGGCCAATCCACCTCTGCCAACAGAATGTCGTAAGAAGAGGCCAGATTCTCCCAAAAAATCCCTTTAATAACACGCTGTATGTCACCTTCAATTTGAATGACAATATTATATAGTCTGTCAGGGGGTGCCACTCTGGTGTCTGCTGTCTCGACAGTAATGAATGTTTCAGTTGCTGTCGCCTCCACATGAGGAAGTAGTGCCTCCTGCACTATGGTAACTTCCGCTGCGCTGTCTAGGAGCGTCACTGCCCACGTCCAATTCAAGAGTCTCGTTCTCACCGTCTGTGGCATACCTCGCTGTTACAGCTGCAACTTTTTTCTTCTGAAACTGTGGGCGAGAACGTTGAAATTCTTCTGGTTTCCCTCGGCATTGCTGTCGAGGTTGGTCTCGTCCCTGTGGAGCCTCTCGACCCCTTCCTCTATCCTGGCGATCTCCTCCACCAGCCTGGGAGGTTGTTGGTGCCTGTGAAGAATGAGGAGAACGCGAATCAGGGACTTGAAATCTCTCTGGAGATTTAATTCTCACCCTATCACGCAAATCATAAGTGCGTTCAGAAGAGACGGAAACCGGGGATGTGCCTCGCGACCCCGGCTTCTTCTGTTGCTTACCCTGTTTTTTCAACCTCCAGCTCTTTTTAGTAAAGAACGGTTTCTCATCTTTCTCAGATTGAGTTTTCGGTTGTGGTTGCGATTGTGTTTGCGTTTTAGCAAAAGGCTTGACTCCCAGGCTATTGCGGCCAATTGTTTTGTAAGCCTGTGCAATAATTTTCGGTAATTCGCGTGGCTTGTCCGGTTCTTGGATCAAAGCCAAAGCATTAGCTACTTGAAAGTTAACTGCATCGCAAGGATCAAATCAGCTACTACATCGAACACTCCCACCAGTCTCATCCCTAATTCCACAGCCGCTTCAGGGCCATGCTCATCCTGCAGTCGTTTAATTACAGAGGGGAGAACGGTCATGGAAGGAGTGCCGAAACACTTCGCATATACTGCTGCGAATACCTTACCCCAGTTGTTGCATTATGTCAACTCGGGAATTAAGTCTTTTGGCAAACTAATCGTCAAAATCCTATGTTTTTCCACAGGAGAAGTATTTGGAAAAACTGCCTCCAGCTGGTCAAATTTTTCTGCAAGCCAATAAGGCAAATCGTCCTTATTTTGTGGGCGCTTGCCCATCACCGAATTAACCATGACGGGACTTATGGTTACACCGCCCGGCCCAGCTGGATGCGCTGCAACTCCAGGCGGGGCTCCCTGGATATTGCCTGTAACATACTGTACTAAAGCTCTGTGCACATGTACCAAAGACGTATGCAAGTCACGCAGTTCCGCAACTGCTAGCGTCATATAACGCGGATGTGGGGTATACCCGGCCAAAACTGGTCAAGTGGCCCCTTCAATCGATAAGGGGCCTAAACGAATCGGGGTAACCGGTTGGGGTAGGGCGCCATTAAACCAAACACGGTGTTGCCATGCCGTGAGCGGTACTTCAAGATTTCGATAAGGCCTATAAACTATAGGAGTAGCAGTGGCTGTATATTCATGGAACACATTATCCGTCCCATCCACCGCCGGGAAGGTTACCTCAAAGTGGTAAGCGGGATCCGCTTGTACCACAAAGATCAGATCGACACCCGAGTCAGCCATTCCATACACTGTCAAGTGAGCCCGGAGCGCTGCGCGGCTATGTGCCGCAATTTGGACAGCCATTTAAGGCTAACAATATTCAACAACCTAGTATGAGGCAGCACAATATAGGGTTTTATTTAAAAAACTTTTAACAACTTCAAGCTTGAAAGAACCTATAAAAACGTCAATATAGGAGGTATCACCCTCACACACGCTTCCGGAAGCGTCTGCGAAGGGGGTTGTGGACAAGCACAAGTACTACTCAAGCGTCTCGCAGATAAGCAGCCCACTCGTTGGTTGCGCCATGTTGTAGGGATTCTGCACATACACAGAGCTATGCACAGGATAATAGGACCTTGGAGTATAGTGGTGCACCAACCATGCACCTTAGTACCCACAATCCCAATCCGACCAGCTTTAGCGTCTCATTAGCAACGATGCTACCAATGATTAGACAACCCAGAACACGGTCTCTCTCTCTCTCAGGACTCGCGAGAGCAAGGACACCCTTTCATAACTCTCTCATACCTGTCCACAATGTGCGTAATAAGAGACACAGTATAGTTTAAAATGTTTATTTCAACTATCGTGCTCTAAGATACAGTACACGTGCCAGTACTATCAGCATAATGCATAAGGATAAAATAATGAGCATAGTTACAATTCCATAGAATACAAACGGGGAAAGCATTTCATAAAGCAGTGGATATAGGGCTAAATGACCATACCACCCTCCCCGTGCTAGTAGCTAGTTTATTATAAAAACAGAAGACCTCTGGGCATTGTCAGGCGAACCCCCATACCTCAATATCTAGATGCAAGGTTTACATCATCAGACAAGCACTGGAAAGGTTTTTCTCCAAGTGCCTCTAACAGTGAAATCACAATATTAAAAGCACACGAATTTCTCCAGTGCAGCTGTACTTAGTGTTATGTCTAAGTGCGAGGGACTGGCCGGGATCAGCAAGAACAAGGGACGTTGTTTTTCGACCTTGTACATGTTGTGCAGACGTAACCCAAAGGGAACAGGAGAAAAGGTGAAAGGCAGAAATGCAGACAGTTCTAAAATAGCCGGGCAGAAGCAGAGGCTGGAAAAACAAAGGCACAAAGTAACGTGCGCAAAAAAGGCACCATGGCAGTCAGGCCTAAGCCAACTTAGCAAGGCAGACCATGAGGCCACAAACCACATGACAATGGTGTAAAGGTGTGTGCATGGGGCTAGGCAGTGTGTTAATATACCGGGCAGGGGGAGAAAACAGCAAAATGCCAAATATAGAAAATATGCTTTGTGTTACTTTGCTCCCTTACGCAACACAATAACCCTGTTTGCTGCGCTGCGGTACACTATATTTAAGTAACTCTGCCCCACTATATCAGAAAAGGGGGAGAATAGTGCAGAGATATGCACCTAATTTGGCTGCCAAGATGTAAACACCGAACACATTAATTAACAAGAGCCAGTGGGGGAAAAAGATCAGATTCGATTCCAATTTACTGTACCTCCCCCTTCTGATATAAGTAACCTAAATGGGTGCTTAAGGAGACCTGTTACTAGGGTCACTTCAGTGCTCTACAACTACAATACCCATGCACAACCAACAGCAAAACCAAGGCTCACTTGCTCTTACTGTCAGCAAACCTTATAACAGCTTTTGATACTATGGCTCATAATACACTACTAGCCCAAGTTAGGTTCATGACCTGAGTCTGAGAGGAAGTGCTAATGTCTTTCAGTAAATATCTATTGGTCAATACAAAGAGAATCTTGCCTGAATACTCAGATGAGGATCCACAGGGCTGCTCACTGTCTCCTGTAGCTTTTCATAATAATTTTCGAAGTCATGGGTATCCTATTCAGTTTGTGAAGTTGTCATGTAGGTCATAACATTAGAGGAAGAGTTTAAGATATAGAGAAATCGAGAGGGAAGATGAGGGTCAAGAAAGAGGGAGAAAGATTAAAGACACATTTCAAATAACTAGGCAGTCCAGGATGTCTGCCTCTATAGTATCAATCTCAAATTGTTTGACATAAGCAGCTCCTGCATAGCTACTGGACACATTATACTCTTAACCATTGTTTCTTTTTTTTTTTTTCTTTTTTTTTTTTTCACCATCAGTTTTTCATTTATTATTTACCAAAAAAAACATACAGTATTATACAGGTTTCGTTTTACACCAAAAGGATAATCAAAGGAAAAAAAAAAAGAACAGTGAGACAGGGAATAAATTAAAACTAGTCATCTGATTGGTGTATCTTCAGCAAAGCGGTCAGAAAAAACAAAGTTAATTGAATCTGCAACATTCCGGATGCCCACCCCTCAAATAAGAAAAGAGTAAAAAAGGCTGTTGAAATCATAACAGATGTTATTTAGGATTATGGCTGGGGTCGCTCCAATCTAGCCTTCCAATCCATTACTGGAGCCCAGATAAGTTTCCCTAATTTCCTAGCTTTCCACCCTTTCTTCTCGTAAAGACCCTTTTCTAGACTATAGATGGCTAAAAGCCGTGATACCCATTGTTGAAAGGTGGGAGGGTTGAAGTCCTTCCATGCGGCTGCCACACAGATCCTAACAACCGCCATAGCAAGAAATAAAAATTCACGGTGAGCTACATGAACTCCATCCCTGCCCACACCTAAAACCACTAATTCATCGGATAATCTTATTTGGATCCTCAAAGTTTGACCCATAAAGTGTTCAATTGCCCTTTTCAAAGGGTCCAGCATAGGACAAGAGGCGAACATATGTACCGTATCGGCCTCCGCACTACGACAGCGCGGGCAATAAATGCCCATAGTCCCCCCCATTGGGCTATTTTTGCAGGAGTATAATAAAGTTCAAAGAGGGTTTTAAAATGTTGAGCTTGTAGATTAGCTACCTTCAATACCGTACATCCTAACTTAAGTGAGGTTAAAAACTCACTCCCTTCAATATCAAGCTTCCCCCGCCATTTCTCAGAATATTTTCCCAGATCATCATTTTGATGCTGATTTAACTCACTATAAATCTGGGTGATGGAGCACCCTTCAGGATTTTGCACCGTTTCCACAACTGTGTCTCTGTCGAATGTTCTTGTTCCCCCAGTTTTCTTTACAAGGGCCGACCGAATCTGTAAAAATTTAAAAAATTCCCTGCGCTCCAAATTAAACCGGATTTGGGCTCTTTCGAATGTAATTATACCATCAGAGTCTATAATATCACCAACCGTCTTGACACCCAACCCGTCCCACCGCCTCATTACAACATCATGAAAAACCTCAGGTAAAGATGGATTCCTAAATAGAGGAGTATAACGGTTCGTTCTGCCCAATCCCAGCTTTTTCCTAACAGAAGACCAAACAAATATTGCTGCTCCCAAAGTCTTAAATTTAGTTTTTTTATAATAGCTGGCCTCGCTGAAGCTCAAAAGCCAATTGCGCGCTTCACCATCTATAAGTAGGTCATATACATCCGGTACGGCGTCATCATCCCTCCACCTATCAGTAACCGTGCCTTCTAATAGCCCACGCATATATTGTAATGCTGCGGCCCAATAATATAATCTTAAGTCAGGCACTGCCCAGCCCCCTTTCTCCCTGGGGAGGGACATAAATTTAAGTGCCCTTCTCGTCTTCCCCTGTGCCCAAATAAAATTATTTATCATTCTTTCCATTTCTTTAAACCAAAAGGTCTCAAACTTCAGGGGTATCGTTCTAAACAAATATAAGACTTTTGGGAGGAATATCATCTTAATAATATTACATCTTCCCACAATCGAAAAGTGTAAATTATTCAACCTATTAAAATCCGTCCTTGATTTCCGGATCACTGGTGCAAGATTCTTTTCAACGACCTTGGCTAAATCCGATGTGATAACAACCCCTAGATAAGTGGCCGAATCGGTCACTCTTGGATCTACCAAGTTGGTTTTCTTATTAACAACGATTTGCGTCTTCCCCCGATTGAGTCTATAACCAGAAACTGCCCCAAAGCGCTCTGCCTCATGTTCAATTTCGTATAGAGCTACAGAGGGGTTAGCAGCCGTAATTGCCAGGTCGTCTGCATAGCCCAAGATCTTTGTTTCAAATCCGTTAAGCCGTATTGGGAGAATGCCTTTGTTCACCTCTAGTCTCCTAATTAAAGGATCAATATAAAAAGCAAAAAGAAGGGGTGAACACGGGCACCCCTGCCTAGTTCCTCGCATGATATCTATTGGATCACTCTGCCCCCCATAACACGGAGTCGAATCTTAGGGTTCCTATACAACGCTTGTATAGCTCTTATGCACCCCTTGCCAATACCTACATTCTCCAACACAGACCAGAGGAAGCCCCACGAGACCCTATCGAACGCCTTCTCCGCGTCAAGCAGTATAACCGCCATAGGGTCTCGTGTGACTGAGGTGCCATCGAACAGAATGCAAACTCTCCTAATATGTTCAGCAGTACCCCTGCCAGGGATAAAGCCATGGTGGCGGGTCGAAATAACCTTCCCTATATTTGTGCTAAGTCGGTTGGCTAAAATTTTTGAATAAATCTTTGCGTCGCTGTTCATTAGGCTAATAGGCCTATAAGATCCAGGTTCGTTAGGGGGTTTGCCTTTCTTTAAAAAAATGATCATACTTGCTTCTCCCCATGACTGCGGAGGTATTTGTCCATTCTGTACCTGGCACATTACGCAACATAAAACTTCCCCCAAAACTGAAAAAAAGATTTTATAAAATTCTAGCGGAATAAGATCAGGGCCTACCGCCTTGCCTGATGGTAAATCTTTAATGGCTCCCTGAATTTCTTCATTTGAGAAGCAAACATCCAAGGCTGTGGAATCTTCTATAGAAAATGCCTCAGCGGGGGCTAGTTCTAGATAGTCCCTTACATCTTTAGCATCCCTAACAATGTCCTCACTATATAAATTTTGATAATACTCATAAAATACATTACAGATATCCTTAGGGGTAGTAGCAACCGTCCCATCCGATGTTTTAATCTCCGCGATATCCCCCTAGTGGCTATCTGTCTAGTCCTTACTGCTAAAATATGACCAACTTGTTCACTATATTCATGGTGGGTTTGTTTCCACGCCAAGAATTTACCAGCTGCTTTCGCAGCAATGATGTCCCCTGCGGTGGCTTTTGCTAATGCCAGTTTCTGTGCAATCTCGTCAATGTTAAGACTAGAGCCGATTACCCTAACCAATTCTTCTTCTAGATCCGCAATTAATCTTTGTGTGGCCTCCATCTCCAATTTTTCCATCTTATTCCGTCTCAAAGAGTAGCTCATAGTTTCCCCCTAATTCCTGCCTTAAGAGCATCCCAAACTACCCCAAGCTCGACACTCCCCAGGTTAACCTCAAGAAATTCTTTAAGCCATTTATTCATATGCTCTACGTATTTTACATCCTGTAGTAAGGCTCGTTCAAACGTCCAGCATGATCCCTGTGGGATTACCGCGGGCTTTTGGATCTCTAGAACCAAGGGGTTATGATCAGATACCAGTCGTGGTAGTTTTTTAATTTTACAAAGAGAAAGGAAAGAAGAAGAAACTAGAAAATAATCTAAACGAGCTACGACCCTATGGGGTGCTGAATAGTACGTACTCCCTATCCCCGAAGGGGATGATTGCTCCCATACATCCGTAAGTCCGTTATCATCCATCAATTGGATTAAGGCCCTATGGCCTTTCTTTTTACGGCCTACAAATTTAGCTGGGTCTCTTTTCCACAGCCCATTTAAGCCATTAATATTAAAATCCCCACACACAATGATCGGAAGAGGCCAATTAGCCAATTGCATATTAACATAATTAAACATTTCAGGATCATCAACCGTAGGTCCATAAACTGAACAAAGCGTAAAAATAAGTCCTGGTATTTGACACTCCACAATTACCCATCGGCCATACTTATCAGATAGACATTTTTTAACCGATGTCCCCTTTCTTTTGGCGAGTATTGCCACCCCCCGAGTCCTAGTCCCTTGTGAAGTACATGCTATAAGGTGAAATCCCAGCTGTTCTAAGAGAGACTTTCGAGACCCCTCAATATGCGTCTCCTGTAAGCAGACAATGTCAGCTCGCAGGGTCTTAAGATATTCTCTTACCATCCTTCTTTTAGCGGCATCATTCAGCCCACATACATTAATAGTTACTATTCTCATGTTGTGTGTGGTTTATCAAACTGCCTAAAACCTGACACCTAGTGTATTGTCCCTGTTCCAATTTTTTGCATGTCTGAATTCCAAGGTTCCTTTCCTTACTAGATGGTGAATTTTTCCCCCAGTATTTCCCTCCCCAAGCCCCCTCTTAGCACCCCTTTGCCCTCCCTGCCCCCAAACCCAACCCCTCCCTCCTCCCTCCACCTATAATGTGAAGCAAGCAGACCTAAGGTCTCTGTGATGGAGCCTGAAAGTCGACCCCCTTTCTGCCAGCCTATCTAATTCCTAGATGCCCTACAATTCATAATTATCATACATTTTGCAATTTTTATTGAGCTCCACCCATCCCCCCCCTTTTTTTTTTTTTCCCCGCATCCACCGGATTTCCCCCTTTGGATTTTAAATATTTTTTGTTATAATTTTTGTTTTAAACAGTGCCACTCCAAAGAATCATATAGCCTTTTAAAAAAAAAGCTCCTATGTTCCTGGCAGTGAATACCCAATTAGGCCTATCTTTAAGGTTTTAAAGAATCCATATAAGCTTTAGCTTGAATTTCAGAGGAGAAAACTCTAGATATGTTCTTATAAATGATCTTTAGCCTTGCAGGATTCATCAAATATGCTTGCGCTCCTGTAGCGTGACAAGGCTGAATCAATTCTCTTAATCGCCAACGTCTTTCCACGGTTACATGGCAGTAATCTGGCTTCGTGAAGAAAGACTGGTTCTCAAAAGTTCGCTTGGCGTTTGGGCGCGCTTTGGAGTAGATCTCTTCGCGCAGTAAAAGTTTCCAAAGTAAATTAAGATTGCTCTTGGCAATGCGATTCCGTCCCTGCTTGGATGAGGAGATTTCTTAGGCATCATGGGAAAGCGATGTACGCGCTGAATCTCAATCTCCCAATTCCAATGATGGAGTTCTGGAAAGGCCCCTTCATCAACCTCAAGTTGTAGGCCCTCATATCATCACCTTCTGCGCCTTCTTCAATACCAAGAATACGGAGGTTATTGCGTCTTTGCCTATTCTCAAAATCCTCCATTTTCCATTGGAGATCTTTAAACTGCTTATCATATGATTCCGCCTGTACCTGAGCCCTCTCCAAATTATCCTCTAGTGTACTTGTGCGTTCTTCTACATGGGTCAGCCTTGCATTTGTATCTGTACAAGCCTTAGCCATTTTTCTTACTGCGCCTTGAAGCTTCATTGTTGCCAATCTATTTTTCTTTCCGTCCATCCGGGACTCATCTTTCAGTTGTTTAATAGAATCAAAGATCATTTTTAAAGAAGGTGCAGACTCGTCGCCTTCTTCGCCCCCCTGCCCTATATGGTCTGGATAAGTACTCCTAGTAGCAGAATAATCCCATTTCAAAGTGGGGTCCGAGCTTCCTCTGCTATCTCTGCGGAGGCCCTCTCTGCTTTTCTCCAGAGTTTGGCCATCTCTTTGTTTCTTCAGAAGTTTCTTTCTTCTGACCACTGTATCTTTCTGTGATGTACCGGGGCTAATAGAGGAGCTAGAGAACTGAATATTGCTACTCACGTCTACCTCAGACGGGCTGAGTTCGGAGCCATCAGTCACTGAAAAAAACTTGTCCCCGGGATCTAGCGTGTCTTCAGGGTCGTTACTAATTATAATCCCCTCTATTAACTTGCTCGTGTTCAACTGGTCCTTGGCAGCTGCAGGATCTTCCAGTACAGGGATTAGTCCAAGAACGGTACCCTGCTGTGCTTTCTCCATTGGCCGTGCATGTCCCAAATCAAAATTTTCTGGTGGGCTACCGCTTGCTCTAATTTGGCTGAGCTCAGCCGCGGAGTCAGCTTGGGACACATACTCTGGGGTATTTACGAGATGCATATCCAAAATAGCATTCACATTTGCCTCAACTTGCCGATTTTCCCCCATCGTAATGATGCCATTATTAGAAACTGGCAGTGTAGCAGAAAAAAAATCTGTGATGCTATTTCGTTTTCCCAAGTCCTTAGGTCCTGTCTTTGTCCCTTTAGCCCCTGTGCCACTGCCGCTTATTTCCCCTTTTTTACAAACAACGCCGCTCTCACCTTTCTTCAAACAGTCCTGGGAGACCATGCCTTTTGCACTTGCAGTGCCCATTGCTCTACCTCCCTTGGCTACCACGGAGCCAACGTTCTCCCTGGCTTCTGCGCTTGCCTGCGCATCCGTAGCTTTCCCTCGGACTCCGCGGTTACCCTTCGGAGGCATCTTTCCAGCTTCAGCTTGCTTGGTGCGCCGTACCGCTGCAAGCCACTCGGCCTCTTCCGATGAGTCCGCCCCTCTTCCTCCGTGCTCGGACGAAATCCAAAGGAGCTCTGCCAACACTGCCCGAGCTGTTACCAGCGCAGCCGTCAAAAGTTCCTCCACAACCGCAAGAACATCGAAATCGCCTTTCCCCAATCGGTAAGTCATAGGGGGGGCGTCCGCTCCTTTATTGTGGTGGGTTAAGCTGTTCGGCATCCGTTACTAGACCAAACAGACTCTCTGGCAGCTAGGGGTGATCACCACGGCCGTCAGTCAGGCGCCATCTTGCTTCGCCACCTCTTAACCATTGTTTCTGATGAGAAATGTATACTTTGATAACCAAAAAATGAAAGGACGATGATTAGCAAAGAAGTGCATTCTGGGAGAATATGTGATGATTTCATATCCTAAAAAGATCAAATAAAACTGACAGCAATCGGAGAGTAATACTGGAGCTACATTTCCAATCCCACATTTTCTTTGACTCTTTCTTTCTTTCTGTCGCTCAATCTCTCTCTCTTGTTCCTTCTTTTTCTCAAATTTTTCTCTCTGTCTTTCCCCCCTCAGCTTTGAATGCTGACACAGCATCTGGTCGGAGTAAGGCAAATATGCACAATCTTCATCAGAGCAGTTTATTTTTTCAACTGAGTAGCCAGTTCCTACACTCTCATTTTCATTGTATTGATTAAGAGAATTGTACTGCTATCCTCAAACTCTGTAGATATTTCCCCTGGTCAAGTGGCTGGTCAAGGTAGAACTGGTAAATAAACATCGCTAGACAAGCTTAAGGGGTCGATGGCATACCTTCACATTCTGGCCCCAAAAGTGGTGCATCAAGGAAAAGCCTCTGTTCGATTCATCCTGCAGCTCTATTACAACCAAATATAAGGAGTTTTCTCAGGTTCCCACGGTAGGCAGAGTTTACTGGGAAAAATTGTAACAGTTATTCTCATTTAGAACTGGTGTTCTTGGACAGCAAAACTGTTGCACTCAACCTGATTGACCAAGTACTTAATTTTATCATTTAATTCTCTGACAGCAATAGGGTTGAGCAATTAAGACTTACTCTAGGTGGTGATGTGGGGGTTAAACCCTCAGAAACAATGTAACATTTTAGAGGTACTGTGCATCTTCACCCATGAGGAACCAAATAACTACAGGAAAACATATGCTATCATTTAAGGGAATATCACATGATCTGATGATGTTCTTCTAGCCTTCGGGCTAGAGGAAGACTGCCCAGTCAAATGGCCTTGAACAGAGGAAGCATATAGGGCATATAGGCGCCATCCCACTTCTTTTTCTCCATCATACAGAAGGTCAGAAATTGTAAAATGCACTGTTCCAAACTCTTGCATTGATAAGGTAAAACACATGAAAATTAACTATGTATGTCCCATGAGTCATCATTGATCCACATACATCTCAACAAACATGCACAGTGTTAATGGTTCAGAGTGTTGATACTGAGAAAACTCTATTAGACAAGCGGAGACTAAAATCGAGTATCTCAGCGATCACAAACTGATGACAGCCTTTCATCATAGAAGCAATGTGATAGACTTTGTAGGGTTCAATTAGGCTTGGCACTATCAATCGCTTTGTTAGAATAATGTACAACTTGCAATGCCACAGAAATATCACAAGGGAGATGAGGCTCCCTGAGATGGACGGGTGCATCCTATCAATGCAAAGGATATCTTGGTTGCTTCTGTTGTGTTTATGTAGCATGTGTATATGTCTGCATGTGTGTGTGTCTGTGTGTGCATGTGTGAATGTGTGATGGGGAAAACAGAAGTCATACATTAGGGGGTACATGGCTGTTAGAAATAGGGTTTCTGGTTGGCGAAGGTGATGCGCTCAGCCATGCAGAACCCACCACTCTAGTCAGGGTAAGCTAGATACACAACAAAGATAACCTGTGCTCACTGTCTGTTGCTTGGCACAGACCAGTCAGGCTTATCATCGGAGGTAATGTGTAAAGTATTTGTGCAACACGCACACACACAGTACCAAAATGAATACACCACAAAAAGACTCCACACAGGTTTACAAAAATAGATTATTATATTTTAAGCACATTAAGACCAAAATGATTAAAATACAGTATATACTTTTCAAGATATGCACTTTCAAATTGTTAGAAATGGGGGTCTCTAGTTGGCAGAGATAGGTACCTTTGTCCAAATAGGGACCCTTGCTTCTAGTCAGGGTAAGGGGATACACACTTTAGATAACCCCTGCTCACCCCCTGGGTAGCTTGGCACAAGCAGACAGACTTATCCCAAAGGCAATGTGTAAAGTATTTGTACTCAAAACACACAGTAATACAGTGATAACACCACAAATGGACACCACACCAGTTTAGAAAACTAAAGTATCTTTATCTAAACTCAACAAGATCAAAAACGACAAAAATTCAACATACAAGTATTAACAAGATGACTTTTAAAGGTTTCAAACAACTTAGTCCATAGAAAACTATGGATGCGTGATTCTCTCAAAGTACCTGCAGTTGCAACAAAATCCACAAGGCCAAACAGCCGCAGTGATGGGAAGCGTCGGAAAACAAAGAGATGCGTCAGTTCCTGAGACCCTTGGGAGGCAATGCAACAGTTTTGCTGCACGCAGGAGAAGTGATGCGTCGAATCCGGTCTGTAGAGGGAAGTGATGCGTCAATTCCGAGACGGTTCTGGTCTGCGGGTGCTGCATTGGGAAAACTTGGCGCACAGGTACGATGCGTGGAAATCTGGGATGCGTCGGCGATCGATGCGGCGGCATTGTGCGGTGCTGCGTCGGTTTCTTCAGCCGCGATCCCTTGATGTGTTGGTTCTTGGAGCAGCAGCGACAGGCGCTGCATCGGTTTCGGCAGTGGCGATGCGTGGAGATTCTTCTCGCACACGGTGCTGCGTCGGGAAAACTGCTGCAGGAAGAGCGATGCGTCGATTTTCTTGTAGTTGGGTTGATTTTCCAGCTCCCAACAGCAAAAACAACCTCCAGAGACCCAACACAGTCACAGGCACCTCTTGGCAGGTTAGAACTCCCAGCAAGGAAGTTCAGAGGAGTTGGGGGTGAAGTCTTTGTGTCCCTGAGACTTCAGAACAGGAGGCAAGCCCTTGGAGATCTTCCTCAAGCAGGGGGACACAGTACACAGCAAAGTCCTTCTCCTTTCCTTGGCAGAAACAGGTACTGCAGGTCAACCCCAGACAGCACACAGCAAAGGGGCAGTGCTTCTCCTCAGTTTCTCCAGCTCTTCTCCTTGGCAAAGGTTCCTCTTGATTCCAGAAGTAGTCTAAAGTTCAGGGGTTTTAGGTCTAATACTTATACCCCAAAATGTCTTTGTTCTCTTTGTGCAAGGGTCTCTGAGCCCAGTCCAAACCAGTTCTGTCCTCACTGGTGCAGTATGACTACAGGAGGTGGAGACAGCATTTTGCAAGGGAGACAGGCCCTATTCAGGTGCAAAGAAATCTCCTCCCACTACTCTAAATTCAGCCAAGGTCTATACAGCTCAGCTCTGAGTCATCCAGGAAGGCCAGGCACACCTCAACCCCCCCAGTAGCTGTCTACAGTAAATGCACATCCCCAGCCCCTGTCACTTCAAAACCAGACAGTCAATACACAAACAGGCAGAGACACACAGAATGGTTAAACAAGAAAATGCTTACTTTCTGAAAGTGATACAAAAGGGGATGATGGACGGAACGTTTGAGCCAATCAAACACTCACCCCCAGTCAACTGATCTGGGTTTAATCCATCATCATTCTTTAGCTCACTCCACCACCCCAGTTCAGACATGGCCATATGCAAATCAGTCTGACCCTGTGCCTCATGGGAACAGTCCAGCCCGAACTGCCAAGCCATGTCTTCCCTGGACCGGAAACAAGCATCCTAGGACCGGTTTCTGGCATTCCAGCCGTCATCAGCCAGGCTTGCTTGAATCCAGTGGCAAAGTGAGCAAGGGACCCACGTCTGGGCATACCCCCGCCAACTTAGGGCGAACAAAGCGATACAAAAGGGGATGATGGACGGAACGTTTGAGCCAATCAAACACTCACCCCCAGTCAACTGATCTGGGTTTAATTCATCATCATTCTTTCGCTCACTCCACCACCCCAGTTCAGACATGGCCATATGCAAATCAGTCTGACCCTGTGCCTCATGGGAACAGTCCAGCCCGAACTGCCAAGCCATGTCTTCCCTGGACCGGAAACAAGCATCCTAGGACCGGTTTCTGGCATTCCAGCCGTCATCAGCCAGGCTTGCTTGAATCCAGTGGCAAAGTGAGAAAGTGGCATTTTCAAACACAAAATTTAAAAACCATCTTTACTAAAAGATGTGTTATTAAATCCTGAATTCAGAGAGCTTAAACTTTATTTCTCTATCTTGTCCCAATGGGAATTTATGCTTGTAAGATGTTACAAAGCATTTCCCATTCTATCCTATGGGCAAGATAGCCTTTCAATAGTTAAAAACGAAATTGGCAGTATTTCACTGTCAGGACATGTCACACACACCAGTACATGTCCTACCTTTCACATACACTGCACCCTGCCCAGGGGGGTTCCTTGGGCCTACCATAGGGGTGCCTTACATGTAGAAAAAGGGAAGGTTAGGGCCTAGCAAGTGGGTGCACTTGCCAAGTCGACATGGCAGTTAACAACTGCGCACAGACACTGCAGTGGCAGGCCCGAGTTACCTTTTCAGAGCTACTCCTGTGGGTGGCACAATCAGTGCTGCAGGCCCACTAGTACCATTTGACTTACAGGGCCTGGCACACTTCAGTGCACTTTACTAGGGGCTTACCAGTAAATCAAATATGACAATCAGGGAGAACCAATTGTAACAACAATTTACACAGGGAGCACTTGCACTTTGACACTGATCAGCAGTGGCAAAGTGCCCAAAGCATCTAAGCCTGCAAAAACGAAATCCAGCACAGCATCAAAAATACAGGAGGTAGAGGCAAAAATTCAGGGAAAACCACGCCAAAGATGCCAAGTCTAACACAAATATATGAGGGTACTCCTTGTTGTCCTGAACAAAATAAAGGTAAAGCGATCAAAATTGAATAAGTACTCTTCAAGTTAGGCACTTTGCAAAATATCACATTAAAGGCATAAAATGACCATCTTGTTCAGAAGCTCCTTCGCTTCTTTTGGGTTCTTTACGATAGAAAGAAAGCACATGAACTGCCTCCTTGTGGGAGCACAAAAGTAATACCCGCAACTGAACACAGTGATAACAACAGCCCTCCCGATCAGCTAGGTACAGGGCTTAAAAGAATACTTGCACCTGCACTGAACCACTCAGTGCTCCATTAGTCTCCGAGTACCGGTGTAAATGAGGATTTTCAGACACGCAGGTCAGCTAATGGGGCCACATGGGTCCTGTTTCAGGTTTACAGTACTGTAGGATCACATCACTGGGGCTCTCCTATGGGAAGGCAGGGAGGTGCTGGATCGCTCAGGTCGGTGCTAGCAGCAGACATAGTAGTCCATTGCCAAAGGTGAGCGGTCGCTGCAGGCATGCAGTGTCAGCTCCACCCACGGGTGAGGCCAGCCCTGGAGGACATGAAGTTTCTGTTGTCACAGGGACCAGGTGGGCTGCGCTCACAGGGTTACCCTTGGCGCTGTGGCATTGGAGGTGATAATCGGATGTTTGATCTGGCCGCAAAGTAGTCACTCGATCCCAGACAGAACAGAGCGCCGCATCTCGACATCAGGGGGCACAAAGTCACTGACTGGACATACGCTGGGTCCCCAGCACCAGAACCCTTCCCGCTAGAAGAGGGAAGTACTGATCTAGGTTACTTGGAACTGCTGGACTCAGAGTCCAACGTCAGTGATGGTACAATGGAGTCCTTGATGGCCCTGAGGGCTGAGACTCCAAAACACGGGGCAAGCCAACAAGCCTTTGGAGACCACTTGTAGTAAAGCACAGCAGTAGGCATCAGCCAGCAGGCTAGCAACATGAGGCAGGTAGCAAAGTGACAATCCCTCCTGCAGCACAGCAATTAGCAAGCATCAGGCCAACACAGTAAAGCAGTTAGCAAAGTGGCAGTCCCTCCTGGAAGCTTGTTTGAAATCAGTAGAGGTGTTTTTGGTGGACGTGCCACCGTGGAGCCCTTCATCTGTTAGCAGATGTTGCCTTTGAGGATAAAGTCCTTGGTCTGTTTATAGAGACTTGGCCACCAATAGCGTTTCTGCAATAATGAAACTGTGGCAGCCACCCCTGTGTGTGTAGATGCAAGACCCTCATGTGCAGCTATAATTGAACCTCACCTGGGGTCCACATTTGGTATTACTCTATCCCCCACTTCAGGAATGTCAGCAAATGGTATGTTTTGTGCATCTATCTTGTAGGCGTACTTGAGTGGAAAGCCTTTTGGTTGGTGAGTGTCATTAAGTGCAGCGTTGACAGCCGTCATGATGTCTGTGTCTGTTCTCATACTTGAATAAGTAATTGCAGAACCTTTCAGCATTGCTATTAATGTGCTGGGTTAATTATGTCATGGTGTACAAGTAAGAAAATCAAGAAACTTAATAAACTATAGGTGGCTGATATTTGAGATTCGTAATCAAAAGGTTGCACACCCCTGAATATGAGAAAGTGAAACAACCTATCCGAGCAAGGTTACAATTTAGTTTACCTCCATTTAAATTTAAATTAGTAAGATAGTTTGCAGTTCCTTCTGGCAATGTGCAAATGTAGAGCCAGAAAAGTCTGGTTACAGGTCAAAAAAGTGTCTGATTAGCAGGGGTCAGAGCTCCATTACTTATACCCTGAAACACCTTTGAAGGGGAGATCACTTCAAAGAAGAGTCTTTGAAGTGCACAGGTCCCCTTTCAGCCCAGTACAGTCAGCCAGGTTAACCATGAGCGGTTGATCAATGCTTTGGGTGAGGGCAGGACACTACCTATTGAAGTGTACCTGTCGGTCCCTCCCCATCCCTTTGCCCAGGCAGACCCATCAGTATGCAAATGAATGCAGATGCATCTGAGTGTCCTGTGTTTGTGGTTGTCTAGAGGGAATGTACAAAGTGGAGCTGTCACCCAAACTCAGAAGTGTATTGGAGACAGGCTGTAAGGCACACAAAGAGCAGATAAATGCCCACTTTTTAAAAGTGGCACTCCAAAATTAGTAATGCCAAATCCAACTTTACCAGTAAAGAGGATTTGTTATTACCAATCCAAAGATATATAAAATATCAAACAGCTACTCATCTGCAATCAGGAATTACAGCTTAAAAGTGTTTTACGGAATCCCCAATGATAACCTATGAGTGGATCATGTCTCACAGTAGTTTAACACAAATTTGGGTGATTGTCACTACCAGGACATGTAAAACATATAGGTACATATCCTAAGAATTACTTACATGGCACCTTGCCATTAGGGTACAGAAGGGCCTACCTTAGGGATGACATATATGTAATAAAAGAGGAGTTTACGGCTAGGCAACTAGTTGTAAATGCCAAGGTGCAGTGTCAGTTGACTGCACACACAGGCCCTCCAATATCTGGTCTGAGATAGGTTTGAAAGGCTACTTATGTGGGGGGGTGGAAACAATCAGTGCTGCAGGCCCACTAGTAGCATTGAAATACAGGCCCTGGGTATATGGGATACCATGTTACAAGGGACTTACTAGTAAATCAAATATGCTAATCAGGTATATGCCAATCACAAAAATGTTTAGGTAGAGCTTATGCACTTTAGCACTGGTTAGCAGTGGTAAAGTACTCAGAGTCTTAAAGCCCACAGAACAAGGTCAGAAAAAGAGGAGGAGGAAGGCAAAAAGTTTGGGGGTAACTCTGCAAAAGGACTAATTCCAACACTGACCATTAAAAACCCTACTAAGCCACAATGAAAAAATAGGATGTGAATGGGTGTGGAGACTTATTCTTTCCTGGTAATATGCTGGCTGTTGGAAAGGGAACGTCCCCTGTGTGGTGTACAGTTGTATTCCTTTGTCCTTGGTGCCCAACTTCGAACACCTGATATCCTGGTTGTTGATTTTGACCCCAGCCTCATGCTAATGTTTTCTGTATGCAAAGGACTCGGGCTGTCCGTTAACATGAGTAAGCTCCTGGGCCTGTCCTACACCTATAGGGGCACACAAAGGGTTAGACTTACCATTCTTTGATGCAATGCAGTGCAACCAGGGGCGGCTCCTCTGTTAGGGCGGAGGGGCGTTGCCCCACTGCTTTCTTGCAGTGTGAGAAGCAGAAACATAAAATGGTAAAACTACCATTTTATGTTTCTGCTTCTCGCACTGTGAGAAAGCAGAAGTGCCTGGTTGTGGGCGGTTGGGTGTGCGGGTCTGCTTGAAAGCAGGGGAGGTGTGGCTAGCCCACTGTTGTGGACCCTGAGTGTTTGGTCGGCCCTCTGGGGCCGACCAAAGCAGTCATGAGCACTCTCCCTTTTCTCTATGTAGGCTGCATGCAGCCTACATAGGGAAAATGGCCTCCCATTAGGCGCCTGGCTGGGCGCTGTCCGCACCAATCACAATGCTGCCATTGCAGCGTTGTGATTGGCGGAGGGGAGGGAGGCTGCCTGTGGGTGTCTGCTTCCCGAGGAGAGCTGCGGCAGCAGGAAAACGTGGGACCTGGGGGAAGGTAAGTTTTATTTTATTTGAACTAAACATCTCCCGCCACCCCATGCGCGACCCCCACACAATCCCCCCCACACAATCCCCCCCACCCACCCGTCATGCCGGCCGCGACTGTGTGTCTGCATTATCTGCACCAGTTATTTCCACCAGTTCCAGTGTTTATACATAAGACATACCTTTATTTTTGGGGATGCATAGATTGATCCTCATGTTAAAAATGCGTGCCTTCTTTGAGGTACGCGCCCTAAAATACCGAAAGTGGCACAGATATCGCCTAGTTAAACTGTTCCAATTGAATGACCTATGGCGTGTGAGGCTGAATATGTCCTGCCCTTGGGGGAACCTGCATGTTACGCACACTCAGTTCATGTGCTTATTTTGAGCATCAATCGATAGAGTTGTTTACTTTGGTTTTTCGGTCGCGAGGTTCCGTATATATGTTTGAGTACATGTAGTTTCAGGTCCGCCTTTGGCAAATTACTGAAGGTATTTTTCATCGCATTTAAACTGTGCACAGATCTACCTAAAAATTCAGTCGCGCAGGTTTACTTTGGCAGGTGCTATGAGGGAGCGAACAGCTTCCCAAAACACACTGGTAATGCCTTCGGCAAACACGGGCCTGGCAGAGAAAAGGCCCTGGATCACCTTTCACTGCGCCGGTTCAGAGTGGAGGAACACAGTGATTTTAGCAGACATTAATCTGAACTCCTTAACCGGGATCCGATTGGGTGCAGACTTCAGTGAACTAAGAGTGAAGATAATTTACAGGCTGAGCAATTTGTGTTGGACAAAAAACTCTCACTGTATGGTACAAGTGGCAGATAAGCACTTGCTATCATCTGCAGTGTGGCAGTGTGACATAATGACCAGACCTGCCGACGATGGAACTCGGGAACCAGGTTCGAGACTTGGGGTCAGCTCAACATCCTGTGCTTCTGGGCAAACCTCTTCCCCGTGCATATTTAGAATTTTGGAGGAATGGCTGTGCACTGTCAGTGACCTGGTCAAAGAGGGCATGAAACAGCTGAAACTGGACCATATATTCAAAGCTGTTCCTAACAGGGGCCAGGGGCCCCCTAAATATGTTAGGTCCAGGGCCCCCAAAATCCTTAAGATGTCCCAGTTTGCCCACTCTATTTAAAAAGATTTCGCCCCAAACCCCTTTAGGTTGTTCAATCTCGCTCGCTACGCTCGCTCGCCGCTGTGCACTCCCACACAAATTTGACTCACACCACTTTCAAATGTCACCAGCCGCCACTGAGTGCAACAAGGCAACTTGCTGGGCTGTGTTTTTCCTGAAAGGGCATAAATGCAACATATTTACAAATATATGGAGAATATCTGTTCTCTCCTTGTGCTAGCGCACTCTGTGCTCCCTAGCACCAATGCAGGCACCTTTGCAACATAGTGCAAGGGTGCCTGTGTTTCAGGCAGGATTTATTTTGTGCAGAAAGGGACACCTTTCTGCACAAAGCAATCCTTAAAGGCATATATCTGTTTTGATGTGCGCTGCAAAATTCAGCATATGTGGAAAGAGGAATTAAAGAAGAGAATTAAATACATTTCTCCTCGTCATGCCTCTGTGAGGTAGGTGCACCATTTTGGTGTGAACCCAGGTTACACGTCTTTGTAAATCTAGGTATGCATCAAAATACATGGGTGGATGCATGGGAATGCCTCTACTCCACCCATGTAACGCCTATCTGATGCAAAGTAACGCATAGTGCTGCGTTGCTTTACTTTGTATTTACTAAATCACGGAAAGTGACTTATGCCATGCAAGGACAAAGGAAGTCTTTGGTAAATCTGCCCCAAAGTGTTCCATCACTTGTTTGACAGTAGACTACTGCCACTTTCACGGATTTAGAACACAGAGCAGCGGAAGCAGAGTACCATGTTTGTGCATCAGTACTCGTGATCAGACTTTTTTTATCTGTGTTACCGGAGTGGAGGCCTCACTCATATAAATTTCTGCTGCTACATGCTAACTCATGTCCTAGCGCTCACATCCCAATTCATGTTTGAATGTATGTATAAATGTGGCCTACGTGATGCATACATCGTGTATAAGAATGTTTGAAATTGAGTTTTCTGGTTGGAAGAGTACACACCCTGTCCAAGCAGGAGCCACAGTCCTAGTCAGGGTAAGCCAGATACACAACCTAAATTAACCTGTGCTTACCCTCTGGTAGCTTGGCACAGAGCAGTCAGGCTTAACTTAAGAGTTAGGGGCCTATTACGATGTCGGGCGGACACCGCCTCGAAAACAGGACCGACTGACCTCCGGTCGGCGGCCCCGACTGCTTCATTATGATGCGACAGCACATGGTGCAGTCGCATTCCGACATTTCCCTATGGGAGCATGTATTAAGGCCATAAACTGGCGGTAGTACATGCTGCCATAGGGAAATGTGAGGTGGTGTTAATCACTACACCCCTTGGCAGGTACCTCAAGATACCTGCCACGGAGTGCAAGAATTAACACGGGGGCACCACAGGTGCCCCCTCGGCCACCAACCGGAGGCGGCAAAGGAAAGGAGGCCCTGCTAGGGGTCCCCAAACACACTTTCCGACAGGGTTTCCATGTCGGAAAGGCTGGCATAGAAACCCTGCCGGAAAACGTGCATCGAAATCCGGACGGCGTAAACCGCAGTCCATTCGGATGACGGGCCAATTCCGTCTGGCTGATGGGCTCCTTGAGCCCGTTGGAAGCCAACCGGAATTACTGGCCAGTTTCAATTCCGACTGGCTGAATCAAAATCAGCGGGTCAGAGGCCTTACGGCAACATCGTAAAAGGCCTTGCAATGTGTAAAGTATTTGAGCAACACTTAAATTACAGTAACACAATTATAACACCATAAAAAGACTCCACACCAGTTAAGAAACATAGAGAATATTTATCTGAGTAAAACAAGATCAAAACGACAACAATCTAATCAGTAGAAGTTGAGATATGAATTTTTAAAAATTAAATCCCAAAACAGTTCTTAGAAGTCAATAGCGGTAAACGGATACTTGTGGTTGCGCTAGACAGGGTTAAATCCAAAGTTAGGTAGACCGCGATGGAGGACAGGCCAGCTACAGGACCCACGCAGAGCCTGCAGTACCTTGTACGGAGCAAGTGTTGGCATCAAGGACTCCTGCATCAGTTCCGATTCACACAGTCAGTGTTAAAGGGTTGGCGCTGCGTCAGAGTTGAGCCTCGCAAGTGGCGTCGAACCTCACAGTCAAGACCTGCGTCATCATCACGCAGCAGAGCAGAGAGCAAAGTGGCAGTCCCTCCTACAGCACAGCAATCAGCAGGCTGCCACAGCATTGCAGTTAACAAAGTGGCAGTCCCTCCACCAGCAAAACAGCTCTTCTTCCAGGCAGAATGACCTATGTTGTAGCAAAGTTCCGATTTGGTGGTAGTACTTATACCCTAATGGGCCTTTGAAGTGGGGGAGACTTCAAAGAGGCCTTTGAAGATCACAAAGTCCCTGCCTTTCTTGCCCTGCGTCTAGGCTCCCTACAGGGGAGTATGCAGCTCTTTGTGTGGTGAGAGGGACAGCCCTATTCAGGTGAAAGTGTCAGCTTCTCCCTCACAATCTACCTCAAGAAAGCTCATCAGCCTGGTAATGGGCCATCAGGATGCAAATGTCACACCCCTTCTCCCTTTTTGCGACTGTCTAGAAGGAATGCACCAAGCCCAGCTGTATTCAGGAACAGGCAGAAGTACAGAATGGTTAAAGTAAGAAAATACCAACTTTCTAAAAGCGGCGTTTTCAGACTTACAATTCAAAATCCAACTTCACCATAAGGTGTGATCCTAAATTGTGAGTACAGAGACACCAAACTCCAAATCTCTATCTTTTCTCAATTGGGAATTACACTCAAAAGATGTTTTAAGGCAATCTCAATGTTAGCCTACAGGAGAGATAAACCATGCAGTAGTGAAAAACAAATGTAGCAGTTTTTCACTACCAGGTTATGTAAAACTCAAAGTACATGTCCTACCTTTTAAATACGTTGCACCCTGCCTATAGGGTTGCCTAGGGACTACCTTATAGGTGAGTCATATGAAATAAAAGGTAAGATTGGGACTGGGAAGTAGGTTAAGTTGCCAGGTTGAAATGGCAGCTTAAACTGCACACTCAGTGTCTGTTTTGGAAGGCCTGAGCCATGTTTAAGGGGATACTGAGTGGGTGGCACAATCAGTGCTGCAGGCCCACTGGTAGCATTTAATTTACAGGCCCTTGGCATATATTGCGCACTTTTCTAGGGACGTATAAGTAAATTAAATATTCCAATTGTGGATAAGCCAATGTTACCATGTTTTGAGTTCAGAACCCATGCACTTTAGCACTGGTTAGCAGTGGTAATGTGCCCAGAGTCCTAAAGCCAACACAAATTAGGTCAGAAAAAAAGGGAGGAGGAAGGCATATAGTTTGGGGGTGACCCTGCAGAAAGGGCCAGGTCCAACAAAGAGTGAACCAGAGAAATGAAGGCTGTGATTTCCATATTATAAACTTGTGGCCTGTTCTTGAGCATATGACATTGCTTTTCAAGTCAGTGGAAGTGTATTTCTGACATTCCTGAAGACAGAGGAACTAGACATTTAAGTGGGGAAAGAAGAAACAGGGACTGCTTTAGAAATGTAATTAGGTCATTTTGCTGAAAGTGGGTGCTGATTACTCTTCCCGAGCACTGCTATTTGGTATGAATGAATGGTGTGAATAAAGGGTGGACATAGACTCTGTTGTTCAGAGTCTTAAGGGTCCTTTAAGTGAGGCTAACTTCTAGACTTTATTTCCACCACTTTGTGGGTGTTCCAAACTAGAGACAACCCTGTTGTGAGGTGCATCACTCTACACAAAGGTTGTGTCTGGAAGACAATCTGAAAGGACACATGAAAGATGAACCAACACAAACCGGAATCCACATCCCCTTTTTGTTTTATCTGACTCAAGAGAGAGTAACAGGAGTGCTCCGGATTGGAGCATTGACTTCCTTGCATGAAGGAACTGTACCATGTCATTGACAGCGTGTGCCTGAAGAGGACTGTGCTGCTGTGACCTTGAAGCAACTGTACTGTGACACTGCCTGAGAGTACCCAAGCAGGCTGCTCGATTGTGACCCTGTAAGTGAACTGTAATGTGGCACATTCCAGATTTGTGCCCAGGCACTGCTGCAACCCTGTTTGTGTCCCCAGAGTGGTCCATGCTGCTGCAAGTCAGTAAGTGTGGCTGAAGCGAACTGCACTGCCTTGATGACTGACTGAACCTGCTTGAACCAGACCACTGTCCAATCGTCATGAGTGATGTCAAAGCTGCACCATTGTCCTGAGAAGTGCCTTCAGATGCTCTGTGATCTCCAACGCCCTCAACAACAGCCAGAAGATGACCTGCAAATGACCAGAGATCACTAGTGATGTCAGAGTCTACCATCAACCAAGCTTGGGTAGCAAACTGCAAAGCTGCTGCTTCCATGGCTGGAACTGAAGTTCTGACACACTTGCAACCATCACACCTTCTTACCAGAGGAGGAAGGAAGGAGTAAACACCTTTTGCATGCCCGAACCATGACCGGTGGGAGACTAGGACTCGTGTTGGTGATATTTATACACTGGGACTGTAAAACACAGCACTCAAATGCTGAAAGAGAGGGGTAGCACTGCACCTTTGCCTGTAACCTGCTGTACCACATCTTACACCTAGTGAGGGTAAAGTGGGGGGGAAAGGGAACTTGAATCCTGGGCACAGTGGCCTGCACTAGTGGATATTAGGTCCTAAATATTTTAATGTGTAGTATTTCATTTTTGAGCGTCTTAAAAAGATAAGCACTTGGGTTGGACATTTAATTATAGTGTTACTGGGTGACTGTTGAGTTCTGAGCTTGGTGCATTCCCACACTACCTCCCCTTGAGGCAAGTCTGTCATTGTGCACCATTGCTGCCAATGAGAATCAATTGCTGAAGGGTTGGGCTTGACCTAGCATGTAAAGCCATAGAAGGATGGACCCCAGAACATGAGCGACAAATGACTCAAGCCCCAAAGGCTGCGGCCCAGTAGCCCCTGTTTGGCCCACGGAAGGAAGTGACCCGATTAGGGCCACCTGAGTCACTCTCGACCTCCTCTAGCCTTCCATTCAATGAAGAGTCGGTGACGCAGTACAGAACACAAGCAAACTAGTTTATTCACAAAGTACATTGCAGTGGAGTCCAGTCTGACCAGCCTCCTATGATGGCTGACAAGGGACTGACTCTAACAAACATACAGTTACATTATGTAGGTTGAGGAGCCCACAAAGACCCGCCTACTATGGAAAAATACTGGTAGCTGTCGTAATACAATGGGGGTACAGAGCACATGTTTCGATTCCGCAGCCTGGCACAAGCTATCTACTGCCCAAGGTCGTCTGGCTTATCCTCCCTACTAGACAGGTGGGAGAAGGCCTCTATGTCATAGAAAAGCCATGCGTTAACGAGCAAGATTCGACATTGAAGAAACAAAACTTAGCAAGGACCATTTCTCGTAAATGAGCAAGTAACAGTTTCGATTATAATACAAAATGGCGTCTTCGAGAGCTAAAATGGTGGCACAGATGTCAACTTAACTAACATAACGTCTGCACTTTCTGATTACATTTACACACAGCGAGAATATATAATGAATTAGCTACATAAATGCTAACATAGTATCGGATAAAATGCGAGTAATATGGTACCAATACATTTCAATTCTAACACCATGGCCCTTGAACAAGTTCTTACACTGGCCATGGAATAATGGTGGCCATTCATGTAAAGATTGTGCCTGCACATGATAAAATGCTGGTCGTGACACACCGGTGGTAATTTTTGGCACATTGTATGTATTCTTGATATGATGGTGCCTCCTTAGTTTAAAGCTGGTTCTTGCCAAATAGTGGTAGTTTCTGACATATTGTGGGTATCCTGATCATTATGCTGGTGAAATGCTGATCCTGCATCATGCTGGTATTTCTTCCTAGGAGCGCTTACATGCATTGCATGATGACACCAAACCCTGGTGTAATGCTGCCCCTGGCCCAATGGTATCTATTCCTGCTGCTGCTTTTGACATCAATGATATGACAGTGTGCATTCCTGGTATAATGCTTGACCTTGCACAATGGGTTAATATCTGGTCTTTTGCTTATGCCTATGCTGTGATGATGATACCCACTCTTGGTGTGATGTTAACTCTAGAATAATCGGGGTAAATATAAAGGGGACTATTACGATGTTGGTCATAAGGCCTCCAACCTGAGGTTTCAATTCCAACCGGCTGATTTTAATTCAGCCGGTCGGAATTTAAACCGGCCGGTCATTCCGGCTGGCTTCTGATGGGCTCAAGGAGCCCAATCGGCCAGTCGGAAACTACTGTAATTGAAATGGACGGCGTTTTACGCTGTCTGGATTACGATGCACGGTTTCCGGCAGGGTTTCTGATATGGAAACCCTGTCGTAAAGCGTGTTTGGGGGCCCCTAGCAGGGCCCTCTTTCCTTTGCGGCCTCCAGTTGGTGGCCAAGAGGGCACCTATTGTGTCTCCCTATTAATCCCTGCACCCCCTGGCAGGTACCTTGAGGTGCCTGCCACAGGGTGCAGGGATTAATACCATCTCTCATTTCCTTATGGGAGCATGTACTACGGCCGGTTTATGGCCATAACACATGCTCCCATAGGGAAATGTTGGAATGCGACCGCACCAAGGGCAGTCGCATCATAATGAGGCAGTTGTGACCGTCGACCAGAGGTCGATCAGTTCCGTTTCCGGGACGGTCCACCCGACATCTTTATAGGCCCCAAAGTGTGCATCCAAGACATGAAATGGTGATACATTGACATATAAGGTACCATTTATGCATGTGCCCCATTAATATTAGCATTTGGAAATCCTTGATGAAAATGACAAATTCACATTTAGACATTTACTTAAAAGGAGATACTGTAATTATAGGTCAGAAAACATTCTTTCCTAGAAATAGTAGCACTGCATTTGAGAGAACTGGATTTATTTTTGTAAAATAGCAAGTTTCCATTTAATAGAAAAAACTTGCATAATTTCATAACCTAAAATATAAAAAAAGAGAAAAAAAAGTATACAGAAAAAGCGATAGATGGAATGCTTGAATTAATCACAGTCACTGGTAATTACTCGGGCTGCATCCCAGTCCATCGTTATTTTACACACCATGCAACCTCAGCTTGGACCCAGCCATATACATTCTTGAACCTGCTCCAGTGGGAATAGGCCAGCCCAAACCGTCAGGCCAGGTTCTACCTGAACTGGAGCATAAGCAACCTAAGACCAGTTTTGCCCTAGTTAAGGCTCATCAGCCAGGTATAGTTTCATTCCAGTGACAGAATGAGCACAGGACCCACGTCTGAGAATAGCCATTTTTCTTAGGCCGACACACTAAAGTATACAAAAAAGTGATGGATGGAATGCTTGAATTAATCTCAGCCACTGGTAATTGCTCGGGCTGCATCCCAGTCGATCGTTAATTTGCACAACATGCCACATCAATTTGGACCCAGCCATATGCAAATCAGTCTTAACCCTGCTCTAATGGGAACAGTCCAGGCCGTACTCCTAGGCCAGGTCCTTCCTGAACTGGAACACAAGTAACATAGGACTGGTTTTGCCATAGTTAGGGCTCATCAGCCAGGTATATTTTGGCTCCAGAGGCAAAGTGTGCACAGGCGGGACACATGTCTGGGCATACCCATCCCACTTAGGGAGACACACTAAAGTATATGAAAACGTGATGGATGGAATGCTTGAATTAATCTCAGCCACTGGCAATTATCCAGGACCATAGGGGGAGGCACTGAAAGACCCTCAGGGTGTCAGGCAGAGGCCAACAGCAAAGTCCAGCCCCAGTCCAGTTGTCACTGGCCAACTGGGTTTCTTCATAGAAATGTCCTCTTCAGATTTGTTATGTTTCTAGAGATTACCTGGGGATCAGCCTTATGACCCCTAGAAACCTTTCTGTCCTTGGATTTCAAGGAAAAGAAAATCCAACCTCCTCAAGTCGTTCTCACAGGACAAACATGCCAAATACAGCAGGTTCAGAATGCCTGGTAATATTTTAGAAGTCCAGTGGTGTTTCACTGAAGGTTGCTTGAGATTCCAGCTTTGTAGTTTTCACCAGCCTGTGGGTATGGGACAATCTAAAACACTTCTAGTCCCTCGCTGACCAATGAAGAAATTGTTTCCAGGCCCTGGCCCACCTACTTTTCAGTAGTTTCTATTTGTTTTATTGCGAATAGGCCCAAATTGTAATTTGTCAGGGCAAATCCAAGATGGCCAAAGTATAAAGCCACACTAAAATTAAGCACTGAGAGTGGGGGGTGGGGCGGTAGGAAACTATACTATGGAACTTACTAGTGTCCTCCTAAATCTAACTCCATAATCCAGGTTGAAGGAGGCCCTCAACCCACAACATAAAATGAGACAGAAGTTAGCACCCTTCATTTGGGTTTACCGGCTGGACTTCTTAATAAGTTAGAACTGCCCCAAAACACAGCTGCATGCTTAATTCTGAATTGTCCTAGGAGACAATCCACCACAAAAAATCTTAAGACGCTTCATTGGTTCCCATTCAAACAGAAGGTATTGTTTAAGGCACCTATAATCATCAAGCAGGACCTCTCTACCTACAAAGGAGATTTAAGAAATACGACCCTAGCAGGGCGCTATGTTTTTCCTACCTATTTCCAGGATTTACAAGGACAGGCTAGGAGGACGGTCCTATTCCTATCTGGCAGGAAAAAACTGTAATTTACTTCCTAAAGTACTGAGACGTAGGAAAGACTTTTAAAGTTGTGCTGAAAACATTCCTTTTTAGGGAATGCTAAAGATCTACTACTCTCTGCTCTACTGGTTTTTTAGTGCCGGAACACTTCTTGAGAAACAGCTGTGTGCTTTACAAATGACTTTCATTCATCATTCATACATTCAAGTCTAGAAAGACAAAGAAGGGTCCTTCTGTAACCAGAAAGGGGATACACAACTACAGTGATCTGGGCCTGTTTGATAATTTTCAAAGGCACACAAGTTTTACATGCGCCTCTGACAGACCTGTCATGCAGGGTTTGACAGGAGGGTCAGTATCATCCACTCTAAATTTTCTTCTGCTGAGCTCAGATGAGCCATCCCTGCCGACTCAGGCCAACCTAAGCAGTCTATTGTGTGACTCCTGGAAGGAATTTCACATTTCATTACAGACTGGGCAGCAGCTGCAGACTAAGGCTAATTATCCTCTAGTGCAGAGGTCTTAAAACTATTTTGGTCTGAGCCCCCCTTAAGCAAAATGTTTTGAAGTTGGGGCCCCATCTAAACCTATATGGTAAGGATTTGGGGAGTGGGAGGGATGATCACAGGGGGCAGGGATCATGAGACCATTTCAGGGGTGCTTTTCTGTAGCTCATAATCCACACTAAATGTGCAGCATCAAACAAGAACAGAATTGACCACAAACACTACTGCCCATAATTGGGCTGCCTTGGGCCCCAATGCACTCCACCTGTTGCACTAATGATGGATGTAGCCCTAAGAAACACACTATTTCCTCTTCTTTCATTCCTTCTCCACCATGTCTGACCATCACTTCAATCTCAAAACAGGTCCAGTCTCTGTCTGAAAGAAAATGAGCTACTGCATGCTTCCCCAGTTGATTTGTGCCAATGGCGCCATCTGCCCTAATGCTAGCAAGGAAAATGAGCCCCCAGGCCCAAATTCTATTGTAAAACATTCATAATTGTGATGCAGTGGGCCCCTTGGCAAAAGTATCACTGTACCTGCTTCACTAATATTAGCTGCTGCCTTGCTGTTGCCTCTGACCTTTAACAACATGGGATCCCATCTCACACCAACCCTCTCCCTCCCATCCCTCCTCACCCTCTCATCTCTCTGATGCCCAAATCAAGGTGTTGCCTCTGTTTAATTTCCCCCCCTTCCTTGGTTCATTACTCCAAGGCTCATTGAAACACTGGCACAGGAAGTGTGCCCTAGACCTCTTATGCAGCTGCAGCCTCAAAGAGGCCTACAGCTCTGCAAAGCAGGCTGTCCACTCTGCCCACTCAGCTGGGCTGTTACTTATAGATCAGATGCCCAAAGCAGGCTTTCTGCAAAAAATAACCACACGACTAGCACATTTAGGCCCCCCTCCTTCAGCTGCTTGGGACCTGTTCCGTGCGGAACAATGGTGTCCAGGGCCCTAATGCTATCAAGGAAAATGCGCCCCATGTTCTTTTTCATAACAAGACTGCCATAACTGAGATCTAGTGCCCACTCACAGAGTGTGTGTGGAGGGGGAGGGCTCCTGTGCTGCAAAACAGATTGAGAACTAAAGAAGGAACATGCCTTCTCACCAAGGTGCCCACTACCTGAAAGATATGCAAATGTGTGGAATGGTTGGAGCCAGTGTAGGCTTTAATTAATAGAGTCACTCAGTTTCATGGTGACAAATATTTATTCTTTCCATTTTCATTTTAATGGGCATATAAAAATATTTACATTAGATGTAATCTGGATTCTTATCACTAAAATGTATATTTTTAAAGCACTTGTTTTTATCTTAAACAGTATTTTGCTGCAGTCTGTTTTATACAGTGTAATACAATTTTAAAACAATGACATTCACAGTGCTTTCTGTCACAGACTGTGACCTTGTAGCACTATAAACAAGACACTGTTTCTCACTGCACTAATCAGAATGTAATTCTGTGACTCAGTCGTCACACACGAAGAAAGCTGCTGTGATCACATTAGCTAACTGAGGTTTCATAAGGTAAAAGAGTATATTTCCTTTTGGTTAGTTTAACTTGCATTTATTTTTCAACTGAGGTGTGTGAGTCTTTATTACAAATATAATTACATCTTCAAAAATAGAACATAAATTAGATATTGCATTTTACAAAATGTAATGTAGTCTCGCAGATAGTAAGATGTAGTTTCTATGACAAACCAGATGTCTCTAACTGCATAACTTCAAAGTCCTTTTCCAATGGTCACTGTGGTGCAGTAATTGTGTGCAGGTCAAGTGACCATCATGTCTGTCAATGCCCCAACGAGCATGCTAGGTGACAAATGCCATCCATTTATCACTCTTCTGCCTGCAATCTCCACACCTGAAAATAAAATCGGAAACATTGAGAGCACTTTATCCTCACCAGCTCCAAAATACAAAAATGCAGCAGTATGTCCTGTGAGGTTGTTCTCGTGCAAAGTTTATTTTTCACAAAAAAGAAAAATCCCTGTTTGTTGCGCCTCCCAACAAGTAGTTCTTAAAGACTTGATTCAAAGTCCTCTTCAGTAACAGCTTAAAAAGCATACATTCATTTTAGTTTTGTAGCAAGTGTTCACAATCCTCAAAGGTGTACAATGGCTATATAAAAAGCATTTTCTCTGGAAAAAACCTGCTTTAATGTTAGGCAGTCTGTATTAGTGATTGGCAGTCTGTCTGTTTCTGCTAGTCACTAGTCAAATTGCAGCCAAACATCTCCTGTGATGCATAGATCATGTATAGGAAGCCATCTTCATCCTTTTGATCCTGATACACTTCTGACATTGTGACATACATGGACGGTATGGTCTTGTTATTCACCATAAAGAAAAAAGCCTGTTTTGTGGATAACGCTAATCGGCATCAAACAATGGTCTTAAATTGCGTCATGGTCAGCTCTTTGGGAACAAGAAATTTTCTTTGTCCAATACAGGCAAGTACTTTTCTCTTTGATACCTTTCAATGACCACCGGTAGATAGGACAGAAACTCTGTTTATATCACCCACCTCATCTTTCCGAGTTGCTAAACACTTCCACAGTTTAAACGGGATTGGGTTTTAGTTTCTCGCCACCGTACCACGCATCCGCAGAACCACCGCCGGAGGAAGATCCTTCTCCTACCTGGCAGCCAAGACCTGGAACTCCCTCCCCACTCACCTTCGGCGAACCCAGGACCATCTCTCCTTCAGGAAGCAGCTCAAGACCTGGCTGTTCGAGCAGTAACTTACCCCCTCCCCCAGCGCCTTGAGACCCTCCCGGGTGAGTAGCGCGCTCTATAAATGCCGTGATTGATTGATTGATTGAGTTTCTCTGCAGACTTTCCATGCCATTCCCTGACAGATTTACGCTGTTGCCTGCTGAACACGGCACTATACCATGCCCTCCATGTCTAATTGACAGTTAATTGATGATTTGTCCTGGAGTTGTGTGCGTGTTTTTATATGCAGTTATTCCAAGGTGAACAGCAAACAATGGAATGCAATTTTTTTCTTCTTTTTAGCCTGGTCTTTGACCCTAACTTCACACTTGCTGGCCTCCCCAGTGCCACTTAGTAGTACCGTCCTTTCACTTTTTTTGTGGCGTTTTAACTACTGCATGTAAATGAAGACAGCCTAGAACGGCGCCTTTCGCGCTTCAAGGCTATCTTCATTTGCATGTAATTACGCCCCACTTGCAACACATCCATTGCCCCCCCCCAGGGGGGCGCGCCCCACTGTTTGAAGTCCTCTGCTCAAGTGGATGAGGCAAGTATATGTACCTATTCTGAAAGATACATTTCCTAACTAGCTAGAAATAAATCAGACTTTACAGATTAATTGGATTTTTAAAAAGAGTTAGGAAACTTTCTTGAACTTCTGTTTTTTCTGTAGCTGCTTCGAACTGGATATTTCTGAAATAGTGATTTAACCTACTTTACTAATCTTTCCCATGAGAACAGCTAAATCCAATACAAAGAAAATAGATTTGGTTATTTAATCATTGTAGGTACATGCCAACATTAATTTAGGCATGTACCACCTCTAGGCACTACGCACCCTACCTTAATGGTAATAATGCAATCTGTACATGAGTTTATTTTTATAGACCGATCTGCAGCCATGGGAGCCTGCAGGCCGCAGGACTAGGCCTCACTTGAGACCTGTGTCTTGTTTTCAAGGTCAATAAGTGAATGGCACAATATAGTGCTTGACTCCACATGTAATATTTAATGTTACATGCCATATGTGTAGTTTTTACACCATATACAATTACCTTATAGTAAGACTAAATATGCTAGGCCAAATAGGGTTTTAAGCTGATTTCAACTCTCTCTTAGGGATCAAAGCACATACACTGGGCATCGGAGAGCAGTGTCCCAGTGTTCAAATTTACCTGAAGGTGAGTCCCAAATAAAAGGAACAACTTGAAGTGACCAGAAAATGGGCCACTTTGCAATACTTTCAATAAATATATTTAAAGTATCTAAATACAAGTGATGCTAATGAATGCTCTAGACAAGCCCGTCTCCACCCTTCAAGGCTCTACCACCGCACTGTGAATGGGGTGTTGTCTATTTGCCATTTTCATCCTTAATGTAATGTTTATAGTGCTCATTATATATTAAATAATTTCCACTTTCTTCTATCCGGCTATTTAGTGCCAACTCTTTGAAAGTACGACTTGCCTAATATGTCAACTGCTTCTTCAATTGTACTTTTGGAACATAGAAACTATCCTCCTAGTTTAAGTGTCAGAATTTTAATAAACTGCCCCTGATTATATCGCCTCTCTATTATTGCACGCAGTCAAAAAGTAGTTCTAGTGGATTTTACCCACTGGAGGAAGATGGTGATTATTCTATTTCTCAAAATGGGATTTATTCTCAAAACTCTTGACCGACATTAACAGCGTTTTGGTGCAACACACTATTGGCCATTTGGTTGATTTGGGTTTTGCCCAGCTAATTGATGTTAAATACCAGTGCACCTGTCCTACTACTTGGTAACATCATTTTGACATCTACTTCTATATAGCTTCCCAGACCTGCATCCTGTCGACCTGCCATTGTTACATGACAACTAGTATCAAGCGTTCAATGTTAATACTAGGGGTTGGCGTAACGTGTAATTCTGTGAAGCGTAATCACGCATAATTACTCAAAGGTTCCAAAGGATTACACAGAATTCCATGGGAATAGTAATTCTGCATTTAGCGTTATTGTCTTAGCACAAAAATGCCCCCTCATGTCCAAAACAGACGCGAGGATACATTTTGTTCTAAGGAATAGAGCTCAACCAGTCGTGCTTGCTAAATTTCTCTCAAATTACTTTTAATTACATGAGTGAGCGTAATGGCTTTATTATTGGTAATTACAAGTCAAAGAGTAACATAAAATTAACAACATTACTCAGATTACTCCTATGTAACTGAAATTTCGCCTAGTTAATACTTTTTTCTCTCAACATGTTTCAATTGCTCTCCTCCTCAATAGCTAGAGTCTTGGGCCTGGGAACAGATTTTGCAACCTGGTCTTCATGTGACAGAAGCACAACTGGTCCCCACTAGGATGAAAACGTATACAAACTGCACACAAACACCTAACTCTTGATGTAAAGGTTTTAGCAAAAAGTAAGTCCTTTGTTACTTATTATTCAAATAGAATATCTGAAGCCACACATAAACAGAATGAAATGTTGAAGAACATTCAAGAATTTTCTAATCTTGTGTCATTCACTTCAACTATCCCAAACCTTTTTTTCAGCAAACACATAAATTAATCCATCTTTTCAATTGAATCGCAATCCTTTTGGTTTGCTTGATAAATTCGCACATATATCTATAGCTCTGTCTGCTGAGATTCACAGTGTGCTGTTAAATGCACCCTCCTAGCGTTGCCGTGTTAAAATCTGAAATTCTGTATGTTCTGCAGGCAACTGATTTATTATTTATTTTCTTTGTGGTTTCAGTTTGAACACTTACCTTTTCATTGTTGGCTTGCTGCACACGCTACAGTGACAGATAGTGCAAAATAGCAGCAATTCAATCAATAATACTTTTTACACAATATCAACAACTATTTAAACAATGATACAGACTAAGAAAGGAAATCAGCGCTCGTACACAACCGTCATTGGCATGTCAAAGCAGAACCATAACCGCAAACAAGTGTAAATACGTGATTGTTTGGTTCCTTCCTAAATGATGGAGAAGGCGGCAAAAACAGTAAATAGGAGATGGAATTTCTGAGACAAGTCGTTGCTTTCGTTTCAAATCGTAGCTGCTTCTTACTTCTGGTGAAAGGACAGGTGTGAGAAGTTGGCCTGGCATATGCTGTCCACTAATTATAGTGGGCACCTTGCACCAGTCCAAACAACCCCTTATTGGAGATAGGTTAAAGACAACCTTTATTGAAAGCTATCCTAGTGGTAGCTATGGAGAGCAGCCTTCAGGCTAAGTCTTGAAGGAATGTAAAGCAGCTTGTTTTACCAGTCTATAATCTCTTGAGTGACCAAATGAAAGAGGACCACACCAGGTATATATTCAAAATATATGTATTTATTGCTAAACACACCCCTCTAGTCTCTTTATGAGGCTAGAGTTCGAAGTACATAAATTATAAGTTAGTTATCTACAGTAATAGCACAAATACACATTTGAGCCCTAGGGGCGTACCAAACCATATACCAATAAAGTGGTATAAGAACCACGACTGAGCTAGACACAGGGCCTAGAGCCTGTAGAAGTGCTTGGACCACAAGGAACCACCCAAGGTAGTGACACAGGGGACCCACGGGGACGCGTGCAGTGTATGAACACAGCCGCGAATCGCCGTTAACTTCTATGGGGAAAGTCGCGATTTGAATTTAAAAGAAAAGGGACACTTAGAGGAGGACTTGGAGCAAACCCTTTGAGAACTAGGCTGTTATAGTGTCAATACCCATGGGAGCACCGGAGTACTCGAGTTACCTCACCCAGGGGAGCCAGGTGCATAGGTGTCTTTCGGGGTCGGGTTTCGTCGTCGCTTTCAATGGCGATCTGCTGCAAAGTGCTGCTGGCGGCCAAGTCGAAAGTGTTCGGGTGGATCCAAAGGTGGATCGAAGATCTGAAGAACCTGAAAGCAGAGGGGACAGAGTCTGGGTCACTAGCCAGTGACCAGGAAGGCGATGAGCAGATGCCCACCGATGTCGAGTGCTTCAGGTAGGTTGACGGTCGTCTTGACTCTTCAGTCACGAGGTCCAGGAGGCGTCGACGACAACCAAGAGCTCGATTCGAGTTGTCCCACAATGTCTGTCAATTGCAGGGGTATCGGCAACCGGATTGGACCCAACAAGCCTTGGCAACGGCAAGTCGTGTGGAAATGGAAGAAGGACAATGTTGCAGACCAGCAAGGTCTGTGGGACTCACCCAGCAAGGGTAAGTCAGGGCACGCCTGGAGCAACCAGGGAGCCCAAGCAGAAGAAGGTTGGCTTTCGGGAGGGCCTACTAGCCAACGGACTAGCGACCGCAAAGGAGCCTCGAGTCGACGCACGTGGAGCTGGCTCACAGGACACTCGTGGAGTGGAGGCCAGTGATCTTCGGTGCAGTTGGTGCTGGAGGCTTGGGCTACTCGGAGCCCAAAGCACGACTTCGTGGGAGACCCAGAAGAGGATGCACTTGCAAATGCAATCGGTGTCCAGGGGTCACGGTTCCACGTTACCCACAACAGCTACGGGCCTCAGCTTTGCTGGAGACTCAGGGCAGCCTCGGCGAAGTCTGGAAATCCACCTCTGGTGATGCAAAGACTTCGGTGTCCGGCGGGAGCTTCAGCGATGCAGACCGGACAATTGCTTCTTTGGTGCCTGCCAAGCAGGGGAGTCACTCCTTGACCCCAAGGGAGATTCTTCAGTCCTCTAATCTTGAAGTAGAGCGTCGAAGGTCCAGGATTCTGTGTCAGAGTTTCGTCCAGGTTAATCTAAAGTCCTAAGGACTGTGGTCCCACACTTATACTAAGGTAGGGGATTGGACATACTCTGTGGCCCCACCTATGGGAGGGTCAGGGCAGAGGGGTGGTTACACCCCTTTCCCTTTGTCCAGTTTCGTGCCAGAGCAGGGGCTGGAAGCCCCTGAGCCGGTTTGAACTGGGGTATGCACAGGGACACCAGATGTGCCCCCAGTGCAGGACTTCAAAGCACCAGAGAGTGCTCCCGCCCAGCCCCAATACACACTATCCTGTCTGGCGAGGTCAGGAAACCTATTGTCCAGGCCTCCCCTGCCGGAGTTTCGGTCAGCAGCAGGAGGCCAGACTCGTGTCTGTGGCAGCGGCATCCATTTTGTGATGCCTGGGCTCTGGAAAGTCAGTACCGGGTATACCGGTGTGTACATGTCTCTCCCTCTAGAAGGGTGGAATGCTACCCCCGCCACCAGAACTGGCGGGGGGGGTAGTATTCCAAGATGTTTGACACCAAACACGACATGTTTCCGTGCAGCCATCCCAAAGTTAGCATTTAACGCGGGGTTATAATGCGCTTAAGAGTATATGGTCGGGCTGCACTACAAACAGCCTCAGAGAAGGGTCTCCGAACGCTGCAGAGGGGCCCAGCTCATGCAGGGGCACCCTCTCACATAGGAACCACGCACTCTGCCTTCAGGATTGATAAGGCCTGCCATAGGAGTGACTTATAGGTTTATATGTGTGTATGTATGTAGTGATATAGGTAGCCTATATCACAGTAAGGGGTGCATGCACCACCTTACCCAGGCTGCAGTAGCAGACCTGTGGTGTCATTTTGGATGGCCTTCCAGGGGTGGCACAATACATGCTGCAGCCCCTGGTAGGCCTCTGAGGTACCTATGCCCTGGGTACATAGTATACCATATACTAGGGACTTATAAGGGCACTCCAGATTCCAATCAGAGATGTGCCTAAGGCACATGGAAACCATTTTAAAGAGGAAGCTGCTAGGCTGGGGTTCTGATCAGCAGGGCCCCAGCCAGTCTAAGGTCGAAAAACAGTGAAGCATCAGCAAAAAGTGGGGGTACCCATGTGAAGCAGATCCTACTCTCCTACACAACCCCCCCAAACGTAGGGACATTAAACTAACCTTGCCCAGTTAAGTCTTCATGTTCTAAGTGGAAGTACCTAGAGAGTCCATCTGCATTGACATGGTTACTCCCAGGTCTATGTTCCACTGTGAAGTCCATCCCCTGTAGGGAAATGGACCACCTAAGCAGTTTGGGGATTTCACCCTTCATTTGTTTTAGCCATAAGAGGGGCTTATGGTCTGTTTGAACAAGGAAGTGAGTACCAAACAAGTATGGCCTCAACTTCTTCAGAGCCCAGACCACAGCAAAGGCCTTCCTCTCAATGGCTGACCAACGTTTCTCTCTAGAGGTCAGCCTTCTGCTAATAAAAGCTACTGGCTGATCCTGACCTTCATCATTCAATTGTGACAGTACAGCCCCTACCCCCAATTCAGATGCATCTGTTTGGACAATGAACTTCTTGGAGTAATCAGGACTCTGTAGAATGGGAGCAGTGCACATGGCCTGCTTCAGGTCATCAAATGCCTTTTGACAGCTAACTGTCCACTGAACCTTTTTGGGCATTTTCTTGGAAGTTAAGTCATTCAGGGGTGTCACTATTGATCCATACCCCTTGACAAATCTCCTATAGTACCCAGTCAGGCCTAAAAAGGCTCTCACCTGAGTCTGGGTAGTTGGAGCAGTCCAGTCCATGATGGTCTGGATCTTGCTCTGCAGTGGTTGAACCTGGCCTCCACCCACAAGGTGGCCCAGGTACACAACCTGACTCTGCCCTATCTGGCACTTTGTGGCCTTGATAGTCAGGCCTGCTTTCTGCAGGGCCTGCAAAACATTTCTGAGGTGGACCAGGTGATCCTCCCAGGTGGAGCTAAAGACAGCAATATCATCTAGATATGCTGCACTATAGGCTTCCAGACCTGTAAGGACTGTATTCACCAACCTCTGAAAAGTGGCAGGTGCATTCTTCAGACCAAAGGGCATCACCACAAATTGATAATGCCCACTAGGGGTTGAGAATGCTGTCTTTGGCTTTGCATCATCAGCTAGTCTGATCTGCCAGTAGCCAGCTGTCAGGTCAAATGTGCTTAGATACTTGGCTGAGGCCAAAGTGTCTATTAGCTCATCTGCCCTTGGTATTGGATGGGCATCAGTCCTAGTGACTGCATTGAGACCCCTGTAGTCCACACAAAACCTCATCTCTCTTTTCCCACCATTGGTGTGAGGTTTTGGCACAAGGACCACTGGACTAGCCCAAGGGCTATCTGAGGGTTCAATAACTCCCAAATCCAACATCTTCTGGACTTCTGTCCTGATACAGTCCCTGACATGGTCAGGTTGCCTATAAATCTTATTTTTAATAGGCAGACTGTCCCCAGTGTCCACTTAATGAGTGCACCAGGTAGTCTGACTGGGTGTCAGTGAGAATATGTGTCTGAACTGATTGAGCACCTGTCTGCAATCAGTCTGCTGCTGGGTAGTGAGGCTGCCTGCCAAGGCTACACCATCCACTGACCCATCATCAGGGTTCTGTGAGAGCAGGTCAGGGAGTGGGTCACTCTCTTCCTCCTGTCCCTCATCAGTAGCCATGAGCAAGCCCATGTCTGCCCTGTCCACATATGGTTTTAACCTGTTGACATGGAGAACCCTGTGGGGACTCCTGGGTGTTCCTAGGTCCACCAAATAGGTAACCTCACCCTTCTGTTCAACAATGGTATGGGGTCCACTCCATTTGTCTTGGAGAGCTGCTGGGGCCACTGGCTCCAACACCCACACCTTTTGTCCTGGCTGGTAAACAGTCAGTACAGCCTTTTGGTCATGCCAGGCTTTTTGAAGTTCCTGGCTAGCCTCAAGGTTTTTAGTTGCCTTTTTCATATACTCAGCCATCCGGGAGCAGAGACCAAGTACACAGTCCACTATGTCTTGCTTTGGGGGCTTGAGAGGTAACTCCCATCCTTCCTTCACCAAGCACAATGGACCCCTGACAGGGTGACCAAACAAAAGTTCAAAAGGGCTGTAGCCAACCCCCTTTTGAGGCACCTCCATGTATGCAAATAAAAGGCAGGGCAAGAGTATGTCCCATCTTCGCCTAAGCTTTTCTGGGAGCCCTTTAATCATGCCCTTCAAGGTTTTGTTGAATCTCTCAACTAAACCGTTGCATTGTGGGTGATAGGGTGTGGTGAACTTGTAAGTCACTCCACACTCCTTCCACATTGCTTTTAAGTATCCAGACATAAAGTTAGCACCCCTGTCTGATACAACCTCCTTAGGGAAGCCCACTCTTGAGAAAATTCCCAGGAGGGCTCTTGCCACCACAGGTGCTGTAGTGGTCCTAAGGGGAATAGCCTCTGGGTACCTGGTGGCATGATCCACTACCACCAGGATAAACCTGTGCCCAGATGCTGTTTGGGGATCCATGGGACCAACAATGTCAATCCCCACCCTTTCAAAGGGAACCCCCACCACAGGTAGTGGTATCAGGGGGCCTTTGTAGTGCCACCTGCCTTGCCACTGGCCTGGCAGGTTACACAGGAGCGACAAAACTCCTTGGTGTCTTCAGACATGTGGGGCCAGTGAAAGTGAGGGACAATTCTGTCCCAAGTCTTGTTCTGGCCCAGGTGACCTGCTAAGGGAATGTCATGGGCTAGGGTCAATAGGAAGCCCCTGAACTTCAGAGGTATAACCAACCTCCTGGTGGCACCAGGCTTGGGGTCTCTACACTCTGAGTACAAGAGTCCATCATCCCAATACACAGTATGGGGACCACTAGCTTTCCCAGCAGCCTCAGCAGCAGCTTGCTGTCTGAGGGGTTCAAGAGAGGGGCAGCTCTGCTGCTCCTGGCTCAGATCTGCCCTGGAAGGGCCCCTGTCCCCAAGAACTCAACCTGGTCAGGTTCAAGCTCCTCTGGGACAGTTCCTTCCTCAGGACTGAGATCATCCCCCTCAAGAGACTGATCTTCCTTCTGAGCCAAGGGGGAAGGCACTGGCTTTACCCTACTACTCCTCTTCTTGGAGGGCACTTGGTCCATTATTCCAGAATCCAAGGCCTGTTCAGTGTTAGACATTTTGGCTTGTGACCTGGTCACAGCAAACACATCTGCAGGGATGCCCAGCATTTCTGCATGGGTCCTGAGCTCCACTTCTGCCCAAGCTGAAGTTTCTAAGTCATTGCCAAGCAAGCATTCAACGGGTAGGTCTGCACTTACCACAACCTTCTTAAGGCCAGTTACCCCTCCCCAGGAGAAGTTAACAACTGCCAGAGTATGGTCTGTTCTGACGTTGCTAGCATTGGTCACTTGGTACATTTCACCAAGTATAATCTGCCCAGGATTCACAAGGTCTTGTGTCACCATGGTGACACTTGCCCCTGTGTCCCTAAATGCCAAAGCCTCTTTTCCATTGATTAAGGGCTGTTGCCTGTACTTGCCCAGATTACTGGGACCCACAGAGGAGGTCACATCCATGCCTCCATCACAGACTAGGACAGCCTGAGTGAGTTCTCTGACTGGGTCAGAGCTCATCTCCTTACCCAGGGTCAACCCTACTAAACCCTTGGCTTGTGTAGTCCCACCACCAACTGTAACTGTACTAGGGGGAGCAGGTGCCTTAGGGGCATTGGTGGGGGCTGGAGTAGAGTCTTTGGACTTGGTGCAATCACTGGTCCAGTGGGTCTTTTGCTTACAGACCTTGCACCATGGTTTCTTTTGGCCTTTCCCTTTGTTAGACTGTGAATCCCCACCGGAAGAAGACTTTTGGGGGCCTTGTGAAGACTTTTGGTCTTTACCCTTCTCCCCACCCTTATCAGAGTTTTTCGAATCTTGCTTCTTAGGGTCACCACCTTGGTTCTGTACCTTCTGCCTCACCCTGGTTCTGACACATTTGTCTGCCTTCTTTCCCAATTCTTGGGGAGAGGTCAGATCAGAGTCCACCAGGTGCTGATGCAACAGCTGATTTTGACAATTGTTAAGGATCTGCTCCCTCATGATAAGATTGTACAATCCTGTGAAGTCACATACCTTACTGCCCAATAACCAACCTTCCAGAGCCTTGGCAGAACAATCAACAAAGTCCACCCAGTCTTGAGTCTGTGCCTTTTGGGTATCCCTGAACTTTAACCTGTATTGTTCAGTGGTTAGGCCAAACCCATCAATTAGAGCACTCTTCAAGACTTTGTAATTATCAGCATCCTCCTCTCTAACAGTGAGGAGCTTATCTCTACCTTTGTCTGCAAAGGAGAGCCACAAGATTGCTGCCCACTGCTCCTGAGGGACCCTCTGTACTTTATAGGCCCTCTCTAGAGCAGTTATCCATTTGTGGATGTCATCCCCACTCTGGTAGGGAGGGACAATCTTGCTCAGGTTTCTATGGTCATAAGACCTTTCCCTATCTCTTGGGAAATTGCTGCCACCATGGGACTCTAGTCCCATCTTTTGTCTCTCTCTATAGAGATCTAGGGACTCCCTGTCTATAGCCAATTGCTGTTTTCTGAGCTCAAGCTGGGCTTGTTCATACTGAAGCAATCTCTTTCTCCTTTCATGAGAGGATTCCCTCCTATGAGAGGAGACAGAGGTCCCTATTGAGGTGTCAGAGTGGTTAGACTCCTGAGAAGGAGATCTAGACCTTCTGGGCACACTCAGTACTCTTCCTGGGGGGACAAAGGGGAGGTCATTCTGATCCCCCTCCTCCTCCTCCACAGGAGGAATTGGGTTTTCCAGGACAAGGTCATTTTCACCTTCCTGGCCAGTTTCAGAGGGGGGCCTGGGTTTCTTCACCCCTGGCCCCTTCCTCATCTTCTGCCCCACCCTCTCTGCCTACCCCTTCAGACCCTATGGGCCTGCTGAGATCATCAGCTAGTAACACCTCCCTGAGGTGTTGGGTGCTGGCACTTTTGCCTGCCTTCAACTTCCTAGTATTGCATAATGCTCTCAATTCCAAGAATGGGAGTTTATCATACTTGGAGGGAAGAAGCCCACTGGCTTCTGGCGAGGACTCACTGGGTCCTGGCTTTGAAGACATTACTAGTGAGGTGTGGTGTATGCACTACCTACTCTAGTGTGGCCTACTAAACTCTCTTGAGTTGTAGAAAGGGTGTGCTATCCCTTAACACACAACTCTAAGTTCAGTAGAACTTACTGTATTACTAAGCTTGATTTATATGTACCTTAGGTACCCTTAGTGGTTTTCAGTTGATCAATTCAATTGAGATTATCTGGTAAAACAATAGCAAGCTGGAATCCCACACGCTGCACACCAATGTGAGAAGTTGGCCTGGCACATGCTGTCCACTAATTATAGTGGGCACCTTGCACCAGTCCAAACAACCCCTTATTGGAGATAGGTTAAAGACAACCTTTATTGAAAGCTATCCTAGTGGTAGCTATGGAGAGCAGCCTTCAGGCTAAGTCTTGAAGGAATGTAAAGCAGCTTGTTTTACCAGTCTATAAACTCTTGAGTGACCAAATGAAAGAGGACCACACCAGGTATATATTCAAAATATATGTATTTATTGCTAAACACACCCCTCTAGTCTCTTTATGAGGCTAGAGTTCGAAGTACATAAATTATAAGTTAGTTATCTACAGTAATAGCACAAATACACGTTTGAGCCCTAGGGGCGTACCAAACCATATACCAATAAAGTGGTATAAGAACCACGACTGAGCTAGACACAGGGCCTAGAGCCTGTAGAAGTGCTTGGACCACAAGGAACCACCCAAGGTAGTGACACAGGGGACCCACGGGGGACGCGTGCAGTGTATGAACACAGCCGCGAATCGCCGTTAACTTCTATGGGGAAAGTCGCGATTTGAATTTAAAAGAAAAGGGACACTTAGAGGAGGACTTGGAGCAAACCCTTTGAGAACTAGGCTGTTCTAGTGTCAATACCCACGGGAGCACCGGAGTACTCGAGTTACCTCACCCAGGGGAGCCGGGTGCATAGGTGTCTTTCGGGGTCGGGTTTCGTCGTCGCTTTCAATGGCGATCTGCTGCAAAGTGCTGCTGGCGGCCAAGTCGAAAGTGTTCGGGTGGATCCAAAGGTGGATCGAAGATCTGAAGAACCTGAAAGCAGAGGGGACAGAGTCTGGGTCACTAGCCAGTGACCAGGAAGGTGATGAGCAGATGCCCACCGATGTCGAGTGCTTCAGGTAGGTTGACAGTCGTCTTGACTCTTCAGCCACGAGGTCCAGGAGGCGTCGACGATGACCAGGAGCTGGATTCGAGCTGTCCCACGACGTTTGTCGATTGCAGGGGTGTCGGCAACTGGATTGAACCCAACAAGCCTTGGCAACGGCAAGTCTTGTGGAAATGGAAGAAGGACGATGTTGCAGACTAGCAAGGTCTGTGGGACTCACCCAGCGAGGGTAAGTCAGGGCACGCCTGGAGCAACTAGGGAGCCGAAGCAGAAGAAGGTTGGCCTTCGGGAGGGCCTACTAGCCAATGGACTAGCGACCGCAAAGGAGCCTCGAGTCGATGCACGTGGAGCTGGCTCACAGGACACTCGTGGAGTGGAGGCCAGTGATCTTCGGTGCAGTTGGTGTTGGAGGCTTGGGCTACTCGGAGCCCAAAGCACGACTTCGTGGGAGACCCAGAAGAGGATGCACTTGCAAATGCAATCGGTGTCCAGGGGTCACGGTTCCACGTTACCCACGACAGCTACGGGCCTCAGCTTTGCTGGGGTCTCAGGGCAGCCTCGGGGAAGTCTGGAAATCCACCTCTGGTGATGCAAAGACTTCGGCGTCCGGCGGGAGCTTCAGCGATGCAGACCAGACAATTGCTTCTTTGGTGCCTGCCAAGCAGGGGAGTCACTCCTTGACCCCAAGGGAGATTCTTCAGTCCTCTAATCTTGAAGTAGAGCGTCGAAGGTCCAGGATTCTGTGTCAGAGTTTCATCCAGGTTAATCTAAAGTCCTAAGGACTGGGGTCCCATACTCATACTAAGGTAGGGGGTTGGACATACTCTGTGGCCCCACCTATGGGAGGGTCAGGGCAGAGGGGTGGTTACACCCCTTTCCCTTTGTCCAGTTTCGCGCCAGAGCAGGAGCTGGAAGCCCCTGAGCCAGTTTGAACTGGGGTATGCACAGGGACACCAGATGTGCCCCCAGTGCAGGACTTCAAAGCACCAGAGAGTGCTCCCGCCCAGCCCCAATACACACTATCCTGTCTGGGGAGGTGGTTACACCTCCCTGGGACAGGAAACCTATTGTCCAGGCCTCCCCTGCCGGAGTTTCGGTCAGCAGCAGGAGGCCAGACTCGTGTCTGTGGCAGCGGCATCCATTTTGTGATGCCAGGGTTCTGGAAAGTCAGTACCGGGTATACCGGTGTGTACATGTCTCTCCCTCTAGAAGGGTGGAATGCTACCCCCGCCACCAGAACTGGCGGGGGGGTAGTATTCCAAGATGTTTGACACCAAACACGACATGTTTCCGTGCAGCCATCCCAAAGTTAGCATTTAACGCGGGATTATAATGCGCTTAAGAGTATATGGTCGGGCTGCACTACAAACAGCCTCAGAGAAGGGTCTCCGAACGCTGCAGAGGGGCCCAGTTCATGCAGGGGCACCCTCTCACATAGGAACCACGCACTCTGCCTTCAGGATTGATAAGGCCTGCCATAGGAGTGACTTATAGGTTTATATGTGTGTATGTATGTAGTGATATAGGTAGCCTATATCACAGTAAGGAGTGCATGCACCACCTTACCCAGGCTGCAGTAGCAGACCTGTGGTGTCATTTTGGATGGCCTTCCAGGGGTGGCACAATACATGCTGCAGCCCCTGGTAGGCCTCTGAGGTACCTATGCCCTGGGTACATAGTATCCCGTATACTAGGGACTTATAAGGGCACTCCAGATTCAAATCAGAGATGTGCCTAAGGGACATGGAAACCATTTTAAAGAGGAAGCAGCTAGGCTGGGGTTCTGATTAGCAGGGCCCCAGCCAGACTAAGGTCGAAAAACAGTGAAGCATCAGCAAAAAGTGGGGGTACCCATTTGAAGCAGATCCTACTCTCCTACAACAGGAACCCGCTGCCACCAGATTATCTGCCTGACATGGGCACTGTTTCTATATTAGTACCTTATAAGTAAGGTATCCAGACTTAAAATCCACAAGAAAATCTATGGAGAGGAGGCAATGCAGTATCTTAAGGATGTGTGTAACATCGCTGCATTTTAGAACCCCCTCAATAAGCTCTCAGATGAAATAAATGACTTAGGGGTCGATTATGATGGCGGAAGGACCGCCACCGCCAGCCATGCGGTGGCGGTCCTTCCGTACGCCGACCGCGAGTTTCCCCCCGCCAAATTAGGATGGCGGGGGGAATCTCACAGCGACCGTGGCGGTTGCAAAGACCGTCAACCACGGAACCGCCACAGGCAATCCTCCGGATTGCCTGGTAGAGCGGTCTTCACCGGTAAAATGGCAGTGGTGCCTAGCAGGCACCGTCCGCCAAATTATGATGAAGGCTGGAGACAGCCTTTCCAAGGCGGTGGAACCGCCATGGAAAGGCTGGCGGGGATTGGGTTTGGGGGCCCGTTGCAGGCCCCCCTTGTGTTGGGGGAGGCCAGGGTGCACTTGGGGGTACCCCCCTACATTTCACAGTACTACGTGGCAGGCACCGTGTGGTGCCTGCCACGTAATGCTGTGAAATGCACAACATGGCATTTTCGCATCGCGGCGGGTGCTGCTGTCAGCAGCGACCGCCGCAATGTTAAGGTGCAGGATCCGACTGCCACGGTGGCGGTCGCATCCTGATCTGGTGTGCGGGACCGCCGCATGTATGGCGGACGGTCCCGGTTCACACCAGGATGGCGGACGGACTCCAGTCTGTCCGCCATCCTAATGAGCCCCTTAGTCCCACCTTTCTCAGTGATAGCCTGGCAACTGTGTTTTAGCAATGTGGAGATGCAGGAACTGTTTAGAATCTAATACATATTTTAAAGACTTGCCAGATCAATGTAGGAATGATTCTAACTGTGTATCATTACTGGCTGTACCTGGGGAAATACACAGGTATTTTGTTTCAACAGGGTTACATTTTATGCAAGCAGACTTCATCCAGGCCTTAGATGACATGCATTATTAATACTTTAGTTTATTGGCATTTCCAAGATTACAATAATACAGCATAATATTAACACTGAATCAGTAACCTGGTGTTAAAAATGGGGTCTCTAGTTGGCAGTGGTTTGCACCCTGTCCAACTAGGTACATTCACTCTAGTCACGGTAAGTAAGTTACACACCTAAGATAACCCCTGCTCACCCCCTTAGTACCTTGGCACAGAGCAGTCAGGCTTATCCCACAGGCAATGTGTAAAGTATTTGTACACACACATAGTAATATAGTGAAAACACTATAAAAGGACTCCACACCAATTTAGGAAAATAGCCAATATTTATCTGGATGAAACAAGACTGAAACGGCAAAAATCCAACATACACAAGTCAAGATATGAATTTTCAAAGATAAAATATAGTTGTAGTTCTTAAAAATCAATGGTTGCGCTTGATCAGGACAAAGTACATTAGATGCATCAATAAATAAATCCAATGCAAGGCGCAGGGGTGGTGAGGCACCAAAAAAGCAGTTCCTTAGTACTACAGGGGAGGTGATGCGTCAGTTCCTTACTGCTGGGCAGGAAAGGTGATGCATTGCTTCCTTAATGTTGCAGGTGATGTGTCATTTTCGGGCATGCGGCCTAGGTTCCTTAATGCGGTGCTGTGTCAATTAAGAAATCGGCACCCAGGGACGATGCGTCGAAAGTCAAGTCATGCTGTGTTGATTTCACGGCGTTGAAGCAGGCACTGAATTGGAGTCTGGGCTATGCGTCACAGACTTCGGTGATGGGGTGCTTGGGACTCACACAGCGGCAGTTCTTCAGAGGCACTGTGATGAAAAGCTGGCGCCTGCTTTGGTAAGGTGCAGTCATTGCATCAAGCGGGGACCACGCTCCAATTCAGGCAGCAATGGTGCGTCAAGTTTTGGTGATGCTGCACCGGTTCCAAAAGATGCTTGGAGTCGATGCATGGATTTTCTTCTTTGCATCACCAGATCTCACTTCCAAGGGCCCAGGAGCTGGATTTGGCACCACTTGGCAGAGTAGAACTCACAGAAGCAGAGTTCAGGTGATTGCAGGTGAAGTCCGAGCATTGAAACACGAGTGCCCAGCCCGGCGGTGTTTGTTTTTGGCTGCACTGAGTTGTAGGGTGTAGTTATACTTCGGGTCCTCCCCCAGTGAGTTGCTGGTAGGAGTCCACACGGCAACCACTTGGTCCAGAACATTTTTTGAGGTGGAGATGTGTCCCCGTGCCCTGATGAAATTGCCGCAAATTTTTAGGGCAATGAAACATGTCGGCTGTTCAGATTTAAATGGTTTATACATGCCGTCTATTTAATTGAGTGTGAACACTAGTTTAAAATTAAAAATGTGTGGGATAGATGTTCACATCTTTATTTTAATGTTTGGGGTGTTTAGTTCACCTTTTGTTACATTATGGAGCTTAGATGGTGGAAAGATATCACCTGCATTTACACACCTTTTCATCACATTAGCTTTGGAGTTAGGGTATATTATTTTTCTGTCAAGAAAGTGCCGATGATGACAGAGTGAGCAAACTGGTGAGTACCAACCAGTAGCTCCATGGATGGTGCTTACGTGAGGCACCTTCTGACCCACCTCACACATTTTTTCTTTATTATAATTGATGAGCCCATTTTGAGACCATTGACCGATGGGCCGGTGACCTGAACTGGGTGGTTGATGATCCTTTTACAATGACTAACACATATGGGTGGGCATGACTAGATAAATGAGCATAGCCTTACCAAGGAGTGAGATATGATACCCATTGAAGGAAATTATGTATAGGTGGTATGTGTTTTTTATAACCAGGATTTTCTTGTTGTGAAGTCTTTGATGGCCCTGAGACTTCTTAATAGGAAGCAAGCTCAAATCAAGCCCTTGGAGAACCTTGGAAGCAGGATGTAGAAAGAAAAATTCATTCCTTTCACTCCCAGGATTGAAGCAGCAAGCAGCAGGCCAACACAGCAAAGCAATCAGCAAAGTGGCAGCCCCTCCCGACAGCAATCCAGCTCTTCTTACTGGCAGAATGTCTTCAACCCAGAAGTGTTCTGAGTATATGGTGTCACAGGTCCAGCACATATACCCATTTCAGCCTTTGAAGCAGGCAAACTTCAAAGAAAAGTCTTTGTAGGGCACAAGACCCTGCCTTTCCCTGCCTGGCTCCAGACACTCCACAGGGGGTGGAGACATCTTTGTGTGAGGACAGGCATAGCACTATTCAGGTGTCAGTGTCACCTCCTTCCACTATTCTAGCTCAGGAAACCTGGGGAAGGGCCATCAGGATATGTAGGGCACACCTCAGCTGCATTTGTGTGACTGTCTAGAGTGAATGCACAAACAGCCCAACTGTCATCCTGAACCAGACGTGTATTCAGAGGCAGGCAGAGGCACAAAATGATTAAAGTAAGAAAATGCCCACTTTCTAAAAGTAGCATTTTCACACCTGCAATTTAAAAAACACCTTTACTTAAATATGCATTTTTAACTTGTCCAGAGACACCAAACTCCAAATTTCTAGCAGCTCCCAATTGGCAGATACACTTGTAAAATGTTACAAGGCAGCTCCAATGCTAACATAATGGAGAGATAGGCCTTGCTGCAGTGAAAAATGAAATTAGCAATATTTCACTACCAGGACATGTAAAACACAACACTACATGTTCTACCATTTAAATACACTGCACCCTGCCCATGGGGCTACCTTTGGCCTACCTTTGGGGTGCCTTACATGTAATAAAAGGGAAGGTTTTGGCCTGGCATGTGGGTGCACTTGCCAGGTCAAAATGGCAGTTTAAAACTGCACACACAGACACTGCAGTGGCAGGCCTGAGACATGTTTGCGGGGGTTTCCATGTGGATGGCACAATCAGTACTGCAGACCCTCTAGTAGCATTTGATTTACAGGCCCTGGGCACACATGGTGCACTGTACTAGGGACGTATTAGTAAATCAAAGAGGCAAATGATGGAGAAACCAAATACTATTACATTTTAGAAAGGAAGCACCTGCACTTTAGTACTGGTCAGCAGTGGTAGAGTGCCCATAGTCCTAACACCAACAAAAACGAAATGCAGCACACAGTCAAAAACAGGAGGTCAGAGGCAAAAGACAGAGGAAACCACGCCAAAAGATGCCGGGTCTAACACCTGGGTTTACAATTATTAGCCCACAGTGTGCAGACAGGACAAATTAACACCTACAAGGGATAGGGTTATGGTCACACTTTCAGGAGGACTAGATGCCATAAGATAATAATAGTACACATTTAAAATACAAACTACAATCGTGTCCATATGTGCCTTAGTCTTGCCATATAATGTGTAAAAAACATCAGTTGCGGAGGAGAGGAGGGGTGGGGGATCCGGCAAAGGAGGGGCCGGAGAAGGACAATCCAATCTGCCTATGACCACACGAGAACCTGCGCACCCTCAGTCCTATCAGGGTTTTATGCTTTTTCACAGATAACGCTTGGCCCCATGGTTTGCCCCTACCCAGAGTCATCTCCAATCCCAGTGCATTTCCATTCATCAACCACCCCCCTCCTGAGCAGTTCAATAGGTCGGTGTTGGACAACACTTGCTTCCTCCCTTTGCAGTGCCCTTTCCTCAGCCCGTGCCCAGTGCGTGACATCAGTCACCCATATTTTCACACTAGGTCCCCTGGGTGATTTCCAGACCATGGCCATTCATCGCTTGGCTAGTGCCAGGGCCAAGTCCACAAATTTGTTCCCCACTTTCCTGGGGCCCGGCCTGCGAAAAAGGCCCAATAAACATACTGCAGATGTATTAGCAAGTGACCTAGACAGGTTCTTATTAAGATGCCAAATTTCCTTCCCCCAGAACCCTGCAAGCCTGGGGCAACCCCAAGTTATGTGATCTAAGTCAGCATCCAGTGTTGCACAGAGAGGGCAACCTTTAGGCTCCTCACCATAGATAGTCTGTATCCTATGAGGTATAAGGTACATCCTATGAGTGTAATTGAATTGTATATATTTAAGACAAGTCTTGCAAGAGACTGTCTGTGGATATTCAAGCATCCTCCCCCATTCAGCATCAGTCAAGTTCCAGCCCAGTTCAGCCACCCAGTGAGCCCGGAGGGCATCCAGTGGTTTCTTAACCAGCCCATTTTGACCCTTATAGAACCACGAGACAAGGTGAGAGCCCATTCCCAGCATCAGCAGTAGCTGAAGGACTGCATGAGTGGGAAGCTCTGCTCCTGCCACACTCCACAGATCCCATATGAGTAAGCACTTTGTAGATAAGAAATTGACCCACTGGCAGGCCTGACTGTTCCACCAGAACTCAAAAGGACATTAAGACATTCATCTGAAACCAGTCTCCGAGGGTCACCAACCCTGCCTCCATCCAGGAGTTCTTTTGCTCTGTAGAAGAGAAAGTCAATGGTACGCCATGAGGGAGGCCCACCAATGGAAGTTCAGAGGCATAAGGGATCACTGTACCATTGCACATCAACCCACGCTGCCAGCAGGCCAGGGCAGTGGACAAAAGGATACCCGGGCAGGGAATCCAAAGTGCTGTGTGCAACAGCTTCGCCAGCAGGAGCCCCTGATTAGGTTCAGTGCCCAACTGACTGAGTTATGGTGAGTCCACCCCATATAGCCATTTCTTGATCCACTGTAGCTGAGCTGCGAGAAAGTACAACTCAAAGTCTGGAACTCCCAGGTTCCCCCTTAAGTGGGGGCAGCGGAAGGTAGCTAACACAATTCTCTGGCACCCGCCATCCTAAATCAATTCCCGCAGGAGTGCGTCAAGCCTCCGAAAACCAGGGCACTGGATTTTTCACCTGGAGGTTTATGAAAAAGTAAATAAGCCTCAGAAGCATGACCATTTTAGAGAACAAAATACTTGCCATAGTTGGTAGCTTGACGGTGCGCCAAAAGGAGACACAGCACTTAAGAAACCAAATACCCACCCCAGGTTCCCCTCTCGGAGTTCGTCCAGATTGCGGAAGACCTGGATGCCCAAGTATTTAATGATTTCCAGAGCCCAAAGTAAATGAGGTGGGCAAGATAGGACAACCTGATCCCGCGACCATCGGAAACACACAAGTCTCACTCCGGTTTATCTGGAGACCTGAGCACCTTCCAAATTCCTCAAGGAGCCACAGGGCCCAGGGAATATCGTTCAATCCCTCCCAAAGGTAAATCAGCAGGTCAACTGCAAATAATAAATAACATAGACAGACCATCTAGCTTAATGCCCCAATCTTTTCCCTCCATTTGAAACCTTTCTGCCTGCAGCTCCATGGCCAGTGTAAATAAGAGGGGTGAAAAGGGAACAACCCTGCCTAGTGCCCCTGAAGATTTCGTAAGCTTTCAAAATTGTGCATCCTGTTTTCACCCTAGCCATTGGGTGAGCGTAGAGCAGCCTGGTCCATCTTACCCAGTTAGCACCAAGACCCATGCAATACATCGTAGCCGCCAAGAAGTCCCAACACATTGTGTCAAAGGCCTTCTCAAGGTCCACTGACATAATCACTGCAGCAGGGTCGGATAACCGGTCATGGGCATACAAGACAGAATAAAGTCTATGGAGGTTATTTGACGTGCTACTGGTTGGTATAAAACCGTCTTGGTCTCCATGAATCAGGGCCTGCATATGGGGCAATAACCGGGACGCTAATATTTTACTGAGTATTTTGAAGATAGAGTTGAACATAAAAAGGGGTCGGAAATCCGAATGTGCCACATCTGGTGAGGTAGATTTGGACAGGGGCACCACCAGAGCCTCCCTCGTCATTGGAGGAATGATACCCATTTCAGCCAATTTAGGCACCAGTTCGCACACAAACACTTTGTAAAACTCCAAGGAAAGACCATCAGCGCCAGGTGTCTTACATATCGTCATGTCTTTGATGGCATTTCTAACATCTACATCTGAGACTGGGACACCTAGTGATTCTTGTTCTACCTGAGAGAGAGACCGAAGTGGGAGTCCCTCCAAGAAGGATTCCAATGCTGTCGGGAGGCCTAATTACCCCACCAGCAGTGCACCGAGAGGCCTGTTTGCAGAGTGGAGGAAAAAGGGGCGTGGCCTTCAACCACCTCTCAGAAATCCCACTGAGTGGGGCTTACTGGAGATATCAGGTGGGCTAGTTGGCCCCTAAGGACCCTCAGCAGCAAAGGGGACTTCATCCCCCAAACAAGTTTGCAGAGTAGTGGAGAAAGGGGGCGGGGCCTCTGGTGAGTTGCCAGCTTCTGATTTTGTTTTTTATTTTAGGAAGGAGGATGTGTAGCTCCCCTTCCCTTCATCCTTTTGGACCCCAGGGACCCCATCCACTGGGCCCTGACACATTTTTTATTTAAATAAAATAGAAAGGGAGGGGGGCCGCGCGGCCCCCTCCCCAGGCCGATTTCGAACCCGGGGACCCCATGCCCCGGAGCCCAGCCATATTTAATTATTTTTTTTTCAAGGGAGGGGGGCCAAGCGGCCCCCCTCCCAGGCCATTTTCGACCCTAGGAACCCCAATCCCTGGGGCCAGGCCATTTTTATTTTTAAATAAAAATGTACATGTAAAGGATCGGGCCGCGCGACCCCCCTGCTAAGGGCCAATTTCTGCCCTAGGGACCCCATCCCCCAGGGCCAGGCCTTAACTTTTTTTTAACTGGGTAGGGGGGCCTACGCTGCCCCCCACCCGTGCCGATATTGCCCCGGAGACCCCATCCCCAGAGCATGGCTATGTTGTTGGGGACTGCAGGGGGAGCCTCAAGGCCCCCACAGTCCCTGCCGGCTCCCCGCCTCCTGTGGGAGCTGGCATTGCTTTTGGGCAGAGGGAGCTGCAAAGATCCAGCTCCCTCTGCCCAAAAGCAATTATGCTCCGCTTCATGGAAGCAAGAGCATTTTTCATGCTCTCGCTTCCATGAAGCGAAGCAGAGTTTGCTATGGCTCGGCGGGAGCACTGCCATAGCAAACTGCAATATCCTGGGGTGGGCATTCCGGGACATTGCTGGAGCCGGCCCTGGGGGTGGTGGTCCCCAGGGCCATGGAGGGCTCCCCTTCCATCTACTTTGTAGCCCCAGGGAGGTGGTGGTCTCCGGAGCTGGGGGTCCGCAACAGATCCCCCTAATTACGTAACTTTTGCCCTGGGGTGGTGGTGGTCCCTGGGGCTGTGGGGGGACCGCCTGACTCCCCCATATTTTAATACTTTAGCCCCGGGGAGTGGGCGGTGCCCGGGGCTGTGTGGGGGGACTGGCTCCCCCATTCATTCTATTATGAATATAGCCCCGGGGAGGTGGTGGTCTCCGGGGCAGCGGGGGCGGTGCGTGGACCCTGTATTTTAATGTAAATAGCCACGGGAGGTGGCGGTCCCCATGGCTGTTGGGGAGGCTGGAGCCCCCCCACACTTTCTATTATGTAAATAGCCCCAGGGAAGTGGCTGTCCCCAGGGCTGCAGGGGCCTGCGGCCCCCATATTATTAAGTCAATTGCCCCCGGGACCTGGCCCACCCAGGGGCCTAATTAAACGGAGAGCCGGAGAATGCGCTTCATTTTTGTTTTAATTTTCAGCGGGATTTGCGAATCCACTGAGACTCCTGCCAAAAATTGGGAAACAAAATGCTATTTTTGGCCATGGGGGTCTCTTTTTCTCGGCCCCCAATTGACGAAACACCCCAAAACTTTCAACACAGCAGCTGAGCGGGGTGGCGTATTAGTTTAGAAAATTTTACGAAGATTGGTCAAACGACACCAAAGATATTGGCAAATGAAAAAATGCTCTTCCTATGGAAACTAGGTCCTAACTATAACTACTTACTGGCGACTGCCAGTAGGTAATATATATTTCACAGCCTCGCACAATGTGCGATAAAGATGAGAACGCACTCACGGGAATTCTACTGCAGTGTTCTTTATTTCTGTAAAAAGTTGGTTACTCATATAAGCTATAGACAACTATCCCCATCTGATTGGATGTGTTCTCCCCTTCATCAGTTTTTAATCAAGATTGAACATTTTTACTAAAAGCTACACATGGTACATTACAAAAGTCCTAAATAAAAAATGAGAATGCCGTCCCACCCAACCTCTTTACACTATTCAAGCTCATCTCCACAGACACAGAGGAGAGAGCTACAAGGCTGGGAGCAACCATGGTGGCCTCCATCAAGGGTACCATTCTACCTTTGCCCCTCGATTCATGCCTCTCTGCGATCCCAAGCTACCTCAGTCCTTGTGGACCTTTAATAATGAGTGACCCTTCACTCTAAGACTGCAGATGTTCCACAGCCAAGCAAGTTCTTCTGTCCACTTACTTAAGGATCTTATTTTCATTGCTTGCTGCACCCTTGGCAGCAATGTTTTTTTCTCTCATAGTACCTTCAATTTTGGGCAAAAGATCTTGAGATGCCTCTTGGAGCTGACCAAGGTGATATATCCATTTAGGTGTCTGCTCCCTTGTTGCCAACTTGGCCACACCCCTAAAGGATGCATTTTCAATTTAAGTAGTAGAGGAGTTATCTACAAAAAAAGGCATCTTTTGCCATACTCCTCCTAGGGTTACTTTTTTGAATATGTCCACAGATGAGAATGTTATGTTAGATCCAAATTGTACAAATATCTCTTGTTTCCTAGAGGCTAGTTATAAAATTAAATTGACAACGACTGAAAGAAATATCTAAAAAAATTCCAATTCAGTGTGAATGAATGTTTCCTTTGTTGCAATGACTAGAGTGAATAGGAAATTTTAGGTTGTCTCTTGACAGTAACAGTTTTGACGTCTTTCATTAAATTGTGAGCCTTGTGGATAGTGAGACATCCAAGGAGACTGCAATGGAATGTTATCCCTTGTTACTGTATCCCCTGAAAGGAGTTGTGGATAAATATTGTAGCCCAAATGTCATCTGAAATACACATTGACCCTCATTATGAGTTGTGTTATTTCAACCATAGTGTTAACTCTGGGTGAAATAAGGCAAGTTGCTATTGTCAGTGTTTTTGGGCTGAAATTATTTGGTCCGAAATCTCCAAACTAGATAATTCCATGTCCGGAAACACCGGGTCTCTCACAGAGGTTGCATGGCCTTAGGCTGTGGCAAGCAACATTGCTTCTAGTCAGGGTAAGGAGGGACACACCCTTAGATAACCCCTGCTCACCCTCTGGTAGCTTGGCACGAGCAGCCAGGCTTATCTCCAAGGCAATGTGTAAAGTATTTGCAACCACACTCCCAGTAACACAGTGATAACACCACAAATGGACACCACACTGGTTTCATAAAAATAGCAGTATCTTTATAAAAAGGAATACGATGAGACCAAATGATAGAAAACCAACATATGGTTGTTCGTAATAATTCACTTGGCCGGTTATTAGGCCAGCAATTGTAGAAACCATCTTTCTTATGTGATACCAAATGCTGTAAGCTTCTAGGCCCTGTTAAGTTGACGTAAAAATCACTGCACAAGATGCTTGTACCTTTCCTTGGCTTCAGAGAAATGGCTTTAAAAACGCAAGGCTTGCTCAAAACAGATACGTGACAAAGGAAGATGCTCGCTTAGACACAAACGTTTCAGCATATCCCATTTCGCAATATTTCTGGTCATTGCTATTATGTTGCAATTATTAACTGGAAAAGTACCAAACCTGATATCTTACATTACAGTGGAAAGTCCCAGAAGCTGCCTACTTGGGACACGTGGTCAGAATAGTATATTTTGGACCTTAAATAGTATAGCACAGCCTAGGCCCTTGCTAATTGGTCAAATGAACTATGCTTAATTTGTACTACGTATGTTATGATGCTGCATCCTTTGCGGTTTGGGCCTAAAAAAGCTGTCAGAAACGTCACATCATTGGACATTCAGTATCTATGCTGTTTGTCTCCGTGCCGCACGTACTTGCATTGCTTGTTAGTCTCCAATAAATGTTGCTATCTTCTGTGCTGACAGAGAACTGTATTTATGGTATTATTTCTTATTATTATTATTTCGGATCCAACACAATCACTTGTAGGTTCTTGCGGTATTAATGAGCAATTTACGATCTCTAATGCAGTCCTAATGCAATGCTATGCAGTTCGTAATGCAGCTCGTAATGTAATAATAGGACAGTCCTTAATGCAAGAATCAGGCAGTTCGTAATGCAATAATAATGCAATTCGTAATGCAAGAATCAGGCAGTTCGTAATGCAATAAATATGCGGTTCGTGATGCAAGAATCAGGCAGTTCGTAATGCAATAATAATGTGGTTCGTAATGCAAGAATCAGGCAGTTCGTAATGCAATAATAGTGCGGTTCGTAATGCAAGAATCAGGCAGTTCGTAATGCAGTAATAATGTGATTCGTAATGCAAGAATCAGGCAGTTCGTAATGCAATAATAATGCAGTTCGTTAAGCAATCTGCGTGGTAAACTCGGGCCCCACTAGGCCCCAACAGCAGAGACAACGGTCATAGGCTTACAGGGGCGGCCCCGGTCCTGCTGGGAAGGTCCGAGCCGCTCGGGGACTCAGCGCGTCTAACGCGGTGCAGCGGGAGAGAGCTCAGAGCACTCATGTACTCCTCCTGCATGCCTCCACAGGCCACACACGCTTGCGGCTCCCGACCGGAGTCCAAGCCTTACCTGGGGGGGTGCGCTGCCTTGCTCTCTCTCTCTCCCCACACGTCAGACATCCTGCTGGGCGATCCCGATCACATTGCGGCTCTGTTGCTAGGCGACGCTGTAGCCGGACAGGTTACGGCGCTGCCTTCTCCGTCGTTGATGATCTTGGGCAGATTCCTTTCGACGAACAACGATCACGATCCCTTTCACCTTGTAGCTTCCTTAGCTTCAAGAAATCCTTTAGCATGTTGCGGCTCGGGCCGGCGGTGGTGATCCTCACTCACAGCCTCAGTTACGATGACGGCTCGGGCCACAAACAGCAATACAGCAGCGTGGACGATGTTTCACGCTGCGGGGGCAATGCGATCCCAGGGCACCTTGTAAACAGTACCACGGACCACACAGCAGTCTCAGGCATGCAAGAGCACCACGCACGCAGAGTCACTGAGACACAGTCTTCAGTTTCAAGTACCCCATTAGCACGTTGCGGCTCGGGCCGGCGGCGGCGATATTTACTTGCAGCCTCAGTTACGATGACGGCTCGGGCTACGAACAGCAACACAGCAGCGTGGACGATGTTCCACGCTGTGGGGGCAATGCGATCACGGGGCACCTCGTAAACAGTACCACGGCCCACACGGCAGTCTCAGGCGTGCAATAGCACCACGCAAACAGTGTCGCTGAGACACAGTTCGTAGTTTCACACAATCCTTTGGCACGTTGCGGCTCGGGCCGGTGGCAGTGATCCTTCCTCACAGCCTCAGGTACGATGCCGGCTCGGGCCACAACAGCAAGGCAGCAGCGTGGACGATGTTTCACGCTGCGGGGGCAGTGCGATCACGGGGCACCTCGTAAACAGTACCACGGACCACACAGCAGTCTCAGGCGTGCAAGAGCACCACGCACACAGCGTCGCTGAGACACGGTTGGAAACGTTTGTGTTCCTGAGTTTCCACAACAGTGGACCAGCTCTCCTCAGGCCCTTGGAGACGCGCTACTTCAGGACACAGCACACAGCAAAGTCCTCACAAGCAGGGGGACACAGCACACAGCATAGTCCCTTGTCTTCTCCTTAGTCAAACCAGCAAACTGCAGGCCTGCCCCAGAACACACAGCAAGGGCAGTCCTTCTCTTCAGTCTATTCAGCTGTTCTTCTTTGGCAGAGGTTCCTCTTGATCAGCAAGTAGGTTCAATCCTTTTTCAATAGGGATTTCAGTCTTGAGTTCAGGGGTTTCAGCTCTTACATTTATACCCCTAAATGCATTTGAAGTCTTTATGTTCAGGGGGCTTTGACCTCAGTCCAAATCAGACCTGAGTGTCTTCCTGCCAGTGCACACCCTCCTCCTTTGATTGTCAGGGTCTGGGGCCCAGACACTCAGCAGGAGGTGGAGCCATCCTTTTGTGGCAGCAACACAGCCCTCTTCACATCCAGGGGGCTACTCCTCCCCCCCACATCAAATGTAGGCCAGCCTGTTGCTGTCTCACCTTCTCCTCCCTGGGGTCAGGACACTTCCCAGACCCTGTCAAGTCTAAACCCAGGCAGGCAATATACAACCAGGCAGAGGCACACAGGATGGTTTAAGACAAGAAACCAGCCACTTCTGAAAGCTTGGATTCTAAACACACAATTCAAAAACCATCTTCACAAAAAGATGTGTTATTAAATTCTGAGTTCAGGCACACTAAACTCCATCCCTCCATCTTATGCCTATGGGAAGATATGCTGGGAACATGGGACACAGCATTCCCCATTCTGTCCTATGGGCAAGAGGGCCTTGCAACAGTGAAAAACGAATTTGGCAGTATTTCACTGTCAGGACATGGTATACACCTCAGTACATGTCCTACCTTTCACATACACTGCACCCTGCCCAGGGGGGTACCTTAGGCCTACTATAGGGGTGTCTGATGTGCATAAAAAGGGAAGATAAAGCCTGGCAAGTGGGTGCACTTGTCAGGACAACAAGGCAGTTAACCAACTGCGCACAGGCACTGCAGTGGCAGGCTTGAGATCTCTCTTTAGGGCTACATGTGTGGGTGGCACAATTAGTGCTGCAGGCCCACTAGTAGCATTTGCATTACCAGCCCTGGCACACATAGTGCACTTTACTAGGGACTTCACTAGGAAGGCAAACATACCAATTATGGACAACCAATTACCATAACACTGTATACAGGGAGCACTTGCACTTTGACACTGATCAGCAGTGGCAAAGTGCCCAAAGCATCTAAGCCAGTAAAACAAAATCCATCACAGCATCAAAAATAGAGGAGGTAGAGGCAAAAAGTCAGGGGTAACCACGCCAAGAAATGCCAGGTCTAACACGTGTCCCCTCCAGCTGAAAAGTGGGGAGAACTACCCACCCTCATGGGAGTTCTCATCACTAAGGCGGAAAAATCTGGACAGACCATCAGCATTGGCGTGTTCTGTTCCAGGGCGGTGTTCCACCGTAAAGTCCATTCCCTGTAGGGAGATGGACAACCTCATTAGTTTTGGGTTCTCACCCCTCATCTGCATCAACCATCTGAGGGGCCTGTGGTCTGTCTGAACCAGGAAGGTAGTCCCAAACAAGTAGGGCCTCAGCTTCTTCAGCGCCCAGACCACAGCAAAAGCTTCCTTTTCAATTGCACTCTACCTCTGTTCCCTGGGAAGTAGCCTCCTGCTAATGAAAGCTACGGGTTGGTCCAATCCCTCGTCGTTCAATTGTGAGAGTACTGCTCCCACACCATGCTCTGAAGCATCTGTCTGCACCACAAATTCTTTGGAGAAATCAGGCGCCTTGAGCACGGGCGCCGTGCACATGGCAGTTTTCAGGGCATCAAAAGCGGTCTGGCAGGCATCAGTCCAGATCACCTTCTTGGGCTGTTTCTTTGAAGTCAGTTCTGTCAAGGGGGCGACAATGGTGCCATATTCCCTCACAAACCGTCTGTAATACCCCGTGAGTCCTAAAAAGGCTCTCACCTCTGTCTGGGTCTTGGGGGGCTCCCAAGCTAGAATGGTATCAATTTTTGCCTGTAGGGGTGCCACCTGGCCGCTCCCTACCTGGTGTCCTAAGTACACCACCGAACCCTGCCCTATATGGCACTTACTTGCCTTGATAGTGAGGCCTGCCCTCTGCAGGGCCTTCAACACTTCGCAGAGGTGTTGCAAATGTTCCTCCCAACTGGAGCTGAACACAGCAATGTCATCCAGGTAGGCGGCGCTGAATTCCTCCAGCCCACACAGCACCTGGTTAACCAATCTCTGGAAGGTGGCAGGGGCGTTCTTCAATCCAAAGGGCATAACCCTGAATTGGTAGTACCCCTCTGGCGTTGAGAACGCTGACTTCTCTTTGGCCCCCTCGGTCAAGGCAATCTGCCAGTACCCAGACGTCAAGTCAAATGTACTGAGGTACCGGGCAGCTCCCAGCCGATCCACGAGCTCATCAGCTCTGGGGATGGGGTGAGCGTCAGTCTTGGTGACCGCATTGAGCCCACGGTAATCCACACAGAACCGGAGTTCTGGGGTGGCACCAGGCGCAGCAACTTTTGGCACAAGGACCACTGGTCTAGCCCAGGGGCTGCTGGATGGCTCAATTACCCCTTGCGCCAGCATCTTGGAAACCTCCTCCTTGATGCTTGCCCTGACCTTATCAGCTAATCTGTAGAATTTCTGTTTTATAGGCAGGCTGTCTCCAGTGTCCACATCATGGACGCACCAATGGGTGACTCCTGGGGTCAGGGAGAACAGGGAGGCGAACTGACCCAACACCTGGCGACAGTCTCTCTGCTGTTCTGGGGTCAGGGTAGGCGAGAGGTTCACCCCATCCACTGATCCATCCTTCTCTCTGGCTGACAGGAGGTCGGGGAGAGGTTCACTCTCCTCTTCCACCCCATCATCTGTAGCCAAGAGCATGTTCACATCAGACCTCTCAAAGTGGGGTTTGAGGCGGTTCACGTGGAGAACCCTCAGAGGGTTCCTAGGAGACCGTAAGTCAACCAGGTAGGTCACTTCGCTCCTCCGCTCCACCACCTCATAAGACCCACTCTACTTATCCTGGAGCACGCAGGGCTCCACTGGTGCCATCACCCACACTTTTTGCCTAGGTTGAAACTCGACCAGAGTGGCATTCTGGTCGTACCACCGTTTCATTTCTTCCTGGCTGGCTTCCAGATTCACCTGAGCGAGTTGCCTGAAACGCCTAGTTTGGTTCCTGAAGTCCAGCATGTAGCTATATACATCCTGGCGGGGTTTACTAGGAGCCTTCTCCCACCCTCCTTCACCAAACTCAAGGGTTCTCTTACAGGGTGACATACAGGAGCTTAAAGGGGCTGAACCCTAGGGACTTCTGTGGCACCTCTTTGTAAGCAAACAGCAGGCATGGTAAAAGGACATCCCACTTACGCCTCATGGGTTCCTCAAGACCCATAATCATGCCCTTCAGGGTCCGGTTAAATCTCTCAACCAGACCGTTGCCCTGGGGGTGGTAAGGTGTGGTGAACTTATAGGCTACACCACACTCCTTCCACAGAGATTTCATATACCTAGATATGAAATTAGTACCCCGGTCGCACACCACCTCTTTGGGGAACCCCATTTGGTAGAAAATCCCCATCAGTGCACAGCCCACCACGGGGGCTGTCACTGTCCGGAGAGTGATGGCTTCCGGGTACCGGGTGGCATGGTCCACCAAGACCAGGACGAACCTGTTGCCCATGGCTGTCTTGGGATCCAGAGGCCCCACGATGTCAATGCCCACCCTCTCAAAGGGGGTGCTGACTACAGAGAAAGGTTGGAGAGGAGCCTTGCGCTTCCTCCCTCTCTTACCACTTGCCTGGCAAGTCTGACAGGTCCTGCAATGAGTATCAGAACTCTTGTGCATTTGAGGCCAGTAGAAGTGGGTGGCACGCCTCTCAAAGGTCTTGTCCTGCTAAAGTTACATCATGAGCCAACCCCTGTAGGAAGGCCCTGAAGCGCTGGAGTACCACCAGCACATGGACTGACCCAGGCTCAGCAACCTTAGGCTCGCTATATAGGAGATCGCTCTCCCAGTAAATCACATGTGACCCGGACTGATCACCTGCTGCCTGGTTTGCTGCCTGTTGCCGCAAACCTACAAGAGAAGGGCACTTTTTCTGCTCCTCACAGAATTCCTCCCTGGAGGGCCCTCCCTCCTGCTGCCATTTGGTCAGCTCAGGTAGGTCCCCCAGTTCAGCAACTTGCTCCCCCGTAGGCTCCAGGGCATCCCCCTCAAGGGGTGCCTCCTCCTGGACCGTGGGAACTGTTTGGGCCGGTTTCCCATGCCCCCTGCCTCTTCTCTTTAAGGCAGGCAACTGAGCCACTTTTTCAGGCTCCAGGTCCTCTTGAACACCTTTACTGGCTGCCATAGACCGAGTGGTCACACAAGCCTACTCAGGCAGACCCAACATCTCCAAATGCACCTGGCGCTCCACCTCCTTCCAGGGGGAACTCTCCAAGTCATTCCCCAGCAGACAGTCTACAGGCATGGACGGACTTACAACGACCTTCAAGGAACCTGAGACCCCCCCCACTCAAAGGGAACTAGCACCACCTTGCAGAGGTGCACGGAGTTGTCTGCTGCAACTACAGGGTAAAGTACATTGGGAATTACCTGCTCCTCAGACACCCACTGACACCTAACAGATGTCAAATTGGCTCCGGTGTCTCTCAGAGCCTCCACCCTCCTTCCATCGATGGTCACCCACTGCCTGTACTTCTTAGTATTCTCAGGCAGAGAGGCTTCCTGGACCATCTCTCGATCTCCTAATGAGACCAGGGTCATAACTGCTTGCTCCTCCCCATTCCAAGGACTCAATTCCTCCCCCAACGCTACACTCACTAAACCCGGTGCTGGAGCACCAGTGGGTGCAGGTGGTTTCTTGGGGCATTTATGGGCAATGTGACCCACTTCTTTACAGAAATAACAAGTAGGAGGACCTATGTGGTCCCGCTTGCCCTTAGGGGGCCAGGACCTCTTAGCCTTGGGGTACTGGGACCCTTTTACCTGGGAACTACTGTGGGGTCCTTTAGAGAACTCCTTGTGGTTACCCTTGTCCTCCCCCACCATCTGCGGGGGACCCTGTACACCTTTGGCAGTGGTACCCCCAGTCCCCTTGTGGACCCTGGTGCTGGTCCAGCGGTCCGCCTCCTCAGCAAGCTTACCGGGATCAGTCAGCTTACTGTCTAAAAGATGCTGGCGCAGTTCTGGAACACACAGACTACTCAAGTGCTCCCAACTAATTAAATTGCATAAGCCCTTACAATCAGTTACCTTGCTGCCTGTCATCCAACCATCCAGTGCACACGTGTACGCATTCACACATTCCACCCAAGTACTGGATTCCAGTTTCTTGAAGTTCCTGAATTTCTGCCTGTACTGTTCAGGAGTGAGCCCATACCTGAGGCATAAAGCCTCCTTCATATTGGCGTAGGTCAGGGTTCCCGCCCTCTCTAAGGGTGGTAAAACATCCCTCCCAGAAGCCTCAAATTGTTTCCATAGGCCCGCCCCCCAATGCTTCTCAGGCACCTCATTCATCCTCAGTGCGATCTCATATGCCGTGAACCATGCATAAATACCCTCACCCCTCTGGTAATCTCTCACTAAGTCTTTGGGAATGTACACCTTACCCGCTGGCACTGGCTGTGCGCTGCCACCATTGGAACTGGACTCCACCTGTTTAGCCTTAATGTCCAGTTCCCTCATGCTTAACTCATGAGCTAAGAGAATCTTTTTCTCTTCCAAGGCGAGAGCGTTCTTGCTCTCCTCTGTTCGCTTTTGACTTTCAATGAGCAGCTTTTTCTCCTCTGCTTGAGCCTTAAGTTTTAAAACCTCCAACTCATGCTCTCTGACCCTTTGGTTTTCCTCCAGCTCCTCTGGGGAAAAGCTCCTCCCTGAATGGTTACTACCAGCCCCAGAGGCTAGTCCTTCCACCGGCAAATCCTGTGGACCAAATCCATTCCCTGGTTCATCCTCATCCACCTCATCATCACCTGTCTCCTGAGCCTCTTTGGCTTCCCACCAGGCCCTCAAGGCCGTTTGCAGCTCCTCCTTCTTGGCGCTACTTTTCATGGGACATCCCAAAGCTCTGCAGAATTGCCTCAATTGATCAACTTTGTAGGTAAGCAATGCCTCAATGTCAAATTCCAAATCTGCAGCCTCACTGGCTACTTGACTCCTTTGAGACATGATGTGTGGCTTAAAGGTCACTCAAAAATAGAACCAAAACTCAAAACACAATATGTGGTTGCGTCGTGGTCTGCGCTAAACTAGTGATGTACACCAATGACTGTGAGTCAGTTGCAAATACACTTTCAAATCCCAACCGCTGACCACCAATGTTAGAACTGGGGGTCTCTAGTTGGCTGAGATAGGTACCTTAGTCCAAATAGGGACCCTTGCTTCTAGTCAGGGTAAGGAGGGACACACCCTTAGGTAACCCCTGCTCACCCCGTGGTAGCTTGGCACGAGCAGACAGGCTTATCTCCAAGGCAATGTGTAAAGTATTTGCAACCACACTCCCAGTAACACAGTGATAACACCACAAATGGACACCACACTGGTTTCATAAAAATAGCAGTATCTTTATAAAAAGGAATACAATGAGACCAAACGATAGAAAACCAACATATGCGTGTTCGTAATAATTCACTTGGCCGGTTATTAGGCCAGCAATTACTTGTAGGTTCTTGCGGTATTAATGAGCAATTTACGATCTCTAATGCAGTCCTAATGCAATGCTATGCAGTTCGTAATGCAGCTCGTAATGTAATAATAGGACAGTCCTTAATGCAAGAATCAGGCAGTTCGTAATGCAATAATAATGCAATTCGTAATGCAAGAATCAGGCAGTTCGTTAGGCAATAATAATGCCGTTCGTGATGCAAGAATCAGGCAGTTCGTAATGCAATAATAATGCGGTTCGTAATGCAAGAATCAGGCAGTTCGTAATGCAATAATAATGCGGTTCGTAATGCAAGAATCAGGCAGTTCGTAATGCAGTAATGATGCGATTCGTAATGCAAGAATCAGGCAGTTCGTAATGCAATAATAATACGGTTCGTAATGCAATCTGCGCGGTCAACTCGGGCCCCACTAGGCCCCAACAGCAGAGACAACGGTCATAGGCTTACAGGGGCGGCCCCGGTCCTGCTGGGTAGGTCCGGGCCGCCGGGGACTCAGCGCGTCTAACTCGGTGCAGCAGGAGAGAGCTCGGAGCACTCCTGTACTCTTCCTGCACGCCTCCCCAGGCCACACACACTTGCGGCTCCCGACCGGAGTCCAAGCCTTACCTTGGGGGGTGCGCTGCCTCGCTCTCTCTCTCTCTCCCCGCTCGTCGGACGTCCTGCTGGGCGATCCTGATCACGTTGCGCCTCTGTTGCTAGGTGACGCTGTAGCCGGACAGGTTAGGGCTCTGCCTTCTCCGTCATTGATGATCTTGGGCAGATTCCTTTCGACGAACAACGATCACGATCCCTTTCACCTTGTAGCTTCCTTAGCTTCAAGAAATCCTTTAGCACGTTGCGGCTCGGGCCGGTGGCGGTGATCCTCACTTACAGCCTCAGTTACAATGACGGCTCGGGCCACAAACAGCAATACAGCAGCGTGGACGATATTTCACGCTGCTGGGGCAATGCGATCCCGGGGCACCTCGTAAACAGTACCACGGACCACATGGTAGTCTCAGGCGTGCAAGAGCACCACGCACACAGCGTCGCTGAGACACAGTCCTCAGTTTCAAGTACCCCGTTAGCACGTTGCGGCTCGGGCGGTGGCGGCGATATTTACTTGCAACCTCAGTTACGATGACGGCTCGGGCCACAAACAGCAACACAGCAGCGTGGACGATGTTCCACGCTGCGGGGGCAATCGATCACGGGGCACCTCGTAAACAGTACCACGGACCACACGGCAGTCTCAGGCGTGCAAGAGCACCACGCACACAGCGTCGCTGAGACACAGTTTGTAGTTTCACACAATCCTTTGGCACGTTGCGGCTCGGGCCGGTGGCGGTGATCCTTCCTCACAGCCTCAGGTACGATGACGGCTCGGGCCACAACAGCAAGGCAGCAGCGTGGACAATGTTTCACGCTGCGGGGGCAGTGTGATCACGGGGCACCTTGTAAACAGTACCACGGACCACACAGCAGTCTCAGGCGTGTAAGAGCACCACGCACACAGCGTCGCTGAGACACAGTTGGAAACTTTTGTGTTCCTGAGTTTCCACAACAGGGGACCAGCTCTCCTCGGGCCCTTGGAGACACGCTACTTCAGGACACAGCACACAGAAAAAGTCCTCACAAGCAGGGGGACACAGCAAAATCCCTTGTCCTCTCCTTAGTCAAACCAGCAAACTGCAGGCCAGCCCCAGAACACACAGCATGGGCAGTCCTTCTCTTCAGTCTCTTCAGCTGTTCTTCTTTGGCAGAGGTTCCTCTTGATCAGCAAGTAGGTTCAATCCTTTTTCAATAGGGATTTCAGTCTTGAGTTCAGGGGTTTCAGCTCTTACATTTATACCCCTAAATGCCTTTGAAGTCTTTATGTTCAGGGGGCTCTGACCTCGGTCCAAACCAGACCTGGGTGTCTTCCTGCCAGTGCACACCCTCCTCCTTTGATTGTCAGGGTCTGGGGCCCAGATGCTCAGCAGGAGGTGGAGCCATCCTTTTGTGGCAGCAACACAGCCCTCTTCACATCCAGGGGGCTACTCCTCCCCCCACATCAAATGCAGGCCAGCCTGTTGCTGTCTCACCTTCTCCTCCCTGGGGTCAGGACACTTCCCAGACCCTGTCAAGTCTAACCCAGGCAGGCAATATACATCCAGGCAGAGGCACACAGGATGGTTTAAGACAAGAAACCAGCCACTTCTGAAAGCGTGGTTTCTAAACACACAATTCAAAAACTATCTTCACAAAAAGATGTGTTATTAAATTCTGAGTTCAGGCACACTAAACTCCATCTCTCCATCTTATGCCTATGGGAAGATATGCTGGAAACATGGGACACAGCATTCCCCATACTGTCCTATGGGCAAGGTGGCCTTGCAACAGTGAAAAACGAATTTGGCAGTATTTCACTGTCAGGACATGGTACACACCTCAGTACATGTCCTACCTTTCACATACAGTGCACCCTGCCCAGGGGGGTACCTTAGGCCTACTTTAGGGGTATCTGATGTGCATAAAAATGGAAGGTAAGGCCTGGCAAGTGGGTGCACTTTCAGGACAACAAGGCAGTTAACCAACTGCGCGCAGGCACTGCAGTGGCAGGCCTGAGATCTCTCTTTAGGGATACTTGTGTGGGTGGCACAATTAGTGCTGCAGGCCCACTAGTAGCATTTGCATTACCAGCCCTGGCACACGTAGTGCACTTTACTAGGGACTTCACTAGTAAGGCAAACATACCAATTATGGACAACCAATTACCATAACACTTTATACAGGGAGCACTTGCACTTTGACACTGATCAGCAGTGGCAAAGTGCCCAAAGCATCTAAGCCAGTAAAACGAAATCCATCACAGCATCAAAAATAGAGGAGGTAGAGGCAAAAAGTCAGGGGTAACCACGCCAAGAAATGCCAGGTCTAACACGTGTCCCCTCCAGCTGAAAAGTGGGGAGAACTACCCACATTCATGGGAGTTCTCATCACTAAGGCGGAAAAATCTGGACAGACCATCATCATTGGCGTGTTCTGTTCCAGGGCAGTGTTCCACCGTAAAGTCCATTCCCTGTAGGGAGATGGACCACCTCATTAGTTTTGGGTTCTCACCCCTCATCTGCATCAACCATCTGAGGGGCCTGTGGTCTGTCTGAACCAGGAAGGGAGTCCCAGACAAGTAGGGCCTCAGCTTCTTCAGTGCCCAGACCACAGCAAAAGCTTCCCTTTCAATTGCACTCTACCTCTGTTCCCTGGGAAGTAGCCTCCTGCTAATGAAAGCTACGGGTTGGTCCAAGCCCTCATCGTTCAATTGTGAGAGTACTGCTCCCACACCATGCTCTGAAGCATCTGTCTGCACCACAAATTCTTTGGAGAAATAAGCCGCCTTGAGCACGGGCGCCGTGCACATGGCAGTTTTCAGGGCATCAAAAGCGGTCTGGCAGGCATCAGTCCAGATCACCTTCTTGGGCTGTTTCTTTGAAGTCAGTTCTGTCAAGGGGGCGACAATGGTGCCATATACCCTCATAAACCGTCTGTAATACCCCGTGAGTCCTAAAAAGGCTCTCACCTCTGTCTGGATCTTGGGGGGCTCCCAAGCTAGAATGGTATCAATTTTTGCCTGTAGGGGTGCCACCTGGCCGCTCCCTACCTGGTGTCCTAAGTACACCACCGAACCCTGCCCTATATGGCACTTACTTGCCTTGATACTGAGGCCTGCCCTCTGCAGGGCCTTCAACACTTCGCAGAGGTGTTGCAAATGTTCCTCCCAACTGGAGCTGAACACAGCAATGTCATCCAGGTAGGCGGCGCTGAATTCCTCCAGCCCACACAGCACCTGGTTAACCAATCTCTGGAAGGTGGCAGGGGCGTTCTTCAATCCACAGGGCATAACCCTGAAATGTAGTGCCCCTCTGGCGTTGAGAACTCTGACTTCTCTTTGGCCCCCTCGGTCAAGGCAATCTGCCAGTACCCAGACGTCAAGTCAAATGTACTGAGGTACCGGGCAGCTCCCAGCCGATCCACAAGCTCATCAGCTCTGGGGATGGGGTGAGCGTCAGTCTTGGTGACCGTATTGAGCCCACGGTAATCCACACAGAACCGGAGTTCTGGGGTGGCAACAGGCGCAGCAACTTTTGGCACAAGGACCACTGGTCTAGCCCAGGGGCTGCTGGATGGCTCAATTACCCCTAGTGCCAGCATCTTGGAAACCTCCTCCTTGATGCTGGCCCTGACCTTATCAACTACTCTGTGGAATTTCTGTTTTATAGGCAGGCTGTCTCCAGTGTCCACATCATGGACGCACCAATGGGTGACTCCTGGGGTCAGGGAGAACAGGGAGGCGAACTGACCCAACACCTGGCGACAGTCCCTCTGCTGTTCTGGGGTCAGGGTAGGCGAGAGGTTCACCCCATCCACCGACCCATCCTTCTCTCTGGCAGACAGGAGATCGGGGAGAGGTTCACTCTCCTCTTCCACCCCATCATCTGTGGCCAAGAGCATGGTCACATCAGACCTCTCAAAGTGGTGTTTGAGGCGGTTCACGTGGAGAACCCTCAGAGGGTTCCTAGGAGACCGTAAGTCAACCAGGTAGGTCACTTCGCTCCTGCGCTCCACCACCTCATAAGGCCCAGTCCACTTATCCTGGAGCGCGCAGGGCTTCACTGGTGCCATCACCCACACTTTTTGCCCAGGTTGAAACTCGACCAGAGTGGCATTCTGGTCATACCACTGTTTCCTTTCTTCCTGGCTGGCTTCCAGATTCGCCTGAGCGAGTTGCCTGAAATTGGTTCCTGAAGGCCAGCATGTAGCTATATACATCCTGGGGGGGTTTACTAGGAGCCTTCTCCCAGCCCTCCTTCACCAAACTCAAGGGTCCTCTTACAGGGTACCATACAGGAGCTTAAAGGGGCTGAACCCTAGGGACTTCTGTGACACCTCTTTGTAAGCAAACAGCAGGCATGGTAAGAGGACATCCCACTTACGCCTCATGGGTTCCTCAAGACCCATAATCATGCCCTTCAGGGTCCGGCTAAATCTCTCAACCAGATCGTTGCCCTGGGGATGGTAAGGTGTGGTGAACTTATAGGCTACACCGCACTCCTTCCACAGAGATTTCATATACCTAGATATGAAATTAGTACCCCGGTCGGACACCACCTCTCTGGGGAATCCCATTCGGGAGAAAATCCCCATCAGTGCACGGCCCACCACGGGGGCTGTCACTGTCCGGAGAGGGATGGCTTCCGGGTACTGGGTGGCATTGTCCACCAAGACCAGGATGAACCTGTTGCCCATGGCTGTCTTGGGATCCAGAGGCCCCACGATGTCAATGCCCACCATCTCAAAGGGGGTGCTGACTACAGGGAAAGGTTGGAGAGGAGCCTTGCGCTTCCTCCCACTCTTACCACTTGCCTGGCAAGTCTGACAGGTCCTGCAATGAGTATCAGAACTCTTGTGCATTTGAGGCCAGTAGAAGTGGGTGGCACGCCTCTCAAAGGTCTTGTCCTGCTAAAGGTACATCATGAGCCAACCCAGTAGGAAGGCCCTGAAGCGCTGGGGTACCACCAGCACATGGGCTGACCCAGGCTCAGCAACCTTAGGCTCACTATATAGGAGATCGCTCTCCCAGTAAATCACGTGACCCGGACTGATCACCTGCTGCCTGGTTTGCTGCCTGTTGCCGCAAACCTACAAGAGAAGGGCACTTTTTCTGCTCCTCACAGAATTCCTCCCTGGAGGACCCTCCCTCCTGCTGCCATTCGGTCAGCTCAGGTAGGTCCCCCAGTTCAGCTACTTGCTCCCCCGTAGGCTCCAGGGCATCCCCCTCAAGGGGTGCCTCCTCCTGGACTGTGGGAACTGTGGGGGCAGGTTTCCCGTGCCCCCTGCAGCTTCTCTTTAAGGCAGGCACCTGAGCCACTGTTTCAGGCTCCAGGTCCTCTTGAACACCTTTACTGGCTGCCATAGACCGAGTGGTCACACAAGCCCACTCAGGCAGACCCAACATCTCCAAATGCGCCTGGCGCTTCACCTCCTTCCAGGGGGAACTCTCCAAGTCATTCCCCAGCAGACAGTCTACAGGCATGGACGGACTTACAACGACCTTCAAGGAACCTGAGACCCCCCCCACTCAAAGGGAACTAGCGCCACCTTGCAGAGGTGCACGGAGTTGTCTGCTGCAAGTACAGGGTAAAGTACATTGGGAATTACCTGCTCCTCAGACACCCACTGACACCTGACAGATGTCAAACTGGCTCCGGTGTCTCTCAGAGCCTCCACCCTCCTTCCATTGATGGTCACCCACTGACTGTACTTCTTAGTATTCTCAGGCAGAGAGGCTTCCTGGACCATCTCTCGATCTCCTAATGAGACCAGGGTCATAACTGCTTGCTCCTCCCCATTCCAAGGACTCAATTCCTCCCCCAACGCTACACTCACTAAACCCGGTGTTGGAGCACCAGTGGGAGCAGGTGGTTTCTTGGGGCATTCACGGGCAATGTGACCCACTTCTTTACAGAAATAACAAGCAGGAGGACCTCTGTGGTCCCGCTTGCCCTTAGGGGGCCAAGACCTCTTAGCCTTGGGGTACTGGGACCCTTTTACCTGGGAACTACTGTGGGGTCCTTTAGAGAACTCCTTGTGGTTACCCTTGTCCTCCCCCACCTTCTGCGGGGGACCCTGTACACCTTTGGCAGTGGTACCCCCAATCCCCTTGTGGACCCTGGTGCTGGTCCAGCGGTCCGCCTCCTCAGCAAGCTTACCGGGATCAGTCAGCTTACTGTCTAAAAGATGCTGGCGCAGCTCTGGAACACACAGACTACTCAAGTGCTCCCAACTAATTAAATTGCATAAGCCCTTACAATCAGTTACCTTGCTGCCTGTCATCCAACCATCCAGTGCACGTGTGTACGCATTCACACATTCCACCCAAGTACTGGATTCCAGTTTCTTGAAGTTCCTGAATTTCTGCCTGTACTGTTCAGGAGTGAGCCCATACCTGAGGCATAAAGCCTCCTTCATATTGGCGTAGGTCAGGGTTCCCGCCCTCTCTAAGGGTGGTAAAACATCCCTCCCAGAAGCCTCAAGGTGTTTCCATAGGCCCGCCCCTCAATGCTTCTCAGGCACCTCATTCATCCTCAGTGCGATCTCATATGCCGTGAACCATGCATAAATAACCTCACCCCTCTGGTAATCTCTCACTAAGTCTTTGGGAATGTACACCTTACCCGCTGGCACTGGCTGTGCGCTGCCACCATTGGAACTGGACTCCACCTGTTTAGCCTTAATGTCCAGTTCCCTCATGCTTAACTCATGAGCTAAGAGAATCTTTTTCTCTTCCAAGGCGAGAGTGTTCTTGCTCTCCTCTGCTCGCTTTTGACTTTCAATGAGCAGCTTTTTCTCCTCTGCTTGAGCCTTAAGTTTTAAAACCTCCAACTCATGCTCTCTGACCCTTTGGTTTTCCTCCAGCTCCTCTGGGGAAAAGCTCCTCCCTGAATGGTTACTACCAGCCCCAGAGGCTGGTCCTTCCACCGGCAAATCCTGTGGACCAAATCCATTCCCTGGGTCATCCTCATCCACCTCATCATCACCTGTCTCCTGAGCCTCTTTGGCTTCCCACCAGGCCCTCAAGGCCATTTGCAGCTCCTCCTTCTTGGCGCTACTTTTCATGGTACATCCCAAAGCTCTGCAGAATTGCCTCAATTGATCAACTTTGTAGGTAAGCAATGCCTCAATGTCGAATTCCAAATCTGCAGCCTCACTGGCTACTTGACTCCTTTGAGACATGATGTGTGGCTTAAAGGTCACTCAAAAATAGAACCAAAACTCAAAACACAATATGTGGTTGCGTCGTGGTCTGCGCTAAACTAGTGATGTACACCAACGACTGTGAGTCAGTTGCAAATACACTTTCAAATCCCAACCGCTGACCACCAATGTTAGAACTGGGGGTCTCTAGTTGGCTGAGATAGGTACCTTAGTCCAAATAGGGACCCTTGCTTCTAGTCAGGGTAAGGAGGGACACACCCTTAGATAACCCCTGCTCACCCCGTGGTAGCTTGGCACGAGCAGCCAGGCTTATCTCCAAGGCAATGTGTAAAGTATTTGCAACCACACTCCCAGTAACACAGTGATAACACCACAAATGGACACCACACTGGTTTCATAAAAATAGCAGTATCTTTATAAAAAGGAATACGATGAGACCAAACGATAGAAAACCAACATATGCGTGTTCGTAATAATTCACTTGGCCGGTTATTAGGCCAGCAATCACTTGTAGGTTCTTGCGGTATTAATGAGCAATTTACGATCTCTAATGCAGTCCTAATGCAATGCTATGCAGTTCGTAATGCAGCTCGTAATGTAATAATAGGACAGTCCTTAATGCAAGAATCAGGCAGTTCGTAATGCAATAATAATGCGATTCGTAATGCAAGAATCAGGCAGTTCGTAATGCAATAATAATGCGGTTCGTGATGCAAGAATCAGGCAGTTCGTAATGCAATAATAATGCGGTTCGTAATGTAAGAATCAGGCAGTTCGTAATGCAGTAATAATGCGATTCGTAATGCAAGAATCAGGCAGTTCGTAATGCAATAATAATGCGGTTCGTAATGCAATCTGCGCGGTCAACTCGGGCCCCACTAGGCCCCAACAGCAGAGACAACGGTCATAGGCTTACAGGGGCGGCCCCGGTCCTGCTGGGTAGGTCCGGGCCGCCGGGGACTCAACGCATCTAACTCGGTTCAGCAGGAGGGAGCTCGGAGCACTCCTGTACTCCTCCTGCACGCCTCCTCAGGCCACACACGCTTGCTGCTCCCGACCGGAGTCCAAGCCTTACCTTGGGGGGTGCGCTGCCTCGCTCTCTCTCTCTCTCCCCGCTCGTCGGACGTCCTGCTGGGTGATCCTGATCACGTTGCGGCTCTGTTGCTAGGTGATGCTGTAGCCAGACAGGTTAGGGCGCTGCCTTCTCCGTCGTTGATGATCTTGGGCAGATTCCTTTCAACGAACAACGATCACGATCCCTTTCACCTTGTAGCTTCCTTAGCTTCAAGAATTCCTTTAGCACGTTGCGGCTCGGGCCGGTGGTGGTGATCCTCACTCACAGCCTCAGTTACAATGACGGCTCAGGCCACAAATAGCAATATGATACCAAAGGGGATGATGGACGGAGCGTTAGAGCAAATCAAACACTCACCCCCAGTCAACTGATCTGGGTTTAATCCATCATCATTCTTTAGCTCACTCCACCACCCCAGTTCAGACATGGCCATATGCAAATCAGTCTGACCCTGTGCCTCATGGGAACAGTCCAGCCCGAACTGCCAAGCCATGTCTTCCCTGGACCGGAAACAAGCATCCTGGGACCGGTTTCGGGTTCAAAACCCTCATCAGCCAGGCTATCTTGAATCCAGTGGCAAAGTGAGCAAGGGACCCACATCTGGGCATACCCTGCCAACTTAGGGCGAACAAAGCGATACCAAAGGGGATGATGGACGGAGCGTTAGAGCAAATCAAACACTTACCCCCAGTCAACTGATCTGGGTTTAATCCATCATCATTCTTTAGCTCACTCCACCACCCCAGTTCAGACATGGCCATATGCAAATCAGTCTGACCCTGTGCCTCATGGGAACAGTCCAGCCCGAACTGCCAAGCCATGTCTTCCCTGGACCGGAAACAAGCATCCTGGGACCGGTTTCGGGTTCAAAACCCTCATCAGCGATGTTTCACGCTGCGGGGGCTATGCGACCCTCCTTTACAGACCACCAGGACCGCTCCCCAGCTTTTGCAACACCATCCCTGAATTCATAACCCAACTCTCCATAGACTCCAAAGACGACATCTTCCTCAAAGACCTTACCTTCAACTGCGACAACTTCAACTACACCAACACCACCAACCTCCTTGAAAGCATGAACAACATTGGGGTCACCAGCTCCACTCACATTGCAGGACATGCTTGATCATATCTTCACTTCGAGAAACAGAGTCAAGTTCAGCCACGTCTCAGAGCTCACTTGGACAGGCAACGCCATCATCCACTTCAGCATCATCAGCCCCCGCCACCGCCCCTAAGCTTTCCAGCTCCCCCCACTGCAGCTGGAGCAAAGTATCCGAGAGTCAGTGGTCTGACTCCCTCAACACTTCCTACCCGGAAATTTCACCCAACCTGGACCAGGCTGTCAGAAACTTCACCACCCGGATCACTGATTGTGCTGACAGCGTTGCCCCCATCAGATTCAGCAAACAAAAGATATCACCCAACCAGGTCAAATGGTACAACAAAGAACTGAGAGCCGCAAAACTTGAATGTAAGCAACTAGAAAGGAAATGGCACACCAGCAAGGATACCGCAGACAGGATCTTCAAGACGGCCCTCAACCACTACCACTGGCTACTGAGAGATACCAAAAAGAACACCTTTGTGGACAGCATTCAAGCCAGCTCCAACCACAGCAAAGAACTCTTCAACATTGTCAGAGCGTTCTCCAACCCCACTGCCACAGAAAATAACCCCCTCCCAAGAACTTTGCCGCACACTTGTTGACTTCTTCCACAACAAGGTCTCCACCATCTACAAAAACTTCGAACCCTAGCTCACTCCCTCTGACGTCTTCAAACACGCACCCATAGAAGCCAACCCTGACCACCTACGTACCAACTTGGACCAGCTCACCCCATAGGGCACCATAGCCATCATGAACTCGATTCACTTCAGAGCCCCCATGAACCACCATCCGCACCTCATCCATAAACTTGGGAGCAACAGGATCAGCAGTGAGCTCACCACTCTCTTCAATGCCTCTCTCATCTTGGCCATCTTCTCCGAAGGATGGAAACACGCAGAAGTAAAACCACTTCTCAACCTACCGCCGACCCCAGCGACCTCAAAAACTACCATCCCATTTTACTGCCCCCATCCTCTCTACACCTCCCAATCTGGATTCTGCTCCAACCACAGCACCGCCTTGATTGCAGCTACCGATGACATCATAACCTTCTTCGACCGAAGAGAAACAGTGGCTCTGATCCTCCTCGATCTCTCAGCTGCGTTTAACACTGTTTCACACCACACCCTGATCAAGAGACTACATCACATCTGAATTCAAGGAGACGTCTTCAAGTGGATTGCCTCTCTTCTTACCGGAAGAACCCAGAAAGCCCGTCTGCCTCCATTCACCTCCAAGCCCAAAGGCATCATCTGCAGCGTTCCATAGGACTCATCCCTTGGCCCCACTTTCTTCAATACCTACTGACCCCGCTGGCCAACATCGTCAGAACCCATTGACCACACATCATATCTTACGCAGACGACACCGAGCTCATTCCCTCGCTCTCAGAGGACCCATCCAGCACAAGGCTAACTTCTGCAGATCTGTGACAAGCGTAGCCGACTGGATGAAAAACAACTGCCTGAAAATCAACACAAACAAAACGGAAGTGCTGATCTTCAGCAACATCCCCTCCCGGTGGAATGACTCGTGGTGGCCAATGGAACTAGGACCCTCACCCACACCGACTGACCATGCTAGAAACCTTGGCATAATATTGGAAAGCAAGCAAACCATGAAATCCCAGATCAACTCAGTCTCCTCCGTCTGCTTCCTCACACTTCGCATGCTATGGAAAATGTTCAAGTGGCTCCCCATCAGCACCAGACGTACCATCACCCAGGCCCTAGTCACCAGCCTTGTGGACTACAGCAACACAGTCTACGCAGAAATCCCCACCCACCTCCTGAAGAGACTGCAGACCATTCAGAACTCTGCGGCCAGATTCATCGACATCCCCAAATGGACCCACATCATCCCTCACCTCAAGGAACTCCATTGGCTCCCTGTAGGGAAGAGATGCCAATTCAAGATGTTAATCCATACCTACAAGGCCCTGCCCAACCAAGGTCCAGCCTACATCAACCACCGCATGAACTTCCACCAACCCACCAGCCACCTGCGCTCTGCGTCCCTCTCCCTCGGTCACACCCCTCGCATTCACAGAAGCAACAGTGGAAGGCGTTCCTTCTTCTACCTCACAGCAAAATCCTGCGCCTCCGAACCTCTTCCTCTCTTCTAGAATTCAGGAAGGCACTCAAGACCTGGCTGTTCAACTGATTTCTCCAGTAGCTGCTACATCCTTAGTGCCTGGATACCCTCCTGAGTGATTAGTTGCACTTTACAAATCCACTAATTGATTGATAATGATCAGAATTTGCAGCGGATATACCAGTCAGTAAATTTTATTTCGACTCTTTGGAATCTCCGCTGCAAAGTAAGAATAACTTGTAATGAGGGCCACTGTGTCTTAAATACCTTTTACAAAAATACCTCGGAATTGGAATTGATAATAGAATATCCATAACCAATTGGGCAAAATGGTTAAAAGCGATATTGTCACACAATATTTATGACCTCAAAATTCGAAGTTACAACCATAGCAGATGGATATGCTGTGTTCTATGTAGAGGATAGTTGTGATTTCCTACAAATTACATAAAAGCATGCTCAGATGAGAACGTGGAGCTGTGTTACAATTAGGCGCATCACCAGGCTACAAAGCACTATATAAATGCCATTACAATAAAATAAAATGCAATAGTGGTAACGGCTGTGGGTGAGTAGGGGCAGGGTGTCACTTCTTGCCCAGTAGAAACAGAACGAAAGATGCTTAAAGAAGACGTCCGGGGAATGGGGTCACAATATATCGCAAAACCCTAGTTGACATAATCAAACAAACGAACATTCCAGAATGCCCAATGCTGGTGATTGTTGAAGACGCAGGTCAAGGATAAGAGAACATTGCCCATGGGATATCAGCCCGGTAGGAGCAACTTCGATCCCTAGCTTGCATCGGTCTCTACTCTGTGCCCGAGAGGTGAAATAATGCTTGCCATGCAGAAAGGTGCAGCCAGTGACCTTCCGTATCGCTGTTCTTCATTCTGTCAGCCTTGGGACAGGGCGTTGTTTGACACTGATATAGCCATTAATGGAGTCTTATTTCACATCGCGCAGGCTTCACATCATTACAAGGTTAGACAGGCTGACATTGAACGCTGACAGTGAATGATGCGGGGCCTGGGCTGTCATTTTGTTAACGACTGGGTAGCGCATACCTGTTATATTTTATTTGCTGCAATTCGATCATCGGTATGATGGCTGTCATCCCTCCTGAGACCCCTTGACTGACTGAAGTGGAGGGTTAGAGGGAATGCCAGAGAGCAATCTGTCTGGTCTTACCTGGAAATAATGGCCCGAGGAACACGTTATCCTAAATTGTCATCTGTCTGTTCACCGTTCCCTTGCATTGTGAGTAACCAAAGCCAAGTATACGAGGGGAAATATTTGCGCTTTTACTTGGCTGTACTAGTAGGTCAGCATCAGGCTTTTTTTGCACAATAAATTGTCAGCACAGTTGAGTGTCAACCACCGTCTGCAGTTCGCTTAGCACTTTTAAAGCAGAAATATAAACCACAAACAGTGTGCCAGAACGAATAAAAAAGACTGTAGGATGGATACAATAAGTGTCTTTAATAATTCATGGAAAGCCTGCTCGGACGACCACAGGAGGGCAGCATTGGCTATTAGTATGTCAGATTGTTTACAGTAGACACCTATGTTTATTCGAATTACCTGTGGAGCTATTGATGTGAATTTTGACGCTGTTGTAAAAGGAATGAATGGAAATATAAATTCTAACTGATTTTTAAAGATTCGAAATATCTCTCTTATCAGTTATTTAATGTGTGTTTTGTTTTTGTTTTAAGAACTCTAGTTCCAGACTGGATAATCTTGGCAGAGGTTAATTGTAACAGAGATATGAAACCCCACACCTCAGCCCTGCCAGGCACAGCTAGCAACTGAACTACTTGGTTCAAAACCTAGAATTCTCATCTGTCATCATAAAATGTCAACGGTGTGCAGCTTCCGCCTGGCTGAATCTGCCTGAGCACATTATAACATATCTCCTTATCTTGGGAAAGAAATAAACACATACAGTGAAACCTATGCTCACATGGCAAACAAACATGACAAACTACAAACAAGATCCACAACCCCGACCCAACATAAACACACATAATGGAATAAAGTATAATTACACAACTGAAGCAAACAACTATCAACTATTTAATCACATATTCCCCCAAATAACCTGGGGGCCTCCTCACCTTTACCTCCCTCCTAAATTGTGAAGATACAATTGACTCATCTCTTCATTCCAGCACATTTGAGGTTTCCTGAAACCTGCCTCCTTACTGATCATTTGTGAATTCACTTTCCCTCGTCAATAACCACAGAGAACTTCGACCAGACAGACCTTTCACCTCCACTGACCTTTTCTCCAATACACCTTGACTCTGGTATAGAGGCACTCTCCTGAGATTTCACGTTTGACCATTGTCTAATTTGACCCAATTTCCACCAACTGCTTTGACCTTATAAAGGCCCCGGAACTTGGTTAAGCCCTTTCCACTTCCACCTGGCTTAACCGTGACCTAATCTCCCACATCAATAAATCGTTTTTCCACATTTTCTTTTGGGCACCCTTTTTTTCTTTGATAACCCTTCTCGCATCCAAGACGGGACCAAATTGGTCTTTCCTGTACTGGTATTGACTGTGGTGGATAGGCCCAAAGCATGTCCTTGACTGCATCCTGCACAGACAATCCAGCACTACATGCCAACTGCATCATCCCTTTTGCCAATTTGTTGACTCTCTCTACTAGTCCATTTCCTTGAGGATTATGCAATAAAGAACATGCATGCCTCACACCAAGGGTGTCCAAAAAACATTTAATTTCTTGTGAAGTCAGTTGAGTATCATTATCTGTGAGTAGCAAGGAGGGTAAGCCCTCCCTTCTAAACACCTCACTTAAAACAACAATGGTTGAATTAGTAGTAACATTTCAAAAATGACACTTCCACCCAATTTGATTTTGCATTAACCAATACAGCAGCAAACATAACATGTTTTGGGAGGAAAGCAAAAGGCCCAATAAAATTCTACACATACCTTCTCCCATACCTCCCTTGCTTCAGACGCATGCTATTCTTCATGCAAATTTCCTATACCCACTCTCTAACGTTTTTCAGAATGTTTGCAAATTTCACACTTTTTAACCCACTCTTTCACTTGGTTGTCCATGAGGGGTGTTAGACCTAGCATCATTGGCGTGGGTTTCCCCTGTAGTTTTTGCCTTTGCCTCCTGTTATTTTGCTGTGTGTTGGACTTTGTTTTTGCTGGTCTAGATGCTTTGGACATTTTGCCACTGCTGTTCAGTGCCAAAGTGCAAGTGCTCCCTGTAAATTGTGTTTATGGATTGGTGATTCCATGATTGGCATATTTGATTTACTAGTCAGTCCCTAGTACAGTGCACTGTGTGTGCCCTGGGCCTGTAAATCAAATGCTGCTTGTGGGCTTGCAGCACTGATTGTGCCACCCACATAAGCAACCTGTAAATGTAACTCAGACCTGCCACTGCAGTGTCTTTGCACAGTTTGGTACTGCCATGTCGACCTGGCAAGTGCACCCACTTGCCAGGCCATAACCTTCCCTTTCCTTATATGTGAGTCAGCCCTAAGGTAGGCCCAAGGTACCCCTTTGGGCAGGGTGCAGTGTATGTGAAAGGTAGGACATGTCCTGATGTGTGTGGTATGTCCTGATAGTGAAATACTGCCAAGTTCGTTTTAAACTATTGAAAGGCTATCTGTCCCATAGGATAGAATGGGAGTTCATTTATAACATCTTACAAATATAACTTCCCACTGAGACAAGATAGGAAGATAAAGTTTAGTATGCCTGAACTCAGAATACAAAGATGCATCTTTTAGTGAAGATAAGTTTTACTTTCTGTGTTTGAAAATACCACTTTTAGAAAGTAGGTATTTTCTTGCTTGTAATTGTAATTGTCATTTGTAGAGCGCATTATCACCTACTGGTCTCTAAGCGCTATGAGAGAGAGCCCTGCCCTAGCACGTAAGGAGGAAGACAATGATTAAATTGTGCCCCAAGCTTCCACAAAGAGGAATGTCTTTAACTTCTTCCTAAAAGGGAGAAGGGTTTGTTCCTTCCGCAGATTCTCCGGTAACTTGTTCCATAATACAGGAATTGAGGTCGAAAAGGCTCTGCCTCCTTTAGAGGTCATGCTAAAGCGGGGGCAGGCCAGCAGGCCGGCCTCCGAGGACCGTAGTGACCTACTAGGAGTATAAATAGCCAGGCGATCCTTAATGTAGGATGGGGCTTGGCCATAAATGGCCTTGTGCGCAATGCAAAGGCCTTTAAAACTAATTCTCTGCCTAATCGGGAGCCAGTGTAGCTGGCGTAGGAGAGGGTAGCATGGGCCCTCCTAGGCAGTTTAAAAATCAGTCTGGCCGCGTCATTCATAATGACCTGTAGTCTAGCAAGCAGCTTTCCTGGGAGGCCAATATACAGGGAATTCCCGTAATCCAAACGTGACACTATCAAGGCTGATACTGCCGTTCTGAGAGTTGCGAATGTGAGAAGGGGAGCAAGTTTCCGTAGCTGTCTAAGCAGGCCAACACATGTACCTACTACGGCAGATACCTGCTGAGTCATAGACAGTTTAGCATCAATTTTAATGCCCAGGCTTTTTACGGCCTGGGCTGGCTCAGGATTTGCGCCCAACTCTTGTGGCCAAAAAGGTCACTCCACGGACTGGAGTCTGTGGTGATGGCCAAAACCTCAGTCTTATCAGGGTTGATTTTGAGGGAGTTGGCCGTCATCCAGTTGACTATGTATTTTAAAATATTTTGCATTCGTGCATGGGCAGCCGGGGCATTATCAATCTGGATAATGATTTGAGTGTCATCCGCGTAGTTGTAGATCTGGCACTCCATGATATTCAGTGCAGCTATCAAGGGTTGAAGGTAGGCATTGAATAAGAGAGGAGACAACGCCGAACCCTGTGGCACCCCACATGAGAGTTTACCGGAGTCAGACACAAAGTCAGCCAGTTGTACTCTCTGTGAACGGTCAGTGAGGAAGGACGTAAACCATTTGAGGGCCGTGCCCTGGATGCCTAGCTCTGAAATCCGCGACAGAAGTAGGTCATAATTGACCGTGTCAAATGCCACGGATAGATCTAGCAATACCAGGGCACATGGTTTTTTCTTATCGGCCCTAAGCCTAATTTCATCCAGCACGGCCAACATAACCATCTCCGTGCTGTGATGGGCCCTAAAGCCAGCCTGGTTGGTTTGCAGGAGATGGTTGACTTCTATATGGTGTGATAGGGATTTCAGCACGTGCTGTTCCAGCACTTTCGCCAGGAATGGAAGTTGGGAAATTGGCCTAAAGTTTTTTAGGTTCTTTGCGTCTGCCCCTGGTTTTTTCAATAGTGGGATAACTCGTGCTTCCTTAAAATCAATAGGAACGTGACCACGTTCGAGGGATTGATTTAATAGCATTAGAACCTCGCTTTCGATCCCAGGTAGTGCCAGCTTAAAGATCCTCGGAGGGCAGGGGTCCGCCGGTGACCCCGACTTAATCCGACCCATCAAAGAAGACATGGAGTCCAAGGTAAGCATGGGAAAGGCAGTAAGAGGTTTATTATATGCAGGGGGCAGGGGTACTGATACTAAGGGGCAATGAACGGTAGGAGTGAAATGGATCTCAGTCAGTAGGTCCTTCACTTTTTTTAGAAAGAAGGACTGGAATTTATTACAGTCATCAGGGCAATAGTGGGGCCTCTGTTCCTGAGTCTGTCTCAATTCTTTTAAAATCCGAAAAGTTTCTTTTTGTAAGTTATCAGCGTTCAAGATCCTATCTTCATAAAATTCTGCTTTCCTTATTAAAATCGCTTTCTTGTAGACTGCAAACATTGCTTTGTATTCAAGCCGGGCACCTGGGTCATAATCTCGACGCCAGGCTCTCTCGCATTGGCGTAAGGCTTGTTTCTTATGTCTAAGGGCCTCGTTAAACCAGGGTGCCCCTTTGCCTTTATCCCTTACTCTTTCCCTACGCATGGGGGCTACAATGTTAATGGCATTCTTCAACCTTGTAGAAAGAGCAGTGCTATCTCGATCAAGGTCAGAATTTCCTTGTGTTGGTCCAGGGGGAGAAAATTTATATAAAGTATTAATCAGGTCATCTCCTCTGATTTTTCCCCATCCCCTCAGCACTTTCCACTCTGGCTGGGGACAAACTACTTGACTAGTGGATGGAAACCAGCCACTAATTAAATAGTGATCAGACCAAGCACAAGGACTGATCATTAGTGGACTTATAGGTGGGTGGGAGGTCCAGACCAGATCAAGTGTATGGCCCTTCTCGTGAGTGGGTGCATTCACCAATTGCCTCAACTCCAGTGCGCCTAGTGCCTCTTCCAACTGTAAAGCCTGACTATCTTTAGGTGTCTGATCCCAGTGGAAGTTGAAGTCCCCCATTATCAGGATACATTGATACCGCGACCGGATATCATTAACTAATTCGATAAAAAGCTCAACAAATTTGGGTGATGTTAGCGGAGGGCGGTAGACTATCAGAGCAATTAGACAGGTGGTCTGGGAGCAGAGTTTAGCCCCCAGCACATCTGCCCCCTCAATGCTTTCTGCACATAGGGTCTCTGCCTGTAACTGTTGGTTATATAGAATAGCGACTCCACCCCCTCTAGTGCTGCTGGGTCTATTATAACAGAGGGAGGCATAATTCGGGGGCATGGCTGCCACTAAATCCGGTGCTGAGGATTCCTCAAGCCAAGTTTCTGTGACTCCAAGTATGTCCAAATGGTCATCCTGGAGAAGCGAGAAGACTTCAAGATTGTGCTTCTGCAAGGACCGGGTATTAAGAGTAGCTACCCGTAATCCCTGTGGATCATTGGGCCAAGACATCCTAAGTGGGTGAGGTAGAGAACCTATACTGCCTACTACCATTTGTGTCCTTAATAGCCCCTCGGCCCTAAGTTCAAAAACCACATTGGTCTTAAGTGGCACCACACCCAGGGCTAGGCTCCGAAGTTCCTCCATAGAGTACAAATAGTGGGGCCTAGGGGGACTGGCCCCTGGTCCCGGTCGGTCGCGGACGGGCGCAGACGGGCTTGCCTTAGGCGCGCCTTTGGCGCGCCGGCGGCGCGCCGGCTGCGTGCGCGCGCTGCGCGCTTGCTCCAGTTCCGATGATATGCTGTTAGCTCCTCCCACCCACCAATCAGCCCTGCTGTGCAGCAGCTGACCGTCCCCAGGCAACTAGACCGTTAGATCAAGCGGAAGTGCCCTAGGGTTGCGGAAGTGAGGGAGCGCTGAGCGCAATTAATAAAAACACAGTGCAAAATACAAAATACCAGTAATACTAAAAAGAAGGTCCCTTCAATTTTAAAATAACAGCGCAGATGAAACCAACTAACTTGGAGGCACCACCATAAGCAAACCTCCGCGTGGGAGCAAATGCGTCTCTCTCAGTCCGCGCGCTTGCTCCAGTTCCGATGATATGCTGTTAGCTCCTCCCACCCACCAATCAGCCCTGCTGTGCAGCAGCTGACCGTCCCCAGGCAACTAGACCGTTAGATCAAGCGGAAGTGCCCTAGGGTTGCGGAAGTGAGGGAGCGCTGAGCGCAATTAATAAAAACACAGTGCAAAATACAAAATACTAGTAATACTAAAAAGAAGGTCCCTTCAATTTTAAAATAACAGCGCAGATGAAACCAACTAACTTGGAGGCACCACCATAAGCAAACCTCCGCGTGGGAGCAAATGCGTCTCTCTCAGTCTTAGCCATCCTGTGTGCCTTTTCTAGGTTTGTGTATTGACTGCCTAGCTTTGGAGTGACAGGGGCTGGGGATGTGCATTCTGTTCAGACAGCCACTTAGGGAGGGGGGGTGAGGTGTGTCCTGCCTTACCAGGGTGAGTCAGGGCTGGGCTGAATAGACCTGGGCTGCATTCAGAGTAGGGAAATGAGATTTCTTTCACACATGCATGGGCCTGGTCTGCCTTTGACAATGCTGTCTCCACCTCCTGCCAGGAAGCTGCACCAGAGAGGACAGAACTGGTTTTGGCTGGGCAAAGAGCTTCTCTGCCACCAGAGAACAAAGGAATCTGTGCTATAAAAAGTGGGGCCCAGACTTTTAGATCACTTTTGGACTTCAAGAGATACCTCTGCCAAGGAGAGGAGCTGAAAGAAACTGGAGGAGAAGTACTTTGCTGTGTGCTGTCTGGGGTTGGCCTGCAGTAGCTGTTCCTGCCAAGGAGAGGAACTGTGTGTGTATCCTGCTTGAGAAAGTATCTCAAGGGCTTGGAAGTGTAGCTTGCTCCCTGTTCAAGAGGTCTCAGGAACAGCAAAGACCTCACCATCCTTCTGGGCACCGTCTCTGGAACTGCTGGTTTCAGTCGCCGCAGAAGAAAAGGGCAACCGACTCTGTCACCGAGTCCGTAGCAGGATTCCGTCTCCTGAAGGCCCCGCAGAAGGCACCGCCGCACTTCGCACCACGTCCTCGGTCTCACCAATGCCGTCTTGACTATCGCCACCGAGCCGTTGCTCGCACTGCATCCTGTGGGCACCGCATTCCGCACCACCTCGCTTCACCCTGCCTAGACGTCACCGACACCGTCGCTGCTCGACCAGAACATTGACCTGCTCCGTAACCTGCCAGCACCGCATCGAGTACCACCTCACCCTGCACCGTAAGCCTTGGCCTCACCGACGCTGTCTGGACGATCATCACTGAACCGCTGCACTGCCCCCTGCACCGCTTCCATTTTTGCAACACAACCGCGACGGTTGCCCCAACTGGCTCCTACCATCATGTCGGCCGCAACGAGAAAGGTACTGTTTTCGAGTCTGTCTTCGCTTTAGCTGACCCCGCACTGACCCGGTCAGCTGGAATTGTTAGACTCTGTCGTTTTCAGCCCTAGACAAGCTACCAACTCGGAGGAACTGTGTTCTTCAGCTACTTCTGCAATTTAAAGGTTATCTTGCAAAGTAACTATAGTTACAATATTGTATGTTGGATTCTTTTTGTCGTTTTTGGTCTTGTTTGGTTGAGATAAAGTGTTACTTATTTTCCTAAAGTGGTGTGGTGTCCATTTGTTCACTGTGCCACTGTATGCATGCACAAATACTTTACACACTGCCTCTGAGATAAGCCTGTCTGCTCGTGCCAAGCTACAAAGTGGGTGAGCAAGGGTTATTTTAGAAGTGTATCCCCCTTACCCTCACTAAGAAGAAGGGTCCCTACTTGGACAAAGGTGCTAACCATTGCCAACTAGAGACCCCCATTTCTAACAAGGGGCCATCAAAATCTTTCTCTCTGGGTGGTTCACCTTGATTTGAGTGCACTGGGTGGGACAAACCTTTCCTTTTTCATCAACAACCAATCATAATGAATTGATAAATCATCAGTCACCTTGCGAAACTGTTGAACCCCATAATGCAATATACTTTCTCCCCTGACCACTCCGCTAACTACCTTTACCAGACATGTTAGAGGTAAGTCCTGTTCCATAGCATTAATCCATTCTTCATTGGAGATGAAATTCTTTAATCCTTCTGTGGCATCATCTGGACTGGCAACAACTTCTTCAGTAATTAACTCACTCATTTTCGCAGTTTTATCAAGCAATCTCAACAAACAGTTAGCCACTTTCTTCTTTCATCCCGGAACATATTCCACTTTACACTCATACTGCTGCAAACTAACTGCCAATTTTGCTAACCTCCCTGAACAATTTTTTATATCTCCAGGTCCCAACACTTTAAGAAAGGGTTCGTGATCTGTTCTGAGGAGAAACATGCCTCCCCATAGAAGCACCCTGAAATAGCCAGTTGCCCAGGCAGCAGATAAAGCTTCACGTTCAATGCTGGAATAATTCTGTTCTGCATACTTCAGTGAACGTGAGGCAAATGCTTTTTCCTCCTTGCCATGCATTTGCGATAAAACAGTCCCAAATCCTACTACACTGGCATCCACCATGACAATGGTCTTCAAGCCACTTTGATACGGTACCAACATCCCTGCATGTGCAATATTGTCTTTGACCAGACAAAAAGCTGCTTGTTGTTGTTTACCCCACATGAACATCTTAGCCTTCCTCAGTAACTGTCACAATGGCTCCGTTTTATGAGTGAAATCCTGCACAAATTTGGAGTAATACTCCAAATTGGCCTAGGAAAGACCTAATTGTATTTCTATCATGTGGGACCTGGGCATTTACTATCACACTCATCGAATTGACTTTGGGCTTTACCCCCTTCCTTGTGACTAGGTTGCCCAAGTACTCTACCTCTAGCATGAGAAATACACACTTTTCTTTGCGCAAAGTCAAACCTGATTCTCCAATGTGAGTTAACGATTCACTCAGAGTTTTGTTGTGTTCCTCAACATCCCCTGATAACCCCAGAATATCATCCTGAAACACAATGACCTTACGAAGACCTGGAAGAATCCTAGTCATCAGCCACTGGAAAACACTGGCAGCTAAACACAAGCCAAAAGGAAGTCTGCAAAATTGGAAAGTGCCTTCTGACGTTATAAAAGATGTAAGGTTTATGAAGTGTGGCTGGAGTTTCAATTGATTATATGCACTCCTTAAGTCGAGTTTTGAAAAATACTTTCCCCAAGACAACATTAGAATTAGTTCATTAATTTTTGGCAAGGGAAAACTGTCCATCGCCACATTCTGATTGAGGCATCGAATTTTTTAGTAATAACCCCAGGAGACAGCCACACAGCCGCCTCTACTGTCTCTATCACTTTATCCTCCAAGACCTGTTGAATTATCTCCTTCAGTTTCGCTTTCACTGCCATCGGTATCTTCCTAGCAACAACTTCGACAGGAACTGATTTTTTTTTTACTTAATCTCATGTATATAGTCTTAGTTTCACCCAACCTGTTCTCAAAAACTCTCTCATGATTTGAAAGATAAAATGTCTTTCAAATCATGTGCATCTATTACCATTACTTGGTTATCAGCCCTCGGGTTAACCATGATAGGGAGGCAATATTGATGTATTCAACCCAGAATAGGAGGATCATCCAAGGCCACATAGATCTTCCGTGTTGTCTCCCGTCCAGTAAATTTGATCTGTGCATTCATAAATGCCGCAACTCTTATATCAGCCCCATGGTATCCTTTCAATATGACATCAGAGGCCACCAGCTGCCCTCCTTGCCACGTGGCATCAAACAACTTCCTTGGGATTACCATGTAAAAGGAGTCTGTATCCACCATCGATGACAACATATTCCCGTTGACTTCAAAGTCTGCTTTGAAACAAGTTCTCCTTCTTTCAAGATCAATACCGCTCACACTACTTTCATTCTGTACCATGAGTACCCTGTATTCCAATTGCTCTTCATCTACCATCGCAATTTTCTTCTCTGCCACTTTGCACTCGCGTGCCAAATATTCTTTTTTCCCGCACTTGCAGCAGTCCTTGCCTACTGCAAAACACTGCTTAGAATCTGCCATATGATAATTGCTTCTGCACCTATAGCAGATATGAGATGATGATTTCCCCTGTGAGTGTTTAACGATACTGAACATCTCGAGTTACTGTTTTTTTAGTATTGCCACCAGTGGACTGGGCTTTTTCCTCACTGCATTTACCTGGTCGCCATCATCAGCCAACTCTACAACATCAGTAACCTTGTTATCCATACCATCTCATCTCACCCATGCATTGTTCAGATTTCTCAACCACCTTTGCGATAGCTATCGCATCCTTCAATGTGGCATTGCTAGCAGCCAACAATCTCTCTTGTATTTATTTGCTATTACATTAAGCAATCAACTGATTCCTTAGCATTTCCTCCATCATCTGTCCAAATTGACATTATGCGGACAGCTTTCTCAATCTTGCCACAAAGTCATCAATAGATTCAGTAGAATGAGGTGGCTGCGTGTAAAATTTGCTTGGCAATCTTAGGGGCATATTTACAAGAAAAGTGACGAAGCGGGGCATTAGCCTTCTTGGCTTAACGCCGTGCTCCACCACAATGTTTTTACAAAAATAAAACAGATTACATTTATTGTTCCTATCATTATCACGAAATGGTGCTCAGAAAAATTATTACTCCTACAGTTTTTGTTGAATGGTCTGATTCTAACTATAAGCCAATAACAGATAAAGGTTCTTTTTAATGGTAAGTATTTCTTCAGTGTTTTATCTGAACATTGCTATGTGCAGGCATAAGTTCTATAAACAACCACAATGCAGAACAGAAACAATAGATGAGTTTGTGTCTAGACTACTAGTACTGTCTGTGAAATGTCATTTTGGACACATGATAGATGTAATGATAAGGGACCAGTTAATTGTACAATGTAGCAGCAAGAAAGCTCAAGAAAGGTTGTGAGCTGCAAGTAATACCATGTTAAAAGACGCCATTGGTATTGCGAAAGTTGTGGAGGAGTCTGAGAAATGCATGAGGGAGATGAAATATCTCCAACAGGAGAAGAGATTGGAGGTAGCAACCATACAGGATGACCTTGAGTCTGTCACTGTGGTAAAAAAACAAGGCAATTGCCTTTGGGGCAGGGATAACAAATCTAAGGGAAGTAAGGGTGTATTTACTGCTGGGAAGAACTTCCTGCGGCTGTGCCACAGATGTGGAAGTACTTTTCATCTTGCTGACTCCAAAAACTGCTTTGCGCAAGGGAAGGAGTGTCGGAAATGTGGGAAAAAAGGACAGTACACATGCATGTGCAAAGCAAATACAAAGAAAATATCCATAATTGAAGAAAAAGACTCAGACCATAGGGTGTTCATAATCAAGGAGGAGGATCCTTCGGAACACATGGAAAGGAAGAGGATACAATCCAAGGCAGACTTTAAGATTAATAGGAAAATGCTGTCATTTATGGTGGACACAGGCTCTTTGTACACTATAATACCTAAGGCAACCTATGATACAGTGTGCAAAGGGGTAGATTAAATCTCCTCTGATGTTATTTTGAAGGGTTACCAAGGGGAAAACATAGGGGTGTTGGGCTATATGGCGGGTTCTATAAAATTTGCAGGCAAGCAGACAACTGGCAAAGTTTATATTGCTCCAGGTGGTCCTCCCATACTAGGATAGATGCACCAATATGATTTACCCATCAGAGTGGATCTGAGATCGGAAAAACAAGCTATACAACTCTACTCATTTCCTTAAAAATAGCTGGAAATAATGCATCACTCACACATGTAATCCCTCAAATAACTGGGAGTTCTTTTTGTTCTCCATTGTCTTTCGCTTTGCACTGAGATCATTGAGTCACACTCCCTTGCCCAAAGAAACCTTTGTGTTGAACTGTGCCCCCTTAAATTCATCATCCCTCATGAATAACCATGGGGAATTTGACACTTCTATATCCTTGGGACTAGAATGAACTTCACCTTGTTTTTGATACAGAGCCACCCTGCTGAGGTTCCAGGTTTGTCCATTGTCTAACTTGATCCAATTTCCACCACCTGTGTTGACTTTGTAAGGACCTCTGAACTTGGATAAGGGTTGACCGTTGAAATTGGATAAGGGTTGTCAAGTTAGACAATGGAATGTTAGGCACATCATTGGGACGTTGATATGTCACAGCAATCTCAGCCTAGCTGAGACTGCCTAATAATATTATAACAAAACCCTCACACATGATGGTGCCTGCTATAGGATAGCGTACGTGCCCCCGATATGCGTGACGCCACCCGGCATGCATAAACAGGAAATCAAACCAGGATTAATTTTCTGGCTTCCCAGCCAAGAGCATCCACATTCAGGATGGCGGTTGACCCATGGGCATATGGCAGAGACTAATGGATGGTGAAGTCCTAATATAATCTATTACTTAGATTGGATTTGTACTTTTTATCGGCTACATCTTTGTAGGTGGCTAGCGAGTAGTCTAGCATCCCACCACTCTCAAGGGGCCCTTCTACCTTAGGATTAGGGTAAAACTGCTCGATGGTGTAAGTAATAGGCATGGAAAGATTGAGAATAATTCACATATGCCATTATTGTCACAAAAGAATAAAGACGGAGGCATGAAATTTAAAACCGCATGTTACCCTTTCTGGAACAACGTACTTAAGATTAATTATTTGTGCTCAAGTCATTGACAAGTAAATGATAGTTGTGAGTGCATGGAAATTATCTCATGTATGATCAAGGGTGACGTTTCTCTATTTCGATTTCACCCTGCATGTGGAAAACATTGGGAAGGGGTGCAATTGAGCACCTATGAACTAGATTTGTGCAATGTGCATGAAACACTACCCAATTACTTATGCACCATATGCTGACAATATATGTAAAGAAGAAATTAGATAAGCGTCCAGGAGATTAAACACTGTTATAAATGATGAAAAGAGTTCTGGGCAATGAAATATCTTCTTGTTATCACTCACTTTGCATGAGGCAACTACTCTTGTAGGAGTCAGCAAGCATCTAATGCATGATCTGCATGAGACATGACTATATGAGGTGTATTTCAGATGGTTTTTGGGTGTGTATGTGTATAGTTGATGAAGGCGAGAAGCCAAAATACGTCCTGTGAGACCGTTGTTTGATGTTTGCTTTGCCCTGTGAATAAACCACTTGGAATCAGCTTTGAGTGCCCCACCTTCATTGTGAATACTTTGGGAAGGATCGGAGTAATAGTAACATTGGTTTACACCTGTTTGGTATATTTAATTTACATGTCAGTCCCTTGTACAGTGCTATCCCATATACCCATGGCCTGTAAATAAAATGCTACTAGTGGACTTGCAGCGCTGCTTGTCCCACCCACCGAAGTAGCCTTTCAAACCTGTCTTAGGCCACGGCTGCTGCAGGGCCTGCGTGCGCAGTTTATTGCTGCAGTAAAGTGGAATGTAAAGTGGTTGCCATGTCTGCAACTCCCCTTTTACTACATATAAGTCACCAATAAGGTAGGCCCTAGCTATCCCTATGGGCAGGGTGCTGTGTAGGTAAAAGGTAGAATATCCGCAAGTGAATGTTCACTTGTATGCTGGATGCACAGCGTGTTATATTAACTCACCTAATCCTAAAATGTAATACAAGTAAACACATTTCAATGAGATTTAAACACAAATAAGTCATGTTTTACACAGTAAACAATGAAGCCTTTATTTGGCTCTTCTTCATCTATTATCAGATTTAGCTAAAACAAAGTCATCGAATAAAAACACAAAACAAAACATCGAATTTTGAACGTGATAATAGATTAACAAATCAACATGGATGTCTGATCTTCTTCAGAAAATGTGCCCAATGCATTTCGGGATTTAATGCATCCCTTCTTCAGGGGCCACTGTGAAAATACAAACAAACCATCAGGACTAATATGGACAAAATAGTGCTATTCTAATATTTTTTTAAACGTACAGAAGAGGCAGAAATCTAGAACCTGCTAATGTGCTTACACATGGCAACAAGCAAAATGTGCGCTGAAGAAAAAGAATAGTGAGTCAGTAAAGATCAAAGAGCAAAAAGATCAGTGATGTGTGATCTCACCCATGAGGAAATAGTGATTATGGCAGAGCAAAGTGATAACTGCAGGCAAACGGAATAGCCCATTGAAAAATTTCAACATGTCCCATGTGCAACATGTCCCAGTGCAAAAAAGAAAAACATCCTGGTGCAAACGAAAAAAATATCAGTGGAGAAACTTAGAAAATATACACCAATCAGACTCCTCACTCTATGATGTCCATAAATGAACGCGATCTGAACTGCAATCAATGAAAGAACAACACTCAACATACTATGGATAAACGAGCCAATGTCGAAAAAACTGGTGTCAGGCAAATGGTTACCTCTCGAAGCGTCTATTCAAATTGAAACTCTAATTCCTGTGACGGGCAGCAGCTAAAACATTGGCTCCCAGAATCAATAACTCATCAGCTCTAGGAATATGTAACTCGTGTAAAAGACGGAGACCCTGTATTGGACACAAATAGCAAAAATAAAAATGAACCTAATGCACTGCGGGTGTATCCAACCCATTACTCCGTGTCATGCCCTCAATATACAGGAATACCTGCAAGTGTGAAGAATTATACTGTAAGATGAGTGTGGCAAGTACGAATCCAAAGCTCTGCCGCTGACAGGGTCACTATGATGACTGTATCACTACACAAACATGATAAACTAAATAAACTGCATAGGACTCACGACTGATGTATAGTTTGTAGAAATGAGCAAAGAGCTCATAACTACCCCACACTTAACTAAGTTCTAGCATAGATCGATGTCACCGCAAGCTGTCTACCACCCGACTTTCAAAACAGCCACTACAACAACAGTAAATACTGAGTAAACTAATGAAACTCACGCAACAGGTGTCTAGTAGACAGAAATGAGCAATGAGCTCATAAACACCACACACTCACCTAGGTTCTGGCCTGGATCGATATCACCGCAAACTATCTGCCGTCCGACTTGCAAACAGTTGGAAGCCGGACGCTGAATTTTGAATCTCCGTGATCGACATCGAGATGAACGACGGACTCACAGTCAACTAAGACCCATGCTTGGATCACCACGAGAGTGGGCGCCACCTTGAAGTAGTAATATGCATCCCGCAACAGTTAAAACTGCTATAGAAACGTAAATAATGCCAGAGTCGAATGAATCAGGAATATACAGATTTGACTGCAATCGAATCCTGTGATCTTAATCACCTTACGTGTGTGGGATGTCCGGTACTATACAGATCATTAACTGCACAAGACACCAATAAATACGTGGAGCTGAATCAAAAAAATTTAAAAAAATTCCGAATCACAATGGTAATAGTCCATTGAAAATGTATATAAAAACGAACAACTATGCAGTTTATTTAGTTTATCATGTTTTTGTAGTGATACAGTCATCATAGTGACCCTGTCAGCGGCAGAGCTTTGGATTCGTACTCGCCACGCTCATCTTACAGTATCATTCTTCACACTTGCAGTTTTTCTGGTATATTGAGGGCATGACACAGAGTAATGGGTTGGATACACCCGCAGTGCATTAGGTTCATTGTTATTTTTGCTGTTTGTGTCCAATACAGGGTCTTTTACACGAGTTACATATTCCTATCGCTGACGAGTTATTGATTCTGGGAGCCAGTGTTTTAGCTGCTGCCCGTCACAGGAATTAGCGTTTCAATTTGAATAGACGCTTAGAGAGGTAACCATTTGCCTGACACCAGTTTTTTGGACATTGGCTCGTTTATCCATAGTATGTTGAGTTTTGTTCTTTCATTGATTGCAGTTCAGATCGCGTTCATTTATGGACACATCATAGAGAGAGGAGTCTGATTGGTGTAAATTTTGTAAGTTTCTCCACTGATATTTTTTCGTTTGCACTGGGATTTTTTTCTTTTTGCACCGGGACATGTTGCACTTGGGACATGTTGAAATTTTTCAATGGGCTATTTCGTTTGCCTGCAGTTATCACTTTGCTCTGCCATAATCACTATTTCCTCACGGGTGAGATCACACATCACTGATCTTTTTGCTCTTTGATCTTTACTGACTCACTATTCTTTTTCTTCAGCGCACATTTTGCTTGTTGCCATGTGTAAGCACATTAGCAAGTTCTAGATTTCTGCCTCTTCTGTACGTTTAAAAAAAAATGAGAATAGCACTATTTTGTCCATATTAGTCCTGATGGTTTGTTTGTATTTTCACAGTGGCCCCTGAAGAAGGGATGCATTAAATCCCGAAATGCATTGGGCACATTTTCTGAAGAAGATCAGACATCTATGTTGATTTGTTAATCTATTATCACGTTCAAAATTCGATGTTTTGTTTTGTGTTTTCATTCGATGACTTTGTTTTAGCTAAATCTGATAATAGATGAAGAAGAGCCAAATAAAGGCTTCATTGTTTACTGTGTAAAACATGACTTATTTGTGTTTAAATCTCATTGAAATGTGTTTACTTGTATTACATTTTAGGATTAGGTGAGTTAATATAACACGCTGTGCATCCAGCATACAAGTGAACATTCACTTGCGGATATTCTTCAATGAGAGGCTGGCATCCTCTAGCTGGGTGGCACGCATAACAGTGTACTTTTGAACAGTTCATATTTTCTTGTCAGATTAGGTGTGCGCTGACTCTATTAATTCATTGTGTTCATACGCCATTACTAGTTAGCAGCACCCGCACTGTAAATCATGTCGTTTGAAGCTATTTCTAACATTACAGACAATAGGGCTGATACCCGTACTTACACATCATCTCAAGCCAATGATATATATGCTCTTATTCAAGAAACATCTGCCTTCAACGTACAGGGAGGCTCCATATCTCAGCAATTAAGACAACTTGAGTTTATAACTAAGAGGGCTCTCAGTCAACGCTTACACGCATCTACACTAATACAGTATCACAAAGTACAGCATATACCACGTGGTCTGGGATTACCCATTAAACCTCTTCTATACAAATTCCAATTCAACAAAAGCTTCATGGAAAAATGGCAAGCAGTCCTCAACAAATGTTCTTTTGATTTGATTTTACTATTGATTGAAGAGCTTTCCTGCACGATTAGAGCTCTAGAAGAAGAAGCAGATGCCATCAAATCTGATTTGTCAGCTCGGTGCGAGGCGGATTATTGGAAGATTACTTTAGTAGATCTGAACAACAAACTTGATGTCTACGGCAAGGAGATTCAAGAAAGAAAATTAAGGAAATTTCGTCGAGACACAATTGATTACAAATTAAACGAGGTATACACCTGGGCAGAGGTATATGCCCGCAGGAGGCCTTTTCATAAACCTATTTCATCATCTCAGGAATCTATGGTTTCAGATCAGGAGATGGAACCTACAAGAACACCTTTGGATGCTCAACAACAAATTGCTGGTCCAAGTACACACGCAGCAGGAGTTGCGCCACTTGAATCATCATCGACATCCCATTTGATGCCTTTTTTTAGCCAGCGATTCAACCACAGGACGTCCACCAGATCCAAGCAGCCTAAAAAAACCAGGAGGAGCAAAAGAAAAAGAAACGGATGCACGCAACTTAAGGAGCAAAACCAAGACCTCATCATAAACATTTCTTCTGTCCAATTGACATCAGCCCAGCAACACATTCTTAACAAAGGTAATTCTTTTGTCCCTGTGTATCACTCCAATGCTTTGGAACTCGATGTGTCCATATTCAGATTCATGAGGAATTTACGTTTAAAACATTTTTTAACAATGTACTACCCACGCTTGATTCTCTAGATCCGTCAAGCATTGAACAAGACACCCAGCACAAGGATTTCAAACCAAAGAGTACATATATGGCACCTGTGTCTCATAAATTATTGGACACGTTCGAAACTTTGATTAAGAATGACTTTGCCAAACTCAACTTACGACCTAAAGTGAAAACCAATTTGAAGAAGTTCGAGGCTAGCATCATTAATCAATTGGCCAACGATCCCCGATTAACATTTCAGATGGCAGACAAGGGTGGCGCCTTAGTCATCATGGACACCACTTTTTATGAGAAAAAGGTGTTTGAACATTTACAGGACCCTAACACTTACATTAAACTTGACCGGGATCCTACACAAGCAATTGCAGGTACCCTGACCAAGATCCTTGACAACGCTGTGGAAATGCAGTGGATTTCTACCAACACTCGCATGTTTTTAAGAGTGTCACACCCCAGGAGACCTCAACTCTATATGCTCCCCAAGGTGCATAAAAATTTGGAGAACCCTCCCTTTAGACCTATTGTTTCTGGGTGCGATTCCAACTTTGCACCGGCTGGTCATTATGTGGATCATTTTTTACAACTCTTTGTACAAAACTGGAAGAGCTACATTAAGGATACTACACACTTTCTGCAACTATTGAATTCTGTCAAAGATCATTTTTCAACAACTTGGCTTCTATGTTCTATTGATGTCACTGCATTGTACACCTCAATACCCCTACAGGAGGGTTTATATGCGTGCGAATGGGCCTTGTTAAAGTTGCCTGAAATAGGAGCCAATAACATTTTCATTTTGGAACTCCTGACCTTTTGTCTCCAACACAGTTATCTTGAATGGAAGGAGGAATTCTTTTACAGATAAGCGGAACATCAATGGGCTTTTCCGGTGCTCCGGCCTACGCCAATACCTTCATGGCCAAGTTTGAGCATGACCACATTTTTTCTGATGCATTTTAGCATTCTCACCTGGTTTTTTATGCCAGATTCATCGCCGATATTTTTTTAATTTGGAATGACTCTGCAGCACAATTGAAACTTAGAATCCAGGAACTGAACCAAAAAAATCCTCGCATTCAGTTTACTTACTCCATCAGTTCAACCAGTCTACCATTCTTGGATGTGCTCATTACTAAGGGTGACAATACATTGCAGACTGCTGTATACAAAAAACCTACAGATAGGAACAACTTGTTGTTGTTCACTAACTTTCATCCACCATCATTGCTACAGAACTTACCTTTCTCACAGATGTTGAGAACAAAGAGAATTACGTCTGATGACAATGTCTTGTTATCAACTTTGGATTATCAATGTCTTGATTTCCAACAGCGAGGGTATCCATCAGTCACCTTGACTCAGGCTTTGTCAAAAATTCACACGCTACAAAGAGAGGATTTACTTTTGTCTAAACCCAAGTCATCAGAAAATCGCATGGTTTTTGTTTCCAAATATTCGAAGAGATCATCTACCATCAAAAAGATCATTAAAACAAGATGGGAGTTGCTTAAATCTGAACCGGATTTTAACGGGTTATTTGATCAAGAACCTTTGTTCGCACATACGAGGAGTAGAAATATCAAAGAGATGCTCACTCATGTTACTATGTCTACCAAACAGACAGATACTGGTATGCATAAGTGCCACAACTGTGTCAACTGCAACAATGTAATATTAGGCAATAAAATCAACCATCCTCATTCTGGTAAGCAAATTCATCTCAGATACACTGGAGATTGTAACTCGTCATATGTCATCTACTGTATCAAATGCCCCTGTGGTCTATTGTACGTAGGCAAAACTGAAAGCAAAATTAAGGTCAGAATGACAGAACACAAGAGTACAATCCGGACTAGCAGTTTAAAATCACACCTAGTGACACACTGGCTAGAAAACTAGCATACCATTGCACAATTGAGATACACGATCTTAGAAATGTTAATCTGCAATCCTGGTAGAGATAATGCTAAATTACTCTCTCAATGTGAAGTTTGGTGGATCAAGTCATTGCATACGATGGTCCCTGGAGGTTTAAATGATAAACTTGATATGTCTTGTTTTCTCTGATACTCCAGGTAGTTCAATGCTGTTGATTGTAGTTGCTATTTTCAACTGTACTTGTCAATTTATAGTGAGTACCATGATGCTCGCGCTGGCTGTTCCCTGTTTAGTTTGTACAATGTGTCTTACTAATGGCAAAATTTCAATTTTGTTTCTAACAAACAACTTTCACTCTGATGTTGTTATCATTCACTTTATTCAATAATTTTTTTTGCTTTTCCTCCTTTTCTTTCTTCTGCGTCAATACGAACGTTATGTTTCTTTTGTTCTAGGCGTGATGGTTGAATTCTTAGTTTTTAATCTTGTCACTTTGAGGCTTATGGGTCTTCTTTATTGCTCACCTATGGGTATAGACATGACTATGTCAGCGCGTCATTATTGTTTATATTTTGAGCGCTTAGAACTTGAGGTTCCTGGTCCACTTAATACTAGCATCCAGCATATAATTCTCATCATCATGGTCATTGGCCATTTTCTCCATTTGAATTACATCACAGCGTACAATGTCGTACAAGTTGTTAGTTTTTATATACATTTTCAATGGACTATTACCATTGTGATTCGGAATTTTTTTAATTTTTTTTGATTCAGCTCCACGTATTTATTGGTGTCTTGTGCAGTTAATGATCTGTATAGTACCGGACATCCCACACACGTATGGTGATTAAGATCACAGGATTCGATTGCAGTCAGATCTGTATATTCCTGATTCATTCGACTCTGGCATTATTTACGTTTCTATAGCAGTTTTAACTGTTGCGGAATGCATATTACTACTTCAAGGTGGCGCCCACGCTCTTGGTGATCCGAGCATGGGTCTTAGTTGACTGTGAGTCCGTCGTTCATCTCGATGTCGATCACGGAGATTCAAAATTCAGCGTCCGGCTTCCAACTGTTTGCAAGTCGGACGGCAGATAGTTTGCGGTGATATCGATCCAGGCCAGAACCTAGGTGAGTGTGGGGTATTTATGAGCTCATTGCTCATTTCTGTCTACTAGACACCTGTTGCGTGAGTTTCATTAGTTTACTCAGTACTTACTGTTGTTGCAGTGGCTGTTTTGAAAGTCGGGCGGTAGACAGCTTGCGGTGACATCGATCTATGGTAGAACCTAGGTAAGTGCGGGATATTTATGAGCTCTTTGCTCATTTCTACAAACTATACATCAGTCGTGTGAGTCCTATGCAGTTTATTTAGTTTATCATGTTTTTGTAGTGATACAGTCATCATAGTGACCCTGTCAGTGGCAGAGCTTTGGATTCATACTCACCACGCTCGTCTTACAGTATCATTCTTCACACTTGCAGGTTTTTCTGGTATATTGAGGGCATGACACAGAGTAATGGGTTGGATACACCCGCAGTGCATTAGGTTCATTGTTATTTTTGCTATTTGTGTCCAATACAGGGTCTTTTACATGAGCTACATATTCCTATCGCTGACGAGTTATTGATTCTGGGAGCCAGTGTTTTAGCTGCTGCCCATCACAGGAATTAGCGTTTCAATTTGAATAGACGCTTAGAGAGCTAACCATTTGCCTGACACCAGTTTTTTGGACATTGGCTCGTTTATCCATAGTATGTTGAGTGTTGTTCTTTCATTGATTGCAGTTCAGATCGCGTTCATTTATGGACACATCATAGAGAGAGGAGTCTGATTGGTGTAGATTTTGTAAGTTTCTCCACTGATATTTTTTTCGTTTGCACTGGGATTTTTTTCTTTTTGCACTGGGACATGTTGCACTTGGGACATGTTGAAATTTTTCAATGGGCTATTTCGTTTGCCTGCAGTTATCACTTTGCTCTGCCATAATCACTATTTCCTCACGGGTGAGATCACACATCACTGATCTTTTTGCTCTTTGATCTTTACTGACTCACTATTCTTTTTCTTCAGCGCACATTTTGCTTGTTGCCATGTGTAAGCACATTAGCAGGTTCTAGATTTCTGCCTCTTCTGTACGTTTAAAAAAAAATGAGAATAGCACTGTTTTGTCCATATTAGTCCTGATGGTTTGTTTGTATTTTCACAGTGGCCCCTGAAGAAGGGATGCATTAAATCCCGAAATGCATTGGGCACATTTTCTGAAGAAGATCAGACATCTATGTTGATTTGTTAATCTATTATCACGTTCAAAATTCGATGTTTTGTTTTGTGTTTTCATTCGATGACTTTGTTTTAGCTAAATCTGATAATAGATGAAGAAGAGACAAATAAAGGCTTCATTGTTTACTGTGTAAAACATGACTTATTTGTGTTTAAATCTCATTGAAATGTGTTTACTTGTATTACATTTTAGGATTAGGTGAGTTAATATAACACGCTGTGCATCCAGCATACAAGTGAACATTCACTTGCGGATATTCTTCAATGAGAGGCTGGCGACCTCTAGCTGGGTGGCACGCATAACAGTGTACTTTTGAACAGTTCATATTTTCTTGTCAGATTAGGTGTGCGCTGACTCTATTAATTCATTGTGTTCATACGCCATTACTAGTTAGCAGCACCCGCACTGTAAATCATGTCGTTTGAAGCTATTTCTAACATTACAGACAATAGGGCTGATACCCGTACTTACACATCATCTCAAGCCAATTATATATATGCTCTTATTCAAGAAACATCTGCCTTCAATGTACAGGGAGGCTCCATATCTCAGCAATTAAGACAACTTGAGTTTATAACTAAGAGGGCTCTCAGTCAACGCTTACACGCATCTACACTAATACAGTATCACAAAGTACAGCATATACCACGTGGTCTGGGATTACCCATTAAACCTCTTCTATACAAATTCCAATTCAACAAAAGCTTCATGGAAAAATGGCAAGCAGTCCTCAACAAATGTTCTTTTGATTTGATTTTACTATTGATTGAAGAGCTTTCCTGCACGATTAGAGATCTAGAAGAAGAAGCAGATGCCATCAAATCTGATTTGTCAGCTCGGTGCGAGGCGGATTATTGGAAGATTACTTTAGTAGATCTGAACAACAAACTTGATGTCTACGGCAAGGAGATTCAAGAAAGAAAATTAAGGAAATTTCGTCGAGACACAATTGATTACAAATTAAACGAGGTATACACCTGGGCAGAGGTATATGCCCGCAGGAGGCCTTTTCAAAAACCTATTTCATCATCTCAGGAATCTATGGTTTCAGATCAGGAGATGGAAGCTACAAGAACACCTTTGGATGCTCAACAACAAATTGCTGGTCCAAGTACACACGCAGCAGGAGTTGCGCCACTTGAATCATCATCGACATCCCATTTGATGCCTTTTTTTAGCCAGCGATTCAACCACTGGACGTCCACCAGATCCAAGCAGCCTAAAAAAACCAGGAGGAGCAAAAGAAAAAGAAACGGATGCACGCAACTTAAGGAGCAAAACCAAGACCTCATCATAAACATTTCTTCTGTCCAATTGACATCAGCCCAGCAACACATTCTTAACAAAGGTACTTCTTTTGTCCCTGTGTATCACTCCAATGCTTTGGAACTCGATGTGTCCATATTCAGATTCATGAGGAATTTACGTTTAAAACATTTTTTTAACAATGTACTACCCACGCTTGATTCTCTAGATCCGTCAAGCATTGAACAAGACACCCAGCACAAGGATTTCAAACCAAAGAGTACATATATGGCACCTGTGTCTCATAAATTATTGGACACGTTCGAAACTTTGATTAAGAATGACTTTGCCAAACTCAACTTACGACCTAAAGTGAAAACCAATTTGAAGAAGTTCGAGGCTAGCATCATTAATCAATTGGCCAACGATCCCCGATTAACATTTCAGATGGCAGACAAGGGTGGCGCCTTAGTCATCATGGACACCACTTTTTATGAGAAAAAGGAGTTTGAACATTTACAGGTCCCTAACACTTACATTAAACTTGACCGGGATCCTACACAAGCAATTGCAGGTACCCTGACCAAGATCCTTGACAACGCTGTGGAAATGCAGTGGATTTCTACCAACACTCGCATGTTTTTAAGCGTGTCACACCCCAGGAGACCTCAACTCTATATGCTCCCCAAGGTGCATAAAAATTTGGAGAACCCTCCCTTTAGACCTATTGTTTCTGGGTGCGATTCCAACTTTGCACCCGCTGGTCATTATGTGGATCATTTTTTACAACTCTTTGTACAAAACTGGAAGAGCTACATTAAGGATACTACACACTTTCTGCAACTATTGAATTCTGTCGGAGATCATTTTTCAACAACTTGGCTTCTATGTTCTATTGATGTCACGGCATTGTACACCTCAATACCCCTACAGGAGGGTTTATATGCGTGCGAATGGGCCTTGTTAAAGTTGCCTGAAATAGGAGCCAATAACATTTTCATTTTGGAACTCCTGACCTTTTGTCTCCAACACAGTTATCTTGAATGGAAGGAGGAATTCTTTTTACAGATAAGCGGAACATCAATGGGCTTTTCCGGTGCTCCGGCCTACGCCAATACCTTCATGGCCAAGTTTGAGCATGACCACATTTTTTCTGATGCATTTTGGCATTCTCACCTGGTCTTTTATGCCAAATTCATCGACGATATTTTTTAAATTTGGAATGACTCTGCAGCACAATTGGAACTTAGAATCCAGGAACTGAACCAAACAAATCCTCGCATTCAGTTTACTTACTCTATCAGTTCAACCAGTCTACCATTCGTGGATGTGCTCATTACTAAGGGTGACAATAGATTGCAGACTGCTGTAGACAAAAACCTACGGATAGGAACAACTTGTTGTTGTTCTCTAGCTTTCATCCACCATCATTGCTACAGAACTTACCTTTCTCACAGATGTTGAGAACAAAGAGAATTACGTCTGATGACAATGTCTTGTTATCTACTTTGGAGGATCAATGTCTTGATTTCCAACAGCGAGGGTATCCATCAGTCACCTTGACTCAGGCTTTGTCAAAAATTCACACGCTATGAAGAGAGGATTTACTTTTGTCTAAACCCAAGTCATCAGAAAATCACATGGTTTTTGTTTCCAAATATTCGACGAGATCATCTACCATCAAAAAGATCATTAAAACAAGATGGGAGTTGCTTAAATCTGAACCGGATTTTAGCTGGTTATTTGATCAAGAACCTTTGTTCGCACATACGAGGAGTCGAAATATCAAAGAGATGCTCACTCACCTTACTATGTCTACCAAACAGACAGATACTGAAATGCATAAGTGCCACAACTGTGTCAACTGCAACAATGTAATATTAAGCAATTAAATCAACCATCCTCATTCTGGTAAGCAAATTCATCTCAGATACACTGGAGATTGTAACTCGTCATATATCATCTACTGTATCAAATGCCCCTGTGGTCTATTGTACGTAGGCAAAACTGAAAGCAAAATTAAGGTCAGAATCACAGAACACAAGAGTACAATCCGGACTAGCAGTTTAAAATCACACCTAGTGACACACTGGCTAGAAAACCAGCATACCATTGCACAATTAAGATACACGATCTTAGAAATGTTAATCTGCAATCCTGGTAGAGATAATGCTAAATTACTCTCTCAATGTGAAGTTTGGTGGATCAAGTCATTGCATGCGATGGTCCCTGGAGGTTTAAATGATAAACTTGATATGTCTTGTTTTCTCTGATACTCCAGGTAGTTCAATGCTGTTCATTGTAGTTGATATTTTCAACTGTACTTGTCAATTTATAGTGAGTACCATGATACTCGTGCTGACTGTTCCCTGTTTAGTTTGTACAAAGTGTCTTACTAATGGCAAAATTTCAATTTTGTTTCTAACATACAACTTTCACTCTGATGTGGTCATCATTCACTTTATCCCCCAAATTTTTTTTGCTTTTCTTCCTTTTCTTTCTTCTGCGTCAATCCGAACATTATGTTTCTTTTGTTCTAGGCGGGATGGCTGAATTCTTAGTTTTTATTCTTGTCACTTTGAGGCTTATGGGTCTTCGTTATTGCTCACCTAAGGGTATAGACATGACTATGTCAGCGTGTCATTCTCGTTTATATTTTTTGCGCATAGAACTTGAGGTTCCTGGTCCACTTAATACTAGCATCCAGCATATAATTCTCTTCATCATGGTCATTGGCCATTTTCTCCATTTGAATTACATCACAGCGTACAATGTCGTACAAGTTGTTCGTTTTTATATACATTTTCAATGGACTATTACCATTGTGATTCGGATTTTTTTTTAATTTTTTTGATTCAGCTCCACATATTTATTGGTGTCTTGTGCAGTTAATGATCTGTATAGTACCGGACATCCCACACACGTAAGGTGATTAAGATCACAGGATTCGATTGCAGTCAAATCTGTATATTCCTGATTCATTCGACGCTGGCATTATTTACGTTTCTATAGCAGTTTTAACTATTGCGGGATGCATATTACTACTTCAAGGTGGCGCCCACGCTCGTGGTGATCCAAGCATGGGTCTTAGTTGACTGTGAGTCCGTCGTTCATCTCGATGTCGATCACGGAGATTCAAAATTCAGCGTCCGGCTTCCAACTGTTTGCAAGTCGGACGGCAGATAGTTTGCGGTGATATCGATCCAGGCCAGAACCTAGGTGAGTGTGGGATATTTATGAGCTCATTGCTCATTTCTGTCTACTAGACACCTGTTGCGTGAGTTTCATTAGTTTACTCAGTATTTACTGTTGTTGCAGTGGCTGTTTTGAAAGTCGGGCGGTAGACAGCTTGCAGTGACATCGATCTATGCTAGAACCTAGGTAAGTGCGGGATATTTATGAGCTCTTTGCTCATTTCTACAAACTATACATCAGTCGTGTGAGTCCTACGCAGTTTATTTAGTTTATCATGTTTTTGTAGTGATACAGTCATCATAGTGACCCTGTCAGCGGCAGAGCTTTGGATTCGTACTCGCCACGCTCATCTTACAGTATCATTCTTCACACTTGCAGTTTTTCTGGTATATTGAGGGCATGACACAGAGTAATGGGTTGGATACACCCGCAGTGCATTAGGTTCATTGTTATTTTTGCTATTTGTGTCCAATACAGGGTCTTTTACACGAGTTACATATTCCTATCGCTGACGAGTTATTGATTCTGGGAGCCAGTGTTTTAGCTGCTGCCCGTCACAGGAATTAGCGTTTCAATTTGAATAGACGCTTAGAGAGGTAACCATTTGCCTGACACCAGTTTTTTGGACATTGGCTCGTTTATCCATAGTATGTTGAGTGTTGTTCTTTCATTGATTGCAGTTCAGATCGCGTTCATTTATGGACACATCATAGAGAGAGGAGTCTGATTGGTGTAGATTTTGTAAGTTTCTCCACTGATATTTTTTTCGTTTGCACTGGGATTTTTTTCTTTTTGCACCGGGACATGTTGCACTTGGGACATGTTGAAATTTTTCAATGGGCTATTTCGTTTGCCTGCAGTTATCACTTTGCTCTGCCATAATCACTATTTCCTCACGGGTGAGATCACACATCACTGATCTTTTTGCTCTTTGATCTTTACTGACTCACTATTCTTTTTCTTCAGCGCACATTTTGCTTGTTATTTATTTGAAAAGTTTTATAAAGCGCGAACAAGACCCAACCGGGTATCAGAGCGCTGTACAAAGATGAAAAATGACGTTTACGTACAGAGACAATATAAATACATTTACAAAAAAAGCAAGTAAACAAACCGGTAACAGCCAACCTAGATGAGGCTGAGCAGTTTCAGCATCGACTTACTTCAAATACAAACGAGATACGTTATAAACCTCCAGTAGAAATGATTGTCAAGCACTAGTTTCAAGCATAAAGTGAAAGTAAATTGTTAAGCATACAATAAAACACCCAAGCACACCCAATAAGGCAAAATGCGAGGAACCTGAGGCATAAAATAACTGAGGGCGCTAGGGGAGAGTAGGTAGAAGATGAACAGACAGTAAACAGCCCACTCAGATGCTGCCGAAACAGTGTCATCATCGCCTTACTTCAAAGACAGATGAGATACATATTAAACTCCAAGTAAAAATGATTGTCAAGCATGAGTTACAAACATAAAGTGAAATTAAATTGTCATATATTTCAACACAAGGTAAAGAAGCTTGTCGGAGATGTATGGTAATTGACTAGCAAATGACAAGGAGGCTATTGCTGATGCAGTTCTTCCAATAGTAGCCATTTGACCTGTTTTTTGAATGAGGCAGTCGAAGGGTTGGCTCTGATCTCCGTCGGTAAGGCATTCCAAATTCTTGGAGCCAGCCCTGAGAAGGTGCGATTGTAAGTTCTTTTTTTATTGAATTTTGCTGGTTTCAGTAGTAGGGTATTGGAGCTTCTTAAATTTCTTCTGGCTCCGGAAAGCTCAAGTTTTTTTGCCAGGTAAACGGGGCTATTGAAATGTATAGCTTTATGTGTCAGGCAGGCTATCTTGAAACGGATCCTAGCTTCAATGGGGAGCCAGTTAAGCTGGATTAAGTCAGGTGTGATATGATCATGCTTTCTTGAGCCAGTGATTAGTCTAGCAGAGGCGTTCAGAGTAGCTCTTAGCGGCGCTAGCCTAGATTTAGGAAGACCAGCTAGGGTTACCAATCCATATTCTACTCGTGAGATAACTAAGGATTGGACTGCTGATTGCATGTCTTCGGGAGGTAGGAACGGTTTGATTTTCCTAAGAGTGTTGAGCTGATGGTTGGCACTCTTAATGGTTGCACTGATGTGACCTTGCATGTTTAGAAATTTGTCTAGGGTGACCCCTAGAGAACAGGCGGAGTCCACCAAATGCGGTGTGCAGTTGAGTGCTGAGATTTTTTTGATCCAGTTATGCGTGGGAGCCTCGTGGTTGCGTGGGGAAATCAGGAGAAATTCCGTTTTGAGAGAATTAAGTAAAAGGTGGTTATGTGTTAGCCATTGTTGAGTTTTTTGAAGCGCTATATTAAGAGTTTTAATGTCATCTGGAGAGGAGATCTTCAAATATAGTTGAGTGTCATCCGCATACATGTGGTACTGAATATTTGAATCATTTAGAATGGCAGTTAGAGGTTCCATGCATAGGTTGAAGAGTGTGGGCGAAAGTGCAGAACCTTGAGGCACCCCAATAGAGACTGAAGTGCTGGCCGCCAAAGATTGGTTGACTTTGATTCTTTGTGTTCGGTTATGCAGGAAAGAGGAGAACCAATTAAGGACAGGGCCCGATAGCCCCATCCTGTGTTGAAGAAGGTTAATCAGGTTGTCATGTTTGATAGTGTCAAAAGCAGAGGACAAGTCCAGCAGGATTAGCAGACAGGGTGTATCTTGGTCCAGAGCTCTCAATGCATCATCAACAATGTGAGTTAGCGCTGTTTCTGTGCTATGACCTGATCTAAAGCCTGATTGATGTTGGTCTAGGAGCTGAAATTTCTCAATGTGGTCGCAGAGCTGTGTGTGAACAGATTTCTCGAGCAATTTCGCTAAAGACATGATGTTGGTGATCGGCCAGAAGTTACTGGGATCTGTTAGGTCTGCATTGGTTTTCTTGGGGATGGGTGTGACTTGCCCCATTTTAAGGCAGTCTGGAATCCTCCCCTGTAAGAGAGATTGTTGGATGATCTTGGACCAGAGAGGCAGAACTGCCAAGTTGAGGTCTTTGAGCAGTTTGGCGGGGAGTGGGTCCTTGTAATGGTTGGAAGGTTTCAGAGAAGCCAGGGAAAGTGACAGCTCTTTCAAGTCAGGAGTTCGGAAGGTATTCCAGCAGGCATTGTTTTTGGGTGTGTAGTCTGTGAGGTAAAGCGGGGCACAAACTGCCGTGTGAGCAGGCAAACCCTCGGAACTCATAGACAGCAAATTCTCTGCGGCCCGTTGCAGTTCCCGCTCAATATTTCTAGACTTTTCAGCGAAGTGCGCTGAGAAGTCCTCCTCACTGGGTCCAGCGATTTTGATTGCTGGCATAGGATTAGCCTGTTGTTTGATGATATCAAACAGTTTCCTGGGACGGTTTTTAGCGCTGTCAAGCTGATCTCTGAAATGTTCTGATTTAGCGCTGCGAATGTGTTTGTTGTAAGAACTTCTCATCTTTCTTAACTGTTCGAGGCTAGAAGTGGAGGGGCATTTCTCCAACGTCTCTCAGAGAGCCTTAGATTGCGACGTTGGGCATTAAGGGTACCATTGAACCAAGGTTTGTATTGTTTGCAAGGAATCCTTTTAAGTAGCATCGGGGCTGCAGAGTCGAGAATATTAGACATAGTGTTGAAGTAATGATCCGTTAACTCTTCCAAATTATTCATGGTAGTTGGAGGTTCAAGCAGATTCTTGCTCAAGATGGAAAGGTTAGAGATGTTGATATCTCTCAGGTTACGAGACAATTGCTTGTTTTTGAGCGGATGCCCTTGTCTTAGCAATACCTTCTCCTGAATGTGAAAGGAGATTTGGAGATGATCCGACCAATCACATGGTACTATGTCATCTAGCTGAATAATGTGCTCTCTAGCTATGATGAGGTCAAGGGTAGCGCCCATGCAGTGGGTAGGACCGTTGCAGGCCTGTATAAAGTTGAGGTCAGAGAGGAAAGACTTAAGAGAGCAGACTACTGGATCATTAGAGTCATTCCAGTGAAGGTTGAAGTCACCGAGGAAGATGTGATTAGGATGGAGGGCTGAGCTGGCAGAGATGGATTCCATTAATTGTTCTACGAAGAGTAAGTTGTTGTTCCCAGGAGGATGGTAGATCGAGTGAAGCACACAGACAATCTTGCCCTTGTTCCAAATTTCAGCCACAAGTAGCTCACAGGAGGACATCAAGTCCTTATGAGTCTGCTTCAAAACGAGGCTGGAACGATGGATGCAGGCAATCCCCCCGGATTTAATAGCCCTATCACATCTGACAATGTCATAGCCAGGAGGAATTAAAATGTCAAGTATTGGGGAGGAAGAGTCATTGAGCCATGTTTCCGTAAGAATCAGGAGGTCTAATTCTTGTGATAAGATGAGTTCGGAGATATCTGCTGCGTGCTTCACTGCTGATCTGCAGTTGAGAAGCATCGATTTGATATGAGAATCTGTAGTTGCTTCCACTAGGTGCGAAGTGACTACCTGAAGTAAGTTATCCTTATTCAAGGATCTCAAGTTAACACTCGGTTCTCTATCAGGATCAGAGGAGATAGTGGGTATGGAGCTAGGCGAGACTGCGTAGTCCTCATAAGATAGGGAGAGTGCGAGCGTGTCAACCTCAGACCACTGCGGCTGTAAACTACAGGGATTGGAGTGGAGGTAGGGAGGAGGGTGAGCGTGCCCGTGAGGGTAACTCAGGGAGGTAACAGAAGCCCTTTCCATTCCACCATTTAAAGTAGTTGCAGGGTGCGAGGGCAGATCCGATCTCGCGGGCGGGTATGGTGTGAGGAGCTTATCATTCTTTATTGAACATTGTAGGAGGATCTGGAGGTTGTCATTTATAGTAAGGAGGTCCCGCTTCAGTTCGGCCAGTTGTTCCTCAATCCGCCGAAGACAGTCACCATCAGGTGACCGTTCAAGATAGGGAGCAGAGGGATGCCTCTTCTCCATACCACTTTTGCAAGGAGAGATGTACCCCTGCTTTAGCTCAGTTATGGGCTTCAAAGGAGTAGTGTGAATGGTAAGGATGGTGTCAGGGCTCAAAAGCGGTGGTAGAGGGGTATTCCTTTGAGTATGTAAAAGGGGGGGTCCACAGGTAGTATCCTGTGGCCTGGGCGTAGAGCAAGAGTAAGCAGTAGGTTTAGGGGAGTACAGAGGAGAGGGTGGCCCTAAGGTAGCGTCCTGAGCAATGATAAAAGAGTTAGAGGAGGAAAGCAAAGGAAATGGAGTCCCTAAGGTAGCATTAGGATTAGGGGAAGGGATAGATTGGACGTGAGGGGAGTGGTCGTTGTTGTTTCTAGTCAAGGGGTTGGGTCTAGGTGTAGTGGGTTTTGGGTCCCAGGGAGAGGAGTGTGCTATGTTTAGGGGGAAGTCCGTGTCCAAGGGATAGGCAGTAGTATTGGAAGTGGGGGTGGTTTGTGCCTGAGGTGGTGGGTCAGGGGGGGTTGTGTATGCCGCGGTTTGAGGGGGGTCAGTGTCAGCAGTTATTGTACTGGGTGTTTGCCGGCGGAGTGTGAGGATAGGGGTAGTAAGATTATAGTTTGTGATGGTGGATGTCCATGAGTTGTATCGTGGAACGTCTGGTCGTCTGGGAGATTTGGACGGTTCAGGATTTTTTGTCAGGGTGAGAGGCGGTAAGGGAGATTGGGTTTGAAGGCACTGATGAGTTATAGAGGAGAGTAGCGTTGGGAAGTGTCGATCAAAAGTGGTGAGGTGAGGGTCCGAGGCCTGAATGAGAATGTTTCCTGTTTTGAAAATAGAAATAGTCAGTTCTCCTTTAAAGGTAGGGGAGACAGTTGTGGAGATTTTTTCTCCATAGGGAATATTAATCGACTAGGTGACTCGAAAATGAAGAAGGAAGGTGTTTTTCCACTTATTTGGGCGTTTTGTGTAAAAGATGAAGTTAGTTTTCATCTCTCCATTAGTAGCGGTGTGATAGTTATCAACAATAAGTGTTTCAGGGTGCTGTTTTAAAGTTCTGTGCTTTAAGTTCTTTTTAGCGTTACTGGTCAAGTTTTCTGGGTAATTTATGGACCATGAGTTTGGTCCGTGGCGATCGAGTTTAGAGTTCCTGGTGTTATATGGCGGAGGCATGGTTAATGATTGAGAGATTCTGGCTCTAAAGAATCAGTTGGAGAAGTTAGTTGTGCATTTGCGACTTGATGTGCTGTATAGCTGAACTAAGTAGTGAGGGAAATGCCTAAAAAACTGGATTAGGTTATTTTCTAGTATCGCTGTTGATATCAAAATGCAGTGTCATTCCACAGACCAGTATCAATGGTCCGCTAAGAAAGTACGCTTTTGAGTCCTATTAGGTTCCATGATGGCGCACTCAGCCTAATCAGACAAGCAGGCAGTGAAGATCCAAGGCACTGTAGCAGAAGCCATCAAGAAGCAAGTAATCATGCCGTTCTACTTGTGGCCACAGGAAGGCTCTCTAGGCTCCCTCAAGAAATCAGGGTCACCTGGTTAGGGTGAGGTAAGATAATAATAAATGATTGCGAGGATGAAGATAAGACTAAATATTGGTACCCAGTCATGTTCCACATAAAAGGGGTTCACTTAGCTCCCAGGAAGGCCACCCATTAGAAAGAGATGCCTCTAAAATAATGACCTGTATCAGAAGCCATCAAGAAACAAGGAATCCTGCAGTACTACTTGTGGCCACATGATGGAGCTCTAGTCTCACTCAAGAGATCAGGGACTCCTGGTTAGGGTGAGGTAAGATATTAAGAAGTGATTGTGATGATAAAAACATGACTAAATATTGGTACCCAGACATGTTCCACATAAAAGGGTTCACTTAGCTCCCAGGAAGGCCCCCCCTTAGGAAGAGATGCCATTAAAATAATGGTACCTGTCTCCGCTTAGAATGAGATGCCACTGATATATCTCATCGGTAGCGCTTTAACATCAGAAAATTGTGTTCAAACAGACTCAAACCATAGAAGTTTGGGCCAGCCATATCAAGGGCTTCAGCATATTCGGGCGGCAGCACCCATCAGTCCAGGGCAGCAGAGGCGAGCCCGTCGAGTCTGGGTCGTTGATGCCGGAATCATACGAGATCACTGTTTCTCTGAGTCATCGGCCCCCCAAGGATGCGAAAGCTCCAGACCAACAATGTCGAGCTCGCCGAGTCCACGGGGGATGGCTCCACATCGGATCGTCCCACAGCCACTCAGTCCCGCATCTTCAGCCCTCCTAGGTCTCAGCTGGGGCTTGAGTGCCCCATCAGATGCGGGGAGATCCCTCTTTGTCCATGGTGCAAAAGCAGCCCCGCAGCCACAATACAGCTTCAGCCCTCTTAGGTCAACACAGCTTCAGCCCTCCTAGGACTCAGCGGGGGCTAGAGTGACCCGTTATCAGTGGCGACCTCCATCTTTGTAGACGATGCAGATGCGGTCGTTTCCTCACCGTCCCGCAGACACACCGCAGCTTCAGTCCTCCTGGGTCTCGGTGGGGGCTAGCGTGTCCCGTTAGCAGCGTTAGCAGCGGCGATATCCTTCTTTGTAGCCGATGCAGATGCGGTCGTTTCCTCGCAGTCCCGCAAACCTCATCTTCAGCCTCAGCTTCAGCCCTCCTGGGTCTCGGCTGGGGCTAGAGTGTCCCGTCAGCAGTGGCGTGATCCGTCTTTGTCGACGATGCAGATGCGGATGCGGCCACAACACAGCTTCAGCCCTCCTAGGACTCAGCGGGGGCTAGAGTGACCCGTTAGCAGCGGCGCGATCCGTCTTTGTCGTTGAAGTAGATGCGGGCGACTCCTCTCAGAAGGTGGCCAGTCGCCCATTCGCAGTTGTAGCCCTCCGAAGTCATCAAGGAAGAAACAAGGGCGAGCGCGTTGCACTCCGATACCGCAGGCTTTCTAGTAGTCCTCACTGCAGGTAAGCGGCACAACATAGAGAATCGAAATCGTAGGTAGCCAAGTAATCTAATTGATTGTTGATTGCCATGTGTAAGCACATTAGCAGGTTCTAGATTTCTGCCTCTTCTGTACGTTTAAAAAAAAATGAGAATAGCACTATTTTGTCCATATTAGTCCTGATGGTTTGTTTGTATTTTCACAGTGGCCCCTGAAGAAGGGATGCATTAAATCCCGAAATGCATTGGGCACATTTTCTGAAGAAGATCAGACATCTATGTTGATTTGTTAATCTATTATCACGTTCAAAATTCGATGTTTTGTTTTGTGTTTTCATTCGATGACTTTGTTTTAGCTAAATCTGATAATAGATGAAGAAGAGCCAAATAAAGGCTTCATTGTTTACTGTGTAAAACATGACTTATTTGTGTTTAAATCTCATTGAAATGTGTTTACTTGTATTACATTTTAGGATTAGGTGAGTTAATATAACACGCTGTGCATCCAGCATACAAGTGAACATTCACTTGCGGATATTCTTCAATGAGAGGCTGGCATCCTCTAGCTGGGTGGCACGCATAACAGTGTACTTTTGAACAGTTCATATTTTCTTGTCAGATTAGGTGTGCGCTGACTCTATTAATTCATTGTGTTCATACGCCATTACTAGTTAGCAGCACCCGCACTGTAAATCATGTCGTTTGAAGCTATTTCTAACATTACAGACAATAGGGCTGATACCCGTACTTACACATCATCTCAAGCCAATGATATATATGCTCTTATTCAAGAAACATCTGCCTTCAACGTACAGGGAGGCTCCATATCTCAGCAATTAAGACAACCTGAGTTTATAACTAAGAGGGCTCTCAGTCAACGTTTACACGCATCTACACTAATACAGTATCACAAAGTACAGCATATACCATGTGGTCTGGGATTACCCATTAAACCTCTTCTATACAAATTCCAATTCAACAAAAGCTTCATGGAAAAATGGCAAGCAGTTCTCAACAAATGTTCTTTTGATTTGATTTTACTATTGATTGAAGAGCTTTCCTGCATGATTAGAGATCTAGAAGAAGAAGCAGATGCCATCAAATCTGATCTGTCAGCTCGGTGCGAGGCGGATTATTGGAAGATTACTTTAGTATATCTGAACAACAAACTTGATGTCTACGGCAAGGAGATTCAAGAAAGAAAATTAAGGAAATTTCGTCGAGACACAATTGATTACAAATTAAACGAGGTATACACCTGGGCAGAGGTATATGCCCGCAGGAGGCCTTTTCAAAAACCTATTTCATCATCTCAGGAATCTATGGTTTCAGATCAGGAGATGGAAGCTACAAGAATACCTTTGGATGCTCAACAACAAATTGCTGGTCCAAGTACACACGCAGCAGGAGTTGCGCCACTTGAATCATCATCGACATCCCATTTGATGCCTTTTTTTAGCCAGCGATTCAACCACAGGGCGTCCACCAGATCCAAGCAGCCTAAAAAAACCAGGAGGAGCAAAAGAAAAAGAAACGGATGCACGCAACTTAAGGAGCAAAACCAAGACCTCATCATAAACATTTCTTCTGTCCAATTGACATCAGCCCAGCAACACATTCTTAACAAAGGTACTTCTTTTGTCCCTGTGTATCACTCCAATGCTTTGGAACTCGATGTGTCAATATTAAGATTCATGAGGAATTTACGTTTAAAACATTTTTTAACAATGTACTACCCACGCTTGATTCTCTAGATCCGTCAAGCATTGAACAAGACACCCAGCACAAGGATTTCAAACCAAAGAGTACATATATGGCACCTGTGTCTCATAAATTATTGGACACGTTCGAAACTTTGATTAAGAATGACTTTGCCAAACTCAACTTACGACCTAAAGTGAAAACCAATTTGAAGAAGTTCGAGGCTAGCATCATTAATCAATTGGCCAACGATCCCCGATTAACATTTCAGATGGCAGACAAGGGTGGCGCCTTAGTCATCATGGACACCACTTTTTATGAGAAAAAGGTGTTTGAACATTTACAGGACCCTAACACTTACATTAAACTTGACCGGGATCCTACACAAGCAATTGCAGGTACCCTGACCAAGATCCTTGACAACGCTGTGGAAATGCAGTGGATTTCTACCAACACTCGCATGTTTTTATGCGTGTCACACCCCAGGAGACCTCAACTCTATATGCTCCCCAAGGTGCATAAAAATTTGGAGAACCCTCCCTTTAGACCTATTGTTTCTGGGTGCGATTCCAACTTTGCACCGGCTGGTCATTATGTGGATCATTTTTTACAACTCTTTGTACAAAACTGGAAGAGCTACATTAAGGATACTACACACTTTCTGCAACTATTGAATTCTGTCGGAGATCATTTTTCAACAACTTGGCTTCTAGGTTCTATTGATGTCACGGCATTGTACACCTCAATACCCCTACAGGAGGGTTTATATGCGTGCGAATGGGCCTTGTTAAAGTTGCCTGAAATAGGAGCCAATAACATTTTCATTTTGGAACTCCTGACCTTTGTCTCCAACACAGTTATCTTGAATGGAAGGAGGAATTCTTTTTACAGATAAGCGGAACATCAATGGGCTTTTCCGGTGCTCCGGCCTACGCCAATACCTTCATGGCCAAGTTTGAGCATGACCACATTTTTTCTGATGCATTTTAGCATTCTCACCTGGTCTTTTATGCCAGATTCATCGCCGATATTTTTTTAATTTGGAATGACTCTGCAGCACAATTGAAACTTAGAATCCAGGAACTGAACCAAAAAAAGCCTCGCATTCAGTTTACTTACTCCATCAGTTCAACCAGTCTACCATTCCTGGATGTGCTCATTACTAAGGGTGACAATACATTGCAGACTGCTGTATACAAAAACCTACGGATAGGAACAACTTGTTGTTGTTCACTAGGTTTCATCCACCATCATTGCTACAGAACTTACCTTTCTCACAGATGTTGAGAACAAAGAGAATTACGTCTGATGACAATGTCTTGTTATCAACTTTGGATTATCAATGTCTTGATTTCCAACAGCGAGGGTATCCATCAGTCACCTTGACTCAGGCTTTGTCAAAAATTCACAGGCTACAAAGAGAGGATTTACTTTTGTCTAAACCCAAGTCATCAGAAAATCGCATGGTTTTTGTTTCCAAATATTCGAAGAGATCATCTACCATCAAAAAGATCATTAAAACAAGATGGGAGTTGCTTAAATCTGAACCGGATTTTAACGGGTTATTTGATCAAGAACCTTTGTTCGCACATACGAGGAGTAGAAATATCAAAGAGATGCTCACTCACGTTACTATGTCTACCAAACAGACAGATACTGGTATGCATAAGTGCCACAACTGTGTCAACTGCAACAATGTAATATTAGGCAATAAAATCAACCATCCTCATTCTGGTAAGCAAATTCATCTCAGATACACTGGAGATTGTAACTCGTCATATGTCAGCTACTGTATCAAATGCCCCTGTGGTCTATTGTACGTAGGCAAAACTGAAAGCAAAATTAAGGTCAGAATGACAGAACACAAGAGTACAATCCGGACTAGCAGTTTAAAATCACACCTAGTGACACACTGGCTAGAAAACCAGCATACCATTGCACAATTGAGATACACGATCTTAGAAATGTTAATCTGCAATCCTGGTAGAGATAATGCTAAATTACTCTCTCAATGTGAAGTTTGGTGGATCAAGTCATTGCATACGATGGTCCCTGGAGGTTTAAATGATAAACTTGATATGTCTTGTTTTCTCTGATACTCCAGGTAGTTCAATGCTGTTCATTGTAGTTGCTATTTTCAACTGTACTTGTCAATTTATAGTGAGTACCATGATGCTCGCGCTGGCTGTTCCCTGTTTAGTTTGTACAATGTGTCTTACTAATGGCAAAATTTCAATTTTGTTTCTAACAAACAACTTTCACTCTGATGTTGTTATCATTCACTTTATTCAATATTTTTTTTTGCTTTTCCTCCTTTTCTTTCTTCTGCGTCAATCCGAACGTTATGTTTCTTTTGTTCTAGGCGTGATGGTTGAATTCTTAGTTTTTAATCTTGTCACTTTGAGGCTTATGGGTCTTCTTTATTGCTCACCTATGGGTATAGACATGACTATGTCAGCGCGTCATTATTGTTTATATTTTGTGCGCATAGAACTTGAGGTTCCTGGTCCACTTAATACTAGCATCCAGCATATAATTCTCATCATCATGGTCATTGGCCATTTTCTCCATTTGAATTACATCACAGCGTACAATGTCGTACAAGTTGTTAGTTTTTATATACATTTTCAATGGACTATTACCATTGTGATTCGGATTTTTTTTAATTTTTTTTGATTCAGCTCCACGTATTTATTGGTGTCTTGTGCAGTTAATGATCTGTATAGTACCGGACATCCCACACACGTAAGGTGATTAAGATCACAGGATTCGATTGCAGTCAGATCTGTATATTCCTGATTCATTCGACTCTGGCATTATTTACGTTTCTATAGCAGTTTTAACTGTTGCGGGATGCATATTACTACTTCAAGGTGGCGCCCACGCTCGTGGTAATCCGAGCATGGGTCTTAGTTGACTGTGAGTCCGTCGTTCATCTCGATCACGGAGATTCAAAATTCAGCGTCCGGCTTCCAACTGTTTGCAAGTCGGACGGCAGATAGTTTGCGGTGATATCGATCCAGGCCAGAACCTAGGTGAGTGTGGGGTATTTATGAGCTCATTGCTCATTTCTGTCTACTAGACACCTGTTGCGTGAGTTTCATTAGTTTACTCAGTACTTACTGTTGTTGCAGTGGCTGTTTTGAAAGTCGGGCGGTAGACAGCTTGCGGTGACATCGATCTATGCTAGAACCTAGGTAAGTGCGGGATATTTATGAGCTCTTTGCTCATTTCTACAAACTATACATCAGTCGTGTGAGTCCTATGCAGTTTATTTAGTTTATCATGTTTTTGTAGTGATACAGTCATCATAGTGACCCTGCCAGCGGCAGAGCTTTGGATTCGTACTCGCCACGCTCATCTTACAGTATCATTCTTCACACTTGCAGGTTTTTCTGGTATATTGAGGGCATGACACAGAGTAATGGGTTGGATACACCCGCAGTGCATTAGGTTCATTGTTATTTTTGCTATTTGTGTCCAATACAGGGTCTTTTACACGAGTTACATATTCCTATCGCTGACGAGTTATTGAGTCTGGGAGCCAGTGTTTTAGCTGCTGCCCGTCACAGGAATTAGCGTTTCAATTTGAATAGACGCTTAGAGAGGTAACCATTTGCCTGACACCAGTTTTTTGGACATTGGCTCGTTTATCCATAGTATGTTGAGTGTTGTTCTTTCATTGATTGCAGTTCAGATCGCGTTCATTTATGGACACATCATAGAGAGAGGAGTCTGATTGGTGTAGATTTTGTAAGTTTCTCCACTGATATTTTTTCGTTTGCACTGGGATTTTTTTCTTTTTGCACCGGGACATGTTGCACTTGGGACATGTTGAAATTTTTCAATGGGCTATTTCGTTTGCCTGCAGTTATCACTTTGCTCTGCCATAATCACTATTTCCTCACGGGTGAGATCACACATCACTGATCTTTTTGCTCTTTGATCTTTACTGACTCACTATTCTTTTTCTTCAGCGCACATTTTGCTTGTTGCCATGTGTAAGCACATTAGCAGGTTCTAGATTTCTGCCTCTTCTGTACGTTTAAAAAAAAATGAGAATAGCACTATTTTGTCCATATTAGTCCTGATGGTTTGTTTGTATTTTCACAGTGGCCCCTGAAGAAGGGATGCATTAAATCCCGAAATGCATTGGGCACATTTTCTGAAGAAGATCAGACATCTATGTTGATTTGTTAATCTATTATCACGTTCAAAATTCGATGTTTTGTTTTGTGTTTTCATTCGATGACTTTGTTTTAGCTAAATCTGATAATAGATGAAGAAGAGACAAATAAAGGCTTCATTGTTTACTGTGTAAAACATGACTTATTTGTGTTTAAATCTCATTGAAATGTGTTTACTTGTATTACATTTTAGGATTAGGTGAGTTAATATAACACGCTGTGCATCCAGCATACAAGTGAACATTCACTTGCGGATATTCTTCAATGAGAGGCTGGCGTCCTCTAGCTGGGTGGCACGCATAACAGTGTACTTTTGAACAGTTCATATTTTCTTGTCAGATTAGGTGTGCGCTGACTCTATTAATTCATTGTGTTCATACGCCATTACTAGTTAGCAGCACCCGCACTGTAAATCATGTCGTTTGAAGCTATTTCTAACATTACAGACAATAGGGCTGATACCCGTACTTACACATCATCTCAAGCCAATGATATATATGCTCTTATTCAAGAAACATCTGCCTTCAACGTACAGGGAGGCTCCATATCTCAGCAATTAAGACAACTTGAGTTTATAACTAAGAGGGCTCTCAGTCTACGCTTACACGCATCTACACTAATACAGTATCACAAAGTACAGCATATACCACGTGGTCTGGGATTACCCATTAAACCTCTTCTATACAAATTCCAATTCAACAAAAGCTTCATGGAAAAATGGCAAGCAGTCCTCAACAAATGTTCTTTTGATTTGATTTTACTATTGATTGAAGAGCTTTCCTGCACGATTAGAGATCTAGAAGAAGAAGCAGATGCCATCAAATCTGATTTGTCAGCTCGGTGCGAGGCGGATAATTGGAAGATTACTTTAGTAGATCTGAACAACAAACTTGATGTCTACGGCAAGGAGATTCAAGAAAGAAAATTAAGGAAATTTCGTCGCGACACAATTGATTACAAATTAAACGAGGTATACACCTGGGCAGAGGTATATGCCCGCAGGAGGCCTTTTCAAAAACCTATTTCATCATCTCAGGAATCTATGGTTTCAGATCAGGAGATGGAAGCTACAAGAACACCTTTGGATGCTCAACAACAAATTGCTGGTCCAAGTACACACGCAGCAGGAGTTGCGCCACTTGAATCATCATCGACATCCCATTTGATGCCTTTTTTTAGCCAGCGATTCAACCACAGGACGTCCACCAGATCCAAGCAGCCTAAAAAAAAAAGGAGGAGCAAAAGAAAAAGAAACGGATGCACGCAACTTAAGGAGCAAAACCAAGACCTCATCATAAACATTTCTTCTGTCCAATTGACATCAGCCCAGCAACACATTCTTAACAAAGGTACTTCTTTTGTCCCTGTGTATCACTCCAATGCTTTGGAACTCGATGTGTCCATATTCAGATTCATAAGGAATTTATGTTTAAAACATTTTTTTAACAATGTACTATCCACGCTTGATTCTCTAGATCCGTCAAGCATTGAACAAGACACCCAGCACAAGGATTTCAAACCAAAGAGTACATATATGGCACCTGTGTCTCATAAATTATTGGACACGTTCGAAACTTTGATTAAGAATGACTTTGCCAAACTCAACTTACGACCTAAAGTGAAAACCAATTTGAAGAAGTTCGAGGCTAGCATCATTAATCAATTGGCCAACGATCCCCGATTAACATTTCAGATGGCAGACAAGGGTGGCGCCTTAGTCATCATGGACACCACTTTTTATGAGAAAAAGGTGTTTGAACATTTACAGGACCCTAACACTTACATTAAACTTGACCGGGATCCTACACAAGCAATTGCAGGTACCCTGACCAAGATCCTTGACAACGCTGTGGAAATGCAGTGGATTTCTACCAACACTCGCATGTTTTTAAGCGTGTCACACCCCAGGAGACCTCAACTCTATATGCTCCCCAAGGTGCATAACATTTTGGAGAACCCTCCCTTTAGACCTATTGTTTCTGGGTGCGATTCCAACTTTGCACCGGCTGGTCATTATGTGGATCATTTTTTACAACTCTTTGTACAAAACTGGAAGAGCTACATTAAGGATACTACACACTTTCTGCAACTATTGAATTCTGTCGGAGATCATTTTTCAACAACTTGGCTTCTATGTTCTATTGATGTCACGGCATTGTACACCTCAATACCCCTACAGGAGGGTTTATATGCGTGCAAATGGGCCTTGTTAAAGTTGCCTGAAATAGGAGCCAATAACATTTTCATTTTGGAACTCCTGACCTTTTGTCTCCAACACAGTTATCTTGAATGGAAGGAGGAATTCTTTTTACAGATAAGCGGAACATCAATGGGCTTTTCCGGTGCTCCGGCCTACGCCAATACCTTCATGGCCAAGTTTGAGCATGACCAAATTTTTTCTGATGCATTTTAGCATTCTCACCTGGTCTTTTATGCCAGATTCATCGCCGATATTTTTTTAATTTGGAATGACTCTGCAGCACAATTGAAACTTAGAATCCAGGAACTGAACCAAAAAAATCCTCGCATTCAGTTTACTTACTCCATCAGTTCAACCAGTCTACCATTCCTGGATGTGCTCATTACTAAGGGTGACAATACATTGCAGACTGCTGTATACAAAAACCTACAGATAGGAACAACTTGTTGTTGTTCACTAGCTTTCATCCACCATCATTGCTACAGAACTTACCTTTCTCACAGATGTTGAGAACAAAGAGAATTACGTCTGATGACAATGTCTTGTTATCAACTTTGGATTATCAATGTCTTGATTTCCAACAGCGAGGGTATCCATCAGTCACCTTGACTCAGGCTTTGTCAAAAATTCACACGCTACAAAGAGAGGATTTACTTTTGTCTAAACCCAAGTCATCAGAAAATCGCATTGTTTTTGTTTCCAAATATTCGAAGAGATCATCTACCATCAAAAAGATCATTAAAACAAGATGGGAGTTGCTTAAATCTGAACCGGATTTTAACGGGTTATTTGATCAAGAACCTTTGTTCGCACATACGAGGAGTAGAAATATCAAAGAGATGCTCACTCACGTTACTATGTCTACCAAACAGACAGATACTAGTATGCATAAGTGCCACAACTGTGTCAACTGCAACAATGTAATATTAGGCAATAAAATCAACCATCCTCATTCTGGTAAGCAAAATCATCTCAGATACACTGGAGATTGTAACTCGTCATATGTCATCTACTGTATCAAATGCCCCTGTGGTCTATTGTACGTAGGCAAAACTGAAAGCAAAATTAAGGTCAGAATGACAGAACACAAGAGTACAATCCGGACTAGCAGTTTAAAATCACACCTAGTGACACACTGGCTAGAAAACCAGCATACCATTGCACAATTGAGATACACGATCTTAGAAATGTTAATCTGCAATCCTGGTAGAGATAATGCTAAATTACTCTCTCAATGTGAAGTTTGGTGGATCAAGTCATTGCATACGATGGTCCCTGGAGGTTTAAATGATAAACTTGATATGTCTTGTTTTCTCTGATACTCCAGGTAGTTCAATGCTGTTCATTGTAGTTGCTATTTTCAACTGTACTTGTCAATTTATAGTGAGTACCATGATGCTCGCGCTGGCTGTTCCCTGTTTAGTTTGTACAATGTGTCTTACTAATGGCAAAATTTCAATTTTGTTTCTAACAAACAACTTTCACTCTGATGTTGTTATCATTCACTTTATTCAATAATTTTTTTTGCTTTTCCTCCTTTTCTTTCTTCTGAATCAATCCGAACGTTATGTTTCTTTTGTTCTAGGCGTGATGGTTGAATTCTTAGTTTTTAATCTTGTCACTTTGAGGCTTATGGGTCTTCTTTATTGCTCACCTATGAGTATAGACATGACTATGTCAGCGCGTCATTATTGTTTATATTTTGTGCGCATAGAACTTGAGGTTCCTGGTCCACTTAATACTAACATCCGGCATATAATTCTCATCATCATGGTCATTGGCCATTTTCTCCATTTGAATTACATCACAGCGTACAATGTTGTACAAGTTGTTAGTTTTTATATACATTTTCAATGGACTATTACCATTGTGATTCGGATTTTTTTGGGATTTTTTTGATTCAGCTCCACGTATTTATTGGTGTCTTGTGCAGTTAATGATCTGTCTAGTACCGGACATCCCACACACGTAAGGTGATTAAGATCACAGGATTCGATTGCAGTCAAATCTGTATATTCCTGATTCATTCGACTCTGGCATTATTTACGTTTCTATAGCAGTTTTAACTGTTGCGGGATGCATATTACTACTTCAAGATGACGCCCACACTCGTGGTGATCCGAGCATGGGTCTTAGTTGACTTTGAGTCTGTCGTTCATCTCAATGTCGATCACGGAGATTCAAAATTCAGCGTCCAGCATCCGACTGTTTGCAAGTCGGACGGCATATAGTTTGCGGTGATATCGATCCAGGCCAGAACCTAGTTGAGTGTGGGGTATTTATGAGCTCATTGCTCATTTCTATCTACTAGACACCTGTTGCGTGAGTTTCATTAGTTTACTCAGTATTTACTGTTTTTGTAGTGGCTGTTTTGAAAGTCGGGCGGTAGACAGCTTACAGTGACATCGATCTATGCTAGAACCTAGGTAAGTTTGGGGTATTTATGAGCTCCTTGCTCATTTCTACAAACTATACATCAGTCGTGTGAGTCCTATGCAGTTTATTTAGTTTATCATGTTTTTGTAGTGATACAGTCATCATAGTGACCCTGTCAGCGGCAGAGCTTTGGATTCGCACTCGCCACGCTCATCTTACAGTATCATTCTTCACACTTGCAGGTATTCCTGTATATTGAGGGCATGACACAGAGTAATGGGTTGGATACACCCGTGGTGCATTAGGTTCATTGTTATTTTTGCTATTTGTGTCCAATACAGGGTCTTTTACACGAGTTACATATTCCTATCGCTGACGAGTTATTGATTCTGGGAGCCAGTGTTTTAGCTGCTGCCCGTCACAGGAATTAGCGTTTCAATTTGAATAGACGCTTAGAGAGGTAACCATTTGCCTGACACCAGTTTTTTCGACATTGGCTCCTTTATCCATAGTATGTTGAGTGTTGTTCTTTCATTGATTGCAGTTCAGATCGCGTTCATTTATGGACACATCATAGAGAGAGGAGTCTGATTGGTGTATATTTTGTAAGTTTCTCCACTGATATTTTTTTCGTTTGCACCGGGATTTTTTTCGTTTTGCACCGGGACATGTTGCACTTGGGACATGTTGAAATTTTTCAATGGGCTATTCCGTTTGCCTGCAGTTATCACTTTGCTCTGCCATAATCACTATTTCCTCACGGGTGAGATCACACATTACTGATCTTTTTGCTCTTTGATCTTTACTGACTCACTATTCTTTTTCTTCAGCGCACATTTTGCTTCTTGCCATGTGTAAGCACATTAGCAGGTTCTAGATTTCTGCCTCTTCTGTACGTTTTAAATGAGAATAGCACTATTTTGTCCATATTAGTCCTGATGGTTTGTTTGTATTTTCACAGTGGCCCCTGAAGAAGGGGTGCATTAAATCCCGAAATGCATTGGGCACATTTTCTGAAGAAGATCAGACATCTTTGTTGATTTGTTAATCTATTATAACGTTCAAAATTCGATGTTTTGTTTTGTGTTTTCATTCGATGACTTTGTTTTAGCTAAATCTGATAATAGTTGAAGAAGAGCCAAATAAAGGCTTCATTGTTTACTTTGTAAAACATGACTTATTTGTGTTTAAATCTCATTGAAATGTGTTTACTTGTATTACATTTTAGGATTAGGTGAGTTAATATAACACGCTGTGCATCCAGCATACAAGTGAACATTCACTTGCGGATATTCTTCAATGAGAGGCAGGCATCCTCTAGCTGGGTGGCACGCATAACAGTGTACTTTTGAACAGTTCATATTTTCTTGTCAGATTAGGTGTGCGCTGACTCTATTCATTCATTAGGTAAAAGGTAGGACATGTGCCTTAACTGTGTGGCATGTCCTGGTAGAGACAAATAGCCTATTTGGTTTCTCACTGCTGTAAGGCTGCCCTCTCATAGGTTTGCATTGGGGATTCCCTGATATGTGCTTCAATGGTAATTTCTGATATGATAGGGGAAGTGTGACCATGTTTGCTATGTTTAGAATAGTAGTGATAAATCCTGCTTACTGGTGAAAGCGGATTTGTCATTACTATTTTAGAAATGCCAATTTTAGAAATGGATATTTCTGTGTGGTTATGTGTATTTGTGCCTCTGCTGCATTTAGAGTAGCGGGAGGAGTTTCCCTTGCACCTGATTAGGCCTGGTCTGCATTTAGATTGGTGGGAGGAGTTGCACTTGCACCTGAATAGGGCTGTGCCTGCCTTCTACAATGCTGTCTCCGCCCCACTGTGGTGTGTCTGGGGCCATGGCCTAGGATGTGAATGGGGGTGTTGTGCACTTCTAAACAGTGTTTCAAGTGCCCCTCAGAACAAAGACTTTCTGACTATAAGTACAGGGGCTGTGACCCCATGAAGTAAACACTGCATGGATTTGTAACCAGATGCTGCTGATTCTGTATGCTGCCCCAGAGAATTGCTGTGCTGCCACGGAACCGCCATCTGGACTTTGCCTGTGTGCTTCCTGGTTGGGGCCCCCAGTGATCTGCCAGGGTATGGTGGCCTGCCCTGCGTGTTCTGGCCACTTGGCGTGTGGTGAGCGCTCTATTGCTCAGCTGAAGGCTTGTTCGTTTCTGGCTATGAGCACCACGAGACTGGCACTGTTGTGTGCCCCTGGTTCTTTTGTCAGCAGGGAGAGTACTGTTGATTCCCCCTGCACCTAGCGCATGGTGAGCGCTTCCTTTTACCTTTCTTGGTTCCACTACCTCAGCGTGTGTGGAGGGCCCTGAACAAGCAGCGTGTGAGATACCCTGCGCCCCCCCGGCAGGATAGACGCCATAGTAGCGAGGGAGGTCTGACTCCAGGAGGAGCCGAGGATCTCCACTCGCAGCCCACAGTGGGCAGGGCCTAGTGGGGGAAGCTGCACCCGCCCCTCTCTGCTTCTCAGAACTTCAGTACACTCCGTCCGTGCAAGGAGACGGCCGCAACTATTCAACTCGTGACAAGGAGAGTTTGGGTAGCCTTGGCAATGGAGGGAGTCTTTCTCCCCAAGTGAACTGGCCTGGCCGTTTCAGACTGCCCCCTTTGCCAGGGCAGCTCCTGGGGACAGCGAGACCCTGTGCAGCAGTGCCCGGCTGCCCTGGTGGTGCATCGACATATCTGGGAGGCGGTCTGAGTGAACAGAGGGCTTCGCACACACCACCATTGGTGAGAAGCGGCAGTAACCCTGCAGCGGCTCTATCCTTCATTGTTTCACACACAGGGGACCTAGTGAGGTCTCCCTGCAGGGGTAGGCAGTGTATGCCTCTCCTTCCTTTGTGTGCTGATACCATGATACCATGGGGGCCCCGGTAGAGTGGAGTCAGGTAGCAGGACGGGGTTGTGATCCTCGACGGAGGTCCCGGTCCTGCTCAGACTTCTAATTACAGTATTTCCTGTGAGGGCAGCGCAAAAAAAGGGGCTGCATATTTAAAGTTCAAAGTGGTGCTTGAGGGCACAATGCTATCACAGTGAAGGTGTAAAGTGGCATAAGTGCTTCTCTGAGAGCGAAGCTGTGTCTCACCACAGTGCCTGGGGCCCGCATTCACGAAGAATACTGCTGCTGCTTCACTGAGAGTGAAGCTGTGTCCGCCTACATAGCAGCGGGATTTATGCACAAAATTGCATGCTTTGAGAGCGCAAATGGGGTTTGTAATATGTGCCTATTGGCACAGTGACCTATGCATTTATTGTGACAAGTGCCTAGTGGCACCGTGACTTATGTGATGGTGGCCTAAATGTGCTTACATATTACAAGGTGAAGTGGTGATGTTGGTGACGTATGCAGTCTACAAGTATTTACTTTATGCACTACTTGTGTTGTTATTACTATAGAAATATTCTTGTCAGACCTATATTGCTTTTCTAGTGGCGTACAAAAGACCCACTCTTTTGAATTACTACTTACCAAGTGTGGTCCTGATGAAGGTGGTTGTAAGGTTTATCCACCAAAACTTGCGTTGACCGACCATATAGGGGAAATCTTCTAGAGACAACACATTAGTGGACATTTTTAAGATTGAATCAATCCACAGCATTACCAACAGTGTATGTCATATGAAGAAACAGGAGTTTCCCTAGGATTGGTATCTGTGTGTGAGTGTGTTGCTTGTGTGAGAGTGTATTGATTGGTGAGAGTGACTGCTTGATTATTGCTTGTGGGGTTATATGCATGCCATTGCAGAGCCTGTGTGCAGTCTGGTACTGCCATGTTGACTGGGCAAGTACACCCACTTGCCAGTCCCTAAACCTTCCCTTTTCTGCATATTAGTCACCCCTATGGTAGGCCCAAGGGCAGGGTGCATTGTAGGTAAAAGGTAGGACATGCCCTGTTGTGTGGCATGTCCTAATAGTGAATTACAGCCATTTTCGTTTTTCACTTTTGCAAAGCTACCTGTTCCCCATAGGCCAGAATGGGCAGTTTGATTATTACATCTTATAATCCTAACTGACCCAGGGAACATGGTAGAAAAACGAATTTAGTATGCCTGAACTCAGAATGATAAAATACATCTTTTAGTGAAGTTGGTTTTAACATTCTGTGTTTGAAAATACCACTTTTAGAAAGTAGGTATTTTCTTGCCTAACTACCCAAGCCTGCCTCTGCTAGGTTGTGTATTCCATGTCTGGTTTGTGAGTGACAGGGGCTGGGGGATTCCAGGAGTCAGGGTGAGTCAGCACAGGGCTGAATACAGAGATCTGCATGGAGATGGGTGGGAGGAGTTGCACCTGGGACCTGAATAGGGCTGTGCCTTCCCTCCACAATGCTGGCTCCACCTCCTGTGGTGCGTCTGATGTCCCTGGCCTACACTGTGAAAGGAAAGAAGGAGTCTTGTCAACAAAGTGCTCCAGGAATGACCAGAACTGGTTTGGACTAGGCAAAGGCCTCTCTGCCTTCAGAGAACAAAGGGAAAATGAGTATAAAAGAGGGGACCCAAACCCCAGAACTTTAGATCACTTTGGGAAACAAGAAGAACCTTTGCTGAGGAGAGGAACCAGAGAAACTGAGGAGGAGACTATCCCTAAGCTGAGTGCTGTTTGGGGGATTGGCCTGCAGTGGTTGCCTGACTGCCAAAGTAAGGAGAAAGGAACTTTGTGTGTACTTTCATCAACTTGTAAAGGATCTCCAAGGGCTTGAGATAGAGCTTGCCTCCTGCTGAAGTCTCAGGGACAACAGACTTCACCAACCAGCTCCCTGCCTTCCCTTGCTGGGAATTGAAGTGCCTGCTGTTGAGCTGGGCCTTCTGAGAGACTGCGTGTCACTGGGAGCTGGAAGCACGACTCGAGACGAAGAAGCGTGACACCGCCGCAGCTGTTGTCGCATCACCGGAGAAGAGTGTCGCCATCGCAGCAGACACCGTCGCATCACCGGAGAAGCGTGCCGCAGCTGCCGCTGTCGCCATCGCATCACCCGAAGCACCTCGCATCACCGGAGAATAGTGTCGCCATCGCAGCAGACGCCGTCGCATCACCGGAGAAGAGTGTCGCTGTTGTAGCCGCTGTCGCCACATCGCTGAGGAAGCGTGCCGCCGCTGTCGCATCGCATCACCGAGGCGCCCCGCATCCCTGGAGAAGAGTGTCGCAGCAGATGCCGTCGCATCACCAGAGAAGCGTGTCGCAGGGCCTGTCGCGGCTCAGAAGATTTGTTGAGTCGCCGCACGGCCGTCGGGCATGCACGCATCGTTGTCGCATCAAGAAGAAGACGCCATTTAGTTTCATTGCATCGGATCTTCATCGCATCACGGCGCTGCTGGTCGCATTGCCACGGAAGCGCAGTAAGAAACCGACGCATCACCTCCCCACGCGGAGAAGAACCGACGCATCCCCTACGCAGCAGTAGGGACCCGACGCATCACCGTTCTTGCGTGTAAGGAACCGACGCATCACCTTCCCTGGAACACTTTTGTTGTATAGCGTTACGCATCCAAAGGTACATTGAACTCAAAGTGTCGCATTTACCATCTAAAGAGAACTAAGCTAATTCTACCATTTTTAAGTACAGTATTATGGATTTTTGTCGTTTGTGGTCTTGTGTTAAGTCTATATAAAAATACTTATTTTTATACTACAACTTGTGTGGTGTCCATCTGTAGTGTTGTCAATTGATTACTGTATGTGTTCACAAATGCTTTACACACTGCCTCTGAGATAAGCCTGTCTGCTCGTGCCAAGCTACCAAGGGGGTGAGCAGGGGTTATTTCAGGAGTGTACGCCCTTACCCTGACTAGACGCAAGGGTCCCTATTTGGTCAAAGGTACCTACCTCTGCCAACTAGAGACCCCCAAATCTAACATTGGTGGCAGCAGTGGGATTCTGGACTTGCATTTGTGACTCATGTACAGTGATTGGTGAACACTACTAGTGAGTGCAGACCAAACGCAACCACGTACTATTTTTCCCTGTTTCCCTGTGGACTTTGGTTATTGGAACTCTGGTTAGTTGTTGCACCTGTTGGGACTTGTCAAAATGGAAGTCAACTTTTGGCACCTGAACATCTACAAGATAAGGGAACTAAAAGTATTTTGCAAGGAGAAGGGGCTACCTGTGAAGAGGAGATCCACAAGGCAGGATCTTGAGGCAGCCCTGCATAGCTATGAGGTGCTACGCTGGGAAGCAACACTAGCAGATGACTCTGAGGAGGAATCTGAGGGGGAGGATCCCCAGCCAGAATACCAAGAGGGCAGTGGCCCTGAGGAGGAAACATTTTGGGAAAGATTGGCTTGTGAAGAGAGGAATCGGATTCGTGCTCGTGACCGGAGGCTGAGGGAGCTAGACCGGGAGTGCGAGGAGATCGAGCGAGCCTTAGCTGAAAAAGAAATGTGTCAAGCTCAAGAAGTGAGCTTGGCTGAGTTGGAGGTGGAGTCCAGCTCAGATGGTGGCAGCAAAATTGAATTAGATAGTGCTCAGGGAGCAGTACACACACCCAGAGATGTGGCGCCTGACTTGAAGGAGGGGGTTAATATACACCAGGGGATTCAAGGATATGAGGTAGCTACAGTGGTGCGCAGTGTCCCTGAGGTGGATTGGGGAACTGGCACAGAGGTTCAGTGTAGCCCAGCTAGGTCCCGTGGTAGTGGGAGGGGTGTAGGGGCTCACGTCCTGTCTCTGCGGAGAAGGAGTGAGTGTGGGACTGCGTGTCCCAAGGTGCCCGAAACCCAGTCTCAGGGCCTGGAGGTTTCCTTAAGGCAACACCAGGTTAGGGGCCTAGACTGTACTGGTAGGCCATTTGAGGGGGATCTCCCAGGGTCTAGAGAACCTGGAGCGTCTGTAAATGGAGCTCCAGTGGTTCTGGTGTCTGGCAGTGCCGCTCCAGTTGGGAGGGTGCAGAAGTCCAGATTGAGGGGTGAGAGGGGGATGTGTTCCCCAGTGGGAGAGCCAGTGGGTCAGGGGCCAGCCAGAAGGGCTGAGCCTCCTAGGAGTGACCATGGTGACACCACTTCTGTTTTGGGGGGTCTTCACGCACTGTCAGGTGGATAGGGGTCGGGAGATCAGCGCCAGGCAGACTGTCACACCACACATGAGAGATGTGTTACCCTCTGGGGGGGCATGCGTGCTCCCCAGGAAGTCCTGGTGCGCCAGGCAGATTCTTACACAACTCTAGAGTAGTGTGTTTCCCTTGGGGGGGTTGGTGTACCCCCCGGAAGTCCTGGGTTGCCAGGCACAGGTCCAGCCTAAGGGTACAGACCCTGGGTTGGAGGGCCAGGTTCAGGGTGTCCCCCCTGACCTGGAGGAAGGGGCAGCTGCTAACAGTGCCCCTAGCAGTTTGTCTTCTGGGGGTACCGCTCCTGATGGGAGGGGGCATCTGCAGAGCACTGGGGATAGGCTCCCCGAGAGTTTATGAGAGGAATCTATTCATTAGTACTTTTTCACCTCTTATTTGAAAAAGTGGATCGATGACTTTGAATGCACCTTGGGTGGTAAGGAGTTCCAGATCCTTGGTGCTAATCCAGAAAAGGAGCATGTGTAGCTTTTTTGTTTTCTGAATCTAGGGGGTTCAAGCCTGAGAGAGTTTATGCTTCTTATGGAACGGCTGCCACCAGAATCTTTTCTGCCAGGAACCTGAATTTGTTAAAATCTAACACTTTGTGTGTGAGGCAAGCAATTTTCAGTTGAATTCTGGCCTCGAGGGGGAGCCAGTCGAGGTACCTAAGTGACGGAGTGATGTGGTCAAAGCATTTAGTGCCTGTTATCAGTATTGCTGCTGCATTAAGGGTCTCTTTGAGTGGAGCTATTGTGGCCTTGGGAAGACCCGACAGGGTCGCGGATCCATATTCTAGTCTGGAGACCACTAATGATTGTTCTGCTTGTATGAAGTCTGGAGGTGGAAGAAAAGGTTTCAATTTCTTCAGTAATTTGAGTTGGAATGACGCACTGTGCATGGCTGCATTAATATGTGCTAGCCCGTTCCGATTCTTGTCCAGTGTTATTTCAAGGGATTTAGTGGATTTAATAATGGTAGGTTTGCAGTTGCACTAAAGAATTTACTCTATGTGAATCATAAAACACCAGGAAGAGCCTTATTGGCAAAATGGTGACAGAGTACCCTCTCACCCAAATGGAATGTCGGCTTGCCTGATTTACAGTCGGGAAGACCTTAACTATGTCAGGAATGGAGACTGCTCCATCCCCATCGTTGAAATATTCCTCAGACTCACTGATGGAATAAGGGCCATTGGAGGTTTGGCCATTCCACTGCCCGTCTGATTTAGAGTGGGAAGTTGAATGGCCAGTTTTTACTCTCCCTTACCACTGTGAAAAATCTGGTGACAAGGGACAGATTGGATCTGCATACCAGTATGATCATCTTAATTAAGACTGTTTTGCTAGAACATTTTTTGTGTTATGACTTTGAAAAGGTTTTCTTTGGTGTGATTTGTGCAGAGTGCCTCTCCCATATCTTTTTGCAAAACTTTTCCTTGCCATGTGGTCCTGAACTCTTTGTAAATTGCGGACTAGCCAGGGGACTCTTTCTGGAGCCATATAGTTTAGCCATAGAGGTAGTGAATGTAAATACATATAGGAGTCTATATATGGTTTTTAGCTGCCTTGTCATTGGTGCATTTTCTGCACCAATTTACCCCGGCTTTAATGGAAAGTTAAACAAATTGGGTGAAGCTGAATTTAAAAGTACACTTTACAGCTAGAATGCACACACTGCAGTACTGAATACCAATGTCACAGTGCACAGAATCTTAACTCCAGACAAAAAATTGGTTGCATGAAAGGCAAAACACTAGGGTGGGTGGAACTCATGGAGTTTCACTCTGGAATTCCACGGAGTTACATTAAAACTCCAAGAGAGTCCAAGGAGTTCATCCAATGGGCAGATAATATGCATGTCGCACTGCTCATGGCACAATTTAGCAACAGCAGTGTGAGCAGCACTGAAACATCAGCGTGAAAAGCACCATGTGGTGCACAAGAGCACGCAGCCATTTGAGTTGATTTTGCCGTTGCTTGAGTAGAAAATCTACTTGAGTGGCAGGACCTCTACTCAAGACAGAGGCAGCCCTCTGACTGCCACCGCTCGCGACCACCCACGGCTGCCCACATTAGAAAATGACACATCTCTGGAGCCTCGCAGGGAAAAAATCAGCTGCACCACTATTAGCAGAATTTGGCCAGAGTCTTGTAATGCGGAGTCGCCAAATTCTGCTGATCCCTCCCACCCCTACAAAAAAACAGAATGACTATGTAGAAAAGGTGAATTTCCTACAGAAGACATATTTTTATATTTTTTATTTTATTTTACTTAAAAATGTAATGATATCATATGGGCTTTCTAGAGCAAGGTAGAGAAAAGCTGCTGAGGGAGCCAAGATAATTGGGAATTAACAGAAAAAAGGCTTTCAGGGCTCCCCTATAGGCTAAATAATGACTCAAAAGTCTGATCCTTAATGTAAGAGCATTCCATAGCTTGGGAATCAGATGGGGAAATAATTAGCCTTCAATATGTGCCTTCTTCTGGTTTCATGCAAATGATGGAAAGCTTGAATTAATCTCAGCCTCTGGCAATCGCTCGGGCCACATCTCAATCCATCTTTTTTCGCCCACAATTCCACCTCGGTTTTGACCAAGCCAAATCCAAATCCGTCTTGACCCTGCTCCTCATGAGAACAGTCCAGCCCGAACTGCCATGCAATGTCCTCCCTGAACCAGAATACAAGCAACCTAGGACTGGTTTTGCCCTGATAAGGGCTCATCATCCAGGTATAGCTTGATTCCAGTGGCACTGTGAGCACTGGACCCATGTCTGGGCATGCTTGTCACACTTAAGGCATCAACTGCAACAACAACAAGGTGATGGATGGAATGCTTGAATTAATCTCAGCCACTGGCAGTTGCTCGAGGCTCCATCCCAATACACTGTTTTCCACCCACCATGTCACCTCAATTAAGACCAAGCCATGTGCAAATCAGTCTTGACCCTTCTCCTCCTCCTGGGAATAGTCCAGTTCAAAACTTTTAAGTCACACCCTCCCTAAACTGGAGTACAAGTAATTTAGGACTGGTTTGGCTCTCATAAGGGCTCATCAGCCAGGTATAACTTGCTTCAAGTGGCACACTGAGCACAGGACCCACGTCTGGGCATGTCTGTTGCATTTAGGGCATCACCTGAAACAACAACAATGCAGTTTGGGCTGGACTGTTTCTATTGGAGCAGGGTCAAGACTGATTTGTATATGTTTGGATCCAATCTGAGCTGGCATGGTGTGCAAAACAATGATGGACTGAGATGCGGCCCAAGTAGTTACCAGTGGCTGAGATTAATTCAAGCATTCCATCCATCACTTTTTTGTATACTTTAGTGTGTTGCCCTAAGGGGGATGGGTATGCTCAGACATGGGTCCAGTGCAAACTGGTTCACTGGAACCAAGCTATCCCTGGATGATGAGCCCTAACTAGGGCGAAACTGGCCCTAGGTTGCTTGTGGTCCGGTTCAGGGAGAACCTGGCTTGGCAATTTGTGCTCGACTGTTCATATTGGAGCAGGGTGAAGAATGATTTACATATAGGTGGGTCCAAAATGAGGTGGCATGATGGGTCAAAATAATGATGGGCTGGGAGTGGCCCTGAGAAATTCTTCAGCACACATAGAAAGAGAAAAACACCTCTAAAGATTGTTTTTGTGCAAGAAGGTGTCCCTTACTGTGTAGTGACTGATAACCTTTAGAGCTATTTCGGAAATGAACTTTACAACATCACTATGTGCAGTGGTAGTATTCATAGTGGATTCAACACATGCATTTTCAAATATTGGGTCATCGATAGTATTAGGTTTGGCTCCTATTCCCAGATTTAACAAGTAATATCCGATAGCCCACAGCGATTCAACACTCCCAATGAGATAATACTAAATCCCAAGCGTTACCTGAAGTAAATAACACTTTAATTAGCCCATTTGTGAAAATATCAGGGTCGGAAAAAATCAACATCAATTTGCTATCAGCCGTTTTTTTATCACCCAAAACCGCTGGTAGAATGAACTATCTGTAGGATGTGAATTCGTTTAACAGAAAAAAAACGGTTGCAAAAGGAAAAATATTTACAGTAGGTATTAATTGCATAGACCTTCACAGGCGGGAAACATAGTGACCGTGTGTAGTGACCGGGACCCTAGGGGAAGGAAGTTTACTTTCCGTACCCTGTGTAGTGTTGTCTATGGTTAATAATTCTCGACATGTACCTACTTTTGTATTTGTGCACAATATTTCTGTCGGACGATGAGGTGATGGCAATACAGATGCACCAATGCTGAGAATCACAAATAGGTTGTTACTTGTGGCCTTGTTTATATTCATCCAAGTCTCAAATCCGAGATGCTTTTTGTGATAATTATCACACTCACGCAATCTACCTCAGGTAAATTTGGATAGTTCGAGCATGGTAATATTTACTGGGGCAAATTGCCGGTACGATGTAGAAATTGATATGGTAACGACTGAATTCTCATGTTATACACAATTTTGAAAAGAACACTCTGAATAGGGGACATTTAGCACATGTGGTAAATACCCCACCTTGTGGTGTTGGTATTTAACGGGTTAGTATTTAACGGGTGCGGTAAATACATCATATCAACCTATCAGCCCTATTCGAAATCTGGCCTTAGTAAGGCTAACACAGTTTTCATACATCATTAAATGCTGTATTTTTGTCATTTCTAGGCTGCAAATAATAATTGTTACCTTTACAAAATGTATGGTACTCAATTAACCCGCCTTATTAGGATAAAACACTGAGACTGCCTTGTTATTCTAATCCATGACATTCGTTAAATGGGTCGTTTAGTTGTTAGCCATGTTGCTTTGCTACGCGAGCGCATGCGGCCTCCTGCTGCACTGTGCGGAGAAACATCCTACCACGGCCCTTACATTGGAAAACAATTCAATAATATTAAAAGGGATTTTAAACAGCAGGAAATCCCTTGCTGAACTAAGGATCTGAACGAGGCAATCTTTCTGTCTAACTGCCTAGATTGAAAACAAATGTTTTAAAACAGCCAAAGCATAAATTGCTATCGGAGGGTAACTTTTTACACGCTTTGACTTCACTTCACAGACTCGAATCTCCCCAAGAGACTATTTCCCAGCAAGCTCAAGTAAACCCAAACGTGATTTGCTTTTTCCATCACTTTACACTTTTGAAAACTGATAGGGTCTTGCTCATAGCAGTTAAATACAGGTTTATTAGGTGTAGGATTGACTTTCAAACAGACCCGTGCCACGAAAAAGGTACATTTGAAGCACTTTTTGCAACCTAAACACTTTCTTTGAAGTAAGCGGACATTTTACAAAAAAAACCACATTACCACAAAACCCTATTAAATAGTAAGCATCAACGAGGCTCTTAGGAGTGACCCGGGGGCTGCATTGTGAGAGATGTTTTTGCAAAAGTCCCAGTGGTGCTGGAACGATTTTAAAAGTGGGGATGCTGCCATCAATGAAACATCACTCAAGTCATAGGGTCTGTGAAAATTCCAAGCGTTACACACAAATAAAAAATGTATAAAATATACTCAGCAGGACAGTGGTATGGGAGTAGTATGTAGTTGGTGATGCTTTTTGGAGAACACTGTCGCAATATTTTACTAAAGCATGGTGTGGCAGGGCACTGTCATGGACAGACAGCACACTTTCCTTTGAGATGCCCACTAACTTTGCTCAGACATACTATTTTTTATTAATAAAAAGTGCACAAGCGATAATGTGTGGAAATCGGATTTCAGGAAATATGTCTTGATTTATTTTGATTCTATTACAATCATTGTTTCCATCACTCTTGAGAATGTCAAACAAAATGTTCTTTCTGAACTGCTGATAGAGGCTGAAACTTTGTACAGTTCATTTACAGATATTTAGATTTTATGGGTTATAAATAAATACTGCTGTACCCCTGCACGATTGCCAGATAGTTCACTTTACAAAATCATCTCGCTTTGCAGTTAAAGGAAAAACCAATCTCCGTATTAAAAGAATGAACAGCCATTTACCAGAAGTTATTGCCCTGATAATTGACCTCTTTCTTTAAAGCACTTCAAATATTACCAGATAAAACCAAAATTTAAAGGCATCTTTATTGCTCGTTCACATTTTGAACTCCTTCATGATTATCTTGGGGCTGCTGCAGCACATCCAGCACCCCTACTTCCAGTGCCTATGAAAAGTCCATAGCAAAAAAATGTTGAGTTGCAGATGCTAACTACAGTTCTATTAATGACATCACAGAATTATAGGCTGCAATCCTAAATGACACAAATGTGGCAGTCGGGGAACATGGCGGCTGGTTAGCGTCCCAGCCGTGAGCTCCCTTCTCTTCCTCTGTATCGGCCTCGCGGACTCGGCTCTGCGGACCCGTAATGTCGGGCGCACTCACCTGAGTGAGCGTGCCGTTCTTGCTCTGTTCCTGGCTGCGGGGCAGGGTTGGATTGGGATTAAAAATCGGCCCGGGCACGCTAAAAAAAAGTGGCCCACATTTGCATATTGCCTTTCCGCAAAACACTGCTTCGGCAAAATTTTATTAAAAAAAAGGGCGGGGGGGGGTTTTAAAAAAATGCACGGATTAGTTTACACTGGTGAAACACACCTGAAAACAAGTGATTCCACTTTTGCTCAGGCCCTCTGCCCCGCTCAATATGCATATATTAATGGGCCGGCACAGCCTCGTTGATAAAAGGGAGGTTATTGACGCCCATCTACCTCCAGGAAAGGCTACCCAGGCACCCACTGGGCCGCTGGCGGCATTGAACAATGCAGAAATCGCCCAAATCGGCCCCCAGGCAGCTCAAAAAAGCAGCCCACAGCTGGAATTCGCATACCGGCCCCTCGGGCATTGCCCGAGTGCCCGCGTTACCAATCCAACGCTGCTGCGGGGATTCATTAATTTTTTCTGGTCTCGGGGGCGGCCTATTTTCCGATACGCAAGGAGAGGCACGCTGTCTCTTTGCTTTCCTTTTGGGCATGCCTGAGAGGTCTGGTTCCTGCCTAGTGCCGTCACCTCTGCCTGTTTGACTCCTGCCTGGGGCTCAGAATCCCTTTGGATATAACAGCAAATATCAGCTTTCCCCTGCTACAGCGGTAATTCGACCATACTGCCCTCGCATATGAGCCCAAGACGGGCAAGACAGGGGGGGGCAAGGCTGCTGGTGCACCATCCACATTCTCGGAGGCCAGTAAAGTGGAGAAAATAGAGAAAGAAGAAAAGAAGAAGAAACTTGTGAAGAAGGGGCTTGAGTTATCGGCTCAAGTAAGTCTGGGGGGGTTCAGTTGCTCTTTGGGTGTTCATGAAATTGATAGCTGTCTGAGACAGCCAAACAGATACGCCCTAAGAAACAATAGTATCTGTACGGCAGACGTCCTCCAGACCCCCGGGCTTCTTTTTACGAGAAAATTAAATATAAGCAAATTAAGATGCAGAAATTAGCAATTGCTAGTGCAGATCCTTCCCAAGCCTCATCTATAGGTATAGCACAACCCCCCTTCACCCCAGCCTTGCAGAAAATGAAAATAGAGCGAGTTAAACTAACCCCCTCTTTGAGATCCTTTTTTAAAGTACAGGCCAAGTCACAGATTAAAGTGCCTGACAATACTACCATCCTATTTCCCCTCATGAATAGATTTTGACCTGAGGGAAACAACGCAAGGAGTTCAGCTATTATGGTGTCAGAATTGCAGAATACAGAGGGAATGCGCCAGGGTATCACTACTGCTAATAGATTTCAAATATTAGGTGTAATGGGGGCAAATCCCCTGGAGCAGGAGGGACAAGATTCGATCTCTACAAGAGTAGCTACTTTGCCTAGCCCAACGGAAAACACTCAGATGCAGCAATGTTTGATTGAGATGCTAGATGCTCTATCCACAGAGATTAGAAGCAAGTTTGCTATCTCAGAGAGAAACAAAGCAAGATTCAAGAGACCTGTGAGACTTTGGAGGTTAGAATGTCAGCCATCACAGAGAGATTTTGTGTTACGGAAGCCTCTTTGGTGACCCTTAATAAGAAGGTAGAGCTTAATCAGGCCGAGATTCAGACTTTAAAGAGAGAGGAGAGGGGGCTATTGGATAAAACAGAATCTTTGGAGAATAACTCCAGAAGCAACACCGTTAGAATTCTCAATATTCCAGAAGGCCTTGAGGGCAATAACATCAAAGGTTTTGTTATTAACCTATTAAAGGAATTCATCCCTGGGGTAGACACTCTGGGGTTGGAGGCATACATCCATAGGATCCACCGAGACCCTTTGTCCAAGAACCCCAACATGAAAAATCAGAGGAAAATACTGGTCAACTTCAAAACCTACACTCTTAAAGATCAAAATCTTTCAGTGGCTTTGAAAGCCAGCAGCTTCACCAAAGGGGACTGTCCTGTCGGACATCTCTAAGACAACACTTGACCGGCAGTGGGAGCTAGGAAAATTCATACCTGAATTTCGTTCACTGGGTGCTACAGCCCATCTGAGATTCCTGGCCCTGCTAAAAGTCATGTGGGACAATAAGATGCATTACTTTAGGGATCCAAAAGAGGTTGGTAATTTTTGTGAGCAAATAAAGGCTGTGCAGAAGCGTAAAGTTTCAATGGTCTTACGCCGGAGGGAGTGGAGAGCTCAAAAGGGCAGTAAACAACCATAACTTTTTTGGGGGGGAGGGTTCCCCAGGGTGGGTTGGGGTCACTTGATTAAACAGTTATGTTAGGATTTCACTGGGTGGGTGCAGCAAGCGGGGAAAAAGAAAAAAAATATTTAGTCCTCATTTATAAGACTTCAGGTTTTAGGGCTCAGAGTTTTAAGGGGTATGAGTCAATTCAGCGGTGAAACTATGAAAGATCTGGCTCAAGATGCCAAATTCTAGAGGTTTTACCCCTTTAAAAATGTTAACGTGGAATGTTAATGGGCTTTGAGTCGCTAGTAGAAGGAGAAGGATCTTACAATACCTAAAACAGGCCGACTCAGATGCAATGATTTTGCAAGAGACCCATCTTTCACGTGAGGAACGGAAGATCTATGCATCCAAACAGAAGTGGATCGCAGAGTCAGTTCACGCTAACCAAACGTATTTTACTAAGGGAGTGGCTATAATTTTTTTTAAATCTGCCAAGGCCCTTTTGGGGGAGTGTAAAGTAGACAATGGGGGGCGGTGGGTCCTAGCCAATGTTAAATTACAGAATGTATGGTATGTGCTGGCTGGGTTCTACGGCCCAAATATTGATGATGATGGACCCCTGAAATCCTTATATTATCAATTATTGGAAGTTAAATCTCCAATTATCCTGGGAGGCGATTTTAATATTCTGCTGAACCCTAAACTCGATAAATCTATGAAAGGGAAAACATTGGTTCCCCAAAAGTTAGACGGTGTATGGAAATAATGATGAATGATCTGAGTTTAGTTGAAATATGGAGAGTTAAATCTAGGGGGGCTAGCATTAGCCAAAACTATACTTTCCACAATAAAAAGCAGGGCATGCCTCTAGAATCAATTTCTTTCTGGTGGATTCAAAGCTGATGACTAGTGTGAGAGAAGTGGATCATGTTCCTGAGCACCTATCAGATCACTCTGCAGTAGCTTTAGAGCTGCTGCTAGAAAGTGGGTCCGCCAATAATAGGTGGACTCTCAATAGATCTCTTTTACGGGATCCTACAGTTATTACCCAGCTGAAGAACAATTCTCTGGATTTATTCACAGTTAATTATTCCTCAGCACCAATTCATGTGATATGGGACACTTACAAGGCTTTCATCAGTGGTAGAATAATCAGCTTGGCAGCAAAAAAGCATATACAGTCTAGATATAGGTTAAATACCCTGGAAGATAACACTTTAAAAGCTATGTCTGAAAGAGATTTGCAATAAGGGGAGCAGGGCCAGGCTTAGAAAGACAACGAAGTAAAGCTAGCAAAACTAGCTTTAGCAGATCATCTAGATGACATCTTAAGGAAAAAATTTGAGGCAAGTAAATTAGCCTAATATGAATATGGGGAAGGGTGCGGGAAGCTCCTTGCCTGGAAATCTCACTCTGAATTTACAAGGAACATAATAAAAGAAATCATACCTACTGACTCGTAGAGGGGCTACACTACTAGCGATGAGATTGAACAAGCTTTTGAAGCCTTCTTTCAAGATCTATATACAGATAACCTTACAGCTTTGGAGGGTCAGGTGAAGGACTATATTGATAGTGTAGTGCCTCCCTCGCTCTGCGAAAACTTGCCCGGTCGCTTAACCAGAGAATCACTTTAGAAGAGGTTCAGTTAGTAATTAAAAATTTAATAGAGAGGTAGTGCTGCTGGGTTGGACGCTATACGTAATGAGTTTTATATTTCCCTCCAAGAGGTAATTGTCCCTGTCTTGGCCAGATTGATAGATGGTATTTTTCAGAGAAAAAAGTGGGAGGAAGCAGCTGTTAGCTTAATCCTGAAACCAAATAAGGACCCTAAGAAGTGCGAGTCCTACAGACCAATCTCTTTGCTGAACTGTGATTATAAAATCTATGTGCAGGTTCCTGCTAAGAGGTTGGAGTCAGTGATTGGCCTTGTGGTTCAGTCCGACCAAAAGGCATTTATTAAGAGCCGTCAGCTCAATGACTTAATGCATGAACTGAGAGGTGCAATTGACATAGCCCTGGCAAACAACTTGCCCCTATCTGTTTTTACTTTCGATGCAACAAAAGCCTTCGATAGAGTTAGTTGGCACTTTCTTCGTTATACAATGCATCGATTTTATTTGGGTGAGAGGTTTGTCAAGGCTATCTGCGCCATTTATAAGACTCCTTCTGCTAAGAGCTTGGTTAATGGGTCCCTTACTAAATCAATTACCATAGAGCATGGGAGCAGACAGGGATGCCCTCTTTCCACTCTTCTTTTTGATTTATATACTGAACCCCTGGCATGTAAAATCAGAGCAGATCAAAATATTCTGCCATTTGAATGGAACGAATGGGTGAAAAAAGTGTCACTTTATACAGATGATCTGATGGTTATTACGAGGGATTGCTCCCATTCTTCTTTGGCACTAGCCCTTCTGCTGTCCGAATTTGGGGAAGTCTCAGGTTATCCAATTAATGCACTGAAAACTGAGATTATGTCTTGGAATGCTCAAATAAATAACCCCTTGATGAAGCAAGAGATTAGATATCTCAGGATTCAGATAACTCAAGACCTTACTAGGCTGGCCCAGGTAAACCTTGACAAAAAACCAAAGGAGACTAAGGCTATGTTGAGGCTGTGGGGGGCCTACCACTCTCAATTTTAGGATGCTCCAACTTGATGAAGATGTTGATCCTCCCAAAATTTACGTTCATCTTCGATGCGATCCCGCTGAACTTTAACTCCAAAGTTTTAAAATCTTTGCAAGGGGACGTATCAAGTTTTATTTGGTCCAATAAAATGAGGATCGTTTGGAATAAGCTAAGGAAGTCGAAATTTGAAGGTGGCATCACTGTATCTGATTCCTGCTTTTACTGCTGGGCGTTTCAGCTAAAGAATATTAGATCTCTTTTTGGCAATTCAGCTCATTTCTCCACATTCCATCTAGCCATGATGAAAAATTTACCTTTCAGTGGTGACGGTTTCCTCTTTAAATTTGGCCAATCAAAATCTTTTAAGAAATTTAAATTAAAGACCTTGAGAGCGGCCAGTGAACTCTGGTATCAGATTAGAAACATTTAAAAGATCCCTTACTATAGCTCTGTCGCCCCGATCTGGAACTCCCCTGGGACCCCTAACTGCCTACAGGACAAACTAGCCATTCCTCTGCAGGAAGCAAAAATAAATAAATGGGGTCAGTTATTATCGAGCAACAAATTAGTCACCTGGGTTCTCCTAGACTATATCACAAACCATAAAATCTCCAGGCTCAAGTATTATCAACTATTGAGTTGGGTATGTGGGCTTGGTAAAGACGGGGAAGGCAACGAAGAATGCGAAAGCAAGCTACTGGGGCCTCTCTATCAGCGTAAGGAGGTGGCCCAGTGGTATTGGACTCTGGTAAAAGGAGACACGCCACCATCATCTCTGGATGAGTCCTGGAGGAGTGACCTGCCATCGACTGATATCACACACTTACGGCAAGTATCGATGTGCGCTTTATGGTTAGTTGTTAAAACTATTCCCGTAAGAAGAAATCATCTGTTTACAGTCCACAGAGCATATTGGACTCCAAAAAGGCTGTCAAAAGTGAGAGGCGAAGGAACCAAATGCTGCCTAAAGTGTCCTGCCGTAACGCCGATGACATTCATATGTTCTGCCAGTGTCCTCAGATCCAGGGCTTCTGGGATGATGTCGGTAAGATGATTTTCGAAATTTTGGGAAGAGAGATCAAGCTAAACTTAGCTTTAGTCATTTTCGGGATCCAGTCTGGGGAGGGGCCACAAACTAAATTGACAAACCAGCTTGAACAATTGATATTTTTCTTATATTAATAGGAAGAAGAGAGATATGTTTGAAATGGATCTCCCTCTTGCCCCCAGTACTCCTGGACTGGGTTAACTCTGTTAAAAGAGTTAACAGGCTGGATTTGGGATGTCTGTCAGAAAAAAGAGCTAGGATTTGGGAGGCTTGGGAGGAATGGGTTGAAGAAACCATTTAGTTATTGCATGGTCCAATGATTATGTAATAAGTAATACCTCAATTGGTTGGAGGAGATATCCCCCAGGTCGTTGCTCTTCCCCCAACCTGTCTGGTTGTCTTGAGGTCGGCTCTAGGGGGACCATCAAAAGGGCAGGATAATCTCATCTCGGTGTGTCCCTCGTCCACTGGACCCGCTCCTGTGCCTATACCTCGTAAAGACGAAATTACTTATTGGTTAATGATGACTAAAAATAAAGAAAAAAAAATAATAATGTAGCTGTCAAAAAAAGAGAAACACTGCAGAATTAAGTGTACCATGATGCAGAAACTGCACTGGAACAGATTGTAAACTCAGGGTCTCATTTAAGAGGAACTGGTGTAGGGCAACACCGCAAGTCTTCTTGTAGTGCTGCCCTGCACCAATGTGAAAGGGTATCAGTGAACCGTATTTCTGAAATATGGTGCATTCCTGTCTTTCCCCCCTGCGCTGGTGCACAATTTGAGGCCTAGAACCAACGTAGGGCCCCTTGCACCAAAGTGCAAGGGTTTGGTGCACGGGTGCCTCCGTTGCAGGCAGGAGTGGCACCTTCCTGCACAAAAACTATCCCGAGAGGCATTTTCCTCTTTCCATCACACATGGAAAGAGGAAAAAAACAGGCAAAATAAAAATACTTCTCCTCGTTACGCCTGCTCTGGGTAGGTGTAAGGTTTTGGGACTGCCCCAGGTTTATGTGATTAATTAAATCTGGGGCAGCATCAAAATCCTTGGGGGTTCCATTAGAAAACCCACAGCAACACCCTTGGCATGCCTCCTTGACGCAGAGTAAGGCAAGGCAGCAACTTGCACTGCATTTCTTACTCCGTCTTTATGAGGCCATGCAAAGCCACACAGAGTGGCTTTGGGCCACCTCATAGATATGATTGAGAGTCTTTCACCGCATGAGTGTAAAAAAAAGTGACGCTCCAGTGTCACAAACCTTTCATAATTAAGTCCCTCAGTGTGGAAAACACAGCAAGCAATGCCATTTCATCAGAAAATGGCTTTTCACAACCTTAAGACCGAGTAGAACACAGCACAAGCATCATGCGACAAGATTAGGCACTATATGCACCCAATGGATTAGGAATTTAGGACTATTGCTGCATGTGTTGCCATCCCTTCACATGTCTAATCTTGCATACAATGCTCTAGGAACGGGTTCATGTGATTCTGTCAGTGATTGCAGGAGTTAAGTAAAAAAGAAATATGATTTTTTTCCAGCAGACTGACAATGATTGTATGAAGTAAAGTAACATATGTTTAAGTTGTGATCAGAAAAGTTGACCTTAAAATTATGTGACAAATCTGGGATAAAAAGTCATCGTATACTTTATTCTCAATAGGAAAACCAAAAACATGCAGGATTAGTCAATATTAGTAACTGTATTTCTGAGTTAAAGCACTTCTTCATGATTAGCTATGTGCTCCTTCCTAAGCCCTCAGTCCATTCTTTTCCTTCCCCATGCCTACTACACTGTTACTTGTAATTCTCCCCCATCTCCTCTCCCCCTGCTACACACTTATGTTCCTTGCCTATGCAAATATCTTCTGCCTATGTAGCACGTTTCTCATTTTTGGTCCGGCTTGACAGAGTAGCTGCCTGTGAGACCTTCTGTCACTACTCTTCTAAAATATATAGAAAGGCTTCAAAGGCCTATTGTTCGATCACCAAATGCTACTGGTTGTTTGTTGTGTAATTTCACCTCCTATTGAGTCTTTCTACTCCAATGCTTAAGGGACTATTTTAAATCTTAAATATATAAATATTGCATTAGGCATTTTCAGCTGTATTGGTCTGGACATTGGTATGAGCCTGACCCGAAGATGCCCATCTTTTGTGTTTTCTTTTTGATATCGATATAACCTGCGCTCAAGATGGCAACCTAAAGTCTTGCATAATCAGCAATAAAACCTGGAATCTCAAGTAAATTTTCAGCAGCCATATTTTCCAGTGTCAGACAGGCTTCATTCCTCTCTGACGACTGAACATATGTTGATTTTTAACTTGCATTTCTTCTGCTTCTTTGCCGAGAGATTAATTCATAAATGTATGACTAATTAATGATGACGTTGTATGTGCAAGAAAATTCTCGATATGAGTTCCTGTGAAATTATTACTGTTTCTAAACATTAATTAAATAGTTTTGGTAACGAGTTTGTGGCTTATTCAAGTTGAATTGCCTGTACAAAGTTCAATAAACAAAACAAATAGTGAACGCCTAACATGGAAGGTGTGGACAGTTGTTTATGATACCAGGTACTGCATACTGTGCAGCCTATGTTCAGCATGGATGTGTTTGACGTGTTTGACTGTCTTAAATATGTAGATCCTGGGAGAAATAGATCTTAATTATTCAAAGTGGAGACAATGGTTTTGCTTGAGCTTTTAGGAAGCGATTATTAATTAAACAATGGTGAAGCTCTGCAGAGGCGGTCATTATGATGTAATCTCCATAGAACATGGAAATTGTATCACAGGTCCCTGTAAAATATGGGTCTTATATCTCTGTATGCTGTGCATTAAAAGGAAGCACAAATGTAATATACAGTGCACACTATGTGCAATATGCAGTGTCATATAACTGTCCACATTTTCTAAGACAGGGTTGAACCCAAAAAGACTGGTGAACCTAATTAGATCAGCTTCTCTGCTTGACCTCAATTATATATTTAACAATTAAAAAGAGTAATACTTTTTAAGGAGAACTCATATAGTGTATATTGTTGCACAAATATTGTCTCTATAAATTAGTCGTGTACTATAGTTTATTGGGAGAATAGTACTCATCTTTAAAGAAAACACTATCCACATGACTGAAACAATTCTTTGCTGGAAATATGTGGAAAGTGTTTACTGTACTATGGGTTCCTGTTCTCTCCTCCTTCACATTGTGAGAGTATTTTTTCTGTAAATGGGAATCTGATAGTTCATGTATGTAGTCACTTTCGTCAATAACTTTTTTTTATTTTGGTTTATACACTTTTTAAACCATAAAACTGCCAGAGTGGCATCATTGTTATTTAAAAAAGATGTTGAAAGGATATGGAGCCAAGACAATACAATGGCAAACATTTGACTGACAAAGGCTTTTGGGACATATAGTCAATTTGTTGTGTGGCTTGATTACTGCCTACATGTCCTGATATAACTGTGATACTTAATAGACTAGTGTTAGAAATTGGGTCTCTAGTTAACAGAGGTATGCACCTTGTCCAAGTAGGTACCACAGTCCTAGTCAGGGGAAGTCACAACACAACCTAAATTATCCTGTGCTCACCCTCTGGTAGCATGGCACAGAGCAGACAGGCTTAACTCAGAAACCAATGTGTAAAGTATTTGTGCAATGACTCATACACTAACACAGTGAAAACACTACAAAAAGACTCCATACCACTTTAGAAAAATAGATTATGATTTTATAAATAAAATAAGATCAAAAACAATATTAATACTTTCAATAGACATTGAAGTACAAAGTTGAACGGAATCAAATAGTCAGAAGAGCACTTAGAGACAATAAGTGCTTAAGTGAGTTATCGGGCTACACTAGGCCAGGACAAAGTCAAGAGTTCTGGCAGCCTGCAAGGGCATGTAGGACAGCAGCAGGAACCGCCTCCTTTGATCGGGACAATGTCGTTGCTACGGGGCTGCGTAAATCATGCTATGGATGAGATGTGTAGGGGTCTTTCATGTAACTGCAGAGATGCGCCAAGTCCACTACATGTAACGGCGAGAGTGAACCGGTTCTGACCCACACTGCAGCAGAGAGCCGCCAAAACCAATGCGGATGTGTGAGTGCAGGTTGTTGACACCTTAGGGCCTTACATCCAAGAGTCCAGGTCTGGAATTACACCACTTGGCAGGGCAGACTCACGGCTTGTAAAGTCCAGGTGCAGCTGCAGGTGGTTCAAGTATTTCAAACCCCTGAGACTTTGGAACAGGAGGCAAGCCAGCAAGCCCTTGGAGTCACTCTGGGTTCAAGTGATGCGGTCCAGTCTCACGTGGCTGGTCGAAGAGCAGACAGCAGGGCGGCTCAGCAAGGCAAGAGTGCAGCAAGGGCAAGTGCAGAAAAGCAGCGATCCGGCACCATAGCAGTCTTTTTAGCAGCACCATGGCTCCTCTTCCTGGTAGAGTGGTCACAGGTCCAGAAGTGTCCTGCCTTGGTAGGGTCAGAGACCCAGTACCTTTACCCAAACATGCCTTTTAAGTAAGGGAGACTTCAAAGAGTGGCTTTGAAGTGTACAAATATCCCTTTCAACCCAGTCCTGATCTGTCAGGCTATCTTTAGGGGGTAATCAGTCCTTTGTGTGGGGTCAGGCCACTACCTATTGAAGTGTAAGTATTAGCCCCTTCCTCCCTTCCTGCCCAAAAAGGGCCATCATAATTCAGATGCATGTACATAGGTATTCAGCCACACCTAGCCTTCCTGTGTTTGTGGCTGTCTGGAGGGAATGCACTAAGTGTTGCTGTCATCCTGCCCAAACGTGTATTGCAGACATGCTGTTAAGCACACTGAGCAGTAAGAGCAGAAAAATGTCTACTTGCTAAAAGTGGCATTTCTAAAACAGTAATGTTATATCCCGCTTTACCAGTAGAGAGGATTGAGTATTACCATTCCAGAGTTATGATTCATGATGCAGCTACTCCTCTATAATCTGGAACTACACCTCAAAGGTATTTTACAGAATTCCCAATGTTAGCCTATGAGAGGAGTAGGCCTCACAGTAGTGAAAATAAATGTGGGTGTTTCTCACTACCAGGACATGCAAAACATAAAAGTACATGCGATAACTTTCACCTACACAGCACCCTGCCCTATGGGATACCTAGGGCCTATCTTAGGGATAGCTTATTTGTAATAAAAGAGAAGCTGAAGGCTTGGCAAGTATTTTTAAATGCAAGTTGAAGTGGCAGTAAACTGTACACATAAATCCTGCAGTGGCAGGCCTGAGACATGGTTAGAGAGCTACTTAGGTGGTTAGCAAAAGCAGTGCTGCAGGCCCACTATTAGCATTTAACTTACAGGCCCTAGGCACATGTAATGCACTTTACTAGGGACTTATAAGTAAATTAACTGTGCCAATTGGGTATGAGCCAAAGTTACCATGTTTTAGGGAGAGTGCACATGCACTTTAGCACTGGTTAGCACAGAGTCCTAAAGCCAATAAAAACGAGTACAGAAAAATGGAGGGACGCAGGCAAAAAGTTGGGCAAAGACCACCCTAGCTGGGGGAAGACCACCCTAATTTGGGGGGAAGACCACCATAAGGCTGTCGGGACTAACATCACAGGGTATGACATGGGTCCCTTGCTCACTGTGCCACTAGATTCAAGCTAGCCTAGCTGATGAGGGGTGATACCCTGAAACCGGACCCATGATACTTGTTTCCAGTCCAGGGAAGACCAGGCCTGGAAGTTCGGGCTGGACTGTTACCATGGGAGCAGGGTCAACACTGATTTGCATATGGTTGGGTCCAAACTGGGGTGATGTGACGAGCAAAATGACAATGGATTAAACCCAGATCTGTAACTAGGGGGTGGATGTTTGAAAAGTTTCAATACTCTGTCCATCATTTTTTTTTTTGTGTGATGTTGCTATGTGCGCCCTAAGTGGTAAAGGGTATGCCCAGGCGTGGGTCCCTTGCTCGCTCCGTAACTAGATTCAAGCTAGTCTGGCTGATGAGAGGTGATACCCTGAAATTGGGCCCAGGATGCTTGTTTCTGGTCCAGGCAGGACCTGGCCTGGCAGTTCGGGTTGGACTGTTCCCAAGGGGAGCAGGGTCAAGGCTGATTTGCATATGGCCGGGTCCAAACTCGGGTGACGTGGCAAGCGAAATAACGATGGATTAAACCCAGATCTGTGACTGGGGGTGAGTGTTTGAAAAGTTTCAGTACTTCATCCATCATTTTATTTTGTGATGTTGCTATGTGCGCCCTAAGTGGTAAAGGGTATGCCCAGGCATGGGTCCCTTGCTCGCTGCGTAATTAGATTCAAGCTAGCCTGGCTGATGAAGGGTGATATCCTGAAACGGGTCCCAGGATGCTTGTTTCCGGTCCAGGGAGGATGTGGCCTGGCAGTTTGGGCTGGGTTGTTCCCATGGGGAGCAGGGTCAACGCTGATTTGCATATGGCTGGGTCCAAACTCGGGTGACATGGTGAGCAAAATAATGATGGGTTAAACCCAGTTCTGTGACTGGGGTAAGTGTTTAAAAAGTTTTAAAACTCCATCCATCTTTTTATTTTTTGATGTTGCTATGTGAGCCCTAAGTGGATAAGGGTATCCCCAGACGTGAGTCTCTTGCTCGCTGCGCCACTAGATTCAAGCTAGTCTGGCTGATGAGGGAGGATACCCCAAAACAGATCCCAGGATGCTTTTTTCGGGTCCAGGGAGGACCTGGCCTGGCAGTTTGGGCTGGACTGTTCCCATGGGGAGCAGGGTCAAGGCTGATTTGCATATCAGTAACGATGGATTTAACCCAGATCTGTGACTGGGTGTGAGTGTTTGAAAAGTTTCAATACTCCGTCCATCATTTTATTTTTTGATGTTGCTATATCAGGTCTAACAACCAGGCTCTACGATGCATCTTACACCACATTTTGGTTCTACTTGGCACAACATCAAAGTCCTAATGAAGTCCTCAAATGCACAATAGATTGAAGGTGCATTAGGAGAACGCGCTTTCGCACTCATGCTTGCCAAGGACATTGAAGTGTGTAAAGCAGAATGACCAGAATGACTTTCAAGAAAACCCTGTTTTGTTAAATGGAATGATTTGGTAATCATCATCCTTATGAAAGGATAGGAATTGAAAGAAGACAATAGTTGTTAGTAAGAATCTACTCACTTTCTTATTATTGCAACTATAAAGGAATTTTGCCTGTGCAAAAGATGCCTTTAAACCAATAGGTTAAGGTAAGGGACTGCCTGTGACTAACTATTTTTGGCAAATTGTTGCTCAGACTATAAGATGCAGGCAATTGGAGGAGTTGTTAGACATACATAAGTCCTTAATAGTGTCAAGACAAACTAACATGTTGAATTAGACAGATTGTTTGAAAAGACAATTCCTCATTGTTGCTAGAGATTGGAAATATAAGATACCCAAAGTGATGGAGCAATTCTAGTCTGAGCTGCTTTGTGTCATAATCAGAGTGTTTCATAATCAGTCAAAATTAGATATTGTTTTTCACAACAATGGCATTAAGCACAACAATCCATGGGCATGAACTTTCTTTATGTATTTGATTAGATTTTTAACAGTTATTTGGATGTTTTGATCTTTGGAGCATGAAACAAGGGAACTGTAAGCCGAAGCGTCCTCTGCCACCAAGTAGAGCCTTCAAACAATGTGGACAGTCTTGACCATGAGTAACCGAACAGTAGTTGATGCTTCATTTCTTAGAGGTGTTTGCAGTATCATTATGGTGATTATTAACTTTTTGGTTGTTTGCCAGTAATGTTAAATTGGCAAGAATCTGGTGTATTTCTATCATAGCAATCTTATGTCACCAATATTCTATATCAGGGGAGTTAATCAAAGAGGCAATTAATGTCCCTCTGAACTTTCCAAGCACTCTTCAGCATTAAATGCCTACATTTCCGACCCTTCATCTATGCCATTTCTCTAAATAATTAATTACCTCTCGCTCATCAGCACTCACTCACAACTCATTCTCTTCACTCCAGCCAGCCCCAGCAATGAGGACATCTCAGGAACTGGAAAAGCACAGAGATAAATGCCTATACTCCAGAGCAATAAACAGTGAAACACCCAGAAAAAATGTGACTGCTGTACAGTAAACAAAGCAATGCTGCTATGAATGCTGCATGGATGAAAAAACGTTAGAATTCCAATGTACTAAAGTCGGGTCACAAAGCAGTCAGTGTTTTTTAAGACTGGTTGCTTTGCGACCCCACTTACATTTCCACTGCGACGGAGGTAGAAATCACTTCACATAACAAACTACTCATTTACATAGAGTCACAAAAACGAATTCCTCATATATATATATTTATAAATCAGGGGTCTGTTTGTGACTCCCTTTGAACCATGTGCATGCAGGATTTCAGCCGATGCATATGCATTCATAATCATTGAATGCAGACAATATTTATTAAAGGTACCGAGGGCACTCTCAAAAATAAAAGTTTCCATTGAGTGAATGAAATCTCTAGTATCGGTCAATGGTTTCCCGAGCCACTGACTGCACCCATAATGCCTGCAACTGACATGCCGAAAGAGAAAGATGTTCTTTACAGACAACTTCTACTTTACAAATGGCTATGACCGTCCTTGAAGGTTTGTATTCCATCCAGCGTTTGCAACTGCACTTGCGGTCACAAACATCGACTGATACGTACCATTGAGGCACAGAAGGAGGTGTGGGAGACCCCATACCAATTTACAATCAGCCGGAAAACTGCTTTTTGTGAGTCACAATGTGTTCTTTGTACATTATGATTTTCCTTTTAGCAAATCACAGGCTTTACAACAGCAAACAAATCTTGGTACATCAAGCCCTGAGTTGTATATCAGCATTAGCCTTGTCAGATTAGTTACTCTTCTGCTAGTGTTAGAACTTATGTTCTCTAAGGCAATCTGTAGTAGCATACATGCAGCAATAATGGAAAGCAGGCACTGGGCAAATTATAGCATAGACACACTTGTAAAGATATAAAGGATAAAGTACCCCCTGCTGTACATTATAAAGATATTGCAAGTCACCAAAGAGTTCCATAACCATATGGAGGAACGAGGCAAAAAGGCAGAGATCCTTTATAGGGTTATGGAACTCTGAGGTGACTTGCAACATTCTTATCATGTATGCCAGGGAGTACCTTACCTATAAAATACATGGTCACACCATTACCTTTTCCACATACCTTACCCATACAATACATGGTCACACCATCACCTTTCCCACAAACCACTTAAAACCTTGGAGCGCAGCTCTTTCATATGAAAGAGCGAGCATGTTTGCAAACATGAAGAATAAAAATAAAATCTCCAATGCAAAATTAAACACATCAAAAACCTGTTATATATTTGTTGTAAACAGATATAGAAACAGTTCAATACAAGTCAGTTTAAAAAATAAAATAAAAAGCTACAGTAGTTCGGAATGTGTAGAAACATGCAGAAAGATTTTAGCTTTTCTCTTTATAAGGTATAAGGAGTGCAAAAAATAAAAATATTCTCTCTGCTAGACATTGCAAGCTAATAAAATAGAGCAGAAGAAAGAAAAGCAACACCCCTTTTTGTTGCTTTAAACAGCTGCTTCAATTATGCTCTGTGACCTGACCTGACTTTAATCTCGGCTGCTGGCAGCAGGCATTCTGCTATCAGAACTCGACTGTAATAACTTATAATAGTTGAGTTCTGGTTATGTCAGGGAATGAGTGCATCATTAGTTGTGATTATAAGGAAATTAGAGACATGCATTTATACAGGGATTACAGAATCTCATGAATTATATAGCTATTAGCTTTGGACTTGCTGAACCTAATAACTGGGGCTGCTCTCAGAGCAGGATGGGCTGCTATGACTCAACCATGCCCCCCTAGTACTATTCCAGGTAAGCCTCTTCCAGAGCAGGGCCAGTGACATAATGCAAAATGAAGGGGGGCCACTGCAGAATGTAAAGGGAGGCCCTGAGTCTTCCATATCCCACATTCAATGAGCTTCGCCTGAATAGGAGCCCCTTGGTGAGGTAAACCCGCCTGTGCAGGGCCTTCGGGGGCCTAGATTACGGCCCTCTTTGGGGTTGGTTTGAACATTTTTGTCAGGGCTAATTATGGTTTCCCTTCTTCCCCTATAGCTATTAAACAGAAATAAATCAACCACTTTGACTAAGTGTGCCTTTCATTTCTTAATTCTCCTCGTCATTTTTCCACATGAAAAAAAGACATCACCTGGAACTTTTTATATTGAGTTGCTAATTTACTCTTGACTTAATTTCTCGGTGCTTTTTTGACACTTTATCGTTATTGCGAATGCTGTCTTTGTAGTCATTTCTGTTGCTTTGCCTCTGAATAATTTGCACATCACAAAGCAACCTATTTGAAATATAAATTATTTACGTAATTGCTGATCTTTTCTAAGGAAATGTTCCCAGCCGCTATCTGTCCGTATTCTAATCTATTCCATGCTATTTCTAAAGTCGCATTCGTTAAGTTAATTAAAAATGGAAAGATAAGGTCATATAGCTTTTCTCCCCACTTACCAATAGCTCCAGAATAAATTGAAACATTCAGCAGAGCAGCGAATAATTCAGCGGGGCACACTCCTTTTAGATAAAGAAACGGTATGCTTCCAACAAATATTCAGTCTATACACGCATTCAGTAAAATTCACTCAGATGACCACCAAGCGGATGATATTCAAATGCGTAAACTGTTCCTTTGGCCCGCCTTTTTGCTTCGCAGCAAATGTAAATAAGTCAGCAAAGACAGGAAAAAGGGAAAAGAGGAACATATATTTTTGGACGGATTCTATGATGTGTGCTGGCGGGCTTTTAAAGATAAAAGAGACCAAGACAAAAGTGTAAAAAAGCTACATTAAACTATGATTGTGTGCCCCCCCCCCAAAAAAAACAAAAAAATGAACCATGTATGGCAACTCGAAAAAAGAATTAGACAATACACTGGACAGTTAGAAACAGCTTACGGCCATATTACAGAAACTTTTCAGACGCGGGCAGAAAAAAAAAAAACTGGACACACTATTTGGATGGATGTGTTGAAGGGGCTGAATCTAGTGCTTATGAGGGAGGGTGTAACTGTCCCCGCACTGGTGGTGTGTCAGTATTATTCTGCCTGAGTTACATGTTTCAGGGCTCGTTTTGTCTCTGTGTATTAACGGAATGCCAGATGTCCTTGTGAGTAATGTTGTTCAGAAGAGCTGGGAAGTGGCCAGTACTGAAACTCTGTAACGTAATCGATTCAATGTTAGTTTGAGGTGAAAAGAATGTGAGGTAGCTGGGAGTAGAAGTCCGAAGTAGTTCCCAAGCCTCCCTGACTTCCCTCGACTTTCATTGTTGCAGTTAATAACATAATTAAGGAAACATTTAATCATTATTATATATTACTTCCTGTTAAGATATGAACCAAATTTTTCTTTACATTGCATTTTCTTTTCAATTCAACAACAGTATGTATCGTTAATGTTTTGGATGTTTAAGCATCTCGTTTTACTCATTTATTGTATGAAGCATTGGTGACTAAATGTTTTTTCAAATAAACTTCTTCTTGAACTTAAAGAAGGGGCTGAAGCTAGGAGTAACAGGCTTTTGCAGGTAACCGCGATAGAAGTGTTTGTAAAGAAAGCCCCTGGGATAACGCATACTTTTAGAGTTACCCCGGTCCTTTGGGGTAGCTATCAGAGGTGCAGCTGGTGCAGTGCCACAGGGGCACAGAGGGCTTGGTGGCCCAGCCAGCCCTGTACCAGCTCCAATTAGCTGAACCTCCAGCTACAAATATGTTTGGGGGTGTTGTCTGAGGCCTCCTCATGTGCCTTCTCTTCTTGGGTAAGGAGAGTCAGGGTCAGATGCTCAAGGAGATATTGGCTGAGCGGAGTTGGATGTTGCAGTAGGAGGGTGAGAGGTAGATGCTGCAGCGGGAGGGGAATGTTTAGAAGGGCCCTAAGTGAGGTGCTGCGGCCAAGCTAAAGCCTGTACGAGTGGGAAGGAGGTAAAGAGCACGGCCATCATGTGCCACGCCAGGGCATGTGGTCTGTTAGTGTGCACTTGAGTGAGTGAGACGGCTCGAATCTGCCCCTGGCTCGGAACATTAGGGGGCATATTTGCAAGGAAAAGTCGGAGCGCAGAGCTGCGCCAAATGTGGCAGTGTCGCGCCCCGGCATTTCCAAAACGCAGGGATGCCCCGTATTTACAAGAATACGAGCACACCTGTGTTTTCCCTAGCGCTGGTGCTAAAATTAGCTGCCTAGCACCAACCCAGGCACCCTTGCATCATAGTGCAAGGCTGCCTGCGTTGCAGGGAATGATTGTTTATGTGCAGGAAGGTGTCCCTCCCTGCAACACAGGCACCCTTGCACCATGCGCGTAAGGGTGTCTGCGTTGGTGCACGGCTGCTGTTTGTGCGACGGAGCTGGGGAGAATGACAGGAATGCGTAGTTAATTGCAGATTCCTGCCCTTTTCTTTTGACGCATTGTAGCACAGCAGGAAGGCTGGCTATGCTGCCTTGCATTAAAATATAGTAAATTTGGCCCTAAGGGTCCCTGATAATCATTATGAGAATTTGTAGAGACATTCCTAAAGACACACTCTGGCATATTCCTTTGCAACCCTACTCTTATTGCATCCAGAACTCCACAGTTTTAAAATAAGAGGAGCAGTGCGATGAAAGGTCACTGGAGTGTGCTAACCCTTTCACATGTACTGCCTCTGCAAAGTCTTATCCTATCATGATTTGATATTATTTTTTCTGTGCAGACTCCTTCCTGCTATATATTGAGGTGAGGAAAGCAACATTCTCCTAGATTTGTACCCCCACTGTGTGCTTCTGTGGATTATCCAAAGCCCTTGCTTTTAATTTGAGCAAAAATAAAGACAGGGACTTTATCCTGCAATTATTCTGCATCGCTGGGCCCTGGATGGTGGAGGGTTTGACTGTCATAGCCTTTTAAGACTATACAGCAATGGCCCAGAAACAACATTTCTCCTACGCAGCGATGAAGCGCTAACTAAGTACTATGAGTATGAAATACACGTTCCTGTTCCCAGCTAAACTTCGGGTGGTGGATGGAGACTTCACCTATTTCTTCAGAACCGCAAAAAAGGTCTTGAGATGGCTGTGCTGTAAAGGTGACAGCACACACTTGGAGATCGGGATGCCCAATGACACATGGGAGCACAAGAGGACAAGAAAGCGGCGGAAGCTACAGCCCTGAAACTGCCCCTCAGAGGAGCAGGTAGTTAGGGCCAGAGAGCAGGTGATAACTGAAGTATTGCATTATCATAAAAACTGCTTTGATCTGCTGACACTAGGACAAGAGAGGAGCACCAGTGGATGGCCTCCAGCAACAAGGCCTGGCTGTAACTCCTCACCTGGCTGATGACCTCTAAAATTTGAACAATGGAGCTCACCCGGCAATTATGAAGATGTCAGGTACATGGGATTAGGGGGAGGAGGAGGGGCTGAGTGGGCTTGCACTCTGGAGTACCTGGACCATCAGAACTATTGGACTTATTCCAAGATGGACATGGTACCGACCCCCGCAGCACAGAGGGAGGGGTCCCCACCTGTATCGTCCAGTGATGGGTCTCGTCCCTCGTTGCACCACAAAGACCTCAATTATTTGTTTCGACAGAGTCTTTTTGCTTCTCAATCCTTGAAGAGGGCTTTGGGGATGCAATGGTTAACTCTGTTATACTGTTGCCGTATTTTACTGTGGGGAGAGATCACATTTTTAATCGTGAAGAGGAACATATTAGGGAAGAAACTCTATGGGGTCACCCAAATTTTACTTGAGGTGGTCTGTAAAAGTCATAACATGGAATGTGCTGGGTCTTAATTACCCTTGTAAAAGATACAATGTACAGGCATTTCTTAAGTGGTGGAAGGTGCAAGTGGCCTTCATGCAGGAGAAACATTTGACTAAGGCAGAAGAAAAGGCACTAAGTAAACGATGGAGAGGCAGGGTGTATTGCACGAAATATTCAGCATATGTGAGAGGGGTATTCATATGAATATGTCTGGGGGTCCCCTTTTGCCCTCACATGGAGGTGAAAGATCGAGAGGCACGTTATGTCCTACTCGCTGGGCAACTGTAAGAGAGGGACATTGCACCACTTAATATATATGCACCAAATGTGGATGAATGCACCTTTCTAAGACACACTGGCTTCACTGCTATCAAGATTTATCAATTATGCCCTGCTGGTGGGAGGGAACTTTAACTGTAACCAATACATTCCTGGATATATTGCATCCCCCCTGGCCAATTCTCCTACTCACAAGACTGCCAAGGGGTTTAGCAACTGGAAGACACACTGAGACTTAGGGGATACATGGCGGCTTCACTAACCCTTACAGTGGGATTACTCATATAACTCTGGGGTGCACATGCTATATGTGTGTTTATACAATATTCTTTGCACCACTCCATTGTAAAGCAAGGTCCTATCGGTGGAATATTTGGCCAGAACACATTCTGACCACAACCCGCTGATGGTGACATTTGCTTGGGACACGACTAGACCTTTGTTACCAACATGGAAACTAATTCCGCTGTTGTTGGAGGACCCGATTTTCTGTGATGCATCGGGAGACACTATAGATCACTATTTTGGAGAGAATTATGGTACGGCCTCCTCTAGGCTGTTAGAATGGCATGCCTTTCAAAGTAGCTGTGCCGGGGCACTGCGTAGTAACAGCAAATGGGGTCCCAGCGCAACTGCATACGGACATCTGTTTACAAGAGGACCTCATTCAGTGCCTGGAAAAGGAGCTTAGTGGAGACCCCTCTTCCAAAAACAGACTCCATGAAGAGAGAAAGTCATTTCTGGCGCGTGTTGAATGCCTGCAGGGGTATGATTATTGATCCTACATCACCAGGGCTCACGGTGAGAACAATAAGTCTGGCCACTTATTAGCCTGGCTCACCACCTCTGAACAGGGGGGTAGCCCATTTTGAGCATTAGAATTACCCATGGTGAAATGGTTTACTCGCATGTGGGAATTAATCAAGTGTTCTTAAAATATTATAAACGACTATATGAACTGGGCGAAGCATGTGGAGCACAACTGCTCCATGACTATGAACTCAGGGCTCAATTGGGCCTCCTCCAGGCACAGGAGGTGGAGCAATTGGAAGAGTCTACCTCAGCACAGGAAGTTAGGGGGGCGATCAAGGCCATGGTGCGGTACAAGTCACCAGGCATGGATGGACTTCTGGTTGAGTTCTACATAGCGTACTCAGACTGCTTGGTGCCAAGGCTCCCTACCTTGTTTAATATGGCTAGAGAGGCCGGGGAGATACCTGGCATTATGTGGGAAGCGATGATTACAGCACTGCCAAAACCAAGGTGAGATGCAGAGAGAGCTGGCTTGTAATGACCTCTCTCTCTTTTGACTGTAGACTACAAGGTTCTTAGTCGAATACTGGCGCATAGACTGCTAAGCCGTGTCCAAAGCCTTATCCAACCAGAACCAAGCTGGGTATCTTCCCACGCATCATTCCTTCCAGAAAATCTGGCGGCTCACACAAGTGCTGGATTGGCCTGCTGCGCCCCCTTTTGATGGCCATGGCCTTGGTCATTGACATCGAGAAAGCTTTTGACTAACTATCCTGGGACTTTCCTTTTGTAGCAATGACGGGCATGGGGCTGAACAATGGGTTCACTGGCTGGATGAAACTGCTTTGCACAAACCCGACAGCTAGAGTAAAGACTGGCACAATCATCTCAGATAGCTTCCGAGTGGGAAGGGGAACACAACAAGGGTGCCCTTTGTCACCCATGCTATTCGCCTTGGGCCTAGCGCCACTTGCCAATGTGAGAGATCAAGGGGTAAATTATTTAGGTCTCCACCTTAATTGGACACCACTTTATCTCTCATATATGCAGATGACATGCTATTATACATGAGGGGTACCATGACAGATATCCACGGAGGCTTTGATGTTTTAGAGCAATATGGCACACTCTCTGGCTTAAAGTTCACTTGGGAAAAAATCCTATGCATTTCTGCTAGCGCTTACTAAGGAGGGGACTATCCTGTAAGCACTGGGAAATAGGCTTTGTAGGACACCCACAATGACCAAATATCTTGGGGTCCATATTTATCACTTTGCGTACCAACTCCTCGAGGGCAATGTATGGCTGTTGTAGCTGCACTGCACCCATCGGTCAGGTTTTGGCTAACACTTCCGCTTTAGGTGTTGGGCAGAATAGCTCTGATGAAGATGATTATGGTCCCTAGACTGCTATACTGCTTCACTGCCCTTCCGGTGAAGGTCCCCCAAGGACGGGCTCCGAAATATCGATGCCCTGATCATCAGATGTGGGCCTAGCAGTCACGGACTTCGAACTGGGTACAGTCGGCAGTGCTTTGGCGGGTAAACTGTTAGGGAAATCGCAGAGAAGAAGATTCCGACTGGCCCCTGGTAAGCATTGGCACATCCATTGATAAAACCAAGCGGTCTGCCTTGTCTACGGAAGGAGGGAATTCTGATAGCGACCCTCAGATATGCAAGTCAGCAAGCACTACAGCATACCAAAACCCAAGCACCCTATGCCAGACAGCTCCCGCTGCTCATGCTTCTTACTCCACCCCATAGAGTTGACTGGAGGGAGCTAAGGGACTGGCCGGCTCTTTTCCTCACCAGGGTGGGTGATATGTACATAATGTGGCAGAGTTTGATGTTCACTGGATCAATTTGGGATTCTGCTGCAGTACTTTTTGTTACACGGGTCGCTGATGGTGGAAAGTCGAGATTCGTGGTGCGCAGGGTTGACTAAACTAGTGGTCCATATGGGCCTGCAGTGCATCTGCGACACTACTGGGCGGTGTCATGCAGTCTCTCTCTTATATAAGGCACTGCTTGGACAAGCAAAAACATATCTATGGCCATTGCGGGAGAGGTGGGAAATGGACTTGAGAATACCCATTGGGGAGGTGAATTTGTCAAAAATGCTGGAGCACACTCCAAAGGTTTTCTGTAATGCTCAATTTAATCTTGTCTAATACTACTTTTTCCATAGGGCCTATGTCACACCCAAACAATTAAATTTAATGTCATTAGGTTTGAATGCAGGCTGCCCCAGTTCCAGAGATCCTGATGCTGCATTTCTCCACATGGCTGGGAGTGCCCAGTTCTCGACCCCTTCTGGAACAAACTGTTAGAAGCTTTGTCATTGGCCACGGAGCGCCTCTTGCCCACATTCCCTGCGACCTGTTTCTTTGGTTGTTTTCCCTGACCTGAAGCCAGGGCAGTCATGACCAGGTTTGCAGATTTGGTGTTAGACACCAGTTGACAATGGCCTGGAGGACCCGAGAAGGTCCCAAAATTCAGGGTTGGTGGGCAAAGCACTGCAAATGCGCTAGTTGTGAGAGTGCGGTGTTGAAAAGAGAGGTGGACAGGGGGTTGCGACCTTGGAGCTGGGCAGAGGCTTGGACACAAATACTGGATGATCTGTCACAAGTGGGGAGAGACGGACAGATAATTAGGTGAGTTGCAGAACAATCAGACTCGCCCTGACGCTCAACAACTTAGTGATAACATTTCATTACAACCCGCAGCTCTCGTGCTGCACCACCCCAGGCAAGTGGAGATCTGGCCCCAGTGTATCGGACATGATGAAGAATACCTAGTTCCCCATACCCCTCATGATGACTGTGGTTCAATCCCTAGTACCTTCTTTATTCTGCCTTGAAACAGATCTGCATGTCACCCACCCCCAGCGCCTTGAGACCCATTAAGGTGAATAGTTGCGCTTCTCAAGCCACTTGATTGATTGATTGATTGATTGACTCTCACAGGACTGGTTCATGGTTGAAAATGTTGTATTTGGATACTAGTTTGACTCACCGCAGTATTACCTAATTTTCCGTAGTTGCATCGACTACCTCCACCACATGAAGGATCCTAATTACGTATAGTATGTGAATCTTATATACTTGAACGTAACTCTAACTCAACCCTGGCTGTTGTGGGGGAATGTAAAGCAACTTTTATGTTTTTTGATATACCTGCAATATGAACATTCAATAAAATGCATATTAAAAAAATCTATATATTTTTCCATGGACCAATTTTGTGGTAAACGGGTTTAATGTATTCAAAACGCATGTTTCAATGGAATCAACAAAAAGGATGGCAAAATGTGGGTTAGAAACTGCACCCATCAATGTGCCCTTGTGTGAAAAATAGAATAGTATTTCCCATTAAATAAGATTTATTTTATGTCAAACCAATTTCAAGCAAAGTAATGATAAAGTCAGTAGGTACTGGGGCTGGCCTGGAATTCAGTAGTTTTTCTAAAATGCAGATAACCCCTTCCTGACGGATGTTTGTGTAGAAGGACTTTATGTCCAATGTCACTAGTAAATCACTAGAGGGGTCAAAGACCAAATCCTCAATCAAAATGAAAAAAAAAACGTACTGAGCATGTTTCTAATGAAAAAGTCAAGCTATCTCCCAAATGGTTCTAGAATAGAATTACACCCCCAGAGAACCGGATTTCCTAAGTTTGTATTAATTTTTGGGATTGTGTTAAGAACAGGGGTGCTTAGTCTCATGTTATTAAGAAAAAGGAACTCATTGTGGCTCAAAAAACCCATCCTTTTTAGCCTTTATAGTTTCCTCTTTGATAATGTCATGGATCTCCATCAAACAATTATGGTCAAGTCATATAATGTTCAGGATTATTGATCTGCCTGTAATTCTATGTCTTGAATGACTACCCCTCCTCTTGTGTCACATTGTTTTATTACAATACCATTGCTCTTTTTTAATTCCTCAAAAGACCTTCTTTCAGAATGGCTGATATTATATGGGACAAAAACATAGCTTTGCTTAAGTGTGTAAAAGTCTTTTAATACCAATTTCTTAAATGTGAGAACATCTGGTGATATCCGGCTACCTGATGGATTAAAAGTACATTTTGGGTGGAGGCTTGTAGTGTCAGTACTGAGGGTAGTATCCTGATTACTGAAGAAGGCACAGAGTCTTACTTTCCTGAAAAACTGAAGCAGTTGTGTGTGGCTTGTGAACCAACTGGACCTTTCTGGAGCACAAAGGAGAGACATTTGCTAGGAAATGAGATCTCTGCAGAGGACAGGAAGTGTTGGGATACGTTTAAAATGGGTATCTTAGGAACAGAGTTTGTTAATATTGGGGTCCCCATTGGTAGAATTTCTGTATGGTCTGGCATTCCCCTGGTGGGAAGTTGTTTTTGTGTTCCCTTTGCCCCTCCCTTGGTTGCCCTGTTAGCCCTGGGCTAATAAAGAAGCCCGTTGTAGGTCATTTATTGGGGTGCTTAGAAGCAGAAGGTGAACGCATATTGATTTATTTAATATATTATAGTCTTTAATGTCACATGTGACCTGGGTTGACTTTTTCGTATGTTTGAATTTGTTGAAATCTGTGATAGTTTATTCAACTTTGTCTAAAGCAACCTTTGCATCTGCTATGGTGTCTGATTCTAAGATTGCTTTTGAAAGTTCTAGGATTTCATAGAATTAATGTTTACTGTGCTCCAGTGCAGTGACTATCCCTAGGACCATCCAATGCCTTGAGCTGGTAGTCACGACGTGGCGGGATCCACCTCTGAATTTCTTGTCATGGATAAAAATATCTGGTACGTTACGTACTTCTAGAGCAAAGGGGATTATATCCGCCCTGAGATATCCTGCATACGTGCTTGAAGTTGGAGGCAAAGATGTTTCTTTTTACATTTTTCTAATTGTGCCAAGTAGTCCAGTGTTCGTTTTTTGGGGGCTGGAATTAGAAGAAGAGCGTGTCTGATGTAGTGAGGGGCCACTAATGATTTTGACAATGTATTCTTCTGTGTATGTTGGAGGTTTCCTATCCAAAGTTTTTGTACTTGCCCTCTCTGCAGGGTCACCCCCAAATCGTTTGCCTTCACTTCTCCTATTTTTATGAATTTGTTTTCTTTGGGCTTTAGGATTCTGTGCACTTTACCAGTGCTAAAGTACTTGTGCTCACTCCCTGAAAGATGATAAATTTGGTTTACATCTGAATGGCATGTTTAATTTACTTATTTGTCCCAAACAAAGTGGTCTTCCATATACCCAGGGCCTGTAAATAAAATGCGACTAGTTGGCCTGCATCACTAATTGGGCCACCCTCTCAAGTAGCCCGTAAAACATCTATCAGGCCTGCCATTTCAGCCTTGCAGCAGTTTTAAACTGCTGATTCAACTTTGCACAAAAAGCCCTTTGCCAAGTCTAAAACTCCCTTTTTAATAGATATAAAACATTCCTTATGAAGTCCCTAAGTAACCCATAGTGCAGGGTGCATTGTAATTAAAAAGATGGACATGTACTATTAAGTTTTACATGTCTTGGTCGTAAAAGTGTCACAAACTCGTTTTCCACTATTGACAGACCTACCACTCTTTATTACATTAAATAAGTGCTCATTTAAAATGGGAGCAGGTACGAAAGTCAAGTTTGGTGTCTGAGGAATTATAATTTAAAATCCTCTTTATTGGTAAAGTCGAATTTAAAGTCACATTTCTGAAAAAGCCACATTAAGAAAGTTAGGATTTTCTTGTCTTAACCATTGGGGCAGTATTACAATGAGTCTGCCTGACACCATGGTGGAATCAGGACCGACCCATTGTCTATGGGAGCTTGTGCTGTGGCCATAAACTGGCCGTAGCACAAGCTCCCATTGAGAAATGGGAGAATCTGTTCATCCCTGCACCGTGTGGCAGTCACCTGCAGGCAGGTACCATGGAGCAGGGATTAACAGCCCCCAACCGGAGGCCGCAGGGTGAAGGGGGCCCTGCTAGGGGCCTCCAATGTCGCTTTCCGATGGGCTTATCCATGTCGGAAAGCCCAACATGGAAAGCAGACCGACTTGGACCAGGGCAGGGAGGCACGAAATTCCAGACACCTCTGTGGGGGGAAACTCCAGATGATTCTCCCACTTCAGAGTGGGCACCAGGTATAAATATTGGGCCCTCAGACCCACTCTTTAGATCACTTCTTGACCTGTGGAAGACTCAGAAGAAGGACTGCTCTGCTGCCCTGCTGCTCTTCTGCTCTGCTGTTCTGCTGCCTGAGTAAAAAGGACTGGACCTGCGCTTTGAACTGAGGACTACCAGAGCGACTCCAAGGGCTAGTGTACTGGCCTCCTAACCTGAATCACAGGGACATAGAAGGCTCCAACCTTCTTGAACCCTGCACCTGGAGTCTGCCTAATGAGTCCTAACCCCCAAAGTGGTACCTCTCTAGTCCTGGGCCCTTGAAGTAGGAATATAGGTGCTCTGCCATCACAGCTGTGATCTCCATCAAGCCGAAGCAGTCCTCACAGCTCCTCATCAGAACTGACAGAAAAGCAATGCAACTCAACGTGGACCTTACGTCGCAGTCTTCAGAGCTTCTCATCTGAACTGAGGCAGGGTGACACAGGAACCCGCATCGCTCCATGGAACCGCCACTGCGTAGGACATTGCCCCACATCCAGGGCATAAGGTACAATTTTCAGCTGGCCAAATTTTGGTCCTTATATCCAGCCCACGTTCCACTGCGGTAGGCCATAACTTGTGACTTTGTCCTGGTCCAGCACAACCAGATAACCACAGTTGGTGCTTTGCGCTTTTAAGCACTATTTTTACCTAAATATTTAAAATTGCACATCTCCGGTTCTGCTCATTGGATTTTTGTTGTTTTGGTATCAAATAATTTGTTAAAATATTCTCTATTTTTCTAAAGTTTTCCTTGTGTTGTGTTCTCACTTTATTACTGTTTGTGTGCTGCTTAAATACTGTACACATTGCCTCTAAATTAAGCCTGATTCCTTTTCCACCAAGCTGCCAGAGGGGTAAGCACAGGTTAATTTAGTAATGATTCATCCTGACGAGGATTGTGGCTGTTGCTTGAGAAGGGCTCACAGCCCCTCAACCAACAACCCAATTTCTCACAGACATTATATAAATATAGAGGAAGAAATAACCTAAAACTAACATAGGTTGGGAATATTACAAAGGAATATATCTTTGCAGCCAGTTAGCTACTGGTAACTCTGTATGAAACCCAAGGGTAAGCTCAATTTTGCTATATCAGAAATCTTCGACAATAACATGTAACACATAACAATAGTTCACTGTACACCTATTTCTGAAAGATAACAAATAGATGAATGCATGGATGCAGACGGTCCCCATGGCTGGTACATTATTCACAAATAATGCACAGTTTTTGCATAACTTACAAAACTTAGACAACAAATTTTGGAACAAACCAGGATTATAGAAAACCATCTTTACACATCACTGTTAGGAAACCAATGTAAGGAGCACTTTATTACAATACAACTTCTGTCACCCACCCGCCCTACAAGATGGGTTTTCGTTTGGACAATTTTTGGGCATTCACAGAAATTGTCAATTTGAGAATGATTTTCTCGGAGAAGCCGATGCTTTTCATGCAAACGAATTGAAAAAGAATACCCCAAAAAGTTGGTGACTTAGGGCCTGATTACGAGTTTGACAGTGTGGGAGTGGGTCGCCACAGCACTGCCCTGCTCCCACACTGTCAAGCCCGACCACTTCCCACCTGCCAGATTATGAGTTCATTTGTGGTCAGGCGGGCGGGCGGTGTTGCGGTCCTGTGGTGGTGCAGTTTTAAGGCTCATAAATGAGCTTTAGAACTGCACCGCCATGGGATTGCCAATGCACGTTCCTGCATGGCATGGAATGAGCAGCCCATGCCAAGCAGGAACAGGGGTGCATGCACACAGGGAGGGCACAACATGTGCCCCCTTGCATGTACCACCATGCACAGGGGCAAAAGGGGGGCCTCTAGGGCCCCCTTTGTTTCCCCAACACCAGCCTTTTCATGGCAAGCTCACCTCCATGAAAAGGCTGCCAGTGGGGAAACTTGTGATATGCATGACAGTGCTGCAGCAGCACCGTCATGCACATTGCTTGCCCAGAACACTGTGCCATGGCTAGGGATTGTGAATCCCTGCCTGTTGTGGCGATCTCAAAGCACTCTGACTGCCGAACTCACAATACAGCAGTCGGACCACTGGAGCAGCGGTCCCCGACCACCACGGCAAATCCACAGCGAGTTTGGTGGTCCATCTCGTAATCAGGCCCTTAATATTTAAAAAGAGCCTGATACTCTCACAGGGAAATCTTATTTCAATCCAACTCACCTCAACAAAATCACATGTTTTACCCCTTACTGCACATTTACCAATAAAATTGTCAAGAGTATCAAAAAGTTTATGCTCGGGTGATTTATCGCTTGATGTCCCTCTGTTCTCTTTTAAGTGGAGACGTAATCTAAAAGACTACCTTGTGAAAGCTTACAAACTAAAGACCATTAACAATACAATACTACCAATACTAAAGCTTTCCATCATCTTCACATGAAGCATGTAACTCACATAATGTGATTTACTGCATTCGGTGTTCATCCAGTTTGGTTTACATTGGCCTGACCTCACAGAAGGTCACAGTACACAGGAGCAGACTTCGGTGCAAAGTGCTTATTGCTCTCCTGGTTGAGCACTTTATAAGTAACAAACATAGTGAGATTAGTACTCTTCGCTGATCATTAGCATGGTGAAAACCCTCCCAGAGGAAGGGATATAGACTGAGGTCCTGATTACAATGGACTGCCGAACCCCTGGTGGAGGTGTGGTGGCAGTTGGGGACCGCCGCACCAGTGGTCCAATGGCCATATTACGAGTACAGCTTTCGCACCATTTTGGGACTGCTGCAACAGCCAGGGATCTGCGATCCCTGGTGTTGGCACAGTGGTGTGAGGCCGCAATATGCTTGGTGGTGCCGCTGCAGTACCGCCTAGCATGATACGAGTTTCCTCACTATGATCCTATACACGGAAGGGAGCTCACCATGGAAATAGTGGTGGTGAGGTAACTTTGGGGACCCTTACAGGGCCCCCTTGTGCCTCTGTGCAGGGGGGTGCATGCAGGGGGGCACATGTTGTGTGCACCCCCAGTTCCTACATGGAACGAAATGCACAACATTGTGCATTTCGGTCCATGCAGGATAGGGTTTTGGCACCCTAAAATAATCAAATATAAACATCTGTACAATTTTAAAATAAATTTAACCAAATTACACAAATTAAAAAAAAATCTATATATAAACCAATGATAACAAATTAAACAAACAAATAATACTAATATATATTTGTATGTTTTAAAAAATAGGAATTTAAATAAAAAAATAAAAAATACACTATTCCCATTCCAAACTGTGCAACAGTACGGAAAGGGTTGGAATTCAAAGGGATAACATTTACTATTCCCCCACGCTAGTCTGTGCAACAGTAGGAAAAGTGGTGAAAATCGGAGGGTTAAATATACTATTCCCACTCCAGTCTGTGCAACAGAAGGGAAAGCATCGGACTTAAGAGATTTTAAATGTCCTATACCAACGCCAGTCTGTGCAACAGTAGGGAAAGCGTTGGACTTGTAAGGGATTACATTTATTACTCCCATTCCAGTCTGTGCAACAGTAAGGAAATCAATGGACTTTGCAGAAGTAAAATGTATTATTTCAACTCCAGTCTGTAGGGAAAGCATTGGATTTCGAATAGGTTAAATTTACTGTTCCCACTCTAATCTGTCCAACAGTAGGGAAAGTCTTGAACTTCGGAGAGGCAAAATTTACTACTCCAACTCCAGTCTGTGCAACAGTAGGGAAAGCGTTGGACTTCGGAGGAGGAAAATTTACCTATTCCTACTCCAGTCTGTGCAACAGTAGGGAAAGCGTTGGATTTCGAATGGGTAAAATTTAGTACTCTCACTTTAGTCTGTGCAAGAGATGGAAAGTTTTGGACTTTGGAGGGGTTACATTTACTATTCCCATTACAGTATATGCAACAGTAAGGAAAGCGTTGGAATTCAGAGGGGTTAAATTTACTATGCCAACCCCAGTCTGTGCAACAGTAGGGAAAGTACTTCACTAGCAACACATAACATATTTAATAACCCTATTGGTTGAGCAGAAATATACAACTCTTAATATAAAAATTATATATATAAAATTTAAAACACAATTCATCAGTTTACATGGTTATTAAACATTTTAGTAATTAATTTTGAATGACAAAAAGGGTTATTAATTTGAATTCAATTATATTCCCACACAATACAAATATAACTAAATTAAAGAAGTATAACACAATTACCATATTTAATGATTAATTAAATATTTATTAATACATGAATAATTATTTGTCAATTAATTATGGCCTAAATAACTTCCCACACTATGCCCCTACAAACCCAACAGCCTGCACCAAAAAGAAAACTTAAAAAATCTAATATTTACATAATTTACATAATTAACAATTAAATAATTAATAATAGATTAATAATTAATTATTAATCACTTATTACTTGATTAACTTCACCCTATACCCCTACAAATCAAACAACCCACACCTAAAATATATCTTTACAAATATAGTAATTACACAATTTAAATAATTAACAATGAATTATTAATCAATTATTGCTTAATTTACTTCCCACCCCATACCCCTACAAACCCAACAGCCTGCGCCTAAAATATGACTTAAAATATATTTACACAATTTACATAATAAATTATCAATTAAATAATAAGTACTAAATTAAAAATGTATTATTAATTAAATGTGCCTAATTAACTTTCCACCCTGTACCCCTACAAAACTCACAACCTGCTACGACACTATACATTACTATTAAAAGTTAAATTAATATTATAACTTAAAATTCCAAACTAAATTTAAAAATATTGTCAACTGTTATACAAACAGTATTTAACATAATAAATTAATATAACAACTAGAGCACATAAAGACAATTAAAAAAACAATATTGTTGACAACTATATTATTGAAAACGATAATAAAAAACAGATATTCTTGAAAAGATATTACACACCTTAAAAAATAGATATTGTTGTCAAAGGTATTTTCTCATCATGATTTTTATGTGTCACGATATTAAAAACTCAATATTTGTGTAGCTCGAATTTATAATTCAATATTTTGTCCAAATACCATCTACTATACACTTGCTGGGCTTTTTATATCTGTGTATTTATCATATGATTTATGTAACTTCACATATATGTATTTACTTTCATGGTATGTTACTTGCCATAATTTGCATACATATTTTTATGTTTAAATTAGGTTTTTTTATCATTCAATGAATTTTATAGTTTTGATTCATGTTACTTCATATATGTACTTTTGTTTTATACTTCAATTTATTTTTTTAATTTTGGATTCATGTAACTTCATATATATATATTTAATTTCATGTTAGTTATCTTTTTATTGATGCAAATCCTTACTCGTATGGCATGGATTCACTGTAATTTATATATTTGTAATGTGTATGTACATGATTCTATCGCGAGTATATTTGGTGACGCAGTAATACATATACATTATGTTGTAACTCTCCTTTGTATTACCGACATTGATTGTCCAATATTTTGATTGGCATATTCTCATAGATCCTTTGTATTATTCAGATGGACTGTCAAATAATTAGACTGGCATATTCTCATACACTCCTTGTTTTGATGACCAATGCTGACTCTTCCATCTGCCTGCATGCGCGGCAGCATCCCATTCGTATTACGCCCTGACACATACCCAGAAATGGTTCTGCATTTTAGAAAGCTCTTCGGGCTTACTCACTCTCTGAATTTATTCGCTTGGAGTGTGCAATCAATGTACCCGGCACTCCTTTTGGGTCAACCTTTCCCTCACTCCGTGCAGATTGACTCCTGGGTCCCTAAAGGCCCTTGCCAGTCACTCCTACTGATTTCAGCCAGTGACACCTGGTAGTAGTTGTTTACACAGGAGAGTGGCCCCATCTGCCTTTTCAGAAGGTAAGTTCTTCCTCCACGACTACCTCTTTTATTCCTTTTCCCTGCCCCCAGACTCGTTGCACTGATAAATTGCTGTCTCTCCAAATAGGTTCAAGACTCATCCTTTTTCCAGCCCACTCCTACTGATCAGGAGAACCTACCAATGATTCTTTAAGGTATTAGCCCCCCGGCCCCTTCTCTTGATTCCTTTTCATGACAGTGGATAATTTTTTTGCCCACAGTCCTAACTGTTTCACCAGTCACTACTGCATCCTATTAAATTCCTCTCTCCTACTCAGCAGGAAGAATGCCCCATGTAAGTTGATTTAAATTATTTTTAATTAGCTACTTTACATGACTTTGCCTAAACCAGCCTTTCACCTTATTCAAATTATTTATTTTCTTCTACTCAGACTTCTGTGCTCTTCCCAATCCCGATGTCCTGATGATGACCTCTAACTAACTTGAAGTCAAAACACCATCATCCACATGCACCACATTGGGGCATATTTACAAGGATTTAATGCTGCTGCAGCATCATTATTTGACGATGCAGCTTGTTGTTTTTTTAGCACCATATTTACAAAGTGACGCTAGAGCCCTTTAGCGTCACTTTTCCACTGCTAGCACCTATGTTTTTACTACACCAGTTCGAATAGCAGTATTTACCGAAAATGATATGCAATGTAGGCGTTCCCCCAGGCAAACACCTGCAAAACTGATGCTGGCATATGTACAAGGATTTACCAAAAGTGTGTCTTATTTTTCACAAAAAAAAAGATTTTTACCGCTAGGGAAAACCTGGTCTTAAAAATGATGCAAGCACATTTGTATGAAAACAGAACAGACCCAAATCACTTTGGCAAGCTCAACTGTGCCATGGATCTACTGCTATTGCAGCTAGGAGCACCAAAGAGACCACCTCCACCACCAGAGAGGCGGTGCAGGAGAAGGGAGCAGACACACTGTCAGAGGAAACCCTCATTGACCTGAGGGAGGAAGAGGTCATTGCCCATTACAGGCTCAGGAGGGAGTCCATTGTTTGCCTCCTGCACCAGATTGCGCCAAGGCTGCTGCCAGCATCGCAGCACTGCACCAACATCACTCCGCAGGCCAAACTACTGTCTGTACTCCAGGTGCTGGCATCTGGAACTTTCTAACCCACCTTAGCCAGAGCGGCAGGAGTATCCCAGGCATTCTTCTCCAGGTTCCTATCCACCATCCTGGATGTCATTATAAGCCTCACGCCCCAGTAACTCTACTTCCACAGCGCAGCAACAACAGGAGAACAAGCAAGACATTTATGCCATTGCAGGATTCCCACACTCGTCGGGGGCAATGGACTGCACACCTGTGCAACTTGTGCCTCCTGCGGCTACATCCCATATCAACCGCAACAGGAAGCACACCTATTCAATGAACGTGCAGGCAATCATGGACCATCTGGGCCTCTTCATAAATGTCCTTGCGAAGTACCCTGGCAGTGCTCATGACTCCTTCATCTTCCAGCAATCTGCCATCGATGAGCGTTTCCAGAATGGGACCTATGGGAATGGCCTACTAGTCGGTAAGCACACCTCAAGCACATGATTGACCACAAGGCAATTAATTATGTAGGAATATGTTGACATATCAGTCTTGTGTTGAATGAGACAGTGCATACATTGTTGTTGTGGCCCCATATACTTGTCCCATACTACATGGCATATGTGCAACACATTTCCTACAAATCACTCATGTTGACACCGCCTAAGCCATTGTGGCCCACATGTACATGTCACATGGGCTGATGGAGTGTCATCAATCATAATGCTTTGGTGGAGCAGCTATCCAAATCAAGTCAATGTGGCAAGGCTAAGTCTGTATGCATGACTTTGCAAGGCCTCATAGGTACGTAGTACTGCAAGCTACAACATAGTGCATCTCACATTCACCCTTCGCTAAGGATGTATACCATGGGCATTGCGATGGCCTTTCACATCCAACACCAATGAAGATCACACACGTTTACACACATCCTATGTACAAGGACCCTGGGACAGTGTGCAAGTAGTGTGCCTCCCAAGCTGAAGTGAAAAGAGGATACATATTCACAAGTCTCATTATCGTTTCCAATTATTATGTGTCCAGCATTCCGCATGACACATTGAAGGAGGGAATAGCACAGATTGCATGAAATTGGTGCTGGAATGAATCCTTTAAACCAAGACGTCATGTCAGGACAGTAAGCTGACACACGTGCAATATGGTGCAAGGGGGGTGGTGTTGCCAGTCACTATTATGTGAGTTGGTGAATGTTGAAAAACCGTGGATGTGCTGTATGTCAACTGAAATGCTCATTCCATCATTTCACTTTGGATGCAGGTTAGCTCAGCCTTTCCACAGTCATTGATTTCCAATGGTACAAACGCTACATTAGGACCTATCTGTGCAATTATTTGTGCCAAAGATCCTCACATATGCAAAAAGAAAAAGTGCAGCGAGGCTGCCATAAACATTGTTGAAGCAAGGCAATCCCTGTGTGATGTTTGTGTATCACATGTCAATCCTATGGGCAAGAGGCATGAAGATATATCACACATATGTGAAACTGAGAAAAATGGCCATATATAAATCTCACTGGATATACTTAACTACGCTCACATCACAAATCATATACACACATCACATCCAATGTGCACAACATGAGCATGTTTTTGTTGCAGAAACCACTACAGCAGTCATCCAGGGTGCCAGACTGTGCAGCAAGGTGGCCGCTCATGCACAAACTACATGCCCCATGACAGTCAACAATACCGTTTTCAGGTAAATATTGTGACTGTCATGGAGATATGCTACACTGCTTCTGCCTGCGCAGACACACAACCATTGGACACTGAGTCATGTGAAAGATGTGTGGCACTGTAGTGTATGTGGTCTACCTGTTGCACTGTACAGTACAACATTACCACACATCTACTAACCCTTGTGTACTGTCACCATACTTTACTCTCCACATCCACATCACATTTTCACCTACACCCACTATCCTTCCCATGGCTGACGTATAGAGAAATGTTGACTTAGATTATCAATACAAAATACGTGTGCCTGAAGGAAGACACGTCACCAGCTACTGTTACTTGTTGTCCAATCAGAAAGGTATCAGTTCAGGATTTGAGATAGTACCCACAAACTGACACACTAGATTATTGTGAGACATTTGCCTAATCAATGGGAAAGAGACTAACCTCATTGGTGACAAATCATCACCTGCATGGCATTGCCACTCAGCTAAATGACAAATATTAAGTGTATCACAGAGGATAGCACACTTGTATATGTAGTGTAGTGTAGAGTATTGCCAAATCAAGCTTGCCTGTATGCCACACATTGTCATATCATGTTCATGACAGTTTGCAAGGTGAATGATTCAAGCTGGACACAGACGAGAATGGAAATAAATGTTGTACTAACCCTCATCATGAGTCTTGACTAATACAACACATCCTTTCTTTGCAGCAGACCAAGGTTACGCACTGATGCCGTGGGTCATGACTCCTGTAAAGATCCAGCAAAACGAAGCCTAGCGGACATACAGCCATGCCCTGTGCAGCACTAGGTCCATCGTTGAGTGGATATTCGGAGTCCTTGATGTATCTGGAGGTAGATTGCTCTACTCCGCTCCTCTTCTTTGGTCTTCTGTAATTTGCATAATATATGTGTCAGGACCAATGTGCTCTGGGCAGATGAGATTGGGGATGAGGAAAAGCCGGATGATGAACAGGAGGGAGATGAGGAGCCTCAGCAACCTGGAGCCTCAGTTGCAGCAATATGGCGGAGGGACAATATCATAAATAATTTCTTTACAGAAGCATGATTGTCCAAAGTCATCGGAAACATTGTAGGAAAAATTTCACATTGTACATCTGTCTATGAATAACATTCTAGAGCACTAACACTGTGTAAACATTTGTTGTCCATACTAACACAAAACTACTAAAATTCCACATTTGTTCCACTGATATATGTCACACAGAGTATTTATCTAGTAATGTGTACGAAACACTCTTGAACATCATCTGCTACAAGTGAAATAGTGTACATGCCAACTACCTGTAGCAGATAGTCCTACATTGCCTGCCAAAATGACCATGGTATGGTAACGTAGATGGTGGCCAACAACTGTGTGTGTGTGTCTCCTGATGATAGCCATGTGTTAGGCCTCATACTTGTGGCTGACAGTAGAGGCCACTCTTTGTATGATGACTTTCCAGTGTTCGACATAGGATGTGCACAGGAACACGCTCCCGAAACTACAGTCTACATATGCCACAAGAACTATCTTACCCACATGCTACATCCAGAAAGTAGCCTCAATTTACACATACAAAATCTACATATCATACTTTGCCAGTGCCACAGTGTTTCATGTGTAAATCCACTGCTATGCACAAGCAACACTGTCTTGATGCATAGTGTAGGTATGGAGTCATTTACGTAGCCTTACTGTCAGCTAAATGTTGGACATACCAAGGCATGCATGGTGACCTACCATACAACAATCACAATGAATAAGGATCCTGATGGCCACAAATGATGACATTATCACTGTTCTGTGGGATATGACCCTTGTATGCAAATGGCACTTATACAAACAATGGAATAGCCCCAACTATACATCCCCTTCCATGTGTGTGCAGGCAATAGCTGCACACTTTCACATTTGAACTACAACCTGATGCCTCCACTGTGCGATATCACAGTATTTGGGTTTGGACAGAGTAGTCATAGATGTGGTTGCACTGACCCCATGCCATAGGTAGTCTCTAGCATCTCAGGGGTAAGCAGATACAATGTCAATACCAGATATCAATAACTTAGCACACAGAGCACCTATGAGAAAGAGCACTAATGTGCTACCACAGTGTTTGCACACTATGATTAGTTTGATCCATGAACCGGATCATACCAGACATTTGTATACTTAATTACACACATGTGACACATGTGCAAACAGTGTACACAGGTCAACTATACCCATCACACAGACAACTGCATACACTGTCAATATTAACATGAACTGCACATCTCAAAATCTAAAAATAATCAAAGTAGAGCTCTTGCATCATAAAAAAATTACGTTACACCATTCAGCGGGAAAAACGTCTGCTGCTGCATACATTAAAAATGATGCTTTCCCGCGGATGCGCGATATCAATTTTTTTTCAAATTGTTAGTGAAATAGACGCAATGAGTGTTAGCGTAAAAAAAACAACGCCTAGGCTGAAAAATTGCTGCATCCGCCCAGGAAGTGAAGTAATGGATTTAGGGAAGTGATGTAATGGATCCTGCATGCTGCAAACCAGGAACTGTAAAGCTATATTCACTTTCACAATCCGTCACAGTTTACTGTCTGTGCTTGGGAGTGGTGGTGTTTCGATTGTGCTGGAGCGTGGTTTTGGAGATTGAGTAGTTTGTGTGTCGTGTTTGCTGCCCCTGTTGTGTGCATTAAGTCCTATTTTGTGTGTTTTTGTTGTATATTGTTGTTTATTATCCTGTAAACTGTTGGGTGTTTGTTTTATGGGGTACATTTGTTATAGGGTATTAGGGGTTTTTGTAGTGGTAGGATTGTTGCTTGTGGGTGGGATCATGCCAGGGCAGAGACATAGTCAGCCTATGAATTTGCAGGAGTTAGGGACATTTCAGTGGTTGGTTTGCCATTACCTGCCATATAGGTTAGCTCGTGGGGGGCCATGTGATCCAGGGCTACCCTGTCAAGGTCAGGAAGCAAAGGTGGGAGAGCATCTGGCAACAGATGCAGCGCATCCATGGCATGGACCGTGACACCCCAGAATTAAAGCATCGCTGGGCAGATGTGGTTGGTAGGGAGTCCAACCTGCAGCACGTGGGCATGAAAGTTGGTGGACCAACATGTAAGTACACATTATGTTTCTGCTCTCTTATGTTTCTCATTTACTCATTGATGCTTTTTGGAGCCATTAAGTATGGCTCATAAGAATGTTTTGTGCTAATCAGTCATGCCCCCATGCAAAAGGGGCAAATGTCATGCCTATAGTACTGGCACAATATGTGCACCAGCGCCTTTTGTTACACAGTGTGGCCCACACTGTTGTCACTATTACCCTAGGTGACAGAGATGAGTCACAGGGAAGCATGGAGTTGATATACATTGCCATAGCCTGTCCAGACAACTTATGTGATGACATGGCAGGTAGTGCAGATGTGTCCCCAAAGCTGCTAATTTCTCCACAGGCATGTTGTCATGTCCAATTGTGATGGTGCATCACAGAACCTACGTCATACATAAAGGGGCTTATGTAAAAGGGACTTTCGCCGCTGGCATTTCACTTCTAACAATGTCAAAATGTACGCAGCGGCTGCACTACAGCCTTGTAAAGAAGCCCCAGAGTGATGTGGCAATAATACTTCTTGGCATACCTCCCCTGAGTTATCTATCATCAGTGAGGCTCGCCATGGCTTACAGTACTTAGCTCACCTCTTAATGTAAAATGTTGTAATCTGCTTGGGTATGCATTGAACCTAAGTGTAACGTAGCACTCAGCAGCACTGACAGGTACAGTACACAAGTTATTTAGTGGACCAGTACGCATGAATTGAGATGTATGTAACTGGTGTCAGCTTTTCAGTGGGCCTACGGATACCATCACTGGTATGTGAATTTTGTAGGTGCACAGCATCATCCAAGTCAGCCTCCACTTTATAGTTAGGTAGTGATGCCGCTCAGCACACGGTTATGCTAAATGGCCAACAGGTGCATGTGTAATGCATTCACATGTATGTTTGACTCAGCCAGCCTTACCTATGTGTATCATCCAGGCATGTCAACTTTGTCATCTGAACACTTACAACCTGAAAAGCTACATAGCCAATAGCCTTGCATATGTACTGTGCTGTTGTTGCTTTATGAAATATGTGCAATAAGTTAAATGATGTGCTTTACTTGTTATGTCTTGTAGTTGGACCACCCGCATACACGGAACCTGAGATGGCCAACTTCAGCAACCCAAACTTCACCGGTGAGTGCCTTCATCTATGCTATTTGTGTAGTGCAAGGAGTGAGTGTGATGTCAGATGATGTGGGAATTGCCAGATTCATTGTGCATCCTTCTCACATTTGAACGTTTGGAAAGTGAGAAATAGGCCATGGAAAGTTGTGGTGATGTGTTGCATGTCTATCAGCGTCTGACTAATGTCGAGGAGAAAACTTTGCCTATGTGGGAAGGACAACATGGGAGATGGTTGAGAGGGGAGCCATGATCCCAGTGTCAGACAATGCTAATGTATGTGGTAGTGGATGGACAATAGATAATGATGTGGCTATGAATGCTACAGAATGCATATCATTTGCACATGCCATGATATTGGGAGCATGTATTCAGCGGTGGCATGGTCCACCATTGAGTTGTCAAAGGTCAGCTATTTATGCTGCTTCCTCCAGGCAGAAGCAATCTCTAGATCTGTTTCGGTGCCAGTATCAGTGCGGGCAGGGAAACAGATCAAAAGTCTACTTCCAGATGGCGGGAGCATTTTCAAAGCTCCCTCCCTCTGGGAGCAGACTCAGTTCCTCATTTACAATTTTTGTATAGGGCAGCACTGCAAGCCTTTGCTGCTGTGCTGCTCTACGTTAAAAGAAAAGGGCAGGAATGTGGCATATCTATAAGATACGGCGCATTCCTGTCCTTTCTCCCTGCACTGCACTGGCAATCTTGCACCATGGTGCAAGGGTGTCTGCATTGCATGGATGATTGTTTTTGTGCTGGAAGGGGTACCTCCCTGCACAAAATCAATCAAGGGATGTGATTTCCTCTTTTTATGTGGGCTGCTCGATACAGCACACATAGAAAGAGAAAAAAACGAGAAGAAATAATATTATTTCTCCTCGTTGTGCCTCCTGTACGCCTCCCCTGGGGAGGCGTAGGCTTTTGATGCATTCCCAGGCTTACTGTTTTTTGTAAATCTGGGAATGTGTCAAATACCATGGGTGTTACAAGGGAACACCCACGGTGACACTCATGGCACTCCTCCCCATCGTAGTGTGGGGCAACACAGTGACTTGCGCCATGTTGCCTCACTTCATATCTACAAGGCCATGAAAATCCATGCAGGCTTTACCTGGCTTTGTAGATATGGCTAAGCCGCGTGCGCCACTGGAACTTCACAAAAAGTGACGTTCCGGCAGTGCACTGGGCTTTTAGATGAGTGCTTCAGTGTTTGGTCCAGCGTGGCAGGAGATTCAAAAGTGTAGGCAGGGAAACAGCTGTGTCCCGGGGGTGGGCTCCCTGGGACACAGCATGTGAGCCTGCCCCAGGGAATAGGTTCCCCGGGGCCATAGAAATCTCAGGGATGTGTGCTGCGTGGCCCACCTCCCTTAAAATGTGAATAGTGGCCCTGGTGGTTGGGGTCCCCAGGGCCTTTTATAGGCTTGGGGAAGGGGGCTGCGTACCGCTCCCCTTTTTGGAGCATTTCGGCCTGAGGGTGGGAGGACGGGCTGCTGCCTCCTCTCCTTATTTGAAGAATCAGGCCTATAAGGATGGGTTCTCCCAAGCCAAATATGACTCGAGGAGAGGGCTGCATGCCCCCTCCCCTTAACTTAACAATGCAGGCAGCCCCAGGTTGCCATTTTTCTTTTTCAATCCCACAGCAGTCTCACAGGATTGCTCCAGAAACTGCTGATTTTATTTTTTATTTTGGCACTGGGGGGGGGTCCCTCTGGGTCCCCCCATGGGGCATCACAGGGCAGGGTATCCCTACTCGACCCCTTTATAAATCTTTTTAATTTACTACTACAGGACAGTGGACTGAGCCCCCGGGTCCTGTAATGGCTGTCAGCAACATGTTGCTGGCAGCCAATTAGAAATAAAGCTCCCTGGGTCAGAAAGCTCCATTTTTAAATTAGCGTTCCCACGGACCCAACCGTCAAGATATACAAATATTTTTGACCCTTGACTTCTAAAAAAAATACTGAACGGATTTACACCAAATCACAAAAAGCACAATCTGCGGACCAAGATCTAGCGTACTGCCAAATTTAGTGTAATTCCACACTCCCCAGGGCCTCGTTACCCTACTATATATATACACGGCTTCACTCATGTGACGTTATTTTTTTGAATTAATAAAAACAGAAACAGACAGGACACAAAAGACTGATGCCTTCCACAGGGCCATGGAGTGTGTCATGTACAGACTGTCCCTTTTAAAGAGACCACCACCACTTTCACACCATGTCATATATATGTATAGATATTTTTCTATATATCTATATATATATATATCTATATATATGTATATATATATATATATATTCACTGAAAAAACCATAGGTTTCAGACACGTTATAGTTAGAAATTAGCATTTAAAAAACCTTTGAAATTCACTGAAAAAACCATAGGTTTTAGGGACAGTTATAGTTAGTTGGACATTGCACTCGTACAAAACCCGTGAAATTCCCCCGTTATAGTTAGTTCAGCTAACTATAACTCGCGCCCCGCAATGCACTGCTGATGACGTCACATATTACATCACTCATGACATGGTCAGTGACATCACTGATGACATCACTGATGACATCTCAAATGACATCACTGATGACATCATCCAGTGACTGTGTGTTTCTGTAAAGTTTAAATATGTTTAATATATATAGGGAAAGGCGTATTGAAGAATGAGTGGGTGTATAAGTGTCTGAATGGATGATTTAGTACGTGCGTGACTGACTCTACAAGTGAGTGATTAAACGTATCTTACTGAATGCATGGGTTAGTGACTAAACTGTGTGAATGTCTGTATCCGTCTGTTGGTGTGTAAGTGGATGCATGGATTTGCGAATAGCTACATGAGTGTCTATATGGGTTATTGATTGGTTCTATGAGTATCTGTATGGGTGCCTGAGTGTTTGTGTGGATGGGGTGTGTGCGACTGTGCATAGATGTGTGAGTGGGTGATTCACTGGGTGGATGGTTTCAAGAGTGCATCTGTGATAGACTGTATGGGTGGGTAAGTGTGTGTAAGAGTGTGTTAGTGAGTGAATGTATGTCCCAGTGGTACATGTGTGAGTAACTACATATGTGAAAGGCAGTATATATGTGTATTGGAGTATATAAATAGCTATAAGCGAGAGTGAGTGATTGTGATAGTGGCTGTATGGATGAGTGTGTGCTTGTATCAGTGATTGTATAAGAGCGTAACAATGTGCTAGTATTTGTATGATTAAGTGAGCTGGTGTGTGTATAACTGTATAGGTGAGTAAATGGCAGTGTGTTTAATTATTTGCATGACTGACTAGGTGTGTGAGTACCTCTATGGATGAGTGGCGGTGTTTGAGTGTCTATATAGGAGTAAGAGTGCATATGATAGTCCTGTACTGAGTGACCATAAGTATGAGTGACTGTACGGGTGAGTGAGTGGATGTGTGTGTGTAGACCTAAGAATCAGTGAGTGGGTATGTAGTTATTGGTGTTGGAGTGTCTATGGTTTTGCGAATGGCACTCTGTAATTTAGATTGGGTGTATCAAAGGTTATATTAGGGTGTGAGGAGCTGCATCAGATTATCACGTGGATGATGTCATCAGTGATGTCATTTGAGATGTCATCAGTGATGTCATCAGTGATGTCACTGACCATGTCATGAGTGATGTAATATGTGACGTCATCAGCAGTGCATTGCGGGGCGCGAGTTATAGTTAGCTGAACTAACTATAACGGGGAATTTCACGGGTTTTGTACGAGTGCAATGTCCAACTAACTATAACTGTCCCTAAAACCTATGGTTTTTTCAGTGAATTTCAAAGGTTTTTTAAATGCTAATTTCTAACTATAACGTGTCTGAAACCTATGGTTTTTTCAGTGAATTTCAAAGGTTTTTAAAATGCTAATTTGTAACTATAACGTGCCTGAAACCTACGGTTTTTTCAGTGAATTTCAAAGGTTTTTAAATGACAATTTTTAAATGTATTAATTTTTATATTAATTTTTTTCATACTGATTTACTACATTTTTAGAAACAATTTCTTTTACATATTTTATTTTTTAAATTACATTGTAATTACATTATACATTACATTACAAAAATACTTTCTCAGAATGAATTACTTTAGTTTAAATACTTTGCACATAGGCAATAGACTTTTAAGTACAGTAGTTACAGTTGTTGCAATGGGCAACACATTTTCAAACACAATTCAACATTCAGCTCAATGTGAATTTCTAGTTAAATGCAATTAGTTACTTTATGGATTACTTTTCTAACCACAGGACTGGATCCTAGATTCAGTCCTGGTACATCTCCTGTAAACAGTTGAGTAAAAGCGTTTTGGTTACAGTCGTGATTTTTAAGGAATATTATTGTATTTTAAAAGTTGACACTTAGAAACTTTTTCTCATAGAATCACCAATGTTATCCTATGGAAGGAAATTCACTTAGCAGGTAAAAACTGTTATCGTTACTTTTTCTTACTCAGTGTTGGATCCTGGATCCAGCACTGGTGCATCTCCTGTAAACAGTTGAAAGAATGCGTTTAAGTCATACAGGCGATTTTTAAGGAATATTTGTAGTTTGTGAAAATCGACACTTTGAAACTTTTCTGCTGAAAACCAGACAATGGATTCCTATGGAAGAAAATATAAGTTACTGGTAAGTACGGTTAAAATTACTTTTCAGGACCAGTACTGGGCTGAAAGATGCAGCACTGAGGTCTCTCCTGATAACAGGTGAGTAAATCAGAATTGGGATTTCGGCTGATTTTAGAGGAATATTTGTATGTTTCAAAAATCAACACTTAGAAACTTTTTCAGCAAAAGCAGGCAATGATATCCTATGGAAGGAAATTCAAGTTACTGGTAAGTACGGTTAAAATTACTTTTGAGGATCAGTACTGGGCTGAAAGATGCAGCACTGAGGTCTCTCCTGATAACAGGTGAGTAAATCGGAATTCGTATTTCGGCTGATTTTAGAGGAATATTTTAAAGTTCCAAAACTCCACACTTAGAAGAATTTCCAAGTGAAACCAGTCAATGTTAGCCTATGAAGGAAATTCAAGTTACCGGTAAGTACGGTTAAAATTACTTTTCAGGACCAGTACTGGGCTGAAAGATGCAGCACTGAGGTCTCTCCTGATAGCAGGTGAGTAAATCGGAATTCGTATTTCGGCTGATTTTAGAGGAATATTTTAAAGTTCCAAAACTCCACACTTAGAAGAATTTCCAAGTGAAACCAGTCAATGTTAGCCTATGGAAGGAAATTCAAGTTACCGGTAAGTACGGTTAAAATTACTTTTCAGGACCAGTACTGGGCTGAAAGATACAGCACTGAGGTCTCTCCTGATAACAGGTGAGTAAATCGGAATTCGTATTTCGGCTGAATTTAGATGAATATTTTAAAGTTCCAAAACTCCACACTTAGAAGAATTTCCAAGTGAAACCAGTCAATGTTAGCCTATGGAAGGAAATTCAAGTTACTGGTAAGTACAGTTAAAATTACTTTTCAGGACCAGTACTGGGCTGAAAGATGCAGCACTGAGGTCTCTCCTGATAACAGGTGAGTAAATCAGAATTCGGATTTCGGCTGATTTTAGAGGAATATTTGTATGTTTCAAAAATCAACACAGAAACTTTTTCAGCAAAAAGCAGGCAATGATATCCTATGGAAGGAAATTCAAGTTACTGGTAAGTACGGTTAAAATTACTTTTGAGGATCAGTACTGGGCTGAAAGATGCAGCACTGAGGTCTCTCCTGATAACAGGTGAGTAAATCGAATTCGTATTTCGGCTGATTTTAGAGGAATATTTTAAAGTTCCAAAACTCCACACTTAGAAGAATTTCCAAGTGAAACCAGTCAATGTTAGCCTATGAAGGAAATTCAAGTTACCGGTGAAGTACGGTTAAAATTACTTTTCAGGACCAGTACTGGGCTGAAAGATGCAGCACTGAGGTCTCTCCTGATAGCAGGTGAGTAAATCGGAATTCGTATTTCGGCTGATTTTAGAGGAATATTTTAAAGTTCCAAAACTCCACACTTAGAAGAATTTCCAAGTGAAAACATTCAGCTCAATGTGAATTTCTAGTTAAATGCAATTAGTTACTTTATGGATTACTTTTCTAACCACAGGACTGGATCCTAGATTCAGTCCTGGTACATCTCCTGTAAACAGTTGAGTAAAAGCGTTTTGGTTACAGTCGTGATTTTTAAGGAATATTATTGTATTTTAAAAGTTGACACTTAGAAACTTTTTCTCAGTAGAATCACCAATGTTATCCTATGGAAGGAAATTCACTTAGCAGGTAAAAACTGTTATCGTTACTTTTTCTTACTCAGTGTTGGATCCTGGATCCAGCACTGAGTGCATCTCCTGTAAACAGTTGAAAGAATGCGTTTAAGTCATACAGGCGATTTTAGAGGAATATTTGTAGTTTGTGAAAATCGACACTTTGAAACTTTTCTGCTGAAAACCAGACAATGGATTCCTATGGAAGAAAATATAAGTTACTGGTAAGTACGGTTAAAATTACTTTTCAGGACCAGTACTGGGCTGAAAGATACAGCACTGAGGTCTCTCCTTATAACAGGTGAGTAAATCGGAATTCGTATTTCGGCTGATTTTAGAGGAATATTTGTATGTTTCAAAAATCAACACTTAGAAACTTTTTCAGCAAAAGCAGGCAATGATATCCTATGGAAGGAAATTCAAGTTACTGGTAAGTACGGTTAAAATTACTTTTGAGGATCAGTACTGGGCTGAAAGATGCAGCACTGAGGTCTCTCCTGATAACAGATGAGTAAATCGGAATTCGTATTTCGGCTGATTTTAGATGAATATTTTAAAGTTCCAAAACTCCACACTTAGAAGAATTTCCAAGTGAAACCAGTCAATGTTAGCCTATGGAAGGAAATTCAAGTTACTGGTAAGTACGGTTAAAATTACTTTTCAGGACCAGTACTGGGCTGAAAGATGCAGCACTGAGGTCTCTCCTGATAACAGGTGAGTAAATCAGAATTCGGATTTCGGCTGATTTTAGAGGAATATTTGTATGTTTCAAAAATCAACACTTAGAAACTTTTTCAGCAAAAGCAGGCAATGATATCCTATGGAAGGAAATTCAAGTTACTGGTAAGTACGGTTAAAATTACTTTTGAGGATCAGTACTGGGCTGAAAGATGCAGCACTGAGGTCTCTCCTGATAACAGGTGAGTAAATCGGAATTCGTATTTCGGCTGATTTTAGAGGAATATTTTAAAGTTCCAAAACTCCACACTTAGAAGAATTTCCAAGTGAAACCAGTCAATGTTAGCCTATGAAGGAAATTCAAGTTACCAGTAAGTACGGTTAAAATTACTTTTCAGGATCAGTACTGGGCTGAACGATGCAGCACTGAGGTCTCTCCTGATAACAGGTGAGTAAATCGGAATTCGTATTTCGGCTGATTTTAGAGGAATATTTTAAAGTTCCAAAACTCCACACTTAGAAGAATTTCCAAGTGAAACCAGTCAATGTTAGCCTATGAAGGAAATTCAAGTTACCGGTAAGTACGGTTAAAATTACTTTTCAGGACCAGTACTGGGCTGAAAGATGCAGCACTGAGGTCTCTCCTGATAGCAGGTGAGTAAATCGGAATTCGTATTTCGGCTGATTTTAGAGGAATATTTTAAAGTTCCAAAACTCCACACTTAGAAGAATTTCCAAGTGAAACCAGTCAATGTTAGCCTATGGAAGGAAATTCAAGTTACTGGTAAGTACGGTTAAAATTACTTTTCAGGACCAGTACTGGGCTGAAAGATGCAGCACTGATGTCTCTCCTGATAACAGGTGAGTAAATCAGAATTCGGATTTCGGCTGATTTTAGAGGAATATTTGTATGTTTCAAAAATCAACACTTAGAAACTTTTTCAGCAAAAAGCAGGCAATGATATCCTATGGAAGGAAATTCAAGTTACTGGTAAGTACGGTTAAAATTACTTTTGAGGATCAGTACTGGGCTGAAAGATGCAGCACTGAGGTCTCTCCTGATAACAGGTGAGTAAATCGGAATTCGTATTTCAGCTGATTTTAGAGGAACATTTTAAAGTTCCAAAACTCTACACTTAGAAGAATTTCCAAGTGAAACCAGTCAATGTTAGCCTATGAAGGAAATTCAAGTTACCGGTAAGTACGGTTAAAATTACTTTTGAGGATCAGTACTGGGCTGAAAGATGCAGCACTGAGGTCTCTCCTGATAACAGGTGAGTAAATCGGAATTCGTATTTCGGCTGATTTTAGAGGAATATTTTAAAGTTCCAAAACTCCACACACAGAAGAATTTCCAAGTGAAACCAGTCAATGTTAGCCTATGAAGGAAATTCAAGTTACCGGTAAGTACGGTTAAAGTTACTTTTCAGGACCAGTACTGGGCTGAAAGATGCAGCACTGAGGTCTCTCCTGATAACAGGTGAGTAAATCAGAATTCGGATTTCGGCTGATTTTAGAGGAATATTTGTATGTTTCAAAAATCAACACTTAGAAACTTTTTCAGCAAAAAGCAGGCAATGATATCCTATGGAAGGAAATTCAAGTTACTGGTAAGTACGGTTAAAATTACTTTTGAGGATCAGTACTGGGCTGAAAGATGCAGCACTGAGGTCTCTCCTGATAACAGGTGAGTAAATCGGAATTCGTAATTCGGCTGATTTTAGAGGAATATTTTAAAGTTCCAAAACTCCACACTTAGAAGAATTTCCAAGTGAAACCAGTCAATGTTAGCCTATGGAAGGAAATTCAAGTTACTGGTAAGTACGGTTAAAATTACTTTTCAGGACCAGTACTGGGCTGAAAGATACAGCACTGAGGTCTCTCCTGATAACAGGTGAGTAAATCGGAATTCGTATTTCGGCTGATTTTAGAGGAATATTTTAAAGTTCCAAAACTCCACACTTAGAAGAATTTCCAAGTGAAACCAGTCAATGTTAGCCTAAGGAAGGAAATTCAAGTTACTGGTAAGTACGGTTAAAATTACTTTTCAGGATTAGTACTGGGCTGAAAGATGCAGCACTGAGGTCTCTCCTGATAACAGGTGAGTAAATCAGAATTCGTATTTCGGCTGATTTTAGAGGAATATTTGCACAATGGTGAAGGGAGGGGCGGGGCCTGAGGTGACATCTGTGCAAACGCGCCCGTGGCGCTTTTAAGTTGGGGGATTAAGTCCCCTTGAATCATGAGGGTCCCTACGGGCCAACTAGCCCACCAGGAACCTCCAGTATGCGCCAGGGGCTGCGTTGCAGAGACATGTACAGAGGCCACACCCCTTTTACACCTCTCTGCAACGCAGCTCTGTGGCGCTTTCTGGACGTACCTGTTGGGCTAGTTGGCCCCAGGGACCCTCAGGATTGAAGAGGATTTAATTCCCCATCTTAAAACGCGCCACTGGGCCTGTTTGCACACATGTCACCTGAAGCCCCGCCCCTCCTTCACCACTGTGCAAACGCGCCCGTGGCGCGTTTTAAGTCGGGGGATTAACTCCCTTGAATCCTGAGGGTCCCTGGGGTGCAACTAGCCCACCATATACCTCCAAAAAGCGCCATAGAGCTGCGTTGCAGAGAGGTGTAAAAGGGGCGTGGCCTCTGTACACCTCTCTGCAAGGCAGCCCCTGGCGCATACTGGAGGTTCCTGGTGGGCTAGTTGGCCCCCAGGACCCCCAGTATTCAAGGGGAATTCGTTCCTCTCTGCAAACGCGCCAGGGGCGCGTTTGCAGAGTGGTGAAGGAAGGGGCGGGGCCTACGGGCCCGATCGTTTTTTTGTTTTTCCCCTGAAGGGGGGCTGTGTGGCCCCCTTCCTTTTTCCTATTTTTAGGCCCTGGGGACCCCATCCCCCAGGGCCTTACCCCTTTTTTAAAATTAAAATTAAAAAAAAACGGGAAGGGGGCCGCGTGGCCCCCTTCCCTGGGCCTGTATTGGCCCCGGGGACCCCATCCCCGGGGCATGGCCTCTTTTTTTATTTGGAGGGGGGCTGCGTGGCCCCCTCCTCAGGCCATTTAAGGCCCCGGGGACCCCATCCCCGGGGCCGGCCTTGCACTTTTTTTTTTCCTTTTTTTTTCCTTTGGGGAGGGGGCTGCGTGGCCCCCTCCGTGGCCACTATGGCCCCGGGGACCCCATCCCCGGGGCCTGGCCTCTCGTTGGGGACTGTGGGGGTCCCCAAGCCCCCACAGTCCCGCCGGCTCCCCGTGTCCTACGGGAGCCGGCATTGCTACACATGGGGAGCTGCTAAGATGCAGCTCCCCATGTGGAAAGGAATGTGCTTTGGATATTGGAAGAGAGAGCAGGTTTCCTGCTCTCTTCCAATATCCAAGCAGTTTGCAATGACAGGACGGGAGCCGCGAGGCTCCCGTCCTGTCATTGCAAACAGCAGTGTCCCGGGGGTAGGCACCCCGGGACACTGCAGGAGCCGGCCCTGGGGGTGGTGGTCCCCAGGGCCACCACAGGCTCCAGGAGGGGGCCGCGCGGCCCCCTCCTACATTTTGAAAGCCCCGGGAGGTGGTGGTCCCGGGGCTTGGGGGTCCAAAACGGACCCCATTTTAATTTTCTTAGTGCCCCGGGAGGTGGTGGTCCCGGGCGTGTGGGGGCTGGAGCCCCCACACAGGTTTTTAATTTAAAAAGAAGCCCCGGGAGGTGGTGGTCCCCGGGGCTGCGGGAGGGCTCAGAGCCCTCCCGCACCATTATACATAAAGCCCCGGGGGTGGTGGTCCCGGGGCTTGGGGCCCTTAGAGGCCCCCACACATAAAATTAACCCCCCAGCATGCCCTCGGGACTTGGCCCACCCGGGGGCCAATTAACATCGAAGCGCGGGAGACCGCGCTTGATTTTTTTCGGCAGGATTCGCGCTCCCTGAGCGCATCCTGCCGATTTAAAAAAAAAAAATTTTTTGCCCAGGGGTTCTTGTGGGACCCCTGAGCAGACCTAGGGGTCAGGGTGTTTCTACCCTGCTCCCTTTGTGCGCTTTGCGCACTTGTTTCTGTCCCTCGGTTCTACCGAGGGACAAAATGGCTGCCAACACTTCCTGATTTGGAGTGTTGACAGCCAATTAACATAAAGCTCGTGCTCGGGAGGATCCGCGGCCCTAGATATATCTATCTTTTTACTTTTGATTTTCTCAGCAACTACTGAACGGATTTACACCATTTAACAAAAGGGTTCTTTCTGAACCAAGAACTACCTCTTTGCCAAATTTGGTGTAATTCCGTTCAGCAGTTCAGGCTGTAGCCGTGTCTAAAGTTTCCTATGGAAAATTGCATGGGGAAAACGCGTTTTGGGACCCCCTTTTTCTCGGCTCCCGCTTGACGAATCCCCGAGACTTTCAGGGTAGGAGCGGACCGGAGCGCCCCACAAAGTTTGAAAATTTTGCGCAGATACGTCAACCGGCAAGAGAGTTATTTCAAATAGAATGTCGCGGATTTCCAATGGATAATAGGTTGTAACTATAACTATCTACTGGCGACCGCCAGTAGATAATATATATATATATATATATATATATATATATATATATATATATATATATATATATATATATATATATATATTTATATATATATATTATATAAAAAGAAGCAGAGAACTCTGGGTAGTTCTTAAGTTTAGGTGGAGAGCAGCTCTTGTATAGAATGCTCTACAGCACCACTTGCACTCTGAATTTGCTCACCTCAGATGTCTGATTTTTTATCAAGCTTTTTAAGCATGCTGAGATAGAAAGGAACAAAGCATTATACCATTATGCCGAGCTGTAAAATGACAAAGTCCTTTTACCACTCAAGGCACAGTATTACAGCTCTGGATTGGTAAAATACCATCCAAGCCAACCTGGAATGAATAAGAGCAACAGTGACACATGTTTCACTATCATTATAGCTCTTCAGAGAGTTTTAGCTTTGTCCAGACACAAGGGAGCACCCAGTATAAGTCAAAACAATACCCTTTCAGGCACAGAGTGCCACATAAATTATGCAAAAAAGAAGCAGAGAACTCTGGGTACTTCCCATGTTTAGGTGGAGAGCAGCTGCTGTATAGAGCAAGTTACAACATCAGTGACACTCTGAATTTTCTCACCTCAAATGTCTGCTTTTTTATCAAAGTTATTAAGCATAGGATTAGCACAGTGCCATCCATGCTGAGATGGAAAGGGACAAAGTATTTTGCCATTTCTACAACAAAGTCTTTAAGCATAGGATTAGCACAGCACCATCCATGCTAAGCTGTAAAATGGCAAAAGCCTTTTACCACTCCAGGCACAGTATTACAGCCCTGGATTGGTAAAATATCATCCAAGCCAAATTGGAATGAATAAAAGCAACCCCTGACACGTGTTTCACTATCATTATAGTTTGTCAGAGAGTTTAGCTTTGTCCAGACACAAGGGAGCACCCAGTATAAGTCAAAACAATACTCTTTCAGGCACAGAGTGCAGCATAAATTATGCAAAAAAGAAGCAGAGAACTGTGGGTAGTTCTCAAGTTTAGGTGGAGAGCAGTTCCTGTATAGAATACTCTACAACACCAGTGACACTCTCAATTTGCTCACCTCAAACGTCTGCTTTTTTATCAAAAATTTTAAGCATAGGGTGAGCACACTGCCATCCACGACAAGATAGAAAGGGACAAAGTATTTCGCCATTTCTACAGGAAACTCTTCAAACATAGGATTAGCACAGTGGCATCCACGCCGAGCTGTAAAATGACAAAAGCCTTTCACCACTCCAGGCACAGTATTGCAGCTCTGGATTGGTAAAAAAACAATCCAAGTTAACCTGTACGAATAAAAGCAACTCTTGACACGTGTTTCACTATCATTATAGCTCTTCTGAGAGGTTTAGCTTTGTCCAGACACAAGGGAGCACCCAGTATAAGTCAAAATAATACCCTTTCAGGCACAGAGTGCCACATAAATTATGCATAAACGAAGAAGAGAACTCTCTAGGTGGTTCCCAAGTGAGAGCTGCTCCTATATAGAGTACCCTACAACACCAGCAACACTCTGAATTTGCTCACCTCAAATGTCTGCTTTTCTATAAACGTTTTTAAGAACAGGATTAGCACAGTGCCATCCACATTGAGATAGAAAGGGGCAAAGTATTTTGCCAATCCCACAGCAAAGTCTTTAATCATAGGAATAGCACAGTGCCATCCACGCTTAGCTGTAAAATGGCAGAAGCCTTTTACCACTCCAGGCACAGTATTACAGCTCTGGATTGGTAAAATACCACCCAAGCCAACCTTAGAATGAGTAAAAGCAACCCCTGACAAGTGTTTTGCTATCATTATAGCTCTTCAGAGAGGTTTAGTGCTGTCCAGACACAAGGAAGCACCCAGTATAATTCAAATCAATACCCTTTCAGGCACAGAGTGCCACAAACATTATGCAAGGAGTATTGTTTTGATATATATAAATATCAAAACACTTTTTATACTAAAGCTGTTCAACATTGGTAAAAAAATTGACAAAACGGATAGAACTTGCAAAGGCAAGACTTATTGGCTTTGCCACTGATTGTTCATTGTTTATTTTGCTAGGCTACTTAGCAAGTATAAAAGTGTTTTCGAAAGAAGTTGGGCACTGTCTCTCGCCAAATAGCATGCCAACACAACGTTCTTGTTAGCACATAACACAACTTTAACGTTTCATTTTAAGTATCTCACACACACAATAGTTTCATTTTACAGCACTGAAAGTTTTCAATGATTTTTGCATACAATGATCCAGAACATTTTTGCAGGATATGGCGAATCTCCAGTGGATAGAGACTGTACCTATGGCCAGTAAGCATAACAACTCTATTTCAGATGCATCTTTTAACACATTTGTTTTGTAAATCTCCAAAAAGACCGTTTTATCGTTAAATAAGTCATGGGTTGGGCCTTTGCTCTGAAACAAGTCTAGCATAGTGATGAAGTCCTGTATCAATGAGCAGATTAGTGTGATTGATTTGATATTTATGGACTTCTGGGAGTTCCTAATTTGCATATTTTGCTGATACACTGGCAAGGTCCTATGAAACAAACACAACAGATGCAAATTGTGTAATTATGTATCTGTATTCAAATTTGCAGACATCTCATAAATGTTGGAACACAATTTGCAATGCTAATTAAGTACCTTTTATTACCCACGCATAATTCCTACATGTGATTGTGTGCCAGCTGCCAGTGTAGCTTTTGAAACCTTTATTGTCAGGTTAGCTGAGGTAGCACACATTAGCACTGCTCGTAAAATCTCTATTTCTAATTAAATTACCTGCAGTGACTCGTGGATTTTATTGTCGTCCTAACTATTACAGTAACGCAGCTTGAATCACCAGTGCAAGAACCGAAATCAAACATTGTTCTCTGTTGAGCGTATTGACCCATGCACGGCATCACGTGGTAGCAATTGCCACTTTGCACCTCATTTCTTTGCATGCACAGCGAGTCCTCGATTGATTTTTCAGGTTTATGCTTCATTGATTGGAGACTTGAACGGCGCCAGAACTGCTTTCTCTGAGAGAAGTGACTCCACTTACCAGCTGATCAGTGGTGTCTCCTGCCATGCTCCACTCCATGGTGTGGAAACCATCAGTCAAACGATGCGTTGTCTTGAAATTGACTTTAAAGGAGCTGCCTGAGCGGTGATGTTTATATTTAAGGAATATTGGGACAGGTGCATCAACACACCGTTTTGCGATTCCCTAATTCCGAATCATTGTGATTCGCAATTAGGAAATCGCAAAACGGCATGCATGAAACTGTGTTGAACACTTTCTGCGATTCCTAGGGGATCGCAAACGACCTACCTCATGAAAATTAATGAGGTATGTCGCAATTTGCAACCCCCTAGGAATCGCAAAAATCGAAGGGATGGTGGCCTGCTGGGGTCAGCAGACCACCATGTCCGTGATTGCTTTTAAATAAAGCAATCTTTCTTTTTGTAAAGCAGCCCGTTTTCCTCAAAGGAAAACAGGATGGTGTACAAAAATAAAAATGAAAAGTTTTCCTTTCATTTTTTAAGAGCAGGCAGTGGTCCGTGGGACCACTGCCTGCTCTTAAAAAATGCTTTTACATACATTCACAAAGGGGAAGGGGCATTTTACCACCTACTTGAAGTAGGTGGTAAAATGCAAATGTTGTGTGACCGCGTTTCGGCCACAAAACATTCATGCATACCGATGCAATTCGGTATTAGGAAGGGACGCCCTAAACACGCCCCTTCCTAATAGCGAATCTCAAACCCATTTTGCGATTTGGTAACAAGTTACCAAATCGCAAAATATGGTTTGCTGCATCTGAAATGCATTTTTTGCATTCACAAACGGGCTAATTCTGGGAATTGGCCTGTTTGCAAAGACAAAAATGCTTGATGCATGTGCCCCATTGTGAGATAAATGTCTCTGTAACCACTTTTAATTTCCTTTGTGTTATTTTAATTGCATAGCTGCTGAGTGTTTCTGATAGAATTGTACACTGTCATGTAGCTCAGAGGACATGGGCCCAAATGCAACCCAGCAAAATGCCCCCTGCACAACTGGTGAATACCAAAAACAGAACAGGGGCTGGGGTCCTGATGCTGTCAGTTGAAGGCCATGTCTTGAGGGCCTTTCTGAATTCCATGAGCGATGATGCTATTTGAAGATGGAGGGGGAAGTCCTTCCAGGACTTGGCGGCGAGGTAGGAGAAGGCGGGGCCCCTGCTGCTGAGAAATCACCACACACCAGTTTGACATTCTGTGAGGGAGGCCCAACTCGAGACCAAGACGGGGTCCTTCACTCTCTCCTATCAGTCAATGGGGTTGGATTGTCCCTTGGCGGGATTCTTCGCTTTACACCCATTCACACTCTAGGTACACTTAGTGTAGGGCCCACATCATAGCAGTAAGTTAGATCACCATATTATATGTATGCCTGCATATTTTCATTGCTTCAGCACCATGGTAGAAGTGTATCTACTGTTCACTCTTTTGGTGCTTGTAATCTCCTTTATTTGCTTCTGTCTCCTAATCATTGCAGCACACACATTTTATTCAAGAATAACGTTGGTTCAAAAAATATTATTGAAAATGTCCCACTGTGTATCCTCTGCATATTTCTCTGAGAACAAGTGAGCACGAGTGACTGAGCGAAAGGTTCTGTGCTGTTTCCACGATTCCTGAGTGATCAGGGTTGGCATGTTCAGTGGTTACTCCCTGGTAGGTTAGGGGGGCTTATGGTGGCACTGTGAGCTAGCTAGTCTATAGGCCAACATATCCTGCGTGGGTGTCCGGAATCAGTCTTGAGACCAAGCCTTAGTTTATGTCATCCAAACAGTGCACAGATCCTATGGATTAGTAGGGCCTACACAACATGCAGGGGGCGTGTGTGAGGGCAGCCGAACGCACGTGTCTGGAGGGATTGTGGTAGTTCAGTCGGTGGTTGATTATGCCGGTCCTTGGTCATGAAGGGCTTTGTAGTTATGTGTCAGCAGCTTGAATTGGCATCTTTTCTTGACAGGAAGCCAGAGGAGGTTCCTGAGTTGAGGGGTGATGTGGGTCCTTCTTGGGAGATCGAGGAGGAGTCTTGCTGCACAGTTCTGGATGGTCAGGAGTCTCTTCAGGAGTTGGGTGGAGAGTGTGTTGTCGTACTCGAGTCGACTGGTGACTAGGGCCGGGGTGACTGTTTTCCATGTGTTGATGTGGAGCCATCGAAAGATCTTTCGGAGAATGCAAAAGATGTGGAAGCATACGGAGGCAACTGAGTTGATCTGGCATTTCATGGTGAGTTTCAGTCTATGATGATGCAGAGGTTGCAGGTGTGGTCTGAAAGTGAAGGAGTGGGTCAGAGTTCATAGACCACCAAGCGTCAATTGACAGAGAGTTGTTGTTTCCAAAGATCAGCACTTCGGTCTTATCCCTGTTGAGCTTCAGGCACTTGGACTTCATCCAGTTGGCAACACTTGTCATCAAGTTGTGGAAATTGGTCCTGGTGGTGGAGGGGTTCTCTGAGAGGATGAGCTGGGTGTCGTCTGCATAGGAGATTATGTTGATGCCATGGTTCCTGAGGATGTTAGCCAGGGGCCTCATGTAGGTGTTGAACAGGGTGGGGGTGAGGAACAAACCTTGCAGGACGCTGCATGGGATGTTTTTGGGTCCTGACGTGAATGGCGAAAGGAGGACTTTCTAGGTATGTCCCGAGAGAGAGATTGCGATCCATCTGAGGGGGTTTCCCTGAATCCAGATGTGGTAGATTCTCCTGTAGAGGGTGTGATGTGATACCGTGTTGAATGCTGCTGAGAGGTCATGGAGTATCAGGGCCGCTGTGTCACCCTGGTTGAGGAGAGTCCTGATGTCGTCAATGGTGGCGATCAGGGTCGTCTCGGTGCTGTGGTTGGAGCGAGATCCAGTCTGGGATGAGTCTAGCAGGTTGTTGTTTTCAACTACTCATGTAGAAAAGTTGTTTTCTACACCCCTGATTGTACACAAGTGAGAATAGGGTGCAGCAAGAAAGCATTTAATGCTACTGATTCACCAAAATGCAATTTGGATTAGAAATGGCAGCAAAGCACGCCATGACCACTGATGACATTACAGGGTTACTTCCTTATCCTTCCCTAAGTCCCTTATGTGATACAGTAAGGATTAGAGGATTGGGCAATGAAAGCAAAAACAGAAAGTAAACAGGTGTCAGAGCAGATCTGCTGTACCCCAAAATCTTAGACACCCTGAAATATTTATTTCAGAGATATGCTCTGCACAATACTGAGCTAGCATTAAAGAACACTCTCCTCAACATCGGACCTAATATTAGTTTAGCAAAGTAAAAAAATAGGAGCTGGGACCACTCAATAACTGAGTTTTAGATCATGAAAAAGTTAAAGGGTTTTAATACAAGAAGAAATTAAAATGATTCTAAGTCCCACTAAATAACAAAAATCATAAGAGGAATGGACAGCATCCCTAGAGGAAAATAAAAAACATGGCTCATCCCCAAAACCAAGGTGTTTTATGCACATTTTATCAATAGGTAATAAGCAAAAACTATAAATTCATCATGGCATGAAGAGTTAAAACACATGTTGAGCAAATCAGAATATAGATTGTCACAATAAGGCATATAAATGAAAACATTTATAAGTATGGCTACAGCAGCTTCTGCCGCTCCTGATGTCCGGAGGTGCACAACACAATATGAAACATTTCAAACAAAGACCCATACACTAGAGTATGTCAAACAGGCCTACATTGGAAGCTACTGCGAACATGTATTTGGGATGGAAATATTCAGTACATGAAGAAAGTTTCATTCATAATACATGCTCTCTAAGGAAAATAGCCAGTTACGTCACAGTGTCATGTGCTCTGCGAAGACTGTAGTGAGAGAGGACACACAGAGGCACATTGATTGGGAGGAGTAATAAGCAGGAGCAAGATGAACAGAACACCAAAACAGCATCCATAATATTAAAAATGGTGCCTCTGTAAAAATGTGGTACAACTAAACCACATTAATTAACCACCCTTCTAAATGATCTATCAAAATCGTTTCAAGAAGGTGGAGCTTGGAACGCACCAAGATGGTGGATCCATGACTCGGCTCTGCACCTCGTTGGCCAACCTGTACCATCTACCTTGTTCCAGGGTGTAGCCTGCTGGGCTTTACATGAGGTGGATGTCCCTGTTTTGGCCGCACCTGGACTGACCTGCTTACAGAGCTGCAGGGGTGATGAGACAGGCAAGCGCGGTACTGCGGTCTAGGGGCAGGGCTGCTGCACCGGACTTCTTGGTTCCCCAGCCGGCCTTCCACGTCAGATTAGTGGCCTCACACTGGGCATCTGCCCTGCCTGGAGGGCCCGCCAGAGACTCCATAGCTTTCCCTGGTCGGATTAGTGCCACTGCCGTCTCGGCGCCTCACCACTCCCAGTCACCGATCATTGACCTACCCTGTGCGGCACACTGGAGCACCGCTTCCTGGTGGGCATGACCCCTTGATGCCACCTACAGTCCTCATCAGGGGGCTTCTACTCTTGGTCTTTGTGTGTTGGCCCACCCCCTGGGGGTATATAATCTCAACAGCCACCTGTTCTGCTTCCTCCGTGGGCCGCCCTGCCTAACTGTCTTACTGCAGGCAGCCCACTCACCACCGACTGGACAGCCAGCAGCCTCAGGCACTGGTCACCCACCATTCCCTCTCACTACCTGCCGGCCCCCCTGCTTAGTTGGCAGATGTAGAGAAGGGAGACCAGGACTCAGCCCTGGCATGGGAGACACAGGCCCAAAACAGACCCATCATTGCTGCTCTGCAACAGGGGGGTGAGGCCAAGATTCTCCCCATCTATCCCACACTTGGACTGCAGTTGGTGGGTACTCTCCCTACCGCCTACTGCCCCATGCACCCTCCTTTCCTTTGGGCCTAGCACGCTTAGGAGGGTGCCTGCTGTGTTATAGCCTCTCCACCACAAGGCGGTGGGACAGAGGACAACGCCCCACCTCGCGACTGGATTTGGCACTGGACGGAGGCCGGAAGGTACTCCCTCCTACCTCCTTCTGTCTCCCATACCTTATTTCAATGGCTGTGAGCCACCCGGGGCCTCGGGATCTCATAGGCCCATGTGCCTCACACCATTGACTGTTGAGCGCTCTGGGGCATACTCAGACTCCCTTGGCATCTAGGCTTGTAGAGGGGCTGCTAGCATGGCATCTGTAATAGGTATCTTAGAGGGGGCCCCTGGACCAGTGCCTGGACCGTGGAACAGCCGCAACAGAACCCGGACTCTGCCTGTAGCAGAGCTTATTTCCTTCCAGGTCCACCTTCTGTGTGTAGGCTCCTTTGTTCCTGTATCTGGCCTCCAACTCTTCCCATCCATATTTAGACTCACAGACCACCAGCCTGCCAACTACTTTTCTCAGAAGCCACGAGAAGTTCCCAGCAAGCTCAGAAAAAGACCTTCCCGGGACCCACCAAGATTGCAGACCTAGAAATGGAGGCGCTCCTCAAGGATATCTCGTCCACTTGATCTGCCTTCAAGGTGATGGATGCAAAAATGTCCAACCTTACCTCAGCTGTAAGGCCTATCAGACAGGACATGGGGGCTTTTTAACAAATCTCTTGTACAATCTTAAACTCAGCCAATTTTAATTTTAATTGTTTAAACTTACCCTCTCACTTCTTGAGTGTCTCCACCTCGCGCTCACTCCATGTTCCCCCACGGATCTTCCGTTTGCGTGGAGGGAGCTGACGAGAATGGGCGGGGTGACTTCGGGGTTGAAGGTCACGAGAGGGTATACTCCCTCGCCATTATTTGAGCTGCATGGCAGTGCGGAATCATGCAGCGGGCGCGCCAAAGGCAAGCCCGTCTGTGCCCATCCACGTCCATCCGGGGCCAAGGGCCAGAACCCCTGCCCCTTTTTCTGAAAGTAAAATTGCATACTCTTCCAGTCAACTTCTTCGGTTACGGACTCCATGCAAAGATAAATGCCTTCACACTATCTGCCTATTGAACGGCCTCCACTCGTGCTCTCACTGCTCTTTCAGTCCTTGCCCCATCCCAAGGACTCGGCCAAAACCACTGACCCTCCATTCTTACAAAATGTATTTACTAAATTGCAGATCCCAACCTAAACATTCCTCTGACCGTTACTTATTCCTAGAAGGGGAACAACCCAATGCATTGTTTTTAACTGAAACGTGGCTTCACAAGGAATCCAAATCCGATTTTGTACATACCCTTTCCCCCGGTTACCATATCCTGAGGAAAGACCGTGAAAAGAGGAAAGGTGGAGGCATTGCTATCATCCTTAAGGATTATTTAAAATGCTGCATTGAGTCTGATATTATACTAGACTGCGAAAACCTCTTCTTCGCAATTTCATTCTCTGCTACTCTTACCTTCTCAGGAATCTTAATCTACTGTCCCCCAGGTCCCTGCGGACAATTCCTTAAATCACTCCCTGAAACTGTTGCCATGTTAGCGAGTTCCTCCCCTTACTTCACCCTCTTATGGGATTTCAATCCGCATTTAGAGGACACTACAAATTCTGAGGCCTTTGAACTTACCCAAGATCTATTAGCCATTCAGCTAATTCAAAATGTGAATGGCCCTGCTCATAGTAAAGGCCACACCTTAGACCCTGTTTTTTCTAATAACGACAAGCTTTTAGTAGGTGACCCTAGCTCCGTGCCCTGGTCAGATCACTTCTTAATCCCCATTCTCTGGAATATACCGACACAAACCATTGCTGCTAAATCTATCTGCAGCTGGGAACGTCCATGGGCTAAATTACCTTTAGAATCTTGGGGGCATATTAACAAGGCGGCGTTAATGAATTATCGCCGCTTTAGCGTCCGTTTTCGGACGAAAAGCGGCGATAATTTTATCGCCGAATTAACAAGGACACGCTAGCGCGTGATTCCTGACTTAGCGTCCGTTTTCTGCACGCCTCCCATCGCATCGCTAATGAGATGCAAAGGGGGCGTGCCTGTGAAAACAACAGGGGGAAATATCGCTAACCCAGGTATCGCCATATTAGCAACGTGGGTTAGCGATATTTTAAATTGCGTTAAGTATGCCTTAACGCAGGAATTTAACGTCTGCTAAATTCCTGACTAAGGCATACCTAACATGGGGGTGGATTGTGTGGCTAAGACCACAGGCCCTGTATATCGCACATCGCCAAGTATATCGTCGTTTTCCATGGGACATCGCTGGAAAACCAGCGATGTTCCATGGAAAACATCGCTATCACTGGAAAATTATCGCCTTTGCGCTAAGCGTTGTTAATACAGCGCTAGCATGGCGATAATTTCCAGCGATAGCCGGCGATAGGATTCCTCACGCTAAGCACGACCAGCGATAATTATCGCTGGCCGTTGTTAATATGCCCCTTGGATCTTAGCCCTTACAAACTCCAGGCCTACACTAGATTCCAACCCTACCTCAGCCATGGAAAAATTCAGTCAGTGGATTGAGTCTTCCTTGGATGCAATTGATGGAGCAGGGGAAACGAAATATTTTTGTACCCCTTGGAAATTAATGACCCCATAACGATTAATGATACTAACTGTTTTGAAATGCATGAACTAATCAACAAATGCACCATTTTATTAAACATTTACACGTGGGAAATTGCTAGCATTGCAAAATCTAATTTATTTACAAATGTGAAGCAAAATAATATTAGTATTGTGATTTGAGTAGTAAATATAGTAAAATGCATGATTTGTGCTGCGTAGTAAAATTGCACCGTGGCAAAAGAATGCAGGTGGTAAGTAATATGGCTAGGTAATACCTAACACAGGTTTTTAGAATGGAGGGTGGTAAACAGGCTTATTTTCCATGTTTTAATTTCAGTTGTGTTTGTTCTTATATTAGTTTCGTTCGGGCCTGCTAGGCCATGCTTCAAAAATGGCCGCTGGGAAGAACGAGATGGTGTGCGCTGAATAAAATGGCCCCCACGCATGGGCAGTGCAAAGGCTCCAGCCACGTGTATGCGGCCTGTGCCCGGAGTGAGAGATGTCAAGGCCAATCTGACCTGCAACGAGCATTGTGCCAAGAGTTCAGCATATATGCCTGGGAACGGATGGGAAAATCGAGCGACAGGGGATGAACTACTGTGTGACCATCAAAGATTGTTACAAAATGGATTAACAAATTGGACTACTTTTGGACACCGTGATCATGAGACTTAGGGGCCGATTCCGATCTCGGCCGGTAGTGCTCCGAATCCGATTCGGATTCACCGGATCCGATTCGGAGCCCTGTTTCCCAACCGAATCGTACGCGGGTCCGGCAGAGCGAGTACGATGCAAGCACCCGCGAAATCGCCGACCGACTCGAACGCGGCTTCAACACGCTCCGACCGACTCGCATGGACACGACTCGCACCGCGCTATGGAGACGTTTCCCGGCCGGGTAAGTACGATGCGCGCCGCGAGCAGTCCGATCGACTCGCGCCGTCCGGCTCGAAAAAGCTGTCGGAGCCAAACTTTGGGGGTCCGCGTCGGATCCCCTGTACGCGTAGGCGCGCGAGTCGCACACAGGGGGGACCCATGGGTCCCCCCTACCTGTGCATGTACGCCGCGATGCGCATGGACGCGTACACGCTGTAGGGGGCGCCCTTGTCTGCCTCGCACCCATTCAGTCAATGGGAGCCCGCGTACGTGTTGTACGACCGGCTCCCATTGACTTCAATGGGTGTCCGACCGAATCGAGTCCGATTGCATGCGTGCGCATCGTACTCGTTCGGTCGGACTGCTAGGGTCCGATTCGGTCGGAATTCTCTCCGGGTCCGGCTCGGTCGGAGAGAATTCCGGCCCGAAACGGAATCGGCCCCAAAATGTGTGCGTTATTGTCCCCAAACCGGTTCGAACAAGGAGGGCAATGAGGTGACCCTCACCACCCCTCCAATGGACCAATTAGCGTGATTCTTGCCCCTAAAGATTGCAACTTTTAAGTGTAGAGAGCCAGAAAGTAAGGTATAAGAGAGTCTGCTCTTACGTTGTGAAAAAACTGCTCCTTCGTTTATTCTATCCTGATGCTGCGAGAGACTCTGTCATTTTGGACTAACGAAATTTGACTGGGGAAGGAACGAGACCGTTGCGGGAAGTTGCCCGGGAGGTGATTGCGTCCGAGGAGGTTAGCGGGACAGTCAGTCAGTTTTGGGAGTCCAACCTATGATCTGCGGTTTATCTTTCTTTCCTGATGAACCATTCTTGTCATCGCCTTATGGCCAAGGGTAATGAGTATTTCCCATTTATTTTTAACTTCTTACTTAAATGCTTACTGATATAATAAATGTATTTGCTTAAATGAACTTTAAAATTTTCTTAAAGAATTTCGATAAAACTATATGCTAACTCTAAATGAGTCTGTGGTTCTTTAAATAAAATTGTGATTTATAAATGCTAAAGGTTTTAATTGTGATTGAGCTGGTCTTAATCGCCATCAACTGATTCTACTAGTTGGTCCATCGACCGAACAGCGGAGTGCCTTGATGTTTAGAACCGACAGGATCCGAAGTTAATGTATATAATGTATAGGTTATAATTGTGTCATTTTAATAAGGTATCCCGCTTGTCCAGCAACTAATTTTTCCTTAGCGTTTGATCCAGAGAATCGAATGAATGTATGTATGCGGTGTTATGGGCCCCACCGACATAAGTTTTCAAGTGATCAGGGTTGTGTAGGTGTTTTTCTGGATTAGTGTCATAAGGAAAAATTTATATTAGCCGCGCTGGATCAGATTTCTTGGTAGCAGAGTTATGGTTACTATAGATTAGTTTGGTGATTATTGATTATTGATTTTTTCGTGTCTAACACTCTATGATGAGTTTGTATTATGTTATGTGTAAGTCGAAATTTTGAAGCTTCCGGGAAGTAGGAAGTGGACACGGGTGGCAAGAAAAGTCACACGGAAATGTGCATTGTCTGATTTCAAAATTGGTGATAACACAGGACTGTGTAATGTTAGGGAAATTTCATGTATGAATTGCATTTGAGAGAAATAGCAACAGGTTTTCTTGTGAAACTTTGGCCTTAATTCGCAGGAGCATTGTAGTCTCCACATGTGTTTTATCCCCAGAGAAACGGGTTTACCTCTTGCTTGAGAGAAGGGTAAGGTAGAGAGAAGTGCTACACTTATCGAACGAAACAGTATTCTTGTAAGTTAGAATAAACTATCTCTTTTGTTTAGAGAAGCAGACACTGGTAATGTGTTTTACGTTGTAACTAATCGATTTAGTTGAAAAAGAAAAGCTAAGAAAACTGCCGATAATTTTTGTAAAGGAGGGGTCAGTAGAAGCAGGAGTAGAACTGACGTCAACAAGAACCGCGCTGGGATTGGCCAGTTGTGGAAGAACGAAGAGTTTCCTGATTGGTGCGTTGGTGTGAGACGCGCTGGGATAGGTTAGTGTGAGAGTGACGTAAACGTTTTCTGATTGGTGCGTTGGTGTGAGACGCGCTGGGATAGGTCCGAATAGCCGAGCAGTAGAAAGAACCGATTGGTGAAGGATTGTGTGAATTGCTTCGGCAAAATAACAGTGAAAATGCCTTATTATAATGAATATGATAGAGAGAAACCGTCATGGTTTGCGAAGCTTAAAAACTTTTTTAAGAAGGATAAGAAGATTGTGACTAGGGAAGGAGAAGTACTTCCTCCGCCGAAAACGCCAGCATCTTATATGATGTTGAAATATGGCTATCATACTTGCATTTGGTTGGAAAATTGGGCGAAGTATACCAAAGATGATGGAGTATTGGCATTTCCAGAAAATGGTTTGTTTAGCACAGCGGTACTTCGAAATTTGAGAGAAAAGATGATGAAACTTGAACCGAGACCTAGACCGACGCAGTTCGAAGCCTTAGGTGAATGGGAAGATGAGATGTATGAAAGGGAAAGACACAGAGGTGCAAAGAATTATAGTTTAGTTCATGGAAGAGTATGGGGTTTGAATCATGAAGAAGGATGAGACAATGGTGGTATGCTAACATGACGGATGGTATGTTTCCTGTCAGAACAGTTGAAGAATTTACAGGGAAAAAGTGTACGGAGAAAAAGAAGCATGCAGTAACAGAGAGATATGGGTATGGAGTTAGTGACACAGAGGATGAGTTGCTGGAGGACATTTTAAATTAAAGACCCCCTCCATATCAACAGGATTCTGTGGTGGTGACACCAAATGCACCGCCAATGAGAACTGTAATAAATCAAAGTCCTGAACAAATGTCTGAAATAAATAGTCCTTTTAATAAACTAGAAACACCACAGACTGTGAAACATGATAATGGTAATGCAGCCGAATTAGCTGAAAAGATAAGAGAACTGACAAAGAATATGGAAGCTGTGACTGTGCCAGTAACCATAGGGCCAGTAATCCCAGTATTTGAAAACCAAAAGATAGATGAACACTCCTTAACAATTCCATTAAATTCAAGTATGCAAAAAGTAAGAGAAGGGATAATTCCAGAAAATAGAGAGAAAGAAGATTCTGTTGGTCCATTTAGGTCAAGTCCACCTGTAAATTTGACAATTAATGAGAGTCCGATAAATAAGATTCCTATAGGAGCCGAGTCAGCAACTGAAACTCCGGAGAGAAGTGTAAGTTGGGCAGAAGTAAATAAAACCCCTGTGGGTCCGACTGCAGAGGAATTAAATGATTGGGTGAGGAGCTTGCAGAAAAAGGATGCTGAACCACAACTTTTGGATGTGGTCAGATTAAAGATAGATATGGAAGAATTAATTCTAGGAAGTATTGGTACAGATCGATTGAAGTCCTATCAAGATGATGAATTAAAGTTTATGTGTAAAAGCGTCACTTGGAGAGCTAGGAACTTGCATGAAAAATTGGAAGAAACAGCGAACGAACTAGGAGTAGATTTTAGAAAAATTTGAGGATTGCAGAAACCATACAGGGTAGATTTTTGTGAAAAGGACATAGAAAATCTGAACACTTCAGGACGACTAACACAGATAAAAGAAGTGATTGTTTTATTGAGAAAATGGGGAGATGTAGACAAGTGGAGAAGTAGGTGGATAAGAAGAAAGGAGGGAACAACTGATAAAGCATCATTGGCTTTTCCAGTAAAAGAGAAAGAACTAACGGTAATAGAATGTCCAATGAGAGAAACTCCAGGAGGAAGTTATGTACATGTCCCATGGTCCAGACAAGATATATTGTCATTTACAAATGATTTTCCAAGATTGAGAGAGAAACGTGTAGAGTGGTATAAACAAGTAGAAAGGTTTGTAAAAGTTTCAAAAGTGTTGTGGGAAGATCTGGATGGATTGTTTGAGATTGTTGTTTCTGCAGATTTATGGACAGAGTGTAAAATTACAATTGACTGGCCGAAGGAAGAATATCCTAGAGATGCAAAAACAGGAGCCCCGGGTTCAGAAGTAATGAGAAAATATGAACAGGCAATCACGTTTCTGAAAAATAAAATCCCACCAAAAGAAACAGACTGGGTAAAGATTGATAGTACAACTCAGGAGAGTAAGGAATCTGTACATGCTTACTATGAGAGATTGCTTTTGGTCTTTAAACAGTATAGTGGATACGAGAATTTGAGTGAAAAGGACATGAGTCATTTTGTATATAGATTTGTGTATGGCTTGAGACCTGAGATAAGTGAAATGATTAAGCAGCTTATGTTATGTTGGCAGAATAGCACAGTAGATGAGGTACTACGGTATGCAAAATATTGCAGTGACGATATTGAGTGTAGACAGTGTAAGCTCAAGGAAAAGGCATTGTGGGCACAAGTAAAGGTTGCAGAAAAGCAAGAAGCTCAGTTGAATAGTCAGTCTAATGACGCAGGACAGACCAAGTCCAAACCGAATATTGGTAAGGGAAAAGGTCAGATGAGTATAGAAGAAGCTAAAAAGAAATGGCCATGTCATAATTGTGGAAAATTAGGGCACTGGAGAAACAAGTGTAAATTTCCTCCGAAAGTTAATACCGAAAATCAGTCATTGAATCCACAGGTGCAGAATGAGGTGAGTTACCAACAGCCGCAACAGCCGCAGGTAGTTACTCAACAGTGTCAGGTGCCGCAACCACCTCTTCCAAAGAGTATAAATCCTCAAAGATACAATACAGAGGCAGGATTCTACGGAGGAGAGCAGGTAACAAAATTACCGCGCGCAGCTGCAGTTTCGCAGTATTGGTTACGGCAGGATGGAGATGAATCAGATGAAAGCTTATGTCGGTGCCTAGGAGAGGAAGAAGAGTGCGTGCTTGGCGCAACTCTAGAGGTAGATCAGTCAGGTCCATTTGTGGATGGAAAAGTGAATGGTGTAAATGTTACTTTCCTTGTGGACACTGGTGCTACTCGTTCTACTGTCAGGTCAGTGGAAATTCCAAACCTTCTTCTCTCAGGAGAATCCATCCAAGTTGTAGGTGTTTCAAACAGGCAAATTAAAATCCCTCTTACAAAACCAATAGAGGTGGAAATTGGTTCATTCAAAGACATGCACCGTTTTGTGGTGTGTGATTGTAGTCCTGTAAATTTATTAGGACGCGATGTGCTTTGTAAAATGAATTGTACCATCTACTGTACTCCAGATGGTATTGCTTTCCAGACACCAGATGATGATGTTATGTATAAATTGACAATGAAAGAACTAGAACCAGGAATGTATGATACGTTTCCCGTGTTCGATGCAGAGAAAATCCATGCTGAATTGAAAGAAACAGTCAGGTCTGATGTATGGAATTTTACAGGTGCAGATATTGCACAAATGAGAGAAGTTGATCCTGTAAAAATTACTGTAAAAGAAGGAACGAATTACCCAAATACCCCGCAGTACAAATTGACGCCAGAAATTATTGAAGGAATAACACCTGTAATTAATAAGATGATTGAACAAGGAATTTTGAGAGAAATAATGAGCAATCCATGTAATTCTCCTATAATGGGATTGAAAAAGCCAAATAATACATATAGAACAGTACAAGATTTGAGAAAGGTAAACAAAATTGTTATTCCTTGCTGCCCAATTGTGCCAAACCCTGCAGTAATACTGTATCAAATTCCCAATGATGCAGAACGGTACACAGTTATTGATTTGTGCCATGCATTCTTTTCTATTCCATTGCACCCTGACAGCCAACCATTATTTGCGTTCCGGTTCGGAGAGCGTATTTTGGCATGGTGTCGAATTCCTCAAGGGTATACTGAAAGTCCTTCTATTTTTAATCAGATTCTAAAGAAATACTTAGTAGATTTGAAAATGCCTGAAAAATTTGTGATGGTCCAATATATTGATGACCTATTAATGGCATCAAAGACCAGAGAAGCATGTGTTACGGACAACATTGCTTTACTGAATCATTTGGCAGAAGGAGGACACAAGGTGTCCCCATCAAAACTGCAATTCTGTCAACAGGAAGTACAGTACCTAGGTCATAAGATTGAGAAAGGGATGCAAAAAGTGACAACAGAAAGAATAAGGATTATTAAAGGAATGAGAGCCCCAATGACACAAAGAGAGGTGAGAATGTTCCTTGGAATGGTTGGTTATTGCCGACAGTGGATAAGTGGATTTTCATTGACTGCAAAACCTTTACAGCGATTAACAAAGAGGGATGTCAAAGATCCGATTGCACTGGATGAGGAGGAAATGAAGGCTTTCGAGGAACTGAGAACAAGTTTGTGTGAGGCACCAGCATTGGGTATGCCTGATTATGAGAAAGAATTTGAGCTGTATTGTAGCGAGAGGGATGGATGTGCACTTTCAGTATTGGTACAGAGGCATGAAAGAATGAAACGACCAATAGCTTATTTTTCAGCTGTTCTTGATCCGGTAGCAAAAGTGTTGCCTGGATGTCTGAAAGCAGTAGCTGCTACTTGTGTGAGTCTGGAACAGAGTGAAGGCATTGTGATGGGATATCCTTTGAGAGTATATATCCCACATTCAGTTGAAATCCTTCTGACCCGAACAAAAACCCAATTCATGACACTTAGGGGCCGATTCCGATTCGGGCCGGAAATCTCTCCGACCGAGCCGGACCCGGAGAGATTTCCGACCGAATCGGACCCGTGCAGCCCGACCGAACGAGTACAATGCGCACGTATGCCATCGGACTCGAGTCGGTCGGACTCCCATTGAAGTCAATGGGAGCCTGTCGTACACCGCGTACGCGGGCTCCCATTGACTCAATGGGTGCGATGCGGACAAGGGCGCCCCCTACAGCGTGTACGCGGTGAAGCGATTCGCGCCCGTACACGCACAGGTAGGGGGACCCATGGGTCCCCCCTGTGTGCGACTCGCGCGCGGCGACGCGTACAGGGGGTCCGACACGGACCCCCAAAGTACAGCTCCGACAGCTCTTTCGAGCCGGAGTGCGCGGCTCGGTCGGACTGCTCGCGGCGCGCATCGTACTTACCCGGCCGGGGAACGTCTCCATTGCGCGGTGCGAGTCGTGTCCGTGCAAGTCGGTCGGTGCGGTTCGACCCGGGATCGAGTCGGTCGGAGCGGTCGGGACGCCCGGTCGAGTCGGTCGGCGAATACGCATCGTACTCGCTCGCCCGGATGCGCGTACGAATCGGTAGGGAAATAGGGCTCCGAATCGGATCCGGTTAAGCCAAATCCGATTCGGAGCCCTACCGGCCGAGATCGGAATCGGCCCCATAGTCGGCTGACTAGGTATGAAAAAGTGATCTTGGGTGCAGACAATGTAACCATTGTAAGATGCACGAGTGTGAATCCTTCCACCTCACTGCCAGATGCAGTAAATCCAGAGGTCAAAGATTACGTTGATCATAACTGGTTGAATGTGCTTGAGTTTTGCACAAAGCCCCACCCTGATATCAAGGATGAACCTTTAAAAGAGTCAGATTATGTGATGTTTGTGGACGGGTCATGCCTGAGGACAAATGAAGGAGTTTTAAGTGCTCTGTATGCTGTATGTACGGTGGCAACCATAATGGAAGCATCCTGTTTGAGAGGAATACGCTCAGCCCAAGTTGCTGAGCTGATTGCTCTGATTCGAGCATGCAAACTGGGAAAGAATTTCCGAATTACTGTGATCACGGATAGCCAGTATGGCTTCGGAGTGGTCCATGATTTTGGACAGATCTGGTCCCAGAGGGGATTCCTGACTTCCTCAGGGTCTCCTATTAGGAATGGTGAGTTTGTGAAGAAGTTGCTAAAGGCGATACAGCTGCCTAAACAGATTGCGGTGGTAAAATGCACTGCTCACAAAAATGGAACTGATTACATTGCAGTGGGTAACAAATTTGCTGATGAATTAGCTCAGTATTGTGCCAGGAATATGACCTCAATGAATCGGAGAAGGGAAAAAGAAAATGTTTCATGTCCCTTGCTGTTTACTAACCCAGTTGAAACATGGGATGAGGTGAAACAATTGCAGGAAGAGGCAGGTGATGAGGAAAAATACATTTTGATAAAATCAGGTTGCAGACGGAGAGAGGAAGATAAAGTTTGGGTTTACAGGGATGAAAGACCAGTTATGCCTGATAGCATGATCTCTAACATGGCACGGATGTACTATGGACAGGCCCACATAGGTAGGGATGCCATGATCAGACTTTTCAAACAGACCTGGTACAACCCAAAATTTAGGGCTATAGCTGAAAGTCTTTGCCAAAGATGCCTTATATGCCAACAGATAAATCCTGGAAGGAAGACAGTAGTGGGTTTGGGAACAATAGGACGTGAAGGAGGTCCTTTTACCAGAATGCAATTAGATTTTATTGAAATGCCCCCGAGTAACAGATTAAGGTATGTCCTGGTGGTCGTCTGTTTGTTTTCTCGTTGGGTGGAAGCCTATCCGACAAGAAGGAATGATGGAGTTACTGTAGCTAAGCTCCTGCTGAGAGAATTCATTCCTAGATATGGCTTTCCAGTAACGATAGAAACAGATAGAGGAACGCATTTCCAGAACGGAATTATCCAACTGATATGTGAAGCACTAGACATTAAACAAAAGCTGCATTGTGCCTACAGACCAGAGGCTTCTGGAGTGGTAGAGCAAGTAAATGGCACCATAAAGAATAGGTTGCGGAAAATGTGTTAAGCCACAGGACTCAAATGGCCCAATGCCTTACCATTGGTGCTGATGAGCATAATAAGCATACCTGACAGAAAAACAGGTCTGAGTCCTAATGAAATAATCATGGGACGAGCAATGAGACAAGCATATGTACCTGTCAACAAACTGCTGAATATAACTGATGATCTCATACTGGAGTAGTGCAAAGGATTGGCTGATGTGGTACATTCTGTGTTTCATCAGGTTGGGCCGGATGCGACCACTCTTGAAAGAAAACCAGATCATGATCTGAGTCCAGGAGACTGGGTCCGCATAAAAGTCCACAGAAGAAGAAATTGCTTGGTTCCACGCTGGGACAAGCCACATCAAGTGATTCTGGTGACAACGACTGCAGTTAAGTGTGCAGGTGTGAAAAATTGGATTCATGCCAGCCATACTATCAGAGTTCCAGATCCTGAAGCTCGACCTGTAAGTCGACATCTGGAAATATCAGATACCAGCTCGGCATCTGAAGCAGAGACTGAAACGATCAGAGTTCCAGATCCTGAAGCTTGACCTGTAAGTCGACATCTGGAAGAATCAGGTACCAGTTCGGCATCTGAAGCAGAAGCTGAAACAATCAGAGTTCCAGATCCTGAATATCGACATGTAAGTCGACATCTGGAAATATCAGATATCAGTTCGGCATCTGAAGCAGACCAACCCGAATGCAGTGAAAGACAAACAAAAGAATCCGAAAACAAAAGAACTGATATTGAAACAGGAGAAACTGAACCAATAGTCAGTGACGGTGAACAGCCAAGTACAAGCTTTGGGGAAATTCCTCCAGAAATTGTAGAGGTAACTCAGGAAAATTCAGATTCAGATAGAGAGGTTGAGAAAATTGCGGAAGAAACACGAGGAGGATTAGACTCAAAATTACAAGCGGAAGAAACACGAGGAGGATTAGACTCAGAAATACAAGCGGAAGAAACATGAGGAGGTTCAGATTCAGACAAAGAGACTGAGATCATAAAGTTCAAAGTTAGAGAAAGTGAAGTGAGATCTGAGACAGAATCTGAAGAAAGTGAAGAAGAAAGAAGGCAAAGAATAGGACCAAGAAAGAGAACTTGGAGACTGGAACGAGGAGAAAAGGAAAGTGAACTGAAAAGGCTGAGAAAAGGAGATAATTGGCCCAATGAAATTAAAAGACTGAGATATAAGCTAATAAATTTGAACAAAGACAATGCAGAACAAGTAAATGAAATAACAAGTCAGGAAAGACAAAGAAAACCAGATAAAAGACAATTGCAGAGACCCAAAAGAGTGAAAAGACCTAACTTGAAATACAAGTCACCTGAATGGGTATACATAGCACTGCCTGACATTAAAGAAGTGGATAGCAGTCACGAGAACCCAGACAAAGACTGTGAACAAGTGGCTGAGAGTGAACTGCGCCAATCCTGAAAGGCAAAGAAAGAAAACCGGACTAGACACACAAACTGATAAAGTCACAGAAAGAAAACCGGACTAGACACAAAAACTGATAAAGACAAAGAAATTTCTGAGAGACCGAAAGGTGCGCCAAAAGCAGTTGATCCCAGTAAACACTAAGGGGCCGATTCCGATCTCGGCCGGTAGGGCTCCGAATCGGATTCGGCTTAACCGGATCCGATTCGGAGCCTTATTTCCCGGCCGATTCGTACGCGCGTCCGGGCGAGTGAGTACGATGCGAAATTGCCGACCGACTCGTCCGGGCGTCCCGACCGCTCCGACCGACTCGTTCCCGGGTCTAACCACACCGACCGACTCGCTCGGACTCGACTCGCACCGCGCAATGGAGACGTCCCCTGGCCGGGTAAGCAGTCGGAGCCGTACTTTGGGGGTCCGTGTCGGACCCCCCTGTACGCGTAGCCGCGCGAGTCGCACACAGGGGGGACCCATGGGTCCCCCCTACCTGTGCGTGTACGGCGCGAGTCGCTTCGCCGCGTACACGCTGTAGGGGGCGCCCTTGTCCGCCTCGCACCCATTGAGTCAATGGGAGCCCGCGTACGCGTTGTACGACAGGCTCCCATTGACTTCAATGGGAGTCCGACCGAATCGAGTCCGATGGCATACGTGCGCATCGTACTCGTTCGGTCGGGCTGCACGGGTCCGATTCGGTCGGAAATCTCTCCGGGTCCGGCTCGGTCGGAGAGATTTCCGGCCAGAATCGGAATCGGCCCCTAAGTCATTTGAGGTGTGGAAACACATTTCTGTACATATAATTAGATAATATTTCAACATGGTAGACACTGAGAATAGAAGATCTAGATGTGGGTTTTTCCGTAGATGGTGTAAGATGTGTTTCTATTGTACAGGTTTTCTAATGCTTATTTGGTTCATTTTAGCAATAATAATTCCACTTAGATTAGTTGTAGAAAATACATCTGAAATCATGAATGACACGAATAGTGACAAGAAATCTAACATAAAGAACACTGCAACACTGGTAGATAGTACTGAATTTCATAGGGATAAGTCAATAACTGATTTCTCCAAGAATGTCTTTACAAAACTATTATATGAATATGTAGAGACAATGGATGTAAGAGATTGTTATGTCTGTATGCAGTTACCTGGGTCTGTAACAGAAAGTGTGAAGTATCATCACCTTCCTTTGACGTATGGAAGAACCTGTAGTGTTTTGGCTAGCTTATTTTACAAAACAGGTAAATTAGAGTATTACTATACTGACACAGATGCTGTTTTTCCTAAAGTTCCCGTAGTCCCTGAACTAAATAAGGTGAAATTTGCAAAGAGTTTTGGAGAATTTTTCTTAGAAACAAAAGAATTAACATTAGAATATGCATTTAGACATAATCTTACTTGTGGGTTAAGAAAGGAAGAAAAGGTTTTCTTAGACATGGTAGAAGACAGAAGGGTTAAGTTTCAAAGAAAGGCAACAGGAGAAAAGACAAAAACACCACCTTGAGCGTTTGAAGAAGGAAGTTATGACAAAGGCGAGACGAATGCAGCTATGGTTCTAGATTGGCCCCAACAGGGAAAATTGTGTATTAGTAGAGATAACACTCTGTATGATAACTATTTTGTGGGTTCTAGTGAGTGCCGAGATACATACAAAATTCTAGAGGGATAGGGATTCAAAGGAGGAAAAGATCCAGTATTCCCAGGGATCTATTATATTTGCGGAAATAGAGCCTATTATAGGTTGCCGGACCATTGGTACGGAACATGCTATCTAGGCCTGGTCTTTCCAAAGATTTTTCACGTGGAAAGAGGAACGAAAGGAATTCACGAGATAGGTAAACCATGAACCCGTAGGAGTAGGGAAAGCTTCTCAGAAATAATAGGCGACATTTTTGGAGCATTGATACCAGCAGTGGGTATATCTTTGAATGCATACAAGATTCGGAAGTTGTCTACAGTAGTAGATCGTTTATCAACGAATACTGCTGGAGGGTTCTTGATGGTAAATACCGAAATGGTTGCCATGAGAGCTATGGTAATGCAAAATCGACTTGCCCTTGACATTCTTTTGGCAAAAGAGGGTGGAGTCTGTGGAATGCTGAAGGTACAACATTGTTGTACTTACATTCCAGAAAAAAGTCAATATACAGAAGTATATAAAGAACATTACTGATTTGCATAAAGAAATTGCCCCACTGGAGGTTGAAGGTGCTTGGGAGAAACTTGGCAAGAGTTTTTCCTCAATGAAGAAATGGTTCATCGAAATAGGTAGTTCTCTTATTGGTAAGATACTAATTCCAGTGACCTTAGTAATAATGATAATATTAATATTGAGATTAGCATGTGTGTGTGTTAAAAGAAGAAAAGGACAAAATAAAGCAAAAAGAGAAAATGAGAAAAATAAAGAAAGAGAACGGGAGAAAGGAGTGATCGAATTGGGGGAGTTTATAGAGAACATGTACAAAAGGTCTAAAAGGCAAGATGAAAAGAACACGATTGTCTAAATTAACAAATGCAAGTGGACAAGAAACATGTATTTGATAAAAAAAATATTGTAGGATAGGTTTTAGTGGTGATGTTAAAAATCACCAAAGGGGGGAATTGATGGAGCAGGGGAAACAAAATATTTTTGTACCCCTTGGAAATTAATGACCCCATAATGATTAATGATACTAACTGTTTTGAAACGCATGAACTAATCAACAAAAGTACCTTTTTATTAAACATTTACACGTGGGAAATTGCTAGCATTGCAAAATCTAATTTATTTACAAATGTGAAGCAAAATAATATTAGTATTGTGATTTGGGTAGTAAATAGAGTAAAATGCATGATTTGTGCTGCGTAGTAAAATTGCACCGTGGCAAAAGAATGCAGGTGGTAAGTAATATGGCTTTAAATGTCGCTTCTGCTAGGTAATACCTAACACGGGTTTTTAGAATGGTGGGTGGTAAACAGAAAGGCTTATTTTCCATGTTTTAATTTCCGTTGTGTTTGTTCTTATATTAGTTTCGTTCGGGCCTGCTAGGCCATGCTTCAAAAATGGCCGCAGGGAAGGGCGAGATGGTGTGCGCTGAATAAAATGGCCCCCACGCATGGGCAGTGCAAAGGCTCCAGTCACGTGTATGTGGCCTGTGCTCGGAGTGAGAGATGTCACGGCCAATATGACCTGCAACGAGCATTGTGCCAAGAGTTCAGCATATATGCCTGGGAACGGATGGGAAAATCGAGCGACAGGGGATGAACTAATGTGTGACCATCAAAGATTGTTACAAAATGGATTAACAAATTGGACTACTTTTGGACACCGTGATCATGAGACTTAATGTGTGCGTTATTGTCCCCAAACCGGTTCGAACAAGGAGGGCAATGAGGTGACCCTCACCACCCCTCCAATGGACCAATTAGCGTGATTCTTGCCCCTAAAGATTGCAACTTTTAAGTGTAGAGAGCCAGAAAGTAGGGTATAAGAGAGTCTGCTCTTCCGTTGTGAAAAAACTGCTCCTTCGTTTATTCTATCCTGATGCTGCGAGAGACTCTGTCATTTTGGACTAACGAACTTTGACTGGGGAAGGAACGAGACCGTTGCGGGAAGTTGCCCGGGAGGTGATTGCATCCGAGGAGGTTAGCGGGACAGTCAGTCAGTTTTGGGAGTCCAACCTGTGATCTGCGGTTTATCTTTCTTTCCTGATGAACCATTCTTGTCATCGCCCTATGGCCAAGGGTAATGAGTATTTCCCATTTATTTTTAACTTCTTACTTAAATGCTTACTGATATAATAAATGTATTTGCTTAAATTAACTTTACAATTTTCTTAAAGAATTTCGATAAAACTATATGCTAACTCTAAATGAGTCTGTGGTTCTTTAAATAAAATTGTGATTTATAAATGCTAAAGGTTTTAGTTGTGATTGAGCTGCTCTTAATCGCCATCAACTGATTCTACTAGTTGGTCCACCGACCGAACAGCGGAGTGCCTTGATGTTTAGAACCGACAGGATCCGAAGTTAATGTATATAATGTATAGGTTATAATTCTGTCATTTTAATAAGATATCCCGCTTGTCCAGCAACTCATTTTTCCTTAGCGTTTGATCCAGAGAATTTAATGAATGTATGTATGCAGTGTTATGGGCCCCACCGACATAAGTTTTCAAGTGATCAGGGTTGTGTAGGTGTTTTTCTGGATTAGTGTCATAAGGAAAAATGTATATTAGCCGCGCTGGATCAGATTTAGCCCTATTAAATCTAGTTATAAAAGGGCAAGAGAGAAAGTGTCACCTTGGTATTCACCTAAGCTTCAGGAACTTAAGCAAACCTGTAAAAGACTGGAAAGGAAATGGAGGAAAGATTACAATGAATTAAGTAAACAGAAATACAGCGAGCCCATAACAATTTACCAAACTGAAATAAAAAAACAACAGCACTTTACTTCGAAGGAAAAATTTATTCCGTAGCTAACGGCCCCCGGGAAATCTTCCGCATCGCGAAGAATCTTCTGGAGCTTCCTCCTTCAGGGACATTACCTGATCCTACCCCAGTCCGCTGCAATGAACTTGCAGAATTTTTCCATAAAAAAATCCAAGACATATACAATTTATTTCCCCGCTCCCCCTGCCCCAGCAACCTTCACTCAAGAGATAACTCCCCATCTGTCATCGAACACCAACTGGAGGAACTTCCAATCATGAACTTGGACACTCTATCTGAAATTTTCTCCCAGGTAAAATCTGGCTCTCCTCTCGAACCAGCACCTCTCCACTCTCTACGTAAGGCAGAGGAAGTAATACTCCCAGCTATACTGGAAGTGTTAAATTTGTCTATCTCCACTGGCCAAGTCCCTCCATCCTGGAAACATGCCATGGTGAGAGCACAGCTAAAAATACCAAGCTTAAATCCTGAGGTTCTAGGTAACTATCGTCCCATCTCGCTTCTCCCTGGGATGAGCAAGATCTTAGAAAAATATGTTAATATGATCCTTTCCGAGTTCTTAGAAACCCACAACCTATTGCACGACTCCCAGTCTGGATTCCAGCCACAATCAATCAATCAATCAATCAATCAGGGAATTGTAAGCGTGCTACTCACCCATGAGGGTCTCAAGGTTCTGAGGGGGGGGGTCCGCAGATCTGTTTAGCCGAAGAGCCAGGTCTTGAGGGTCTTCCTGAAGGTGTTCAGGGAAGGGGCGCGTTGTTGTGTAGGTATTTCTAGGCGTGAGTGAGGATTTTGAAAGTGACTCTTTTCTCCACGGGGAGCCAGTGGAGACTTCGTAGGTGTTGGCTGATGTGTTCGTGTCGGGGATGCCGAGGACGAGTCTGGCGGCGGTGTTCTGTATTGTCTGGAGTTTGCGGAGTAGGGACTTGTTGATGCCGGCATAGAGTGCGTTTCCATAGTCCAGTCTGCTGGTGATGAGTCGTGGGTGACTGTCTTCCTTGACTCAGGGGGGATCCACTTGAAGGTCTTGCGGAGGATGGGGAGGGTGTTGAAGCAGCTGGAGGTGACGGCGTTGACCTGTTGGTTCATGGTGAGTGTTGAGTCGAGTACGATGCCGAGGTTCTTGGCATGGTCAGCGGGGGTAGGTGGGCTTCTGAGGGCAGTCGGCCACCAGGTGCTGTCCCATGCAGAAGGGATGGTACAGAGGACGAGGACTTCTGTCTTCTCGGCATTGAGCTTCAGGCAGCTGTTGGTCATCCAGACTGCGACGTCTTGCATTCCTTTCTGGAAGTTGAGTTTGGCAGTGGTGGGATCTTTAGTGAGGGAGAGGATGAGCTTGGTGTTGTCGGCGTAGGATACGATGTTGAGGCCGTGTTGTCGGACGATGGCTGTGAGGGGGGCCATGTAGATGTTGAAGAGGGTGGGGCTCAGTGATGAACCCTGTGGGACTCCGCAGGTGATTTTTGTGGGGTCGTAGAGGAAGGGTGGGAGTCTGATCCTTTGGCTTCTTCCGGTGAGGAATGAATGATCCAGTCCAGGGCTGTTCCTTGTATGCCTGTGTCGTGTAGTCTGGTGACTAGTGTGCGGTGGGAGACGTTGTCGAAGGCCGCTGATAGGTCGAGTAGGATGAGGGCTGCGGAGTGGCCTTGGTCCTGGAGGGTGCGGATGTCGTCTGTGGCGGTGAGTAGGGCGGTCTCTGTGCTGTGGTTGCTTCGGAATCCGGATTGGGACGGGTCGAGGACGGCGTTCTCTTCAATGAATCGTGTCAGTTTCCTGTTGACTGTTTTCTCTGCAACTTTGGCTGCGAAGGGGAGGAGCGAGATGGGCCGATAGTTCTTGAGGTCAGTGGGGTCAGCTGTGGGCTTCTTGAGTAGGGGTCTGAATTCTGTGCACTTCCAGTCGTCTGGGAAGGTGCCTGTTTTGAAGGTGGTGTTGATGGTGCATTGTAGTTCAGGTGCGATGGCGGCTGCAGCTCTGTGGTAGATGTGAGGGGGGCAGGGGTCGGTGGGGGCCCCCGAGTGGATGCTTTTCATGGTCGAGGCAGTGTCTTCGGCCGTGATCGGTGTCCAGTTGGAGATGGTGGTCTGGCTGGTGTTTCGGGGGGGCGGGGGCCGTCTGTTGCGCCTGGTGGATGGTCGATGAAGTTGTCGTAGAGGTTTTTGATCTTGAGGTGGAAATAGGTTCCAAGCTTGTCGCAGAGGTCTTGGGATGGGGTGATGTCTGTGGCTTCGCTGCGTGTGTTGGTGAATTCTTGAATGACACTGAAAAGTTCCTTGGAGTTGGTGGAGTTGGCCAGGATTTTGTTGTGGATGAAGTTCCTCTTGGTGGCTCTGATCTGGTTGTGGTAGTCCATCATGGCGTCTTTGTAGGTGGTGTGGTTTTCAGTTGTCTTGGTGTTTCTCCAGTTCTTCTCCAGGCGTCTGCAGGTGCGTCTGGCTTCTTGGAGAGCGGTGGTGAACCAGGCGGCTTTCCTGGGGTGATGTCTGTCGGGGTTGCATAGCGGGGCGAGCTCATCTGTGCAGTTGGAGATCCAGGTGTGGAGTTCTCTGGCTGCGTCGTTTGCGTCGGGTGCCCAGGTGTGGTTGTCTCGGGTGAGGGTGGAGTTAAGTTGCTCGTCGGTAACCTTGCTCCAGTTCCTTCGAGGTGGGCGTGGGTCTGGTTTGGGTTCCTTGGGTTTGTTGATGGCGAAGTGTACACAGTGGTGGTCAGTCCATGGCCGCTGCATTGTGTGGCTGAATTGGACGCTGTTTCCTGCCGCGAAGATGGGGTCGAGGGTGTGAACTGCTCTGTGGGTCGGTGTGTTGACGAGTTGTTTAAGTCCGATGCTGGCGAGGTTGTAATGAAGGATAGTGGAGTTGGGGTCGCTGGGGTTGTCGAGGTGGAAGTTCAGGTCTCCAATGAGTATGTAGTTTGTTGAGGCGATGGCGTGGGGTGCGATGAAGTCGGTGATGGTGGTGGTGGTGGTGAAGGGTGTTCGGGGGCCGGGGGTCTGTAGATGAGGGTTCCTTGGAGTGTGGCTTTGGGGGTGGTCTGGATCTAGAAGTGCAGGTGTTCGGCGGAGGGGAAGGTTTTGCTGGAGGTGGTGAGGCAGAGGGTGCTCTTGTGGGCGATGTCGAGGCCCCCTCCTGGGTGGTTGGGGCGGTCGTTCCTCTGGATCTTGTATCCATCTGGGATGGCGGTGCTGATGTCGGGGGCGGAGGATGCGTTGGTCCAGGTCTCTGTGAAGAAGGCGATGTCGGGCGAGAGAGAGTCGAGTAGGTTCCAGATTTTCATGGTGTGTTTGTGTACGGAGCGTACGCTGAGGAGGATGCATTTTAGGGTGTCGCCAGTGCTGGCGTTGGCAGTGTTGGAAGTCGGGGTGGCGGTGAGGGTCTGGTGGCAGTGGAGGCAGGAGAACTGGCCGTGGGTCGTGTTCGGCGAGGCCTGTTGGCATTCTCTAAGTCTTTCAGGGTTGAGTGCGAGGAGGGTGGTGGTGTTGTAGCGATGGGTAGTGGGAGGTCCAGGATTCCTGGCGCTGGCTGCGGTCGGGTTGCGGACTGGCGCAGACGGGCTTGCCTTTGGCGCGCCGGCGGCGTGACCGCGCAGCGGCCGCCATTAACTAGGGGAGGTGGGAGGGAGGAGAGGCTGGGAGGCGGGAGCGGGGGAATTCCGGGCAGGAATTCCGGGGGGGAATTCCAGGGGGGAGGGGCCGCAGGGGCAGCAGCGGCGAAAGGAACAGGCAGGCACGAGAAAATAAAAACAGTGGTGGAATTAGAGCAAGACACAGATGGGCACAATAACAGTGGCACAACAGGGAAAAATTAAGAAACAAAAAAAAACGGCTGATAAAGGTTACAGTGATTGCAGGCAGTCTGGTCCCACTTGGAGCGGACAGCAGCCTCGAACCTCCCAAGGAGGGGGGTCGGGGTCTGGAGGCAAGAGATGGCACAGCGGAGCTGCAGGGAGAGAGTGGACCTAGACCGAGGGTCGGAGGTCTTACTTGCGCGACCGTGCAGCGGCCGCCATTAAGTAGGGGAGGTGGGAGGGAGGAGAGGCTGGGAGGCGGGAGCGGGGGAATTCTGGGGGGGGAGTTCCGGGGGGGAAGTCCGGGGGGGGAGGGGCCGCAGGGGCAGCAGCGGCGAAAGGCGAAAGGAACAGGCAGGCACGAGAAAATAAAAACAGTGGTGGAATTAGAGCAAGACACAAATGGGCACAATAACAGTGGCACAACAGGGAAAAATTAAGAAAAAAAAAAACGGCTGAGAAAGGTTACGTTGGTTGCAGGCAGTCTGGTCCCACTTGGAGCGGGCAGCAGGAGCGGGCAGCAGCCTCAAACCTCACAAGGAGGAGGTCGGGGTCTGGAGGCATGAGACGGCACAGCGGAGCTGCAGGGAGAGAGTGGACCTAGACCTAGTCCACAACACAGTACGGAAACTGCCCTTCTTGCAGTAGTCGAGGAATCCAAGAAAATTCTCGACCAAGGAGGAGCTGTTGCTATTATACTCCTCGAACTGAGCTCCGCTTCGATACTGTCAACTATGACATCCTTCTTAACAGACTAAGAAATGTCGGAGTCTCAGGTGGGGTCATCACCTGGCTTCAGTCCTTCTTAGACGGCAGATCATTCCAGGTTTTTAAAGGAGGTAACACCTCCAAGAGCCCGTCGCTCAGCTGCGGAGTGCCTCAAGGCTCTTCACTGAGTCCCACATTGTTTAATGTATACATGAGACCTCTCGCTGAGGTTGTCCTGCCATCTGGTATTAACATCGTCACATATGCTGATGACACGCAACTGGTGGTTGCCCTAAACCACTCCCAGTACCTTCCTTCTGACCTGGAATCCTGCCTAGAGAAGGTAGCCAAATGGATGGAATACTCCTGTCTTAAGCTCAATGGAGATAAAACTGAGCTAATGGTCATGGGCAACCCCTCTGTCTCCAATCTTGGACTGGCCTGGCCAAACTGTCTCAGCCCTCCTCCGGCCCCTAATTCCAAGATTAAAAGTTTAGGTGTTTGGCTGTACAGGTCTTTCAAATTCGACCACCAAGCAGTGAAACTGGCAGCAACCTGATATGGCATTCTCAGACTGCTTCGGAAAATCCTACCTCTCCTTCCCATGTCAGCAAGGAGAGTCATGGTCCAGACGCTAATTCTTTCCTGCCTGGATTACAGGAATTCCTTCTACCTCGGTGCCTCGAAGTCTACGATACGAAAACTCCAAGTCGTACAGAACTGTGCAGCCAGGTTGCTGCTTACTATTCCCAAAGCTCAGTTTGCTAAGCCAGCTCTGAAGACGCTACATTGGCTGCCAATTAACAAAAGAATAAAATTCAAATCTCTGTTTATAGCCCACATGACCCTTTAGGGGAAAGGACCCACAATCAATCAATCTCTCATCACCTTCTATCACCCTAGGAGATGCCTTAGTTCAGATAACCTATTCTTAGCATCAGTCCCTAAAACAAAAAGGGCTAGATGTGGAGGCCGTTCCTTCTCATATAACACCGCCAGACTATGGAACACCCTTCCTCCACATCTTCGCTCAGTGACCCACCATCTCTCCTTCCGGAGGCTCCTGAAAACCTGGCTGTTTCAGAACGCGGCCCGATAACCATCTCGCCTGCTGCTCTGCCTGACACTGCTAGCACTGGGATGCCTCCGGGTAGCTATGCGCTTTACAAATGTTGAATAATAATAATAACAATAAGGACATGGTGACTATCAGTACATGTCTGGATGGGGTTGACAATTGTCTGGATGCCATCAAAGCCCAGAATCAGCATTTCCAGGACTGGGACCGTGACATTGATATTCTTCACCGGAGAGTGACATTACCTGGAGAACAGGGTGAGAAGGGACAATTTCAGGATTTATTGAGTCCAGGAGGGCAAGGAACAGTTGAACATAATCGCCTACCTAACATCCAGGCTCCCAGATCTCCTCCACCTGCACCTCCCGGAACCTCTTGAGCTCCGGCGGGTGCACTGAATCCTATCCCACCATGCCTCTGACATTAACTCTCCCTGTCCAATCATCACATGTGTTCAGTGTTAGCAGCACACCTGGGCAATTATCCATGCATCCCACCATGTCTCAGACCCTCTGCTCCTAGGTGGTAACAGGATCTCATTTGCAGCAGATTATTCAGCAGCTACTAATTCCAGATGCAGGAGGTTCCTAGCACTCCGCCCCAGGCTGAAGTACCGAGCTCCGGCTAAGATGAAGATCACTTATGAGGGGTAGACCCTGGAGATCCTGGATCCAGGTGAATTGGAAGCTTTCCTGAACTCTCTAGAGAACTCTCCAATGGACATGGCATCATCGGCCCCCAAGGACTACACTCCATGGAATGAATTCCCATTTCTGCAAGCCCCCTCACCACCAAACTCGGCATTCGTGTATGAGCGGGATGACCAGGAGAGAGTCCGTCAGGACCAGACTCTATCAAGTGGTGGAGGAACTCCCTAAAAGGACAGAGACAGAGACATATCAAGGTCTACACTGAAGCACCCGAACATGCAGGAGGATGAGGGCGCAGGAGACTGATTGTATTATTTCTGTGCTGGCAATTGAGCTCCCTATCTGCTATGTGTCTCTCTGCAGTCGCTTATAAACTGGCCCAATCTGTTGCCCTGGACACTGGAGATATCTTAATCTGCACGCGTGAACTGGCAGAGGGCACACAGAGCATTGTTTCTAATCTTCCTCTTCGTATGATGTGATGCCTATTTAGCTTGGTTATTTCTGTTGCACTCCATCATAGTGGGCTCGGTCTATACCCCCATAGCCAACAAGATTCACTTCTTGGTCCACCTCTTGCGGTATCTGCAGGAGTTTGCAAGTACCCCTGTCCTTCTGGAATGTGGTCCCGGGCCCGAAGCTGGACCAGACGGGGCGGCCTGACGTCCAACATGGCCGTGACAGTGCACTGCTCAGAGACCTTCTTGCTGATCATGCTCTCTGCGATGTCTGGCGCCTTCTTCACCCATTGGAGAGGAACTAGACTTTCCTCTCTTGTACCTATGGGACTTCGTTCCTGATTGACTATTTCCTACTTCAAGGGAGCCTTCTCTCACATGTGATGAGTTGCGACATTTTGGAAGAGGGCATCGCTGACCACTGCCAGGTTCACCTTGCCTTGGATTTGGGGAGTCACGCACACTCCTACTCTGGTGGAGGGTAAAGCACAGCTTCGCAACCACCTCTGTACCTACTTCTTGGACAATGAAAACTCTGTGGGTTCTCACAGAGTCCACTGGGCAGTGTGTAAGGCCACTCTGTGAGGACAATTGATGCAGGATTCCGTGTTAGCGAAGCACAAGACCCATTCAGAGCTTCAGGCCCTGGAGGCCAAGGTACACTCATTCACAACCTGCTACATGGAGGCTCCCACCCAGGCCAAGCAGATCCAACGGGAATGGGCAAAGATTCAGTTGAACTCCTTCTTTACAAAAGCAGCAAAGAAGGCACTGGTGAAACTTTGCTGGCATCGCTACAAACATGAGGAGAAGGCCATGAAGCTCCTTGCTGCCCAATTGCGGCAGAGGGATCTCAGCTTGTCAAACCTGTGATCTGTGACGCCACCGATTTCCTTCTGGTGTACCCCTGGGGCGTTGTGGAGTACCTTGGGGAGTATTCCACGCCCTTTACTCACCCAAACTGGGTGCCAGTCTTAATCAGATTGAACGCTTTTTTGTCCCTTTATGTCTCTTGATCCTGACCGATGAGCGACGGGCGTTCCCTGAGGGAGTGTTCACAGAGGAGGAGGTGGCAGAGGCCTTTCAGTGCTCTCCAGCTGTAGGTACCCGGGAGAGAGTGGGTTTCCAGGTGAATTATATAGGATCGGTTGCGAAATCCTAGTACCCCATCTCAACAAGGCCTTAAAAAATGTGATAGATGAAAAAAATCGCAGTGAGCAATATCCAATAACACAATTATCACACTTCTCCCCAAACGCGTGGACGCTGAACATACAGGAACACTTACGAGGTTTTTCATTTACGGGCATCATGATGCCCTGGGAATTCCCAATTCATCCGGTGCAATAAGCTGGTGAAAATACACTGACTGTCGTGGAAAAAGGAATTAGATGATACTGTTTTTTAAGCCCTGACGAAGTTCCAACGGTTGGAACGAAACGCGTTGGCTGAGCTGTATGTGCTAATGAAAAAAGAAAAAAGAATAAGTACAAATAAAGGTTTTGAAACTACAAGAGTGTTTGGACTTCATTACCTGGCGCACCCCCATTTGCTTCATCAGTTAAGGATCTGGAACCCAGAGGCACCACACAACGGCTGGTGCTGGAGAGTCAGTGCGCAGGACTTGATACTAATGAAACTAGCGTGAGGTTCAGATCTATAAGTCCCCATTTGGGTTTTCTCTTATAGAATCACACTTCTCCCCAAAGACAACAAGGACCCTTTTGACTGCACGAGCTATTGCCTGATCTCCCTCATAAATGTGGACCTTAAATTGAGGGCCAAGATCCTGACGATGAGGTTGGGAATAGTGGTCCCACAATTGATCCACGACTCCCAGGTGGGTTATGTCCCTGGATATAGCTCCTGCAACCATATGCGGAACTCTCCTGTTTCGTGTTAAAGACAACCCAGCAGAGATGCTGGCTCTCTCCCTGGATGCTGAAAAGGCATTTGACATAGTCAAATGGCCCTACCTTTTTTTAGATAACATCCTGCATGGGTTTGGGAGATGAATTCAACCAGAGGGTCTTCCTTCTGTATGATTCTCCTTCAGCTGAAGTGTCTTGTGGATGCTTTCTATTAAAGTCATTCTAGGTTGGCTCCGGTACTCGACAGGGCTGCCCCCCTGTCTCTTTTCCTTTTCTTCTTGGAAATTGAACCCCTGGCTGCTGCAATCCGTGGATCATCTGGGGTACAGGGGATCCCCACAGAAGCCAGAGTGACCAAGATCCTGCTCTATGCAGATGATGGCCTGCATTTTCTTACTCAACCATGATCTTTGATAGCCGCAGCCATGTCCACCATCAAGGATTTCTTGGAGCTCTTGGGTTATAGAGTTAACTGGGTGAAAAATAAAGCCATTCTGCTGTCGGGGACCACCACTCCTGTGTGTATTCATGGATACCACATGACATGGGTGCCGATTGGGCTACGGTATTTGCGGATACGGGTCAATAGAGGCCTCACTCGTATGGTGGAGGACAATCTCCTCCTGCTTCTGGAATGTACATCGAGAGGGGAGAACAAGGGAACCCTACTCACAGCGGAACCAGGGTAGCTAATTATGACAAGAAAACAATGGTTCCTGTGGAATAGTATATATCTATAATTATACTAGTGCGCAATCGCGATAGAAGGGTTATGTTGATGTCATAGAAAGAGGGACCAGACACACTAAGGGTTTCGTTGTACACATACGTTTGTATTATTCACACAATATATATCAATCAATTATACAAAAAGTAAAGCATTTGTGAAGAGGTGTCCCAAGTGTAGCATGAACCTAACAGTTAAGTGACACAATGTGACAATATTTACAAGATTTCAGGTATTGTTTCACCGAAAACGACCATAATTGAAATTTTCTCAAGATATGCAGCAACTTTATACAATAATAAGTGCTGTGACAATGGTTCGTTTTCATCAAAATTGTCGACGGCGTTTCGACCCTCTCTAAGATGTGGGGTCTCATCAGGACCTATGATACTGGGAACATCTGGGGAAAGAGTGAGAATAGTGTAAGATAATTACGGGGACCTAATAGCATTGCACTAGTAGTGGATCAGGGTAATGAAAATACCTGGATTGTTGACCGCACAGTACAGGTGAGGAAATAGTGCCAACCGTGAGTGAAGTAAAAAGAAGAATACTCACAGGGAGACCCAGCCGGGTTCTGTGGTGTAAAGGAAAAGAAGAGTAGTTAGGGGTTAAGGAGAAAAAAGGCGGGGGGCTCCTCTGGTAATCAGCCACACGTGGATAAGTGGGCACTTACCCCTGTAAAGGGTGTAAACTGGCGATCACGATGAGGAAGCGAGATGTAGGTCTAGGTCTGGGGCGGAACTCTGTAGAAAAGGAGGGATAAGGGGAGCATATTGTCGTGCTATGTACATGGCAATATTTTTTCAAATAGTCCCATCTTAATTTGTCTCTTTTGGGACGGGGCAAATGGTGAAAATGATTGTGTCCCCTTGCTTCTAGTACATCTTTGGTATGATACCTCTCTGGGGGCCCAAAACACAGCTTGACTGTATCGAAACTGACATATAATCCTATGTTTGGAGTGGGCAAAAACTGCGCATCCGGCTGCCAGACTTTGGGTGGACACACCAGCCAGAGGCCTGCGGTTGCCCCATCTCAACTCATATTACTTGACCTACCACCTTTCCAGGTTGCACCCCACCTGCACTTTGATTGGGATGCACCATTTTGGGTGTGCTTGGAACGCCACCTTCTTGAGCCTGCAACAGTACTTTTGCTCCCATACCTCTCAACTAAGGATCCAAGAGTGGCCTCACACCTGATTCTGGCAGCGACTTCATGAGTCTGGTGGGCAGCCCAATGACTACTGGAAGTGGCCCCCTACTTACATCGGTGAGCCCATCTCTGGCACAACTCGGTGCTTTGTATAGGTGGGCACTCCTTCCATTGGACGGCTTGGAGGAGCCACTGCCTAAGCTGCCTCAACCATGTCCTCAATGGTGGCAGACTTAAATCCTTCGATCAATTTCACACTGAATTTGGGCTTTGTTCAGAGGAAACCTGCCATTACCGGCAGCTATCCCATTGCCTCAGAGCAATAGGCGTCCCCCCGCTAAGGACTAGCCACAATCCCCCGTACTACAGTATTTACGGGCCTTTGGCCAGTACAAGGGACTGGTATCCAGGCTCTACATGACTCTTATTAAGGGCCGACACTCTCTACCATCCCTCTTGGCCACCAGGCTCCTTTGACAACCTCTCCTGGGGAAAGCATACTCCCCAGAAGACTGGGACTCTCTGCTCTTGGGTCCTTCAAGACCACTGCCTGAAATTCCTCTACTTTAAGATATTGCAGGACTGGTACAGGACCCCACAGTAGCTCCATAAACCCAAGCTCTTACCTCATGGCTTATACTGGTGGTGCTCCGCCGCCCACTGTGATCTGCTCCGTGTCCTGTGGTCCTGCCCAGCTATAGCCCCATACTGGTGCCACATTTGGAGGCACCTCTGAGAGTACAGGACTATCCGGATTACTCCTTCGTCCCGCCTGGCGCTGCTCCATGATTTCCCAGACCTCCCCAGTGTGACCTCTCATAACCACCGCTAGCTAGCCATGTCCCTTGCGATGGACGAACTCTGCATAGTATGTCACTGGCGGCAGCATTCCCTTCCCCTATAGACTGAATGGCTCCTTGAATTATATCACATAGCAGGATATGAGAAACTCACATATACTATGAATAACCAATTACATATCTTTGAGGTGATCTGGAGCCTTTTCATGTCTGGAGTGCTGGATTCTTTCTCCCAAGTCCCACCCCAGCCCGAGGCACACTGACACTGTGTGCTGAGCCCCTTACATTTTGCTCCAGATGACATCTACTGATTCATGGGCACTGTTTGCGCCCCTGCTGGCATTCAGTCACATCTGTCCCTCGTCATGTCCACATCCTACTTCTCTGCCTTCCTCCGTTCCCCTTACTTTCCCACTACTTCTTCTCCCCATTAGTGCTGCCTCATATACACAATAGGCTCTACGTGCTGTAACCAATTCCATTCAACCCGAGGATGTGGTCACACTTCACCTTTGATGGTTGGAGGCGTGCAGAGGCATTCATCCTGTGTTGTGTATGTACACCGTCTTCCCTGTGCTGTGTATGTACACCGTCATCTCATGCTACCCTCATCTTGAGCACCAATGTCTTTCCTCTATTCCCCCCGTTTCCTTACCCTCAAATCTGTACCATGTAGGGTGGCACTGCGTCATTTTCTTGTTGGAAAACAAAATCTTTTCAAATGCAGCATTAGTAATTCGTCATTTACGACTAGATTCGCCCTAAAACTCATTAGTACTCAAAAATAATTTGCCACCCAAAATTGTGCATTTAGAAAAAAGCTTCCAGATACGACTAAAAGAACCATTTTTTAAAATGTTTCTTGTTCGTCATGATCCCTAAGACCAGGGACAGAGATGACCGTACCAGGATTATCAAAGGGAATGCGGGAGCAAAGCTGCTACAGGTGGCTACAAGTGGATGTCCTTATTTGGCATCCATGAAGAACTGATATGCAGGCTTTAGGGTGGTACGGTGCAGCTGCACCTGGCGCTGACCTCAAGAGAGGCGACGTGTTCAGAAATAACTTTTGGTTTTAAAAAAACCTGCCTGGATCCTTGTCTCCTGCAATTTTTAGCCAACAATAAAAATGTTCAAATGCCTGCTGGAAAGACCGTGTACATGCAGCTCACTGAACAGTAATCTTCATTGGTTTGTGTAACATTTCCTACAGACTGATTTAATCACATAAGATTCATTGCCTCTGTATAAAGTGTGTGTGATGTAAAGCGCTCTGACACCCTAGGAATGGTATGAGTAGCGCTATAAAACAAAAGAAATGCATGTGAGAGAAGGGCTTTGGAGAGATGAGTGGCACTAGTGGAAGGTGGGAGTCAGTGACTCTGTGGAGATGAAATCACTGAAGGAAGGGACGCCAAAAAGATTGTTGCACCAGACTTCTCTAACTCTAAAGCTGGCCCTACTATGTCAGATGCATTGATAAACTTTCAGCATAAAACATTTATGATAGCTATAAAAATGTACAGGCCATGTCTACTATTCACTTATGAGGGAGCAATGTATATGGTAGGAACAGCAGGAGGGTTAATTATACAACAGGGACTCTCTTTTATCGTGTACAAAGGTGCAAGGTGGTGACTCCCAGAGAGAACAGAGGCACCATCAAAGAAGGCAGATATCTTAAATACTTCAGGGACTCCCGATCAGGAACACTCGTCAGCACTGAAGCATATTCGTGCCATGGTACACGGCATGAAGACATGACAAAGTGTACACGTTTGTTGAAATAAGCGCTTGTATCAGTAACCCACAGAAATGACATAGGGGCATATTTTCAAGGGCATCGCGCCACCGGAACGTAACTTTTTTCGATGTCCCACTGTCGCAATGCCCTGATCCATATTTATAAAGCGGCGCTAAGCCATTTTGAGTAGCTTAATGCTGCCTTGTAAATACAGCCCCTTTTCATGCATCACTTTGTGTGAAAAGGACGTACAATAGGTGTTGCTGTGAGCGTTTCCATGCAACACCCATTGCATTTTGACGCTGCCCCAGGTTTACAAGAATATGCAAATCTGAGGCAGCGACAAAAAGGAATGCCGCTGAAAAGCCGGCGTTAGAGTGGCGCAACAAGGAGAAACACTTTTATTTCTCCTCGTTATTTGCTCTTTCTGCTCATCTGCTCTGGCGCTAGGCAGCTATTTTTAGTGCCGACGCAAGGGAAAACACAGGGTTGAGCCGTATTCTTGTGAATACGGCCCATCCCTGCGTTTTTGAAATGACGCAGCGCGGCACTGCAAAATTGTCCTCCCCACATGGCAAGATGGTTTTTCATCCTTGACCGATTCGTGTTATTATGACTTGTATACCTCTGAATTTTGATTGCTTTCCATTTCTGCGCTCACTTGCTTCCACACCTTCATATGTGTTACCCGTCGATTTTACCTTTTCACAAGAAGTAGCGTGACATGGAATACAATACTGGAAATATTGCTGGGATTTGTTTTGCTTTTTTGAAACATACACAACATATATTTGAATGTTATTTTTAATTTCTTTATTATAGGCTACATTTACCTATGCTTTGTACTTTAGAATTCTTAAAATACAACTGGTAAAGATTTTTATAAACAGCAATTCCTCTCTAATAAGTTTGCTTCTGATGGAAGAATAACTATATGTGTCCCATCTGCCTGCTCATCCGACTGGCCTGTTCCAGCAAAAGTAAGCACGTTCTTATTAAATAAAAAATCAAAATTGGTATGGCGGCAAACTTGAAATCACTGGGGGGGAAGGTGGCAGCGCCAAAATCCATGTCCAATTCTACACTTGGCTGCTTCCTACTGCGAGCTGCAAAGGCTATCGACAAGGAGATTGAGGTTGCCGAACGGCGGCTATCAGTGGGAGGAGGCTCGGTCGGTCCCACCACCGACACACTGGCTGTGGCGGACGTCCTGGTAGCACAATTGACTGACACTGGCAAAAACGATCCCGCACCCATGAGTAATACTGTGGTTCTTTCACCTGCTCAACAGCCCTCTTCAACACCTTTAACTTCACCAGTGCGTGATATGGTTGGGAAAAGGAGGCAAAAAGTCAAATATATGGAGCCTATAAGGTGCACACGGACCAGATCAAGGAAAAAACTCCAGGACATAAGTCCAGAAGCACCGGCAGAACCTCCACAAGGACCAGCCAATATGAACGGCTCTAATTTGTTTTTACCAACCCAAATTGAGGTTATCCCGCAGCAATTGACTGTGGCGTTAACATCCTTTTTAGAAGAGACGATTACTAAGAAATTTCTTCCAATCTTAGTCAGACTTGAGAAACTGGAGTCTACTGTGGTAATAATGCACTCTATGGTTAGGGACTTAATTTCAGGGGCTGGGGCAAAACCCAAATCGTTGGATGGGGGCCTTGTTCAAAGGGGATCCTAAACCAAGAAGAGGGGTCATCTGCCACACGTAATGACCAATTACCTTGCCCTGCGAGTAATGGCGCTACTAGAAATTCCTCTAGCGTAGTTGTACAGAAGTACCAAGGGCCTGCTTGCATTAGACATCTGGCAAATACAGGCATGCCCCCGAGCAAAATTAGGTCAGGTCCACCTTCCGTAGCCACTGCTGGGAATAATGTATGTACAAACCAACAAACATCTCCACCACTGCCCCGCAAAAATGTCCCTTCTAATCGAGATGACAAGGTGACCCTACATCTCCCACCAGAGTGCTGTCCCTATGTAGCCATTCTCACCAATGTTCCCACCCTGCAGGAAAACCAAATTGAATCACAGTCCCAGTTAAAGAATAAAGCCTGTCATTGGCTTTTTCAGAACACAAATTTTTTCAATTCAGACTTTCACGATATTTTATTTGTGAGACGAGTTAGCTGGGTTGGCCCGTTATGCAAGTCCCTACCTGGCGATTGCATTGTTATAAGCTGTAGATCCCCAAATATTGCTAGTCGGTTGCTGGGCTGGGGGTCTTACCCAATAAACCAGAGGCTGGGCAAAGCGATCGCCATCTTACCACTTGGGTTCTTCTACAGGCATCTTGAAAACAGAGGGAGGAACACTCAGGCCACCAAACTGGCTAGTACAACGCCCCCTATACATCTGGAGGACCCCCCTCTGGAAATCAGAAATAGGTATCTTCCCCTGAGCAATCTAGATTCCCAGGACTGACTATCTAGAGTATCCTTATATTTATTAGCATTCCCTGAAGATACATTTGCTATGCAGTCTGATGCTATACCTAAGCCATACACTAGCAGCGATCCTGTCTTAAGTGATCCAGCAACTAATAGTACGCATCTTTTCTCCCAACTAGAGCCAGAGGGAGCCACTAACACTATAGGACATATACAGGAATCCCTACTTGATCTCCAGGATTTGAAAATCCTACCTTGGAATGTAGCTGGTATAAAGTCCAAGATAACTGACCCCGACTGGTGTAAACTAGTGGATGACTTTCATATTTGCCTACTGCAGGAAACCTGGGCAGTAGGGCGTGTCCATAGGGTAGGCTACACTACTTATAGTATTGAAGCCAAACAGCCTCCAGTTGGACGCCCAGCGGGAGGCCTTTTAATCTGGGTTAAAAATTCACTAGCTTGCAAAATCAAGGGTTTATACCTCGGCTCAGAGGAAATACTTGGGCTACAATTATCTTTTGGCAAGAGGAATGTGCAAGTTAGATTATTTAATATCTATAACCGGTTTAATAACCCCCATAGACTTTCAGGGACAATAACAACGTTGACTAACTACCTTGATTCAGCCATGCGGAATCACCGACTGATAATTGCTGGAGATTTTAATACAACTTTTGAACCGGTTGACTTTATACAGGATCTTATCTCAGACGGGGATAAAGCCAGGGGGATTGCAAAACTTCAGATACCACCCATTAAGAAACCCACTAGGGTGGGACAACAGGTTTTATCACTCACTATTGCATTTGGGGTCAGAGCCTGCAATGGGCGAACTGACTCTGACAAAGGAGCATGTCACACATTTAAGAGGGGGGCATCTAAGACCCGGATCGACTATATTCTTGTCGATCTTGATCTGTGGTCCAGTGTCAAAGATATGGCTGTATTAACCCGGGAAGATAGTGATCATAACGCTCTGGCTCTCACGCTGACTGGTTTAGCTTTATTGTACAGGCACCCCAGGTATGAGACTACCTCGGTTATTACTAATAATAATAATAAAAGAGTCAAATGGCCCCTGATTTTAGCCGATCCAACCGCACTCCTTAAAATATATTCTGAGGTGGAGCAGACTCTCATAGATGTGAGTATCTCTACCACTGAGACTGAGGATATTATGACCACTTTTTTTAAATTGACTACAAACATAAGACCTCTCTTTTATAAACAATGTAATCGACCAAAGCGGAAAACAGCCCCTTGGTTCAACGATGCCTGTAAAAAAGCCAGGGATGACTTAATTGACGCGGTGAAACTGAAATCTCCCATAGACGTAAAAAACAGCAAGAAGCAATACAAACTGGCACAAAATAAGGCAAAAAGGGACTGGGAGTCTGAAAAATGGAGCATGCTTTTAGAAGCCGCGAAACAAAAGAATACTCAACTTTTTTGGCACCTTTTGTCAAAGGGGTCACCAAATCTGGAAATGGAAACAGAATTCCATATACAGCCCCACGTGTGGGAGGAATATTTTGGGCAATTATTTGCAGGCCAGGGGCTCCCATCCGACCCAGACACACATATGAATTTTCTTGACCTAGTAACATCTGATGAAGATAACATCACAGTAGACGAAACTATTTTGGCCATAAACTCGTTGCAGAGTGGGAAAGCCCCAGGCCTCGACAAGCTACCGGGAGACTTGTACAAAGCAGAACCCATTATATGGGGTCCTTTGCTCCAAAACGTTTATAACACCATCTTGTCCGGGGGAGCAATCCCGGAAACCTGGCGGGGCGCCGAAATTATTCCCATCCACAAAAAGGGTGATAAAGGGTCGCCTGGAAATTATAGGCCAATCAGCCTAATAGATGTCTCCCAAAAATTTTGTTGTAAAATCATTTTGACCAGAATCTAAAATTGGATCGAGGAAAATAATGTTTTGTTCAATTTACAGGCAGGATTTAGGGCTGCCACAAGTACTACCGACCAAGTTTTTAGATTCCTCCTGTTAATATGGAAAGAAGTTACCATCAGAGGAGGCCACTTGTATGTAGTATTTGTGGACCTAAAGACTGTCTTTGACTCTATTGATCGGTCTCAACTTTGGCTAGCACTGAGTGATTTAGGGCTACCACCTTACTTACTTAGAATCCTGATTCAGCTACATCATGGCACTTATGCCAATGTCAGGTGGAATTCCGATGGCAGCCTGACCAATGACATTTCAGTGCAGAAAGGCGTTCGCCAAGGTTGCGTCCTTGCCCCGACATTATTTACCCTCTACATCAATGGTCTAATAGGAGAACTCTATAATCGTGGTGGCGATCCCCCGAAACTGGCTGGCAGTGTAGTGCCTTGTCTGCTTTTCGCAGACAACACACTACTTATTGCCAGAACACCTCGAGGAATCCAAAACCTCTTGAATAAATTTGCTAAAGCCTGCAAAGAAAAGGGCTTAGAAATAAACTGCTCCAAAACCAAATAAATGATCTTTAATCCCTACAAATCCAACAAGGGCAAACTCGTGCTGGGCTCGTAAATTTTGGAGCAGGTTAAGTCCTTTGATTATTTGGGCGTCCGTATCAGCGATAGGCTGGTATGGACACCGCAGCTAGAAAAGAGTACACTGACCCTTCAGCATGTCGATTGCGCCATAGTATGTAGGGCTAGGGCGTCCCCCTACCAGCCAATTTCCCCTATTTTAGAACTTCATAGGGCAAAAGGTCTAGGAGCGGCTCTATACGGGGCTGAGTTATGGGGGCTGGAAAATCTGACGGACCTAACCCTCGCCGAAAACAAATTCATCAGAGCCATTATGAACCTGCCAGTGAACACACCCCTCCTGCCGTTAAGACTTGATCTTGGCCTAAAACCTATAGACCACTTCGCTATTCTCAGGACACTTTTGTTCTGGATAAGGGTATGGACAAGCAACACACAGGTCCCGTTGAAGGAGGCCATGGGCGAGCTGACCGCCCTGCACAAGCAAACAGGTCGCATTAAGTGGTTTAGCAAGATCAAGGCCTGGTTTTTAAAAATAGGGTTGGGGCAGCTCTGGGAGGAACCTGCGTCCATTACTAAATCTATGGTCCCCCTTGTTAAAAAAAGGTTCTGGGAACTAATGGACTCGGAAAGAGTGGAACGTACTGCACATGGCACTTTAACCGCGAGGTTTTTAAATTTTAAAGGAGGTTTTGGCTTTGAAATGTTTCTGGATGATATTGAACCACCCCAGGCACGAGCTCTGTACACTCAATTTAGATACGGAGCTCTTCCTCTAAATGCAAGAAGAAGTACATGGGGAAATGTGTCCGTTAATCCATTGTGCCCTTCATGCCATACTCATCCTGAGACCCTTGAGCACTTCCTCTTTTGTTGCCCCTTCTATGCTGACCTCAGGAAAACCTGGATAGCTCCTGTCTGTCGCATTTTATCTTTTAATTGTCCCTCGGAAGCCACACGTATTTTTAGATCAGATACAACAAGTTGGCTAGTGTTTGCTATTTCAAGATTCCTGCTGCTTGCCTGGTTGAAGAGGTCAAAAATGGGTAAATCTGTCTCCAAACATTAGACTTGTCAATTCAGCCTAACTTGGCCCTATGGTATGATTTCGAGTACCGTGTCTCCATACTGGATGAATTATGAATTTGTTTTATCTTACTGAACATTTTTAATGAACATTTTTGTATGCAATTTTAACTGTTTTTATTCTGATGTACTGTTCTTATGATGTGAATGATCATATTTTTGATCGAATAAAGATATATATATATATAAGTTCACTTAAATTCTTATTTCTAATTAGTGATGGGATTCCATCTAAACACCTAGTGACGTTTGCAAAACGTTGACGTTCCAGTGCGAGTTTCCAGTATTAATCAAAGTATTTACTTTTCTTCGAAGCTGCACCCTTAGCTCGGAAACAGGCAAACTACAGCCTCCCTAAACCAATATTTTCCTTTTCAATTCCTGTAAATCTGTTCATTATTAACGTTTGATCCCTTCTCCATTCGGTATAAATAAATTTTGGACCCAAGGAACGTGTTTCACTCAGCTGGAGAGAGATTTCTACACTACAAGTCAGCAGTCAGGTATGTGTTTCTATGTGATGATTATTTCTGTCAGATATTTTTTACTTTTACCTTAGCTCTTCAATGTTGTACCAGTGACACAACTGCTACTTGCCACTATGGACCCTGACCCATGTGGGGAGTGGTGTTATTGGTTTGTTCCCCCGCACAATGGATGCCTTTTGGTGCACCTACGTGGCACAAGGTTAATAAAAGGTACGCCTGAGCAGGCGGGGTCAGGGAGAACACCAGTGCAACGCTGCTAATTACACCTACGCCTCTGAGTTCAATTCTTTTCAGCCCACAACGTGTGGTTATAATTACTGCTTGCCCACCTATAACAGCAGTGCTGGTGCGACAGCTGTGCGCCAACACAACAAACTGGCGACAAGGGTGCTCACCTGAGCTCCCAGAGCAGCGCGTTACTGGAGTCTCATACGCAGCGGCGGTGTCCTTGTGAGACTTGTACGGTGCTCGTGCTGCGCGAGCTTACCGAGACGCAGCACCATCGGTGAGTGCTCCCCCGCTGAGCCCCCAAGACCAGTGCCGATGTGCTGCATGTGTGCAGCCTCCCATATGACCCGTGAAGACGGCCCGCTCTGCTGCAACGTTTCATGTGCGGAGGATAATGTGTCTTGGCCCAGCCCAGTGGCAGAAAGATTGTGAGTTTCCTCATTCGGCAGTGACTACTGCCTGGTTCTGTGCGACACAATACTGGCAACGAAAGGCTGTTCAACACAGTGCCATTTAGAAAGCCTGCAAGAACAGTAAAAGGGGTAAAGAGAAGAGCCACGCGCCAGCCAGGTCTGTGCATGCAAGGGAGTCTAGGACACTGCTCACACCAGCTCACACTTATAGCTGGGAGCCCCCCAAGGTGGAGTAGGTGAAAGGAAGAGCCATGCTCTCAAGCCAAGCCAGTGCATGTGAGGGGGACTGGCACACTGTTCTCACTAGCCCACATCTGTAAATGAGAGCCACTCCCAGTGATAACCAGCAACAAGTTCCTCACAGCGTTCCTAAGATGAAAGTGGACCTGTTTCGCCCCGCAGCCAACATTCCCCAACTTGGTTACCATATCAACACCCTTACGTACGGACCAACCCCACACGTGCCATGTCAAACATTCCTCCCATTGAACCTTTCGTGATAGAAGGGGCACCATCAGCGCAAGTGCCCAGACAGAAAGACTAGGTAGAGAGAGTGGAGCTTTAGTTTAAGCCACAGATATGGAAAAAGAAAGAAAGTGAGCCCTAATACTCCACTTAGGAGGAAACACTGTCCACAGAATCTCGAAGACAATTTTAGAAGCCACTCCTAAAACACATGCCACGCTCATAGCAGCGCTCAATTCTTACTTCGAACTGATGGCGAATCAGGACTGTGAGCTGTTCATTTTTCGCCAGCCCAGACAACACACAGAAGAGTCCATTGGCACCTTCTACACCCCTCTAAAGGAACTGGCAAGAACATGCAGGTTTGCGATGAGGGCCGAAGAAATACGAGATTGAAGGCTGTGCATTAGCAAAGCTTCGCGAGCGTCTCCTGCAAGTGCCAGGGAAGTCCTTAGCAGACATCTTAAGCATGGGTCGGACCAAAGAGCTCTCTAAAACACTTGCATCCCACATGGAGGCAGTCTTACAGAAATCAGTAAAGACAGAACCAGCTAATGCGATAGCGACAACATCGACCCAGGGTAAGCCCAGGAAAACAACAGTGATAGTGCGAACCTGTGGATACTGTTGCCGGCATACACATCGGCCCCAAGAGTGCCCCGCTAAAGGTGAGAAGTGTGCAGAGTGTGGAAAATACAATCATTTCATAAAAGTCTATCGATCAAGCAAAGAGAAGGCGACTAAGGCCCGAGTTCATGCAGTAGCAGAAGAGCGTAACAGCAACATGGATGATGACGATGACAATGAACACACTGTCCACTCAGTGTTCATGATAGGCACAGCCTCACAAGTACCCCACACTTTACCACAGTATCAAATATATCTGGGGATTCATCCAATATTAGCCACGGTGGACACAGGGGCGTCCATTATCCTAGTGCCGGCAGAAACATATCAAACAATCCAGCGTGGGAAGCCCTACAAAAAACAACAATCAAAGTGTTCTCATATGGAGAGGACAAACCCCTAAGAATTCAGGGAAAGTTTTGGACACCATTTATGCACGTATCCCAGTCCATAAACTTCAAGGAGGAAGGCAGGGGTGTGAAATTGGGATGCCTCACTGCCGAACACTAGGCAGAGTCACGGTTGCCTTCGGAGTCCATCAAGAAGGGGTGACACACTTCTTAGCTGAGTTTCCAGAGGTATTTGAAGGCATTGATTTTTTGAAGGGAAAGGAGATGAAATTGAACATTGATCAGCCAGTACAGCCTGTAGCCCTGTGTCACAGACAGATCGCTTTTCACCTGAGAGCCCAGGTAGAAAAAGAATTGGAAAAGCTAGAAGCTGCTGGAATCATAGAAAAAGTATCCGGGCCCACCCCTTTGGGGTCACCTATAGTGATGACTCGGAAAGCCGAAGCAACCTGGTGAGGTACTCATATGCATGGATATTCCAATAACGTCTCAGCTTCTGTATGTAGAGATACAACGGCACTCCTCAGTGAGTTTCTGTTTCTTTATTAATATACATAGGAATGTTGTCATTGCATTTCAATTGCTCCTGGCAACCTTGTTCATGACAATGTGATCCATCTGTATAGATATGAGAATCCCCAATGAGGCAATAAAAAGAGAACATCACCTCACACCAACGACTGACAATCTAATAGGAGAGCTAAGTGGCACCTGCTGGTACTCCAAAGTAGATCTACAATCTGGCTACCATCAGCTCACACTGGCCCAAGAGTCACGCTACATTACAAACTTTTCCACCCATGTATGCCTGCGGCATTACAACAAATAAACTTTGCCATTTCAGGCGCCGCCGAGGTGTTTCAAAACACCATACAGGGGCTACTGGTAGGCCTGTCTGGAATAGTGAATGTCAGTGATGACACCCTATATATGCCAAATCTGTAGCGGAACACAACACCAGGCTGCGGAGTGTACTTCAGTGAGTACGAGACGGCGGCCTAACCCTTCAGAGAAGCAAGTGTGAATTCCTTAAACAGTGACTGAACTTCTTTGGATATACCTTCTCAGCCAATGGAGTGGCTTCCTACCCTGACATGGTATGAGCTATCAAGGAGTTTGCACCACCATCCACAGTATCAGAAGTCCGGAGTTTCTTGGGCATGACCAACTAATGTGGCTGATTTATCAAAGACCTTACTACCTTGATGCAATCCCTCTGAGAACTCACCAAGTTAGCCGTCCCCTGGAGCTGGAGTGAAGCACAAGAACGTGCCTTCCAAGCCACAAAGGAGGTTGTTGGACCTGATACTCGTCAGATAGCGTTACCTGAATGTTTTTTGCTTTTTTGCCTGGATTTTGCTGATTCTCTTATGTGGTCTCTGGCACTTTCCCACAGTAAATACCGTGTGAACGTGTGTCGTCCATCCTACCCATGATGGGAAGTGGAGCTGATTCGATATTCTGAAACATGGGCCGATCTGCCGTTGCAGACCGGTGGGTACGCATTGGCATCTATTGTGATTAAACTCATGAGCAGCTTGCAATTGTAGGCCGCTGCATGTGCACACCTGCACCTATGGTTCCTGTGATTGCGTGTGCCACCTTCCATCGCAGGCTAGTGCATGCGCACTGACATGCGCATTCATTAAACCTGTGTTCAATCTGCTGTGCAGACTCGGGCAGGTGCACTTGCGCTCCTGGTCCTGGGGACTATGTGTCCAACCTACCAAAGCAGGCATGTGTGCGCAATAGCATACATGTGCCCAGGTAGTGAGGAATACCTGTGTGTGTTTTCACTACCTATGAGGCCTGCCCTTCCCATGTGTTAATGTGGGGAAGTGGTTGACATTATTTCATGCTGCAATAGTGGATTGCATCGGAGCAACCTCATAATGTTTCCTATCAATGGATTCACACTGCCAGACTCTTTCCATTGGTAAAGGGGGATTTGGCATAACTCGCTTAGAAATGCCACTTATAGAATATGGACATTTCTGTGGTCCAAAAGTCTCAGGGATCATGGTGCCTGGCTCCAGTAGACACCAGGGGTCAGGGGGTGAGCACATCTGTGCATTCTCCAAGCTACATCCATAAACCATGGCATCCCAAGGGAACGGCAGACCTCTGCCGAATGGAATAGCTTGAAGATAGAGGTTTTGACACTTAGCGGCTAGGGGTTGGATCATGGCCCCACTAAAGATTAAGATCTGCATTCCACTGCCCCATGGCAGACAGGCCTACAATTTAGGGTGACATCTGTGGTTCAACAGGAAACCCCATAAACCACACCTAACTTTAAAGACACACAACAGTATTGAGTATGGCTCAGTATTAAGAGCATCGTGAAAACAAAGAAAAAGACAAGGTAGAGAAGAAGAGTAAGGATTTGAAAACAAAAGTATTGTTGCAGCAAGTTGCTAGAGGGTCTGGAAGGGGACGTGGTGGCGGTCCGACTCAAATGGGCCTAGGTGTTGGTAGAGGTAGTGCACCTTTGGGGTTAAACCAGTGTGCCTACTGTAAAAAGGAGGGACACTGGCGGAGTGAGTGCCCAGATTTGTTACAAAAGCTTGCAGTTCCTGGAGGTCGAGGTTCGCGAGGAAGAGGCCGTTATGATGCTAATAGGGAAGAAGGGCAAGTGGGTGTGTCTTCAGGGGATTGTTCTGATTCGAATTATTTTGATGATCCCCGGAGACGACAATACTATCATGATGATTATGCTACGGACGATGCTGCGGGAGTGTTGTATGGCTAGGACAGCCAAGGGCAGGGTAAGGGTCCTGTCCAAATTACTGTAGATCAGTGTGGTCCTTAAGTCACAGCAGAGTTGCATGGCTCTGTACAGAAAGTTTTGGTGGACACAGGTGCAATGAATAGCTCTGTTTCACATAAACTGGTTCCTGGGGCAACTCTGTCTGGCCGTAATAATGGTTCAGTAGGCTTTTCAGGCGTGCCAGTTGTGAGCCCCATTTCCACACCCCTTGCTTTAACATTGGGTCCTTTTACTGTGGACTCTCCATTTTTGTTGACGTCTAATTGTGGCGAGAATTTGATGGGATTGGATTTGTTGAAAAAGTTACATGCTACCTTTTCCTGTTCCACAGATGGTGTTTATATGACTATTGGACAAAGATGCACCCCTTCCAGTTGAATTTAAAGACGTACCATCCTCATTGTGGGCAAAAGGGGATACAGATGTAGGGCCGCTACCAATACGACCAGTTTCTATAAAAGTTAAGGAGAATTCTGTGCTCCCTCGTATTCCTCAGTATAAGATATCACAGGTAGGAGAACAGGCACTGATGCAGATTATACAGGACCTGATAAAATCAGGGGTGGTTGAGGAGACAGCAGGAAACATATGCAATAGCCCTATACTCCCTGTTCTTAAAAAGGCACCGTTAGGTTCTCCTGATACCCACGCTCATGTCTATCATTTTGTAATTGACCTCCGGGAGGTCAATAAAGTAGTTGTTCCACAGTTCCCGGTGGTGCCAGACATCACTGTTCTTTTAACGATGGTTCCTTCCACAGCTCAGTTCTTTTCTGTAATTGATTTAAAGAATGCTTTCTTTAGTATTCCTATTCACTCCGACAGCAGGCACCTTTTCGGTTTTGCCATAGCTGGAAGCAGTTTCCAATTCTGCAGGGCTCCTCAAGGGTATACTGAAAGTCCTAATATTTATAGTCAGGCTTTAAAAAGTCAATTGGATTCTCTCTCTCTTCCTGCAGGTAATGTATTATTGCAATTTGTGGATGACCTCCTGATCGCCTCCGATACTGAACAGGGTTGTAGGGAGGCTACCGTTATCTTGTTGAAACATTTGGCGGGTGCGGGGCATCAAGTGTTCCTTTCCAAATTCCAATATTGTCAACAGCAGGTCACCTACTTAGGTCACCTGCTGTCGAAGGAGGGTAGGAGGTTAACACCCGAACGAGTTGATGCCATAGTTAAGATGCCTGTCCCTGTGACACAGAGAGATGTGCGTGCTTTCATTGGCATCACCTCGTATTGTCGTCACTGGATTCCTGCTTATTCTTTACTAATACAGCCTTTACTTCATTTGATTACTAAAGATGTGCATGAACCTTTACCTTGGACGCATGAATGCCAGCATGCTTTTGAACAATTAAAGATTGCGCTTTGCTCTGCACCTGTGCTTGGTACGCCTGACTATCAGAAGCCTTTCGTACTGTACGTATACGAGACGGCTGGGTGTGCGCTTTCGGTGTTAACACAAGCCTTTGGAGGTAAGCGGAGGCCATGTGCTTATTTTTCTGCCACACTTGACCCTGTCGCCAGAGCTCTCCCGAGTTGTTTAAGAGCCACGGCAGCTGCTGCAGTCTCTATTCGACAGTCGGCAGGGCTCGTCCTCAATCATGATCTCACAGTAATGGTACCCCATGCTGTGGATATACTTTTGAACAAGACAAAGACGCAGCACCTTACCAGTGCTCGTCTTACTGGATATGAGTTAACGTTATTTGCACCACATATTGTCATCAAACAATGTGCCAGTCTGAATCCAGCCATGTTACTGCCCCTTCCTTCAGACGAAAAGGACCAAGACGTCCATGATTGTTTGTTTCGTACTGAAGAAGAGACGAAGGGACGGGTAGACTTGACTGATGTTCCTTTATCCGACCCGCAAAGGGAACTATATGTCGATGGCTCTTGTTTCAAATTGTCAGATGGCACCACTACAGCAGCGTATGCTATTACTACGCTACGCACTATAGTTGAGACAGTGCGCGTTCCCTACCAATCTGCTCAGGCTGCGGAGCTCATAGCTCTTTTGCGCGCATGCGAATTAAGCGAAGGACTGGCTGTCAATATTTATACTGACAGTCAGTACGCCTTTGGGGTGGCCCATATTTTTGGATGCCTCTGGGCAGAGAGAGGATTTTTGACTCCACATGGGACCAAGATACAGCATGGTCCATTGATAGAAAGACTTTTGACAGCTTTAACCCTTCCTAAACGATTGGCAATAGTGAAATGTAGTGCCCATAAAGCAATCACTGACAATGTAGGGAGAGGAAATGCCTTTGCAGATCAAACAGCAAAAGAGACAGCTAGATCAAAGATGACGAAAAGGTTTGTGGCAGGCCCTGCTAGATGGGTACCGGATGTTACCATGTTTGAAAATGCACTGGATAGCATCAGGGAAATACAGTCTGAAGCGACACTTGAAGAGTTGGCTGTATGGCAGGAAAGTACAGGGCGGTTGGATAATGAAGGGTGCTGGACTGACAAAGGGGTGAAGCAAAGATGGATGTTACCTAATGCATATGTTTTTCCTGTAGTTAGCATGGCACATGGCCCAGCTCATATTAGCGTGAAGGGAATTTGTAAAGTATTAGATCCAGTATGGCAGAATGACAATATTTCGAAGGTTGCTGCCCACCTTGTAAGGCACTGTATTATATGTATGAGACACAATCCTGGCAAAGTTACCCCTACACCTTCTGGAAATTTTTCACCACCTTCTTTTCCCTTCGAGGTGCATCAGATGGATTATATAGAGATGCAACGGGTTAACAATTTGAAATATGTATTGGTAGTGGTTTGCACATTTAGCAAATGAGTTGAGGCTTACCCAACAAAGGAAAATACAGCCATGGCCACGGCGAAGGCTCTTCTAAAAGAGTTCTTCCCACACTACGGCTTGCCCCGCTTGATCTGGAGTGATAAGGGCAGTCACTTCAACGCCAAATTGATTCAATTGGTGTGTGAAGGTCTGCACATTAAACAGAAATTTCATGCAGGGAATCATCCTCAATCAGTGGGCCTGGTTGAAAAATACAATGGCACCGTTAAGTTAAAATTGGCTAAGATAACAGAAAGTACCGGGTTACAGTGGCCAGATGCATTACTCCTTGCCCTATTATCTACTAGAATGACTGCACACACTAGGATAGGGCTATCCCCATATGAGGTGGTTTTTGGACGACCTGCGAATGTGTGGGGCATTCCTAGACCCAAGAAATACTCCGAGATAAAGCACCCTTTGTTGATTGATTATCTGTATGACCTTACTAAAAGTCTACGTTCTGTTCATCAACAGATACACGAGATGCTGCCTCCAGCACCAGAAGGACCTTGGGCACCTTATACAGCCCGGGGAGTACGTTATGATCAAGAACTTTCAGGGAAAGAACTGTTTGGAACACCAGTGGAAAGGACCCTTCTTGGTCCTCCTTACGATGAGGACGGCAGTGAGAGTGGAAGGTCGGAAACACTGGATCCACTCTACGCACTGCCGACGGGTTCCGCTCCCCCTCCCTTATGATCGTTGGGTACAAGAAGGAATAGGGGACCATGAAACAGAGCATGTTCCCCGTTTCGTGCCTTTTTCTGATGCTCAGCTGACTTGGGCCAACACTGAAGACGAGAGTGAGGCCATTTTGACTGAAGCAGTTCCAATAGAAATTAAAATTGCACAGGGTTCCTCCTTGCCTGATCAACAGGAACCTGAGCCTCGCTCTCTGACACCTGAATTTCAAATCCTGTTGCAAGATGAAACAGTTCCTGGAGTAAAAAGGTACCATTTGCGTCCTCGACGGAAGGATAGTGCACCAAAGGATTAGTGAAGTATAGCAGGGATGGACTTCATGGAAAAATATTAGCAACATGATTCCTTTGATTGGGTGTTTCTTTCAGTTAGGATCAGAATAATTGGTGCACTGTCAGTGACACTGGACAGGATAAGCGGAGGGTGTTTTCCCTGGGGGGGAAGAGTACCCTATCCTGAGGTTCGTGCACATTTGCAGACGAGTTGCAGCAGTGTGACTCCACCTACCCGTGCGTCATAGCACCAACGAGGATTGAACAATAGAAGCCTGCCAGGGAGGCTTGTAACGGACCCTGATACATTTCTTTTCCTTGTTTTTGATTTTATATATTTTTTTGGATGTCCTTCCACCGTGGGTTCCATTCAGTAGTCTTTTTCTGAAACTTCTCATTGTAGTAAATAAAGTTGTCATGTATCCTTTTGGTAGGCCGATGGGGGATGAAGAACAGCCATTAGAATTTGTCGTTTTCCCCAGACTATTCTGGATAAGACAGCGTAGGATACATTTCCTTTTGCTTGCTATTTTGTTAATTATCATATTTGGTGGGATTCTCTGGGTATTAGATCATGCAAGTGATTCATCTGTTTCTAGTAATAATGTTTTTTCCACACCAAGACGAAAACGAATGCTCTCTAATAATGTTTTCCTAGACACGCATAAAAGATTTTTTGGTAATGGTGTTGCTTGTTATCCTACAGACTCTGTTACCAGCTTATGGACTGCTTATTATCTGTCTTTAATAAATTATACATATTAAAAGCCGACAAATTTCGTTGAGGTAAAAGAGGAATTCGGCTTCGGTTACCCAGGGCCATGTTTATATCATCATCAGCCCACAGGAATAGGGTACCCCGGTTGTGACAATAATACCTATTGTGATAATTTTTATTTTGAAGAGCAAAACATAACATTAGTAGGCTGGCATTACAAACAAGTGATAGTCCCCCGGAAAGCTGGTTATTATCCTGCTTGTTGCCCCATTCTAAATAGTACTGACTCTATTTTGTACATCAATTGCTCCGGAGTAATTATGTCTAAACAGACTTTTCCTTTAACCCCTTCCGTGCTCGCGTCGGCCAACGGCCGTCGCGAGCACTACCTCCCCAGTGCTGCGAACGACCATTGGCCGACATAGCCCCGCCCACTCCGTGGAACGCCCGCACCACGGCGGAATTGCCGCCGCGGTAAACGGGTTAAAGAGTGTGAGGGGTTCTACAACTGTTGTCGGTAATTCTCGTTATGCAGCTGTGGATTATGACAGACCAATATATGCTCACCCTGGATTCTTTTTCCTCACAAACGGAACATATTCAAATGTTCATAATGGCACCAATCATGTAGCCCTTGGTATGGTGCTACCTCTAGGAGTTCCTTGCAGATATATTTATAGACAGATAAAATGGGTAAAAAGAACACTTACGAAAGAATTTTGTGAAGGAGTAACAGAAATAGAAATAAATAATTACAGTAATGGCATCACTTTTGGTTATATTCTGTCTGCTATTTTCACTTTAGGGGGCATGGCTATGAGTAGGACAGAAAAGGCCAGGGAATATTTCGGCTGTAAATTACAGATATTGTCCAATACTACTGTGGCAGCATTGCGTGACATCACCATTCAATTAGAGAGCATGAGAATATTTTCTGAACAGACTAGATATGAAGTTGATTTTATTTTAGCTAAAAACGGTGGTGCATGCTCAGTAATAGGAGATCAGTGTGTAGTAGGTATCACTAATATGGAGAAAAATATTATCAAACATATTTTAGACATTATAGAAAATGTTCAAGGCATGCAGAGTGGTAATTGGAGCTGGTCCCTGTTTGGAGGTTGGGGTTGGATTTTAGAGAAGATAATATATTTTATAGCTATCCTGATCTGCTGTTGTGTTTTGATTCAATGCCTTCCCTTATGTTGCTCCTATTGTACCGCCTATTTAACTCCTAAAAAATTGTCAATCCGTGACACCAATACAAAGATCATGCTCCAACAGGAGGTCGATCATCTGATGAATATGGATGGCGAGATTTTTGGTTCTTCACCTTCTATTGTTGAGTCTGTCCCCAAAGTTTCTTTTGATGACTAAATATCAGTTTTGGTTCTATCTTTTGTCTGTTAGTATATATATAAGCACATGAATATATATCTACTCTTTGCTTAGAATTGTAAAGACCCTACCCGATGGCACTAATAAAGATGATTGTCATTAGCAATCAATGCTAAAAGGAGGGTCTGTTAGAATAGAACTGAAAATTACCATATTATTCGCATTATACTCAAAGTGATGTTAGCATTGATATAACTAATGCATTAATACGTATATTGTCTGAAATATGTAATCAGTGCATGACGGCATTATATTTGTCCGATTGACATGTGCACTGCCATTTTGTCTTGTTAGACGCCATTTTATAAACAGAACGAAACTGTTATGTTTGTTCTTTCCGAGAAATAGCCCTTGGTAAGTTTCGTTTCTTCAATGCTAAGATTTTGCTCGGTAGTACATTCTTCTACTGTTACATCAAGGCCTTCTCCCACCTGTCTGGTGGGGAGGATAAGCTAGACGACCTTGGGCAGTAGATAGCGTGTGCCAGGCTGTGGAACTGAAACTCATACACTGTACCCCCATTATATTATGACAGCTACCAGTACTTTTCCATAATAGGCGGGTCTTAGTGGGCTCTGCAACCTACATAATGTAACTTTATGCTTGTTCAAGTCAGTCCTTCGTCAGCCAGTAGTAGAGGCTGGTTAGGTTGTACTCCACTGCAGTGTAAATTCCGAATAAACTAGCTTGTTGGCATTCTCTACTGCGTCATCGACTCTTCATTGCATGGAAGGCTAGCGGAGGTCTAGAGTGACCAGAGTGACCCTAAACAGGTCACTTCCTTCAGCTGGCCCAATGGGTTCGGGAGCTGTGCGGATGCAACTGTCGGAGGGCGGAGAGTGGACCCCTGTGGCATTTATGAATGAATCACTTACTGAGACTGAGCAACGCTACTTGCAGATTGAAAAAGAGGCCATTGCAATACACTGGGGGTGCAACTGACCATACCACTCATCTTCCTATTCTGGGGAATGGCGTAGAAACCTCCACAAAGAATAGAGAAATGGATGCTGGATTACAACTGTCAAATTGAATATCGCCCGGTGCAACCAATCCAGCTGATTACTTGTCAAGTCACCCACGGACTGTCAACCCTGCAGAGGAAGATGAAGTGCAAGAGAATGAGGAATGCATGAAGTATGTTGCGGACATATATCGAACACTTCATATCTCGGTGCACGCAATATGCCAGGCCACTGCTCAAGATGAGTGCCTTCAACGAACGCTGGAGGCGGTGCAAAGTTTACAATGGAATCCAATCAAGGCCAACTTGTATCAGCACACTCCTGAGGCTCACCGCACCATGGAGAGCCTCTACAATGTTCCCAATGTACACAAGGAATCGATTACCTGCACCATCTCAAATGATGAAATTACGCCAATCATGAACTTCAAGCTCCTTGCAGACGACAACACCACTTTCAAGGGCACCCTCACATAAATACTGCCAGGACCGCAAACCTACCTCAGCGATGCAATCGCTGACTTCATTACCTCGCTTACCATCGAATCCGAACACTTCCTAGGAGGCCTCAACTTCCACCTGGATGACACAACGGACACCAGGGCCTCCAACCTCCTGGAAAGGATGGACAATATCGGACTCAAGCAGCTAGTCATGGACCCCACACACAAAGCAGGACACACGCTGGACCCCATCTTCACATCTAGCAACAGAATCAAATACCACTACAGCTCAGAACTCACCTGGTTGGACCACTTCATTGTACACTTCACCATCGCCAGACCTGCCCATACCTCCCCTTATGGACATTATGCCCCCTGTCACAGCTGGCCAAAAGTGACCCAGCAACAATGGATCAACGCTCTCTGCACCACACAGCCCAAAGACACCACCAACGCTAACCAGGCAGTAGAGAACTTCAACGACTGGATCACCAGCACCGCTGACCGTGTCGCCCCCACCAGACCAGCCAAAACACACAGGCCCTCCAAGCAAGCTAGATGGTACTCCCCTGAACTCCGTACGTCAAAACACAGGTGCAAACAATTTGAAAGAAGATGGTGCACCAGCAGGAATCTCACTGACAGAGCCACCCTCAAATCAGCCCTTAACAACTATCACCAACAGATCAAAGCTGCAAAAAAGAGACCCTAACCCACCGGATTGACACGAGCGCCAAGGAACTCTTCACCCACATCAAGGAGTTCACCTGCCCATCAGCCACAGAAAACATTATCCTTGCATCACAGGAACTCTGCAACACCCTCGCCAACGACGTCTACAACAAGATAACAAACATCTATAAAAACTTTGACCCTCCAACCCACCAACCTCCTCAGCCACCAATCAACCCCTCTGCCGACCACCTACTCGCCGCATGGGAAGAACTCACTACTCCGTACACTACCACTCTGATGAACACCATCCACTCAGGAGCAGCCGCCAATTCTTCAACCTCAGAAGTCAGCTACCATCTCATCACTATCCTCAACACCTCAATAACCCTTCAACCTCTGAAGTCAGCCACCATCTCATCACCATCCTCAACACCTCAATAACCATAGCAACCTCCCCCACATCGTGGAAACATGCTGAGGTTAACCCCACTCCTCAAGAAACCATCAGCAGACCCAAATGAGCTTCAGATCTACCGGACCATCTCACTACTCCCGTTCCCTGCTACAGTTCTAGGAGAGGCCATCAACCGTGAACTCACTAAACACATGACTGGACCCCTCACAATCAGGCTTCAGAATCAATCACAGCACCTAGACAGCTCTGATCTCCACAACAGACAACATGCTCACCTTACTTGACAGAGGAGAATTTGCAGTCCTAATTCTACTGGACCTCTCCACAGCCTTCGACACCGTTTACCACCACACACTCATCAAAAGACTACACTAGGTGGGCATCACAGATAATGTACTTAGATGGAACACATCCTTCCTCGGTGGACTGCCAACTTTCACATCGCAAGCCAAGCACAACATATGCAGCGTTCCCCAAGGCTCTTCTCTGAGCCCAACACTCTTCAACGTCTACATGTCACCACTCGCAGACATCATCAGATCGCACAACATTAACATCATCTCCTATGCCAATGACACCCACCTCACCCTATTGCTCTCAGCCAACCTCACCACAACGAAGACTAACTTCCACAACTGCATGAAAATTGTCTCTGCCTGGATGAGGGAAAACTACCTCAAGCTAAATATTGACAAGACAGAAGTCTTCATCTTTGGCAAACACACTGCCCCTGGGATGACTCCTGGAGGCCTGCAGAACTTGGACCCACCGCCGTGCCTAAGACCACTCCCGCAACCTCGGCATTATCCTCGACAGTCAACTATCCATGAAACGACAAGTCAATGCTGTCGCCTCAGCCTGCTTCCTCAAGCTCCAAATGTTCCACAAGATCTTCAAGTGGCTGCCCATCAGCACCAGGAAGACCATAACACAGGCCCTCATCACCAGTCGACTAGACTACGGCAACACACTCTATGCAGGCAAAACCTCCAGCCACATACGAAGACTTCAATCAATCTAGAATACAGTGACCTGATCATCCTCAACCTGCCTAAGAGAACCCATATCACCCAGTAGCTAAAGGACCTTTACTGGCTTCCAGTTCAGAAGAGATGCCACTTCAAGATCCTGGCTCACACCAACAAAGCCCCTGACAACCTAGGACCTGCCTATCTGAACCATCGCCTGCATTTTCACTGACCACCTAGCAAACTCCACTCTGCACACCTCCCCTCGTAGAAATCCCGCGCATACGCTGCAGGTGCACCGGAGGAAGATCCTTCTCCCATCTTGCTGCAAAAGCCTGGAACCACCTCCCCTTCCACCTCCACACTGCACCCTGTCTCACTGACTTCAGGAAGGGTCTCAAGACCTGGCTTTTTGACTGAGACCAGCAACAAGCATCTGGATACCCTCAAGGGTGACAAGCAGTGCTATACAAATCCCTCTTGATTGATTGATTGAATGTCCGACATGAACTGGTAGCTGATCCAGATGGATGTCTATTATGAGGGCATCACCTTGTTATCCCTGCCAGTCTCACAAATCAGGTTGTGCAACTCGCCCATATGGGTCACCAGGGCATGGTCAAGACCAAGAACCGACTATGCACAAAAGTATGGTTCCCGCTCATGGATGAGCTCATTGAGACCCTGGTTCGATCCTGCCTGTGGTGCCAAGCCACTGTCAACCACATCCGCCAGCTCCCGTGGTGACTGAGAGGGGACTCCGACAGCCTAGGGTGTGCGCCAGTCTAGACTTTGGTAGTCTTCCAGACAGGAGATATGCCATGATCCTCATTGATGACTACTCTAAATACCCCGAAGTAGAAATCATTGCTACCCAAGGAGCGCATGATGTTCTGGAGAAGGCTATGGCCACTCATGGCCTGCTGCGAGAGTTGCGGACTGACAACGGTCCCTGATTTCATGAACAGGAAGTGGTTGCATACCTGAAAGCTCTAAACATCACTTACAAGAAAGTCACCCTGCAGGCCACAAGCCAATGGGGCAGTAGAGCGATTTATGAGGATCAGCAGTTTTGTGATTGGGCCATTTACTCATTCCTCTGTGAATACTGTTAAACACACCACTCCACCACTGGGCAAGCCCCAGGACTTCTAGTCATGGGACGAGTGGCCCAAGATTCCATTCCCCAACACCAAAACTGGACTCCAAGTTCTACTGACGATGAAAGGGTTTTGTCCAGGAGACGACTATCCAATGTCTGCGCCAGTCGGCGCCGGAAAGCTAGACAATCTTCCCTTGAGATTGGGAACTTGGTACTAGTGAGGGACCGCATCCCAGGCAGTAAGTTCAGATTGCCTTTTGAGCGACACCCGTGGACTATTATCAATATCTATGGCACTAAAGTGACAGCCCATAAAGGAAATGAGGAAGTCTCTTGGAATGTCTCTTATTTCAAACAATTCTACCCACAAGTTAGTGGTGACCCCCAAAGTCCCCGAGGATGCCAGTGACCCAGGTGATGGTGAAGAGTCCTCAGTGGCCGATGGTCTGGCAAATGGTTATCCTGAGCCAGTGGGTGGAGATGGTGCGGTCAGCAGCATTCCAGGTACTCCTGTTGGTGATGGTGAGACTCTCCAGACGTGCAGGTGGGTCGAGACATTCACATGAGTTATGGTTTTGTAAAGAATCCAGGGCCATCCTCTCAGTTACAAATCCATGTGGCATGATGCCAGACGTGGACTTTAAGGTAACCCTATAATTTTCCATACTGTTATAACTTTGATCTGATGCCCGTTCATGCTGTAAGTTACTGACAAAGTGATCCTCTCATCTACGATTTCCGCAGTGATGTAATGAAAGTTGTTCTATGTTTGACTTTTTTTAAATAAAGGAGGAATGTAATGTTGTACCAGTGATGCAACTGGTACTAGCCACTATGTACCCTGACCCATGTGGGGAGGGGTGTTATTGATTTGTTACCTTGCCGTTTGTGTATTTTGGTGCAGTCCTGTACCAGGTGGTACAAGGTTAATAAAATGTACGGATGAGCAGGCAGGGTCCACCAGTGCATTGCCTCTACCTACACCTATATCTCTGAGTCTCGTTATTTGCGGGCCACCAGAGATATGGCTACAAAGGGAGATGACCATGTGTATTTCATCTTCTAGGAAGAGTGAAAAAAGTAGAAACAAGCTTCCATGTATAGTTTTAAGAACAAGCATTGTTCAAATAACCTGTGTAAGATGCAGGATCTGAACATGAGCAGACTACTCCTCACCCCATTGAGATCTATGCATATGAAAGGTATGTAAAATACTGGTGTTAGGGCGTGGTTGGACACACAGACTGGATGCATTATTGAATGGTGAAATATAGAGTTCCAAATAGTGTCCTGATGGCACATTAAGGAACGCAGGGAGTCTTTACATGAGTTGGCTTATTCCTAACTAATATAAATAACTAACATAAACAAGCTGTTAGGGAGTTTAAGTAGGTTTTAGACTTGTAGGGTAGAAAAGTGTAATGATATAAGAATGGGACCTACTTACCTTTGCCCAAACTTTTATAATACCTGTGGAGTTGTTTGTAATAATTACAATTATTCTAATGCACTTGATGTGTAGATACATAGGGGCCTATTCTCAAGGACACATCGCGTAGTTAGCAGCACTTTATCGCAGCCAAAGTGGCGATAAATTCATCGCACCATTCACAAGCTGGTGTTAACAGCCCATAACACCATTTTACCCACGATAGCATCTGCAAAAAACATCGCCACAGATGACCCCTGCAACTATCGCTAATGAGATGCAGAGTAGGCATTCCCGAGCAAAAATCGGCAACAACAGCACACCACAACATTCTCAACGACCAGCCCGATCAGCGATAAGATCACAAAACAGGCGATGAGGCAGGTTAGCAGCAGGAACCTAACACCTGCTCTGACCTGGTGTAAAGTCAGCTGACAACCTGCACCATCAAAGGGAGACCAGTCCACACCCATACATGAAGAACAACAGATGCCATGGAGCTACTCACCATGCATCCCGGAGCCCTGAGAGGGCAACAACACCCTCTGCCACCCCCCCAGGGCCCCAGCACCCCTGCCCATCCCCCCCGGACCACCAGAGAGGCAGCGCAGACAAAGACAGCAGACCCTCAGGAAACGCACCAGCCCCACAGACCTAACACCAGACAATGTCAATGCCCACTACAGGCTCAAAAGGACAACCATCCACCGCATCCGGGTCATCATTGCCCACAGGCTGACTGTACCAACACCGCGGACAACCAACATCCCTCCGCAGACAAAGCTGCTGGCTGTGCTGCACAAGTTGGCCTCCCGTACACCCCAAACAACATCCGCCAGAGTCGGAGAAGACACACAGCCAGCCCCATCCAAGTTCCCCACACCTGTCCTGGATGCCATCATCAGCCAGGTACCCCAGTACCTAAACTTCCCCCACAATGTGCAGGAACAGCTGGAGACCAAGCAAGGACTACACGCCATAGCAGGAGTCCCGCACCTATTGGGGGCAATCCACCGCACACATGTGCAACTAGTGCCCCCTGCATAAAAAACACACAATTACCGCAACACAAAGCACACGCATCCCACCAATCTGCAGGCAATAGTGGACCAGCGGGGACCCTACACCAAGGTTGCAGCCAACTACCCAGCAAGTGTGCATGATTCCAGCATCCCCCGACAGTCCATCATCAACCAGCGTTACCAGGATGGCACCCATGGAAATGCACTGCATGTAGGTAAGTACCAAATAAAAACAGCACACACCTCAACTCCACAATCATGCAACTCACAACACTGGCAATGCGCATGTCACAAAATCACATACAACATGTCAGTCAACATGCCCACCCACCAGACAGGACAGCACAACTCACTGTGGCAACCTTGCTCAGCCATGTACACGAACCATCAACGGCATGGCACCGCAGCCACACAATAGTTGAATGTGGGGAGAGGTGGGAACCAGGTATGTGCGAAGGAGGCAAGTGACCCATGAATGAGAATGTACACAATGCCAACTGTGGCGGAGATGTCCTGGACAGATAGCAGTATGCAGACCACAGACATATCCATGCCCACATGCACTGCTGATGTGTGGAGTGCAGTGGACAGTGGACGCAACCATGTCACCACAGCCAGTGGGGAAGAATGCGGAAATGTAGCTTGTGACGTCCCCCCCTGCAAGCGTGTGCGGAGTGGCCTGGCCCGGCGTATGCAAGGCCAGCGTAGGGGTGTGAATAAAAAGCATGTAGCCCTGGGCGTGGTCCTCTTCCAGAATGGCAAACGTGCCTGCCAGTGCGGTGCCTCCTAGCCCGCCACGAGGCCAACGCCCTCTCCGTGAGTGCTGTGGCCTGCGAACCTATGCGCCTGCTGCACCACGGGCCACTGGACTCCCAACCTGTCATGCCCGCCCCAGCGAATACAGGCCTCACAGCTCACCTGCCGACACCGGCGTGTGTCGAAGAGGGCCCACCACATGTCCGCGCAAACTCCAATCCCGAACCCCGCGTCCCTGGCAGCCTCCTCACACCATCACAGCCCCCGTGACACAGGCCCGCTTCACGCCTTTACCTTTTACGTACTGCACCGCTGCCTCCGGCCTACGCCACACTGAAGTAGGTCACACATGTGGAACTGAGTCGTGATATCTGCATGGCGGAGTCCATATCATTGTACGTAAGGAGATGAGTAAGAGGAAGACGCGGTTCAGTCCAGAGGAGAAAAGGGCCATCTTCACGGAGGTGTCCGGACACTGACGGCAACTGCCCTGGTGTCACTAACTCTGTGCATCGCGGGCCAACGACCCATGGATGTGTGCCCCTACTGACCGCTGCCCCGGGCCTACACTGCGGTCAAGTAGGTCACACATGTGGGACTGAGTCTTGATTTGGCAATGGCCGAGTACACATGCAAATGCCGAGTTTAACTCACTATACTCCCTTCTATGTGGTGACACGAAGTATGTGCATGGCATCCCAGCCACACGTGTCTGTGGGCCCTTGGAGACTACGCCTTCAGACTACACTGCGGGCCTGCAGGCCTCACACAAATCCAATCCAGTCTGTACCAGGCAGGACACGGCATCGTCGCTGGCCAAACACCCGCTCAGCTCTGTCGCTACTGCCTCGGTCAACCACGAGTCATCACCACATGCCATTTCAATGCCGTGTGTTAGTGTTCCAGGAGGAGCTTGCTGAACAGCGGTTGGCCCGCGCTGCCCGCTGCCTCCGGACCACACAGCGTCGAGTAGGCCACACATTGGGAACTCTGTCATGAATCATTTATGGCCGAGCTGATAACATTGTACTGGCCACGTCGCAGACTGCATCCCCTCACAGCTCTGGTGCCACTAAGTCTGTTCCCCGACATCCATGGACACTTACTTCTTGAGATCTGTTGGATACTGAGTCCATGGTTTGGGGGTTGTCTTCATCATCGTGTTGGTGATACTGACTATGTTGACAAGACGAGGCTGTAGCATTCCACTCCTCCATTTGCCGCTTCCGGCCGGCTACTGCCCTCTGCATCATGCCCTGGTGGGGCCCTTCCACTGTCCCCCACAAACCTCTGCGACATTCACCTTCAACATCGACGAGGACCTGCTCCCCTAGCGTGGCACTATCTCACTGCACCGCAAGTCACCGTCCCGTGGCGGTGTGGCTGTGCCCGCCGCAGTGCAACCAGGGCCACTAACTGTGCAGCTCAAATCATGGCCCCAACCTGAGGGCATGTCGGATGGCCTCGGTTCCGATGGCCTGGGGGGCCTCAACGCCATGTCTCTGTGGCCCTGTGCTGTCCGCTGCCTCCGGCCTCAACTGCGGTCCACCTGGGCTCACACATCAGATCGAGTCCTGGCCTGCCCGGACGTCGCATCACCGCAGGATGCACACGCCACCACCGCCAGGGCCAACTCCAAACGATAGGTGCCAGAGTCGTAAGTGTCTAACTGCCAGACTGTCAGAGTTGCTCACACCTGTCGTGGGTGCCATCATCAGCTTGATACCCTGCTCAGCCCTACAGGTGCCACTGACTCAGTGCACAACGAATCAAGGACCATTCTGCTTGCATGTTGGGTGAACACTCTACTCTCTCCGGCTACCGTCATGATGCTTCACAGTTGTTTCTGTTATGCTGGTGTATTATGTTTCTGCTTCAATTGTGATCACTGTTCCAGTTGTTGCCAGCACCAATGACTCCCTGAAGGCTGGCTGACACTCACCCCACACACATCCAGCACATGCGTCACTGTGCATGTGACCATGCCAATAAAGCTGTCGGGCGCACGTGCCCATGGCCAGTTCAAGAGCACTATGATTGTGTACGTGTGCTCATGATGTATGCATTTGGGCCACGGCCCCACAAATCACATTGTGCCGTGTGCAGAGGACGCAGCCATGTCACCGCAGCCAGAGTGTGGGACATTGCACATGTAGCTTTGTCGTCCCCCACTCAATACGTAAGAGGAGTGGACTGGGCCGGCGTGCGCCAGTCCAGCATGGGGGTGTGGATGATTATCCCGTGGCTCAGGGTGTGGTCACTCATGGAAATGTGCAGATGCGGGTGTCTCTGTCACAGTGTGGGTCTCCTTTGGGGAGTGTAGGTGGTCCATGATGGGACTTAGACACCCACGTATGTGATCTAGTTCGGCTTCCATGAGGTGGGACCCCACCCACACCTGTTCGGACACCCCCTTCTGGCAGTCTGACACCTGGCCTTGGAATGCGATGTGTGCTTGGGTGCGCTGCTAGGAGCCAGCCATGGTGGTGCGTGCGTCCAGCTGTGTTGTCTGTGCAGGGGGTGGGGTATCCTCAATGCAGCGGTGGTGCCCTGCTCCTGGAGGTCGATTGCCTAAGATGTCCATGGACTGTTGTAGGGCGTCGGTGTCGGAAGTGTGGAGGTCCTCTTCAGCATCACTGTAGAGTTGTCTGGTCTGCTCTGCTGGAGGTGTTGTTTGTCCCTCTGCAATGTGAAGGGGAGATGCTTGTTGACATTGTGTTGGCATGTATGTTCATGCATTATTCAGGTTTACATACAGACTGCATGTCAATGTACATTGTGACTGTTTGGGAGGGGCGGACTGTCTGATGCAGGACAGTGGACATTTGGACTACATGATGTAGGTGTGGTTGTACACATCCATTTGCATCTCACAGTTCCCTGCTAGGTCAGATGTGATTGGCCATTTCCTACGCACAGGCGGACCCAGTTGTGTCCTCTGTTCTGCAGTGTAAGTGTTGCACTGTATACCACATTGTCGTCCATGTGGATGTGATCCAGCGGTGTATTAACAACTGATACTCCACTACCATATACTCTCCTGGGCCCCTATAACTTCTCACACTAATACCAAGTAGACCGCTGGAGCTTGTAGTTTATAGATTTCATGTCTCAGGAATAGTTATATTTCTTGTTCTAACTAAACCTTTCACTGATCAAAAAGTTCTTTCCTCTGGTCGATGGACCATTATTTGGAACTAGTTGATGGTGATAATTAACGTAACTTATTAAACATTTCTTGATTAAAATTGAAATAATCACAGACTCAGGAAGTTTTAAAATCTTTATCTAAATTAATTGCATGTGAACCATCTCAAAGTTTCAGTACAAAAACCCTCATTCGCAAGTGTCAATTCAATCAATACTCAATAAGCACTAATAATTCAGATTCACACAATAACTATGCTCAGAAAGGAGAGGACAGAGAGAGAAGAGCATCTAACAATACGATATATTTATAGTTACCAAGAATGGTGTGAAGGCCAACCCCTTTGCCAAAGGGCTGGTAAGGGTCCCCCGGGATAGGTCAGGAGACAAAGACTTCAGGACAGGAATCAGGACAGGATACTTCACCTCTCTAAGTACCGACGACTGCGTCGCACCCCTCTCTGACACTCTCTTCCTCCCCGTGGTTCTTCCGCGATCTTCTTTCTAACCCAATTAAGTTAAAATAGATGGTTCTCTGCATTCAGTTTCTTCATCAGCACCTCCCCCAGCACCAACAGCATCCCGAGCTCTCGACTTCCAGCATCGACTCTTCTCCCCGTGTTTGCTTCCGTAACTGCTAAACTAACTAACTAAAACTAGCTCAATTATACCTTTCCATATTCCAGTACCACCCATTAATGTTTCAATATCGTATAATACTAACTTCTGATTGGTCAGGCGAGGGGGATGATCGTCACACCATGCTTACATTTCATTTATTTTCTTTGAACCATTGTCTTTTAAACCCATCCCCTCAAACTTTATTAAATCATTTCCTTTCCCATACATCTCCAAACTTTATTAATACAAAATGTTTCAACTTCATTAATAACTCTTCTTCATATGAACTCTTCACCCTCATGTTCCCAGGGCACATCTTCTCTGGCCTTGGACGCGTGACAAGTCCTTACTCATCCTTCCTTGTTCTCTCTCCGGTGCGCATGCGTGGGGTCAAGTCAGTCAGCTCAATTCAGACAAGTTTGGAAGGCCCAAATGCGCACTAATAATAAAGTCAAAAGAAGAAATGTTGTTCTCTAAAATAAATGGTTTCACTGTATACCACCAACCTCTATTCTAACCCACTTTAATTATTATTACCCTTTTCTGCATTTGCGTTAGTATAAAACTTATTTTCTATTCTGCGAAGCATGTGCCATGCATGTGAACTTTCAAGCGGCCATTTTAATATCTTTTGCGCTGGCGCAAGATTTTCCCTCCAAGCATTAGTACGTCATACTACGTAGATGCAGCAGACGCATGCGCAGTAAAGATCCCTTGTTAGAGTGCGTTTTAGTCCTTCGTTCATGTTGTTATGGTTAGTAAACACGTATGCAAGCTTCACTGTCCCGGGTGTCTTTTCTAAAATGCAAATTATTAGTTACAAACACACAGTTAGTAATTTGTTAACGAGTTAAAACGAGATGATTGCTTTCAAGCAAGTCTCATTTACGAGTCCTTGCTCCATCAATCCCCTCTCTGATGGCATTTTAAGCCATCACAAAATTACCCATCCCATCCCAGATACCAACTTTAGCACATCTCAGTTCTCTATTTCTCCTCTCAATTTTACATCAACCAACTCGTTTCCTTCTGAATCCTTTATTTTCTTCTATAGTTTGCCTTTCATTTCTTCCAACTGTATTTCATCATATTTTCTTTTTCTTTTCTTTCCCTTCCCTTCTCTTTCAAAATGTATTTTCCCTCTCCTTCCTTTTCTACAACACTTATATGTAATCATTACGGTTATTATCATGACTAATGGTATTATTATTTGACCTAGGAAACTTTTCCCATAATCAGCAAACCATTTCCCTATTGATGTTATACTTTTTGTTAATCTTCCCCACACACCGTCAACCTCCAGTTGGGTCAAGTCTTTATGCATTCTCGTAATGTTTTCAATATATCCTTTAATTTCTCTGCTCTTGTCTGGAATGTAAGTGCAACAATGTTGAATTTTCAACATGCCACAAACTCCACCTTCGTTTGCTAATAATATGTCAAGAGCAAGACGGTTCTGTAAAACCATGGACCTGATTGCAACCATCTCTGTGTTAATCATTAAGAATCCTCCTGCAGTATCTGTAGAAAGACGATCAACTATGGTTGATAACTTACACATTTTCTGTGAATTAAGAATGACTCCAACTGAGGGTATCAATGCACTAAAAATATCTCCTACAATTTCAGAAAAACTAGCCCTTCTTCTACATGTTAATCCATTAGAATTTCCATTGGTTCCACTGATTCTGTCCACATGATATATTTTTGGAAAAACTATTCCAAAGTAACAGCTCCCGTACCATCTTGCAGGTAACCTATAATATGCATTGTTCCCGCAAACATAATAAACTCCTGGAAATACAGGATCAGTTCCCCCCTTTAGTCCCCACCCTCCTAAAATTAGGAAGTTGTGTTCACATTCACTGGAACCAATGTAATTATTGTTATAATCTGTCATTAATCTATGGAGACAGAATTTTCCCTTTTTCACAAAATCCAGGGACATCGCAGCATGAGCCTTGCCATTTGCATAGATTCCCTATTTCCCAGCCCATGGAGGTACATGGGGTTTCTGTTCAGTCGCTTTCTTTATTAAATCCTGTCTCCTTTCTTCTACTAAATCTAAAAAATATTTTTCTTCTTTTCTCAATGTACATGTTAGATTATCTTTATGTGCCTGAACTAAATCTATTGAACTCATTGTTAAGAAAAATTAGCCCATAAACTGTGCATTTTTACTACTAACTACTGGATTCATATTCTTTCTAATAGGTAAATCAGAAAATACTACATCTAGATTTGAATAAAAATACTGAAGTCTCCCTGTAGCATAAAATAGACTTGAAAAAATACTACATGACACACCATATGTTAAAGGTATATGGTGACACGTCACCCCTTCTGATACTGATGAGGGTAACTTCATACACACATAGCAATTATTAATCTCAATAGTACTAACATATTGAAATAACAATTTAATAAACACATTTGAGGACGTATTATAATCTGATTCATTATGATAATTTGCTTCATCTTCTACCCCTATTTCTATTTTAGTTTCTTTTATTCTATCTACCTTAACATTAGTATCTGTATTATTCTTGTCACTTGTTTTTATTAACAAAGGTACTCCTACTGTTAGGAATAACCATACCAATGCTACTAATAAAATACCACAAAAACAAAATCTAAAACATTTTCTTTTCAATCCACGCTTTGGTCTTTCGGTAACTTTAACTTCTGCCATTTTACTTCCGAGAAAATTTATTTTCTCTTATCCTTTCTTTGTCAATTTGACTTTCTCTCGTTCTTAAGGAGGCCTCAATTTGCTTTCATCAATCTATGCAATATGAACCTCTTCTGTTTCATCACTCAGATCTAGAGATTCAAATTCTTCAAGTATGACATAGGTCCATTCAGGAGCCTTATATCTTCTGTTTAAATTTCTCAATCTTGGTCTTCTTCGAGTTAGTTTTGCTAAGGTTTGTTTAGATCGTGTTTGGCTTGTGATTTCATTTACTTGTTCTGGTTTCTTTTCTGATTTTCTCAAATGATATCTTAATTTCTTTACTCCAGTAGGCCAATTGTCTCCCTCTCTGATTCTTTTGATTTGTACTGCACTTTCACCTTCTTTATCTCCTCTCAAGGTTCTTTTAATTTCATTTAATTTAGGCACAATCTGTGCTTTTTCTCTGTTTTCTGTGCTTGAACCTTCTTTTGCTTCCACCTGCTCAGGTCTTATCGTACTTTGTTCTTCTTCTTCCTGAGCTTGTTCTTCTAATTCTATCTGACCCTGTTCAGGTCTTACTTCATATTGTTCTTTTTCTGCCTGAACTTGTTCTTCTAACTCTCTCTGATCCTGTTCAGGTCTTATTTCATACTTTTCTTCTTCTGCCTGAACGTGTTCTTCTAATATTCCCTCCTCAGGTTCATGAAAGTCTTTTTCTATTTCCACCTGACTGTGTTCTTCTTTCCCTGTCTCTTCCTGACTACTTTCCTGTCTTTTCAATTCTGTTCTTCTTCTTGTTTCAATAGCATCATCAATTACTTCAATCACTGGTATCCACTCTTCCTGACTTGTACCTGGCTGTTCGTCATATGGTTGTCTTTCAGAATCTATCACTCTAGATTCTTCAATTTCACAGCTTACAACTCCTGACGCTTCAGCCTGTTCAGTCAGTGGTTGCTCTTGTTGTTCTGATGGGCTCGGAACTCTTCTGGTATGACTGGCATGAATCCAATTGGGCAAACCTGCACACTTCACTGCTGTGGTAGTGACTAGTATGACTTGACGCGGTTTATCCCACCTTGGTGCTAGGCACGACTTTCTTGCGTGTTTCTTCACTAGCACCCAGTCGCCAGGATTCAAATCATGTGCTTGTTCTGGCTGTCTTTCAACTGTGTCTTCTCCAACCTGGTGAGAGACAGAACGCACCATTTCAGCCAATCCTTTGCAATAGTCCAATACCAGATCATCAGTTATATTCATTAATTTATTCCCAGGAATGAATGCTTGTCTCATGGCTCTTCCCATGAGAACTTCATGTGGGCTCATTCCTGTTTTTCTGTCTGGAATACTTCTGAGACCCATCAATACAAGAGGTAATGCATCTGGCCATTTCAGCATTGTGGATGTACACACCTTCCCTAGTCTTGACTTGATTGTGGAATTTAACTGTTCAACTATTCCAGTAGCCTCTGGACGATAAGCACAGTGCAGTTTTTGTTCAATGTTAAATGCAGCACAGATTAATCGAATTATTTCATTATTAAAATGAGGGCCTCTATCTGATTCCAAAGTGACTGGAAAACCAAAGCGTGGAATTAACTCCCTCAACAACAAATTAGCAACTGTAAGACTGTCATTTCTTCGAGTGGGATAAGCTTCCACCCATCTTGAAAAGAGGCATACTATGACAAGTATATATTTCAGTCCATTGCTAGGGGGCAATTCTATAAAATCCAACTCTAATCTGGTGAAGGGTCCTTCTGCCTTTCCAATCTTTCCCCAACTAACTATTGTCTTCCTACCTGGATTTTGCTGCTGACAGGTTAGGCATCTTTGGCAAAGGCTCTCTGCGATTACCCTGAATTTCGGATTGTACCAACTCTGTCTGAATAGTCTGATCATTGAATCTCTCCCTATGTGTGTTGCTCCATGATACACTCTTGCCATTTTTGAAAGCAAACAATCTGGCATGACTGGTTTTCCATCTAAATACACCCATACCTCATCATGTGGTCTCTTTGTACAAGCTGCCTTTATCCAAATTTCCTTTTCCTCAACTTCTTCCTGCAATTGTCTAATCTCATCCCATGTTTCTGGTACTGAGAAAAACATAAGTTGGCATCTGGTTTCACCCGTTTCAATTTTTCTGTTAATGGCCACTGTATTTTTGGCACAGTATTTAGCCACTTGGTCAGCATATTTTTTGCCAGCAGTCACATAGTCATTTCCTGACTGATGTGCAGCGCATTTTACAACTGCTATCTTGTTTGGCAATTGCAATGCTTCCAATAAATCCTTCACATTTTTGCTGTTTCTAATAGGAGATCCTGAAGAAGTCAGAAATCCCCTCTGCATCCAGAGCTGGCCAAAGTCGTGCACAACCCCGAACCCATATTGGCTGTCCGTAAATATGGTTACTCTCCAATTTGTCCCCAATTTGCATACCATGGTTAGGGCTACCAATTCGGCTACTTGTGCAGATTTGACTCCAGGTAAACAGGATGCTTCAATTACGCCAGATATCTTACAAACAGCACATGCAGCACTTAATCCTCCTTCTTGTGTCCTGAGGCAGGATCCATCTACAAATAACTCATGGTCAGCCTCTTTCAAAGGGGTCTCCTTTATATCAGGCCGGGGCTTCGTACAAAACTCAGTTACATCCAAACAATCATGATCACTCTCATCTCTCACTTCTTCATTGCAATGGTCTGGCAGTAGGGTAGCTGGGTTCATAATCGTACACCTTATCACTGTCATGTTCTCAGCTCCCAAAATCACTCTTTCATACTAGTCAATCGACTAGGGGTGAGATGTTGTGTTCTTGTTCTTGTCAATAGAATCTCAACTGAGTGTGGAACATAAACCTTTACCGGATGTCCCATCACTATCGACTCACTCTGCTCCAGACTCATACAAGTAGTAGCTACTGCTTTTAAGCAGCCAGGTAATGCTGAAGCCACTGGATCCAATGTAGCTGAAAAATATGCCACTGGACGTCGACTCAATCCATGTTTCTGTATTAAGACTGAAAGTGCACAATTTTCTATCTCACAACAAAATAATGCAAAATCTTTTGAATAATCAGGCATGCCCAAAGCAGGTGCCTCACACAAACAATTTCGCATTTTCACAAATGCCCCTATGCATTCATCATTCCAATCCATCGGATCTTTTGCTCTTTTCCGGGTCATTTGTATTTATGGTTTCGCTAACATAGAAAAAACATTAATCCATTGCCTACAGTACCCAACCACTCCCAAAAACATTCTCATTTCTCTCTGAGTCTGTGGCAATTGCATTTCTTTGATTATTTTTATTCTTTCCGGTGTCACTTTCCTAACTCCTCTTTCTATTTTATGCTCTAAGTATCTAACTTCTTGTCTACAGAACTGTAATTTTTCTGAAGACACCTTGTGTCCTCCTTCAGCCAAATGGATCAGTAATGCAATTGTGTCTGTGACACAGTCTTCCCGTGTTTTTGATGCCACCAGTAAGTCATCAATATACTGAACCAGAACAGATTTTCCAGGCATAATCAATGATTCTAGACACTTTTTCAAAATCTGATTAAAAATTGAAGGACTCTCTGTGTACCCTTGAGGAACTTTACACCATGCATAAATACGATCCTCAAACTTAAACGTAAAAAGATACTGGCTGTCTGGGTGCAAAGGAATAGAAAAGAACGCTTGGCATAAATCAATTACTGTAAACCAACCTGCATTCCAGGGTATCTGATAAAGGATCACTGCTGGATTTGGCACTATTGGACAACATGGCACTACAATTTTATTTATTTTTCGTAAATCCTGCACTATTATGTACTTTCCGCTAGGCTTTTTCAGTCCCATTATTGGTGAATTACAGGGACTACCCATCACTTCTTTTAGAATACCTTGTTTAACCATTCGTTCAATTTCTGGAATAACTCCTGCTTTTACTTCTGGACTCATCTTGTACTGTCGGGTGTTTGGATACACTGCACCTTCTTTCACTGTCACTTTAACTGGGTCTATATTTGTCATTAACCCAATGTCTTTTCCTGTAAAATCCCACACTTCTGGATTAACTGTGGCTCTCTACTCTTCTGGTAATTAATTTTCAGTCACTAGTGAAAACATTTCATCTACTTCCGTTCTCTGTTTGGCTAACATCATCTTGTATACAACGTCTTCATCAGGGGTTTGGAAAGCGACACCATCCGGTGGACAATAGATCGTGCAATTCATCTTGCACAAAAGATCTCTTCCCAACAGATTTACAGGACTGGAATCGCAAACTACAAACCGATGCATTTCTTTGAAGTTTCCAATGTGTACCTCCATTGGTTTTGTGATTGGGGTTCTAATCTGTTGGTTAGACGCACCTACAACTTGGATTGATTCTCCCGAGATGGGTAGGTTTGGGATGTCTGCTGTTCTCACAGTAGACCTGGTAGCACCAGTATCCAATAGGAAAGTAATGTCTTTACCTTCTACTTTCCCATCAACAAATGGACCTGACTGATCTACCGGCAAGGATGCGCCAAGCACGCACTCTTCTTCCTCCCCCCTCAGGCACCGTCATTGTGTGAAACTCGAACTCTCCTCATCATTCTGCAACAAATATTGTGTAATGGTTCTATTATTCTTACCACTTTCTCCTTGAAATCCGGTGTTTGCACTGAAACCCTGATGATTCACAAAATTTGGCATAGGAGCTGGTGGCACCTGATATTGTGGAGTAACTACCTGCTGCTGTTGATTCGCATGTACTTCATTCTGCGTCTGTGGGATTAAATTTTGATTTGGCCCATTATTACTCTTATTATTCTGAGTACTCTTACACTCGTTCTTCCAATGTCCAAGCTTACCGCACGCATGACAAGGAAACTTCTTTTTCGCTTCTTCTCTGTCCATTCGTCCCCTATATTTATTACCATTCGCTCCTTGATCATTCTGACTCTTTTCTTTCACTTTATTATTGTTTTGGGCATTTGGTTTCTCTTCTTGCTGTTCTGCCAGTTTTACTTGTGCCCACATCATTTTCTCTTTTAGCTTCCTACGCCTGGCCTCAATATCATCTCCGCAATATTTAGCGTACTTTAAAATCTCATCCACTGTCTTGCTTTGCCAACACAGCATGTGCTGCTGTATCATCTGACTAATCTCTGGTTTCAAACTATATACAAACCGATACACAAAAGGTCCCATATCCTTGTCACCGATATTTTCAAAACCACTATACTGCCTGAACACCTGTAGTAACCTTTCATAATATGCATGTACAGATTCATTTGGTTCCTGAGTTGTTCTATCTATTTTTACCCAGTCTGTTTCTTTTGGAGGAATTTTCCCTTTCAAATACGTAATCACTTGATGATACTTTTTCATCACCTCCTCCGAGGGTGCTCCTGTCTTTGTGTCTCTAGCATATTCCTCATTAGGCCAATCAATTGTGATCTTACATTCCGTCCATAAATCAGCAGGTACCACTATATCAAATAGACCATCCAAATCCTTTAATAAAACCTTTGAAACCTTCACAAATCTCTACCTGTTTATACCATTCAACTGGTTTTTCTCTCAGCTTTGGAAAATCATTTGTAAATGACAAAATATCTTGTCTACTCCAAGGAACATGAACATATCCTCCTCCGGGAACCTCTCTCATTGGACACAATGTTTCCATTTTGCTTGATTCTCTTACTGGAAATACAGCTGCTGCTTCTCTCGCTTGTACTTCCTCTTTCTTTCTTATCCATCTAATTCTCCATTTATCAATGTCTCCCCATTTTCGCAAAATGTTCATTAATTCCTTTATCTGTAGTCTCTTTCCAGAAGCATTTACACTTTCTAAATCCTTATCAGTAAAGTCCACTCGATATGGTTTCTGTAACAACTTTGATTTCCCTATGTCTATTCCAATCTCTGAAGCAACTTCAGTCAATTTCTCATGAAATACCCTTGCTCTCCTGGTTATGCTCTTACATAAAAATAATAATTCTTCTTCATTGTAAGCATTCACATCCTGTCATCATCTCTTCCAATTCCACTTTGAATCTGCTGATGTCTAAAATCCTTGGTGTTGGGTTCTGATTATCTCTTTCCTGTGCCCATCTTTCTATTTCTTCAGAGGTAACTACTGTTGCGCCTCCAGTTCCAGTATGAACCAAAGGTCTTCTTTCTCTCAAATTCATGGGCGTAACTCTCTTTGGAGTTTCCGTCAAAGGTTCCACATTAGGGAGATCCATTAATGAAATAATTGACTCACTTTCACTAACCTGATCATCTGTAATTATTATCTCTTTCCTAGGACTATTTAATGGCATCGTCACAGGTTGTGGTTTCTGGCAAAACTTTTTATCTCCATACAACGGGATTACTGGACCAATGGTCACTGGTACTGTCAAAGCTTCAGTATTCAAATTTAATTGACTTATCTTCTGAACTAGTTCTTCTCTAGTTTTGTTTAAAACATCTCTTTCATTATCCTGCAATACTCTGATATATGACGTATCATGTAGAATCTGTGGGGTTAATGGCATTCCCATTACTGGTGCACTTGGGGTAATTTTACTAGTTGCTACTTGATACGGCGCTGGATTTTTAATTAAAATATCCTCTAACAACTTGTCATCTGGTTCACCATATCCTGCTGTATTCATATGTTTCGTTTTCTCTTTACACTTTCCTCCAGACTGTTCCTCAGCCATTAACACTGGATATAAACCTTCTGATACCATAGCTCTCTTCCATTGTTTCATCTGCCCTTCGCGTGTCTCATGCAAGTGTCTCGGAAAGAATCCTCTATATCTCCCACCTCTGCATCTCTCTCGTTCATATGACTCAGTCTCCCATTCTTCCAAAGCCTCATATTGAGTTAACCTAGGTCTAGGTTCTAAATCATTCATTTTCTATCTCAAATTCTGAAGAATCCTCCCATTAAACGTACCATCTTTAGGAAATGCTAGCACTCCTTCATCCTTTGTATATTCTATCCAGTTTTCCAACCACATGCAAGTATGATATCCGCTTTCCATCATCATAAAAGATGCTGGTGTTTTCGGTGGCGGAATAGGAATTCCCTCTCTGGTCAACACAAGGTTATCTTTTACAAAGAAATTCTTAATTTTCTTTATAAATGACATCTTTCTTTTCTCTCCATACATCCTTGAGAAACGATGTATAAAATTGTATTCTGCAAACCCTTGAAATCTTCTACCTGTACGCCTTGCACTGACAGTCAAATCAAAATTCTGCATACAATCTTTCTCTCCACCAATCCTAGCGCGGCTTCTAACTAGCTATCCAATTAAATCAGGCTTATGCTCGTGATCTGACCAATGCCAGCACGGCCTTTTTCTGACATCAGTTCTGCTCCTTTCTACTGACCCCTCCTTTACAAGGCTGCTCCTGTTACACGCCCGCTGTTTCTGCCAATCCCAGCGCGGCTCACTGTGACGTCAGTATAACTCCAGCAACTGACCCTCCCTTTACAAGGTAATACGAAAACTTATTTCTCAATATTTACTTTAAAATTCTTTGTTATTAACGACATAAAAACATTCGCTACTCTGTCTGTCCAACTAAATCAAAGGATAGTTTATTTCTTTCCAGTGCGAGTAAAAACCCTTCCGCTTACACTTCATATAAGCTCCAGAGAACCTGCTACTCCTCCAGTGTCACCCGTTTTGGGAAATTTGAGACCAAAGTTTCACCAGCGAACTCCTTTTGCTGTCAATCAAGCTTGGAAGAACCTGCTACTCCTTCAGGGTTACCCTTTCTAGGTGATATAACGCCTAAAGTTTCACTAGCGAACTCTTTGCTATCAATCACTCTCACTTTTAAGCAGAAAATAGTCCCTATTTTAGCACTGCCAGCCCTACCTAGCTTTTCAGTGTTAGTCCAACAGACGAGTAACCTCACTGCAGTGTGGTTTCTATCGCCACCTGCTATTCATTCCCCGGGAATTTTCCAGATGACATAAAACAGGACGCTAACTCTTTTTGTTAAACATAAATCAATAATCAATAATCTATACTTATCACCAAACTAGTCAATAATAACCATAACTCTGCTACCAGAAAACTGATCCAGCGGTGTACTAACAACTGATACTCGACTACCATATACTCACCTGGGCCCATATAACTTCTCACACTAATACCAAGTAGACCGCTGGAGCTTGTAGTTTATAGATTTCATGTCTCAGGAATAGTTATATTTCTTGTTCTAACTAAACCTTTCACTGATCAAAAAGTTCTTTCCTCTGGTCGATGGACCATTAGTTGGAACTAGTTGATGGTGATAATTAACGTAACTTATTAAACATTTCTTGATTAAAATTGAAATAGTCACAGACTCGGGAAGTTTTAAAATCTTTATCTAAATTAATTGCATGTGAACCATCTCAAAGTTTCAGTACAAACACCCTCATTCGCAAGAGTGTCAAGTCAATCAATACTCAATAAGCACTAATAATTCAGATTCACACAATAACTATGCTCAGAAAGGAGAGAACAGAGAGAGAAGAACATCTATCAATACGATATATTTATAGTTACCAAGAATGGTGTGAAGACCAACCCCCTGGCCAATGGGCTGGTTAGGGTCCCCCAGGGTAGATCAGGAGACAAAGACTTCAGGACAGGAATCAGGACAGGATACTTCACCTCTCTAAGTACCGACGACTGCGTCGCACCCCTCTCTGACACTCTCTTCCTCCTTGTGGTTCTTCCGCGATCTTCTTTCTAACCCAATTAAGTTAAAATAGATGGTTCTCTGCATTCAGTTTCTTCATCAGCACCACCCCCAGCACCGACAGGATCCTGAGTTCTCGACTTCCAGCATCGACTCTTCTCCCCGTGTCTGCTTCCGTAACTGCTAAACTAACTAACTAAAACTAGCTCAATTATACCTTTCCATATTCCAGTACCACCCATTAATGTTTCAATATCGGATAATACAAACTTCTGATTGGTCAGGCGAGGGGGATGATCGTCACACCATGCTTACATTTCATTTATTTTCTTTGAACCATTGTCTTTTAAACCCATCCCCTCAAACTTTATTAAATCATTTCCTTTACAATACATCTCCAAACTTTATTAATACAAAATGTTTCAACTTCATGAATAACTCTTCTTCATATGAATTCTTCACCCTCATGTTCCCAGGGCATATCTTCTCTGGCCTTGGACGCGTGCCAAGTCCTTACTCATCCTTCCTTGTTCTCTCTCCGGTGCGCATGCGTGGGGTCAAGTCAGTCAGCTCAATTCAGACAAGTTTGGAAGGCCCAAATGTGCACTAATAATAAAGTCAAAAGAAGAAATTTTATTCTCTAAAATAAATGGTTTCACTGTATACCACCAACCTCTATTCTAACCCACTTTAATTATTATTACCCTTTTCTGCATTTGCGTTAGTATAAAACTTATTTTCTATTCTGCGAAGCAGGTGCCATGCATGTGAACTTTCAAGCGGCCATTTTAATATCTTTTGCGCAGGCGCAAGATTTTCCCTCCAAGCATTAGTACATCATACTACGTAGATGCAGTAGACGCATGCGCAGTAAAGATCCCTTGTTAGAGTGCGATTTAGTCCTTCGTTCATGTTGTTACGGTTAGTAAACATGTATGCAAGCTTCACTGTCCCGCTTGTCCTTTCTAAAATGCAAATTATTAATTACAAACACACAGTTAGTAATTTGTTAACGAGTTAAAACAAGAGGATTGCTCATTTACGAGTCCTTGCTCCATCAGATGTGCTGGCATTGCTATGTGTGTGTGCTGCATTTTGGGAGAGTTGCATATGCAGCTGTGATTTTCCTGCCCTTATCCCTTGGAGGCGGTGTGCCTTTGACTTTTGGGCTTTTAAGGTGATGTGATGTTGGCGACTTGGTTATTTGTGCTCTTGGACGGTTTTTATACTCTTGTGCATTGTTTGTCTGCAGATGTCTTGTTGCCGTCAGTGGTTGTTTGTGCAGGTGGATGTGTCAGAGTGTGACCTGCTCCTTTCCAAAATCGCTTAACGCAACTTCTCACATCGCAGTCCATTGTGGGAAAATAACACCGCGTTAACACAGCATTCACAACCCGGCGGCACCATGCGATAGCCTCACGATAACGCGACAAATGTCCGCGTTAAAATCAACGCAACGCCGAAAAAATGCAAATCCCCAACACGAAAAAAGTTGAGATGACCCCAATGGCGATACAAAAATCAGCCAAAACTAGCAACAGGCCGGCGATTCCCACGCGCCATGCATGAGAATGCACTATAAAAGCAGAGAAAAAAAAAGACAAATAAATGCAACTGTGTAGCACCATGGACGCACCCGGACCCAGTGCAGAGGACAACGCGAACCCCACAAGCCCCACAGATGACCAGCCAGGAAGCCCGGGGCCAGAGAAGGGCAAAGAGAAGAGGAAGACGGGGTTCACTCCGCAGGAAAACCGGATCATCGTCACAGAGGTGACCGAACACTGCCAACAACTGTACGTCACCTCCACTGTGTCATCGGCAACACAAACGGAAATATGGCAGTCCATCGTGAACAACGTGAATGCAGTCGGAGTGTCGAGGAGGTCAATAGAGGAGGTCAAGAGGCGCTGGCATGATGTCAAAAGTCAAACCAAGCAGAAACTCGCTGCCAACCTGAAGGCAGCAACGGCCACTGGAGGTGGGAGTCCTGCGCCACAGGAGGAGCTGGATGAGCTGGAGGAAATGGTGGCCACAGTCATCAGTGCGGAGACGGTGCAAGGAGTTGGGGGTCCGGACACTGCCCGAAATGACAACAGCAACAGGGTGAGTAACCACCAGGGACTGGGGGGACGGGGGGAGACGGGCACAATGGCACACATGCACAATCAAGAATAGCACACTGCACACCCACAATGACTGTGGAACCTGTCCCTGATGGCCTTGGCACACTGCAGCACACACAGAAACACCAAGTAGGCCCCCATCCACCATGTGCACAAATGGCCCCCCTCACCAATCCCACAACCTACCCATGCACATGTGCTGAACCCAGCAAAGCAGCGGCTCTGTGAGCCACACTGACAATGCAAGTGACACTGCATGACCACTAGCATGGCAGCAGTCAAACTACATGACATGGTGCACGCCACGACACTGAGGTGGCCCAGTGTGGATAACATCCCCAAATGAGCAGGTCACACTCTGACACATCCACGTACACATACAACCCCTGACGTCAACAACACATCTGCAGACAAACAATGCACAAGAGAACAAAATCCGTACAGGAGCACAAATGACCCAAGTCGCCAACATCTCAGCACCGTAAAAGCACACAAGTCAAAGGCACACCGCCTCAAAGGGATAAGGGGCCGCTAAATCAGAGCTGCAGGGGCGACTCTCCCACAATGCAGCACACACACATAGCAATCACAGCACATCAACATTGACCACAATGTGGTAGAAAGTGCCACACTCACACCACAGAACAGAGGACACAACTGGTGCCGCACGTGCGTAGAAAATGGCCAATCACATCATGCATAGCAGGAAACTGTCAGATGATAATGTACGAGTACAACCTCACATCCGTCATGTAGTCGGAATGTCCACTGTCCCCCATCAAATACCCAGCTCCTCCAAAACAGTCACAATGTACATTGTCATGCAGTCAGTATGTAAACATGTACAATGCGTGTACATACATGGAACACACTGTTAACCTGCATCTCCCATTCACATTGCAGAGGGACAATCAACACCTCCTGCAGAGCAGACCAGACATCTCTTCAGTGATGAGGAGGAGGAACCCCTGGCCATGTGCTCCGACACCCTCCAACGGCTCGTGGACAGCCTCCGTACCCCACCTTCAGGAGCAGGGCAGCCCATCTGCATCGAGGTGATACCACCCCCTGCACAGACCACACAGCAGGAAGCACCCACCACCACGGCTGGCTCTCAGCACCTCACCGAAGAACACATGGCATTCCAATGCCGTGTGTCAGACTGCCAGAGGGGGCTGGCTGAACAGGTGCGGGTGGGTTTCGACCTCATGGCAGCCAAACTAGATGCCATACGTGGGTGTCTCAGTCCCATCAGGGACCACTTACAGTCCCTAACGGACACCCACAGTCCGCTCCATGCCCTACAACAATCCTTGGCTGACCTCGCTGGATCCATTACTTGGATACAAGAACTGTCTAGGCCGAGAGGCTCAAGCGACGACAGCACAGATGCGGAGGACAATGGAGAACATGGAGCGGATGCAGGCAGGAAGGATGGCTGCCACGGCTGAACACCAGCGAGATGTAGCTGGGATCTACCATGCCCTGCAGATCCTCATCTTGCCATTTCTGCCACAGAGCCTGTCCCAGATGACTGCTGCAGGAACTTCGACACACACATCTCCGCACCCTGATGTGTCAGTGGCACACAGTGATGCAGCCATACTACCTCCACCCCCTGATGAGTCAGTGGCACACAGTGATGTAGCCATACCACCTCCGCACCCTGATGAGTCCGTGGCACACAGTGATGCAGCCATAACACCACCACACACACCTGGCACACCTGACACAGAAGACGTATCAGAGGACGAAGATGTGGATGGTAATGACTCTGTGTCAAAATGGAGGTTGTAGCATTCATCCCCCTCCATGGCCTGTTCCTGCTTGGTACAGCCCTCTGCATCATGCCCTGGTACTACACCTTCCACTTTCACCCGAAACACTCTGCGACATCCACCTGGACCCCGACATGGACTGCCATATCTGCTCTGGTTACCAATGACACAGCAAACAGGCTGCGGACTCAACTCTTCCTCTACCGATTAACTTGTCATCCCCTAAAGGACTCTGTTTGGCCCTCCACTGGGCAACCATGTAATGTGGGGTGTGCATGGCCATGCACTGCTCCAGCTCCGACACTCCACAGGATGTGAATAAATCATTCCTAATCACACAGATGTGTCATGTCTATGTCCAATCAAGTATGACAGTATGGATGACTGTAGGGACATTGATTGCACAAAAAGGTACACCCTGGGAAATGACATCAATGCACATGTTTGACCGTGACACACATGGCCAATTACATGACTGTAGGAGGTGTGAACTAGCTGTGGCCTCATTGATCATGAACAACAATCTCGCAACCCCCCCAACGTAGCCCCACGTCCATGTATTAAATAGGGCTGTGTGTAAATATGTCAGAGTTGGTAGGAGGCCTAAAGTAGTGTCCCACATCACATGTGACAACAGAACATCTCTTCGCCTACCTACACACACTCAACTGTGTGGACACATCTTGGTTTGATGGAACACATTGGTCCACATGGCAAGAAGTTGGACACCATACTCACATTGCTGAAGACACGTAAGCTCACAGGTCAACCACCAACTCTCCCAAACACAATGTCTGGCTCACAGAGGTGGATCTGGCAATAGGGACTCATCCCTAAGTGAAATCAGTCAGTCAGTCCCTCCCTGTGTACGTACAATGCTCATTGCGGCACACGATTTGGCATGCAAATCAACACTCATCACAGTTGAACACTAGTGAAGCTGCGTAGACTTTATTAGCATGTGCGTGTCAGTACGGGCAAGACAAGGGCCACAACATGCAGACCAATGCATCATACACTAACAGGCAGCCAAGGAACATGTAGAGGTGCAAGACATGGGGAGGCACAAATGAACACCAACCATGACGGATGCCGACGGTCTCAGCCCACCTTGCCTTGCTGGACGAGTCATGTGGTGTTTGGCGAATGCTCATTGCACCGTGTCAGGGGACACCACTCACAGCCCATGGGATCTGCATAGTCCTGTACCACCGGACAGCGCTGACTGCCTGCTCTGCTGACAGTGAGCAGGTGAAGGAGTCCAACAAGGTCAAATGTAGTACTACATTGCCATGTGTGTACTCTCCCTCCAGCGGTGTGTCAGGTTGAGGAACGTTGCCAGGCGCCGCTGTCCACTCACCTTGCACAGGTGTGTGTCAACCCGCAGTCCTGCACGCACATGCATTCTGAGTCCAGGCGAATGCAGACATGTCCACTGTCATGGTGGGATATGTGTCTATTTCCCCAAGATGCAAAAGGGTGTTGGGCCTCTGCCATGGGTTACAATCTTTTGTGGCTGCAGGAACGTAGTTACTCGTCCATAAAAGCGAGCGCAGCTTCATAGGCAATCAGTTCCAAGAGTACGTCGTTGTCGACTTCAACGACCACGGGGGCGAGCCAATCCATTAGCTGGTCCGGACAGATGTGCTCCGTCCACGCCGTTTCACCAATCCGCAACACAGCCCAATAGGGGAGCGCTTCGATGTGGTCACTGCACACGAGGAATTGTGCGATCTCACATGCCCAACTGCCAGCACATACGCCCAATTCCAAGGCATCCCATGAACGGGTATTACGGTTACACTCCTGGTCGTGGTCCAACAGGGGGCGCACACACATGTCATAATCCAGTTCAGCTACAGTTGTGTTGGATAGGCAGACATCCATGGGCCACTCGAATATACATGATCGGCAGTGGAACCAGGGCTGGACGCAGGTGACGTACGCAAGACGGAAGCTCAGACGGTAACTGATGCGCAACACTGCCAGTGGCAGTGCCCCCAACAAATGCAGCATTCGGTCACGGTACAGTTCCACGTGACAGGGGTTGTGCATGTGCCCGGGATGTTCTGACATTGCATTGTTCGCACTCGTAGAACCGGCACTCTTCTGACCTGCTGCTGTTATGTGGATGATATGCCACAGCTCGGAGCAATGAGTTTTATGAGCGTGCAAAGTTTGTACGTATGGGTTGTCCTGTACATAAGTGTCAAGGCCGTTCCATGCAGGAGTACCTCGGGCAAGGACTTGTGTGTGTGGGGTGTGGATACGTTGATCTTTCATTGGCGCCGTGTGTAGTGTGGGAGTCGTCTTCGTCTGCCATGGTATCTCTCTTAGGGGGTGCCTGCCGCATGCGTTTCCAAGGTCGGGGTGCAGATGTCCTTCCTCCTTCTGTATTGAGACAAGGGGGCTTTCATCCCTAATGTTAGTCAGACCACTGCTTGTATCCTGGGTATGTGATGTGGCTATCGCGCTGCAATTGAGGCTAGGCCTTGGGCTTATGGTGCACCAAAAGCGATGAACACACACACCAGTTGCCATGTATGAGCCAAGACCCCGAGCGGCCTTGTGCTCCATGTACAGTCCCTTCGTGCGCGTACGCCCTCCGGCTGCATGCAACATTGCAACATTGTCGATTGCGGCCCATGTGGCGCAGACACTGCAACAGAGACACACGCATCAGTTGGTTTCCTGTGCAGCCCAGATATGAACCACGCCCAGAGGCCAGGGATAATTGTTCACACCCCTACGCTGGCCTGGCATACGCCGACCCAGCCCACTCGGCGTACGTATAAAGGGGGGGACGATGACGCTACGTGTCCCAGTTCTTCCCCACTGCCTGAGGTGACATGGCTGCGTCCCCCTGGCCTATGACGAGGCTCAATCAAATAGGGTACATGACTTGCGTTGCACGGAGTCGGTGGCACCGGTTGCACTGCGGCCAACACGGGCCTACCGCCACGGGACGGTGACTTGCTGTGCACTGAGGTAGGGGCAACTAAAGTGCTGAGCGGGTGTGCAGCCTGCGATGATGACGTGTGCACTGATATGGTCTCTGCCATTGCTATATCAAGACCCAGAGTCAAGTGTGCGCCTGGTGGACCGCAATGTAGGCCTGAGCCAGCGGGCAGCGCGGGCCTACCGCCATGTGGCGTTGCCTCGCGTTTCACAGAGTTAGTGGCACCTAGAGAGCTGAGCGGGTGTGCAGCCTGCGATGATGACGTGTGCACTGATATGATCTCTGCCATTGCAAAATCAAGACCCAGAGTCAAGTGTGCGCCTGGTGGCCCGCGCTGCGGGGATGCGTGATGTGGAGGCTGCGAAGGTCACGGGCCCTGGGCTCGGAGCTTGCACCAGGACGTGGTGTACCCTCTTGGAGACACGCCGGTGGCGGAAGGTGAGCAGTGAGGCCTAGGTGCGCAGGGGCAGGCAATCCGCGCTGGGCGGCGGGAGGGGCTGGGGTGCAGCGGCCTGGGTGCGCAGGGGCGGCCATGTGATGTTGCCGTGTGCAATGATATGTACTCTGCCATCATTAGCTGTGGACTCTGTTTCAGATGAGGGACCTGGTGGCCTGCAGTGTGAACCGGCACGTGGTTGGAGACACACCGGTGGCAGCAGGTGAGCAGTGAGGCCTGGGTTTCGCATGGGTGGGCAATCCGCGCTGGGCGGCGGGAGGGGCTGGGTTGCAGCGGCCTGGGTGCACAGGGGCGGCCATGCGATGTTGCCCTGTGCAATGATATGCACTCTGTCATCATTAGCTGTGGACTCTGTTTCAGATGAGGGACCTGGTGGCCTGCAGTGTGAACCGGCATGTGGTTGGAGACACACCGGTGGCAGCAGGTGAGCAGTGAGGCCTGGGTGCGCAGGGGCGGGCAATCCGCGCTGGGCGGCAGGAGGGGCTGGGGTGCAGCGGCCTGGGTGCGCAGGGGTGGCCATGCGATGTTGCCGTGTGCAATGATATGTACTCTGCCATCATTAGCTGTGGACTCTGTTTCAGATGAGGGACCTGGTGGCCTGCAGTGTGAACCGGCACGTGGTTGGAGACACACCGGTGGCAGCAGGTGAGCAGTGAGGCCTGGGTGCGCATGGGTGGGCAATCCACGCTCGGCGGCGGGAGGGGCTGGGATGCAGCTGCCTGGGTGCGCAGTGTCGGCACTGTCTCTCTCTCCCTCTCTTTCTCTCTCTCTCCCTCCCTCTCTTTCTTTCACTGTCTCTCCCTCTCCCTCTCTTCCTTTCACTGTCTCTCTCTCTTCCTCTGATACTCTCTCTCTCCTCCCTCTCTTCCGTTTGCTGTCTCTCTCTCTCTTCTTCTGTTTCTCTCTCTCTCTCCTTCTCCCTCTCTCCCCCTTTCTCTCTCTTTCTCTCTCTCCCTCTCTTTCACTCTCTCTCTCCCTTTCTTTCTTTCTCTCTCTCTCTCTGTCCTTTGTTGTGCGCCTGACACACCTTCTTATCTTCAATCTTGTCTTGCAGGCTGTGACTTACTGTTTGTCCGGAGAAGACCCGCCATGACTCTTCCAATTATTGATGTTGATTGGAATTTGAATAAATTGATTATTTTTGGAATTCTGCGATGTATGTATGTTTTTCCTTTTTCGAACCACACATGGATGTTGGTTTGTGTACTTGTGCGACATCAGGCGAATTGTTGTGTTCATGAATTTGTGAGGTAGATGTGAGATATCTTTGTCCGGGGGGGTGCCCGGGGTAAGGCCACAGGAGGGGGTTCTTGGGGGGTGGCGGGCCTGGGGGGGGTGTGGCGGTGGGTCTTGTGGCCCTCCTGGGGCTCTGAGCTGCATGGTCAGTAGCTCCATGGCATCTGTTGTTCTTCTGGTGTGGCTGTGGGCTGGGCTCCCTTTTGTGGTGCAGGTTGTCGTCCGACTTAACACCAGGTAGGAGCAGGTGTTAAATCCCTGCTGCTAACGCACCTTATCGCATGTTTTGTGGTCTTATCGCCGATCTGGCAGGTTGTTGTGAATGTTGCGAAGTGGTGTTTCCGCGGCTTTTTGCACGGGAACGCCTACTCTGCATCTCATTAGCGTTAGTTGCCGGTGTCATCCGTGGCGATGTTTTTTGCGGCTGCTATCGCAGGAATACTGGTGATGTCGGCTGTTAGCACCAGCTTGTGAATGGTGCGATGAATTTATCACCACTTTGGCTGTGATAAAGTGCCGCTAACTCGGCGATAAGTCCTTGAGAATATGCCCCAAATTTTTCTTTCGCTTTACGCACATTGTTCCTCCCCCATCTTCTCTCTTTGTATCAAATTTTTTTTTCTCAATAATGAGGCTGGTGGCACTTTTTAGGAAGCAATGCTCTGTTTGATTCCAAAAAAGGACAAAAGATCTCTCCTCGTGTGTTAAGTATCACACGATTTCCATCATAAATCTAGACTGTAAACCTTTTGCTAAAACATTAGCTCTTCGACTTAATCAGGTAATTCCTGACCTGATCCGGATTGAGCAAACTGGGTTTGTTAAAGGTAGATCCATGGCAGATAATTCAAGAGCATTCTCAAACATACTACATCTTGCATCTAAAAGTTCTACCCATATAGCTGCCATTACAGATGCAGAGAAAGCTTTCAATCGAGTACATTGGCACTTCATGATGCGGGCGCTCAAATGGCATGGTGTTGCTCCTGATTTTTTAAAGCTTATTAGTTTGCTTTATTCTCCTCCAACAACCTCTGTCTTTTTTTATGACACCCAATCCTCCTATTTCGCCCTCCAATGGGGTACTCGACAGGGTTGCCCTCTAGCACCCTTACTTTTTATATTATCGCTGGAACCTTTTCTTCACATTCTGCGCCACTTACCCTTGTTTCATGGTTTTATTCACAAAAATACTAAATCAAATGCACAGCCTAATCTGACGATATAATCTTATATATTTCAGATCCACAAGCTTCCATACCCGCCTTTACAGACCTTTTACACACTCAATCTAACTTATCTGGCTATAAATTAGATTTCACAAAATCTAAAGTCTTTCCATTAAAAAAATACTGTTTAAAAGAGATGTTAGCAGACAATTGTTTTAAGTGGAATTGTAATTATATTAAATGTCTCAGGGTTAAATACTCCTCCTCAACCACAAAAACCATGCAGCTCAATCTGGATGATGTCCTACAAAAAGTTATTCAAATGTCTGAGAAATGGTCGCCTTGGTGTCTATCCTGGGAGGGACGGGGGGGTAGGTTGGACACAATCAAAATGATGATGCTCGCAGTCATTAATTTTTACTTATCAATGTTACCAGTTATAATTCCATTTACATTTTTTTAATCTCTTAATAGCTAACTAAGCAAATTTTTATGGAATGGACGGAAAGCACAAATATCTTTATCTTCTTTATGTAGACTCAAAGATAGTGGCGGAGTCAATTTTCCAAATTTTCATTAGTATCATTCTTCCTGTTTAATAAAACAAGTTTTACCTCACATTTGTTCACATACTGACACACCCTTAACCGTCTGGCACAAACTGGAGGACTCTTTGATTTTCCCTTTCTCTTTTCAGACACTGGATAATTTTTCCCATCCTCCGTGTTCCTTTATAATACCTACCATTACACATTCTATTTCCACATTCTTCCCATTCCTTACCAAATCTCTCTCACCACTACATGCTTTCTTTCACTCTTCTAAATGGCATAATAAAGGTATTAAAGTATCAAATCGTACCATTTTATGGAAAGATTGGGTTGCTAAAGGAATAATTCAGGTTAAACAATTACTACATGAGATACATCCTGCTTCCTCTTCTGAAGTTCAAGCCAAATTTAGCCTATTCGCTACCTCTAGTCTTAAACATGAAACATTAAGAAATGTTCTTACCCTACATATATCCCTCCTTTCACAGATCCCTCCTTCTACACCGGATCTCCTCCCAGCACAATTCACCATTTATCCCTCCCTCAAGGCCTCTCACATATATAAACACATTCATTATTCCCTCCCTAAACGCCCCAAATGTAATGTTGAACTTTGATGGGCGCGCAATTGCAACACTCTTTTTCTACACAAACATGGAATTCCATTTGGCTAAGAATACATCACACTTCCTGTAATGCCAGCACTAAATAAACTTTGGACTATTTTTATGACAGACTGTTTTTAACTCCAACTTCTATCTGCAAATACAATGCAAGCTGACCAAACTTATGCTGGGCCTGCTCAAACACACTAGGTTCATATTTTCATTCATTTTTCCTTTGTCCAAGCATTAATTGTTTTTGGGAGAGGATTTGCAAAACAATTTCATCAAATGCTCTATTAATTTCCCGTTTGAGATCAAATCTATATTCCTTGGTAGTTTCTCTCCTATTTGTATTGGTGCTCATAAACTCAGTCAATTTATAATCTTACTTATTGCTATTGCTTTTCAAATTAATCCATTAAATTTGAAAGACACCACCAAGGTTACTCTTACTGGTGGTGGAACCTTCTCTGTCATCATCAGAGAGTTAATAGAGCATCCGCCATATCCACACATCAACTCCTTCAGAAGGATAACTTTTGATCATCTCTTACTAATTACTTATCCATCCACTGAGCACAGATCCAGGACAGTAATTCTGTTTTTCAACTGCTATGAACTTTTCATTTATTGTTCATAGTATTTAATTGTTGCTTACGTGGTACTAATATTCATTTTGTGTGATGCATTGGATAATTAATAATGATTGCCTTTGGTAAAGTTATTTATCTTTATCCTTATCCCTCTTATTCCTCTGTTTATCTTTTTTCTCTCTGTACCTTTATTACTTCCCTTTTCTTGTGTTTCCTTTCCTTAAATCACAAAATATAAAATGCTGTTTTAGTAAGGTACCCTTTTATTAAATTCTTTTTATTGGTCTGTAGTTTTATTTTGCGATCTCTTTTACTATTTGTACATGTTTCAACTTTTTTGTATATTTTTCGGTCATATGTTTATCTTATCCATTATCGTGATTATCAGACATGTTTTCTCAAGATTTATCTTTTTGCTGAATCATTTTAATAAAGCTTCTTTAAACAAAAAAAAAGTCTGAATCCACTAAGAGACTGGCAGTACCTGGTGAAGCAATATCACAGGGGACAGAGATAGTCTAAAGAGTTTTTTCCATTGGTGGTAAGGAACTTTACATTTAACCTACACTCTGTGTAATGACAGTGTGTACATTGTATGCAAGGTACGCAAAGTGCCTCACTATTGTGCTATCTGGCCACTGTGTCAAAGGGCTGTGGGCCCAGAACTCTCTGTGGGAAATTATTAGAATATAGCATGTTACTACGCATGTAAAAATAAAATGTTTGTAATAATTTTGTAATTTTCTTTGCTTTTGTTTTTATATTTCATTGTTCATTGTGGGGGCTATTGTAAACATTTCTACTCCAGCTTGTTTGTGAGTGGTGAGATGCGAGTTGACTTCTGCCTCTAATCTAGTGCGTAGGAACCAAGGGAAACTCTGTTTTTACTTGTTGATAGTACCCTATTCCCTTGGTGTGGTAAAAGGGGTCCCTCTCACTTACTATTATACTACGCATGCTAACACATCGGGTTCCTTTACAACGCGGTCATTACAACGACCGCGTTGTTAGAATGCGATACCTTTAGAACGCAAGTCATTAGATCGACTTGCAGTAGGGGGCGAGCTGGACTTAGGAATAGTATAATTTACTATTCCAACTCCAGCCTGCGCAACAGTAGGGAAGGTGTTGAAATAGTAAATTATACTATTCCTTATGTTAGAGCGCCCCCTACTGCAAGTCGATCTAATGACTTGCGTTGTAAAGGCATCGCGTTCTAACAACGTGGTCGTTGTAACGACCGCGTTGTAAAGGAACTGCGATGTGATGACTGCGTTGTAAACGCTGTCTCCCAAATTATTATATACATACAATAAGGCATATTACAAGGAACCCCATAATCAACCAGAATTCAAATGCAAGTAACAAGGTTTAAGGGTTAAGCCCCAAGCTATAATTTAATAAAGTGAGCGGAAGGGGCATATTCAGCCAAATTTGTGTAAACAGCTGGAGAGGGGAAATAGACTCCGTCTAGGTCTAATTTGTTTCCATATTTTTTGTCATACTCCAAGAGACTAAGATAATTATAGTAAACAATAATAAACAGGGTTTTACACCAAGGGATAACATTCAGTAACAGGTATAGTGTGTTTAGTAACAGGTACATTGTTATACCTGTGAAGAGAATGGAAAGAGAATTGCTAGAAGCTATGGAGTAGATCAAATTAGGCAGTAACCCAATAAATGATAAAATGGATGCTTCTAATATCAAAATGGGCACCTCATGGGTTGTCACAAACCCTGAGATGGTGGATATGTAGGTATAGGCTAAAGAGTTGATACCTCCACAGAGGTGGGAGATCAAGGCTTGTGTATGACACCTAAAAGGGGGAGGCACAAAAGTAAAATAGCAGTGTGACAAGGAGGTTGATGAAAGCCAGATTAACAATACTATTGCTAGTATCCTCCCTGAAGATGAAGGTTATGTCTCCATAATTTCAGTTATATAAAATTTGTGCCGAACTCTAGAAGCCATCTCCTGTGCGTTAGACTGGCATTCTGAAAAAATAGAAATACAAGTGGGACTATTGTAATCATTAGCAGACTATGTCAAATTAATAGAGAGTAAACTTAGCACTCTACGTGACACAACTAGAGAGATAAAACATACCAGTGAGAATGAAAAGATGCGCTTGTAGCTGAGGTCTCATACTTTGGAGACTACAAATTATTCTGCAGGGTTTAGTAGACAAAGTAAAGCATTTTAAAACAAGCCTTTTGGCTCTGGACAAAGAAACATATGTGAAAGATGACTGTGGTAGTAAAAGTCAAGAACAAGCATTAATTCACACCCTGGCTGGTTTTCTTCAACACTCAACCACAGACAGAGTTTAGGTGTTTAAGGAACAACATTAAGTAACTAAGGAGGCACCGGAGATATTCACAAAAGAATTTCAAAATGTTTGATTATGAAAAATTTAGTTAGTTGGCTTCATTTCCATCAGGGCAAGAGGAAAAATGGACATGGCGAAAATTGAAGTACTTAAACCAGTTTTATCAAAAAACTGAAAATGATTATATAAAACTCAAAGCTAAAAATCGTGGAAAGTATCTTTTATATGTGTCACAGATTATCATTTATATGCTTCCAGTGTATCAAATAGTAGGATACATGATGTAGACATACTAAAGCTGTTCAGCAAAGCAGTTGTTAACCAATCATTAACAGGACAGGAGTTGGCAAGGAATTTGTGTCATCTGATCAAGGGTATGATGGAGCAGGGTTTTGAGAAAACAAAAACCTGCTCGGATTGAACCCTCAGTAACATTAATTAACAGTGTGCTGTGAAAAATATTATTTAAAAACGCTAAAATAAGGGGAAATGCTTTTGCGCATGCGTAAAACTAATGCATGTATTAATGCATGGAACTAGGCCGCAAACTGCTTTGATAAAAAAACTAATGCTGCTTTTGTGCACGTTAATAATATTTCACTAGGAATAACATGGGTTGTGCATGGGTTAGTGCAATGCTGGGATAGTGTACAAAATGAAATTACATTTCATGAAAATAATAAATGTTTGTGTTTGTTTTGGGCCTACACTTCTGCATGTCAGTTTGAGGGTTAATATTTGACTGAAAATTATTAAATGTCCCAAAAGAAAGATTCCAATGAGAAGAGAGCACAAAGGCATGAAAAATGCGACCTTCATGGAGTACTGAATGTCTGCCAAGTTGTGGAAAAGAAAAATAAGATTACAAATGGAAGTGAACAAGTTTCCTTCACGAGATGGCAGAGGCGAATAATAGAGGCGTAGAGATTTGCAACATTCAAGGAACTGCAGGAAATATTTACTATGATTGTGTTCAAAGTTGTTTCCAGGGATGAATCTGTCGTAATGCTTAATGTTTAAGACAAAGAGTTGTTTAATAAAATGGTCATGATGAAAGTGGTGTGACAGAACACCCCCAATCTTAGCCAATGGGAGATGGATATTGTGCTCATGTTGAAACATATGTGGGTTGGACATTTAGGTTTTAGGGTATAATTGAAAGTCCCCGGTGGGTGTGGTTTAGTAGGGTTGGCTGGTGTTTAGCTAGCGGGAGATCGTCGCTGTCGTCGGTTTGCTGTTTCCAGATAGAGGCCTACCTGTTTCCTGATTCCTGACCTAATCTTGTCACTTGACTCTGCTTGAGTGTCCTTGCTGCCCCGACTGGCCAGAGGGGCAGATTTCCCTGATTTTTACTTGGGTTACTATAGATAATCTCCTAAATTTGCATATTCATTTGCAAATGTATTTTGTCTCTGAAATGTTTCTCTCTTCGCCTATCCACTCCTTCAAAGCATTGTTTATTTGATATGAGTTTGTTTTATACATTACCAATGTTCTCTCTCTGTGATAATCTATGATTTGCATTTGTGTAACTGTACTTGATGCGCATTTATTTTATTCTCACATTATTTTATGATAAACAATATACACTACATATTGAGTCTGTTATTATGTAGTAGCATAGATTAGTACATATTATTGTCATCAACTTTTCAACATCAAAAAGGTTCGTCGCCACATTTATTTGTAAGGAGAAATGCAGGTTCTAAAGTGTATTTAGTGAGTTAGGAATAAACTTACATCACACTGAACCCCAGCGTGAAGGGATTAGTTGGGTAGTTTAAATGGGCCTATGTTAGTGAAAATTATCGATCCCTGATCGCTGGATCAGTTTTGGTAGCAGAGGATGGTTATTTATTGATTAGTTTGGCAATAATTATTGATTATTGATTTATTAATTATTAACATGAAAAGTTTGTGTTTTTGTTTTATGTTGTTTGGAAGTACGGGTACAGAGTTACCTAAGATCCTAGGATGATGCTAATTTAGCCTAAGTGGCAGAGGAATAGTGTGGAAAAGTATCACACTGCAGAAGTACTTTGTCTATTGTTGTAATATCGAACAGCGAAAGGCTGACGATGTTATTTTAGGGACATATTCGATTGAAAGAAGATTGCATAAAATAGTGAAAGGTCCGCTTCCGAAACTCTGGCCTTACATCCCCAAAGGAGTACCAAGACCTCTTTCTGAAAGGAAAGTCCTCTTCCGAAACTTTGGCTAGTATCCCCAGAGGAGTACCAAGATCTCCTTTAACTTGATTGAGAGTAGAGTAGCGCTGGTCGTTATTTCAATAGAAGTAAAAGAAAACTCTTCGAGTGAATCGAACTATCTCTTTTATTAGTGGAGCAGACAAAGTAGCATTGTTTTGTGTTGTTTCTAACAAGAAATAGTTGAGAAAATCTAGAAAATACATCGCTGTATTATTTTTGTAAAGGGAGGGTCAGTAGCAGGAGTAATACTGACGTCACAAAAAGCTGCGCTGGCATTGGTCAGGCAGTGGTCGTATAGTAAGCCGTGATTGGTTGGTTGCTGTGAGCTGCGCTAGCATTGGTTGAGATAGCGGATACGTAGTGAGCCGTGATTGGTTGGTTGCTGTGAGTCGTTCTGGTATTGGTTGAGGATTAGCGAATAGAGTGAGAGGATTTACGGAAGTCTTCTCTTGTTTGTTTTGGTTTATTTAGCAAGAAAAAGAGGGGCATATTCACAAGGACTTATCGCCGAGTTAGCAGCACTTTATCGCAGCCAAAGTGGCGATAAATTCATCGCACAATTCACAAGCAGGTGCTAACAGCCGATATCACCAGTTTCCCCGCAATAGCAGCCGCAAAAAACATCGCCAAGGATGACGCCGGCAACTAACGCTAATGAGATGCAGAGTAGGCGTTCCCGTGCAAAAACCCAAGAAAACACCACTCCGCAACATTCCCAACGACCAGCCAGATTGGCGATAAGAGTCAAAAGCATGCGATAAGGCGCGTTAGCAGCATGGATTTAACACCTGCTCCTACCTGGTGTTAAGTCGGACGACAACCTGCACAATGAAAGGGAGCCCAGCCCAGAGCCACACCTGAAGAACAACAGATGCCATGGAGCCACTGATCATGCAGCTCGGAGCCCCAAGAGGGCCACAACACCCACCGCCACCACACCTAGGCCCCCCATCCCCCCAGGCCCCTCCCGGGCCCCACCCCGGGCACCCCCCCAGACAAAGACATTACACATCTACCTTACAAGTACATGAACACAACAATTCGCCTGATGTCGCACAAGTACAACAATTAACATTCATGGGTGGTCAGAAAAAGGAAAAACACTCATACATCCTAGAATCACAAAATGAATTATTTTATTCAAATTGAACTCAACACCAATAATTGGAAGAGTCATGGCGGGTCTTCTCTGGACAATCTGCAAGTCAAAGCCTGCAAGACAAAATTGAAGATAAGAAGGTGCGTCATGCGCCCAACAAAGGACAGAGAGAGAGAGAAAGAGAGAGAGAAAGAAATGGAAAGAGAGAGAGTGAAAGAGAGGGAGAGAGAGAAAGAGAGAGAAAGGGGGAGAGAGGGAGAAGGAGAGAGAGAGCAACAGAGGGAGAGAGAGACAGTGAAAGAAAGAGAGGGAGAGGGAGAGAGAGAAAGAGAGAGAAAGAGAGGGAGAGAGAGAGAGACAGTGAAAGAAAGAGAGTGAGAGTGAGAGAGAGAAAGAGAGAGAAAGATAGGGAGAGAGAGAGACAGTGAAAGGAAGAGAGGGACAGGGGCAGACAGTGCTGACACTGTGCACCCAGGCCTCACAGCTCACCTGCTGCCACCGGTGTGTCTCCAACCACGTGCCAGTATACACTGCAGTCCACCAGGTCCCTCATCTGAAACAGAGTCCACAGCTAATGATGGCAGAGTACATATCATTGCACACGGCAACATCGCATGACCGCCCCTGCACACACAGGCTGCTGCACCACAGCCCCTCCCGCCGCCCAGCGGGGATTGCCCGCCCCTGCGCACCCAGACCTCACTGCTCACCTTCCGCCACTGGTGTGTCTCCAAGAGGGCCCACCACGTGCCGGTGCAAGCTCCAAGCCCGGGGCCCGCGACCTTGGCAGCCTCCACATCACGCATCCCCGCACCGCGGGCCACCAGGTCGCACACTTGATTCTGGTCTTGATTTTGCAATTGCAGAGATCATATCAGTGCACACATCATCATCACAGACTGCACACCCGTTCAGCTCTATAGGTGCCAGTAACTCTGTGAACCGTGAGGCAACGCCACGTTGCGGTAGACCAGCGCTGCCCACTGGCTCAGGCCTACACTGCGATCCACCAGGTCGCACACTTGATTCTGGGTCTTGATATTGCAATGGCAGAGACCATATCAGTGCACACGGCATCATCGCAGGCTGCACACCCACTCAGCACTTTAGGTGCCCCTACCTCAGTGCACAGAAAGTCACCGTCCCGTGGCGGTAGGCCTGTGCCGGCCACAGAGTAACCGGTGCCACCGACTCGGTGCAACACAAGTCATGGACCCTTTCTGATTGAGTATCGTCATATGGCAGGCGGACGCAGCCATGTCACCTCAGGCAGTGGGGAAGAACTGGGACATGTTGCGTCGTCGTCCCCCCCTTTATACGTAAGCCGAGTGGGCTGGCTCGGCGTACGCCAGACCGGCATAGAGGTGTGAACAATTATCCCTGGCTTCTGGGCGTGGTTCATATCTGGGCTGCACAGGAAACCAACTGATGTGTGTGTCTCTGTTGCTGTGTCTGCGCCACATGGCCCGCAATTGACAATGTTGCAATGTTGCATGCACCCGGAGGGCGGTCGCGCACAAAGGGATTGTACAAGGAGCGCAAGGCCGCTCGGGGTCTTGGCTCATACATTCCAACTCTTGTGTGTGTTCATCGCTTTTGGTACACCATGAGCCCAAGGCCTAGCCTCAATTGCAGCGCGAAAGCCACATCACATTCCCAGTATACAAGCAGTATTCAGACTAACATTAGGGATGAAAGCCCCTTTGTCTCAATACAGAAGGCGGAAGGACGTCTGCACCTCTGACCTTGGAATTGCATGCGGCAGGCACCCCCTGGGAGAGATACCATGGCAGATGATGACGACTCCCACACTACACACAGCGATAATGAAAGATCAACGTATCCACACCCACACACAGAAGTCCTTGCTCGAGGTACTCCTGCATGGAACGGCCTTGACACTTACGTACAGGACAACCCATACGTCCAAACTCTGCACACTCATACGACTCCTTGCTCCGAGCTGTGGCATATCATCCACATAACAGCCGCAGGTCAGAAGAGTGCCGGTTCTACGGGACCGAACAACGCAATGTCAGAACATCCCGTGCGCATGCACAACGCTTGTCACGTGGAACTGTACTGTGACCGAATGCTGCATTTGTTGGGGGCACTGCCACTGGCAGTGTTGCGCATCAGTTACCGTCTGAGCTTCCGTCTTGCGTACGTCACCTGCGTCCAGCCCTGGTTCCACTGCCGATCTTGCATATTCGAGTGGCCCATGGATGTCTGCCTATCCAACACAACGGTAGCTGAACTGGATTATGACATGTGTGTGCGCCCCCTGTTGGACCACGACCAGGAGTGTAACCGTGATACCCGTTCATGGGATGCCTTGGTATCTGGCGTATGTGCTGGAAGTTGGGCATGTGAAATTGCACACTTCCTCATGTGCAGTGACCACATCGAAGCGCTCCCCTATTGGGCTGTGTTGCGGATTGGTGAAATGGCGTGGACGGAGCACATCTGTCCGGACCAGCTAATGGATTGGCTCACCCCCGTGTTCGTTGAAGTCGACAACAACGTACTCTCGGAACTGATTGCCCATGAAGCTGCGCTCGCTTTCATGGATGAGTAACTACGTTCCTGCAGCCACAAGAGATTGTAGCCCATAGGGCAGGTCCCAACACCCTTTTGCATCTTGGAGAAATGGACAAATATCCCACCATAACAGTGGACATGGCTGCATTCGCCTGGACTCAGAATGCATGTGCGTGCAGGACTGCGGGTTGAAACACCTGTGCAAGGTGAGTGGACAGCGGCGCCTGGCAACGTTCCTCAACCTGACACACCGCTGGAGGGAGAGTACACACATGGCAATGTAGTACTACATGTGACCTTGTTGGACTCCTTCACCTGCTCACTGTCAGCAGAGCAGACAGTCAGCGCAGTCCGGTGGTACAGGACTATGCAGATCCCATGGGCTGTGAGTGGTGTCCCCTGACACGGTGCAATGAGCATTCGCCAAACACCACATGACTCGTCCAGCAAGGCAAGGTGGGCTGAGACCGTTGGCATCCGTAATGATTGGTGTTCATTTGTGCCTCCCCATGTCTTGCACCTCTACATGTTCCTTTGCTGCCTGTTAGTGTATGATGCATTGGTCTGCATGTTGTGGCCCTTGTCTTGCCCGTACTGACACGCACATGCTAATAAAGTGTACGCAACTTCACTAGTGTTCAACTGTGATGAGTGTTGATTAGCATGCCAAATCGTGTGCCTCAATGAGCATTGTCCGTACACAGGGAGGGACTGACTGACGCATTTCACTTAGGGGTGGGTCCCTATTGCCAGCTCCACCTCCGTGAGCCAGACACTGTGTTTGGGAGAGTTGCTGGTAGACCTGTGCGCTTACGTGTCTCCAGCAATGTGAGTATGGTGTCCAACTTCTTGCCATGTGGATCAATGTGTTCCATCAAACCATGCTGTGTACACACAGTTGAGTGCGTGTAGGTATGCAATGAGATGTTCTGTTGTCACATGTGATGTGGGACACTACTTTAGGCCTCCCACCAACTTTGACATATTTGAAAACACAGCCCTATTTAATACATGGACGTGGGGCTACGTTGGGGGTGGCGAGATTGTTGTTCATGATCAATGAGGCCACAGGTAGTTCACACCTTCACAGTCATCTAATTGGCCATGTGTGTCGCGGTCAAACATGCGCATTGATGTCATTTCCCAGGGTGTACCTTTTTGTGCAATCAATGTCCCTACAGTCATCCATACCTTTATACTTGATTGAGCATAGACATGACACATCTGTGTGATTAGGATTGTTCTATTCACATCCTGTGGAGTGTCGGAGCTGGAGCAGTACATGGCCATGCACACCCCACATTACATGGTTGCCCAGTGGAGGTCCAAAGAGAGTCCTTTAGGGAATGACAAGTTAATCGGCAGAGGAAGGGTTGAGTCCGCAGCCTGTTTGCTGTGTCATTGGTAACCAGAGCAGATATGGCAGTCCATGTCGGGGTCCAGGTGAATGTCGCAGAGTGTTCCGGGGGACAGTGGAAGGTGTTGTACCAGGGCATGATGCAGAGGGCTGTACCAAGCAGAAACAGGCCATATGGCGGGGGATGAATGCTACAACCTCCTTTTTGACACAGAGTCATTACCATCCACATCTTCGTCCTCTGATATGTCTTCTGTGTCAGGTGTGCCAGGTGTGTGTGGTGGTGTTATGGCTGCATCTCTGTGTGCCACTGACACATCAGGGGGCGGAGGTGGTATGGCTGCATCACTGTGTGCCACTGACACATCAGGGGGTGGAGATGTGTGTGTCGAAGTTCCTGCAGCAGTCATCTGGGACACGCTCTGTGGCAGCGATGGCAAGATGAGGATCTGCAGGGAATGGAAGATCCCAGCTTCATCTCACTGGTGATCAGCCGTGGCAGCCATCCATCCTGCCTGCATCCGCTCCATGTTCTCCATTGTCCTGCTCATCTGTGCCAACTCTGTGCTGTCGTCGCTGGAGCCTCTCTGACTAGACAGTTCTTGTATCCGAGTAATGGCTCCAGCGAGGTCAGCCAAGGATTGTTGTAGGGCATGGAGCGGATTGTGGGTGTCCGTTAGGGACTGTAAGTGATCCCTGATGGGACTAAGACACCCACGTATGGAATCTAGTTTGGCTGCCATGAGGTCGAAACCCACCCGCACCTGTTCAGCCAGCCCCCTCTGGCAGTCTGACACACGGCGTTGGAATGCCATGTGTTCTTCGGTGAGGTGCTGGGAGCCAGCCGTGGTGGTGGGTGCTTCCTGCTGTGTGGTCTGTGCAGGGGGTGGGATCACCTCGATGCAGCTGGGCTGCCCTGCGCCTGGAGGTGGGGTGCGAAGGCTGTCCACGAGCCGTTGGAGGGTGTCGGAGCAGATGGCCAGGGGGGCATCCTCCTCATCACTGAAGAGATGTCTGGTCTGCTCTGCAGGAGGTGTTGATTGTCCCTCTGCAATGTGAAGGGGAGATGCAGGTTAACAGTGTGTTCCATGTATGTGCACGCATTGTACATGTTTACATACAGACTGCATGGCAATGTACATTGTGACTGTTTTGGAGGAGCTGGGTATTTGATGGGAGACAGTGGACATTTCGACTACATGACGGATGTGAGGTTGTACTCGTACATTATCATCTGTCAGTTTCCTGCTATGCCTGATGTGGTTGGCAAGTTTCTACGCACATGCGGCACCAGTTGTGTCCTCTGTTCTGTGGTGTAAGTGTGGCACTTTGTACCACATTGTCGTCAATGTTGATGTGCTGTGATTGCTATGTGTGTGTGCTGCATTGTGGGAGATTCGCCCCTGCAGCTCTGATTTAGCGGCCCCTTATCCCTTTAAGGCAGTGTGCCTTTCACTTGTGTGCTTTTACGGTGCTGAGATGTTGGCGACTTGGGTCATTTGTGCTCTTGGACGGATTTTGGACTCGTACATTGTTTCTCTGCAGATGTGTTGTTGACGTCAGGGGTTGTATGTGCACGTGGATGTGTCAGGGTGTGACCTGCTCCTTTGAGGATGTTATCCACACTGGGCCACCTCAGTGTCGTGGCGTGCACCATGTCATGTATTTTGACTGCAGCCATGCTATTGGTCATGCAGTGTCACTTGCATTGTCAGTGTGGCTCACAGAGCTCCTGCTTTGCTGGGTTCAGCACATGTGCATGGGTAGGTTGTGAGATTGGTGAGGGGGGGCATTTGTGCACATGGTGGACGGGGGCCTACTTGGTGTTTCTATGAGTGCTGCAGTGTGCCAAGGCCATCAGGGACATGTTCCACAGTCATTGTGGGTGTGCAGTGTGCTACACATAATTGTGCATGTGTGCCATTGTAACCGTCTCCCCCGTCCCCCCCAGTCCCTGGTCGTTACCCTGTTGCTGTTGGGTCAGGTCATATCGAGCAGTGTCCGGACCCCCAACTCCTTGCACCGTCTCCGCACTGATGACTGTGGCCACCATTTCCTCCAGCTCATCCAGCTCCTCCTGTGGCGCAGGACTCCCACCTCCAGTCGCCATTGCTGCCTTCCGGTTGGCATCGAGTTTCTGCTTGGTTTGGCTTTTCACATCATGCCAGCGCCTCTTGACCTCCTCCATTGTCCTCCTCAACACTCCGACTGCATTCACGTTGTTCACGATGGACTGCCATATTTCCGTTTGTGTTGCTGATGACACAGTGGAGGTGACGAACAGTTGTTGGTAGTGTTCTGTCACCTCCGTGACGATGATCCGGTTTTCCTGCGGACTGAACCCCGTCTTCCTCTTCCTCTTCTCCTTGCCCTTCCCCGGCCCCGGGGATCCTGGCTGGTCGTCTGTGGGGCTTGTGGGGTTCGCGTTGTCCTTTGCACTCGGTCCGGGTGCGTCCATGGTGCTACGCAGTTACATTTTTTGTTTTTTTGTTTTCTCTGCTTTTATAGTGCATTCTCACGCATGACGCGTGGGATTCGCAGGCCTGTCGTTGGTTTTCGCTGATTTTTGTATCGCCATTGGGGACATCGCCACTTTTTTCGCGTCCATGTTTCGCATTTTTTCGGCGTTGCGTTAATTTTAACGCGGGCATTTGTTGCGTTATCGTGAGACTATCGCATGGTGCCGACCGGTTGGGAATTGTGAGTTAACACAGGACCATCTCTCCTTCAGGAAGCAGCTCAAGACCTGGCTGTTCGAGCAGTAACTTACCCCCTCCCCCAGCGCCTTGAGACCCTCCCGGGTGAGTAGCGCGCTCTATAAATGCCATGATTGATTGATTGATTGATTGGTGTTATTTTCCCGCGATAAACTGCGATGTGAGAAGTTGCGTTAAGCGAATTTGGCGATAGTTAACACACGTTTTTGAGAATATCCCCCAGAGTGTTTTAAAAATGAAATTGGTAAAAATAATAAAAGATTTATTTTAAAAAGACAAGCCGATAGTTACTAGAGAGGGACTTCCTATACCTCCTCCGAGAACGCCTGCTTCTTTTATGATGTTGGAACGTGGGTATCATACATGTACATGGTTAGAGAACTGGTTGAGTTATAAGGAAGATGATGGAGTTTTAGCTTTTCCAGAACATGGTACATTTAATGTAAGGATTTTGGAGAACTTGAGAGGACGAATGAATTCATTAAAGCCAAGTCCTAGACCTACGCAGTATGAAGCGCTTGAGGAATGGGAACATGAGGATTATAAAAGGGAGAGAGACAGGAATGGAATTAAATACAGGAATATAATAACGAGATATTCTGAGGCTAGATGGAATGATCAGAAGAAAAGATGGAGGAGAGATGTAATTGCAGATGGATTATATCCAGTAATAGTTGCTGAGGATCAGACAGGAGGCAAAAGTAAAGAGAAAAAGAATCATTTAGAGACTACGGAATTAGACAATGACTCGCATGGGATTGATGATGAGTTGTTGGATGAAATATTATTAAAGAGACCTCCACCATATCAGGAAAGTTCAGGGGAAACAATTCCAAATGCACCACTGATTGAAATGCAAGTTCCTCAGGTTCCAGAAGCTCCACAATCTCCACAAGTTTAACAGGTTACACAAGTTCCGGTAGCTTCACACACTCGAGTGTTGCAGGAGGATGAGATTGACATGTTGAATAAGGCAAGAGAAGAGTTAACTCAGAGAATTAGCCAGATGAGTCTGAATGCAGAAGCATTATCGGTACCAGTAATGATTGGTCCTATAGTTCCATTGTATGGTGAGAACCAGAATATATCGAGAGTACATGCATTGACAATTCCCGTGAATAATGCCAGGAATGTTAGTGGATCAGAACAAATTGAGATGAGTACTTCATTGATTTTATCTTCCAGTGAGTGAAAATGTAACTGAAACACCAAAGAGAAGTGTACAGATGGATCCTAGAAAAATAGTGCAGAATGTCAGTGGAACAACTCCAGTATCAGGGAGTTCGGTGGGTCCTTCACCAGAGGAGTTAGATGACTGGATAAGAGGAATAGAAAAGAATAAATCACAATTGAGTATAGATGTAGCTAGATTGAGAGTGGATCTGGAAGAAATGATTATTGGTACAATAAGTCCAGAAAGATTGAGTAAGTACCGAGATGAAGAGTTGTTATTTTTGCGTAAGAATATTACATGGAAAGCAAGGAATCTACATGAGAGGTTGGCAGAAGCTGCACAAGAATATGGAGTAGACATAGAAAAGTCTAAAGTTTTGCAAAAAACGTATAGATTGGATTTTACTGATAAGGATTTGGAGAGTTTTAATACGTCTGGCAAACGATTGCAAATAAAATAATTAATGAATACTTTGAAGAAATGGGGTGTTTTAGAACGGTGGAAAGGTGGATGGGTGAAAAAGAAGGAAGAAATACTTGAAGTAAAGATATGTCTTTTTTCCATTAAGAGAAACAGAACGGGCTGAAATGGTATGCCCAATGAGAGAAGTTCCAGGTGGTGGATATGTTCACGTTCCCTAGTCAAGACAGGATATATTATCCTTTACAAATGATTTTCCTAGGTTGAGAGAAAAACCTGTCAAGTGGTACAAACAGGTAGAGAGGTTTGTAAAAGTTTCAAAAGTTTTGTTAAAAGATCTAGATGGTTTGTTTGAGATTGTAGTTCCAGCTGACTTATGGACTGAGTGTAAAATTACTGTTGACTGGCCAAAAGAAGAATATCCTAGAGATGTAAAAACAGGAGCACCTTCAGAAGAATTGATGAAGAAATATAATCAAGTAATTACTTTCTTGAAAAGTAAAATTTCTCCAAAAGAAACAGATTGGGTTAAAATTGATAGGACAACCCAGGAACCCAAAGAATCGGTACATGCTTATTATGAAAGGTTGTTACAGGTGTTTAAACAGTATAGTGGTTTTGAAAGTATAGGTGATAAAGATATGGGACACTTTGTGTATAGGTTTGTTTTTGGATTAAAACCTGAAATTAGTAACATGATTCAGCAACATTTGATTTGTTGGCAGAGTAAATCAGTTGATGAGATTCTGAGATATGCTAAATATTGTAGTGATGATATTGAATCAAGGCATAAAAAGTTGAAAGAGAAAATGATGTGGGCACAGGTGAAGGTGGCAGAACAGAAAGATTGAAATAATGGTTCTCAAACAGATTTTCAGATGAAAGGACAAAATCAAAATGGTCAGATACCAACTGGAGGTAGAGGTAGAGGTAAGATGAGTAGAGAAGAATTGAAAGAGAAATTTCCTTGTCATGTGTGCAGAAAATTTGGGCATTGGAGGAATGAGTGTAGATCTTTACTGAAAAATAATGGAATGAATCAAAATTTCAATTTGCAGATGCAGAATGAGGTGGTTGTGAATCAACAACAGCAACAACAGCAGCAGGTAGTTACACCACAGACAGAACAAGTACAGGTGCCTCAAGCTCCTATGCCAAATAATGTGAATGCTCAAGTACAGAGATACAGTGCGAATTCTGGATTTCACGCAGGTGAACAAGTTGGTAAGAATCAAAATGTACAAGTGGTTTCACAGTATTTATTGCAATGTTTAGAGAGTGACTCAGACTCATCTCAATGACTGTGCCTGAGGAGGGAGGAAGAGTGCGTGCTTGGCGCATCTCTAGAGGTAGATCAATCAGGTCCTTTTGTTGATGGAAAAGTGGAAGGTAATAATGTTACATTCCTAGTGGACACTGGTGTTACCCGTTCTACTGTGAGAGCAGCAGAAATCCGAAACCTACCCCTCTCTGGAGAAACTATCCAAGTTGTGGGAGTCTCAAATAAACATATTAAGACTCCAATAACAATACCAATAGAAGTTCATATTGGAAGATTCAGAGACATGCATCGGTTTGTGGTATGTGATACAAGTCTGGTGAACCTTTTAGGTAGGGATTTGCTTTGTAAGATGAATTGCACCATCTATTGTACGCCAGATGATATTGCTTTTCAAACACCAGATGAGGATGTTGCTTTTAAAATGATGTTAGAGAGGCAAGGGACAGAAGTGAATGATTTATATTCATTGCTTACAGAACAAGATTTACTTGCAGAATTGAGAAATACAGTAAGACCTGATGTATATGATCTTACAGGAAAAGACATTGGTTTGATGAAGGGTGCGGATCCTATTCAGGTTACAGTTAAACCAGGTGCAATATATCCAAACACACCTCAGTACAAGATTAGTCCTGAAATAACAGCAGGAGTAATTCCTGTAATTGATCAAATGATTGAGCAAGGTATTCTAAAATAAATACTAAATAGTCCTTGTAACTCACCTATTATGGGGGATTAAGAAATCAAGTGGAAAATATAGAATAGTTCAGGATTTGAGAAAAATTAATAAGATCGTAGTACCTTGCTGTCCAATAGTGCCAAATCCATCAGTGATTCTTTATCAAATTCCTTGTGATGCAGAATGGTACACAGTAATTGACCTGTGTCAAGCATTTTTCTCGATACCTTTGCATCCGGATAGCCAATATCTTTTTGCTTTCCGGTTCGGAAACCGTGTTTTTGCATGGTGCCGAGTTCCTCAAGGGTATACAGAGAGTCCTTTGATCTTTAATCAAATTTTGAAAAAATGTCTGGAGTCATTGATCGTGCCAGAAAATTCAGTGTTAGTGCAGTATATTGATGACCTACTGGTGGCATCAAAAACACGATAAGCCTGTGTGACAGATACAATTGCCTTACTGAATCATTTGGCAGAAGGTGGGCATAAAGTGTCACCAGCAAAATAACAGTTTTGTCAAAAAGAGGTTCAGTATTTGGGACACAAAATTGAGAAAGCAGTTAAAAAAGTAACACAAGAATTAATGTGATTTTGCAGATGGGTCCTCCTAAAACTCAAAAAGAAGTTCGAATGTTTTTGGGAATGGTTGGATACTGTAGACAATGGATCAGTGGGTTTTCACTGATTGCAAAACCTTTACAGAGGTTGACACATAAAAATGTGGTTGATCCGATTGATTTGGATGAAGAGTGTATGAAAGCTTTTATTGAATTGCGAGATAGTCTTTGTCGAGCACCTGCATTGGGAATGCCGGATTACACAAAAGATTTTGCATTATTCTGTTGTGAGAGAGATGGGTGTGCACTTTCAGTCTTAACACAAAAACATGGAATGGCACGTCGTCTAGTGGCATATGTTTCTGCTACTTTGGATTTGGTGGCTGCCGCATTACCAGGTTGTTTAAAAGCAGTGGCTGCTACTTGTGTGAGTCTAGAGCAGAGTGAAACAATTGTTATGGGACATCCAGTGAAAGTATATGTGCCACATTCTGTTGAGATCCTATTAACAAGGACTCTGACTCAGCATATGACGTATAGTCGGCTGACTAGGTATGAAAGTGTGATTTTGGGAGCTGAAAATGTGACAGTGACAAGATGTACAACATTGAACCCAGCAACATTGTTGCCAAGTTCAAGTTGTGAAGAAGTGAAGGATGAAGCAGATCATGATTGTTTGGATGTGACAGAATTGTGCACGAAACCAAGACCCGACATAAAGGATGCACCACTAGAATAGTCAGATAGTGTGATGTTCCTGGATGGATCTTGTTTGAGAAATGAAAAAGGTGCATTAAATGCTGCCCATGCAGTATGTACAGTGTCTATGGTTCTTGAAGCATCTTGTCTAAAGGGGTAAATTCTGCTCAAATTTCTGAACTGATTGCTTTGACTAGAGCATGTATAATTGGCAAAAATCTGAGAGTAACCATATTCACTGATAGTCAATATGGTTTTGGGGTGGTGCATGATTTTGGTCGGTTGTGGATGCAAAGAGGATTTCTGACCTCTTCAGGATCCCCGTTCCGGAACAGTAAAAATGTGAAGGATCTATTGAATGCATTACAAATGCCCAAAAAGATTGCTGTGGTAAAATGTTCAGCACACAAGTCAGGAAATGACTATGTGGCAAATGGAAACAGATGCGCAGACCAAGTGGCTAGTTTCTGTGCACAAAATTCAATTTCAATCAACAGAGGGTGGAGAAAAAACATACAAATTGCCACTTGATGTTTTCTTCTTTGGAAACATGGGAAGAAATCAGGCAGTTACAGGAAGAAGCAAATGAGGAAGAAAAAGAAATCTGGATAAAATCAGGTTGTAAAAAGAGAGCAGAAGATGAAGTATGGGTGTATGTTGATGGAAGACCAGTAATGCCAGATAGTTTACTGTCTCAGATGGCAAGGATGTACCATGGAATTGCACATGTTGGAAGAGATGCTATGATTAGGCTCTTCAAGCAGTCATGGTACAACTAAAAGTTTAGGGTCATTGCAAAGAGTCTATGCCAGAGGTGTATAGTCTGCCAGCAGCAAAATCCAGGTAGAAAGACAGTTGTTAGTTGGGGTCGAATTGGAAAAGCAGCAGGACCATTTACCAGACTACAGTTAGACTTTATAGAACTCCCCCTTGTAATGGACTGAAATATGTGTTGGTGGTTGTTTGTTTGTTTTCTCGCTGGGTAGAAGCTTATCCAACAAGAAGAAATGACAGTCTAACTGTTGCTAAATTACTTTTAAGAGAGATAATTCGAAGATTTGGATTTCCAGTATCTTTAGAAAGAGATAGAGGAACTCATTTTAATAATGAAATAATTCGGATCATTTGCGCAGCATTACAAATTGAGCAAAAGCTGCATTGTGCTTATCGACCAGAAGCATCAGGAGTGGTCGAACAAATTAATGGCACTATTAAATCCAGACTATCAAAGGTGTGTGCGTCTACAACACTGAAATGGCCAGACGCTTTATCCCTGGTATTAATGAGTCTTAGAAGCATTCCTGATAAAAAGACTGGATTGAGTCCTCACAAAATTTTGATGGGGAGAGCCATGAGACAAACAATTGTACCAGCAAACAAACTGATGAATAATACTGATGATCTAGTGCTTGATTATTGCAAAGGATTGGCTGATCTGGTGCATTCTGTGTCTCATCAGGTTGGAGAAATTGCAACCACAACCCTGCCGGATCAAGCACATGATTTCAGTCAAGGAGAGTGGGTTCTGGTCAAGAAACACGTGAGGAAGTTGTGTTTAGAACCCAGGTGGAATGGACCATACCAGATCATATTGGTAACAACAACAGCAGTAAAGTGTGGTGGCTTGCCAAATTGGATTCATGCAAGTCATACAAGAAGAGTCCCAAGTCCACTTGAAAGACAAGAAGAAGAGCAGCAACTGGTAAAGCAAAGAAAAGAACCAGAAGCTGAAGAGGGGGTAAAGAAGAGAGGCATAAGGTGTTAGGATACACTACTCTGATACACTACTCTAGATGGTTTTTTTGGATAAGTTTTTTCAAAAGTTTTTAAAGATTTTAGGTTTTTTAGGTTTTTTCTTAGATTAAAATTTTTTTTATATAGTGTCTAAAATGGCAAAGGTAACAGAGACTGGATATCAAAATCATAGTTTTGAACATAGATGTTTTAATGCTTGCTTATGTAGTGTTTTATTATTAATGTTGATGTTGTTAACACTGATTGTTATTGTCCCTGTTCTAATGGTGACTAATCACAAAAATAATACTAATGATGTGGGAAGTGAGAGAATTGATTCTAATACTAGAGAAGATTTAAACACTAATATAGAAAAGATAGAAGATGAGCGGGCCTGATTCACAGAACTAACTTACGTCAAAAACGTAAATGTAAACGTAAACGTAAACGTAAAGTTAGTACTTTTTAGGTATTCACAGAATACACTTACTCATTTTGGTATTCACAGAAGTTAGTAGTCCTAACTTTAGGACTCCTAAATGCCTTCTGTGAACACCGAAGAGTCTTAAAGTTAGGATTTTTCTCAGTTTAGGAGTAGTAACTACTAACTTCTGTGAATACCGAAATGAGTAAGTTCATTCTGTGAATACCAAAATGAGTAAGTGTATTCTGTGAATACCTAAAAAGTACTAACTTTACGTTTACGTTTACGTTTAAATTTACGTTTTTGACGTAAGTTAGTTCTGTGAATCAGGCCCATAGTGTTTATCATCATGATAAATCAATTAATGATTTTTCGTTAAATGTTTTTACTAAATTGTTGTATGAATATGTTAACACAATAAATGCGAGAGATTGTTATGTGTGCATGCAATTACTGTCGTCTGTCTCAGAGGGGGTGACTAATCCTCACCTACCTTTAACATATGGTGTGTCTTGTAGTGTCTTTACCAGTCTGTTCTATGAGAGGGAATGATTAGAGTATTATTACTCTAATTTTGATTTAATATTTTCAGAAATTCCTATTAGGAGAGATTTAAAAATTGTCTATGGTCCTATTTATGCAGCTTGCATGGGAGATTTTTTCATTAGTAACAAACCGATAGATACAATAGATGCACATAGAAATAACTTGACCTGTAAACTACGACTTGAAGAAATAGAATTTATGAATATGGTAAAAGATAGAAGACGAGACTTCATAAAGAAAGCTGCTGAGCAAAAGTCTCCTGTACCTCCATGGGCTTTCAGAGAGGGTGATTATAAAAAGGGTGAGATTTACGCTGCCATGACTCTAGATTTTCAACATAGAGGAAAGCTTTGTGTGTTTAGAGAAAAGACTGAACTTAATAGTTACTTCTTTGGTTCTAGTGAATGTGAGCATACTTTCTTGATAAGAGGAAATTGGGGATTGAAAGGAGGAACTGATCCTGTTTTCCCGGGAATTTATTATGTGTGTGGTAAAACTGCTTATTATAGGTTACCTACAGGTTGATATGGATGTTGTTATTTAGGCATAGTATTTCCAAAGGTTTACCACGTAGATAAGAATAATAGAGGTAATGAAATGAAACAAGGACTAACACATAATAAGAGAGGAGCGACTTATTCTGAAATAATTGGGGATATTTTTGGAGCACTGATACCTTCAGTTGGAGTTATTATGAATTCACATAAAATTAAAAAAAATTCCACAGTGGTTGATCGTTTATCAACAGATACTGCTGGTGGGTTCTTGATGATTGATACAGAAATGGTTGCAATTAGATCAATGGTTTTGCAAAATCGACTTGCCCTTGATATATTATTGGCAAAAGAGGGTGGAGTCGGTAGCATGTTGAAAATACAACAATGCTGTATTTATATCCATGACAAAAGTAAAAATCTTGAGGGATATATTACAAATATTACAGAACTTCATGAAGATTTGACTGAACTGAAAGTTGACGGTGCATGGGAGAAACTTGGTAAGAGTTTTTCCTCAGTGGGAAAATGGTTTTCTACCTTAGGGAATAGTTTGTTAGGAAAAATATTAATACCTGTTACTTCAGTAATTATAGAAATATTAATGGTTATTATGATTTACAAATGTTGCAAATGCAAGTGTAGAAAGAAAGAGACATCAGATCTTAAACGTAGAGCCAGAAAGAGAAAGAGAGAGAAGATAGAATTAGAGGATATGAGAGGACATTACTGTGAGATCATTAAAGACTTAGATGGAAGAATGATAAAACGAGAAAGAAGTACAGTATTTGAAATAAGTGGCAACTTGTATGTGATGGGTATTTTGATGATGGCTCAAAAACGCCATCAAAGGGGGGATTGATGGAGCAGGGTTTTGAGAAAATAAAAACCTGCTCGGATTGAACCCTCAGTAACATTAATTAACAGTGTGCTGTGAAAAATATTATTTAAAAACGCTAAAATAAGGGGAAATGCTTTTGCGCATGCATAAAACTAATACATGTATTAATGCATGAAACTAGGCCGCAAACTGCTTTGATAAAAAAACTAATGCTGCTTTTGTGCACGTTAATAATATTTCTCTAGGAATAACATGAGTTGTGCGTGGGTTAGTGCAATGCTGGGATAGTGTACAAAATGAAATTACATTTCATGAAAATAATAAATGTTTGTGTTTGTTTTCTGTAGAAAAGGCAAGCATGGGCCTACACTTCTGCATGTCAGTTTGAGGGTTAATATTTGACTGAAAATTATTAAATGTCCCAAAAGAAAGATTCGAATGAGAAGAGAGCACAAAGGCATGAAAAATGCGACCTTCATGGAGTACTGAATGTCTGCCAAGTTACGGAAAAGAAAAATAAGATTACAAATGGAAGTGAACAAGTTTCCTTCACGAGATGGCAGAGGCGAATAATAGAGGCGTAGAGATTTGTAACATTCAAGGAACTGCAGGAAATATTTACTATGATTGTGTTCAAAGTTGTTTCCTGGGATGAATCTGTCGTAATGCTTAATGTTTAAGACAAAGAGTTGTTTAATAAAATGGTCATGATGAAAGTGGTGTGACAGAACACCCCCAATCTTAGGCAATGGGAGATGGATATTGTGCTCATGTTGAAACATATGTGGGTTGGACATTTTGGTTTTAGTGTATAATTGAAAGTCCCCGGTGGGTATGGTTCAGTAGGGTTGGCTGGTGTTTAGCTAGCAGGAGATCGTCGCTGTCGTCGGTTTGTTGTTTCCAGATAGAGGCCTACCTGTTTCCTGATTTCTGACCTAATCTTTGTCACTCGACTCTACTTGAGTGGCCTTGCTGCCCCGACTGGCCAGAGGGGTAGATATCCCTGATTTTTACTTGGGTTAGTATAGATAATCTCCTAAATTTGCATATTCATTTGCAAATTTATTTTGTCTCTGAAATGTTTCTCTCTTCGCCTATCCACTCCTTCAAAGCATTGTTTATTTGATATGAGTTTGTTTTATACATTACCAATGTTCTCTCTCTATGATAATCTATGATTTGCATTTGTGTAACTGTACTTGATGAGCATTTATTTTATTCTCACATTATTTTACGATAAACAACATAAACTACATACCGAGTCTGTTATTATTTAGTAGCATAGATTAGTACATATTATTGTTATCAACTTTTCAACATAAAAAAAGGTTTGTTGCCACATTTATTTGTAAGGAAAAATGCAGGTTTTAAAGTGTATTTAGTGAGTTAGGAATAAACTTGAATCACACTGAACCCAGCGTGAAGGGGTTAGTTGGGTAGTGTAAATGGGCCTATGTTAGTGAAAATTATCGATCTCTGATCGCTGGATCAGGTATATTCAGCCAACAGTGTGGGTGACAGAGTTTCCACTTTGAAAGTAATGTCAGTGGAAACCAAGAGGAAGTGGCGAAACAGGGTTCTTACATCAATGTGGCGAGGCAGATAAAACATGCCAGCTGTCCAGTATTGGAATAAGCTTTAGAAGGAATCTGAATTGCGTTTGCCTCACAAAGGTAGAGCTGAGAGGTGCAGGGAGCAATTCGGGTTCCCTATTTATTGGTACAGGAGCTCATTATGATGCTGGTTTGTTAGATGGTAAAACATTTGTAACCATAATGGACTTCATAAATGTACCCGGTGTTCTAGTTCCCCAGCTCAAAAAGACTTTCTACATTCCTAATGCTGCCGTTCATAAATGAGGTATCTGGAATTTGCTCACTATATTAATAACCAAAAGGACATTAAAGTTTTAAAATATTGTATAACTGGGGAAGGTCCCCCAGAGTTTGGAAGGAGTAATCTTGTGTGTTATTTGATAAATAATAATCAAAAAGAACTAATGAATAGAGAACCCCCACAATCCCCTGAGGAAGTCTCCTCACAATTACATTCAATTTGAAATGCCTGGTGAAATAAGACAACCATCAAGGCACGATCCACATATGACCTCAATGAATGAACAATATAACCCTGCGGATGACAGGACAGGTCACTGTGAAATTTGACTAATAGGTCGGACTAGCATTGAAAATCGAAGAGGTTTGGGTTTAGAACCTTGATGTGCTTTAAGAGGGACTCATGATGTCCTTAAAATTGGTAAGATTTTAAAGACCCCAGCTGATTTAGAAAGTGTGGGTTGTAATAAAATAGGACCAGATGATATGAATGAAATCACATTTGCAATTTGGAGAAACAATGAAATAATCTCCCTAGGGTGAGTTCTTCTGAAAATTAGGGATACAAATTCCTAAAGTGACAGAGAACCTTACCCTGATATGCTATGTAGTTCAATAGAACTAAAATTACAACTGGTGAAAGAGCTCATGAGAGCTTCTCTTGTATTTTTGAAAGGATAAAGATTTAATTGGATCAATACTTAGAGAAGCAGCAGCACTAGGTGCTAGACATAGCAACAATTATATTAAGTTAAGAATAATTGTGGCTCAAGATAAAGGTAGACTTCACCAAGCTATCTCTGTAGTCAAAACAGACAAAGAAAGGATTGTTCATGGGTGAGCAGATCGGAATGCTCTATTTACACTAACCCTGGGCGACGTTCGCGTAGCCGCGCTACGCGAGACTACGCGAAGAAGTACAAAATCTCTGCAGCGCTATGCGTGGCTACGCGAGCATGCGAAGTTGCTTGTTTCCGCATGCTCGCGTGTGCTCGCGTATGCTTGCGAGATGTATTTGAAGTTCGGCAACGCGGATGACGTGATCGGGGGAAATATTGCGCGAACTTCACCACGCGGTCGCCAATGGGCACGGCCATCTTGTTTTCCTATCTTTTGCATGGTTCTGGGGCCTGTTTTTCAATCCCTCTCCAATCTTTTCAATCCTTTGTTTTTTTACACTGTTTTTCTAATCTTTTTTATTTATTATCTATCCCTCTCTGTCCCTAAGTCTATATTTTGTGTTTTATTTCTAGTTTTACTGCGTTTTTTTTACTTTTCTACTGTTTTATATTACTTCCTTCTTTACTCTTCTACTTCTTCCCCTAACTTTATTCTTTCCTGCTAAATTTTCTTTCCCGCCCACCCCAGAACCAGGGCTAAGGGAAAGGGAACCGGCTCCAAGGGCAAGGCGCCTGCGCCCAAGAGCCGCCTGCCTTGCGGCATACTGTGCCCTGCAGGGGTGCAGGCCCGGTCCCTATTCAGCGAGGCGGAGGTGGCCGCCCTTGTTTTTTTTGTGCAGCGCCACCTCCCCTTGACCTTGGTAGTAGGCGGCAGGCCTGGCTCCGGGTATGCTACCCAGGAGCGTCACCGCCGGTGTGAGAGGGTGCGCCGGGCAGTGTTTCGCTGCTCTGGGGTCCGGCGCACCCATAACCAGCTGACCCACCGGTGGTCAGATATCTTGGACTGGGAGCAGGACCTGCTGGACCTGCTAGGTGTCGAGGTCGTGGGGCTTGGTGAGTAGCTAATACTATTGTGTGTTCTCTAGACTGTGTTACTGTTATTGCGAATATAATTTTTTTCCGAATAGCAAGAATGCTGCTGCTTACATTGCAGGTAAATTAAGTTTAAAAATCTTTAGTGATTGTTATTCTTCTAGACACAGCTGCTCAGCACTACTAATCTCACTTGTTTGCAACTTTGCTCTCGCTTGGGATGATTATGTAAGAGTTTACTTTAGAGAACTTAAGTTAGGTAATGCTAGAGAGACTCTAGTCCTTCCTTTGTCCACCTGTCACTAAGATAGTGGTGGGTAGGTAGTTTAGTTACTTAGTAACTTAGTATTAGTTGGTAATTTTTAAGTGGTCTGCGTGACACATCCTCTGTCACGTGACTCACGTCACGTGCTGCTGAGTGCTGCTTACTGCAGTCCTTAGCAGAACCTTCTGTAGTTTGTTTAGTGAGTGAGTAATAGGCTTAGCCGAACATCAGCAGCAACCAACCAACAATTTGGTGTATGCAAAAATGTTGCATGTGTCCTCCATCTATGCATTTTTGAGGACGAAAATAAATGGAATTGCAGACTTAGTGAACAATTGGCCCGTCTGAATAGGTGGGCTAGGTCAGGTGGTACTTAGGCGTAGTATTCTGGCATCAGAATGGAACACTGGATTAGTGTTCATAAATAATAGCTAGACGGTCCGCGAATCCCGCGATACTACCAGTCGATCAGATTAGATAGGTCAATTTTATTGCAATTGTTTCCAAAAATGTTTTTTGGAGCGTTTTTTAAAATATTTTATTTGTTTCACACCAATCATCAATGTTTGTCTCTTTCGTTATTATATCTTACATGACCAGCACCCAGGGGCAAGAAGACGGGGTCGGAGTCGGCGGGAGCAGATGGAGAACGCCAGGGCCAGGACCAGGACCGCTCCTCTACCGAGGGCTCTGCTGCTGTCCCCAGTAAGTCTTCCTCCTGTTAATATTAATAATTATATTCCCCTAACTTCTACTGCACCTTATTTTTTTCGAACTATTATTTCCATTTCCTAATTCTATTTTACCAATTCTTCTTCGATCTAGACTATCTGTTTCTAAATTCTTGTTATCCCTGCCTCTAACTGCCTCTGCTCTGACTCTCTGTACTACTACTATATTAGTCTGTCTGTAGCTAAGCTTGCCCAGTTGGCCACTCTTAATTTTTATTTTTAAGGTTTTAAAACTCAGATTCACCAATAGCTCTAGCCCCTGAGTCCAGTCCTTTGGGTTGTCCTCTTCTAGTCTTCTTAATCTTGATAGGCTGTGACAATTCCCACCAACAAAATGCCCAACCAGATATTTTACTATTTTTGTTAGGATAGGACATACTCCTACGAGTGTCTACTCTCTCTAGTACCCGGTTTGTACTAGTGATGTATGTGGAATATATATGTATTTTAACTATTTTTTCAATCTTGCTAGTGAAAAAGAATAAATAGGGGAAGGCGTATATGGCATCTAAAAAATGTGTAATGTTTTTTTCTAGGCGTACCGACCACCAGTGCCGGGGCCAGCAGCGGGGCAGGCGACACCAGCCAGGAGGGAGCAGCGGATGCAGCAGCTGCCACAGGGATGGGTGAGGCAGCAGCAGTTGCGGGTGGTGGTAAGTTATACTTATATTCCTTACTTATTGACAATAGTTACACACTCGCTGCAAGGGTGTACACTGTATGTTGAGAGAGACTAAGTTGTTGTGAACAACGGTTGAAGAAGAAGACACCCTTTACTTAGCATTAGAGCAATAGCATTAGCAGTGGGAGTAGTTGAGTAACTAATGGCCTCTTCAATCTGACTTCCACTCAGCTGGGAAAGTTTTATGGAGAAGACTAAGGGGTATATTCACAAGAACGTGTGATAACTACCGCAAGAGTAGCGTAACGCAACTTTCAATACCGCAGTCTATCGCGGGAAAATATCCATGTGTCAACGTGGAATTCACAACAAGGCGGTACCATGCGATAGCTACCAGATAACGCGTCAAATGTCAGCGTCAAAATCAACGCCACGCCGAAAAAATGCGAAATGCGAACGCGAGAAATCATGCAATTAGGCCAATTGCGGTACAGAAATCAGCGAACACCAGCCACAGGCCTATAAATCCCACGCGGCCGGCGGGAAAAAGCACCATAAAAGAAAGAAAAAAAAAGAGCCGAAAAACAATTCAAACTGCGTAGCAACATGAATGCACACGGACCGAGTGCAGAGGACAAGCCAAACACCACAAGCCCTACGGAGGACCATCCAGGAACCCCGCTTTCAGGGAAGGGCAAGGACAAGAGGAAGAGGAAGACCGGGTACAGTCCGCAGGAAGACCAGATCATCGTTACGGGGGTGACCGAACACCATCAACAACTGTTCGGCACCTCCACTGCGGCACTGGCAACCCAAACCGAAATATGGCAGGCCATCCTCACCAAGGTCAATGCAGGTGGAGTGTCCAGGAGGTCACTGGAGGAGGTCAAGAGGCGCTGGCATGATCTGAAAAGGCAGACCAAACATAAGCTCGCCGCCAACAGGGAGGCAGCAACGGCGACTGGAGGTGGGAGTCCTGCGACACAGGAGGAGCTGGAGCAAATGGTGGCCACAGTCAGCAGTGAGAAGATGGTGGCAGGATTGGGGGGCCTGGACACAGCACGATACGACCTGACCCAACAGCAACAGGGTGAGGTACCACTAGAGACGGGGGGCACGGGGGGAGATGGGCACAATGGCACACATGCACAATTCGCGCAGCACACAGTACACAGCACACCCACAATGACCGTGGAACATGTCCCTGAATGCCTTGGCACACTGCAGCACACATAGAAACGCCAAGTAGGCCCCCATCAACAATGTGCACAGAGGGCCCCCCTATCACCAATATCACAACCGACCCGTGCACATGCGCTGAATTCAGCAAAGCAGCTGCTCCGTGACCCACACTGACTATGCAAGTAACACTGCATGTCCGATAGCATGGCAGCTGCCACAAAAAAATGACATGGCCCACGAAGCGACATGGAGGTAGCCAAGTGCGGATCACATCCGTAACACTCCGACGTGTCCACGTGCACCCACAACCCATGCCTCACAATACACGCAGCAGACGAACAATGCACCAGGCCACAAAAACAGTCCGCGAGCACACATGACCCAAGTCAAAAGCAAATCAGGCCCCGAAAAGCATACAATTCAAAGGCACCCCACCTCAAAGGGAGAAGGCTACACGAAATCAGAGCTGCAGGGATAACTCACCCACAATGCAGCACACACACACAGCAATCACAGAACATCAGCAATGAAGGCAATGTGGTACAAAGTGCAACACCAGCACCACAGGACAGAGCTCACAACAGGTTCCGCTTGTGCATAGTAACTGTCCACCCACATCTGGCATTGCCTGACACTGTGTGATGATAATGTACGGGTACTACCACACATCCATCATGTAGTCGAAAAACACACTGACTGCCATCAAATAGCCAGCACCCCCCAAACAGTCACAATGTACATTGGCATGCAGTCTGAATGTATACATCTGCAAATCATCACCATACATGTGAAACTCTGTCAACCTGCATCTCCCCTTTACATTGCAGAGGGACAAACAACACCCCCTGCAGAGCACACCACGCATCCCACCATTGATGATGAAGAGGACAACCTGCACACATGTCAAGACACCCTCCAACGGATGTTGGACAGCCTCTGCACCCCACCCCCAGGAGCAGGCCAGGCCAGCTGCCTCGAGGTGACCCCACCACCTGCACAGACCACACAGCAGGAAACACACACCACCACGGCTGTCTCCCAGGACCCCCCCGACCAATACATGGAATTCCAATGGCGTGTGTTGGGTTGCCAGGTGGAGTTGGCTCATCAGCTGCAGGGTTTCGAGCTCGTGGCAGCCAAACTCGATGCCATACGTGGGTGTCTGAGTCCTATCAGGGACCACGTACAGTCCCTATCGGACACACCCTGTACGCACCATGCTCCGCCACAGACCTTGGCTAACCTCGCTGGTGCCATGAGTCTAAAACAATAATCTCAGTCAATTTACTGGTGTGTTACTAATGTGTTAAGTCCCAAGCGGTGACTCACCATAAAACAAATTGAAACATAAATGTAATCATTCATACAATGAATATATTTCAAAAAAGCAATTAAACAATTTGCAACACGGATATATCTTCTTTCTAAATACAAAAATTTAATTTCTAACAAAAATGTGAGGGGTACATTTAGAGATAATAAAACATCATGATGGAGGATACATAAAGGAACCTACACAATCATAGATGTCAACAACCATTCCAAATTATATCACCGAGGGAACATGAGTCTACTAAACAGAACAACGAACCCTCAAACAAATTAAATAGTGTGGAATTGGAGGTAGTAGTCGACGTTTCGGTCTGTTATGGCGATTACATCCGTCAGACCATCTTCAGGACATATGATTGTTAATAAAACAAGTCCCTCAAGCCTATTTTGCAGATCTGCTCAAATCTGATTTATCGAGATTGAAAAAATGAAAAACCTCACAAGTAGGCACTATCTGCGAGGAAGCCAAGCCTGGCACCCCTCAATATATAAAAGCGATCAATCACTGTCACGGGTGTCACCAGTGGCGGAAAGCACCAATCAATTATGCCTCCGAAAAATGCAGATTGCAAAGTGAGGAGCACTCTTACAAGACGTCCCGTAAACGGTAGTTAGTCTGACACCCGTGAGAGTGATTGATCGCTTTTATATGGTAAATGCACTACATTGCCATGTGTGTGTTCTCACCCAGCAGTGTATCCGAATTGGCAACGTTGCCAGACGATGCTGTGTTGCTCCGACCATGGACCTGCGTCGCCTTGCAAAGGTGTGTGTACACACGGGTTATTCCACGCACATGCATCCAGAGCCCGAACGTTGGCAGACGTGTCCTCTGTTGTGGTGGGATATGTGAGCAATCCCCACGATGCAACAAGTTGTTGGGCCATGTGCTGTGGGTGGCAATCGGATGTGGCTGCAGGAACGTAGTTAATCATCAATGAATGCCCGTGCAGTTTCATGTGCAATGTGTTCCAATAGTACGTCGTTGTCGTGTTCAAGGAACACCAGGGTGAGCCAGTCCATTAGGTGGTCCGGGCAGGTGTGCTCAGCCCATGCCGTCTCACCAATACGCAACACAGCCCAATAGGGGAGCGCCTCGATGTGGTCATTGCACACGAGAAATTGTGCTATCTCCCATGCACAACTACCAATGCATACGCAGTATGTCAAGGCATCCCATGCACGGCTGTCTCGGTTACACTCCTGTTCATGATCCAACAGGGGGCGCAGACACAAGTCATAGTCCAATTCATCAACAGTTGTGTTGGATAGGCAGACATCCATGGGACACTCGAATGTGCATGTTCGGCAGTGGAACCAGGGCTGGACGCAGGTGACGTGGGCAATGCGGAAGCTGAGCCTGTAACTGATCCGCAGCACTGCCAGTGGCAGTGCGCCCAGTAAATGCAGCATACGTGCACGGTACTGTTCCACGTGACGGGGGTTGTGCATGTGCCCGGAATGACCTGCCATTGCGTTGGTGCGTCTCGTGAACAGGCACTCTTCTGGACTGCGGCAGTTGTGTGGAGGATATGCCACAGCTCTGAGCAATGATTCGAATGTGTGTGCAACGTTGTGGGTTATGGGTTGCTGTTTCCGTGAGTGTCAAAGGAATCCCATGCGGGGGTACCACAGGCAGGGGCTTCTATGTGTGGGCTGTGGATGAGTCGGATGGTTCATTTGCGGAATGCGTGGTGTGGGAGTCATCCCCATCTGCCATTGCATCTCTATCAGGGTGTTCCAGGCGCGTTCTGGACCAAGGTCAGAGGTGCAGGTGTCCTCCCGCATTCTGCATTGGGACAATGGTGCTTTCATCCCTGATGTTTGTCTGACTACTACTTTCGTTTCGGAATGTGATGTGGGTTTGGCGCTGAGATTGGGACACAGCCTTGGGCTCATGGTGTACGGATGGCGATGCACACACACATGTTGGCATGTGGAGCCAGGTGCCCGAGCGGCCTTGCGCTGCTTGTGCTATCTCACTCCGTCTCTCTCCCTCGCTCTCTCCCTCTCTTTCCTTTGTTGGGCGCATGGCACACCTTCTTCTTTTGGATTTGGTCTTCCAGGCTGTGTGCTACGGATTGTCCAGTGAGGAGCAGCTAGGACTCATCCTAAGGGTTGTTTCTGATTTTGTTTGTATGGTGTTTTGTGTGGGTGATTGCATTGCTGTATGACTGATTCTCCATTTTCTGGCCACGTATGTATGTTTATTTTCCTGCTTGTGCGACATCAGGCAAAATGTTGGTTTGGGATTCGTGGTGTTAGTGTGCAATTTCTTAGTCCGGGGTTGGGGGTGGTCCCCGGGGGGGGGGGGGTGTTGCGGGCCTGGGTGTGGTGTTGGTGGGTGTTGTGGCCCTCTTGGGTGTCCGGGCCGCATGATGAGTGGCTCCATGGCATCTGTTGCCCTTCGGATGTGGCCCTGGGCTGTGCTCCCTTTTGTGGTGCTGGCTGCTGTCGGACTTTACACCAGGTCAGAGCAGGTGTAGATTTCCTGGTGCTAACGCGCCTTATCGCTTGTTTTGTGTTTTTATCGTGGATGTGGCTGGTCGTTGTGAATGTTGAGGTGTGCTGTTGTCTCGGCTTTTGTCACGGGAACGCCTACTCTGCATCTCATTAGCAATATTTGTGAGGGTACTCTGTGGCGATGTTTTCTGCGGCTGCTATCGCGGGTAAACTGGTGGGGTGGGCTGTTAACACCGGCTTGTGAATGAGGGGGGTAAATTTATCACGACTTTGGCTGCGATAAAGTGCCGTTAATTCAGCGATAGCTCCTTGTGAATATCCCCCTAAGAGTCATACGACTTTGATGGATGGGTTGAACGAAAAGGGAAAGAAGGATGGAAGGAGGAAGGACGGGCGAGATGTAAATATATATGACTGGCAGAGAAGGATACGTGCCACGTGGGATGCATGCATAGGTGGCTGATAGGAAGGAATCAGATGCATGGGTGGTTGAAGGATGGGTGGAAGGTGAAAGAAGAAAAGATGCCTGCCTGGGTGGATGAAACTGTATGGGTGATAGCAAGAATCCTCTGGGGTGTTTCATGGGTCAAACTCAAAGGCAAGCAAGGAAGGAAGGACGCATGGGTGGTGGTTTACAAAAAAAATAATAAATGTTTGTTGTTGTTAAAACAAACTAATGTTTGTTGAGAGGTTAAGAAGAATGATAGACATGTTTACTTTGGATGGATGGATGGCTGGATGGTATTCATCATAGCATAGGTGGAGACTGTCACTGGATGAAGACGAGTCTTTGAAGAGAATGTAAAAGGAACCGTGCCAGAGTAGCAAGCAAAGCCAAGGAGAATAGAAGTTGTATGTTCAGAATACTCCCTTGACTCACAGTATTTTGCAAGCACAGCATATTCTGTGTATGTATGTTATCAAGCGCCTCCCTCAGACTCCGATGCCCACTCACTACCGATGTGAATTTATTTTCGACTGTTTCAGCCTGCCATGGGTGGCCTATCGTCTGCATGGATTGTTAGTTACTAACTGGTTACACAATCAATCAAAACACAGTACCTCATGTCGTCCCATGCATATATATAAGCAATGATCATTTGGATAAGATATCATCTGCCTTGTTGTAGTAGGCAGGGTGAAAGTGAAATTGAGCAGTTGCCCTGGCCTTGATGTAACAGAGAGTATGGCCAGTGCCACCCATAATAGAAAAAATAAGATGATTGTGTAGTCAGCTTCCCCACCTGCAGACAGTAGTAAATAAAAATAATGTGAGTCTGCATCACAAGTATGTTTGTCTTGGGCACAAGCTGACTGAGCTGGCATGCCGGCTGCAACAAGGTTATTTAATTTAGCTAAACAAGAAAGAAGAAGAAAACTGGTGTACTTGAGTCCATACTACCACAAATGTTATATAATGTGCTTGCTAGTGCTACTGTGCCACTATGTGTAGAATTAATTTTGTGTTACTGTTTTGCTAACAGTATTACAATAGTCTTTTTTATTTTTTGATATAGCTACTCCTTCCCAACCAAAAGCAAGACCAGACAGGAAGGAGTTGGCAGCCATGGGCCGGCGCCGGAAGCTTGAGGCCATCTGAAACGAATATCGGCGGCTGGTGGCCCTGGCGGAGGAGGAGGAGGATGCGGCAGCAGCTGCAGCCTCCTGCAATGCCCCGGGCCCCAGCCAGGCCCCTCGAGTGGTACAGCGCCGCGGTCTGGCAGCCGCCCGCCGCACTACATCCAGCACTGCTGCCCCCCGTGGATGCAATTGCCGAGCTTTTAAGCGCTGCGTGCTCCTCCAAATGGCGCACCTAGAGGAGCAGGTAAGGCAGGTCCTTAAGAGACAGCGAGCACGCTGATAGACTGAGATCACGTTGGATTGCCCGTTTTTTATTCTTTTTTTTGGTGGGTGGGCATTGGGCTACGTTGGGGAAAAGTTGGGGTTTATATTTAATTTTTATTATGGACAATTTTTTAATTCAACGGACATTGTTTGGACTATCTTTTCGGACATTGGTTGGGGTTAGGGAGAGGGAGAGGGGTGGGTCAGGTTTTGTGGGATTTTTTACAATAGTTTATTTTGTTAGGGATTAAATTATATTTATACTTAAACTTTACATACGATGTAAATGTTTTGTGGGGGTTACTCTTTTACGTCACACGGTTTCCTTCCTTTGCTGCTGCAGGGCCGCAGCCAGTTTTTGATTTAAATAATCTGCCAATTTTGTAACACACGACACGAACAGATAGATGCGGTACCCTCACTGAGTGACTTGTCCTACTAATACTGTCAGTCTCTCATCCTAGTCTATGCAGTCTGCAACTGGACTCAAGGGTGTGGGTGTGTGAATTAATGAATCAATTAATTTCCATTATTAATTATGCCTCCCCCAAACTTCTCTTACATGTGATTGATGTTTAAACTTAGGCACAGCGATGGCTGCATGGTGATGATAGTTTGGTTTCCCAAGATGCCATGGTTGTGGTGGTAGTAGTAGACACTGGCAGTAGCATTTGCAAAAAAAAAGAAAATGAGACAGTCAGTCGCCTGAGAGAGACTCTGGAAGGAGTATTAGAACGAAGTACAGTACAGTAACAGTACACAAGAAGACTGCCAAACAATAAACCATAATAATGCTGATTAGCAATGCTAAAGTAAAATAAAACATAATGGTGGCGGGGATAGCCTAGTACAACAAGTTACAAACTGTAGTTGTGTCGAGTCACTCAACACAAGCGTAACCTTTAGTGCTGTAAAAGGAGGATGATGAATCCAATCGTTGACGACAATTAATGATGGATTATGTTCCTTTGGAAAAAAAATTGACTTGCAAATATACTGAGCATGGGTGGGCAAGCAGAAGAAGATCCTCGCCCTGCCTTCAAATTGAATTAGTGTTGCTCTCACCCCATCCGCCCCAGCAAGTGTGTGATCAATTATTGGTGTAAATTTAATTTAGTCACACCTCAATATAAATCACACAGCCAGGGGGAAGAGGGTTAGGGTTTGATGAATGGTTGGGAAGGGGTATTTGAGGGAAAGGTTTGACAAAGACAAACACTACACATGGACAACAACAACACACAATCTTGGCAGACGACCATCATATTCATAAATCTGTTAAGGGATAAAAAGGAAATGCATGCATGAGGATGACTTGATGGTTAATGATAAGTAGTACTTACTAACTAGACTAGTAGACAGTACAGGGCAGCAGTATATTATTAATTATTAGTATGCAACTTGCCTTGCCTGTCAGAGAGACCCAAATTACATACATTTTATGTTCTGTTGTACCGGGCTTCCTTTTAAAGCTAGCAAAGAAAATTAAAAAATAGCTGTAGGGATCAATTATAAGCAAAGAGCAACAATACGTTCAATAACAACAACACACAGTCGTAATGATTGAAGAGAAAAAATTAATCAAATTATTTAAAAGATGACGATACTAAAGTTACTGTATCTTATCCTGGTCAAATTGGGGAGTTGCATCGATTCTCAGCATTCCTCTTGGTCATCATGTTCATGAACGCTGCGTCCGTCAATCTTGGGTGCCACTGCCTGCCTGGCGGATGCGGATTCGTAGGTGAGTGTGAGTTGTTTTTCTCTGTTTAGCACAGGGTAAAGGCCGGCCTGTAAGTGTAGATGGAAAAACAAAAGGGATATTGAAAAATCAAGGAGGAAAAAAAAGCATAAATTACGGAGGAGTGCAAACACTTTAAGAGGCGCCATGGCTAAATCATGATTACTCTGTTGTCTGTTTCCAGCATTAACCTACAACAGCATCAGGACAGAGCAGGCCCACGGTGCCCACCCAACCTCCACTTAGCTTAGATTTTAACTGAGCCTGACAGAGCACACATATACAGCAACATAGCATTTTCCAAAGTAAGTAACTAAATCAATGCACAGCTGTCAGTCATACCACTACTACACTCGTGAGTCGTGGCTCGACTCCACCACCACACAGACATGTAGGTCTGCTGTGGTTGTTGTTGACTTGTTTACCTTTTATGCCACTCATGAAAAACGCCCTGAGTTATTCCATCAATCATCTCCGATCCTACTGACTGACTGCGAAGATACTATGTCACTGTGGTCATCATCATCATGGTGTTGTCCAACTTAGTCTGCAGTGTACCGAGTGAGTCCAGATTCCATATTCAAAAATGCAATGGATCGGCCTGCAGTAGTAGTACAATTTTGTTATTAAACAACAAGAAGGGAAACATTGACTTGAGTCACTTTTAGTGTGTAGATTAAATACTAGTACACTTTGACTTCACTTCATGCACAACAAACAACAACAACACAAACACCAATCACTCAGAGTCAGTGCGTCCAATACATGCCATCATCATTACCTGTTCCTTCTCATCTTAAGTTAAGGGGCAGTCTCTCTCGGCTCGGAAAGGAGGATAGCTATAGCCATCATGTTCCACTTCTTTTGGAGGGACTCGACGAGGCAAGATTTCTTGTACTATTCTCTATCCAATCATCTGGCTTGAGGGAAATGGATTTAGGGGGAGTCAGGAGGATGGAGCAGGATTCGGAGGAGTGGACTTAAATGCACACAGCTGCAACTCCAATATGGCAATAAAAAGAGAAGACGGTGGTGATGGATTTGTTGTGATTCGAACCAGAAAGACATAGACACACACAAATAATAAAATGTAAATAAGGAAGAAAGAAAGTAACAAGTTCAAAGCCTAGTTGTCAGGGAAGTATAGCTCGTCCTCAAACTCTGGTGGTTCAACCAGAAGTAGGGAATCATCTAACACACAACTTCCGTCACCTAAGTCGCTGTCCTCATCTTCCTGCTGTGATTCACATATTTTGTAATTCTGTGGTATAAAGTGCTGATTGATTTTGATCATGGTTAACCTCTCCAAGTTTTTGGGCGAGAGACTGGTCCTTTTCACTGTTACAATGGCACCAGCAGCACTGAAAACACGCTCAGAAGAGACACTTGCGACAGGGCAAGCCAGATAGTTTATCGCCAGCCTGCTGAGCACTGGCCAGTGGCGCATTTTCCCATACCAATAAACCAATGGGTTTTGATCTCTGTTGGATCATCCAGATAGGCCTGGACCATCCGCACAATGCTCAGGGGTGCTCCACTTTGCTGGGCCTCTTTTGCCTTTGCATCAGCACTGGACCTAACAAGCCCTTGTTGTAGATACCAATCCTGCGCCGATTTTACTGGGGCTGATGATCCTGTTCTTGCTGTTGTTGATAGTGTTGGTGACTGCTGTGAGTCAAACGCACTGCCCACAGGCTCTGAAGTTGAACTTGACACCCGATGCCCTGCTGCAGTACTTGTTGTGGTTTGGAGTAGCGGGCCTTTCCCTTTAATTACCAGCCGTTCCTTTTCCAAGTCACTGGCTGCCTCAGCTATCCAAGTTTTGTACTGGGCAACATCCACTTCTGAAAAAGGAATTAATGTCTTAGTTTTCAGTGCTGTTTTGTACAGTGGATCCAGAATTGTGGCACAAATGTAACGTTTGTCTGACACAATGCTAGTTTGCACCCTTGTATTTTCAGCTAAGCGAAAGGCTAAGCTCTGCACCAACTCATATGCTTCTTGTTTTTCCTCCACACCTGCGTACGCATCAGACACCTCATTCAGCTGTTGCTCTAGCATGTGCAACAAAGGGATAGCTTGGCCCATAGTACAGTCCTCCTTGCTGACTTCACATGTGAAGAGCTCGAAAGGAAGTAGCATCTCTGTCAGGCATTTAACTAGGCCCCATTGGTCCTTCTGAACAGTCATGCGTTTCACAGTAGCATCCCCTAGTCTTTGCATGACATAGTCATTGATTTGTCTGTACTGATCAAACAGACGATCAAGCATGTAATAAGTTGAGTTCCAACGTGTCAGCACCTCCTGGATGAGTGCTTTGACTGGCATTCTATGCTCACATTGAATGATCCTCAGCTGCTTCTGGGCTTTAAAAGAATGGCTGAAATGTGTGCATATTCTTCTGCAGGTGGTCAGTAAGTTGCTGACTCGGTCTTCTTTTTTCAGAAAGTCTTGAACAATGATGTTAATGCAGTGCGCCAAACACAGGACCCTGAAATAGCCAAGTGCGCATGGCCTTAACTATATTACTACCATTGTCCGTGGCAATAAAACCAATGTTAAGCCGTCTTGGGTGCAGCCATTCAAAGACCTTGCTGTTAAACTCTTCCAAAATGTTTGCAGCAGTATGAGATTTCTCCATGGCGAACATGGCTACAGTTGCATGTTTCCAAGTGGCATTAAAAATGTCAGCAGTGTCAACACCTGCAGATTTCTTTTCTCTAACCCCCGCAAAAGAGATCCAGTGTGCAGTGATGCACATGTAATCAGTGGCTTGGCAACTGGTCCACATGTCTGTTGTCAGGTGGCTATTGTGACCAGCACTCTGCTCCAAAGCTTGTCCAAGCAATTCCAGCACGTCGTGATGTAGTGCTGGAACAGCAACTCTGGTGAAATAGGACCGGGTGGGAACCTTCCATTTTGGGCAGATGGCTGTCACAAATTCCAGAAAACCCACCCCTTCCACAAAAGAAAAAGGGAGAAGGTCCAGTGCTAACATTTTCACCAGCTTCGCATTGTACAAACGTGCCGTTGAGTGGTTGCGTTCGTTCTGCCCCTCCGACCTAAAGATGCTGACAATGGTAGGCTGGATTTTTTTCCTTTCTGGTGCCGCTGATGCAGGTGACTTTTTGAACCCAGTTAGGCTCAACGACGCACTTTTTTTCATTGCGGTACTCTGTTGCCTTGGTGTCTCAGCCTGACTCTTACTACGGTGCCACTGAGATGTTGCTGAGTCTGATGAGGATGTGGGCGGTACCACTGCACTGCTGGGATCAGGGCTACTTTGTGTACCAGAGAAAATGTCTCCCTCTTGTTCACCTTCCACCGCGATCATATCTTCTTCTACTTCTTCATCACCACCAACAGCAATGGGTGCAGTTTTACTTTTTTGGCCGCTAAGGTGCGCCTCCCACTGGATCATGTGGTGTTTTTTCAGATGGGTTGTTTGGCCTCCGGTACCATAGTTTGTACCAAGCTTACCCCGACTAACACTTTGTCCACAAATTGAGCATATAGCAACTTTCTCCTCCTTACTGCTAACCGAAAAGAAGTCCCAAACTGGGGAGGTGAACTTTCTTGTGCTGCTGGAGGTGCCACTTGCAATGCTGGATGAACTGGAGGGTATGCCTGGAATTTGACTCTGTGCAGTACCACTACCTACTGAGGTGGTGGTTGTGCTGGATGTAGGTCCCTGCCGGGCCTTTGAAAATGCAAATATGGAAGCTGGAGGTGGTGTTGGTGTTACCTGTGTTGGTGGTATCTGTGCTACATCCCTCACAGCAACTTGGGATGGGGTAATAATGTCAGGCTCCATCTCCACTGGGGCGGAAGTGATGTTCATGATGACTGGCTCGTCATCATCCTCCTCTTCTGCATCTACCTCCATAACTCTAAGGCTTTCTGGAACCTTCCTTTTCCCTAGCCTTGTCGCGTGGCGTGCCTCACTCTCAGACTGAGCTAGTGGCTTCGAAGTGACATCTAGATTATCAGAAGGGGGGCTTGAAGAAGAAGTTGATGGACTAACCCTCCTTTTCCTTTCTGGGGATCTGGAAGACAATGGATCTTCTGAAAGAGTGGCTTGCTCTTCTTCTTCCTTTGCATGAAGCTCGATTTCCTGAACTGCCCCTACTTCGGGAGGAATAACTACTATTGTGGGCGGTGGTTGCGGCGGTGGTTGCGGCTGTTGTTGCGACTGTTGTTGTGGCTGTTGTTGAGGCTGTTGTTGCGGCTGTTGTTGCGGCTGTTGTTGCCCACTTATCTGCTGAGTTTCATCCTGCGTTGATTGGGTACTACTTTGCGATAACGATAAGTCAATTTCAACATCACTGCTCGTTGGCGTTTGCACAATTAGACTGGCTACATCTGCGACACTCATGGGCATGGGCCTAGGTTGGTGGGGTAGGCCCACTGATGCGGAGGTGCTGCTCCCAGCTTGCTCCCCGGACACCGCTGCTGCAGGCTTAATTGTTTTCCCCAAAAAACAACATTGGCGGCACACCAGTCTTGGTAAGTGCCACTTCTTCCTTCTTCTGTTCCTTCTTCTCACTGGCAACTTTCTTGGTACTGGAGGACCTGGTACCTTTCTTTGGGGCCATCTTCGTCAGATGTCAGCAGCAGGAGGACGCAGTTGCATGAGTTGCAGAGATGTCTGTGGTCACACGTGACGTGACGTCATGCGCAGCAGGACTTCTGTCTGGCAGTACAACGGGTGATGATGATGACACCTCCTCCTCAGTCTTTTGTGCACCTAAAAGCAAAGAAGCCAGAAGAACATCAGTGAAATGTTGCATTTGTTGTTGTGGTTCAATTACTACTGGTACAAACAAACAAATATAATATATAACTTAGTGTGTGGTGGTCACACTTGTTAGTGTTATAACTTATATTATTAAATTTTATTAACTCAGTTATTACAAAAAACAAAACAACAGTGTAACCATTTGTGAGACTTTGACAACAAGGGCTTTCATGGTATACTGTGTACACTCAGGAAGGATAGGAAAGAAGAAGAACAAAAACAAAAATACAAATGTAATGGAAGTGGACCCTGTTTGGTATTAATTTGCGCATCAAGTCATTCAGGGAGCTGCAGGTGGCAAAGGGGATGGAAGCAGTAAGCCAAGAGGAACAAAGGAAAGACATGCAGGCCTATATGGCAAAAGCGATTATCAAAAACAATGGCTCCTGTGGACTAATGGCAAGAAAATCTAAATAAAATAACGCACTATGGCAATGTAATGGGTTATTGTGATGTCAAAAAGAGAAGGAGTCGAACACACCTAGGTGTCCCTACTATCTTAGGTCCTGAAGAGACCCTACATTGCACACAGGGTCGAAACGCCGTCGACAGTTTTTTCAAAGCGAATCATTACAAGCCAGCACTTATCATTGTATAAAAGCGTGGTTTATATAATATATATCTTTCAATGGTCGCTTTCATGAAATATAGGAAACCTTGTATATATGTCACGAATATGTCACAAATTATTTAGGTTTATTTGTTTAGGTTCCTTTTTTTCACTGGGACACCACTCACTACAATCAATTGATTGTTAAATGTCATGAATGTAATTTTGCTTCAAAGAACTATATAAACAAGAATTATGAATGAAATACTAATCTAAGGTGTGTTCGACTCCTTCTCTTTTTGACATCACAATAACCCATTACATTGCCATAGTGCGTTATTTTATTGAGATTTTCTTGCCATTAGTCCACAGGAGCCATTGTTTTTGATAATCATTTCAGTACCCTGGTTCCAAGTGAGTAGGGTTCCCTTGTTGTTTTTCTCGATATATGGCAAAAGCAGCACACTACTAAGCTACCACCAGAAAATGGCCACCAGCCACATGGTCAGTCACAGTCACAACAAGCAGGAGGCCTGGAAAACAATGAACTCAAGCAGGCCTATAATGGCCAGACAAAGGAGGCATGCTAAACAACACAGCTTTAATGCAAAAATGCAAAAACGAAAATCCACAGGGCTAAACAAGGTTTGCAAGTTACACAACAACAACCACACACATCCACATTTTGCAATTCAATCCAATGCCATCCATGCCCTAAATAATGTTTAAATTCAACAGACACCACAGAGACAGTTGTTTCATGCACCCATGAGTAGCTCTGGGCCTACTGGCTACCCACTATAAATTTTAAAAAACTGATGAAAAGTACAAAAAATTGTAGTTGCAACTTGCAATGCCCCAATCAAACAAACAACACCAATTCTCCAACTTACTTGTAAAATCTCAAATCCAAAAGTCCTCAAATCCAATGATATATGATGCAGCAGACACAAAGAGTGATCCTTCCAGCTCCAAATCCAAATGAAAAGTGAACAGGACATGGACAAAGCACTGGTAGGAGCCTGCTGGACAGGAACAGGAAGTTGGAGACTCTGGGGCACTTCCTTCCCCTTAAAAAAGAAATAAAAAAGAAAAAGGACTCCTTGCACAAAAAAGTACAGCCAAATGTCAATCTGAGAAGTTTTTTTCATCCAAATCATCATTTTCGAGAAGGTTTTATGCTGCTCGAGAGATATTCTTCTCAAGATTGCAATTTCTGCATGTTCGGCATCGTGAGCTTCACCGAACTTCCGCCGGATGTCCGATGGCGCGTCCGAATGACGTGTTCGGGTTCGCACACTCTCGCGGGAACGTGCAGCAGTCTACCAAAATCTCGTGGCGCATGCGAACGGATAGGAAATCTCGTAGGCGAACGCAGGGATCCCGGTAAGTCGCCACTGCGCGCGCGAAAACGCATTTTGAAAGCGCGAACAAGGAAACAACTCCACTACGCCGCGGATCGCGGAGTTTTCGGTAACTCTGCGTTCTACGCGGAACGTGGAGTTGCCGAAACTCCGCAAACTCCGCGAGCGGTGCGGATTTTAATGCCCAGAGTTAATTTACACCAACATTGCCCATAAATCATGGAGTTTGCTTATGTCACCATGGGGATTGCTGTCTGCAAATAGCATCATGGAATGTGGCTGTTTTATGAAGACAATCAATGGAGCCAGATTTGCCTGAGTATATGAATATTTTTGATATAGCATATGGAAAGGAGACAAAGAGATCAAAGAGATTCCAATCAAATGTTGCATTCATTTTCACCATAAATTAGTCAGTCTAAATTTGGGCACTCGTGTAGGTTACTGGGAGTTTACATAACTGCTAAGCTGAATATGGTATTAGCAAAACTTGAGGCAGAAAATATTTTAAGCTCATTATAAAAACTGAAAGTGAAATGGTCATTAAAACATCGATCACCTTGTTAAACAACGTTCATATTAATCCTAGCAGCCGTAAAAAAAACAATTAGAAGGATTTACGGTAGCTAGCCGATTTCTGATGTATGAGCACCTAAATCATCCTTAATAATTACTGTAAACTTTGATACTAACTTAGTAGGCCCAAGAATTATCAACTGAAATAGAAAAATGAAGACACGGTTTGCATAGAATCCTTAAGGCCTCAGTGCCAACATAAACAGTCGACTCATATAGAAAGTTTATTTTAAACCAGTTGCAGTTACTTTTTTTTTTAGTTCTTTAAGAGTATTAAATTGGAGATCGAATAATGAAACTAATATTTCATATATGCACACTTCATCTTTAGTTAAGCAGTTCTTAAGTATGATTTTTAGGTCGAGCCTGCGCAGCGCATGTGCTGCTCTGCCAGCCATGCTCTATTGGAGTATGTACTTAAAGCCCCGCCCATTTCCTGCCCATATTTGTCATTGGGTTGTGTCATTGTCCTTCGTAAATGCTGCCTTCTGATTCGTTGTTAGGCTTGTTAGTCCCTCAATAGTACCGCCTTATCTTCATTTGTAACCTCCCATGAGGACTGGCCTTTTTACTTCGGTTGTTACACGGTACGTCTTCTTTAGCCTGTAAGCACTATTTTCTTTAATGACTTTCTCTTACTGCAGGAGGGTCTCTCATGCACAGTTGTGACCACTGGCTTGTTTATTTAACTCGTAGCAAATGGAGAGCCCTTCAGGGGTCATGGGAGACAGAAGGGGGCAACTTAGTGATGACTTCAAGCATTTGGAATGCAATAGATCTCGCATTTGCGAGAGTTTAGCTGTTGGCATTGTAAATGACAATCCCATTTATTTATGTTTTAAAAACCAAAACATAAATAAACAGCATTGTCCTTTACAATGCCAATGGCTCAAAGTCGCGTAAATGCGAGACCTATTGCATTGCAGATGCTTGTTTTTTATACTGCTGGTACCATTTTTCTCCTGATATGACCATTTTCTTATAGATCCAAGAATTGAGAATGATCAGCCACTGGGTATGGCATTTGATCTTACTTCCCCTACAAATACATTTATTTGTGCCTTGGGGTCTGAAGCACGAGTGAGACAATTAAAATGAATAACATGGGGACACCGCCAGAAGAAACAAGGTAGAGGAATGGAAAACTGGAGACACGTCTCTTGCACCTCACAGGGGTCAGACTCATGATGTGCAAATAGACAGTATGTGTCGCAAATGGGATAAAGTCATTATTAGTTTGAAACAGGACATTACCACAGTAGATAACATGAGAAAAATAAAATGGCCAAAATCAAAGATGTATGGGGAATGGTATAATTGTGTCTAACATATAAGATAGTTAATTCAAATAAATAACTAAATTAGAGGTTTGCTGAATCTTTTAGCATTACAGTTAAATACCATCAAACGAAAATACATTTGAATGCCATTACCTCATGTGAATTGATTATGCAGGAAGTAATTTTGACTAACACTGAGCTAGACACAATTCTCCATGATAGAATACTAAAGCAAGAACAAATGAACTCAGTGCTGCCTAATGGTTTCACTCCATCTATTAGATGTTGAAGCAAAATGGCACACACACATATTGCAGGAATAATGAGATTCTTGGGCTTCGGAAAAAGGATTCATTCCTTTTTTCAAACCAGATTTAATAATAAGTGCGGCATAAAATAACATTCTGACCTTATCTATATTGCTTCACATTAGGGTCATCAGTTCTTTATCATACACTTGTTTTGTTGATTACTAGGCAACCTTTGATGGAATGAATAGAGAGCATTTTTGGATTAAGTTGCATAATTTGCGGATAAATTAGATGATTTTAAAAGGAAGTTGTAGTGTAGTGATGAACACTAGCAGTGGGACCCAGCAGAGCGCCACGGTGTCTCGGGGACAGGAAATAGGTGACGGCTGGAAGACATGGACTACGGAGGGATTTAGGAAGCGACGTGGGGAAAGAAGCAGATGAAAGATCAATAAAGATGGAGTCAGCGGCGTCCGGCTCAGGTAAGCGTGGTGGGTGGTTGGGCAGGGCGGGGGTGGCAGGGGGGGGAGTCGACAGTCGACGGAATATGTATTATTTATTTATTTAATTATATCTATTCCGTCATCTGTCGACTTCCCCCCTCTCCCACCCTGCCCACCACGCTTACCTGTGCCGGCCGCCGCTGGATAGAGTAGAAGCAACTCCATGTTGGTGCCTTTATTCATAGCGCACGGCATTACACAGCTTTACATACTTGACAGCTGGCGACAAAGGTGGGATGTGCCAGATGATTGCCACCTCAAACTTGTGCCTTCGAAAGCCATGTTCATGCTTGCTGACACTGCTGCCGGTCTCCTGTAGCCGGTGCATGTGGCACTGACATGCCGTCACTTTCTGTCAGTGGTTGTCTTGTGCACTCGGCTAGGCAGTGAAGAGGCACGGTCACACGCAGTCGCAAACCCTGCAGCCGCCGCTTTGTACTCCCCAGCGGGTGGAAGAGGAGCATACGCCTGCACCTCATACCTGTAATGGTGTGGGGCCCTAAGCCCCCATGCACATAAACAGAAGACACAGACACTGGAATCTGGTTACTGGAACTCGACCAGGGCACGTGCACCCGGTCCCTTTTATTACCAGGGTCACATGTTCTGTGATGCCTGTGTTGGATGGTTGTCGGGTGGAGTGTAAGCCAGCCCTCGGGGAGTGGCTGGCACAACAAACACTAGAACAGTGACCAGCCTGTCACTACAATACCTAACACGTGCATTAAGAACTGAGCAGCATTCTACCGCATAGCGGACCCAGCAACTTTCAGTGGTGCAAGCTTCTGTCACAGCACGTTTCCATTTACAGACTACTGCCTGGGCTTGAGCGCATGATGGCAAGCGCCTGCAGGGCCCAACCGTGACACCTTCTGATCATCCACCTGACATTGCCTCTGCTTGAGTGCATGACACTAAGCACCTTCAGGGCATACCCGGTGACACCTTCTGACCAGCCCCTTGACATCAGTTGTAATAGGGCAAGTACTTCTGCCCCTTGCTGGCGAGGCTGCGCTAGGCCTCCAGAGATCACCATAGATGGTCCGCATCGTGACCTCCGGTGCACCAGGAAAGCTAACCTCATGATTCAAGAGAATGGCACAAGAAGGTGGGGCGAAGTACAATGCGGCAGCCTTCCTGAAATCACCATCGCCTATTGTCACCGCAAAGAAACAGAACATTGGTGCTAGGTGGGCTTCATTGATTGAAACATTTTACAACGTTATTTATACCCTTGAAGAGGAGGATGAGGGCAAGGTTATCAATTATCTTAAGAACTTGGCTGGTGATGGCGTCAAGGATGTTCTAAAGAAGTTCCCAAGTGGAGATATGGCCTCCTACCAGAAAGACTAAGAAGCCCTAGATACCACGCTGGCTCTCTATATAGGCGTCGATTCCGATCTCGGACGGAAGGCCTCCGAATCGGATTCGGCTTCACCGGATCCGAGTCGGAGGCTTTGTTTCCGACCGAGTCGTACAGAGTCTGGACGCCCAAGTACGATGCGAATGAACGCGAAATCGCCGACCGAATCGTTTCCGGGTCCGAACCGCTCCGTACGACTCGTTCGCACATGATTCGTACAGCGCAATGGAGACGTTTTACGACCGAGCCAGTACGATGCACGATCCGGACAGCCGGATCGAGTCGGAGCCTCCGACACGTAAACGCTCTGGGAAGCGGACTTCGGGGGTCCGTGCCGGACCCCCCTTCACCCGTAGTCTTATGAGTCGGACACAGGGGGGGGCCCAAGGGTCCCCCCTATCGATGCTTGTACGGTCCCGATGGCACCAATGCCTACCCACTACAGGGGGCGCCCTTTTGCGCAACGTACCCATTCAGTCAATGGGAGCCCATGTACGCGTCGTACGACCGGCTCCCATTGACTTCAATGGGAGTCCGACCGAACCGAGTCCGTCAGCATGCGGCTGCATCGTACTCGCTCGGTCGGAGCCAAGGGGCACGAATCGGTCGGAAATCGCTCCGGGAACGTGTCAAATCGCTCTGGGAACGTGTCGGACGGAACGGTTTCCGACCAGGATCGGAATCGGCCCCTTTGTGTACTAAAAATAAGTACACTGTGCAGAGAGCCCAGAGAATCCACAAATGGTACACAGAGGTGAAAGCAGATAAATCTAATGCTCTTTTTGTGGTAGTGTGGGGGAAGCAGTTAGGCTTATCAAAGGGCAGTGCTAAGCATTTGTTGTACTCCACAGATGCAATTAATAAGACACACATTCAAGAATAAATCTGAGACCAATTTATGAAAATAATATCAATTTTTATAGAATTTTTAAGACCAAGAACACGGTTCTAAGGTAAGTACTTTCGGAGTTATGATTCTGCAAAGATCTGAAAATATATCACTTTTATTCGCAATTAACCTCTTCGATGCGCGCGAATCTGACGCACACGCCCACCGTGATGTCGGACGGCCAGGGGCCGTCCGACGCATGGAAGGGGTTAAGCACCATAAGACACAATGGGGAAGAAGCAGAAAAATGCATAGTAAACCAGGCAATGCTTTTATGAAGTTCACCTTCTTGTTTTAGGTCGATGTCGGGACCAGGTCCAAAATTCCAGCAGGAGAAGTTCGGGAATGTTCCGGATCGGGCAGGAGCAGAGGGATGAGGGTCTTGGAAACTGGTGCACATGGACAAGGGGGGCCTCTTGAAAGTACACTGCAAAAGGAGGACTTAGAGGTAAGTCTGATGGGGCTCCTTTGAGGAAAGAGGTTGCAAGGGCTTGGGAACCACAGGAGCACAGCTGGGTAGTCGGTGCTGGGGCCGGTGGGGCTGGCTGCAGAGTGAACAGGTCAGTCGAGCGTCATGCATCTTGAGGTCCTCGTAGTCTGGAGCAGGCAACATTGAAAGGCTGTCCTGGGACAGCTGGGCAACTCAAGAAGTGGCGTTCAGGTGTCTCGACATCCCTCAATGGGTGCTTGCTTCTGGTACTGTGGCAGTCTGGTGTGGACTTTTCTTCATGGTGTTTGCTGTGGGGGGTCCGGTAACCCGGACAGTGGTACTCCGCAGCTCTGGTAGGTCCTGGTGTCTACAAACTTGGTGGGGAGACATATATGACCCTCTGGAGCTGTTGTACCTTTTCTTGCTTTGGTGCTGCATCAAGGTCATCGGGGAGCAGCAAGTTGACAAACTGTACTTCACGGGATCGGTGCCTGTGGAGTACAGCAAAGGGATACCTTCACTCCAAGGGAACTTCTTGCTAATTTCTTGGAGGCTGGAGGTGCACCGGGGTTGTTGGAGTCCTTTCAGGATCAGGGCCACACATCAGGCAGCGTTTGTCAAGTCCTCGGGGGAGCTGGCAGGGTTGGGTGCCTTTTTCTTCTGCAGCAGGGCTTCAGTTCTCATGCAGCAGGTCTTCTTTGTCCTGGTCTTCTCTTCTCCATTGACTCTGATGTCCAGGTCTCGGGGTGCCACCTAAATTCTGAAAGGGGAGACAGGTAGTAGACTCACATTCTCCTGTGTGAATTCCTTAATAAATCCATCACTGGCATCAGTGAGGATTTATTAAGACAAGATGTTTGGTACCAATCATCTTAGAAATCAGTGCAGACATCAGGGATCTAGGAAACTTGTGTTGACAAGTATCCAGCCCATGTACTCCTATGGCTTCCCCTTTCACTTGCAACATCTCAGAATGGACTCGACATTGTAGGGGATTATCCGCTCATGCTGAGCCCTCACATAGGGCCTGATTCACAGAACTAACTTACGTCAAAAACGTAAAGTTAGTACTTTTGGTATTCACAGAATACACTTACTCATTTGGTATTCGCAGAATGAACTTACTCATTTCGGTATTCACAGAAGTTAGTAGTCCTAACTTTAGGACTCCTAAATGCCTTCTGTGAATACCGAAAGTCTTAAAGTTAGGATTTTTCTCAGTTTAGGAGTAACTACGCCTAAACTGAGAAAAATCCTAACTTTAAGACTTTCGGTATTCACAGAAGACATTTAGGAGTCCTAAAGTTAGGACTACTAACTTCTGTGAATACCGAAATGAGTAAGTTCATTCTGGGAATACCAAATGAGTAAGTGTATTCTGTGAATACCAAAAAGTACTAACTTTACGTTTTTGACGTAAGTTAGTTCTGTGAATCAGGCCCATAGGGTATAGTGCACCCTGCCTTAGGGCTAAAGGCCTTCAGTAGGGCTGACTTACATGTACCTTATGCAGTGTATGGGTGGCATGGCAAGCAGGGCTGAGTTCTATGTTGAATTTTCAGATTTCTTCGCACCAAGACACGCAGCCTGCAATGACAGAGTGCACAACTTTTGTGAGCGGACCCTAGGGTGGCACAACCAGTGCTGCAGCCCCAGAGGTCCCTCTTCAGTACCCATGTCCTAGATACCAGGGGCACTATTGACTAGGAACTTACAGGGTTAGCTGAAGTTGTGTCAATCGTGGTACAGTGTTTGGGAAAGAGATCTGGTACTGGGAATCTGGTTAGCAGGGACCCAGTGCACTTATAGTTCAAAATCAAATCAGGCACAAAATGGGGGCTAATCATGCAAAAAGAAGCACTTTCCTACACCCTAGTAACAAAGATTGACCCTAAGCTGTTGATTACAAAAGGTACAACTTTAACAAAGCCTATCAACAGGTGGGAGAAACAATGGATGAGATCGTGGAGAGATTCAACTCACTCATCATACATTGCGTGTTGAGTGAGACCCTCAGTCTTGAAAAGATGCTGATGGGTGAAAGAAAGAGCAGAATGCCAAGCAACTGACATGGAAGCAGGGAATGAACACATTGGATCAGCAGTAGCCGTAAAGACCAAGAACCAGAATAGCTCAGACAAACTTAAGTCCACTCACACCAAAGTGACAAAGCTATGCAACCGGTGTGGATTTTCATTTCCCCATGATAGTAGATGCCCTGCCCTCAGACAAACCTGCAAGAGCTGCAACCAGGAGTACCACTTCAAAACAGTATATTGAGCTTGAGAAAGAAATTGTGAGCCTGGAAGAAAAGGGAAATTGGACAATAAAGACAGCCAAAGGCAATCTTGTCACACTTATAAAAACAAACAATGATATCAGCTGTGACCGGTTGAAGCCGAATGCAGCCACACCTCCTCGAACTACTCATATGCCAAATCCTAAATATCTATAATGCACCAGTGAGGACAATGGATTCTTGCTGATGATGTCTCTAGGCCACTGTCCTATTGTTCAACTAAAGGTAAATGGTCACTCCATACCTTTTATTATCGACAGCAAAGCCTCCATTAACATCATGCCAGTAGACAAATTAAAAAATCTCACTCCAGCACCACCTCACACTTTGTCTAACACAAAGGTCGACATATGGGCTGCATCCAAGCTTCTACAGAGTCAGGGCTCCTTCATAGTGACGTTGCAACAAAAAGTGACGTCAAGTTGGAGCAACGATTCATGTCCTGCAAGGGACATTGTCTAGTGCATGTATCCTCACTTTTGCCACAGCAGTCTACATGGAACTGATTTCCCTCTATTACTACCTGTGCACTGGTTCTGACATCACAAAAAAATTCCCATCCCTTTTTCATGGGTTAGGAAACATTAAAGACATGCATGTGCTATTACACATTAATGAGGATGTCTACCCAATTGCTCAACAGCATCTCAGAGTTGCCTTCCACTTGCAAGAGGCTGTAGAAAAGGAACTATCAACTCTTCTGAAACATGACATCATTAAACGCTCCACAGGACCCACCCCGTGGGTCTCGCCTATAGTTTTGGCACCAAAAAGGGACAATAGTGGTGAGGTGCAGATTTAAGTCGATATGTATCCGAGCCAAACAAAGCAATACAGTGTGAAAGTCACCCAGGACCTCACGTAGTGGACATAATCACAAAACTCAATGGCGCCAAGGTCTTCTCCAGACTTGACCTAAACAAAGGATCTCACCAACTGGAGTTGGAGAAAAACTGCAGTTACACCTCCACCTTCTCGACACATGTTGGATTGTTCAGATACAAACAAGTGAGTTTTGGTGTTTCCTCCACCGCTGAATACTTCCAAGATGTAATTTGCAGAATAATACAGCATGTACCAGATGCCTTTAATTACAGTGATGAGATCCTGATCTTCAGAAGTACCTGACAAGAACATGAAAGTATGCCAACTACTCGTTGATGCGCGCCTCACATTGAACGCCAGCAAATGTGAATTCTACAAGACCAAACTCAAATACTCGGTCGCATTTTCTCAGAGGGTGGCATCACTCCTGATCTGGACAGAGTAAAGGCGCTGTTAGCGACTTGCCCTCCTCAGGGCGTGACAATGTTGCAGTCTCTTCTGGGCACAGCTAGCTACTGCGCACACTACATATGCAACTTTGCTACAGTGAAAACACTTTACATTTAAAACACTTGGCGCCCTATTTGCCTATAACACTTACACCGCACTCACTAATGAGTAAACCAGAATTTCAAGTTGAAATTTCCCAAAAAACGTAAAAAAAGAAAGAAAGAACCACCCCCCCCCCCAAAAATAGCCACATCCTACTATTTTAAGAAAACCAAGATTAAAACGATAGTCACCCTATTTACCTAAAAACTCTTTCATCCCCCTCCTGGAACCTTAATCACAAAATTTAGAATAGAAAAAACTAAACTCTATTTAGCACTTTTTTGTTTTTGGGATTAAACATCCCAACCTCCATCCACCCCCTTTAACTTCAGCCCCTCCTACTCCCTATTTTACCACTATATCTTCTCTTTTGTGCGTGTTAAAACCTCCAAACCCCTCTTAAATCACAGATCCCACTTCAACCCAATTTACCACCATCCTAAATCCACATGTACCACGTTGTTTTTTTCATTTGGGGGTAAACTCCCAAACCCACCTTTAAGTACAGACCCTCCTACACTTCTATTTCCAACTACTCTACACCTCTGTTTACCTTTTTGTTTTATTTTTAGAGGGTAAACTTTGCCAACCCATTTATCCCCAACCCCTTCTTCATATACATGCCTATTGACCATTAATTTTACTTTTTGAGGGGTTAACATCTCAACCCAACTTTGAACCCAAAACATTGTGTGGTAAAGGTTGTTGTGTGGTAAAATCTGCATGGTAAAGGTACAACATTATAAACACTATGTTATAATGGTGACCCACCATTGGGAATTCTTAGCAACCCAGTGATTAGCAGATATTTCTAGGTTCTTTATGCATAGTGTGTGGATGAGCTCTGAGATGAAAGTCTGTGGTAAAATATGCATTTGTAATTTTTATTGACAACTTTTTTAGGCTTCATTCCCCAGGTGAGGGTAAATTCAGGGAACAGACAGACGTTTGTGAATAAATTTCACCTCAAGTGTATCATTCACAGAGTTTAGCCCTTTTACTTGCTTTCAGTAAGTGCAGTGGTGGTGGCCCTGTAATCATACTTAATAAAAACAACAGTGCTTTAATTCTCCCTAGTGCTGCAATGTCCCCATCAGTATGCATTTTTAGAGTCCTGTTCCTCTGTTAGGCCCACAAAATCTGGGGGCCTGGGTACACTGTGATCCCGTTTACATGGGTATGAGTGGGAGTCCACAACTTATCGTATCTGGGCATAGTGTCCCATAGGACTGCAGTGAGCCATTCCATGCTGTGGACATTCCATACTTTAGTCCACCACATGCCCAGTGTTGGCGGCAAATGGTTCTGCCATTTCTGTGCCACCATAAGGAGGGCCACTAAGAGCAGGGAAGAAAGCAATTTAGTTTGAGGTGAAGAGGGAGAACACAGGCCCTCATCATCAACCGGACCCAGTAGGATCATTAGAGGTTGCATTGGTAGAGCTACACTTGTAATATCCTTTTTTATAACCGAAACGGGACCCCAGAACTGTTGTGTCTGCAGGCGCTCCCACCACATGTGCACGTATGTCACTCTTGACACACAACCACTCCAGTAAGTGGCAGGGCCATTAGTAATCGCTTTCAGTCGAATGGGCATAACATACCAGCATAGCATAATTTGAAACGTCAGCCCTATGTTGTAGACAGATAGATGATCATGCGGCCTGTTTCCACATCAAGATCCAGTCACTTACTTCAATTCTAGATCTAGATCTTCCCCTCCTTTTTGTTATGTATGAAAGTTGCGTCACAGAGATATTTCTCTCCAATGCTTTCTATAAGCGGGATAACGTTCTAGTGGTGTCCCCATCTAAAAACATATCTTTAACTGTGCCCACAATTTGGGCTGTCTGGCCCAGTTAAGAAGCTGTGTGATGCAGTATAAATATTTGGGACCTAACACGAAAAAGTGGCTCGCTGATCTCTAATCTTGGGAGCACCCCTAACGTACAGCTGTCCTAGACACAACGTGTGTCCGCTCGCCCATGCATGACAATGTTTGTCTGTCAGTCCTCGAGGGAAGTCTGGGTTATCTGTCCCTGGAGTCAGGAGGGGAGGGGTAAATCGTAATACCCTTCGTCCTCTGAGCTTTGGTCTAGTAATGTAGGGTCACAGTTGTAGACCATCTTAGAGTTAGTAAGGGGTGACTGACCCATGCAGGCTGCCATAGAGGTGGCGGAGGGAAAACACAATGCATTTGTGCTCAAGTAGACACTAGGGTTTGTCAGCATCTGGAAAACACCACACCAACGCTGGTGATATCTGAGCTGCAAGAATGTAGCATTCAATATCAGGGGCACCCACACCTTCTTCCTTGGACACCTGCCATCCCATATAAAAGCCTACATCTTCTGAGTTAGAGACTCTAGGACCTTTGGGGGGGATCTCGCTCTGGGAGGGGAAAAGGTATAGCAATCTGGGCAACTAATTCATCTTCACCCAATTTATCCTACTCACCCAGGAAATTTCCAGCCTGCCCATCTGTAAAGATCTTTTAGTAGAGTGGGGAGATTGCTTTGAAACACATCAGTCATGGGATGATGGCTCCCAAATAGTTGAACTCTCCTCCGGGGCCAACTGCAGTCCATACCCCGCTGCCACTGCATCACTGGCCTTACAATCCTTCCCCACTACTGTGGATTTCTGGCAATTGACCTGGAATTCAGCTGCCTGGTGGAAATGTTCATGTTCGTCAGGAGTGCTGGGAGAGGGCTCGAGGGATTCGTCAGAAAACTGAAAACCACATCTGCAAAAAGCATTAATTTTACTGGTCCTCCTTTGGTGTCTAAGCCTGTGATCAACAGATTTGATGTCACCCGGTGAAACAAGGGTCCCATTGTGAGGGAATAAAACAGGGGTGAGAGAGTGCGCCCCAATTGTGTGCTAGTCAGATGGTCAGGCCCAGACAGACAGGAGTGTATCCATAGTTTTGCGAAGGCCTGGCATAGTTTGCTAGTATGAATGATTTCATTTGGGGGTCTAGAAAAGTCTTGTCCAGTCTTTTTATTAGAAATATCCAGTCCACGCAGTAAAAGCCTTCTCTGCGTTCAGTAAGAGAAGGAGGACTTGCGTATCACTAGAAATAGCTACACTAAGGGCTAATTGGATACTGTCTCCTGCCTGTCTATTCCTGTCAAAGCTTGATGACAAGGTGATACTAATCATGGGCATGCCTCTCTCAACTGAGAATCCAAGACTTTGGTGAAAATGTTCATGACACTAATGAGTAATGCGATCTGGCGATATGATCCACACTGTTAGGGGTCGCTATCCAGTTTAACAATCAGTCTAAGGAGGGGCTAGGAATGAGCTATACAAGGTAGGGAGCCAACAGTCACTTGAAGGCCTGGTAGAAGGGATTTGTGAGCCTGTCCAGTCCCGGGCCTTGTTACTTGGGAGCATTTTAACCCCTTGAAATACTTCTTCCTCAGTTATGTGTTGTTCCAGTTCTTCGATCATCTCAGGATCACGGTCTGGCAAAGAGAACCCCAACAGATTTTCATGCTGTACATCTGCGAGGCAATGTTCCTGGCAATAAAGTACAGTATAGTACTGTGTAAAGGTCTCTAGGATTCAGTGGATTGTCATTTGCAAATTGCCCTATTGTCTATAGCTGAATGTAAATGGTTTCTAAGTCTGCATGCACATATCTTGGGGGCCAACAGGTGATCTGCCTTATACCCTCTCTTGTAGTATAGCTTTTTCGGCTCAAGTTACTTTGTGAGCGTGTCCTTGGGCTTCTAACTCCCTCTAGCTTTCCTTGGGTCCCTCTGGTTTTCTGCAACAGGGCCCGTTTTTTAAGTCTGCCTCCAGTCTTGCTATTTCGTCCTTTAGTTCTAAGCGTTTGATCTGGGCTAACCTCAGGCAAGTGATTGTATGCTTAATAAATTCACCCCTGATTACATCAGCATCCCATATAGTCACTCATCTTAGCTCATCAGTCTTGTTCTCTTTAATATAATTGTCTACGGCTTCTCCCATATTGTCCCAAAGTACCGGGTCTCAGAATGCTATCTCATTCATTCTCCAGTCCCTGCAGGGTGGATCATCTGGGGGAACTATGTGAACTAATACCAGTGTGTGGGCTGAAAGAATTCAGGTGAGGATCCAAACCAGGGGTAGACAGATGGTGAGACAAAGATGTAATCTATTCTATAGTGTGTGCAATGCAGATTGGAATATAACATGTAGTCTCTTTCCCACTCATGTTATATGTGCCAGACAACTATCAATTTCAAATCATTGAGGCCCGGAGTTAAGGAGGGTAAGTGTGGTGTGACCTATCTACACTAGGTTCTAACGCCACGTTGAAGTTTACCCCACCACAAAGTTGTCACCAGAGTAGTGAGTCATGTAGAGGAATAGTCAAGCAAAAATCAGTCCTTTATTTCCATTTGGGTCATAGGCTGAGGCTATTGTAATTTCCGCTGCCCCAATGGTTCCTAATTTTATGACCATACTCCCATCCTTGTCTCTGTGGTTGGAGTCCAACCTTAAGTCCCCTACCAAAATTGCTACCCCTTTTGTTTTGGTCCGGGCAGTACAGCGAGGAACAACATTTAGCGCCAGCAGCCAAGAGGTGAGTGTCTTGTAAGATTGCGACATCAGCCCTCCTCAAATGAAGCCAATCATTGAAGTACTTCCTCTTGACCAGAGAGTTCAAACCCTACACGTTTTGGATTATAATATTTTACATCTATGGGGTATTCTTCATCAAGATGGTGGGCAGAAAACTTTAAGTAATAGACATGAACACAAAAACCCAACCCCCCCCATTAAGGCGCAGTCTGTGCCTTCATGGGCTATTAAAGGAAAAAGGGCACCAACAGAAACTAACAAAGAAGTACAGATTCTACTGCCTTCTACAGTGGGGCTAACTCCTCAAAGATGGTGGGGCACCGCAAGATAGTTACAGCTTTAGTGCCCATCAGGATCTCCAAGAGAGGGAGTTATATTATCACATAAGGTGTCCCAGGATGTAGTGAGTTTGTAATGAGTTCTAGGTAATGATCAGTATTCCCCATATGGCGGCAGATCAAATGTCCTGAAAATGTGGGTCATCCTAAAGGTGACTCCTATCAGTATTTGAGTGCCTCCCATTTTCTTGCTTTTTTGGTTTGTCGTCTTCTTCATTGCCGATGTTGCTGGTCAGGTTGCTCCTCAGTGGGGTGCTGTTGATCGTTCAGACAGAACAGTGAGATTGCCTTCTCAGATGGGGTGATCAAGGCTGGTCTCTCCTTATAACAAAACAAAAGACACATCAAGAAACCCCAACAATATGGCATTTTATGGTGTCTGAGATAATCAGTGGCTATTTTGAGGGATTTCCGCTTGGCAGTGTCAGGGCAGATTTGTCCTGAAATAATGCCAGGGTCAAACCATGAAACACTATAGAATCTGATTTCCTGGCTGCTTTCATGATTTTGTCTTTCTGCCTGAAGTTATGAACTCTGGTTAGAACATCCGGGGTCAAATTGTTTCTAGTTTGGTATTGTCACAAGTATTGAAGTAGGAGTGTGACCTCGTGGGAGCACGATGAGGTCATCGAAGTGAGCTTCCAAGCCCACACTGGGATTAAATGGGCCCAACACCAATAGGTGTCTTGGGGAACAGTCAACCTGTCATGGGGAAAGGGAAATAGGATAAGAAAGAAGAAATTAAGGGGGATATTATCAACAAATGGCGATATTTATCGCAATTCACGTTTAGCGTGAGATTTTTTATTGCCGTCGATCGCCGGAATCTATTGCCGTATTAGCGGCGTATTAGCAACACGCCGCTAACAGGCGATAGCTTCCTTTTCCAGCGGAAATGGACAGCGATAGATTTAGCGTGACGGCGATAAAAAATCTCACGGTAACGTAAAAAAAGTGGCGATGGGCCCACGAGCGACAGAATCCGATCGCTAATTGGCACCAGGCCTGCATTTCTCACATTCAGCGCGAAAATGCACTATAAAAGGCCCGCCAAGCAGGAAAAAAAAATGGAAAATAGCAGAGGAGCCATGGATGAAGCTGGGACCAGTACAGAGGCCACAAACAACCCCACAAATACCCAGGAGGACCAGCCAGAGACCCATGTGAAGGCCAAGAGGAAGAGGAATCCCAAGTTCAGCCAGCAGGAAAACCAGGTCCTGATTGCGGAGGTGACTGAACACCAACAAGAACTGTTTGTCACCTCCACAGTGATATTGGCAAGAAAAAAAGAAATATGGCAGGACATTGTGTCCAAGGTGAATGCCTTCGAAGAGAGGAGGAGGACAGTGGACGACTGCAAGAAGCGCTGGCATGATACCAAGCGCAAAACCAAGGAGAAACTAGCAGCCAACCTGAAAGCAGCAAAGCAGACTGGAGGTGGGAGTCCAGTGCCACAGGAGGAGCTGGATGAGTTGGAGGAGCAGGTGTCCCGAGTCATCAGTGAGGAGACGGTGGTTGGAGTCGCGGGCCAGGATACTGCTGAACGTGAGCAGACTCAAAAACAACAGGGTGAGCAACAACCAGGGACTGGGGGGACGAGGGTTTATGGGCCCAATGGCACTCATGTACAATTAAATATATTGAAGCGCATACCCACAATTACTGTGGATTATGTCCCGGATACCCATGTCCATGGTGACATAGACACATATCACCCTACTCAAACAATACATTGCATGACACATATTGGCGGGCACACAGACTTGGAAATGTGCACAGAAAAGTAAGCCCAACATAGTCCAAGATCAACATCAGACCACTAAATAAGTGCTACATCAAATGGCAAAGTGGCACATTAACTTGAGATGTGGCAGGGTGGAAAAATGTCCCCCTTGCCACATCACCACGCACATACAAATCGCCTGCACAAGGACGCATCTCTCTCTGACGCCAAAATGAGGATGCACTGTGAATGTGACTGATCATGTGCACGATGAGGCATGCCACCACCAATGTCAGCACACCTGCAACAGTGTGCACGTGTGTCTGAGTTGTGTGCAAGTTTGTGTATGCGCAGTAAATGCACATGCACATGACAGATCAGAGGATGAAGGATAGTGCATTTGTGCTAAGGAGAAAGCGGTAGCATCCATCGACGCCAAAAGGCCTGTTTCTTCTTGGTGCCGGGCTTAGTATCATGCCACGGAAAATCATCTTGCACTGTCTTCCACTGTCCCCCGACAATCACCTTGGACCTCCACATGGACTGCCATATCATTTTTTTCTTACCAATGACACTGCAATCAGCCTGTGGACTGAACTCTGCCTCTTTCTTCCCTTGGACCTGTTATCACCAAAGGACTCTTTCTGGCCCTCTAACGGGCATCTATGCAATGTGTGCATGTATGGCCAAGCACTGGTCCAGTCTTCATCCTCTGAATGTAAATACATTTTTTTAACTCACACAGATGTGTGTCGTCCATGACCAATCAAATATAGAAGTCTGTAACAAGTGTTTGGACACTGAATCCACCAGAAGGTACACCAAGGGAAATACGAGCAATGTACCTGTTTTACCTGACACTGATGGGCAGTGAGATGGCCGGGTATGTGTGAACTAGCTGTGCCCTCATTGCTCCAAAACAACAATCTAGCAATATACCAACCTAGCCCCATGTCCTTTAAGGAAAAGGCATGTGTGCTAAAATGTCCAAGTCTGTTGCAGGCCACAAGTAGTGTCCTCCTTAACAATTGCAAACAAATATCTCTTGGCATATCTACTCACACACTATGGGGTGGACAAAGCCTGTTGTGATGGTGCACATTGCATGTCACATCCCAAGATGTTGCACACCATATTCACATTGATGAAGACACGGAAGGGCACATGTCTACCATACACATATGGAACCACAATGTCTGCCTCAGTGAAGTAGAGTTTCAAATAGGGACTCACCCCAAAGTGCAAGGCGTCAGTCAGCCCCTCCCTGTAGACAAACTATGCATACCAAATATTGACCCCTCTCATGCTGTGACCACTGTGAGTGTATCGGGCAATGTGTCTAGGGATGTGTGGTGTACTGCACTCAGCATATAGAGAGATGCAAGGCCAACATTTCAAGGGTGGCATCACTATGAGCCAATGGCAGAAGTAACAGCTGGGACAAGTGGCTATGACACTGTCACTACAGGGAGCAATGCAACATTTCCCCCTTTGTGTGCAGCAGAACAGTGTGTCAGCACCAAAACGTTAGCTGGGACAAAATCATAACTTGACAAGTTAAGTGAGTCACGAAAGGCATTTAGGAGAAGTGCAGTCAGTATACCTAACAGCACTACTCCTAAATGCCATTTGCGAATACCGTAAAATGTAAACTCATTACTTACTCTCAGATGACTTTTGTGAATCTGGAACACTGTTGTTCCATGTGCTGTTCACAATGGACACAGAAATTTACTAAATCATGTATGGCCCGGAGATTGAGCGTCCATGCACAGGAACATATCTTGCAAAGGAAGCTGACACACTGGCGCTACGCAGCATGTGTGCCAAGGTCTGTGCAATGTAGATGGACTCAGCGCCAGGAGCATCTGATATGCAGGTGTGTGACGGAATCTGTGGTACCCGGCGCATACATCCATCTCCATGATGGATGACAGTAGCTAACTGTATTTCCTCTCAATGCCATGTCCCTAGGTTGTGTCGTAAATGGGCAACAATGTGTTGTCCAACTCCTTGAGTCACACTTAAGATGTAGAACGTCACAAACGACTGTCCCTAGACTAGGCCGTAAATCCCACTTGCCACCCTGTCATCCATGCAAGTTCACTGTGCTCACATCTAAGGTATCCCGACAAAATACATCCTGCTAACTAACATGTCATGACCAGACTTACACATTCCAATGGATTGTCCAGTGATGGTATGAGTTGCATACAAGGGAATAAGCCACACTCCCCAACATCATCCCTGACATCAGTGCAAGCAGAAATCCAAAATAGTAAACATTTATTAGAACAGCAAAAAGAATGAACTACCCTAAACTAACACTGATCACTAGAACTACTACTAAAATCTAAACTAACTAGAAAAGTCTTACTTACCTAAACTATCTACCCTAACTATTCCTAAACACGCAACAACATATCTTAGACATCAACCCCCTCCCACCCTTAAGCCACACCACGAGACAGGACAAAGACATCTAAGCTATACATAAACTAACTACACATGTAACCTACACAAGGATATATTTTTTTGTATATTTTGTTTACATTTTTCTTAAAACAAATACATCAACCCCCCACCCAAAGGAAAAGGAAACTTATCCCCAAATACGGCATAATAATACATATCTAAAAACTACCTTAAAAGCTAACACTAACTATAACCTACGCTAAAACTACACTACCTAACAATTAAAAGAACTAACCTAACACTACCTAATGTCAGAAGTTACAAACATTGGGGGAAGGGCGAAGAGGGGGATGGGGTCCAACATGTCCCGGCATCATGGCAGTCCAAGGTGTTTCTTTATGTCTGTTACATGTCTATTCAGATCTGCCATTTCCCACCTGATCTCTGCCAGAAACACATTGTTGTCATGCAGGATCCTCCTGTCCCTCACTGTGAAGGGCACAACCTGATCGCCAGGTGCCGGTGGGACTGTCCGTTGGGGGGGTGTGGCCGTAGGGGGATGGGACACCTGTCCAGGCTGGGACCCACCACTGACGCCAGAGGGGCCTGGGATGGCCTGTGTGCCAGTTGTCACAAGTTCGGGCACCGCCTTCCATGTACCTTTCTTCCGTTCCTCCTGGTGCCTCTTCGACATGTTGCGGTACCCTTTTGCCACCTTTTTGACATGCTTGAAGCGGTCCTTCCTCACCTGGAACGCATGTTTTTCGGCTGGCGTCATGTAGTCTGTAAAATATCAACAATCGAAATTTTGAGTCCTTTAGACTATGTCAATGTTCTCCATTCACATCTGTAATACAAGATCACTTAAACATGTGAGCCTACACTCCAGCGTAACCATGTGAAGTCAGAGAGTGACCTGGACTATGAAATGTTGAAGCCTGGATCAGTGACTACATGCTGGGGAGACTGACATGACAGTGCATGGCATGGGACAAGTACTGTCACAACCAAATGAGACTGACAGTGTCAAACGATGGTGCCATGACATACCCAGACTGAGGGTGACATGTACAAGCAATCAGAGGAGGGAGGCATTAGCCCTCCGTGTGTAGCACCACCCTCACCCTCTCCTGTGACACAGTGCTGCATTATATGTACAATGCCCATGTGCAGGCCTGTGTGTCTCCCACCAACTGTGTGCAGTTCATCAAGTCAGCGCCAACACAGGCACTCTTGCACAGGAGTGCAAGGGTGTCTGTGTGCCGGAGGGCTTGTTAATGTTTTGGAAGGTTACCCTGCCTGCACAGGAGCAATCCTGGGACAGCCCTACTCACACTTTCAACTATGCTGCATCATGCAGCACACATGGAAACCCGTTGTGTGGCTGAACGCTGACTCATACATGAGGCGCTGTCCCGCTCTCCAACACTACTACACAATATGTGAAGTGTTGCCGCAGAGAGGGGGAAACATCGTTTCCTCTAAATTCTCACTCACTCATGCATGTCTTGTAACCGCTAAACTCACTCCGTTGTGAATCAAAATACGCAGGCCTTTACAACGCAAACAGTCACAATGCATTCCCCATTGTAACGGCACCCTGGAGTCATGATGCTTATAGTGTTGTTATGGGTAATGCTTTCTCACAGATAGCGTTGTAGAGCCCTGCATTGTAAAATATATGGCACATCAATGAAGGCAGAGCTGAAGCATGCGTGGTAAATGCGTGCAGAGTAATGTCATCAATTGGGACAGAGGAGTTCCCACACCTGAACCAGAGTCAATCAGGGAATGGCCTCAAGGAGACAGCTTGTCAACACCATTGCAGTGGCCAAACATGCCAATGAGATTCATAGGGCCACGTTTGCTGTGTGTTTGTGGAACGTGCCATTGATATGCTTGGCTCAAAGATACGCACTGCCACTTCTTTGAAGATGGTATGCAGCATGCCTACAAATTTGCAGTGCCGAACTGTGTCTGCGCACTTACGGACTGAAAAGCACTGCCTCCTTGTGCATCATCGGGCACACTTGCACAGTCATCTCAGTCAAGGATGTACATGCATTCCATGTCATCTGATAGTCATCAGCAACCCCACTTACATGTCTCCTCTCCTATCAGTGCGCTCTGCAATCCACAGGCATGTGCTGTGGTGACAGAACCCATAGACCTAGGGGCATATTGACAAGGAAGTGGCAGAGACAGGCGTTAGCCTCCTTGGCTTAACGCCTCTCTCCGCCACTTTGGAAACGCAAGCCTGCAACATATTATCAAGGATATGGTGCAGACTTGCATTTACCACTGCGATGGTGCCAAGTCTCACAACTTAGCGCCTACGCAGGCACCCTTGCACCAGAGTGCCAGGGTGTGTGTATGCAGGGGAGGTTTGTTTCTGTACAGAAAGGTGCCCCTTCCTGCACATAATCAATCCCAGAATACCTTGTTGTAACTTTCATGTGTGCTGCTTCGTGCAGCACACAGGAAAGATACAATATGTAATATCAAAAAAAAATTCTGTATGTACTGGCCCACCTTCCTGTACATATACAAACCATGTCATTTAGCTTTTTCCATGTGTGGTGCACAAGGCAGCACACATGTAACAAGAAAAAGATGATGAGAAAAAGCATTCATCCTCGTTTAGCCAAATTACGACCAGGATTTCACTGGTGTTGATTTGTGCGCTGCCAACTATCAACGCCGCACTTGTACATAGGGGGCAGCATCAAAAACAATGGGTGTTGCTGTGGAACGCCAAACGCAACACCCACTGCGCACCCCTTTCACGCTAAACACAGCGTGAAAGGGAGCCTTATTAACAAGGAATCGTTGCTCCAAGTGAAGTGGATTAACGCTGCCTTGGTCATGATGCTAGGCCCCTATCGCCAACACAACTTCAATGAAAGTGACGTTGTGTTGCCAATAGGGCCGCGATGATATGCACCTTACTTTCACTGTGTATCACTGACTGGGGATGGGCAAAGTTACAACTGTCAGACAAATGCATTGCTCAACCTTCACTTACCGATTTGTGCACACTTCTGACTTCCACAATACATCATCACACTGTAGGCAAGAGACATGTGATACACACCCATACTGCATACTACAACGTTGATCATTTTACCCAGGCATCCATGACACCGCACTATGCCAATATATGATGTCCAAACTCACCAGTGGCGTGTGGGTCCTCGAAGCTGTCGATGTCCCCCTGTGTGATTGGTGGACGACCATCTGTGAGACAACAAAATAAATATGTGTTGGTATCAGACGTGAAATCATATGTTGTCATATTCCTCATACCAATCATCACAATTATAGAAAATGCTACGTAACTGTAGTGTTGCGTTTCATGTTGGCTACATGATTGGGTCCACTTTGACTGCCATTCACACCAGACCTGTGAAGGCTGAGTCGGGACAAACAAGACTATAATGCTAGCTAACATGCACATAATAGTAGTGTGAGACATCCACAAGGCACCATTACTACATGCAAAATGATGTTATACATGCTCTGTGTACGATTGCATCACTGCAGATCGCACAAGGCAGTTTCACAGATGTTGTTGGTGTATGACAATCTGGAGATGTCCGATTTCCTTTGACCAATTGTTCCTATAAAATACATTGTCCCACAGTAACTATGTTCACAGGCCAGCGTAGCTAACGTACCACAATTCATGAGGACAGCATTTTAACACCACCTTTTGGCCAGCACACAGCTCACATAAACAATTCCTTGGATAGTTCATGTATATCCCGCATAGATGCCCTAATGTAGATCAGTTCGGACATGCCCTAAACTGGACGTATTCATATTTACCCTAATATGGTCATATTCGCACTTGCCCAATTATGGTCATGGCCGCATATGCCCAATTATGGTCACAACTGTACATGTCCTATTATAGTATGATTCCTTATATAGGCATGATCTTTCACCTACATTGGTCCCAGCTAGTACACAACGAGCTCTGAGGGCTGAACGTTATCTATCCTGTGGTTTTGAATGCAGCAGGGTTCTTCCAAACACAGGCCCACACTGTACTCATTAATTATGCATAGCTTTCTAAGAATACACCACCAGCATAATGTATGTACAAAGTTCACCCCTGACGTCTTCCTCATGTCCAATACAAACCATACTGAGGACCGATACTCTTTAGGGTATAAATACACCACAGCTTGCCCCGGTAAACCAGAGGGAACCGAGACTTCCATGCTGACACACTGACCAGAGACGCTGAGGCTCCTGCATGCAGTCGCTCAAGCTGACAGTGGTCTGACACAACCCGGACGGGGTGTCCAACTCGAGACCAGGACGGGGTCCCACACTCTCTCTATTCAGGCATGGGGGTTTGACTAAATCCTAGGAGGATTCTTGGCTCTTAGCTTCTAAGACCTACACACATATGCTAGGTACACACAGGTACATCTAGGTAGGCATTGTAAGAGTACGCGCACTTGCATAATGCTTTTATATTCATGTATGTACTCATGATTATCGCAATATGGTAGAACTGTTCTATCCTTTTGCTTTTATCGTACTGCTGATCATATATCTCTGCTATTGTCTGCTGGTCTCTGCAGCACATATATTTTACACTAGAATAACAACTGTTCAATAAATACTTATTGAATCGCCCGACTGTTTATTCTGTGTAACTCTGAGACAAACCGAATAAGTGAGCACGAGTGACTGAGCGAAAGGTAGTACATTGTTTCCACGATTCTGATGGAATCAGGGTTGTCATGTTCTAAGGTTGCCAGAAACTAATCTATCCCTGATAAGAGGAGACACTAGTGGCACTGCGAGCTAGCTAATGCAAAACCAGGCTAACATATACGGTGGGGGTGCACGGAGTTAGTCGGCCACCAAGCCTGCAGTATATGTTATCCAAATGCGCAGGTCCTACAGGGGTACTATAGGAGCTACACGACATGGCGCCACCAACGTTGGTTTGGTACTTATTTAACAGTAGAATCTGAGTAGTTCAGTTGTGCTATTCTCAGAGAACCTACTCACAAAATCCCAGAGACGTCTGGAGTGGGTGGGCACAAAATCCGCCGCAGCTGAGTAGTACGAGAATACTATTTATTGGCTGTTGGTTACTCAAGCTTGAAGGATATTTAGTTCCTACAATTGTGCACTTACACCTTATCTTAAAAACTCTTTAATCTCCCTTCTTCCAATTAAAAATGGTGGACGATACAAGCGCAACAGGGAGAGTTACAACAAACCTCTTTGGTTTAGAAGAAGACCCTGAGGATACAATTCAAATTGCACCAAATTTCAGAAGGGCAGTCACCCTAAAACTTCTAGAACATGGCTTAAGAGCCAGGGGTGGTACAGTAATTTTCGTGATTGAGGCACACGAATCTAATAAAACAGAGGTGTTCTATTCGTGGGTTACATTCCAGGCAACAAATGCAATTACAAATGTGTTTCACTACTACCTAGAAGGTGAAACACCAGCAGACTATACTCCCTTTGAGGAAGTAGAGGTCCCGCTCACTTACCAGGAGCATATAAACTGGTTTAAAGGCGCCCTACCCCACATACGAGGAAGAGCAAGATTAGGCCCGCTCGGAGGAGCAGGAGTCACATAGCCCATATTAGCGGCATACACACCGCATCCTGACATTGACACAATGCCACAGCCAGACTTACTCGTATATCACAGAGATTTAATTAAAATTTACAGAAACCTCACACAGTTTGTGATGAGGACTTTAACAGTTCAACCTGCACCTGCTGGAGCACAAGTTACTCCAGTCCAGAGTACAGTTAATAAAATAACTCCACAAACATTACACACGGTAATGGGCAAAACGCCAGCAAAACGCGAACAAAACCCATTCTGGACAGCTCAGAAAATAACTTAGCTTGAAGCAGTATTCCCAAATACTACAACCAGTGATAAACACAGAATTCTAACAATCTGCTTGCCCATGGGGATCACACCACAACTAGAGGATTGCACCTCTTGGGGTTCAGTCTTTGCTGCCATTTATACCAAAACACATGGTATCCCGTCAATAGCAGTAGTACCTGTTGTATTGAGACAGATACAAAATGAGTACGGAGCAGAACCTGCCCTTAACTTAGGGATGAAGTTGCTAAACAATTTTGAACAGGTCTCAGCCATAATACTAGCTAACATTAAGGGGGAAGCAGCTTCAGTGGCGATCCGCCAACGCCTAAGGGAGTTCGGTCCAGAGGATCAACAACACAAACTACCCAAAATAATTGAAACTTCGTATGCAGAACTAGGCAGAGACAGTCTAGGTGGGAAAGCATTAAAACCACAACTGGTGGGCAGTCCTGAAAAGGACACTACAAAGCAGACACCTACTTATTCTAAAAAGAAGTGGGATAATAAAAAACAACAAAAGTCTAAAGACAGCAGATCTCAGTCCAGAGGTAGGTCTCCTCAACAGGAGCCCTCTGAAAAGAGGTACAACCTCAGGAATAGGGATAATATTAAAAAACCTGACAGGTATCAGGATACTGATACTCGTTCCTCTCGTTCCTTTCAGGGTTCATCACGAAACTCCGAGAGGGAAGTACGATCAAAGGAGCGTACAAAGTCCAGAGACACGCAACACGCTGCGGACTACGCACCTAAAAAAGAGGATAAACAAAAATCAAAACCTCAGTTCAAAAAATAGAAGGCAGCAGGTCTCAAGATCAGACATGCCCAGAATTCTGAGGACACAGCTTCTGAACAGGGAATGGGCTCTGACGATGCTAGACAGCGCGGCGGAAGTAACGATAGCTCGCCAGAACCTGAAGGAATTTCTGGTGACAGCGGAGTTGAGTGAGTATATCACGGTGGAAACACCTGATACTCGGGTAAGTGTCCCACATAAGTTACATGAGATAATACTCCAGATAGAGTGGGACAAGCCCAGAAAGGTTAGAGGTCTATTTTGGGAGAATTTGTCATCTGGGTATGACATCCTATTAGCAGAACAAGACTGGCCGCCAGCATTTGTCATGGAGTGCCCTAGGGGAGAAACTGTAATTTTTCCAGCCTTTTCCGACCTAGTTCCCATACACCTAAAACATGCATATGCGCAGGAGTGGGTGGTTGCCCTAGCTCCAGCATTGTACAAAAATCATGCTGGTTGGGATGAGGATTCAACCCACCACGTGATACCTTTAAAAGTTTCCCCAAATGCTCAAAGGCAATATCCTATAAAGCAGGAAGCTAAAAGACAAGTCAAGGAGATTCTAGATCAACTAGAATACCAGGGGGTGATAGAAAATTGCACTTCACCTATGAACAATCCTTTGCTCCCCGTAGCCAAACCTGACAACACATATCATCTAGTTTTAGATTACAGACATTTAAACACTTGCACAAAGACATTTGCAGTTCAAAATGCACACAGTGCCGCATTAATGAATAACATTGTGCGGAAAAAATACAAAACAACACTTTTCTTCTGCCAAAATATAGCGCCTGAAAGCAGGTATCTGACCGCATTCAGTGCGCTAGGATCCCACCAGCAATTTTGCCGACTCCCCCAAGGGTATAAGAATAGCCCGGGGTTGTTCTCAGCAAGGGTAACAGAGTTACTCCAAAATTTGGATGAAGAAGCATTGTCCTATGTGGATGATATTTATCTGACGGACGATGACTTAAAGAGGCACTTGACCAGGGTGAGCACCATTGTTATGGGATTCGCCTCTGAGGGCTATAAATTTAATGTCAAAAATTGCCCACCTCAATGTCCTGTTTTTAGGATACGAGCTGTCAAGTGAGGGAAAAAGCCTGGCAGCTAACTTTTTAGAAAAGTGTGCGCTGCTCCAACCTCCAAAATCATTGAAGAATTTACAATCAATTCTGGGATTCCTAAATTTTGGTCGAACATACATTTTGAATTACGCAGAAAGGGTAAAACCTTTCTACGACTTAATAAAACCTGACTTTTCAGTCAAACAATGGACACAGGAACACACAAATATCCTGCGTTCCCTACAGGAAGACATGATAGCTTCTAAACATTTACAGACACGCGTAAACGTACGCAACTTGGTGATCCGAGTCATAGCGGGTCAATGCGGGTACACTTATTTAACTTTTAATAAAGGTGAAACAGTACCAATCGCATACAAATCACACCTGTATACAAACGCAGAAATGCGTTTCACTTCAACAGAAAAAATCCTGACAGCAGTGCAGACCACTGTAGCAAGAGAAAGAGCTCTGGCTCAGGGAAAACGCATTATTGTCGTGACCCCAGTACCAGCTTTAGAAGCTGTTACAAAAGCAAGCATTCCGAATGCTAAAGCCTTGCATCCAAGATGGATACAATGGGCTAATTCTCTTACTGCAATGGATGTTGAATACAGATTTGATCCGAGTTTAAAAACTCAAGCATTCCTGCAATACGAACAAGAATACCCTCTACCAAATGAAATTTTGCCTCTAGATCAGTATGAATACATTATTTACACTGAGGGTTCTGCTCAACCAGCCACAGGAAGCAAGCAAGCTTACAGCGCAGCGTGTGCGATTGTTAAAGGTCGCATGCAGGATGGCAAGTTCCATCCGAGTTGCACAAAAATGCAATCTCTAGGAGACTGCACGGCACAGTTGGCAGAACTCAAAGCACTTATACTGGCACTTATAAATACGGATCACGAATTCCCCACACTGATTGTGTGTGATTCCTTTTACTGTGTACAGTCGTACAATAAATATCTACATCATTGGGAACAAAACGGGTTCAAAGATGGAAAAGGTGGCACAATAAAGCATAAAATGCTATGGGAACAGGTAGTGGAATTGAGAAACGAACTACCAAGGGCTCACGTGATACATACACTGAGTCATCAGCGTGATGGCGTTCACGTTGAAGGGAATTCGTTGGCTGATGAAGCCGCAAAGGGGGCTGTTCGCACAGCCGCCGTAGCTGCAGTTACTCGTTCAAAGACGAGGGTAGACGGCGAGATAATGGTAGCTGTCAATGCTTCACGCAAAGGCAGCACAGCAGTACCTAAAAAATTTCCACTTAAGTACTCCTACAAGTTAGATGCACAAAACATTCCATATGCTCAGATTCTTGGAGTGGGGGATAGAGTAATACCAAATATGGATCGTAGGCTAGGCTTAATTATGGCAGCACACGAAGGAACAGGTTCTGTACATAACGGACTTAAGGAGACTGTTGCTTTGTTAAAAGAACGCTACTGGTGGCCCGTGATGAGAAGGTTGATTAGAGACTACGTCTGGAACTGCGACATCTGCAAGCAGATGAATGGGTCCACTGCAACACGTCCAGTACAGATACCATTGTTAGACAGCATTAGGTTGTCCGTTCGTGCGCATCCAGCTCAAGTTTCCTCAAGGTTTGGCCTCAGCGCTCGGCTGACGCTCGAACTGTTATAAAAGATTTGCGAGTCTTTATCGGCACATACGCAGTTGGCACGTTACATTCTGACCGTGGTCCGGCATTTAGCTCTCGGGCTTACAAAGAGGCCATGGAAGGAATGGGCGTAGCATTACGGTACTCCTCTCCATACCATCCCGAGGGAAATTCTGTTGTGGAGAGGAAAAACCGAGACTTAAAGCAATCTTTAACAGCTAGGGTATTAGGCAAGGGCGGTAGATGGGTCGATCACCTTTATGGGGTACAGCGCGTGCTCAATAATCAGCCAAGAAGCTCTCTAGGAGGTGTCACTCCTTACGAGGTCCTATTTGGGACAAGAATGTGGGTACCTGATCTTGATTGTGAAGGCACAGTGGCGGATGAAAAACCATTTGATAACCATGATCGTTTGGCTGTTTTCTAAATGAATCCAGGACACAACAAAGTAACGTGCTCCAGAAACAGGCCGCCACTGAGGAAGTCAAGGCAGTAACGGCAAGACCAATCTGGATCCCAAAACTTGGGGATCTAGTCAGAGAGAAGATTGCTGACAAAAAAGAATTTGGGCCATCTTACAGAAAGCCTGTACCGGTCCTTGCAATCCACAGCACAAAAACTGTACTTCTGCCGCCTCTTGCTGGAAAAAAGGAGAAAAGATTCGTCTCAATTGACTTAATCAAACCACACTATGTGGCCGATACTAAACAGTAGGCCTCGTGGACTCCACAGTAGCAGACGCCCTCCTCTTGCTACAATCCAAGAAGTTCAAGCAGAAAGACTCATTACGTTTGAAGAGCCACCTGTACTGAATGATGGACTAAGCAACAATGCTATGGAACTTGTTCCACTTCAACAAGAAAGTCATCTTCAAAATGAAAATCAACTTAACAACCAATACAGACATCTATGTCAATGTGCCTCGACAAGAGAACACAGCAATTTCAACAAATCCTGATGCGATTCCAATAATTGATCGAACTGCTTCTGGCTATTTCATGAACTTTGATACGTTTTCACTAGATCCAAGTGAACGGGAAATGACGCCAGCCAAAAAATCACTCACACAGAAACTCAATGACTTTTTGAAATTTTTTAGAAAGACTTACCTGGTGTCACCTTGGATAGAACTATGGTATATCACTGGGATTTTATTTTTCATTTTCTGGCTAGGTTTAATAATAACTTTTAGTATGCTTATTAATGGACGATACCTCCAGCCAAGCTCTACAGCCCAAAGAGTCAATATGATTTTAAAACCACACTAGTCTTCACATCGTGAACCAAGAGACTTGTCTTCAGTGAACATTACAGCAGTTCCTATACCGGACGGTATAGTATGGGACAAGATTGATTATGATATATTAGGTCCGACTGAACTTTTAAAGCTAAAACATGTATTTAAAATTTCTTTAACTGATTTCATTACCTCCAGTACATTTTCTGATGATTGGGACACTGAAACTGTAAATGCTATGATGTCTGATTTAGAAAAAACTTCTGCATTTCCGAACAATGAAATGTTAGAAGGTACTTCAGACTATGATACATTGTATTGTTACCAACATTTTGGTGATCATTTCTTACACAAGTCTATAACACCTAGAAATGTATTTGAATACCACCAGTGGGAACACTGCCCAACACCTCCAATAGGTAGTTCACAAGCGTTTGCACAGAAATTCACATACTTCTCAGGGTTTAACACATCCGACCCGACGTCATTTTATTATAAAATGGAGAAAAATTCAGCTCAGAAAATTATGTTAACAAACACCAAACATATTTACTCTGCATCCTTTCTGAACCAGTTGTCTAAACAGGGTTTCGATCTATGGAAAGACACAATAGAATCAAAATCAATCTGGGGTTCTAGGGACTGGCAAGTCCAGGGAATAGAAGCACTTTTTAGAGCATACATCATTCCGCAGCAGATTTTATTTCTGAACGAAACTGTGCAACAGACATCCTGTCTTGGATTAGCCAAAGGCAAGGAAATGAACACACCGGGGTTTCCAACACCATCGCAGATGGGTGGGGGGCAGAATTCAACTACACAAGGGGTAGGATTAGATGACATTTTCCAGTACAACAGATCAGATCCTGATTGGACAGAATGGCTGGTTTGGCCCATTGACACAAACAAATGTCAACAGAGATTTTTGAATACAACCAGAGGGTTTAGTATCCATAGGCCAGACCCACGCTATGTACAGAGACATCACCCGGGGGTAGTGACATCCTATAGTGTTGGGAAGTTGTGCCTTGATTGGCTAGAGACCTCAACACTGACAGAAGTGAAACACCACTTGACCTTACTGACACCTGACATGGATCTTAGAGATTTTCTACTGGGACCCAAGAAACAGCGTCAGAAACGTTTCATATATGCAGGCCTTTATGCCTACTATAATGAAAACTGGAAAATATCCCAACAAGAGTCCGCAGAAAGAATACGAGAAATAGACCGTATTAACTTAGAAAAGGCATTAGCTGTAGTGGATAATGGGTTAACAACTTTGACCTCCAGGATTTACTCCTTGGCAACATTGTGTCCTCGGCAATCGACATATTAGAACAAGATCTGGCCTTGTTACAACACAGGCAATCTCAGCTACGTTCTATTATGATGTTAAGCTGGAAGCTGCAATCTTTGCGTGCAGGCTATGTGCCATGGCGTTTTATAAACACCACGTCTCTGTTCTCAGAATACAATCTAACTGATAAACAGACTGAAATGGCACAAAGGGGGAGCCAAATATACAATGCTGCGTATTGAGAAACTGGAAAGGTTACCATTCCCTGTAGCCGAGTCACCATCAACAGAATGGCTAATTCATGGCCAGATCACTCTGCCGGTCACTACGTTTCAGTTTCAATATTGCCTTGAGCAAAGGCAGGCAGGCAAATATGTGAAAATGGGTAAGTGATACATCAAGGAAACTTGGGAGTTACCATATAGATACCGATGCCGGAATGGGGATCGAGAAGTGTATCTGAGTGGTACAAACTGCAAGAACGCTTTGAGCGGTTCTCTCATGTGTCAGGATATTTCTCTACACGGAGCCTGCAGTGGTTCAGTGGCAAACTTATCTTGTCACATGTCAGGGACCCCAGCGGCCATAATCACGCCGGTTTTCCAGCTGCTCTCGAATGGGAGTTACTAAATGCTAAATGATCAAGGTTGTTGTGGGATGCTTCCGGGCGTCGCATATCTAGTAACTGTTAACTCCAGTGTTACTTGCTGTATGCAAGTATTGTTTCCGCCACTGAACACAGTCAGGGAGGCGCCGTTATGGCCTTCGCTGAATGTTTCTTTTATACAGTTTGATACTCTGAGCAGATTGAAAGCCATGCTTTTACAGCAACCCGTGCCCTTAACCTCCGCTCGAGAAACCTATGAACTTCAAGTTGCAAGGACCGCGACCGAGATACAGGCACTCATATGTACAAACTGCCCCATTCATTTCGCAGAAATGGTGGGTCGTATCTTTAACATGTCAGATACGAGCGGAATTGTACACCTATTTAAGACCATAGGGTCAGGACTGTTAAGCCCCTTTCAGACAGTCCTCGGAGTAATCCCAAATTTTATACACTCCGTATTGGGAAGCGTATTTGGAGGATTCCTGCTCATCTTGTTTCTAATCGCAGGAATCCTGATTGTAATATTGCTGCTACGCAATGGACGGCCCACTTCCCGAGGGAATGGTGAACACGCTCCTGGAGCGGAAATACTGTGAACGCATGGTACAACTTCTGGGCATTTCTTCCCTGCGGGAACTCAGTGCCTCCTGGTTTCTATCATTTAGACCAGTCTGGATAGACTGCATCTTACCTGTGCTTCGATGCCTGTTCTGCGGAGAAGAATGCACGTTGGATCTTTGTCTAACATTTCCATCAGATGCGCCTCCGGACACAGATGCAATGCTGGACCCCATAAAGGCCCATGCTCTGCGTTGTCCCCAGCGGCTTCCAATTCTGATGAATGCATTCCTGGAGAATCCACAGGTGCCGTTCGCTCCTGCTGGGTTAGGTGACTCCTCCACAGGTACCCAGGTAACAACTGCCGCACAAGCTGCCGCAGCACCGACTGTTGGCAGTACTACATTCCATCTATGTGCGATTGACGTTCTCTGTGAGGCGTTGGATTTGTCATCTACAGCAGCTGACACCGAAAATATTGAGCTTCCCAGCCAGGACGCGTAATCTTGAATTGGCTCATCGTGTCCTGGGAAAGAATTCGGCTTCTTCACTCGTTTCAAAATAAAAACGATCTAAATTTGGAACATTATTCTTACATTGACACTTTTGCTTGAGAAAAGTATGGCCTTCTCCTGCTTATGGTAATCCAACTTCTATAGAGAGACGATATTGACTTTTAAGTGGCAACTAGAAAAAGCAGAATTTAAACATTTTTTTTTTAAGCACCAAACTTTTTCAACGATTTTTTAAAACCATGTTTTTACTTGCTTTTAAAAATGTTTTTCAATTGCCCAGATTTTAAGTATGGTCATTTATTGTTCAGTTCGGAAGTGGAGTGGGTGTTATATCCCACATAGCGGCCCTAATGTAGATCCGTTCGTACATGCCCTAAACTGGACGTATTCATATTTACCCTAATATGGTCATATTCGTACTTGCCCAATTATGGTCATGGCCGCATATGCCCAATTATGGTCACAACTGAACATGTCCTATTAGAGTATGATTCCTTATATAGGCATGATCTTTCACCTACATTGGTCCCAGCTAGTACACAACGAGCTCTGAGGGCTGAACGTTATCTATCCTGTGGTTTTGAATGCAGCAGGGTTCTTCCAAACACAGGCCCACACTGTACTCATTAATTATGCATGGCTTTCTACGAATACACCACCAGCATAATGTATGTACAAAGTTCACCCCTGACGTCTTCCTCATGTCCAATACAAACCATACTGAGGACCAAGACTCTTTAGGGTATAAATACACCATAGCCTGCCCCGGTAAACCAGAGGGAACCGAGACTTCCATGCTGACACACTGACCAGAGACGCTGAGGCTCCTGCATGCAGTCGCTCAAGCTGACAGTGGTCTGACACAACCCGGACGGGGTGTCCAACTCGAGACCAGGACGGGGTCCCACACTCTCTATTCAGGTATGGGGGTTCGACTAAATCCTAGGAGGATTCTTGGCTCTTAGCTTCTAAGACCTACACACATATGCTAGGTACACACAGGTACATCTAGGTAGGCATCGTAGGAGTACGTGCACTTGCATAATGCTTTTATATTCATGTATGTACTCATGATTATCGCAATATGGTAGAACTGTTCTATCCCTTTGCTTTTATCGTACTGCTGATCATATATCTCTGCTATTGTCTGCTGGTCTCTGCAGCACATATATTTTACACTAGAATAACAACTGTTCAATAAATACTTATTGAAACGCCCGACTGTTTATTCTGTGTAACTCTCTGAGACAAACCGAATAAGTGAGCACGAGTGACTGAGCGAAAGGTAATACATTGTTTCCACGATTCTGAGGGAATCAGGGTTGTCATGTTCTAAGGTTGCCAGAAACTAATCTCTCCCCGATAAGAGGAGACACTAGTGGCACTGCGAGCTAGCTAATGCAAAACCAGGCTAACATATACGGTGGGGGTGCACGGAGTTAGTCTGCCACCAAGCCCGCAGTATATATTATCCAAACGCGCAGGTCCTGCAGGGGTACTATAGGAGCTACACGACAGTACAGTCACCCTTTCTGTACACAAACAATCTTCATCCTGCACGTTGTTTTTGCGCAGGTGTGCCAGCTATGGCACTACAGTGCTAAGTGTTGCTCCAGCGCAGTCGGTAACACAGACATGCACCCTATGCTTGTCAATATGATGCAGCGTTGTGTCTCGGATGTGCCAACATTAGGCGTGAACGCATTACGTCTCCCACTTCACTCAGCAAGCTTTATTCACTTTGACACCAGTGTCCCACACGTCCTAATTTTCATTCGTTACAGTATTCACGATTAAATGTGGAGTTTGTACTTACCACCCTGTAGGCCAGTCATGACTCCCACATAGTCCAGGAGGTCAGCTTCACGTGCCAGCAGATCCTGCCAGCGGTGCTTCCACTGGCGCACGGTACGGTCCACTCCAAAGCACCGGAGCATCTGCACCCGCACACGCTCCCACCTCATCTTCCGCACACTTACATTGTATCCTTGAAGGATACGGCCTCCCCTCTCCAATATCAGGGGCAGGTAGACTTTTATCATCCACAGGAAGCCCCCCAATTCCCCCTCGAATATCCTGCCCTCCCTGCCCACAGCCAGCATCTCCCTGCACACCTGTGAGCCCACAGCCAGAAAAAAAGAACCCTCTAAAATATCCCCAACAACAACAAAGAAAGTTAACTACCCCAAGACAGACACCCGACAAGATTGAGGACAAGAGACAGTAAAACACAATAATTCAGTACACAACACTTCACAGACACTATCAACAGGACACAGCAACACTCTCCAAATTTCAAAACTGCAGCACACACCACCAAACACCTCCAACACTCTCCACAATCACCAGCAATGTGCTCAAAAGAGAAAGTGAAAGTGCAGAACACTACTCCAGTAGACAGGAAGCAGGCAGACATCACTTCCTGTCTCTTTGCGGCCCGTTTTTGACAAAGCGGTGAAAATCTGCTCATGAGTAATATCTTGTATTGTACAATGTGTTGTGCGATGTATTTTTACATCGGGCGTATGAAAAAAGCATTGCGTTGTCATTTTAGCGGCCAGATCTTCATGCTAAGAGCAAGTCCATACACAGATGTACAGTCTTAGAGCAAAAATCATTTCAGAGCCCTATAACAACATGAAAGGCTTGATTAGCACTCAAATGACACCATAAATATATTGTTTCACAACACATGACACCCTAAATTGCAACTTTCACCCCAGGTGACACCATAAATGCATATTTAACAACAAATCAATCAATCAATCAGGGGAATTGTAAGTGTGCTACTCACCCGTGGGGGTCACAAGGCGCTGGTGGGGGGTGCGCAGATCTGTTAGCCAAAGAGCCAGCTCTTGAGGGGCTTCATGAAGGTGTTCAGGGAGGGGGCCTGTCTGATGTCTGCCGGTAGCTCGGTCCAGGTCTTGGCTGCAATGTGAGAGAAGGATCTTCTGCCTGCTCTGGCTCAGTGGATGTGAGGGGTTTCGGCCAGTGAGAGTTTTGTAATTTGGAGTTTTATTTTGGGTACGTAGAAGTTGATTCTGTCATTGAGGTATTTGTGTCCATTGTTGTGTAGGCATTTGTAGGCGTGAGATGAGGCTGTTGAAGCTGACTATTTTCTCCACTGTGAGCCGGTGGAGTCATCTTAGGTGTTGGCTGATATGTTTGTGCCATGGGATGACGAGGATGAGTCTGGCGGCGGTGTTCTGTATTGTCTTGAGTTTGCAGAGTATGGACTTGTTGATGCCGGCATAGAGTGCGTTTCCGTAGTACAGTCTGCTGGTGATGAGTGCGTGGGTGACTGTCTTCCTTGACTCAGGGGGGATCCATTTGAAGGACTTGCAGAGGATGCGGAGTGTGTTGAAGCAGCTGTAGCTGACGGCGTTGACCTGTTTGTTCATGTTGAGTGATAAGTCGAGAGTGATGCGGAGGTTTTTAGCATGGTCTGCGGGGGGAGGTGGTCTTCTGAGGGCCGTCAGCCACAAGGTGTTGTCCCATGCTGAAGGGGTGGTTACAAGGACGAGGTCTTCTGTCTTCTCGGGGTTGAGCTTCAGGCAGCTGTTGGTCGTCCAGACTGCGCCGTGTTGCATTCCTTTCTGGAAGTTGATTTAGGCAGTGGTGGGGTCTTTGGAGGGGTAGAGGCTGAGCTGGGTGTCGTCAGCGTAGGATAGGATGTTGAGACCGTGTTGTTGGACGATGGCTGCGAGGGGGAAGATGTAGATTTTGAAGAGGCTCGGTCTCAGTGATGACCCCTGTGGGACTCTGCAGGTGCTTGTCGTGGGATCGGAGATGAAGTGTGGCAGTCTGATCCTTTGCCTTCTTATGGTGAGGAATGATCGGATCCAGTCCAGGGCTGTACCTTGGATGCCTGAGTCGTGTGGTCTGGTGACTAGTGTGCAGTGGGAGACGTCGGTGAAGGCTGCTGAAAGGTCGAGTAGGATGAGGTCTGCGTAGTGTCCTTGGTCCAGGAGGGTGTTGATGTCGTCTGTGGCGGCAAGTAGGGCAGTCTCAGGGCTGGGGTTGCTTTGGAATCCGGATTGTGACGGGTCGAGGATGGCGTTCTCTATGATGAATCTTGTCAGTTCCCTGTTGACTGTTTTCTCAGCGAGTCTGGTGGCGAAGGTGAGGAGCGAGATGGGCCGATAGTTATTGAGGTCGGTGGGGTCAGCTGTGTGCTTCTTGAGCAGGGGCATGACTTCGGCGCGCTTCCAGTTGTCTGTGAAGGTGCATGTGTTGAAGATGGTGTTGATGTTGCGTAGTGGTTCGTGTGCGATGGCAGATGCGGCTCTGTGGTAGATGTGAGGGGGCCAGGGGTCTGTGTGGGCCCCCGAGTGGATGCCTTTCATGGTGGAGGCGGTGTCTTCATCTGTGCCTGGTGTCCATTTGGAGATGGTGGGCTGGTTGGTGTCTCAGGGGTGCTGGTGAGCCGGCTGCTGCGTCCAGTGTGTGGTCCACATACTTGTCGTAGAGGTTTATGATCTTGAGGTGGAAGTAGGTTCCAAGCTAATTGCATATGACACACTGAAAAGCATCTTTTACCCCATTACACACCCATTTTTCATCGTTTACCCCATTGCACACCCATTTTTCATCTTTTACCCCATTGCACGCCCATTTTTCCTATTTTACCCCATTGTACGCCCATTTTTCATCTTTTACCCCCCATTTTTCATCTTTTACCCCATTGCACGCCCATTTTTCCTATTTTACCCCATTGCACGCCCATTTTTCTTATTTTACTCCATTGCATGCCCATTTTTCATCTTTTACCCCATTGCACGCCCATTTTTCATCTTTTACCCCATTGCACGCCCATTTTTCATCTTTTACCCAATTGCACACCCAATTTTTATCTTTTACCCCATTGCACGGTTATTTTTCATCTTTCACCCAATTGCACGCCCAATTTTCAACTTTTACCCAATTGCACGCCCAATTTTCATCTTTTACCCCATTTCACGCCCATTTTTCCTATTTTACCCCATTGCACACCCATTTTTCGTCTTTTACCCCATTGCATGCCCATTTTTCATCTTTTACCCCATTGCACGCCCATTTTTCATCTTTTACCCCATTGCACGCCCAATTTTCATCTTTTACCCCATTGCACGCTCATTTTTTATCTTTTACCCAATTGCACGCCCAATTTTCAACTTTTACCCAATTGTACGCCCATTTTTCATCTTTTACCCCATTTCACGCCCATTTTTCCTATTTTACCCCATTGCACGCCCATTTTTCGTCTTTTACCCAATTGCACGCCCAATTTTCATATTTTACCCCATTGCACGCCCATTTTTCCTCTTTTACCCCATTTCACACCCTAACTTTCATTATTTTACACAAAGTACACACTCAAATAAATTATTGACCCCAAACGACACCCTACAATTAAGAATTTTTTCACAGAGAACAACCTATATTTAATGAATTACACAAAAGGACACGCAAAATATTTGATTTTGGTAGCACAATTTACACCATGAAAACTCTACTGTTACACATTTGACACACTGAGAAGCATCTCTGTACTGAGGAGACATTCCCACCATGAATTGAGTATTGTGATTTTCTTTGCACTTATTGTGCAACGTACACTTTTCAGAGTGTTGTACTTATGCAGGAGAGTAACATGCAGACAGGGTATGTGTGTTGTGTTTTTTATTGGCACAAACCGTGATTGGGGTTATTTTGCACTGAGATACATTTGATGGGGACTGTCACAATGTGACATGATCAGTTGAAGAAATTGTTTATTATTCGGTTCCTTCGGGCAGTTCCTGCTGCATTTACTGTGGGGTGTGCTCGACCTGCCTCATCTTCATCATCATCCTGGTCATCGTCCGGTGCAGCAGGCACTTGGATCCATGGAGCATTGGTGCGCACACATATATTGTGCAATACACAACATGCTATGATGATTTTGTTGACCATTTCGGGGCTGTACAGTAGTCTGCCACCGGTGATGTCCAGACAACGGAAACGTGACTTTAGCACGCCAAATGTGCGCTCCACAATGGACTGGGTGCGCCTGTGGGCCGCATTATACTGCCTCTGGGCCTGGGTAGTGGGGTTTCGGAGGGGTGTCATCATCCACGGGCAGAGTGCATATCCTTGATCACCTGTAACATGTGATGGAGAGATGTGTCCATTATTGGTTATGCAGGCTGTGTTGTTAGTGTTGATAGTTTTGTGGTGTGTGATTTGTGCTACATTGGATTTCATGTTAGCCATGTGTCGCTTCAGACTGATTACCAGCATCAATGCTAATTACGTTGCCTCACAGTTGATCCTCCCTCCCCGAGCCAATTTGATTGTGTTCGCTGCGCGGTTGCATCACTGGCACTCCTACTGTGCAACAATGTTAAGGCCATCTGCGCATGTCCGCAGGCCTAACACACACACCAACAGGCACCCTGGCTCTCCTACCGTCTAGCAATGGCACTCATCCGCCCTCCTCGCAGTCAATGCCATGAGAACGTTTAAATGGCAATAGGCCACACCAGACACGGATCACGTTCAGTTCTGCTGCTGCCGCCAGACCTACCCCACCGCACAACACATGCTGTTTCATGTCCAGAGCTGGTACAAAGCAACACTCAGCAGCCCCCTCGCCTGCAGGGCCCATTGAGGGCAGGAACGCTTCACCCACACCAACAACATCATCAGACGCCACACAGTCCACTCCCTGGACTACGTACTCATTCCTGAGCGTAGCCTCCAACTCACATACCACGACTACTCAAAATCCATTTCACTCTGGGAAATGTTTGCTGACATCAGACTGTCCCAAATCTTCACCACACTGAGCCACAAGGCAGGGCACACCTTTGATACCTTCTTTGCATGTGTAGACTTCGTCCAGTTAATCAACCCCACTAAACGCACATGTAGTGACCACAAACGCATACCCTTCCTTGTCGGTGAACCCCAAGCCACCGTAGACCACATGCGGACCCACACACAGTTAGTGAAGCTCAGTCACCGAGGAGATGCTACACACCACCATCAACAGCAACACCCACAACGCTGCAGTCATCACCAATGGCGCTAGACCGCATTTTACAGACATGTATCTCCAACTGCGCATACACACTTGTCCCACTATGCAACTGCAACATACAGCAGGCAATAAATGCCACCTCGGTCACCAACAACCTCAAAGTTGGCAGATGCATCTGCTGACACATGGAGAGGAACAGGTGCAAGATTCAGGATACCATTAAACATCACCACCTACAAGGACACAAAGCTCATATTCTCCATCAACAATATGCCCACACACCAAATTGGGCTTCCAGGAAGGAGTGCTGTGAGTTGCAACATGGATGATCAACAGCTGGGGCGTGCTATACGCAGAGGAGACATGAGTCCTCATCCTCGTAACAAAACAATCAGCATGTGGCATCACCTGGTGGGCCAATGCCTTCGGCAGCCCCCCCAACTCTAGGTACCTAGGCACCGTATTTGACTCCTCCCTCTCCATGAACCAACAGGTCTATGCAGTGGCCTGCAGCTGCTTCACCTGCCTCTGCATCCTCCATGCAACCTTCCAATGGATCCCCCCATTGTCAGGTAAGACAGTCACCCACACAGTCATTGCCATCAGGCTGGTCTACGGAAACACACTATATGCCCACATGGGCACGTCTGCACTCAGCTTAGTCCCGACTGTGCAGCACAACACCGACACACTGGGCCTTGTGTACATACTTTCCTTATGGATCAAGTCCCTCCGTCGCACATACATGGTTCCCACCTTTCCCCACATTTGCTAATGAGTGGCGGAGGGGCTAAGCCTTTGGGGATGGTTTGTCTACATAGCTAGCCACAGTTCCCACAGTTCCTTGTGTTGCTGGGTCTGGTAAGTGGGCATGTTGATTGCCATCTTGTATGTGAGATTGTGACATGTAGATTCTCACAATTGTGAGTTGCATGTTTGTGGAGTTGAGGCGTGTGGTTTGTTAAGTTAGTACTTACCAACAAGAACTGCATTTCCGTATGTGCCATCCTGGAAGCGCTGGTTTATGATGGACTGTCGGAAGATGTAGGAATCATGCACACTCCCTGGAAACTTGGCTATGACATTGGTGAACAGTCCCCGGTGGTCCACTATTGCCTGCACATTCATAGAATGGGTGTGCTTTCTGTTGCAGTGTATGTGTGCACTGTCCGCATGGGGCACAAATAGGACATGTGTGCAGTCAATTGCCCCCAACACTTGCGGGAATCTGGCTATGTCTTAAAAGCATTGCTTGGGCTCAATCTGTTCCTGCACAGTGTTGGGGAAGTGAAGGTGCTGGGGTATCAGGCTGAGTATGCCATCCAAGACAGTCGGGAGGAAGATTGAAAAGGCTGCCTGTGAAACTCCGCCGACTCTGGCCGTTGTTGGTTGAAAGATCCCAGAGGCCAACATGTGCAGCACAGCCAGCAGCTTTGTCTGCGGAGGGATGTTGGTTCTCCGCTGTGTTGGTGCCGTCAGCCTGTGGGCTATCAGGTTCAGGATGTGTTGGATGGATGTCCTTTTGAGCCTGTAGTGGGCAATGACATCCTCTGGTGTTAGGTCTGCCAGGCTGAGACGTCTGCGCAGGGCCTGCTGTTTTCTTTGGCGCTGCCTCGGTGGTGGTCCTGGGGGAGGTGGCAGTGGCGGTGGTGGTTGTTGCCTTCGTGGGGCTCCAAGCTGAATGATTAGTACCTCCATGGCGTCAGTGGGTCTTCAGATGGGGCTCTGAGCTAGCCTCCTTTTATCACCATTTTTAGACCTGCTTTTTTCTGGTCTTAGGTTCCTGCAGCTAAGGGGCCTTAGCGCAACTTTTTTTATTGCTTAGCGGGTCCGGCCCATCATTGCTAATAGTGCGATGTGGTGTTTGCAACATTTTTTGAGAAATTTTGAGAGGGAACGCCTACTTTGTATGTCATTAGCGATAACTATCGCTGGCATGCAAGGCGATAGGAAAACCGGCTGCTATCACCGGAAAGCTGTCGCTAATGCCTGTTAGCGACAGCTTGGTAATAGGGTGTTAAAAAAAACGCGTTAGCGGCACGAAAGTGCCGCTAACGTGGCGATAAATAGCTTGATAATATGCCCCTAAGTCTTCTTCTGTGACGCCTCTGGTTGTCTGGTTCTGGCGTGTGTGAACATCCTCTGTGTTAGTAGGGATTTTAGGGCGTAAGGTAATTGGTGTTTTTCAATCTATTCCATCGAGCTGTTTTGGGCGAAAGAACAATATTAGTAGGAGCAAGTGATTCCTTTCTTTCTAGTGTTTTCTACCTGATATTAAGAAGCAACTGAGTTTACCACTCCATTCCCTCTCCTATGTACTGTGTGTTGGTGTCTGCATGGAAATCCCTACACAAAGAGAGAATAGCATTATGAAGTGCACATGGTTGAGATGGACCTCTTTCACTACCACCCACCTGTCCTGAGTTAATAACTTGGACGATTGTTGAAACCTTTGTGAGGTGAGGTCCTGTAACCAGGAATTCTTGTAATTCCTTTCAACCATGTTATATCTGCGATGCAAGAGTGTCTGCCTAGACAATAATAATCAACTCAAAACTGCTACTGCAGAATGCATCACAATAATGAGATCATGCCAATCACAATAGGGTCTTTTTTTGTAGGATTCAGGAATTGTTTGTGCTACTGCTTAACACTGCTAAACGGGATAGTTCAAGAACTGTGTCACCAAGGAGAGCCCTCCTATGCACATTAAGTGTAGTACTTCGCTGAGCTCATGTGCGTTACCAGAGCTTCAGAGGAACAGTTTTCTGTTGTTTTTTGTTTTTTTTTGTCTTTTCAGGGTTCTAGAGTTGGAGAGTTTGAAGATGAACGGCTGGATCATGTAGATGTGAAGAACACATGAGCTACAGCGTCGGATGGTGCGTACGTCGAGGGTCAGGCCGGAAAAGGAGAAACCGCAAGGATCCAACCGCACCTGAAAGTGAGTAACCAATAACAGACAAATGTGTCAGATGGGCATGGCTCTTTATAGGCAGCCATGCCTAACATGGCTCCCAGTTTCCGAGGCATGGACACTCCAGGGAGTATAAGCAGTGGAAAACTGCAACCGTTGCTATTGGGACATTAGGTTTCATGGCCCCCCCCTCCATCATCACCACCTCCACCCCACCTCCAGGTGATCTATCCTTCTATTGAGCTTTTGCACCACGTGGTCCAAATCTGTGAGCAATTTATTAAAATCTTGTTGCAACAAACCCCTCTCAAACAGCAGATAATCCAGTATAGTTGTTCAAAACCATGATCTGTTAAATACACATCTTAGAGACACTAAGCCAACACGTGTTTCGTGTTTCGTCGATAGGTCGTTAGGACCGCAACTTCTTCAGGGCTGTTCAAAACGTATATGTGGGTTCGTCCACACAATCACTATCCAATCCATCGGGCATTGTAATGCCTTGGTCCAGTAGAGAAACAAAGGTATAAGGGTCGTTTATCCCAAAGTATCCATGTCCACACGGAGAGTGCTCCGCGTGTTAAGTAGCTTGGGCCCTGAAGAAGTCGCGGTCCTAACGACCTATCGCGAAACACTTGTTGGCTTAGTGTCTCTAAGATGTGTATTTAACAGCTCGTGGTTTTGAACAACTATACTGGATTATCTGCTGTTTGAAACACAAGAGATATTGTCAATAACTGCAAACGTGAAGATTTTGATTGTTATCAGGGCCTGAACTGAAGCTTTTGGATTAAAAACGGACTATCAACACAATAACACTGTTTAAGTGAATTTTTGAGTGCTCAGATTTGTTTATTTATCTGTATCTATAGACTAACATTGAATCGTTGTCGCTTCCAAGCACTTTTAACATTTTAACTTCAAAATTATAACTTCCAATTCCATTATCTAATTGTAAACATTTTGGTATTGTTTATTATTAAATTGTTCTCCCCTTTTAATATGGTGGAAATTGGTGTTGCGTAAATATTTAACACACACACTTTCTGAGAAAGACCTTGGTGTCAAAGCCTCTAGGACAAAGCCCTGGATTCCCCACTGAAACCTGCTCTCAAAAATCATCACTTCTGACGTCAATGATGACACCTTAAATGACATCATCCTTGCTACTGTTATTCACATTACTCCATAGCCCCTTCCATCATTTAAAAAAATAACGTTTTTAGTTAAGGGCCTATAATCATATACCGCAAAGAGTTGATGTGTATATACATGTATGGGTACGTTATGGAAATAGCGTAAGCCCTAGAGGCAAGTGTGGTTGTGCATGTTAAAGGTTATATGGTGCACTATTTTCCCATCAGTACAGTGTGGGGTACAAGTAGTACTCCATGTTAAACAAGCGAAATGCTAAGTGCTCCTGATGTGGGTTGCAGAGACAAGTTTCAAAGTAGGTTCTAGTTTAAAGCTAAAGCTTGTTGCAAAACGTCTGTAAGAAAAGCCAAAGCTTATGTTGACAATAGATTATGGGGACCTGAAGTATAGTAGGTGAGTAGATTAGAATGATATTGAATACTAGGACATGTCCATAGGGGAAACAATAGTTGGTAATATTTTTAGGTTTTTAAAAATGGCTTGCATAATAGAAGGTATGTTATGTTAAGGGGTTTTTATAAAGTGCACGTACACCAATAGGTCTCTTGGCGCTGGGTTAGGAAGCCACCACTGGTAAGGGGCCATGTCTAACTAAATGCTTGGGTTAAGAGCCATGTTTTCAACTTTTTTCTGAAACAACTGTAGTCTGTTACTTGTTTAATTGTGATGGGCAATGATTTCCAAAATTGGAGTCCTTGTATGGAAAAATGTGACCCCCCTATCTGTTTACGTATGAATCTAAGGACTGCAAATACGAGAGTGACCCCTTTCTAGCCAAGAGCTAGGGTACAATCATCAGTTTTTTGAAAAACAACAACTCTTGGCAAATCAATATCCACTACTTTTTTAAAACCAAATCAATCAAACCATAAAACTTCACTGGTACTGAAAAGGAAACACCAAGGGAATGTATTTATCTATATCTTTCTTTTAATAAATTAAAACTTCATCAGAATGTACATTACATAATTTCTTAAAAAACATATATCGGTCAATCATTACAAGATATTTACACAATATTAAAAAAACATCAGAGAGAAATAAAAACAGATCTAACAATTAATCTTTAACAATGGTTATTCCATCTTGAATCGATGACAGTATTGACAATGTTTGATTTCTTTATAATCAATGCTATTCGTTCAGTGGATGTAACCTCTTAAAGAGCAGCGTCGACGCGTTTCGGTGGTACCCAACCTGCATAAGACCACCTTCTTCAGGACAACGTATATTTTATCTCTCTTTCAAATTCATAGCCTATATTATTAAGGTGATAATCATTTAGGTGAATCGTTCTGTGTATTCTTGACAATAGGACCACTTTTATCTGGTGTCTTTTGATCTTGCCCAATTCTTATTTCAAATGCCTGGGTGACATCTTATTAAAAACAAACAGGTACCGCTCAACAGTTGGTTCTTATGTTTAATTTTTGTCAGCAATAAATTTCTTGGCCCAATTCCACCCAATGAGGCGTGAGGGGGATACAATATGAACACTGCCTGTAGGACCGCTTAATGGTCGGTCCAATATACACTTCTCGCCTTATCTGTAGGTAGTACAAGGCATCGACTTCAAGTTTCTATGTCTTTTTTATTTTTTGTAAACGTCGTTTGTTCACCACAGTGGTGCTCAGTGTATTCCCTTAAACACTGGAGTTGTTGTGTTGTAGGGGTGCAAGAGCAGCAAACTAGGTTGGGTTCTGCCCAAAAATTATATAGAGCGTGTCACACTGCCTTTACCAGATGCCAGTGGTGCCTCTTCTGGAATTAGGCGCCTCGTGGGTGCCTGATTACTCGGTGGCTGCATGCACCCGAAGTGCCTCGATGCGAGGAGGTTGTTTTTGGCCTCGTCGAGTCGCTCACTGTCCTTGCGAACCCGTGACGTGTGCGGTCGCAGTACCAGTGAAGTTTTATGGTTTGATTGATTTGGTTTTAAAAAAGTAGTGGATATTGATTTGCCAAGAGCTGTTGTTTTTCAAAAAACTGAATCTAAGGACCACCAATAGATTCATTTGCGCGGATCTAAGAGTGCACTTCTGGGAGTATCTGTGAATCCTTGAGGATATGTATTTATTTTAGGGCCCATGCCGGGGATAGCTTTAAAAATGATGCCACCTATTTTGAACATGGATCGCTGCTCTACTGGGAGCCAGTGAAGCTCCTTCATCAGCACCTAGGTTGTTGATAAATAGATGATACTGGCAGCTTGGTTTTGTATCAACTGTAGTCGATAGTTTTGGTTGCTCTGGAGGCCTTGATAGATTGCACTGGAGCAGTCGATTTTTGACAGGATCAGGGCGATGATGATTTGAATGCTGGTTTCTCTGCTGAAGAATCTTCTAATTTTCCGAAATCTCCGTAGTTGGAAGAAGCAGGAGAAAGTGATCAAAATTATCTGAGATCTCATGGATAGGTCCGCATCAATTTGTATGCCAAGACTTTTTATCATGCTTTTAGGAATAGATGCGGTACCAAGCTCCATAGGCTACTGAGCGGGTGTCCAGTGGATAAGTTTATTATTGGGGATGACTCCATGTGCCTCTAGGATTTTGGCTGGAAAAGGGAGGAGAGATATAGGCCTGTAATTGTCCAACTTCGGCGGTTCACACCTGTTTTGTTTTTTGGAGCGGAATGATCACTGCTTCTTTGAAAGCTGATGGCACAATGCCTTGAGCTAGGGTTAAGTTCAGTACGGAGAGGATACTCTCCGGAAAGGAAGTAAAAATTAGTTTTTGTATATAAGGGGGGGGGGCAAACATCTTTGGGAGAGCCCGATTTTACTTTGCTAAATAGTTCCATGAGTTGTTCTTTGTTTAAGCAGGAAAAGGTGGCCATGGTATTAGTATTATTATTTTCTGGTGGGTTTTGCGTATCCTTGTGACTAGAATCTATGGATTCTTGTATTTTCTTTATTTTGTCTAAGAATAAGGAGTTTAAGACATCACATAATCTCTGTGAGGGAGTAATAGGGGGGTTACTCGATCGAAGTTAGACAAATCCCTTACTATGTTGACGATGTCTTTGGTTTTGCTGTCTGAGTTTATGACTTTGTCAGTGAAAAAATATTTTTTTGCCTCTAAGATGGCTTTTTTGTAGGCTATCAGGCTGAGATTATATAGCTCTTTGGATTCTGGCGAGTATGTTTTACGCCATTTCCGTTCGGCCCGGCGTGTTCTGAGTTTTGCAATTTTTAAATCAGCGGAAAACCATTTTGATGCTTCATGTCACCTAATATGGGAGGTGTGAGTCTGTAAGGGGGCATGTATATTGATGGCCTTCAATTGCCAGTTGGAGATTTCTTTCTCAAGATTGTCTACGTTATCTGACACGATAGGTAGCTTGAGAGCCAGGGTGTTACAAAGGGAATTTGTGTTTATACAGTTCAAGTTCCTGGTCATACCTGTAGGGGGAATCGTGAGTTTGGGCAGGGTAATATCACTCATAATGAAGGTAATTATGTAATGGTCTGACCATATGCAAGGGTGAATGACTAGGTTCTGGAGAGTAGGGTTGATGGACCAGGCTTCATCAAGTGTGTGTCCTTTGAGATGCGTAGGTACCTGAATATGTTGTGCGAGATTCAGACTTTTTAGTGATTCAGACAGTTCCCTGGAGCCCTTTCCCCCTTCCACCTCATTTGCCAAGTAGTTCATGTCTCCAATTACCAGAACTTTGGCATAGTCCACGGTCAGAGAAGCGATGCCATTTGCTAGTGCATCGCTATTGGTGGTCTATAGTTAAGTACACATACCAGTGCAGAGGTGGGGGAGTCCAGTTTGACTATTAGGCTATCTGCTAGTGTAATCCCTAGTGGGAGGATGGCGGTGAAAGAAAGACTCTTTTTGATGGCAACTGCCACCCATCCCCCCTTTTACCCATGGATCTGTTGGACTGTAGAAGATAGTAATTTTCTGGGAGTGCTGCTAAAATATCAGGGGTGGATTCATCAGTCAGCCAGGTTTCTGTCATAAACAGCATATCAGGTGAGTCGGAGTCTAATAGGTTGAACAATTCTAGCTGATGTTTGAACATAGAGCGAGTGTTTAAGTATATTATATTTAATTCCTTAGTTGGATGGTTATTAACTGAGGGGGTGGTGTTTTTGTAGCTCGTGGCATGTCTGGTGACCCCGCACTCGCTGCGATTTAATACCGGACCTGGATTTAGAAGGCCGAGCTCATCAAGCTTATGTTTAAGGGCGGGCCAAGCTGTTTCTTGTCTTGTGGGGCCATGGTTTTTAGCTCTGCCAGTGTGAATGTGAGTTTTTGGCCTAGTGACCTATCCATTTGTTTTTGTAAAAAGTGGGCTCTTCATTAATATTAGGGATGTAATATAGAAGTCACACCATTGTATTTAAAGGAGGAGTTTGCATAGTGGGTGCATGGTTACTTTATTTTTTTTTAAACTTTATTTATTGAACTGCAAGTTATATCCAGTGGCGTGCGTCTAAGCCCACACTACCTAACAATAATAGAAAATCACATGATGTGCAGCATTATTTATCCCCACCCACATTAACCCAACAATCAAAAGGCATATCAGATAAGGCACAATATACCACTTGTAACACAATTTGTAGCAGTAAAAACTATTAGATCTTACAGGCTGCATACATCCCATGTAACCAAATGTACCACAGTAATTTACGCCATGTCCGGGTGCTCTACAGATACGTAGTTAGTGGCGCCCAAAAGTCCTCAGCATATACGTCCATTTGTTCTTTGCAAAAAACAAGGTCTCTAATCCACTTTACCAAGGTGGGTACCGCCTTAGTGCTCCAATGCATTGCAACAGTGCGTTTGGCAAACAAGGTAGATATAGCCACAATGCGTCGATTACACGGTTAAACCATTTTTAGAAGCCCTAACAAACACATCTCTGGCGTGCATTCAATTTTATCTAGTGTCATGTCTGTGAGAACCTTAACCACCCTCTGCCAGAAGCTGAAAATAGCAGGGCAAACCCACGCCAGGTGTATACAATCAGCTCCATCTTGCCGACATCTATGACATCTCGAATCCTTCCGCAGGCCAAATTTCAACAGTTGTGCTGGGGTGTAATATATTTGATGCAGATACTTAAAGTGGATAATACGTAGATTACAATTAGCAGTCAGATGCACAGTCAGTTTACAGCAGGCCTCCCAGTTTTCCCGAGACATAGGGACCACAAGGACTTTGTTCCATTTATCTAACGAGGAGGAATCTGACCATTCATTTTCCCTTTGAGAAGCATTATGCATTCTAGTGATCAGCCCTCTACTTTCACCCTATTTTAGAACCACCTGTAGCGCTTTCAACTCCTGAGGTTCTTGGGGGAAGTCAGGTATAGGGAGCGCACTGCTACTCGTAACCTAGTATATGTGAAGCCATGCATTGCTTTGTATGTTTGACCAGCCTGAAAATCAGACAATGATAGAAACACCCCATTCCTGTACATGTCTCCTAGTTTAGTGACCCCTGCTTTCTGCAGAACACTCAGAGCCCTGCGTTCCTGTGCCGCTGAAATACCCGGGTGTGCAGCGATTGGCATGCCTGGAGCATATATATAGTCCCTCCCTGCCCGCGTAACAAGGGCGCTACACGCCCAGACAGTACAGTTGACAGGGTTAATCTCCTTCCTAGTGCCGCCCTCGCAATTATATAGAATCTTAGCAGTTAACTGTGTTGGATATGCAGCGTCCGCCTCCACAGCCAAATGTGGCAGATATTTCTGAGGGAAATACCAATAGTGTGCAAATTGAGCCTGTGCGCACAGGTAGTACAAACGCAGATCAGGCGCTTCAAACCCACTGCACTCAAACGGTAGTGTTAAGGTACTCCAACTACATCTAGGCTGCTTGCCAGTCCACACCAGTGACAGCAGGCAGGACTGCAGGGTTTTAAAAATTGTTACATTTAACTTTATTGGAATATTAACGAATAAATAAAGGAGCTTGGGGAGGATAGTCATCTTTACCACAGCCACTCTGTCTGCCAGTGACAATGGTAGCTGTGTCCAGCGGGAAATCTGTTCAGTGATTTTGGTGACCGCACGCCCATAATCCATACTTAATACGGTCTCAGGGTCTCTGTGTATCCAAACTCCTAAATACTTCATGGGGTCTGTGGACCAGGAGAGCGGGTACTCCAGTGCTGTCTCCCGAGGACAGTCTGTCAATGGAAAGATCATAGACTTTGCCCAATTTATCCCTAACTCTGGGTGCCTCTCAAACAAAAAATATTCTCGCAGTAGAGATGCCAGATGTGTAGCCGGCTCATGGACATATAACAACATATCGTCCGCATAAAGGGATATAGCCAGCGAACGCTGCCTAAACCCCACAGCTGCCCCAGCATGTTTTTGATGCCCCTTGCATGTCAGTGGTTCTAGCGCCAAAGAGAAAAGCATAGGAGAGAGAGGGCAGCCCTGCCTTCTGCCCCTACATATTAAGAATGTGTCAGACACCCAGCCACTGACTCGCAACCGGGCTTGCATACAATAAACGTACCCACTTCAGAAAAAATGGCGACATTCCCATTCTTTGCAGGACCGCGAGCATGTATCCCCACTGTAGCGAGTCAAAGGCTTTTGCTGCGTCCAGAAGCACCGCCACCGCAGGGATTTCGGGGTCTAAGATGTCTATCACTGCAAAGATGGTCCGGAGATTATTTACGGTAGAACGCTTGGGAACAAAATCCGTCTGATCAGGGAGGACCAGATTGGGAATCAGGGGCTGTAATCTACAGGCAAACATTTTCGCTTGGATTTTGGTATCAAGATTTATAAGGGACAGTGGTCGATACGACTCACACTTATTTGCAGCTTTCTCTTGCTTTAGGAGTGTAACAAGTAAGGCCATCTGAGAGTGGGGGCAATATACCAGTCTCGTAGGCCTCAGCAAATACCTTCCGCAATTGCGGAGCCAAACCTCAATGTATGCCTTGTAAAATTCACTAGGTAAACCATCAAGACCTGCCGCCTTGCAAGTAGGCAGCGCCATAATGGCCTCCTTGACATCCTCCACATCGAAAGGTTGGGACAAATACTCACGCCGACCATTAGATAGCCACCCTAGCGCAATGTCATCTAAGTGTCCACTGACTTCATCCTCAGTGGCTGTCTGTCTAGTTCCATATAGTTTGGAAAAAAAATCTATAAATACCTTACTAATCTCTGGAGTGGAGTATCGGGCGACAGAGTCATCGTCCATCAATTCAACAATCTGCTCCTTTCCCTTAGGCAGCGACAATTTATGTGTCAAGGAACGACTGGGTCTACCCCCCTCCCCATAGTAGTGCGCTTTGCATCGCCTGGATCTATGTAGCACCTGCTGTTCAGCCGTTTGATTGTGTTCAGATACCAACTCTCTTATGTGGGCCAGAGTTATGGGTGAGGTGTTCAGCTCATATTCGCGCTCCAGCGCACTGATCTTATCAGTTAGGCCCCGAATCCTGTTTCGAAGATCTTTCAATACACCCGCCTGGGCTCCAAAACACTCCCCCCTTATGGTAACTTTGAAGGCTTCCCAAAGTGTGCCTGCACTGTCTACTGATCCCTCATTCTCCAAGAAATAGTTATTGATAGCAGCACCATTTCTGGCGTGGAACACAGGGTCTAGTAGGGAGGACGCCTGCAGCCGCCATTGAAACGGAGGCCTATCACAGGCCGGCACCTTCAGCTCTAGGAGCACAGGAGAATGGTCAGATAGCGTTTTAGTTAAGTGCTTTATAAAGACAGTCCAGGGGGCTGCCTCCTTGGAGACCAACCAATAGTCCCACCTGGACCAAGAGCCATGCACTGTAGATACAAATGTGACATCTCTCCCACTCGGGTTTCGAGACCTCCACATATCCATGAGTCCTTCAGTCTCCATCAGTTCAGCCAGCACCTGTACAGCCTGTTTACCCCACCCCGCCACATCAGTGGAGCGGTCTAATCGGGGTCCAAACTAATATTTAAATCTCCACCCCATATTACGACAGAGGGCGGAAAGGATGATATACGCCTCCAGACATCGTTGAAAAAAGCGGGATCATCGGTGTTGGGCCCATACGTGTTTACGAACAGCACTCTTGTGTCGCCTAACTTGCCCATAACCAGAAGCACCCTCCCTTGCTCATCCGCCTCAGACTTGAGTAGTGTGAATGGAGTGCCCTTCTTGACCAGAATCATAACGCCTCTAGAATAGGAGGAGAACGATGCTGCCACACGCACCACAGCCCACTGAGTCCCCACGCTGTCTCCTGCAGAAACGCAACCTGCACATCCTGCCTATCTAAGAAAGCTAGTACATTACGGATCTTTTTGGGGTTGTTGAGCCCATGCGCATTCCATGTTATTAGCTTAACAGTATCACCCGGACCAGCGCTAGCCAATAAACTTGTAAAATTCCACTACATGGGTTGCCTTGATGGGACCAAAGTATTAAAAAGTACACTGCATTTACATAATTCTATTGGCCGCCATATGATCCATGCGTAGATTTAACGCATCGATCTTACCATCAATCGACTGCAGGCTGTGCTGCATAGCCAGGAGCATAGATCCCAGAGTTGGGGCAGTATTTTGGGGCGCTCCTGCTTCTGAATTCGAGGTCTGTTTATGCTGCGATCTGCCCGTCTTGCACATCTCAAATGTAAGGCGGGATACAGTCTTGTCTGTTTTGCCCATTATGTTCAGCACACTGGGAGGAATGGCGGTCACCACCCACCTCTATCCAGACCAGCGTGCAGCAGGTCACTGAATCAGCACTGGCGGGATGCGTTTGAATATATCACCACAGCACAGGGCCATTGCGGTATTTTTAGTCCAGCACGGGTAGCCGCCACTCTCTTCACAGTATCTTATGCCGTAATATCAGGGCAGGTGAACGGCAAGGTGGCTTGGCAGCATGCAAGTGCACAATTATTCACTCACGCTGCAGCTGTGTGAGTGGCAGGCCGTCCCCCCTCCGGCCTCGATAGTTGCCAAAGGAGTCCGGTACACTTTCACATAGTCAGCCTGTGTCCCTTTGCACGTGCCAGGCCAGTGCAAGACTCCCCTTCGGTGGGCCGCCTCATGATAATGGTAAACAGTCTACAGGGACAGTAGTACAGTGGCGCCCGCAGCAAAATCTTCAAGGGGGAACAGCACATCCACAGAACAGGCCAATTTACATCCAGGCCCTAGGAGTGGTCTCCCATTTCAGATCCCTGCATACGGGCGGGAGCAGCGCAATCTACGGGTCCCGCTTCCCGGCCTCCGCCACCAAAGTCCAACTCACTGTGTTCACTGCTGGCCAGCTCTAGTCCGCGTCCGTCGTTTCTGCTCCTCTCGCCTCCAACCAGTGCGTTCTGCTGGCGGCCCAGCAGCGGCTCAGCTCTCCTCTGTTCCGGCAGTATTTACACAGCCAGGAATGCCTCCCGGCATCCGGCGTCTCCACTACAGGCCACCAATCGGAGACCGCTCCAGCGTCTTCACCGCTTTTCACCGACAGTCCTGCGGTACCTCCCGAGAACTACTCGCTATGCCCAGCGGCACAGGGGCTACAACTGCCGGCAGGGGCGAACACGCCTCTCAGCAGAGATCCGCGGCCGCCATCTAGATTGCACGGCCTCCCCTTTTTTATTAGCGAAATCCCGTCACACCACTCATCACAAGGGCCGTAAACAGCGCAAATCTGTGCCGGGACTCTATTCTGGTGCTGTGCCACTTTAAATGTAGAGGTCTGCCATGTCTGGATGCCGGATATTGACAGGATTAAGAAATGGCATGCGGAGCTGCACTAATGCGCAGCCATCTTGCTGTGTGCCCTCTAGCGCCCCGGTGCATGGTTACTTGATGAAAGGTTATCTAAAAAGCTTTAGAAACTCCATGCAGGATGAGTTGCCACCATGGGGAGTGGATTATGGGATGGCCATGGATGCCTCCTTAAGATGGCCGAAGACAAAAGAACAGCTGGGTTGCACTAAGGTTAAACAGAAATACAGCAAAATTTAACCAAATGAACCTAGATCGTTTTCTAAAGTGTGCACCCTGTGGGGAGGCTCTGCCCAACCATCCTGTTCAAAATGAGGAAGATAACTAAGACGAGTGTCCTAGACACAGGATGCACTACTATCATCCAATATAATAGTGTGATCTATTTAAACAACACAGGTCAACAAATTTCAATAATGTGTAACAACAGGTTAAACGCTGAAGAATCAATAACGATGCAAAATGTCCATCATGCAATGATCACTGGATACGCTGAATGTTGCTCAGTCGTTTTATTGTTCAAACAACAATACGTCTCGAAGGAGAGATATTCTTCATGAGACTGAATCCAGTGCTGACAAATGATGGTTTAACAATTCCCATGGTGGTTTAACAATTCTCAATGCATTTCGGGCATTCACAATTGCCCTTCATCAGGGGAATCTACAAACAAAAATGCTACAGTAAGTCAAACATGATAAGTACATGTCATAAAATCTGAAATAACCGATCTCCACCGTGGGTTGGACAACAAAAGGTTAAACATAAGGAGAAAATAGACAACATCACGATGTGCAGTGCGCTATGAGAGCAAACCTAAAGCCATGTCCGCCAACATTAAAGAAAATTAGTAAAATAAAAAATTAAACAGACTGTGGAAGACAAAGAGCACCACCTCCAAAGAAAACCAGTAGGAAGAAAACCATGTGCACGTCAAGAAACCAGTGGGATATCTTCTTATTTGTGTTGTTTTTAAGACTTTTGCCTTGATGTTTGAGGTAATAACTCTGACAACTATCATTATAAATGTGAGTCAGGATTCTGTTAATGCAGGTGTGTTTGGAATTCTGTTCCCAAAGGATTTGAAGGATTAATATTCACTGGGTCTCTGTGCATTACATTTATTTTATATACTATTTCTAGGCATTTGTGTTGAAGATTTTAAATTAATATGGGACACAATTATCACCAAAGACCTTGATAATATGGAGAAGGCCAAGCTCTTTTTCAGGAGTGAATCTCTACTACCAAACAGGAATAGTACCAGCGCAGAAATAGATAATGGGAAAGTGGGACTTTTAGTGGGTCTGGCAGTGGAGGGGCACATTTGTGTGGATTTATGCTTAATAGGAAATGTGTCTACCTTATAGATTTTGGAATACACCCCAGAATTGAGGGTCTTTTACCCAGAGGAAATTGAGGTGTTGCACACCCCTGAAAACAGAGGCCAATTTGTGGCACAGGGGATATACTTTTCTTATATATCACTGTGAACACTGTGGAAGAGGTGAGACAAGGAGTGAAGTGGTGATATGTTATGGTAAAGTGATAATTAGGGGAGTGCCATAATGTCTTTTAGGAATTCGTAGAGGCCTTCATCTCTGATGCTGGATTAAGTGGACTGCTGGGTGTTCAGCATATATATATTTCGGGTGAAGCAGATTTTCAGTTGCTTGTTTGCCATTTAGGACTTTATCGACATTTGATGAGTGATCATGGGTCTGGTGGTCTCCTGGGTTATGTGTACTTTTTGAATGCTACTAAATGTGTGTCTAACATAAGGATATTGAGATTTTGGTTAGTGGGATGTAGTATGATAATGATAAGGATGCTTATTGGCAATGAATACTATACGATATTGGATGGATGTACATGGTCTTTTGATCTAAAAGGTATTTATGCAATGTCTATTAAGATCTATGATTGTTCAGAATCAATTTACAAGAATATAAAAGAAATCTTTTGTGTAATGAAGTTTATGTTGATTTTTGTTTGTCAGCATGGAATCCGCGATGTTTTATTATGTTGTATACTGTTCATTTCTTGATACTATCATGTGGTTATATTTAGGTGGATATATTCATGCATTAGTCCTGAAAAACTATAACATAAACATTGTTTTTTCAGTGAATTTCTGGTTTTATTTTAACGTAAGCTAAGAAATTATTACCATACCTAACTGTAACATAATTTAACCTTTGTTTTGTCAGTGAATTTCAGTTTTTAAATCATATTCAAATTTGAGCATATGCAAAACCCCCTCAAGCAACCTGGGTCCAACCCTCAGGGGTGCGGCCAACCACCTGCGATGCATGACCTTTGGCTGTGAGCAGCGAGGGTTGTCCACAGGGTCTGGCCTGTAGCCAAGCACTTTGACCAACCTTCCCAGGGAGCAGTCAACCCCCACTGAGCATCATGGAAAAGGCAACATCAATGGGGAAGAGACAGGACAGAGAGAAATGGCAACATTTGGTTTCTTCAGGAGAGACTGTAACAATTCCTGAAGTGATACCACATAAAGAACTCTGGATTTGAAGCGAAATCAGAACGAAGAGACTTAAACTCATCTAGTCTCTGAATGTAAAAATTGAAGCCGAGAGTGAGAGAGGGAGTGATCAAAGAGCACAAATATTGCAGCCTCGACTTGAAATGGTGGACTAGAATGCTATGTCATCAGGCGATGAACAACATATTTTTAACTCATTCTCTGTGGGAAAAGCCAAACAGAAGGCAGGAGGAGTTTGGGTGTGAAATACTTGCAGACATAGAGCAAATGGATCCTTGAGGAAGACCAGAAAGGCGATAATTCAAAAACTATGAAAGATGGAAATAAAATGTCTGACATTCAATAGTAATGATTTGATTTGATTTGATTGTAAGATTTATATAGCGCACGAATGCCCAAGGGCGTCTAGGCGCTCTGCGGAGGAGAATGCCAGAGTTCCAGTTGAGGATGAATAGTAGAGTAGACTTCCAGTCAATTAGCAGCACACCTGACACAACCTGAGAGACATTGTGGAAAGCCATGAAGGTGGTCTTCAGGGCAAAACTAATATCATTGACATCAGAGGATAAGTAAAACAGAACTCTAATTCAGAGAAAGCTGAAAAATAACTTCTAAATATTGAAATATATACATAGGCACACAGGCAAAGGTCAGATTTGAAACACGTCTAAAAACTGAAGAATCGAGTGTAATGTAAGTTGATATATATGAAAGGGTTCTTTTAGCACTATGTAGGAGATCATATGAATTTAGAAATAAAGCACACACTCTTCTTGCCAGAGCACTACAAGCCAAACAAAACAGACACAGAATAGCGTTGATCAAAGACTCAAAAGTGGAAATGATCTTTACTGATAGATGCAAAGGAGAGATATTTAGGGACTGTATGGAAAGTTGTATGAGCAAAACCTGGTAGGGCAGAATCTACAAGAACAGCTCTTAGAAAGAATGGAACTCCCTAAAATTTCAGCCAAGCAAATGAAATCCTTAGAAGCACCTATAAAAGAATAGGACAATAATAGGGCTATAAAAGAGCTACAAAATAGGAAAGGCCTCTGAATCGTATGGTTTCATACAGGAATTCTACAAAATCTTTGCTGGCCTTTTGACCTCACTGCTGACCTGATTGTTTCAGGAAATAACACAGAAGGGTGCTGTACCCAACACACAATGAATAAAACAGATCATTGTGATTTCAAAACAAAGTAAAGTGCTCCTCGTACAGAACTATTGCCCTACTGAATGCAGTTCATAAAATATATATGAAAATACTGGAGACAAAGCTCTCTGAGATTCCCACAGACATCCAGGGTCATATTGTTAGACTTGGCTTTTTCAGCGGGTTTACCCCCAGACTTTTTGTTTTTTGGCCCCCTGTTTTTGACCCTGTTTTTGTGGGTTTTAAGACTCTGGGCACTTTACCACTGCTAATCAGTGCTAAAGTGCATATGCTCTCCATGTAAATTATGTTAAGGATTGTTGTTTCCATGACTGGTTATTTGATTTACTGGTAAGTCCCTAGGAAAGTGCACCAGGTATGCCAGGGCCTGTAAATCAAATGTTGCTAGGGAGCCTGCAACACCGATTGTGCCACCCACACAAGCAGCCTTCAAGGGTTCTCAGACCTGCCACTGCAGTGTCTGCACGCAGTCTCTACTGCCATGTCGACCTGGCAAGTGCAACCACTTGCCAGCCCCTAACCTTCCCTTTTATTACATGTGGGTCATACCTAAGGTAGGCCCAAGGTACCCCTGTGGGCAGGGTGCAGTGTATGTGAAAGGTAGGACATGTACTGGTGTGTGTGACATGTCCTGATAGTGAAATACAGTGTTTTCGTTTTTCACTATTGAAAGGCTATCTGTCCCGTAGGATAGATTGGGAGGTACTTTGTGACATTTTACAAGTATAACTTCCCATTGAGATGAGATAGAGAAATGGAGTTTAGTATGCCTGAACTCAGAATGTAAAAATGCATCTTTTAGTAAAGATGATTTTTATGTTGTGTGTTTGAAAATACCACTTTTAGAAAGTGGGTATTTTCTTGCTTAGCCATCCTGTGTGCCTCTGCTGGTTTGTGGATTGACTGTCTGGGAGTGACGGGCTGGGGATGTGCATTCACTGTAGACAGACACTGTGGGGGTTGAGGTGTGTCATGCCTTTCCTGGATGAATCAGGGCTGGGCTGAATAGACCTCAGAGTAGTGGGACGAGTTTCGCTAGCACCTGAATAGGTCTGGTCTGCATTTAGAGTGGCAGGAGCAGATTTCCATTGCACCTGAATAGGCCCTGTCTCCCTTGCACAATGCTGTCTCCACCTCCTGCTGGGAAGCAGGGCCAGACCCCACAAAATGTGGCATAAATATTGGGGTCCTGACCCCAGAACTTCAGATTACTGCTGAACTAAGGAGTTCGGGCTGGACTGTTCCATGAGGCACAGGGTCAGATTGATTTGTATATGGCCATGTCTGAACTGGGGTGGCGGAGTGAGCTAAAGAATGATGATGAATTAAACCCAGATCAATTGACTGGGGTTGAGTGCTTGCAATGTTCAACACTCCGTCCATCATCCCCTTTGGTTTTGCTATGTTCGCCCTAAGTTGGCAGGGTATTCCCAGACGTGGGTCCCTTGCTCACTTTGCCACTGGATTCAGGATAGCCTGGCTGATGAGGGTTTTGAACCCGAAACCGGTCCCAGGATGCTTGTTTCCGGTCCAGGGAAGACATGGCTTGGCAGTTCGGGCTGGACTGTTCCCATGAGGCACAGGGTCAGATTGATTTGTATATGGCCATGTCTGAACTGGGGTGGCGGAGTGAGCTAAAGAATGATGATGAATTAAACCCAGATCAATTGACTGGGGTTGAGTGCTTGCAATGTTCAACACTCCGTCCATCATCCCCTTTGGTTTTACTATGTTCGAACTAAGGAAGCTGCCACAAAGAAGAGCTGGAAAAACTGTCGGGAGGAACTGCCACTTTCCTGCCTGTTCTGTTGCATTGGCCTGCTGCTTGCTGCTTCTGTCTTGGGCAGGGAAAGGAGTATCGTATATTGTACTTTCATCATCCTGCTGTTAGCGCTTTCTCCAAGGGCTTGAAGTAGAGCTTGCCTCATGTTGGAAGTCTCAGGGAGATAAAATACTTCAGAGAACTCTTTTAGATCAAGAAGACTGCCAAGAAGAAGAGCTGGAGAAACTGTGAGGAGGAACTACCACTTTGCTGTGTACTTTGCTGTATTAGCCTACCGTGGCTGCTTCTGTCTTGGGCCGTGAAAGGACTGGACTGAACTTTCTGCAACTTTTTTGCATGAGTTTCTCTAAGGGCTTGAGGTAGAGTTTGCCCCCTGTTTAAGAAGTCTCAGGAACAGCAAAGACTTCACGTTCATCTGCTACCAGCACTGTCAACTCGGTGTTTTGTGCTGCAGCAGAAGAAAAAGCAACCTGACGCTGTGCATCACAATGGGCACCACCGTACCTCGCACCCCAACCCTGGTCTCACAGATGCCACTGCATACGCCACCACTGAGCCGCTGCTTGCACCGTGACCTAAGGGCACAGCAGTCTGCACTGCCTCGCTTCATGCCGCTGCTCTGGTATCACCGACGACGACGCACCACACCAACATCGACGCCACTGCTTGCACCGTGGTTCGAGGGCACTGCTCATAAGTTACATGTTGCACCGCCCTCATCCCGCACCGCAGCCTTGGCTTACTGACACCGGCACCATCAACTCAAGTTCATCAGCCGATGACAGCGCTTCCACAATGATGAGGCTGCGGCTTGCACCGTGACCTGCCAGCACCGCGACGAGCACTGCATCACTTTGCACCACAAGCCTGGTCTCACCGACACCACTGGACAACCGTCACCGAGCCGCTGCCTGCACCACGACCTGAGGGCCCCGCATGCTGCACCGTGGCACTTCGCACCTCAGCCCCGACGCCTGCCGACCCTAGCGCTCCCGATCTGCAACGCATGTGACTTCAAGGGCCCGACGACCCCTGCATCGACCTCCGGAACGTTGGCTCTTTGGAGCTTAATGAGAGGCCGCAGATGCTCTGCATTTCTAAAGGTACTGTTTTGCGGGTCTTCCTGACATTGTAGCTGGCCCATGACGCCGCAGTCAGCCAGAACTGTTTGTATTTGTTGTTCACGACGCCGTGATAGCCCTGTATGGAGCTATCAACTTCAAGGAACTGAATTTCAAGTCTATCTTTGAGTATTGATATTCCTGAGAACGGTATGGTGGATTGTTATAGTTTTTGGTCTTGTTTGTACGGATAAAATATTGGTTATTTTTCTAAAACTGGTCTGGTGTCCTTTTGTGGTGTTCTCACTGTATTTCTGTTGGTTAAGTGCAAATGCTTTACACACTGCTTTACATCAGTCTGACCACTGGAGCCAAGCTACCAAGGGGGTGAGCAGGGGTTATTTCAGTAGTGTATCCCTCTTATCCTGACTAGAGGGAAGGGTCCCTATTTGGACACTGCCAACTAGAAACCCCCATTTTCAACACATATCGAATCTAGTTAAAATTTGGACTTGGAAAAGAGTGAGTTCAAAAGCAGATGACTCCTTATAGTGCCCCAATACTGATAGCAATACTGATAGCAAATGGGATCTTGTTAGAAAACATAGTTAACTTAAGGAGAACCAGGTATGGGTGCCAATGTCATCATTGCCATTGGCAAAGACCAGAGGCATGAAGGCATCACAGGGACAGAGTTTGAAGTGACAACACACAAGATCTCATTGCTCACGGACCCTGTGCTTCAGACTTTTACTGGTCCACTAAACTCCATTCCACTATTACTATCAGTACTGGAAACCTATGGGATTCATCCCAGCTATAATGCAATCCCTTTTAGGTCTGAGACACTCTTAATACAGATAAATGAATATGGAGGAAAAAGACTTAAAGAAACTACTCATTTTAAATGGAGGACACATTCCCTAAAATACTTACCTACACATCTTACTAAACTGATAGAAGCACTTTTGTGAGCCGTACTGCATGGAGAAACTGAATTAATTGTTATTGCAATTATAATTACATTTATATAGTGCTTACTAGTCCTGACGAGGTGTCGAAGTGCTATTAGGCTAGTAGCACGCTACTCTGGAACCCAAAAAGGATTAGCAGTGTATTAGCCCTTCCGCGACTGGACCGCGCCCAGCGCCAGAACCCCTGGATCCCACCGATGCAACACCACTCGACGGACCTACGACGCCGCCACACTCACCGCACTCAATGCCGGCCGGAACCCTGCCTGCTACCGAGCCTCACCGAGACGCACCCACGGACCCTTCACCTGCCAAACCTGCCGATTCACCTGCCCCCTGACGTGCACCACCTCCGCCAAGTCGAGCAACAGCAGCAACCACCTGAAATGCATCCTGCTGAACACCCGCTCCGTCCACAGGCACGCCGTGGAACTCTGGGACCTGCTCGACGCAACAGCACCGGACATCGCCTTCCTCACCGAAACCTGGATGAACGCCTCCTCAGCGCCTGACATCGCCATAGCCATCCCGGATGGATACAAGATCACCCGGAAGGACCGCGTCAACCAGACGGGAGGAGGCATCGCCATCGTACACAAGAACACCATCCGCATCTCGACTAACTCCGACGAGACCTTCACCGCCGCCGAACACCTACACTTCCAGATACACACGGACCCCAAGAACACCCTCCGAGGCACCCTCATCTACAGACCCCCGGGACCACGCACACTATTCAGCGAAGACATCGCAGACTTCATCAGCCCGCACGCCATGCCCTCCGCCGACTACATCCTCCTAGGGGACCTCAACTTCCACCTGGAGAACAACAACGACAGAAACACCACCGCCCTGCTGGACAACCTCGCCAACCTCGGACTCAAGCAACTGGTGAACACGCCCACCCACTACGCCGGCCACACGCTTGACCCCGTCTTCTCGTCCAGCAAGCACATCTCCTTCAGCCACGCCACCGGACTCCACTGGACCGACCACAGCTGCGTCCACTTCAGCTTCAGAAAGACTGCGACCCACCACCACCCGCAACAGGCTCCCCGCCGGAGCTGGAGCAAGATCACCGCCGAGCAGCTCACCGCCTCCCTCAGCCAGAACACACCCACCGACACAACGGACCCAAACGAAGCAGCCAGCAACCTCGCCAAGTGGCTGACCGCCTGCGCCGACGACCTCGCACCACTAAAAAACCCTCCCAGCAGACCCGGAAGCAAGAAAACCCCTTGGTTCACCAACGAACTCAAGGAATCCAAGAAGAACTGCCGCACTCTCGAGAAAACCTGGCGACTCGACCAGACCACAGACAACAGGACCGCCCTCAAGCACGCCACCCGCAAACACCACCAGCTGATCCGTGCCACCAAGAAGTCGGCACTCAAAGAACGACTGGACAACAACGCCCATGACAGCAAGGAACTTTTCAGCATCGTCAAAGAGTTCTCCAACCCCAGCGCCGGAAACAACGACATCACCCCCTCGCAAGACCTCTGCAACTCACTCTCCGCGTTCTTCCACCGCAAGATCACCGACATACACAACAGCTTCAACGCACAAACAACGCACCCTACCGCCGAACCAATGCCCGCCACCACCACCCTCTGCAACTGGACCCCGATCAACACCGAAGACACCACCCGCACGATGAACTCCATCCACTCCGGATCACCAACCGACCCCTGCCCACACCACGTCTTCAACAAAGCCGACGCCACCATCGCACCCCATCTCCGGGACATCATCAACTCCTCCTTCCGCACCGCCACCTTCCCGGAGAGCTGGAAGCACGCCGAGCTTACCGCCCTCCTGAAGAAACCAACGGCGGACCCCACCGACCTCAAGAACTACCGCCCCATCTCGCTCCTTCCGTTTCCGGCCAAAGTCATCGAGAAGACCGTCAACAGACAGCTTGCCGCCTTCCTCGAGACGAATGGATCCTCGACCCCTCGCAGTCCGGGTTTCGGGCCAACCACAGCACCGAGACCGCCCTTATCGCAGCCACCGACGACATCAGAACCCTAACCGACAACGGGGAAACAGCTGCCCTCATCCTCCTGGACCTCTCCGCGGCGTTCGACACCGTCTGCCACCGCACCCTAGTGAAGCGCCTCAGCAACATCGGAATCCGAGAGAAAGCACTGGAATGGATCATCTCGTTCCTCGCCGGAAGAACCCAGAGAGTCCGCCTCTCCCCGTTCAGATCCGAAGCCACCGAAGTCATCTGCGGCGTTCCACAAGGATCCTCACTCAGCCCGACCCTCTTCAACGTCTACATGAGCCCCCTCGCAGCCATCGCACGCCGACACAACCTCAACATCATCTCCTACGCCGACGACACCCAGCTGATCCTCTCCCTCACCAACGACCCCACTACCGCCAGAGCCAACCTGCACGACGGGATGAGAGACGTCGCCGACTGGATGAGGAACAGCCGCCTTAAACTGAACTCAGACAAGACGGAAGTCCTCATCCTGGGCTCATCACCCTCCGCCTGGGACGACTCCTGGTGGCCCCGGCCCTGGGCACCGCACCCAAGCCAACGGACCACGCACGCAACCTGGGCTTCATCCTGGACTCCTCCCTATCAATGACCAAACAAGTCAACGCCGTCTCATCTTCATGCTTCAACACCCTGCGCATGCTCCGCAAGATCTTCAGATGGATCCCCACTGAAACCAGGAAGACCGTCACCCAGGCACTCGTCACCAGCCGACTGGACTATGGGAACACCCTCTACGCCGGAACCACAGCCAAACTTCAAAAGAGACTCCAGCGCATCCAGAACGCCTCCGCACGACTCATCCTGGACATCCCCCGACACAGCCACATCACCGTACACCTGAAAGACCTGCACTGGCTCCCCGTCAGCAAGAGAATCACGTTCAGACTCCTCACCCACGCACACAAGGCCCTCCACGACCTGGGCCCAAAGTACCTCAACGACCGCATGTCCTTCTACACGCCCACACGCCAGCTACGATCAACCAGCCACGCCCTCGCCACCGTACCACGCATCCGCAGAACCACCGCCGGAGGAAGATCCTTCTCCTACCTGGCGGCCAAGACCTGGAACTCCCTCCCCACTCACCTTCGGCGAACCCAGGACCATCTCGCCTTCAGGAAGCAGCTCAAGACCTGGCTGTTCGAGCAGTAACTTACCCCCTCCCCCAGCGCCTTGAGACCCTCCCGGGTGAGTAGCGCGCTCTATAAATGCCGTGATTGATTGATTGATTGATTGATTGATTGATTAGTATAGGGAGATATGAAATTAATTTGACCTGTGGACATGTGAGTTTGTTATTGGGATTGAAAAAGGATAGTTGAGGGATAGAAGGGGGATGGTTTGCATTTATGTAGCGCTTGCTACCCCTGATGAGGTGTTGAAGTGCTTTTCATTGGGTAGCACGATACTCCGGAACCAAAACTGAATTAGTGGGAAATTAGTATAGGGAAATATGAAATTAATTTGAGCGGTGGACATGTGAGTCTGTTAGTTGGATTGAAAAGGATAGTGGAGGGATAGAAGAGGAAAGGGTCTAGAAGGTGTATTTTGAAGATCATAGCAGTAGGACAAGGTTTGAGATGAATAAAGGTGGAATGGAGGAGGAGAGAGTCAGGGAAGAGTTTAGAAAGGCTTGTTTGAGAGATCTGAACAGTAAAAGTGGTTTGAGATGATGCAAGAAGGGGTAGAGGAGGGCAGAGTCTAAAAAGGGTTATTTTGAGGATCATAATAGTAGAAAGGGCTTTGGTATGAGTCAGATAGTGGAGGTAGAGGATGTTGTGAGAGAGGAATAGGGTGAGAAATAGGGTAGTGCATTGGAGAGACTAGTAGAATGAGGTTTGGGATGAGTCACAGAGTGGAAGTAGAGGATATACTGGGAGAGGAATAGGGTGAAATATAGGGTAATGCATTGGAGATGCTGAATTAGAAGTAAAGTGCTAATTATAAAGATACATAAGTACATGGAAGGTAAATATGTATAAGAAGGTAATATATGTAGATTTATGTTGTATTTATTAAACTCAGACTTTCAAGTGTTGCTGTACTTTAATCTAATTTGTTTGTTTTTATAATTAATATATATATTTTTGTAATTCAATAGTGAAGCAATTGTAGATAAATAGCTATGATAAAAATGTACTTATTTATGCAGTGACCTATTTGCAGGTTAAATATAGAATTATATAACCATAAGCAATATGTACATTTGGTAAGCAGAACTAACGAATATACCTATATATTTGTAAACATAATTATTATATATGCTTATACAAAGGAATACCCATATCTAGGTACACATATTTAGTCCAAATAAATGCTAATATACAGAGGGATATGCTATATATTTATGTTTGAGTATGGTGGTTATGTGAGGAAGAGCCAACTCTAGCGTAGTCTTCTGAAGATAAGGTAGTTATTCATGGATCTTATGTTTGGGGGTGAAGAGTTCCATAGCTTGGCTGCTTGAACAGAGAAGGATGTGCCACTTATGTCTTTTTTCTCTTGTATGGTGGGATTTTGAGGCGCAGTGCCAATCTAGAGCAGAGGTTCCTTTGTTGTATGTATTTGGTAATTTTATTCCTGTTGAAGAGCGGTCCTATTTCATGTATCGCTTGGTGGGTGATACAAAGCAGCTTGACTGTGGATCTTCTGGCAACCGGTAACCAATGTAGGTCCTTTAAGGCAGGGGAGATGTGGACTTGTGGCTTTATATGTAAGAGTAGTTCTGAATCCATTGTAGTGTTTTCATATTTAATAAAGATGATCTGTGGTAGAGGCTATTGGCGTAATTGTGTTTAGACAAAAGAAGAGAGATAATAGCCTGGACCTTGTGTGGAAGTCCCAGGTGGGGGAAGATGTGTCACATAGTTTTTATAGTAGTGAAGCTTAATCTTGCTAGTTTTTCCACTTGGGCATTTATTGATAGCTTGGCGTACTTGGTTATTCTGAGGTTTTTAATTTCCTTAGATACTTTAGGTGATGTTCACAAAACGTCAGGCCAGGCAGCGAGTGGGACATAATTTTTCCAATCGCCACATGTGAGTATTTCTGTTTTGGAAGCATTCAATTTGAGATGGCTCCATGTCATCCATTGATCAACTGGTCTGAGGCAACTGAACATTTGTGAGTTTTCCAATGTCTTTGGAGCTTTCCAGTTGATGGAGTATGTGTGTGTGTCATCTGGATAGTTATAGCATGTGAAGTGAACTTCATTGATCAGTGCCGGCAATTACTTCACGTAGATGTTGAAAAGCATAGGTTAGAGGATAGAGCCTTGGGGGAGCCCTGCTTTTGTGAATTATGGTTTGGATGAGAAACGGGGAGTATAGATGACATTAGTTCTGTTTTGAAGGTAGGATGATGATCCAGTCAAGAGCAGTCCCCTCTATGCTGGCCTTGTAGAGTCTTTGGGCCTCATTTAAGAGACCCTTGGGCCGCCGGTGAGTGGGTCAGAAGGGCTGCCAGCAGGCCTGCTTGCTTTGACCAAGTCCATAAATTCACTGTGTGATATTTGTTGGAAGGAATGCATAGGCTGGGTTAGCCTTCTCTTTGAGGCTTTTTTTGTCAGACATATGTTAGATGGGATGTGGGGAGAAGGGAAGCCCGATACATGGGAAGTGGGCGTGTCTAATGCTGTCACTATATTGAAAAGTCATGGGGTGATTAAGGAAATGGTGGGGATGCCAATCCCAGGAGACCCAGGGACTACCATTATGAGATTGAAACCCAGATTATGTGAAAGCATAACAGCCAAAACTGGGCGCTGATCTCTCAACTTCTCTTAACAGTAAAAAAAGTTATAGTATGGATGTGAAAACAAAAAACTGCACCTACGTGAAATGTGCAGTACCTCAAACTCTGTAACACAATGATGACGTAATGTCTTAGAAGACACTTACCTAAAAATGAAGATGGATTCTCATCTATATTATCATTGTTGATCTAACTGAATTCCACTCCACAACAGAGAATGTTAGCGCTTTCGTGAATATGGACATGGATCTGTTTGTAGTAGGAAATGATAAGTTAAAAGGAACATAGCCTGCACCGAAATAGGTGGGGGAGGGATGGGCAGCAGGGAAAAAAGAAAGCTTCAAGTTGCGAAAAAATAATTGAAGAGACATTAAAACTTGCCATGCAAATTTCCACTAAACATTCCAAAAAATTCCCATGCATTTTCAATGGATTTCTTAAGGCAGGGCTACAGCAAAAACTGCAGAATGGAATTACACCAATATTGGCAGGAAGCTAGATCTTAGTATTCAGATTGTGCTTGTGATGTGGTGTAAATCTGATAAGTAGTTTGTGAGAAATTAAGGCTGAACAAAATTTGTGTATCTAGATGGTTGGGTTCGTGGGACTCTCGCTGAAAAAAACAAAGGTTAAATTAACGTTATATTTGGGTGTGATAAAAAGATCTGTTTTTAAAAACAAACTTAGAAATTCAGTTAAAAAAATAAAGGTTATAGTGATGTTATAGTTAGGTGAATATGCCATTAATGTTTTGAACTTAAAAATACACAGAAATTCACTGGTTATAGTTAGCAGAGCTATCTATTACGTGGCCCCCAGCATGCACTGCTTATGACCTCCCATATTACATCACTCATAACATGTTCTGTGTTCTGGAAGAATAAGCACCAAACCATGAAAGATCCACACCTGCTTCACTCATAACCATGTGCATCCACCTGGCTAATGTAGCTGTAGATACTTCTTTATAAGGTCTAACATAAGATAAACAGCAATTGATCTATACCATGTGCTCTAAACTCCAGGATCTTGTTCTCATACGTTCTCATACAACTAAGCACATATAACTTTTCACGTTCATGAAAAAAGGGGTAGAAAACTGAGCCAGACATTGTCTTTGTTCTTTTCCAAACATCAAACTGAACCCCATCTGTAGAAGAAAATCTATTTGAGATTTCCAGTGCTTCTAAATACAAGGTAGATAGCTAGCTTCAGTTACATTTTTTTAAGAGAAAGGTATTTATTACTTGGCCATGAAGTAAAAAGCTTTAAAAATAAGCTGACGTCCCAAAGAGACTCATAACGAGCCTTGGGAGGTTTAGTTAGTGTCACACCATTCATCACTCTTCTTTTTAGAGGATCAATCCCAACTGCAAAATTATAAATAAGGGCATGACCCACAGAAGTAGCCGATCTAGAACAATTAATCACCCTATATGTGAGACCAGAGCTATACAAAACCCGCTAGGTAGTTGGCTACCTCAGGCACAGGAACCTCCATGGGATTGAAACCCCTTTCCATGAACCAACTGCACCATTTCTTCCAAACCCCTCTGCATCTTTTCCTTGTTCCTGGGGCCCTAGACTCATCCAGTAGACCCTAAGCTTCTCCTGAAATGCCTGAATATCTGCTTGTGCCCCTGAAATCTTCCACACAAAAAGGTTCATTTTCCCTTCTAAAACCAAAGGATACTCTTCTCCATTTGAATCCATCCGAAGACCCAACGGTTCTGGGACTAACCGAGGTATGGCGACTGCGAGGTCCATTTCCACTGGGAGCCAAACTTGTGACCTACAAAAGGGAGTCACTAAAATAATGTTGCAACCTTCCTACCTTACTTTCCCCTAATTTCATTGAATCATGTAGAAGGGGGAAAGGCATAACCTCCCCTCCTTCCCCAGTCCTATAAAATGGCATCCACTGCCTCCAGATCAGGCCTATAACTGAAGTACCTGGGAACCTGGTTGGTCAGTCTGCTCGCACACATGTCTACTTGAACTGGGCCCCATAATCCCTGAATTAGACTGAAAACCTCAGAATTTAACTTCCAATTGCTGTAGTCTTGGAGATATCTGGAATTCTAATCTGTCCTTACATTCTGAAGGCCTGGAATACATTTTGCTGTTAAAGGACAACACTTTTGATTGCCTGACCTGAACTGGTAACTCCCAAACTCTATCCTGAAACCAATGATGGTTTCTAAATCCCAAAGATCTCCTGTAATTTTCTTCCAATTGTGGACAAATAATCGCACTCTTCCCCAACCTTTACCTGGAAAAACCAACACTCCTTACCTTGTGATCCGGAATCCAAAGACCTAGATCTTCCACCACATGGTCTTTAGGTTTGTCCCTCTCTGGGAGTAGAAGTTTGAATTGGGGCGGTAGGCCCAGCCGTAGTTGCCATAGTTTCTTGAATCTTGGGTGTAAAATTGGAACCTGAAGGCACTGCGCCTGACAGCCAGTCCCCTCCTGTCAGCCTGTCCAACAACAGCCCTGGAGCTGAAAACCGTTTGCATGTTAGTCTGTGCCTTGCTGAAGGCAGAAAAGGTTGATACGTATTTCCCTAAGGACTTTGCAAAATTTCTCCAAAGAGGAGCCCTTTCAGATCCCCCATGTCCTCTCTAGTGGACCTTCCACCAGCTTGAGATTCCTCCTCATAAGGACTGCCTTCCACCTTTCTGTGATCAGGCTCGCATTAGTGTTTCCTAGCATTCAAGTCTATATTAACTCTGCCATTCTTGCCTTTGGCCTTCTCGGCCATATCAAGGATGCAGGTGAGAGGACCCAGGATGTCGAGGACTTTGTCTTGACACTGTTTCAGGCACTTCTCCATTTCATTTCTAGGGTCCTTACCGAACTTAAACAAAAATGCTATAAGTTCCAGGTCCAGGATAGGAGTATTACAGATCATATCATCAGTATAGGGTCTAGGGCATTCAGCGCAAAGCTGATTATAGGTCTCCTTGTCCAAAGACTTCCTGACCCAATGCTTTAGATACTTAGATACATGGTCCATTGGCCACCATTCCTTACTGGGTGGATGTCTTATCATGGTGTGATTAAACATCTCTCCTCAAATGGGTCTTTTGCCTCAGTAGAGGTAGAAGTCAGTTCCAGTTCATCATCTAGACTACCCAAAAGATCACAGCTGTCTTGTGGGTCAAACATATAGGGGTCGATTCACAGAACTAATCTGAGACAAAATCCTAAACTTACTACTTATGGTATTCACAGAATGCACTTACGACTGCACTTATGACTACTAACTTTACGTCCACACTCGGGCTGGAATTTCCGCACCCGGAGCGGAAATTCCGCACCCGGAGCAAAATTTCCGCACCCGGAGCGGAAATCCCGCAATTATGCCGGAATTTCCGCACTCGGGCCGGAATCTCTATTTCCAGGCCGGAATACCCACAATCTGGTGTTAATTAACTATATCTGTTGCATGGTGGAGATGGTAGGCACTTGGACAGGTGATTAGCATTGAAGAAATGCTCAACCGGCCAGAATGCGGGTATTCCGGCCCGGGAGTAGAGATTCTGGCACAAGTGCGGGATTTCCGCTCCGGGTGCGGAAATTCCGGCCCGAGTGCAGACGTAAAGTTAGTAGTCGTAAGTGTAGTCGTAAGTGCATTCTGTGAATACCATAAATAGTAAGTTTAGGATTTTGTCTCAGATTAGTTCTGTGAATCGGCCCCATTACATGACATCATAGTCAGTATTATCCGCAGTGGAGTTTAAACTCTCCTGCCATGAAGGTCACTTTTTCCCAGCATGCCGCTAAGGGGAACCTTCCTCTGCGCCCCGTCAAGTTGGACCCTTCCTTTTGTCCTACTAGGAGCACCACTTTCAATTGCAGCACATAGGTTACCTGCGCCGCAGGTGTAGCTTAGCACCGTCTCAGTATGCTTCCTCTTGTGGGAAGCCTTTCCCCCTCCACGGGGTTCAGAGGGAGGACAAGAGTACCCATCAAGAAGGAAAAATAATTCTCGTCTGCAGGGGCGTCCTTCTCCTCTTGGCCAGTGTGGCGTCCACCGCCTCTCTCACAGAGGACCTAAGTTCCTCTTCAAAAATCTTTTTAATGGATTCTCCCATAAAATCAGCCACAGGATGGGACTAGGGGTTAGAGCCCTCCATTCCTGGTGTTACCAAGAAAAAAAACAGGATATCAAAACTCAGGCAGAAAATACACCAACTGAACCACAGGGCTGGGTTCTTTTAAATCAAGTGAAACAGGGCAAAAAATGGGAGAAACTCCACCAAAATGGCCATCTTTTACAGGATGATTAGCACATAGGGATTCTGAGTGACTTTGTATAAGAGGTAAGCTGCCTATTACGTCACTCAAAACCTGATTTGAAAAAATCAAATGCATTCACAGTTACCCATCTTTAATTGTCTGTTACATATACAACTCTCCATTTCTTCTACCTAGGCTGTCATCTGCTTTGCAGATACAAATGAATAATGGGGAGCCATGTGTAACACTGCCTCACCTGTGTCTGCCTCCTGCCCTGAATTAAACTGGTGTGTAGCCAGCCACCCCAACACCTTCAGGCCATCCATCCCCTCTACAACCCAAATTCTAAAAACTGTACCTAGTATCCTCCCACACAACCCCTCTACCCCAAGCATTATCCCTCTATCCTCTCCCAAATATAAAAACAAACATAATACCTAGTCTCGTGGCTCCTTCCAAAAATACTCTCTGCATTTACTGTCCAGACAAATTGAAAAGGCAAACTAGTGACCTTCCAGGCATTCTAAACCACCATATCTAAAATGCTTCCCACTCTCAAATCTAAAAAAAATAATACCTGGCCTCTGGTCGCCTCCCCACCAACATCTACATTTTGGAGGAACCAGATGTCCGCGTCTACACAGAAGGCTCGACACTTTATCGTGAGTACTGAGCATTAATTCGTTGGAAATACTCGAACATACCGAGTCACCGTATGACATCGCTACTTGTCAAAGGTCACGGTGCACACAGATTCAGTATTGATAACGTGGAATTTCTACCACTTTTATAATAGGGGACATACGAAAAAGATCTGGACTCCTACTTCCAATTATGGAATCGAAATTATAAGTAAGCTTTCACTTTGAAACATCGGCTACCTCCAAATCATCGTAATATATAAATTATCTTTTGATGCCTAGCGGTATATAATGATATAATACCGACAACGCAAACTTTAAGATCAATATACAGTTTCACCGACGCTGCTGTTAAGGTTGGCTTAAAGTTACTTTCAACATCAACAGCAGATACAGACTTTGATTATGCCCTGAAGAAGTCCCAAGAGGAATGAAACGCGTTGGCAAGCAATTGTGTGGTGCTTTTAAAAGAACGGGTGATTTTCAATAAAAGATTCATTCTGACTGCAATCAAGATACATGAGTTTTTACTTTTTTCTGGGAAGCTAGTTTGTTTTCAATATATTTTTCCATTGTTTAAACGTGATGTACTAGGACACTTTTATAAAAGAATACTCATCCTTCTCGGGTGCAGGGTCAATCTTTAGCTAAAAACAATAATACCTGGCCTCTGGTCGCCTCCCCACCAACATCTGCATTTACCCTCCTGCCTATCACCCAAATGGAAAACAAGTGTTGTTTTGCCCCATACTCATACCACCCTCTCTTCAATCCTCCCCTGCAGAATATAAAAAACAATTAGCCTCCTGCAACTCACCCCACCATGCCCTGTACCTTCCCTGCAGCTACCCCTCCTCACTGACACTGTGTTCCTTGGAGAAGAAAGTAACATATGTTCCATGTTAGAAGGTCTCCCAGAGCTGCACCAGCATGGTGCGTGTGTCACTACATTAGTGTCAGTCTGCACGGTAACATTTCAGGTAGCACATAGGCAGCCATCCCATCCTCTTATGACATCATAGTAGGGAAAATAACTTTTGTTTCCCACTGCCATGACAGTGTAAATGAATACCTGGATTTCAATTCTGGTTAATCATACTGATGTGTTTCTATAAGAGCCATGCATAACAAAGCATATATGCCAGTAATTGTTGAGGAAAACTGTAAAAGCAGTATTTTGTGTACAGTGTTGCATGTTTATGTCACAAGTGGCTCCTTTATTGAGCTGGGGATTCAAGTGATTTTCAGGGTTCCTCGCACAGCATAAAAGTATCAATCATGGGCTGATGTCAAGCTCAGTTTCTATGCCCCAACCTTCATTAATCTGATGAGCCACTTTAGCATGTTGACTTTTCAAACTGTATATTTAATGGATAGATTCTATGATTTCTTACAAAGGGACAATGATAGTTCAACATAGAGTAAAATAATATTAGCATAAATCATTACAAGACATGACCCCCTTATCTTTACCATTGGATTCCATACATAATTGAAGTCTACTCATCCTTGTGAAAGATGGCTATAAACTAGCCCTAAACTACAGGGAGGGTCTTGTCTCTCTTTGGAAACTAATATATATTAACTGAGATGTGTGCAGGGCCTGCCCTCTGGGGGCTCGGTTGATATATGTTTCTTTTAGATTATCTTTCAAAGTAATGTAAATATTTACTTACATAGCCATTTATTAGGAAGCTGATTTCTATATGTGATGTAGACCCACAGCCCGCTACTTCAAAGTGCTTTGGCTGGGGCATGGTGGTATGCAGCTGTTGACCCATGCAACAATGTGACACCCAGCCTTAGCAGATCTCTGTCTCCATCAAAGTGGCTGATCGTTTCTAACTGCTGTTCTTGGAGGACTCTAGTTTGCTGCATGGCCCTGACAGAGCCTTGCAAGACCACAGTGTCAGGTTACTAATGAGTAGCATATAAACAGGAACTCCCTGCATAGCAGAACTTAGGAGAAAGTGGCAAGTCTCAAATTCCGGGGAAACTGCCACTATTTCTCTAGAGAATCGTTTCTACTGAGGATGAAGCAGAAGAAATAACTTCATTCTCCAGCCCTGAAATTCAGTCTATGATTGATGCATCAGTGGCAGCCTGCCTAGGTGTTACTAAGCCTCGTCTAAACAGCACAGATTGGAGGCAAATCTCAATTAGAATCTGATGCCTTACCAAAGGGCAGTTTGTACAAGGGGAGCAGCTAAATTAAAGTTTGGGTCTAGTTGGGAATTCAGAGTCCAGTACAGGAAGATGCAGATTAATGTTATGTGCAACATGAGATGCCTGTAGCAATCAATCAATCAATAAGGTAATTCCAAATATCCTACCATCAGAATGGAAAGACGTGGATACATTTGGATTTCCTGATTTTTTTGCACAAAAGTACCAGCTGGAGGGCTTTGAAGAGGAATGTCCCCAAGTATCTAAAGTGAACTCTATCCTGATACCTGTGGCTTCCACATCTTCCCTTGGCTTTGAAGAAGCTGTCCTACCAGGTTCTGCACATAAGAGAGTGAAAAGTGCCTTAAAAGGTTTGTTTGTCGCTTTGATTTTTGCATGCATGCGGGAGCTTAAAAAGCAAATGCTGTGCAGGAGCTTAAAGGACTTATGCTGCACTATTTGCCTTGAACGATTTCTATGACTTTAAGAAGGGTCACAGCGGAGAGGTTCATAATCCATTGCTAAGATGCATAGAGTTATTGGCACATGTAATTTCTTATTCCTCACACCTCACAAGGGTCCTAGTTTAAATTTAAGGTCAGTCTACTCACCAAGGAATTAAAATGAAACGTCCCATGAAATTTCCAGGCACCTTCCCAAGGAAAGTGAACTGTTTATAAACCACTGCTGCCACTCATGATCTAGAAACCCTACTCCCTTGACCCTCCAGAACAGCAGTCCTGGCCCCCCAACCACCATGGGGTGGTCTATTGCAGTCTCACTGGTGTTCTACTGCTGCTTCTGTTGCATTTTCTTTCCACAGCAAGTCTCTGTCCCCATATGCTGTTTTTCGCGGATAGACACAAGCAAGTGCTAGTACTAGAATTTAACCCCCACCTGCTGTAGTCATAGCATCTTCACATTGCTTTGTTCTCTATCCAATATCCACAGAGGCAATGGCCACAAGAAAGGCCCCGCCAAATAGAGATGACATTTAGCATTATATGTCCCAATATACAGCTGATGCTAATAAGATCTATGAGACGATGGGTTCTGCCTATTGAATCCACCCAGATTTTTCACTTTTTGATCACCTGGTTTTCGACCTTTTACTGCGGGGGAAACTCATAACCTAGGACTCACTCACAGTAAATTCATGGTAAATGGACTGTGCGTGTTTACGGGCAGTTTCCACCTTTTAAGTTAAGCTCTCTTTGATACAGCAAGGGTAAGAGGCACTTGGCTGGTTAAACGTGTGCACATGTGTGAGGCTGTGCGTGGGAGACTCCTGTTGTGCACAGCCAGGTAACAAGGGAACTCTGCAGGATTAGATATTGACCTGGGCAGGCCTCATAATGTTAGAGTACACTCATATCGAAAGTCAATATGGTTTACTGTCTTGTCTGCAGTGACCCTCCATTGTACACCTTTGAGGAGGGTTGCCTTACACTGCAGCTTTGCTTCCCTTTGGCCTACAGAGACCAGTGACACCTCGAATTGAGGCGTAATCTGTGTGGGAAAATCAATTTTTTAGTTCCAAAAAGATATTTGTACAGCTTATGGGTCATCCAGGAATGTCACATTTCTCTGTCTCAGCTCAGGATCAGAACCCAGGCCTTTTGTTACACTGCTGTGCTAAGTTAATTACATTTCTCTCCAGTGGCAGGAATAAAGGTCTCCCCACACAAAGGGAGCAAATAACAATGCTTGGCTCCTGAGGGGGAAAGGGGTGGGGATAAAGGGTCTGTAACAATCAATCAGCTGCCACACTGTGCCAGGGTTGGGCCTGCCCAAGCCCTCTAAACAAAGGAGGAAGCCCAGGTCTCCCAAGCCAACACCGGAGAGGGCTCCCTTTGAAGAGTTGCTGGGCCCTGGCAGTAGTGTCAACGAGGGGCAGAGCTGAGGTCCCCATAGTAGAAGTGGCAAGTGACTCCTGAATGACGCCATTTTGAAATGTCCCAGCAGGCTGTGCAGGAAGGTTGGGACAGGGGCGAAGAGGTGATGTGGCACCCCCAGGATAGGCCAGATGTGCCTCACTGCTGTAACCTCCAGCCCCCACTTAAAAGGTCTTGTGCAAGGGGGGAGTGCTCTCTCTTGGTTGTGTTTTTCTGCTGGACACTGGGACTGTGGGCAGCCACCATGGACAATTGGAAGGAAGAACCCCCTGATGCCAATGGACTAAGGACTCTAACTTCAAGTTGACCCCAGGATCAGTAAAGCTCTCCCAGGACCAAGAAAGCTGGTCCCATTACACCCCTTGAGAAATAGTTGGGGGAAAGACTGAGCTTCTGTGCCCAGGAGGAGAGAGGCCCAGCGGAAACCAAGGGCAAAGGCTGGCACAGGGAGCCAGTGGAACCAGCCCCCTGCAAAGTTTGCCACCTTAGAGGCCAGGAGACCTACGAAAAGTGCCCAAGGTGGCTAGGGCTCCCTGCCTGGAGCAAAATGAGTCCAAGATGACACAAAATGACCCAACAGGTCCCGAGTTATGGTATTTGGAAGATTGGTGACCTTTGACCTCTGCCGAACAAGCACATGGGGCTCCGTCGCATCTTCTAAGTGTTACCCCCAGAGTGGGCCAGGGCCCAGTGGTTGGTGCATGATGATGGTTTCTAAAATTCACCAGGAAGTGGGCATGCGTGCGGCCTCTTCCCCAGAATCCCCCTATCGCAGGAGCGAGCTGGGCAGAAGAAACCTGCAGGCTTCCATGGCAGCACGAAGGAGTGCTGCACACACGGAGAGCTGGCGGAGGCAGCCAGGGTTGAGCTCCCTGGGCAGCCCCCATCATGAGCATTGCATGGGATGCCCAGGTAGGACCTAGTAGCCCCAAAGAAAAAAAAAGGCTGTACGGCAGAAAAAATAGAAAAAGAAAGGTAGTGGCTCTCCTCAGCGCAGCAGGAAAGCTTGATTATTCGCTGCTCCTGGAGGAGCGCCTCATAATGCCCTGTGAGGCTTTACCATTTGGCACAGTTTTTCCCCTTGTGGTGGCCCCAGGACGGCGGGGTCACCACCAACGATAACCCAAAGGGTGAGCATTAGCTGCAGGAGTGGTGCAACCTCTGCCTAAAAGATTCAAGGAGTACTAACCCTGAGTTGGGTAGGACTCAAAAAGGATGGCCAACCCAGGACTTCCCTGAATTTCCAAGTACTCCCAAGCCTGGAGCATATGCTGGGAGTGCTGCGCCCTCTAGGGGGAAAGTCTATGGCTGAAATGACTGTGGCCTAAAGGTGCTCAAACAGAGTACATGTTGTACAGCACTCTCTAGGGACAAAGTCTATGGTTACATGTGTTGTCATCAAAATGTGATGCCTTCTAGGGGCTATTTTTATAATTGCATTTTCAATGTTTCAAATATACCGAATGCACACAGACGCATGAGTAATGCATATTTTGCTTGTAAATGCTTTATTGAAATAATGATGTTGAAAGCCACTCATGATCAAAGTACCTCTGCCTTATTGCCAGTATAAGTGCATTCATTCATGGTTATATTTGATTATCGCATTTACTCCTAAAATGTTGATTTTTGACATGTGGTTTGGTGAACCTGACTCCTTTAGGGGGTTAGAGATGAATATGCAATATCATCAAAAGGTATTTCAATCAGCCTTATGCATATTTGTAAATTACTGCATAGAATTGAGTAGTGTTTGTGTATTAAATATACTTCTCCTTTTTCTAAAGAAAAAGTACTGAGCGGACAATCATTTCTTGAGTGTTTTTATTGCTTACCAGTGAACGATGATAACTAGCCCACACCACCTCCCTTGAGTAGGCCTTGGGCTGCTCTGCTCCACTACCCTGACAGAGTCAAGCACTACAGTGAGGTGTTTTGTTCCCAGTGGAGGGTAAATGTGGACCCATTAATTGTGCATGCAACACAACTAATAACCCGTTTCCTTACACAATTCATTCCCCTTTCATTTGTTTGAATGACCTCAAGATTATGAAATCCCAATTAGACCTGCATTCATTTACATCAGCACCCAGTTCTTGTGTCGACTCACTGTCTTCAGCCTATCAGAAGGAGTTGTGTTGACACTCAAGTATAATCCATATAATTAAATTATTCATGTCTATGTACATTTAGATTTTTCGTTATGTCTCAAATGATCTATATATATTTGTTGCACATATGAACAAGCTGAGAGAAATTTGTGTTTTGTTTTAGTTACTGAACAATAATAAATGAGAACAAGTTAAAAACCATGATGCTAATGCTTCCAAGCTGTGTATACCATTCTGTCTTGTCACACTTTAAGTGCCGCATTTATGAGAGGCCTTGCATCACGTTTGCACCACTCAACATGGTACATGCATGATGCAAACCGCTAAGTAAGATTTTTGAAGCCACGCAAAGCCACTTTGCATTGCTCTCAGTGGCTTTAAAAAACTAAAGTAATGCAACGCAGCGCAAATCACTGTGTGGCATTACTCTGCTATGGGTAGTAGTTCAATGGCCATTGCGTGGGTGTTCCCATGCAACTCCCATGGATTTTGATGCATCCACAGATTTACAAGAACTTGTAAACCTGAGGATGCGCCAAAAACGTACACCTTTCCAGGGGAGGCGTAACGAGGAGACATTTCTCTATTTCTCCTAGTTTGTTCCCCTTTCTATGTGTGCTGCATTTTGCCAACATTATGTGTACCATATATACATTGTTTCTATCTCTGTTGATTTGGATTGATCTAGATTATTTTGATTTTTGTTCCGGCAGGAGGCAAAGGAAGATCGTGTGATTGACTCATTCAGATATAATATGTTCCCCTGACGAAGGGTTTTCAACCCGAAATGCATTGTTTTTTTTAAAATGAATATATTTTTTGTATTATAATTTCACATCACACGCTGTACAGAGCATTACTATTTAAGTTGATGGATGTCAAATGTTTACATTTATGTTTCGCCTTTAATGCTATATGTGTGTGAGACATTGAAATCACATTGTAAATAAGACACTGTTGAAAACTATTGAGTAATTGCTTTATTATTTCATGAATTTGTGTTATATTGAAAAAACATTGGTCAAACCCCTTCAGGGGTTATAGCAGCAGTGCGCTGTGCTCAGGATCGGAGTGTTCCGTTTCCTTTCATTTTGGTTAAGATTAAATCCTTGTCAAGTTGGGGCAGGAACACACACCAAATTATTGGAGATTTATGGGAAGCGGTTTATCCCATGGAAAAGTGCTAAATAAAATAAACTTCACTTTTGCTTCATATTAGCATATGGAAATTGTTACACACATGCAGGTATAACTATTCATGCATGCAAGCGCTCCTGGAAAGCTTTGACAGTCACATATTCCCAGGAGTACTCCAGGACTTTCTATCGATTCTAAAAAATATGAAATAAACTCAAAATGCAGGTTTTTTAATTGAGCCCTAAATTCTTGAGAGGAAGTAGATTAGGGCATGGTTCCTTTATCATCTTTATAGCTTTTAACCGTTGGATTTGTCTTTGGTTATTTTACAGTTCACTCTGGATTGTGTCTGATGGTTGAAAGTGCTAGTGGTGATATTCTGATTCTGCGCCTAGTTGATGCTTCCACCATGTCCATGTCCATTTCCCTTTAATTGGTACTGCTAGCATGCATTCAGGATTCTGACATTGATTTGAACTCTTGTGATCCCTCTCCATATAATCTCTCGGGGAAGCAGAAGTGCTACATACAAGCACATGGCACATTTGCAGTCGGATTACCCTCTTGTAACTGGAAGGTTGTTGACTTTCGTGCTTTATGTCTTGGCATTTTTTTAAAACAGCAGGTCATGTCTGCTAAAACTTTGGATGATTCTGGGTTGCAGATATATATTCCAGATTCTATTATAGGTTTCTCATGCAGTTAATGCAGCTGGGCTATTTATGCAGGATAGCAAAATCAAAACTACCTTGGGGCCTTTACTGACTGCTTGTACCTATCAGCTCTGGTCCCTAACAGGCATTGTGGAGTTGTCCTTCATTGAATTGCACTTCTTCAAGTTTGCTTTCCGAAACCCCCAGATCATATGCTTCATTGCAGTCCTTGCCTACTAATATTTCCAGTTCCTCGTGATACATTCCTGGCCAGTCTTGACTTGCTGGATCCGGCTTTGTCCTTAAAAGGCAGTGCTTGCAGACTTAAAGTTCGAGCATTTGCTCACCTAGATTAGTCCAGTTTTTTTAAGCTTAAAGATCCAGGTGTTATCCTGATAATCCCACACAGGATGTATAAATAGAGGCACACCGCAAAGAGAACTGGGCTAGTCAAACATATTATCACCCATAAGGTCTGGAAGAGGTTGTCCATTTTTAAGGGAAATAAAGGGTTGACCTGTATTTCCAACTTCTGGCATGATTTGAAAACCAAGCCATCATTATATATTTCTTTATGGATATTGAGTAAAGAAAGAAACGTATTACCCTGTGTGAGAAAAGGGATTATTAGTTGGGTAGATGGTAGTTCACCACAAGTAGTAACATCACTATTCTTGTTAGGTCCAGTTAAGACTTCAATAATTTAAAACTGAGCTCACGCCTAGTAGCTATGAAATCAGTGCAGACAGTCACAAAAATGTGTGAAGAATTTAGAAGAATTTAGAAGTACCAAAACAGTTAAAATGTGAAAACATAACACAATAACAATCCCACTCCAATCTAAAAAATAGAGAATATTTTAATGATCAAAATTACACCAAATGACATAAATCCAATAAGGAGAACCAGAGGTATGAAATTTTAACTAAAAATCTCACCAAAAAGCACAAACCACCAACCACAGGCAACTGGTCATGCTAGACTGGGCAAGAGTAAGGTTTTAGACCTAGTGCAATGGAGGGCAGGTCAGTACACAGGTCAGATTGGTCCTGGTCAGAGAGTTACCTTCACGCTTAAAAAGGTTTTGAGAAAGTACAGTCCTCAGTGGAGTAAGACTGAGGATGGTATTGAAAGATGAGCTTGTCAACAACGGGTTGACAAATGATGAGGTCACAATAAAGCCATCAATGAAGGTGGAAAAAGGTCTGGGCAATAAAAGTCTAGAGCTCGTGCCCCGGACCTCATTGACATTGATTGGATGCTACTCGGTGTCAGGTCCTTGGAAGCTTTCTATCTTCAAGTCCACCTGCAATGTACCCTCTGTAGATTGGCTGTCAGGCTTATCCTAGTCCCACAATGGTTCTCCAGGAAAAAAGTCTCTAAATCCCAGGTTTCTAGGTTCAGGCAGAAAACGTTCAATCTCACTCCAGTCAAGAGCTCCAGGACCTCAGGAACCATGCTTGGGGATTAAGTCTCACTCCAATGGAAGCCACCAACAGGGTCAAGGGCAGTTCCAGTTGAAACAGGTTAGATGAAGTCTTCCAGGTAAATGAGCATCTTGAAGATTTTGTGTTCCTGTAGCTAAACAGAAGGTCAGCAACATAACTCTGGAGTGTACTTATTTGTCACGGTTACTAGTGAGAGGAAGTCCAGCTCTTAGGGTTCTCCTTGAAGGAAGTGACCCGATTAGGGCCATCCGGGTCACATGTGACCACCTCTCAGCCTTCCAAACAAATGAAGAGTCGGTCAGACAGTAGAGAATACAAACCAAAGTATTTATTAGTAATACACACAAGTGGAGTCCAGTCTGACCAGCCTCCTTGGATTGCTGCAGAGGGACTGCCTTCTACCCCCAGGACAACGTATATTGTACATTTCAGAATCACTAAGACACGCCCAAACTGGAATTTTCCAGTTAGTAGTTGGTAAACAAAGAAGACACACAAAGATGAGTTGCTATCCCAGATCCGGGTACATGCTATCTCAGCGTCAAGGATACTCTGCCCGTACCCGCTAAGGGTGGGAGCAGGCCTATCTAGTGTGAAAGGTATGCAATACCAAAACAGTTTATTCATTAGTACAGTGAGACTCAACCTTGGAGGAATACAAAAAAAAATATTGCAGCTGCTTTCTGCTGAGGCAGACAGAGTAAGACAGAAATTAGCTTCGATCATGACTCAAAATGGCGGCTGAATACAAAATGGTGCAGCGAATGCTAACTTTACATAGAGCAGTACACTGGCAGAGTGAATGCATGACATTTACATTTCAACAGACCCTCCTTTCAGCATGAGCTAACCAGTTTGGGTTTGAGGAAATGGACGGTGCAGCATAGCGTGTATTCAACAAATAAACTTCAAAATTCAGAGCACTCCATGTATTCGGCATCAAAGGAAGAGGAGTCTTCAAATATACCCTCGTCTATCTGCAGAAAGCTATCTATCTCTTTCTGGGTCATATTCACAGCATTAGTGTCATGGATGGGCGCCTTCTGCTTCGGTGTAAGGAGTGTGATACAATAAGTGCAACAGGCTGGGAGGCATTGTATACAGAGGCAGCAGGTGAGTAAAATACCAGCGACTACCGCTAGGAAAGCAAGGATCTTTCAACCCCAGGACGCAAATATGCCCCAAAAACATCCTGAGAGTGTCCAGGTACCATTCTCTTGGTGCATGTCGGATGAAAGTCTATGCAGCTTCTGTATGGCAGCATATACGCTGGGGGTGTGGTCTGGGATGTATACACAACAGCTACTGCCAATGATCCGACAGGACCCTCCCCGGTCAGCAAGGATGACGTCTAACGCCATCCGGTTTTTTAAAGCAACAAGCCTCGTAGCTCAAAGCTCAGCTGTGATATTCGTCAGAATCCCAGCTGTCGTATTAATGACCTCTTCTACAACTCTGGTGAGTTGACGGATATTAAGGCTGTTGGACATGGGGCCTCAAAAGCGTACAATACCTTTCATGGCGTCTGTGAACTGTTGCAAAGTGGTGTCTGTCTGATCTATGTCCTCTCTATTAATAACCCTTCTAACTCGGGGCAGGTATGCACTCCTACGCTGCAATCGATGATCCCTATGGTAATTGGATGGTGCTATATGCACTGGGGGAAGAAGAAAAGAGAGATAACATACACCTGACCACCCCTAGGAAGCCAAACATAAGCTTGGGAGCCGCGAACAAAATAGACAATATATGGCGGGAGCAAAGGCGGGCTACTAATCGTGCTCAACGTAAATGTGTAATTGCAATTACTCTTCCCCACTTGCACCTTTCCAATTCCCTGAACACAAAAACCAACTGTTGTATTGACTACTGGCACTGGCATCGCTTTATCCTTTGTAATATTGCGTGTTTGGACATCCAGACAACAATTTCACGCAAATCACCCACAGTCCGCAGGTTTGGTTGAGAAGTACAATGGTACTCTCAAACTGAAACTGGCAAAGATTCAGGAGAGCACAGGGTTGCAGTGGCCAGATGCTTTACCATTAGCCCTTTTGTCAACAATAACGACAGCCCATTCTAGGACAGGATTGTCACCCTACGAGGTCGTGTTTGGGTGCCTGGCAAGCGTTTGGGGCGTCCCGCAACCTCGTCGATTCTCAGAAATTGAATATCCTCTATTGGTAGATTATTTGTATGAGTTAACTAAAAGTCTGCGTTCTATTCACCAACAGATCTAGGAATCCCTCCCACCAGTACCTGAGGGGCCAGGCCACGACATCCGGCCTGGCGACTCTGTGTTGGTTTGCAATTTCCAGAGAAAGAAGAGCCTGGAGCCGAGTTGGAAGGGGCCTGTCCACACCGCTGTGAATGTCGCCGGCCGAAAGAATTAGATTCATTGCCAGCATTGCCACAAAGTGCCTCTACCCTCACCCTACGATCAGTGGGTCCATGAAGACATCGGGGACTCCGAGTGTTAGAGAGTCCCATGGTTCGTTCCCTTTTCGGATGCCCAACTCAGGTGGACCCAAACAGAGGCTGGGAACGATGAGATCCTAAATGTGGCAGTGCCCCCGGAGATTAAGGCAATTCCAGAGTCTTCTTCCCCTGGCCCCTCTGTGTCTGACCCCCTTTTTCCTGACCCCTCTGTGCCTGGAGTAGCTTGGTACAATTTGCACCCCCGACGGAGGAACAGTGCACCAAAGGAAAAGTCAGATTAGCAGGGATGGACTCGAAATGTCAGGCCACAGTAGCTTAGGGAGAAGCGATATTTGTGCATTGTTCGGACATTGTACAGGGTAAGCCGAGGATGCTCCCCAGGAGGGAAGTACATTACCCTGCAACGTGGGATATGGATCCGAGCTAGGACTGAGCAGCTCCACCGCGGGTGCTCAAAATCGCCAACGTTGATGAACAATAGGAGTCTACCAGTGAGGCTCAGATGGACACTAGGAACACTTGCCCCCCCTTTTGTCATTAGTCCCATTGCATTCTTTTTTTTCTTTCCTTTTTTCCCTTGTTTACAATGTATCCGTTACTGAGGAAGAGCAGCCCTTTGCACCTACGCGTCCAGAGCGGGGTTGGTCCATGAAGAGTAAAATAGTTTTTGTATCAATAGTTGTTATTGCACTAATAATAGTATTAGGGATATCCTACTTCCTGGATGAGAAGTATCCTGTACACTCTCTGATTGAAAACTCCTGTTTCTCCTAAACACATGTTTGTTACTTTGGCCCTTCACAAAGGAGAACACCGGAAAACGTATGTAGATAATGTTTTTTTACAAATGTTGCATCAGGCCCATGATACTACCAATGCTACTAATTGCTGGATTTGTGGACTACTCCCCTCAGTTACACATAGGAGTGATATTTTATTGTCAATGCCATTATCCTATCTAGGATGTTGCGAGGGGTGGTTTGCGCTGTTTACGATGGTGCATTATCATTTTAATTTCTCTGCTATGAATATGACATCTGCTGACTCCCGCAGTGTGTTTCAATATATACGTTACCATCAAGGATATTTTTCTCTGAGGCTAGGGGAACAAGAAACCCCTGGTACATTGTCTCCACCAGCTTGCATGAATGTATATGAGCAGGTAAAGAATGAAACATGGCTTCGAAATGAAATGTTAGCTTTTCAGGCGTTCAATGCTACTGAATTTTTCCGATCTTTCCCTTGTAGGAAGGTGGAATCTGACTGCATGGTTACCCCCACTTTTTTCCTGGTGTTTTGCTGGTTTTTGACTAGTCTGACTGGGATCCTGCTAATCAGGACCCCAGTTTATCTGCTTTCTCCCTAAATTGGTTGTGCATGTACTTTAGGTACACTCCAGATTGGATACTGTGGTACCCTTATCAGTCCCTAGTATATGGTACACCATGTACCCAGGGCATAGGTACCCCAGAGGCCTCCCAGGGGCTGCAGCATGTATTATGCCACCCCTGAGAGACCATTCAAACTGACACCACAGGTCTGCTACTGCAGCCTGTGTAAGGTGGTGCATGCACCCCTTACTTAGATATAGGTTCACTATATCTATTCTAAATCACTGCACATATAAACCTATCAGTCACCCCTATGGCAGGCCTTATTAATCCTGAAGGCAGGGTGCTGGGTTTTATGTGAGAGGGTGCCCCTGCATGAGCAGAGCCCCTCTGCAGCCTTCGGAACTTATTTTCCGGGGTTGTTTGTGATGCAGCCAACCATATATATTTAAGTGCATTATAACCTCGCGGTAAATGCTAACTTTAAAATGGCTGCTTAGAAACATGTTGTGTTTGGTGTCAAACACCTTGGAATCATACCTCCACACCAGTAGAGTGGAGGTATGATTCCTCCCTTGTAGTACCACTACTATGGGGCACCGGTCTACCCGGTACCAGCTTTCTCGACCTGGGCAGCACAAAATGGATGCTGCCAGCCACAGACACGAGTCTGCCCTCCTGCTGCTGAGCCAAGCTTGAGCAGAGGAAGGCCTGACAATAGGTTTCCTGTCACAGGGAGGTGTGACCACCTCCCAGACAGGCTTTAGTGTATTGGGGCTGGGTGGGTGCACTCTTAGAGTGCCAGAAAGTCTGCACTGGGGGCTCATTTGGTGTCCCCGTGCATAGTCCAGCTCAAACCGGTTGCAGGAGCCATTGGCTCCTGCTCTGGTGCGAAACTGGACAAAGGACATGGGTGTAGCCACCCCTCTGTCCTGACCCTCCCCTAGGTGGGCCCCCAGAGTTAGTCCAACCCCTTCCTTGGGTATAAAGTAGGAAACCTGACTACAGGACTTTAGATTTTACCTGGACTAAACTCTGCAAGAAGAAACCAAGTACTTTGACGGTCTACACTTCGCTGGACGACAGAAGAATCTCCCTTGGAGTAAAGGAGTTACTCCCCTGCAAGGCAGGCACCTTAACCCATCTGACCGGTTTGCATCTCCCGAGCTCCTGAGGACTCCGAAGGTTTCTGAAACACAGGAGGTGGGTTCCCGAGCATCCCTGAGGTTGATCTGACCTCGTGGGGACCGTGCAACCTGAACCCCTGTGCACCGTGTACTTTTGCAGCAGCATATGCTTTTTGGCAATCCCTCAGGCTGTGCTTTGGGCTACGTGTAGTCCTGACCCCGAGCAGTATTTCCACCGAAGATTTCCGGCCTACACTCCACGAGTGTTCCGTGGGCTGGTACTTCGTGATTCAGCTCGAGGTCCCTTCGCGATCCCTGGTCCGTTGGCCTGTGGGTCCCTGTGAAGGTAACTTTGACTTTCCTTGGGCTTTCCTGGTTGCTCCAGATGTGCCCTGACTTTCCATAGCTGGGAGAGTCCCAGGACCTGGCTGGTCTTCACCGTGACTTGTTTTCTCTTCCCATGTGGGTTGCAGTTGCCAAGGCTTGTTGGTGTTCAATCCGGACACTGACCCCCCAGCACTCGACATCCTTTGTGGGACTGCTCACCTCTGGACTTTGGTTGTCGTCGACGTCTCCTGGTCCCCGTGGCTGCAGATCAAGCATCCAAACTTTTCACCTGAAGCACCCGACATCGGTGGGCATTCGTCCACTGAGCTCCTGGTCACCTGAAGTGACCCAGACTCTGTCCCCTCTGCTTTCAGGTTCTTCTCACCTCGGATCCAGGCTTGGATTCCACCAAACACTTTTCATCTTCCCGGCAGCAGTACTTCTTCGCATCACGCCATTGAAATCAACAAGCGTTTCCGACACCACTTGACCCCTATGCACCCGGCTCCTCTGGGATAGGTAACACGGGTACCTCAGTACTCACAAGGGTGCTGGCCTTAGAACCTTCTATGTTCCAAAGGGTTTGCTTGAAGTCCTCTCCAAAGTTTCCTTAAACTGTAATTATCCAACCGCGACTTTCCCATAGAGTTGTACGGAGCTCGCGTCTGTGTTCCCACACTGCACCCGTCCTCCGTGGGCTCCTGTGTCACTCCTGTGGGTGGTTCCTTGGGGTCCCAGCGATTCTACGTGCTCTAGGCACTGTGTCTATTGAAGTCGTGGGTGTTATACCACTTTCTTAGTATATGGTTCGGTCTCCCCTGGAGCCCGCTGTGTATTGTGCTATTTACTGTCGGTCTATTGATTTAATATTGTGTATCTTGTGCTCTAATCTCATAAAGAGGTTAGTAGAGTGTGTTTAGTAATAAATACATATATTTTATATATCTTTTGTGTGGTTCTCCTTTCATTTGGTCATTCAGGAGGTTCTGATCTGGTAAAACAAGCTGCTTTACATTCCTTCGAGACTTAGCCTGAAGGCTGCTCTCCACAGCTACCACTAGGATAGCTTTCTATAAAGGTTGTCTTAAACCTAATCATCAATAAGGGTCGTTTGGACTGGTGCAAGGTGTCCACTTTAATTAGTAGACAGCATATACCAGGCCAACTTCTCACATCCCTGACTTATCAGTCCAACACCCATCCAAATGTGCTGTGCTTTCCTGCCATATCTCTAATTCCTCAATAGTTGCCTCATTCTGTATCTCCTTGACACTTTACAGTGTATCCTCAAACATGGTAACCTCGGGCACCCACCTAGCGGGACCTGCTACAACATCTTTTTCATCTTCGTTCGGGCTGTCTCCTTAGCTGTCTGGTCTGCGAATGCATTCCCTTTACCCACATTGTCAGTAATTGCCTTGTGGGTGCTGCACTTTATTATCGCTAATTTCTTAGGGAGTGTCATAGCCGATAAAAGCCTATGTATGAGGGGGCCGTGTTGTACTTTCATCCCATGGGAAGTGAGAAAACCTCTTTCTGCCCAAAGTCGTCCAAAATTATGAGCGACTCCAAATACGTACTGACTGTCTGTATAGATATTGCCAGCCAGTCTTTTACTCAACTCACAGGCTCGAATAAGGGCAATCAGCCCTTCAGCTTGAGCCGATTGATAGGGAACTCGTGATGCCTCAACTACTGTGTGTAGTGTTGTGATTGCATATGCAGCTGTTGTAGTGCCATCTGGTAACTTGAAACAAGAGCCATCGACATATAGTTCCACTTGGTGGTCAGATAAGGGAACGTAAGTCAAGTCTACATGTCCTTTCGTCTCCTCCTCCATGTGGAAGATACAATCATGTATATCAATTTCCACACTCTCAGAAGGGAGGGGTAGCAATGTGGCTGGGTTCAGAGTGGCACATCTTTTAATCGTGACATGCGGTGCAAAAAGAGTTAGCTCATAACCGGTCAGACGTGCACTGGTGAGGTGCTGTGTCTTAGTTTTATTCAAAAGGGCATCCACAGCAAGGGGCACCATAACTGTGAGGTCAGTATCAAGTACGAGCCCAGTCGATTGTCTTATTGAGACGGCCACAGCCACGACCGCTCTTAGACAGCTCGGGAGGGCTCTCGCGACAGGGTCAAGAAGCGCATAAAAATAAGCACACAGCCGTTGCTTACCTCCAAAGGCCTGTGTTAAAACAGAGAGTGCGCAACCAGCCGCTTTGTGTACGTACAGCACGAATGGCTTAGCATAATCTGGCATACCAAGCACAGGTGCAGAGCAAAGCGCAACCTTTAAATGCTCAATAGACTGCTGACATTCAGGCGTCCAAGGCAATGGTTCATGCACATCTTTAGTGGTTAGTGCCAGCAGAGGCTTTGTTAGTAATGAGTAGTTAGGGTTCCAGTGCCGACAATAAGAAGTAATGCCAATAAAAGCGCGTATATCCTTTTGAACTTGAGGGATCGGCATTTTAACAATGGTACTGATGCGTTCAGGAGTCAATCTCCTACCCTCCTTCGACAGTAGGGGACCTAAGTAGGTAACCTCCTGTCAACAATACTGAAATTTGGAAAGGGACACTTTATGTCCGTGGTGTGCCAAATGCAGCAACAATTTAACCGTACTGTCTTTGCAACCCTTTTCAGTGTCAGAAGCGATGAGAAGGTCGTTGACATATTGAAGCAATACGTTACCTGAGGGAAGCGTGAGGGAGTCCAATTGGGCTTTTAAGGCTTGGCTATATATACTAGGGCTCTAGGTATAGCCCTGAGGGGCTCAACAGAATCTAAAACTTCTGCCAGCTAGTGTAAAACCGAACAAGTACCTGCTGTCTGGATGAATCGGGATACTAAAGAATGCGTTTTTTAAATCAATGACAGAAAAGAATTTAGCAGAGGAAGGAATCATTGTTAGAAGAGCAGTAATGTCCGGGACCACCGGGAACTGAGGAATCACTATTTTATTTACTTCACGCAAGTCAATCACAAAACGATAAACATCTGGATGATCATCAGAGGAGCCGGAAGGTGCCCTCTTAAGAATGGGGCTATTACACACATTCGCAGTAGCAGCTTCGACAACCCCTGATTGAATCAGATCCTGTATAATCTGCAACAAGGCTCTCTCCCCTGCTTGTGGAATTTTGTACTGAGGAATACGAGGCAAAACGGCATTGTCTTTAACTTTGATAGAAACTGGGGAAATCTGCAATAGTCCTACGTCCTTGTCACCTGTTGCCCACAACGTGGGCGGCACATCCTTAAATTCAGCAGGGAGGGGTGCATCTTTGGACAGACGCTGCTTAGAGCTGACCACATTCGGACCCATTGTCATGTAAACACCGTCCGGAGAACAATAAATCGTCGCATGCAGCTTCTTTAATAAATCTAAGCCCATCAAATTCTCTTCACAATTAGATGTTAACAAAAATGGTGAATCCACAGTAAAAGGACCTATAGTCAATGTGAGAGGTTTAGAAATGGGGCTCACAACCGGTACACCAGAAAATCCTACCGAAACATTATTATGACCAGACAGAGCGGCCCGGGAACCAGTGAACGGGAAATAGAGCTATTCAAAGCACCTGTATCCACCAAAAATTCCTTAGCAGAGCCATGCAAATCTGCAGTAACGTAAGGACCACGCTGATCTACAGGTATCTGAACTGGTCCCTCACTCTGTCCCTGGCTGTCCTAGCTGTGGGACAGTCCCGTCACCTCGTCTATGTCACAGTCATCGTGGTAGTACTGTTTGCCCCTAGGGTCATCAAAGTAGTTCTGGTCAGTGTGACTCTTTGAGGTCCCAACTGCCTGCACTCTGTCCTGGCCACCATCTCCGCGACCCCGTCCACGAGACCCTCGTCCCCTTGGAACCACCACCTTTTGCAAAAGCACAGGACACTCGCTACACCAGTGTCCCTCCTCTTTACAGTACGCACACTGATTCGGTCCTACAGGCGTAGTGTTCCTGCTAGTATGCCATGCTTTAATCTGATCCCAAGTACCACCCAATTGCACAACGTGGTCCTGTGTGTGCACCTGCCTCCAAATATCGACGGCACCAATAAACCAAAGAACATTTCATTATCCGCAAGTGTCCTCACTGTCGATGAAGCGGCTTCAGTCAATTCCTTATAATATGCAGTAGGATTCTTCCTGGGGTCAGGTAGCTGAGTCTTAAGGGACAAAACCTCACTCCTTTTCCATGGAGTATAAACCCATTGTTCCTGGACCCGGGCCTCTACTCGGAGTCTAGTAACAATGTTATGCTGATCCCGTAGCTAGATATATGGGATGGACTTCCCTCATCAGAAATTGGGACACTGTCTTCGGGCTCTTCTCAAGCAGCCTACCTCGATAAGCGACCAGTGTCGTGACATTAATAAAATCCTCACTAGGTGCCATATCGGCAGCATATGCACGGTCCCTAATATCAGAAAAAATCTGAGGTGCTACATCTTTGAAACACTGTTCCCACAGTCCGATCAAAGTAGCCGACATATGCTTAAGGGCATGTTGCTGCACAAATGGCTCATAATCTCTCATCACACTCCACACATCTTCCACACTGTAAATGGGGTGACAAGCCCACTGAGCGCCTGAATTGGCTACCACCCTTTTCTCTTCATCTCCCACATCAGATTGTATCAATATTTGCCCCAGTCGCTCCCTAGCAGTCACCCAGTCGTGCTCCCCTATTCCGTGTACGGGAGTTCCGCTACTCAGTAATGTCGGGGAATGGGGGAATGGGGGAATAGGGAAGGAGTAGTAACAGAAGGAGCAGGCACCAATGTCGCTAGTGACTGTGTCGTGGGTGTGAGGGCTGGCGAGAGAGATGCTGAAACAATAGGCGTATCAGGGAGACTGGCAGTTATAGTAGCCGCAGAAGGTGAAGCCAAAGAAAGGGCAGAAGGCGCCATGGCCAAAACATGTTGATCAATAGTAGAAGAAACAGAGGCTGCAGAGACAGAAGAAACAGATGACTGAGGCTGTGGGATAGCAGGATATATTTTCTGCGGGGCGTATGGGGGTGGAGGTCGAGCATCTAACAATTCCTCCACAAATGTATCAGTTTCTTCTCGGGCAACATAAGACTTTTCACATTGTAATCGAAATTTTCTATCAGCACACTCCATTCCTTTTTCTATTTTCTCTCTATCATGCGCTATGGCTTTCTGAGTTACTGTCTGCATTCTCCCCTACCGGGCCTCTTTCTCTGCTCTCATTCGCCTCTGTTTAGCTTCCTTTTGCCATGTTCTGAGGGAATCAAACATTGACTGCCTACTTCTTTTCGCAAACAATATATCCTGTAGAATTTTTTTTTTTTTATGTTCATCAAAAGTGCCCGTCAACGGCCACTGCAACTCGGCATTGTCCCTCGTTATATTTGTGCCATAACGTACTAAATTTAATAGGGCCAAGGCCATGCTTTACATACATGTCAAAATTTGGAGTGCCTTCTGGAGGTGCTGGCTGACTTTCTTCCAATCGAGCATCAGCAGAACAACAACGACAGCCCAAATAAAACACCTTACTAAGACACAGCATTTTCAAAGAAAAAAAGTTCACTATTTATGCCGAGCAGATATTCGCAAATATCTAACCAAAATTGGTCCTCAGACCTCATCAAATGCAAACCAAAGTGGTACCATGTTCACAAAGAACTCAAACAAATTCAAGCGCTTGGCCAAAGAAGGTCCTCAGACCATGCCAAATACAAATCAAAATGGCGCCATATCCACAAAGAACTGAAGCAAACTCACCTGGTACACACAGGTTAAGTGAACAGGGCCGTTTCTACCATTAGGCAAGACTAGGCGGCCGCCTAGGGCGGCAAAAGGGCTGGGGCGGCAAAAGAGCTGCTACTGAGTACGTACTGTACGTAAGAAAACGTAAACAAACATTCGACCTCAAAGCGCATTGGGTAGCGCCCTCTACAATTCGACGTGACGTCACATTCTATGCCAGTGCGCCACGGGCGGGGGCCGTATGGTGCGCGCCGCCCGCCTTCCACCGGATCATCAGTCAGCCACTGCAATCTTCCACACTCTTAGGAAATATCCTCCAGTGGCAAGGTGTTGTGTAAAGTGAGGCGCACATTTCTAATACCTGCGCACACCCGAAAGGGCTCCCGCCTGCCTCTGCACAGCTCCAAGCTACCTGTCCGCTTCGCCACGCCTGCTCTCTCGCTGCACTTTTAAAAAAGCACGGCAGGAGGCGCCATGATAAACCTGAGGTGCTTCACTGTGCTCCTGGCTACCGCCTGCGTTTTCGCCGCTGGGGACACCGCTGTCATCACTGGGGTAAGTGGTGAAGCGAACGTCGCGCGCTTTTATTTTGGTGGTCCTGACACTGCCCGCGGACCCTCGATGTCAAACGTTCCCTTACAGTGCGGGAGAAAGTTTAGCGAAGATACGTATTGACTTCTCACCTCAGCTGTCTGCGCACGCGCTTTGTCCAAATGATAGAAAGCACAGAGCATGCTTCGTTAAGTAATGAGGGGAGAACATCTGCATATGCTAAGTCAATAATGATATGAATAGTTACAGGTAAATGTAATGGTCCAAGTTCTATATAAATCACTACAATTCTAAAGTTGACTGTATTTCCGAGGGTGCCTTTTGGCCTACAGTTCACTACATACCTTATAGTATGACTATCAAAAATGTTTAGGTTGGCCAAATTACATTATGACTAATGTGAAGAGCAGACACGTGTCGTCCAGGTAAATCGAATTTGTGTAATTGAGTTTTCCCTTTCTAACAGGTAACCTTTATATTTATGTAGTTGAAAAGTAAGGTTACCGTCTGTCATCTTTCATCCAGGTCTGTATTTTCCCCGGCAATCATTTTTTGGATTGAGGACAAAATACGTAAGGGGAGTGTTTCCTCTCATTAGCCGAGCTTGGAAACATTGAATTATATCACAGCCACCAGAAACTCAAAATGTAAAGTATTAAGTGGGAGCTATACATAAAAATAAAAATTTTCAATCACGAAGCTCCTCACCCAATTGTATGGCTTGTTTTTCTGTCATGTCCAGTTTGTAGCAATAATTTGGTTTTTTGTGTGTCAAACGCTGCTTGCTTATTCCTTTTTTTGTTCAGGTTCGACTATTGAGGTGAAATCCAAGAGGATATTCCACGTGGGCCTGATTCACAATAACATTATTACCATACACAAGTTAATGCATATGCACTGTATAAATTTACAAATGTTTGGATATTTTTGGTTTCAAAAACATCTGCAGTATATATGTGCTTAAATTTTACCCCAGTTTACGCATGTTTTCCTGATTCAATTTGTTTACTGTGAGCGTTACAACAGTAAACGTACAAATGGTACTTGCAGAAATTCCGTTTTTTTTTTTACTTAAGTTTTCATTTTCACTAAAATGTTTTTTCTTTATTGTGATCTTCCATTTCTACTGCTTCATTGTGATGTGTGTGCTTCGTGGCACGCTGCCCAAAACACTTAAGGGGTGCACTTTTATCTCAGCCATACGGTAAGGGCGTTGAGAACACCCTCTCCTGCTTTGTCTGCAACAGGAGGTAAAGGTAGTTTTTAAGAGGTTCAGAGCAGAGCTCCGAGCTGATGAGATTATCTATTAAATAGACTTGTGGCCAGGTATGGAGTTGTAGCTGCAGGGTGTTTGAAATATGTCAAGTTTAATGGTGTATGCTCTGGACTAGTGTGCATCCTGCAAACGAGTGGACAGTGTTTTTGTGCAAAAGTGATAGCAATTTGTCGAATATCTTTTCCCAATCCCAAAAGTAATTGAGGTAACGTGGAGGAAAGAATTTCCGTTGGAGAGTAAATTATGTGTGTCACCCGGATGGTCCCAAATTAGAGGCTGCAGTTCAAGTCCCGGTGTTCTGTTTCACGAGCACCCAGGAGTTGTCAGTGCTAAATAATTCAGGTTGCTGATTCCCTTCTCCCTAGGTGGTAAAGTTAGAAACCCTCTACCTTTTGCCAGACACACTGCAGTGTCTGTCTAGCACGTATATGCAAAGGGGTAACGGTGGCTCCTTTGTGCGTTGGAGCGCAGTGACCTAATACAAACACACTCTATTTCAAAATGATTTTTCCAGATGTGTCAGCATTGTTCTCCATTGCCATAAATGTCTATAAAACAAATATTTCCGCTTTTGGGAAGTTCTGTGCCCTCGAGGAGTTGCGGTCCTTGTTTATACAGGTCTAGAAGGACGAACCACAAGGACAGGATCCGATGGTCATATTTGGTGGTGAACTAAACATGGGGATGTAAAGCACATTTTTTAATCTTAGGAATCAGGATGAAGAGGAGACTTGGGATTCTCTTCCTTCAAGATGAGAGTTCTATCCTGATAAGCGTGTAAAGTATGGAACTTGCTCTTCCCCTATAGCGTTAAAAGAATGCTGATTGAGAGATCATTTCCTATGCCAAGTCCAGCAAAGCAGATAGTGAACAGCGTTCTTTTATAGTAATGCACATTTACCAATGGAGTATGTGAACGTCAGGCATGCATCCCAAACATGTCAACACCATTCAGAGAACATTGTTTTTCTGCACTCTTTAATATTTCCCTTTACAAAAATGAAAGAAAATAGTAAATGGGATGCACTCAGATACACTTGTCATAAATGAACAACTTAATTTTTTGTGTAACATGTTAGTCAAGTTTACTCTACAGTACTGAGTCCTGCCGGTATGTTCCTTCTATGTTCTGCTAATATTCAGGAACAAATTCACCCTTATTCTCACCATCCCAAATGAAGGTGGAGGCTATTAGGAAGATAGCCTTTTATTGGATGCATACCATTTTTCAACGAAATTATATCATTTTATTCAAAACATTACCAGCTCCATGTTATGCGTAGCTAAATAAATGCCCCCTGCTGCATCCTTCCATGGCAAACCATTCGGAGATATACCAGTAAGGTACAAGAGCGTGCTATTTCGAATCGTAAGCTTTGTGACTTGAGCAGCACAAGATGTATGCCAGTTCTGTCCATCAACTGTTGTTTTTGCATTTGTCACCCCGAGTGGGACGGGTATGCCCAGACGTGGGTCCCGTGCTCTCCATGCCACTGGAATCAAGCTATCCTGGCTGAAGAGGGGTGAAACCCCGAAACCAGTCCTAGGATGCTTGTTTCCAGTCCAGGGAGGACCTGGCTTGGCAGTTCAGGCTGGACTGTTCCCATGAGGCACAGGGTCAAGACTGATTTGCATATGGCTGGGTTCAGACTGGAATGGCATGGTGAGCAAAAAAACGATGGATTTAGGCCCAGATCTCTGTACTGGGGTGAATGTATGACATTGTTCTGCATTCTGTCCATCAACTGTTGTTTTTGCATTTGTCACCCCGAGTGGGACGGGTATGCCCAGACGTGGGTCCCGTGCTCTCCATGCCACTGGAATCAAGCTATCCTGGCTGAAGAGGGTGAAACCCCGAAACCGGTCCTAGGATGCTTGTTTCCAGTCCAGGGAGGACCTGGCTTGGCAGTTCAGGCTGGACTGTTCCCATGAGGCACAGGGTCAAGACTGATTTGCATATGGCTGGGTTCAAACTGGAATGGCATGGTGAGCAAAAAACGATGGATTTAGGCCCAGATCTCTGTACTGGGGTGAATGTATGACATTGTTCTGCATTCTGTCCATCAACTGTTGTTTTTGCATTTGTCACCCCGAGTGGGACGGGTATGCCCAGACGTGGGTCCCGTGCTCTCCATGCCACTGGAATCAAGCTATCCTGGCTGAAGAGGGTGAAACCCGAAACCGGTCCTAGGATGCTTGTTTCCAGTCCAGGGAGGACCTGGCTTGGCAGTTCGGGCTGGACTGTTCCCATGAGGCACAGGGTCAAGACTGATTTGCATATGGCTGGGTTCAAACTGGAATGGCATGGTGAGCAAAAACGATGGATTTAGGCCCAGATCTCTGTACTGGGGTGAATGTATGACATTGTTCTGCATTCTGTCCATCAACTGTTGTTTTTGCATTTGTCACCCCGAGTGGGACGGGTATGCCCAGATGTGGGTCCCGTGCTCTCCATGCCACTGGAATCAAGCTATCCTGGCTGAAGAGGGGTGAAACCCCGAAACAGGTCCTAGGATGCTTGTTTCCAGTCCAGGGAGGACCTGGCTTGGCAGTTCGGGCTGGACTGTTCCCATGAGGCACAGGGTCAAGACTGATTTGCATATGGCTGGGTTCAAACTGGAATGGCATGGTGAGCAAAAAACGATGGATTTAGGCCCAGATCTCTGTACTGGGGTGAATGTATGACATTGTTCTGCATTCTGTCCATCAACTGTTGTTTTTGCATTTGTCACCCCGAGTGGGACGGGTATGCCCAGACGTGGGTCCCGTGCTCTCCATGCCACTGGAATCAAGCTATCCTGGCTGAAGAGGGGTGAAACCCCGAAACCGGTCCTAGGATGCTTGTTTCCAGTCCAGGGAGGACCTGGCTTGGCAGTTCGGGCTGGACTGTTCCCATGAGGCACAGGGTCAAGACTGATTTGCATATGGCTGGGTTCAAACTGGAATGGCATGGTGAGCAAAAAACGATGGATTTAGGCCCAGATCTCTGTACTGGGGTGAATGTGTGACATTGTTCTGCATTCTGTCCATCAACTGTTGTTTTTGCATTTGTCACCCCGAGTGGGACGGGTATGCCCAGACGTGGGTCCCGTGCTCTCCATGCCACTGGAATCAAGCTATCCTGGCTGAAGAGGGGTGAAACCCCGAAACCGGTCCTAGGATGCTTGTTTCCAGTCCAGGGAGGACCTGGCTTGGCAGTTCGGGCTAGACTGTTCCCATGAGGGACAGGGTCAAGACTGATTTGAATATGGCTGGGTTCAAACTGGAATGGCATGGTGAGCAAAAAAACGATGGATTTAGGCCCAGATCTCTGTACTGGGGTGAATGTGTGACATTGTTCTGCATTCTGTCCATCAACTGTTGTTTTTGCATTTGTCACCCCGAGTGGGACGGGTATGCCCAGACGTGGGTCCCGTGCTCTCCATGCCACTGGAATCAAGCTATCCTGGCTGAAGAGGGGTGAAACCCCGCAACCGGTCCTAGGATGCTTGTTTCCAGTCCAGGGAGGACCTGGCTTGGCAGTTCGGGCTAGACTGTTCCCATGAGACACAGGGTCAAGACTGATTTGCATATGGCTGGGTTCAAACTGGAATGGCATGGTGAGCAACAAAACGATGGATTTAGGCCCAGATCTCTGTACTGGGGTGAATGTATGACATTGTTCTGCATTCTGTCCATCAACTGTTGTTTTTGCATTTGTCACCCCGAGTGGGACGGGTATGCCCAGACGTGGGTCCCGTGCTCTCCATGCCACTGGAATCAAGCTATCCTGGCTGAAGAGGGGTGAAACCCCGAAACCGGTCCTAGGATGCTTGTTTCCAGTCCAGGGAGGACCTGGCTTGGCAGTTCGGGCTGGACTGTTCCCATGAGGCACAGGGTCAAGACTGATTTGCATATGGCTGGGTTCAAACTGGAATGGCATGGTGAGCAAAAAACGATGGATTTAGGCCCAGATCTCTGTACTGGGGTGAATGTATGACATTGTTCTGCATTCTGTCCATCAACTGTTGTTTTTGCATTTGTCACCCCGAGTGGGACGGGTATGCCCAGACGTGGGTCCCGTGCTCTCCATGCCACTGGAATCAAGCTATCCTGGCTGAAGAGGGTGAAACCCCGAAACCGGTCCTAGGATGCTTGTTTCCAGTCCAGGGAGGACCTGGCTTGGCAGTTCGGGCTGGACTGTTCGCATGAGGCACAGGGTCAAGACTGATTTGCATATGGCTGGGTGCAAACTGGAATGGCATGGTGAGCAAAAAAACGATGGATTTAGGCCCAGATCTCTGTACTGGGGTGAATGTATGACATTGTTCTGCATTCTGTCCATCAACTGTTGTTTTTGCATTTGTCACCCCGAGTGGGACGGGTATGCCCAGACGTGAGTCCCGTGCTCTCCATGCCACTGGAATCAAGCTATCCTGGCTGAAGAGGGTGAAACCCCGAAACCGGTCCTAGGATGCTTGTTTCCAGTCCAGGGAGGACCTGGCTTGGCAGTTCGGGCTGGATTGTTCCCATGAGGCACAGGGTCAAGACTGATTTGCATATGGCTGGGTTCAAACTGGAATGGCATGGTGAGCAAAAAAACGATGGATTTAGGCCCAGATCTCTGTACTGGGGTGAATGTATGACATTGTTCTGCATTCTGTCCATCAACTGTTGTTTTTGCATTTGTCACCCCGAGTGGGACGGGTATGCCCAGACGTGGGTCCCGTGCTCTCCATGCCACTGGAATCAAGCTATCCTGGCTGAAGAGGGTGAAACCCCGAAACCGGTCCTAGGATGCTTGTTTCCAGTCCAGGGAGGACCTGGCTTGGCAGTTCGGGCTGGACTGTTCCCATGAGGCACAGGGTCAAGACTGATTTGCATATGGCTGGGTTCAAACTGGAATGGCATGGTGAGCAAAAAAACGATGGATTTAGGCCCAGATCTCTGTACTGGGGTGAATGTATGACATTGTTCTGCATTCTGTCCATCAACTGTTGTTTTTGCATTTGTCACCCCGAGTGGGACGGGTATGCCCAGACGTGGGTCCCGTGCTCTCCATGCCACTGGAATCAAGCTATCCTGGCTGAAGAGGGGTGAAACCCCGAAACCGGTCCTAGGATGCTTGTTTCCAGTCCAGGGAGGACCTGGCTTGGCAGTTCGGGCTGGACTGTTCCCATGAGGCACAGGGTCAAGACTGATTTGCATATGGCTGGGTTCAAACTGGAATGGCATGGTGAGCAAAAAAGCGATGGATTTAGGCCCAGATCTCTGTACTGGGGTGAATGTATGACATTGTTCTGCATTCTGTCCATCAACTGTTGTTTTTGCATTTGTCACCCCGAGTGGGACGGGTATGCCCAGACGTGGGTCCCGTGCTCTCCATGCCACTGGAATCAAGCTATCCTGGCTGAAGAGGGGTGAAACCCCGAAACCGGTCCTGGGATGCTTGCTTCCAGTCCAGGGAGGACCTGGCTTGGCAGTTCGGGCTGGACTGTTCCCATGAGGCACAGGGTCAAGACTGATTTGCATATGGCTGGGTTCAAACTGGAATGGCATGGTGAGCAAAAAACGATCGATTTAGGCCCAGATCTCTGTACTGGGGTGAATGTATGACATTGTTCTGCATTCTGTCCATCAACTGTTGTTTTTGCATTTGTCACCCCGAGTGGGACGGGTATGCCCAGACGTGGGTCCCGTGCTCTCCATGCCACTGGAATCAAGCTATCCTGGCTGAAGAGGGTGAAACCCCGAAACCGGTCCTAGGATGCTTGTTTCCAGTCCAGGGAGGACCTGGCTTGGCAGTTCGGGCTGGACTGTTCCCATGAGGCACAGGGTCAAGACTGATTTGCATATGGCTGGGTTCAAACTGGAATGGCATGGTGAGCAAAAAAACGATGGATTTAGGCCCAGATCTCTGTACTGGGGTGAATGTATGACATTGTTCTGCATTCTGTCCATCAACTGTTGTTTTTGCGTATGCCAGTGTAATCATGAACTGGGCAATATAGCTGGTTCACCGTAGTAATGTGGCACCTGCTGTTTATTTTGCTGTAATATGCTTTCTGGGCAAAACACAACCATTTTGTCACTTCCAAACTTTCCAAGTTCTTTTATATCTAATGCATTAATTCTTCTAGCCTGGATGACAGGGGGAGAGAGTGATGGTAGTAAAAGGGAGGGGGCGGCATTTTTCAATTCTCGTCTAGGGCGGCAAAACACCTAGAAACGGCCCTGTAAGCGAAGTTATTCTCCACTGCCGACTCTTCGGACCAAACGGTCAAATCCAAGGGTTTCACTATTCAGGACCCCAGTTGGGATGACCACTGGACGAGGCACCGCCCGGTCAGACAGACGGGGCAGCTGCGAGTACAAGACTCTTTCGTGCAGGGATCCCCGGTCCGCCCGTCTGACCCGTCTTGGCCCTGACCTCCTCACTCAAGGATGGGCCACCCGATGGAGTCCCTGTTCGGACGCCAACTGAAGGAAGTGACCCGACTAGGGCCACCCGGGTCAATCGTGACCACCTCTCAGCCTTCCAAACAAATGAAGAGTTGGTCAGACAGTAGAGAATACAAACCAAAGTATTTATTAGTAATGCACTCGAGTGGAATCCGGTCTGACCAGCCTCCTTAAATTGCTGCAGAGGGACTGCCTTCTACCCTCAGGACAACGTATATTGTACATTTCAGAATCACTAAGACACGCCCAGACCAGAATTTTCCAGTTGGTAGTTGGTGAACAAAGAAGACACACAAAGATGATTTGCTATCCCAGGACCGTGTACATGCTATCTCAGCGTCAAGGTTACTCTGCCCGTACCCGCCGCTCTAAGGGTGGGAGCAGGCCTATCTAGTGTGAAAGGTATGCAATAGCAAAAACAGTCTATTCATTAGTACAGCGAAACTCAACCTCGGAGGAATACAAAAAAAATATTGCAGCTGCTTTCTGCTGAGTTATATCTCCCTGTGACAGGGAATACTCCTTTGAAGCTTCTGGAGTTGGTAGTACACCCGCTGCCTTCCTTTCAAGAGAAAGGCACTCCTCATCTCAGCCAAGGCCATTTTGTTCCCTTTGCTAGGAGCTATTCAAACCTCCCAGCAGGCTGCCAGGTGACAGTCAGGGATTAACTCTGAAAATGTGACTAAAGGCTTTAGGCAGGAAAATCCATCTTTCTAAAAGTATCATTTTAAATATAGTAATTTAAAATCTGACATGACCATCAGATTAGATTTTAAATTCCTTTTAATTTGAGTCTTTGAATCCTGATTCTAGCAAACTGAAGGTATGCATTATAAGATGTTGTAGCTCAGTGCTTTTTTAAAGGAGAGTCAGCCTTACCACAGTGAAAAACAACTTCAGAAATTTTTCACTGCCAGGACATGTAATGCATAAGAACACATGTCCTACATTTCCAATACAATGTACCCTGCTGTTTGGGCATTTGGTGCCTACCTTAGTGGAAACTTAAAAAGGAAGGTTTAGGCCTGCCAAGTCAAATTAGCAGTTTTAAAACTGCACATTCAGGCTGCAGCGGCAAGCCTGAAGACATGCTTTTACTTTGTTACTTTAGTAGTGGCACACTAGGTGCTGCAGTCTGCTAGTAACTTATGAGGCCTAGGTACACAGAGTGCCATATAGTAGGGACTTACAGGTATGATATTTGTGCCAATCAGATGTTAGCCAATTGTATACATATTTTAGGGGTCAGAGCACTGCACTGGGGCTTGGTTAGCAGGGCCACAGTGTAACAAGTTGAAAACCAGCAGCATCAGCTGAAAATTATAGGGGGTGATCGTGCAAAAAAGGAGGACTTTCTTTACACCAACCATGACAAAAATTTGGAAGACTAGCTCTGTAGATTGTCTGAGACTTTTTAAGGGTGATATTTTCATTGTGCATGACTGATTTGTTAAGGTTATCAATGAATTCTATACCTAGCTTTTTTTAAACAATTTGGATGACAAGGCTAGTCCTGAGTTAGCTAGAAGTTCTTAACTACATAATTTATTATGCTAAAACCTCTGATTTGTCATTATTAAGAGTGCATCCAGAACCCAGTTGGAATGATTCTATAGTTTTAGTTAGGGCCTTGGTGGATGTTTCAGCATTCACTGTAAAGATTAAAATGTTATCCACATAGTTGACTGTTTCAACAGTTATGTAATAAAATTTAACACTTGAGATATCCTTGTTTTAACTAATAGTATATAGTAAGGATTCAGTTATCAATAGAAACTAAATCTGTTTTTATGCGCCACAAGAATCCTTCTTTTAAATGTGACCACAGATACTGCTACTATGGTGATGTTTGGGATTTTTTATATGCTTGTGATATATTTTTGAGAACATGCTGTTGTAGGTTCTATATAGAATTAATGCTTGCTACCCAGTGGAGGCTCCTCCGCTGAGGCGGAGGAGCGTCGCCCCACTACTTAAAAGGAAAACTAAAACGATAATAATGTATTGTTATTATCATTTTAGTTTTCAGTGACTCTCGGGGCTGGGCAGAGCAGGGAGAGGAGTGGTTTGCACTCCATAAGTGCGCAGGACTGCTTGGCCCTCTTGGGCATTACAAAGCCTGGTGAGGAACATGCAAAGGCTTCTTGTCCCCGTCTGAGCGCCCGTCTGCTTCCTGCTACTGGACGGAGACAGGAAGAAGAGGACAGAGGAGAGGCGGCGGCCGGCCATTACAGATAAGTGTTTTTTCTTTTTTACTTTTTCGACCAACGTCCCTACCCCCTTTACCTGGGTCCGGTAGGAGCCGGTACTGATGCTACCATTTTTAATAACTATATATAACAGCAAATTCAAGTTTGGTACCAGAGTTAACAGTCACTTGCACTTTAAACTGCATGCTAGGAGCAGCTTAGGCCATGATATTGATGACTTCCCATGTTAACACTTGCACTCTATACCGTACGTTTTGAGCTTTTACTGTACTTTATAAGATGACTGGAATGTAAAAAGAGATACTGTTTACTTTCTTGTCACATCTTAATGATACAATTTTAAATCATGATGCTTGGCACTTAAATAGACTTAAATGTCTAAATAAAGTATTTTTTTCAATTTCAATAGAAATAAGGCAGACAACTGAGGACAACCCTGTTTGGTTCTCTGTTTTAATTTAAAGTAGTTAGATAAGGCACCATTAACCTTACTCTGGGATTGACCATCTTAATAAAATCATCTCCTGGGTTAAATTTGTAGAGGAGTGCTCTTAGCAAGGGCCAGGAGACCTTACTGAAAGCTTTCTCTGTATCGAGGGCTATCACCTACCATGGGCTGGTTTGCTAGGTGGGCTTTTTCTATTACATGGCAGAACAGTCAATCTTATCTCTTGAAAGATGGTGTTTAATTAAGCATTCTTGTATTGGGCTAATGAGGTCTAGTTGTCAAGTTCTTCACATATATCTTACAATCTATGTTGCTCAATGATATAGCCCTGTAGTGTTTGAGCAAGGTTAAGTACTTACCTTCCATAGGGATCACAGCTATCATGGCTTCTGCTGGTGTGCCATTTATCTCTCCAGAAATGATGATATAATTCAGTTAAAGTAACTTGGATTGAAGAACAGAAAGTTTTATAAAACTGAACAGTGTAGCCATCTGGCCTTGGCGCTACTGAGGAGTTTTATTTTTCAACTACTGTGTGTATTTCATCTGGGAAGACTTGGACTGCCAGTGAGCATCTCTTTTCCGAGAAAGTGGGGAGGGTGAGAGTAGCAGGATAATACTCAAATCTTCTGATTGCTATTGTTAGGCTGTCTAAGTTTAATTCTTTGTGATCGTTCTTAAAGACTTCTAAAGGAAGAGATAGTGGACTTATTGTGTTTGAATTTTAAATATAAGGCCAAACCTATGCGTGCTTTAGAGGCCTCGCATCATCTCAAACTTTTTTATGTTTATTAGTTCAAATCCCTGATCTTGAACTCATGATTTTATGATATTCATATTTTGTGTAATTCAACAAACTTAGGGTATTATCTTTATTGGAAAATCGTTGTTGTATTTCTAGGGGTTTATCGTCTTCTAGACTTTCCAGAGAGTCATTTGCAGTTTTGTTCATATGTGTTCCAATACTGATTAAAGTTCTGCTGATAGTAGTCTTTGGAACTTCTCATATGAGGATTGGAAAAAATTTCATGGCTTTCATGGGTGTTAAGAAAACATTAACGTATTTTTCTATTTTGTTTTAGTGCTCTGGAGATTGTAGGTTTTTGTCATTAAATCTCCAGAGTTGTTTTGATCTTGAGGAGGTATTCTAGGTAATGAGTGAGTGACACAGGAATGAGCTAAAATATGTCTTGCTTAAATCAATGCCTCATCAATGTAATTTAAATATTTACCAGAAATCATGATGTAATCTCTTCCAAAATATGAGAAATACGGTAGGGAGAAGACAGTGTGGTCAGAGGTGTCTGGGTTTTGTAATAACCATGAGTCTTTTAAATTGAATCTGGAACAAAGGTTTTTCAATAATTTATGAGATCCAGGTGGTTTAAATTTACTGGTGAAGGATCTATCCAATGTGTAGTCCATTGGTAAGTTAAAGCCCCTGCCAAGCAAGATCAGAACATCCTCTGGGATAGATAGCATTTCGTTCTCAAGATTTGTCCTGAATTGAGGACTGTCACCATCAGGGGCATATATGTTTACTACAAAGAAGTCTTCCCCATCTTTATTTGGTTTTTAAATGATCAATCTACCCTTCTCATCAGTAATGTACCAAATGACAGAAATGTTTGTCATTTTAACCATCATAGTAATGACCCCATTTCTTTCCCATCCTCAGGAAAACAGATGATCTCATCAGTCCATCCTCTATTGAGAGATAATGCATCTTTCATTTCAATGTTGCATTCCTGTAATAATAGAATATCTTCTTTAAGGTTAAAAGCATAATCAGTCATCTTTATTCTTTTTACTGGGTGATTCCACCCCCTTGCATTAAGGGAGATTATATTAGCAGTTGACATATTGGGTGTGATTCATAAATGTAAACTTACACTTTTGTGTTAGTTTACAATTTTTTTGTTATTCACAAACTACAAGTTTACATGTACTAATAGTAATTTTACAACTTCAGAGAGTCTGAAGTCGGGCGGGGGAGGGGGAAGAAATCCCCACATAAAAAGATAGGACAGGCCTTTCATTTTATCTACAGAGTCTTCGCCACAAGTGTGAAGTCTCCGTGGTTTGTGAATACCCCAAAAAATAGTAAACTTACACAAAAGTGTAAGTTTACCTATCTTGAATCAGACCCATTCTATTTTGGTCGATAACAAGTCTAAATTTGATGAGTGGAATGAGTAAGGTGCTAGGGTGTATATCTAAAGCAAATGAGTTTAATCAGTTCCACATATAGTTCTGGGAAAATATATGCCCCAATAGAGGGAAAAAAGAATCAGAAATTAGGAAAAGCAATGAAGGATAATGACTGAAAGTTGAGAGAAAGAATAAAGGGATGATGAAAGTCCATTATTGTAAAAGAACATTAATAGGGCAAACAGTCAACAAAATTAAAAAAACAATTCCCAAATGCACCACACACCCCCACCCAGTCCGCACCCATCTTAGGGGCCGGTTACGATGTAATTCGGAAAGGCTCCGAATGGGATTCGGAATCTCAGAATACGATTTGGAACCTATGTCTCTGCCTGAATCATACACATTTCTGAGCGACCGAATACGATGCCCAGAAACCGTTCGGGCTGTTCGATTTGGTTCCGAAAGGCATTCGAACAGCCCAAGTCTTTCGGAGCCGAATTGTACAGCTCTATGGACATGGTTTCTGAGCGAGTGATTACGATGACCGATTCAGACAGCCGTTCCGGCTGTCGGAATCTGACTTTGGGGGCCCCCCTTCACCCTGAGGCCTCTGGTTGGGGCCCGTGGGGGTACCTAAGGGACCCCTCTTTAAAACAATGCACAATGTGGCAGGCACCATGGAGTAAATAAAACACCCCCAGGGAAGGCCCTAAACAGCCTAAGGGGCACTGAACATGTACTTTTAAGTTTTACATGTCTGTAATGAAGAACTCTCAAATTCGTTTTTGACTATTGCAAGGCCTACCTCTCCCATAGGATACCATTGGGTTACCTTATTATATTCAATAGGAGACTACTTGTGTCTGGTAGCAGGTAGGCATGTCATTTTTGGTGTCTGAGGAGTTTTAACTTGAAACACTTTTTAATTGTAAAGTCTGATTTTAGGCCACAGTTCTGAACAATGCTACTTTTGGGAAGTTGGCTATTTTTTGCCGTAACCATTTGGTGGTTGCAGCCTGTATCCTGAGTCACATGGCCAGATATAGTTGGCAGCTGGCCTTTGTGTATTCTTCCCAGGCAGCCACACACTACCCTATTGTGCCTCCAGACAAGCTGGCACCAGGAGAAGGAGGCAGGAATTTCCAGACACCTCTCTGGGGGAAAACTCCAGAAGCATCTCCCACTTCGAAGTGGGCACTGGGTATGAATAGGAGACCCCTTTTCAGTACACTCCTGGACCTGTGGATACAATAGAAGAAGGATGCCCTGCTGCTTGGGACCTGCTCTGCTTGCTGGAAAGGAAGACTGGACCTGCTCCCTTCATCGCTTGCTGAGTAACTTCAAGGGTCAGCTGCCTGACTGTTTTGAGCAACATAACAAACACCAGAGGCCTCCCTGCATTTGCCTAGCTGACCTGCTGCCTGCACTTGCAACTGGAGCTGCACCTGGAACTGCCAGAATCCTGCTGGCCTCTGCTAGAGTGAGTCCCTGATTTCCACGTGGTGCCTCCACAGGTCCTGGACCCTTGACTGGCATCAGAGTGCACCTGTGTGACTCAAAAAGGAGAATAACCAGACGTTTTGGGCTGTTCGTGACCTCAAACATGCCCGTTCGTGCCAAGATTTTGCCGACCATTCCAACAGTCAACATAAAGGTCCGTTGAACCCAACTCTTTGTGCTACAACAACCTCCAGTATTAACCGGCCGTCAGATCTAGCGACTTAGGCTCTTACTTTGTAAGGCCCACGGCATGGCTTCACAGAGATGATATTGGCCCAACTCCTGTGCTCCAACATCCCTACCTAAGACTGAAATGAACTGCAAGTAGAGAGGTCAGAATCTGGGACAGGGTACTGTCCGTACTGTCCTGGTGATTGTTCTTTGTTCTATGACAATAGCGGTTGACCTTGAAAGAAAGGTGAAATATTAGTATCGACTCTTTGGTACTGCATGCCTACACCCACTACCTTGTTATATCTTTCGATGTGAATATGGGAGTATCTACCTGCGAAGCAGCTGCAGAGGAGGATAGATGCTATGATGTAGTTATGGATGTGTCTCAGCACTTTGCACATTGCTCGGTTATACGGCTATCATCTTCAGATTTGGTGAGACTTATAATAGTATAGAGAGAAAAATCCTTTGGACTGGATTACTAGTGACAGTAGAACTGGGAGTTTTAACCCTGACAATATCATACAACACACACTCAAATACTATCACTACAGATATACCTTTGGGAAAACTGATCATACATCTGAAAAACAATCTAAACAATATACCACATATTTGGAAAAATATCAAAATCTTTTATTAAAAAAATCTCATAGATCATAAAAAACCACAGCAGCATAGATCATAAAATTACAGTGCACAACATATCTAAATGAGCTTACACAAACTCCTAATTATAATTCATACACATATGCATCAAAGAACACATTTTGTTAAAAAAAAGCCTTAAAAAGACATATGAGAGTACATAGAAATAGACAAAAATAATATGTCATTGAAAATCCAACCATCCGTGATTACACAATTTCTAGGGCTGGAGCCCGGTATATCTCACTTCATTAAATACTCAAAGGCCCAGACCGTGACACAGATTAAGTTGTATTCAAAGGGGCGTCGACGCGTTTCGATGGCTAGTAGATGATACCATCTTTATCAAGACAAGCAGATTCCGGCTCTCAAAAGATTAAAAAGCAACAATGCTGTAGTCAAAACACACCTGCATAATAAAAACACATGGCTTAATACCTTGAAATATATACATATATATATATGTAAAAATATATCATCAATCACTGTAATCCTCACATTAACCTACTAATGTAATGTTAAAAGAGAGAATTCTTAAACATCAAATAGTGGTTAACCAGAAAATATGGTCATCTTCCCAAATCTTTTAAACAAACAATCACATTCATTCTTCTCACTAACTGCTCACACAGTTTCATACTTACATAATATTTACCAAATTGGGACCGACTGCATTACATATTAATTGCAATGTTATTGAACCTTCAAAAGCAGGGCTTACCTATACTCAATGAGGAAGGCCACTTTAATTTCCAGACACTATTATGGTCATGGGAGGATCAAAATAAATCCTTCTGTCGTCCAAAATGAAGAAGTATATATATATCTATGGGGAGAATTAGAATTGGTCTTCAAATAAGAAATGAGCCAGGATTATTTGTCGAGCATAAAAATTCTTAGAGACGTGGTCGCATATTGCGAATCGTTGTAGCCGGGACTGGCTCATTTTAATTATAGAGACGGCACAGGAGATAATAATCATTGAGAAGAAACACATTGAAGACTTAGAGAATAAAATAAAAGACACCAATTTAATAGAGGAAATTAAAAAAAGACTTGAAGAAATGAAATTGGAAGCCGAAGGTTATAGGGAATACCTAGTTAATAAAAAAACGAATAAACTTAGGAAAGATATCGAGAAATTTAGTGCAGAAAAAACATATCCCTATTTGGAGAAAGATTATTATGATTCTAAAAGGGAACAGCGATGGGAGAAACCAACCTTCCAAAAACCCATCTACTCGAGAGGAGGTAACAAGAGGATTACTTTCTCAGACACCTCCTGCTCGAGTAGTGAGGAAGATAATCAACAACATGACACCAGGGGAGAATGCGCTACAATATGGAATCAGAGCCTTTTTAGGGCAACGCCAGAAGAGAGACCAAGGGAATTACAGGAGTGCAAACAGGGGGAAGTGGCAGCAAATTATCCGCCTCAGGAATATTTGAAGACCAGGAACCGCAGATATTGGCGGTAGATAAAATCCCCATTATAAATTTATCTGTCAAAAATCTTACCAATTTAGAAAAGGAAGTTCTTGAGAGAGGATTTAGTTTTGCCCCTACAGCAGCCCCAAATAAATTTGAATTTGAGAAAGATCTCAAATCATTTTTAGGAAAATTAGACTCAAGGATTTCTTTATAGGGAGAGAGAGTCGCCCTAGTACGAATATTACTGGTCTGCGGGGCAAATCAACTTTTACCCCGACTTTAGGCCAAGTTAGTAAAAATATTGAGATTTTTGAAAAATCTGTTGAAATTGAAATTAAACATCTCTTTGATCGTTCATTTAAATCACATAACAACTTATCACATCCCCATAGAATAGCCTTAAAACAACTTAAGGAGGACACCAGCATTATCATTAAGCCCGCCGACAAAGGCGGTGGGGTTGTAGTCTTTGATGATAAAGACTATGATGTGAGAATGATTAATCTATTGAATGTTAAAGAACACTATAGGCAGGTCTCCCATATCCATAACATCCAATTGAGGAGTGAGGTCGGCGAATTACTCGATCTAGCTCGAAGTAAAGACTGGATCTGTGATGAAGAATATAAATTCTTATTCACCACAGATCCCATAACACCAGCTATTTACGGATTGCCGAAAATTCACAAAAACAGCCATGACCCCCAATGCGTCCTATAGTGAGCAGTATAGGTTCTATTTTAGAACCTCTCAGTAAATATGCTGATTTCTTTTTAAAACCTATTGTTGCCAAACAAACATCTTACCTTAGAGATTCAGCCCATGCTATTGCCACCTTTGAGGGATTGGGTTTCAACAGGGTGACCCAGTTTTTGGTCACCCTGGACATTGAAGCCCTATATACAAACATTCCTCAGGATGACACTATAAGAACAGTCAAAACAATCTTAGAAACAGAAAATCTAGGAGGTGGCAATTTGGACTTTATCATGAGTTGTATTAGCATGGTACTGAAGAACAACTTTTTCCTATACAGAAAAGATCTCTATCACCAAATTAAGGGGACCAGTATGGGCGCAACTTGCGCCCCAAGTTTGGCCTGCCTTTACGTTAGTAAATTTGAAACAGTTCATATTTTTAACGAATTAGCACCCTTTTTTGAAAACATTAGTCACTGGTATCGTTTCATTGATGATATTATTTTTATCTGGAACGGTGCCAGTGACCTATTGACAGAATTTATTTCTTGGCTCAATTTGGGTGACCCAAACTTGAGATTCACTTCCCAATACAGTAATTCCAGTGTTAATTTCTTGGACATCTGCATTAAAGATCTAGATGGGAAACTAGCTGTAGAATTATATAGCAAGCCGACAGATAAAAATACATTGTTACATTATGCAAGTAATCACCCCAAAGCACAGAAGGATAATATTCCCTTTGGGGAATTCTTGCGTCTTCGGAGAAACTGTTCAACACTTGAAGATTTTTATTTACACTCGGATACACTAAAGAAAAAACTCAGTGATAGAGGTTATCCCAAAAAATTAATTAAAAACTCATATAAAAGAGCTAGATTTTATAATAGAGAAGCCATGTTAGATACCTCAAATAAGAAAGATCAAAAACTAGCTAATGAAAAAATAGTGTTTGTAAGTAAATTTTCTCATATTAGCAATCAAATTAAAAATATAATTAATAGAAATTGGAAAATTATCAATGACGACAGAGAAGAACCCATTAATAAACCCATGTTCGCTTTCAAGCGTAATAAAACCATACGCAATTCATTAGTTCACACATATACTGATCAAGATGAGAAGATCCAAACCACCTTATATCAAACTAAAGCTGTAGGGAACTATAAATGTGGATCATGTTCCATGTGTGAACAATGCCTAGTAGCCAAAAAATTAGAGCACAATGGCCAGACCTTTGCATCAGTGGCCCTGACAAACTGCAGAAGCAAAAATGTTGTTTATTTTTTAATTTGCCCATGCGGATTAGGCTATGTAGGCGAGACTGGACGAGAATTAAGATACAGGTTACTCGAACATAAGTCCTCCGTACGCATCAATAAAGAAAATGCACCACTGACCACTCACTTTGTTGAACGAGGTCACAAATGTGAGGATTTTCGGTGGTTCATTCTTGAAAAAATAAAGATCAATAGGCGCGGAGGTAATGTGGACAGGGTCAGAAAGATGAGAGAGCAATGGTATATTTGTCAGTTGAATACCGTCATTAAAGGTTTAAACACGAGAGAGGATTGGATGTCCTTTGTATAGGTGGTCAGTCCAAACAGTAACCCATATAGGGATGCAGCCTTGCAGGCTGGGGTCCCTTATAATTTTGTGAAAAGGGCCGTGAATAATATTTATTGGCTGGTTGTATGCAGCTATTACATCAGTACTTGTGTATAACCGTAAGGTTCTCTTACCTGTATCCCCGATTGGGCTTATATGTTTAAAATAAAGGTGGATGCAACCATGCCCCTTGTGTTCAATTCAACTGCATGATATCATTCTTGCAAAATGAGGAGGCACAAAATGGTGTGAAAATTGATTTTAACATTATGGGGGCCTTTTTACACCATCTGATTAATACCCGTTTTTTTCAATTATTAAAGGTGATCGGATTTTGTTTTAAAATTCGATCCAGTAACATCCAAAAAATTTCTGATTTTTCATATGGAAAAAACCATTCATTTTCATCTGGTATTTCAAGTTATATAGACAAGATTATTTCTTATATTTTCAACTGTTGATAAAATTTGTCAGTGGTATCTAAATTTTATCCACTTTTACAAAATCGGCCGATTTGTAAACGTAATAAACCAGCAAGCTATCCATTCTAAGATGGCGCTGGTGGTCAATAGGCAGAGTAGAACGTTTCTGCCTTTGTCTCTTTCTATAGCCTGTTGGAAGTCGGTTTTGATTGGGCTCGGACCGGCGAACGCCGTGTGTAATGAATGACACACAGGTGTAAGGGATAGAAAACGGTATAAATAATACTGTGCTTGTGTCGGATAAAACCTCTCTCCCGTTATTATACACCATCAGGAGGACGCCACTGTGAACGGACAATATTGCCACAAGTAAGTGTTTGCCATTACGGTTTGAACGTGCCGGGTGGGGCTAATCTCTTTCTACATATCGAGAGCGTCCGTAGCTCAGAAGCATTTTAAACTTTTTAAAACCCCCTTTTTTTAATAACTTGATAGCCAGCATTGCTTCCGGGAGTATTAAGGTGAATACGAAAGCAAGGCATGCTGTTGGAAAATACTTACAAAAAAATGTTTTCCTTTATTCTGTAGCAATGTTTCAAGGCTTGTAACTACGAGTGCTGGGAGAGGGCTTTTTGTAGAATAGAATTAGAAATATGTTCTTTTTAGTAAGTTGAGATCTATGGCGAAAGAGGGCCTGTTAAAGCAGTTACAGACATTTGTCTGTTGAATATCAATATAGGAAGCTGACAGGCTCCTGTTAAAGTCTATTTAGGTTAGATTAAATGATCGATAGAAACCACTGATACTGGCAGCAATTATTTTCAAGAATATGAGTCCTGCTGCTTTATGAAAATGTAATGCTGCTGAAATTACAATGACAGAGATAATTATTTCGGAATGATATTGGTGTATAATTACATATAAATTTACACTTCTCTTGTCTAGATCCTAATTATAAAAGGGTACGTGGAAGCCAGATGAAATTACGAAAATAAGTACTAAGGACATAAAATTTAAATCCTTGACTCCCGTCAATCTCTGATCAGGTATTTTGAATACAAATTTAATATAATGGCTCCATGTGAATCCATGAGTAGCCCTAGTTAGAGGAATGGGGATTAACCTAGTTTATATTTACTTTTACAGTGACTAAGGAATTGATGAGAGATATAGTTCATTTCTGAACCATTACTTCCTGGTGGTACGAAAAACGAGTCGGCTAGTCAACATTAATAATCCAGGTGAGAAAGATATAGCTCTCCGAAATGGAATAATGGGGACCAAATAATAAGGAGGACGGAGGGTCGCCTATAACACGATTCTAATTCTCCCCATAGATATATATATACTTCTTCATTTTGGACGACAGAAGGATTTATTTTGATCCTCCCATGACCATAATAGTGTCTGGAAATTAAAGTGGCCTTCCTCATTGAGTATAGGTAAGCCCTGCTTTTGAAGGTTCAATAACATTGCAATTAATATGTAATGCAGTCGGTCCCAATTTGGTAAATATTATGTAAGTATGAAACTGTGGGAGCAGTTAGTGAGAAGAATGAATGTGATTGTTTGTTTAAAAGATTTGGGAAGATGACCATATTTTCTGGTTAACCACTATTTGATGTTTAAGAATTCTCTCTTTTAACATTACATTAGTAGGTTAATGTGAGGATTACAGTGATTGATGATATATTTTTACATATATATATATGTATATATTTCAAGGTATTAAGCCATGTGTTTTTATTATGCAGGTGTGTTTTGACTACAGCATTGTTGCTTTTTAATCTTTTGAGAGCCGGAATCTGCTTGTCTTGATAAAGATGGTATCATCTACTAGCCATCGAAACGCGTCGACGCCCCTTTGAATACAACTTAATCTGTGTCACGGTCTGGGCCTTTGAGTATTTAATGAAGTGAGATATACCGGGCTCCAGCCCTAGAAATTGTGTAATCACGGATGGTTGGATTTTCAATGACATATTATTTTTGTCTATTTCTATGTACTCTCATATGTCTTTTTAAGGCTTTTTTTAACAAAATGTGTTCTTTGATGCATATGTGTATGAATTATAATTAGGAGTTTGTGTAAGCTCATTTAGATATGTTGTGCACTGTAATTTTATGATCTATGCTGCTGTGGTTTTTTATGATCTATGAGATTTTTTTAATAAAAGATTTTGATATTTTTCCAAATATGTGGTATATTGTTTAGATTGTTTTTCAGATGTATGATCAGTTTTCCCAAAGGTATATCTGTAGTGATAGTATTTGAGTGTGTGTTGTATGATATTGTCAGGGTTAAAACTCCCAGTTCTACTGTCACTAGTAATCCAGTCCAAAGGATTTTTCTCTCTATACTATTGTATATAACCCTATTCCTTTGGCATTAAGGGGTTCCTCTTATTTTCTCTTAAATTCCAGTACAGCCCAGTTGGGTTGAAGAGGTGTTTGCTCTTGGAAGTATCGAGCACTCCATAAGGTCATAATTGCCTTTCATTAGTGAAAATATGGACAATTTTAAAACGTTCAGTTTTTCTGAAGACCAATTTAATAGACTCATTAACTCAAACCCTAGGAGTAGAACTATCAACGGTACGAATCCTACCAATCAAGAACAACTACTTAAATTATATAATTTGAAAAAGAAATTAATTCGTACCGAGTTACACGCTGAATTCCTTATTGAGTATTTAAAAACAGGCGTGATACCAATTGGTCTTCAAATAAGAAATGAGCCAGGATTATTTGTCGAGCATAAAAAATTCTTAGAGACGTGGTCGCATATTGCGAATCGTTGTAGCCGGGACTGGCTCATTTTAATTATAGAGACGGCACAGGAGATAATAATCATTGAGAAGAAACACATTGAAGACTTAGAGAATAAAATAAAAGACACCAATTTAATAGAGGAAATTAAAAAAAGACTTGAAGAAATGAAATTGGAAGCCGAAGGTTATAGGGAATACCTAGTTAATAAAAAAACGAATAAACTTAGGAAAGATATCGAGAAATTTAGTGCAGAAAAAACATATCCCTATTTGGAGAAAGATTATTATGATTCTAAAAGGGAACAGCGATGGGAGAAACCAACCTTCCAAAAACCCATCTACTCGAGAGGAGGTAACAAGAGGATTACTTTCTCAGACACCTCCTGCTCGAGTAGTGAGGAAGATAATCAACAACATGACACCAGGGGGAGAATGCGCTACAATATGGAATCAGAGCCTTTTTAGGGCAACGCCAGAAGAGAGACCAAGGGAATTACAGGAGTGCAAACAGGGGGAAGTGGCAGCAAATTATCCGCCTCAGGAATATTTGAAGACCAGGAACCGCAGATATTGGCGGTAGATAAAATCCCCATTATAAATTTATCTGTCAAAAATCTTACCAATTTAGAAAAGGAAGTTCTTGAGAGAGGATTTAGTTTTGCCCCTACAGCAGCCCCAAATAAATTTGAATTTGAGAAAGATCTCAAATCATTTTTTAGGAAAATTAGACTCAAGGATTTCTTTATAGGGAGAGAGAGTCGCCCTAGTACGAATATTACTGGTCTGCGGGGCAAATCAACTTTTACCCCGACTTTAGGCCAAGTTAGTAAAAATATTGAGATTTTTGAAAAATCTGTTGAAATTGAAATTAAACATCTCTTTGATCGTTCATTTAAATCACATAACAACTTATCACATCCCCATAGAATAGCCTTAAAACAACTTAAGGAGGACACCAGCATTATCATTAAGCCCGCCGACAAAGGCGGTGGGGTTGTAGTCTTTGATGATAAAGACTATGATGTGAGAATGATTAATCTATTGAATGTTAAAGAACACTATAGGCAGGTCTCCCATATCCATAACATCCAATTGAGGAGTGAGGTCGGCGAATTACTCGATCTAGCTCGAAGTAAAGACTGGATCTGTGATGAAGAATATAAATTCTTATTCACCACAGATCCCATAACACCAGCTATTTACGGATTGCCGAAAATTCACAAAAACAGCCATGACCCCCCAATGCGTCCTATAGTGAGCAGTATAGGTTCTATTTTAGAACCTCTCAGTAAATATGCTGATTTCTTTTTAAAACCTATTGTTGCCAAACAAACATCTTACCTTAGAGATTCAGCCCATGCTATTGCCACCTTTGAGGGATTGGGTTTCAACAGGGTGACCCAGTTTTTGGTCACCCTGGACATTGAAGCCCTATATACAAACATTCCTCAGGATGACACTATAAGAACAGTCAAAACAATCTTAGAAACAGAAAATCTAGGAGGTGGCAATTTGGACTTTATCATGAGTTGTATTAGCATGGTACTGAAGAACAACTTTTTCCTATACAGAAAAGATCTCTATCACCAAATTAAGGGGACCAGTATGGGCGCAACTTGCGTCCCAAGTTTGGCCTGCCTTTACGTTAGTAAATTTGAAACAGTTCATATTTTTAACGAATTAGCACCCTTTTTTGAAAACATTAGTCACTGGTATCGTTTCATTGATGATATTATTTTTATCTGGAACGGTGCCAGTGACCTATTGACAGAATTTATTTCTTGGCTCAATTTGGGTGACCCAAACTTGAGATTCACTTCCCAATACAGTAATTCCAGTGTTAATTTCTTGGACATCTGCATTAAAGATCTAGATGGGAAACTAGCTGTAGAATTATATAGCAAGCCGACAGATAAAAATACATTGTTACATTATGCAAGTAATCACCCCAAAGCACAGAAGGATAATATTCCCTTTGGGGAATTCTTGCGTCTTCGGAGAAACTGTTCAACACTTGAAGATTTTTATTTACACTCGGATACACTAAAGAAAAAACTCAGTGATAGAGGTTATCCCAAAAAATTAATTAAAAACTCATATAAAAGAGCTAGATTTTATAATAGAGAAGCCATGTTAGATACCTCAAATAAGAAAGATCAAAAACTAGCTAATGAAAAAATAGTGTTTGTAAGTAAATTTTCTCATATTAGCAATCAAATTAAAAATATAATTAATAGAAATTGGAAAATTATCAATGACGACAGAGAAGAACCCATTAATAAACCCATGTTCGCTTTCAAGCGTAATAAAACCATACGCAATTCATTAGTTCACACATATACTGATCAAGATGAGAAGATCCAAACCACCTTATATCAAACTAAAGCTGTAGGGAACTATAAATGTGGATCATGTTCCATGTGTGAACAATGCCTAGTAGCCAAAAAATTAGAGCACAATGGCCAGACCTTTGCATCAGTGGCCCTGACAAACTGCAGAAGCAAAAATGTTGTTTATTTTTTAATTTGCCCATGCGGATTAGGCTATGTAGGCGAGACTGGACGAGAATTAAGATACAGGTTACTCGAACATAAGTCCTCCGTACGCATCAATAAAGAAAATGCACCACTGACCACTCACTTTGTTGAACGAGGTCACAAATGTGAGGATTTTCGGTGGTTCATTCTTGAAAAATAAAGATCAATAGGCGCGGAGGTAATGTGGACAGGGTCAGAAAGATGAGAGAGCAATGGTATATTTGTCAGTTGAATACCGTCATTAAAGGTTTAAACACGAGAGAGGATTGGATGTCCTTTGTATAGGTGGTCAGTCCAAACAGTAACCCATATAGGGATGCAGCCTTGCAGGCTGGGGTCCCTTATAATTTTGTGAAAAGGGCCGTGAATAATATTTATTGGCTGGTTGTATGCAGCTATTACATCAGTACTTGTGTATAACCGTAAGGTTCTCTTACCTGTATCCCCGATTGGGCTTATATGTTTAAAATAAAGGTGGATGCAACCATGCCCCTTGTGTTCAATTCAACTGCATGATATCATTCTTGCAAAATGAGGAGGCACAAAATGGTGTGAAAATTGATTTTAACATTATGGGGGCCTTTTTACACCATCTGATTAATACCCGTTTTTTTCAATTATTAAAGGTGATCGGATTTTGTTTTAAAATTCGATCCAGTAACATCCAAAAAATGTCTGATTTTTCATATGGAAAAAACCATTCATTTTCATCTGGTATTTCAAGTTATATAGACAAGATTATTTCTTATATTTTCAACTGTTGATAAAATTTGTCAGTGGTATCTAAATTTTATCCACTTTTACAAAATCGGCCGATTTGTAAACGTAATAAACCAGCAAGCTATCCATTCTAAGATGGCGCTGGTGGTCAATAGGCAGAGTAGAACGTTTCTGCCTTTGTCTCTTTCTATAGCCTGTTGGAAGTCGGTTTTGATTGGGCTCGGACCGGCGAACGCCGTGTGTAATGAATGACACACAGGTGTAAGGGATAGAAAACGGTATAAATAATACCGTGCTTGTGTCGGATAAAACCTCTCTCCTGTTATTATACACCATCAGGAGGACGCCACTGTGAACGGACAATATTGCCACAAGTAAGTGTTTGCCATTACGGTTTGAACGTGCCGGGTGGGGCTAATCTCTTTCTACATATCGAGAGCGTCCGTAGCTCAGAAGCATTTTAAACTTTTTAAAAACCCCCTTTTTTTAATAACTTGATAGCCAGCATTGCTTCCGGGAGTATTAAGGTGAATACGAAAGCAAGGCATGCTGTTGGAAAATACTTACAAAAAAATGTTTTCCTTTATTCTGTAGCAATGTTTCAAGGCTTGTAACTACGAGTGCTGGGAGAGGGCTTTTTGTAGAATAGAATTAGAAATATGTTCTTTTTAGTAAGTTGAGATCTATGGCGAAAGAGGGCCTGTTAAAGCAGTTACAGACATTTGTCTGTTGAATATCAATATAGGAAGCTGACAGGCTCCTGTTAAAGTCTATTTAGGTTAGATTAAATGATCGATAGAAACCACTGATACTGGCAGCAATTATTTTCAAGAATATGAGTCCTGCTGCTTTATGAAAATGTAATGCTGCTGAAATTACAATGACAGAGATAATTATTTCGGAATGATATTGGTGTATAATTACATATAAATTTACACTTCTCTTGTCTAGATCCTAATTATAAAAGGGTACGTGGAAGCCAGATGAAATTACGAAAATAAGTACTAAGGACATAAAATTTAAATCCTTGACTCCCGTCAATCTCTGATCAGGTATTTTGAATACAAATTTAATATAATGGCTCCATGTGAATCCATGAGTAGCCCTAGTTAGAGGAATGGGGATTAACCTAGTTTATATTTACTTTTACAGTGACTAAGGAATTGATGAGAGATATAGTTCATTTCTGAACCATTACTTCCTGGTGGTACGAAAAACGAGTCGGCTAGTCAACATTAATAATCCAGGTGAGAAAGATATAGCTCTCCGAAATGGAATAATGGGGACCAAATAATAAGGAGGACGGAGGGTCGCCTATAACACGATTCTAATTCTCCCCATAGATATATATATACTTCTTCATTTTGGACGACAGAAGGATTTATTTTGATCCTCCCATGACCATAATAGTGTCTGGAAATTAAAGTGGCCTTCCTCATTGAGTATAGGTAAGCCCTGCTTTTGAAGGTTCAATAACATTGCAATTAATATGTAATGCAGTCGGTCCCAATTTGGTAAATATTATGTAAGTATGAAACTGTGGGAGCAGTTAGTGAGAAGAATGAATGTGATTGTTTGTTTAAAAGATTTGGGAAGATGACCATATTTTCTGGTTAACCACTATTTGATGTTTAAGAATTCTCTCTTTTAACATTACATTAGTAGGTTAATGTGAGGATTACAGTGATTGATGATATATTTTTACATATATATATATGTATATATTTCAAGGTATTAAGCCATGTGTTTTTATTATGCAGGTGTGTTTTGACTACAGCATTGTTGCTTTTTAATCTTTTGAGAGCCGGAATCTGCTTGTCTTGATAAAGATGGTATCATCTACTAGCCATCGAAACGCGTCGACGCCCCTTTGAATACAACTTAATCTGTGTCACGGTCTGGGCCTTTGAGTATTTAATGAAGTGAGATATACCGGGCTCCAGCCCTAGAAATTGTGTAATCACGGATGGTTGGATTTTCAATGACATATTATTTTTGTCTATTTCTATGTACTCTCATATGTCTTTTTAAGGCTTTTTTTAACAAAATGTGTTCTTTGATGCATATGTGTATGAATTATAATTAGGAGTTTGTGTAAGCTCATTTAGATATGTTGTGCACTGTAATTTTATGATCTATGCTGCTGTGGTTTTTTATGATCTATGAGATTTTTTTAATAAAAGATTTTGATATTTTTCCAAATATGTGGTATATTGTTTAGATTGTTTTTCAGATGTATGATCAGTTTTCCCAAAGGTATATCTGTAGTGATAGTATTTGAGTGTGTGTTGTATGATATTGTCAGGGTTAAAACTCCCAGTTCTACTGTCACTAGTAATCCAGTCCAAAGGATTTTTCTCTCTATACTATTGTATATAACCCTATTCCTTTGGCATTAAGGGGTTCCTCTTATTTTCTCTTAGAGACTTATAATATACAGATATTGTTAATAACATTATTACTCATTTATCACTAGAACATGTAAACATTTGCTTATAGTTGTGTCCATTACCTAGTAACCTTTAGCAGTATCCGAAATTAGTTGTGTTGCGCCACACAACCTATTGAAAGCAGGTATTTGCGCAAGTGTAAATCACCAACAGAAAACCTTGGCTTGCATTGCTCTTTAGCTTGATTGTCAATTATGTGTGATGCACGCATTACAATGTCTGTGCCTTCTTTCGCTGTTCAGTGCAATTTGTCTTAATCCTAAATTCAGGTAAGTTGTATGCGCTAGTCATGAGACCTTAAACTTTAATCCTTTACTCAGGTAAGTTCTGTAACAAATTAAGATTGCGCGTTAACAATGTCCTATGAATGTGGTGTTTCTATAATATGCACGTGTGTTAGAAAATGAGTCATTAGTTGTGTGGCCTGCACTAGTAATGGGTCTACATTTGTCCGTCACTGAGAACTAAATACCCCATTGTAGTGCATGACTCTCATAGGGTAGCGAAGCAGAGCAGTCCAATGCTTACTCAAGGGAGGTGGTGTGGGCTAGCAATCACCATTCACAGGTACACAATAATAGCACTCAATAAATGATTGTCCAGTCTATGCCTTTTCGTTTGAAAGAAGAAAAGTACATTTATTACACACACACTACTCAATACTACACAGCAATTTAAAATAGACACAAGCTGATGGAATTAGATCTTTATGACATTGCGTAATCATTTTTACCCTGCCCAACATGGAGGGGGGGAAGTCTAGCAGCACACTCACATGTCTAAACATTATCTTGTCCATAAATGCCAGGGTTAAACATAACTTGGAGTAATAGCACTTAAGACTGGAAATAAAGAGAGTGGCTGTCAACCTCATTATTTCAAATAGCATTTCATCATAGGAATAAATGCAATCATTATATATAATCCTGACTGCCAGAGCCTAATACTGGCAATAAAGCATGTAAACTCTGATTACAAGGGGCTGTCAGTCTCATTATTTTAATAAAGCATTTGCAAGAGTGAATGTCTGAGCATGAATGGGAGATTTGTGTACTCATTATCACTGTGAGCATGAATAACGCAATTTACCCACATCCCCTAAAGGGCATCACATTTATATTTACATCACTACTAAATTATATTAATTCACCCCAGAGGGTATTTGCAAAATACCATACTGCACTTTGAACATAGCCCCTAAAGGACATCACATATAAAATTACAGCAATGTGCAATTGCCACTCTTCACCCCTAGAGGGTTATGCCAATATAACAACTCACATTAAACAAATTTAGACCTCAAGCTTGTAGCCATACTCTTTGCCCCTAGAGGGTGTAGTACTCCCAGCTGAAGAGCAAAAGTTCAATCCTGGGAGTGCTTAAAACCAAGGAAATCCTGGGGGGATTATCAATGTAGAGTCTCACCCAACTTAAGGTGAGTACCTTTTACATTAACTTTTTTTTGTGGGGAGGCTGCACTGCTCCTACTGCTCCCCCGTACTTGTGCTACATTTTGGATGTGACCCCATTCTCCTGGGGTCACCACAAGCTATAAACGAGTGGAATGGAAGAATGAAGCCAGGCCCAGCATGGCCTTATAGGGTGCTCCTCCAGAGCTTTATGCACATGAGAACAGCAACTCTCCAGCTGAGCCGGGGAGAGCCGCTTCTGATTCCTTGTTTCTTCTCTTTTGTGTTAAAGTGGCATCGCACCATGCTTTACTTTTTCTCGGGTGCCCAGTCCCACTCGGGCAACCCACGTGCAGTGGCAAACTTTGGGGAGCCCACTCTGGCTGCCCCTGCCTTATTCCCCACTCACCAGCACACTTGCGTGCTGCCACAGGAGTCAGCACTTTACTCTTGTGTCGTGTAATATCCACAAATCATTGGAAACTGCATGTTTGCAAACAACATAAACTTAGGATGGTGCCAGACTGATTCTGTGCACCCCTTCAGTATATGTTGTCCCTGGGACCAGCTAGCACACAGTGCCACCACTAGCCCCTCTAAACTTAGGGAGAAAACAGTTCCGGCAACCAATGAACATGACAACCCTGTTCCCTCAGGAACCATGGTGACTGACCTAGAACTTTTTGCTCAATCACTCGTGCTCTCTTTCGCTCAGAGAAATATACAAAGAATACACAAACTGCTGTTTTTCAATATTTATTGAACCGCAGTGATTCTTGTATAGAAAGTATGTGCTGCCATGATTAATAGATTGAAGCAGACAAAAGTCATTATAAGTGTCAAAACAGTGAATAAAACAAAGAGTTCCACTATCTTGTATTCAGTATTATAACAATCTAAGGTACTCCTACAATGCAAACCCTAACCTACCTGCCTAGGGTGTGAATGTATGGTCTGCCAAGAAATACCCTTCTGGATGATCTAACTCCTTTACCTGCTGGGAAATAATGTAGAACCCCGTCTTGGTCACAAACTGGGCACCCTTCACTGAGATGTCAGTTAGCTACTAGGCAAAAGCTTCAGCATGCAGGGACACCTCGAAGTCAGGTGAAGCGTCTCCTCTGATTGTATTTGGAAACAAAAGGATATATATATAAAAAAGGGCATCCTTGTCTTGGTCCGAAATTGTGATCAAGCTGCCATGTTTTTATTCCACAGATAGCTGTTTCACCATATAGACGTAACAACCGAAACAACTGTATCACGCACGTGAGGGCCTTTCACATAATGCCAAGGCAGTGTAATAGTGGTGTCATGAAGTTCTTTGTGTCAGCAAGGTCAGTGTTTCTTAGAAACTAACCCAAGTGCCACAAATGCAAATGTGTGTCAAAAGTCGATGTGACACAGGGAAGGCAACTTTAGGAAAAGCTGTGTACACGTAAAATGGCACTATTTCCTACCTGGCCTAACTCGTGCACATGACACTGGTCTACCCACTCTACCCGTGTGCTGTGCTGCCGGTCCTCCCAGGCAGTGTGGTAGTGTATTCATGAAGTTCTTTGTGTCAGCAAGGTCGGTGTTTCTTAGAAACTAACCCAAGTGCCACAAATGCAAATGTGCGTCAAAAGTCGATGTGACAAAGGGAAGGCCACTTTAGGAAAAGCCATGTACATGTAAAATGGCACTACTTCCTACCAGGCCTAGCTTGTGCACATGACACTGTTCTACCCACTCTACAGTGTGCTGTGCTGCCGGTCCTCCCAGGTGGTTGGGCCACATGGGGGAGCCCGGTGGTGCTCCCCCTCCTCTTCAGGTGCAGTTGGGGCCCAGAGATGGGGTCCGGGGCGCTTTGCAGGATCGCAGGTGTGGTGCATTGGCACTCCACACATTAATCTTTTCAGTGGTTCTGGGACCCCTCCTGCCTTCGAGGGGTAGTGCGATTGCGCTTCTTAAGATCACAGGGCTCTTGGATGGGGTCTGTGCCCCATCTCTTCATTTGCGGGGGCATAATAGTGCTCCCTTGCTCTATGACTTCTTAGGGGCCAGGGATGGGATCCTGGGCCCCTCCTCCTTGCTGGGAGACAGCGCGATGGAGCTTCCCCTTAACTTCCTTCTTGGGGCATCTCCCAGGCCTTGACCCACCCGGGCGGCACAGCTCAACTCAGCAGTGGAGCCGCTCGCGCTTCCTCACCGGTGACTCATAAAAGGTCAAAGGTTGCCCAACTTCAGGAGGGCATATCTGGGGCCTATGGTTCCGATTTAAACACTTTGGTGTTGTTGTGTTCCTGGTGGTACGCACTAGCCACCTGGAACACTTTTCTCTGGCCTCCTGGCAAGTGTGACAAACATGACAGGGAGTTGGTTTCACTGGCTCCCTGTGCCAGCCTTTCTCTTGCTCTTCCTCTGGACTTCCTTCCTTCCTATGCAGAAGCTGAGTCTTTCCCACAAATGGCCCACATGGGGTGTAAGGGAACCAGTGTCCTTGGTCCTGGGGGAGTGCCCCACTGGTCCTAGGGTCAATCAGAGTAGAGTCCTTAGTCCAGAGGACAATAAGGGGGGTTCCTCCTTCTAATTGTCCATGATGGCAGCCTCCAGGCACAGTGTTTAGCAGAAAAGCACATCCAAAAGAGAGCTCTCCAGCCTGCGCAAGACCTTTAAAGTGGGGATAGGAGGGGCCAGCAATGATGCACCTCTGGCCTATTCTGAGTTCACCTCACCACCCCTGTTTCAACCTTCCTGCACAGCCTTTTGGGATACCTCAAGTTGGCATAACCCAGGAGTCACTTGCCACAAGTGCTCTGGATGTCTCAGCTCCACCCCTCGCTGACATCACTGCCAGGGCCTGCCTCAACAAAACTTGAATAAAGCCCACCTGCTGGTTTGGCTCCATAGTCTGTGCTCCCTCCCTTTGTTAAGTGGGCTTGGGCTGACCGTCTTCCTGGCATATGATGGCAGCTGGCTGATTGATGCAGGGTAGTCCACCCCATCCCTTCCTTCTGAGGAGCTGACCTAATCAAGGTTAATTGCTCTCTTTGTGGGGGGGCTTTGTTTCTGCTGCGGTAGAAAAAAGCAATTAACCACCCCCAGCAGGATGACAACAGACCTAGGGGCAGATTTACAAGGAACTGAGGTATCTGCATAGATGAGTCAGTTTCCTTGTGCCAGCGTCAAATGTCCTTGCGCCACCATGCATGCGCTTTATTTACAATACAGTGCTCCATGGCGCAAGGTTTAACAGATGCGTCAGAAATTCTGACGCATCTGTTGGCCCAAAAGTCACGCAATGCTGGAGTTGTGTTGCAAGCACGACACAAATCCAGCATTGAATTTTGAGGCCTATACTTACTGTACTACGTCACTCCTTACGCCTGCATAAAGCAGGCGTAAGGTTTTGACGCAGTGGCATCCTAAAAGTGGCACAGTGAAATCTTGTAGATTTCACTGCATCACTTTTACGAGTCCTTCCCACGTGGGAACGCCCACCCTGCATACATTATACCTCACGCAGGTATAATGTGACGAAGGGCTTTACAACGTGACGCATCTCCCTAGATGCGTCACGTTGTAAATAGGCCACATTTATTGCGCCACCGTTGCGTCCAAAAAAGTGACGCAAGAAGGCGCAAGGGGCTTGTAAATCTGCACCTTAGAATCAGATCCAGAGCTGGCTGAGAGAAATATGACATTCCTGGATGACCCATAAGCTGTACAGCTATGCTTTTGGACTTTACAGAATTGTTCTTTTCACACAGGTTACAGTGTACGTTGGTGTGACTCGAGTTTGTAGACCAAAGGGAATAAGAGCTGTGCCCTAAGGTGTTGTATTCCTCCTAGGATGTCCGTATATAGGTTTTTCCTGTATCATGTCCTTATGTAGGCACAATTCGCCCTGCCCTTATATAGGCATAAAATCCCAGTCCTTATTTAGGCATTAAACCGTGCACTCCAAATACAGGCATGGTCTCCGACATCCGTCCACCCTAACGTCTACAACGAGTTCTTGAAGAACAGACCCTTAGGCTTCGGGAGTTTCCCTAGCACAGGACTATTGATTTCTTCAAGGACTCATCTATTGTGCATGAACCGTTATACCTTAGGGGTTCATTCATGACGTCTTCCGCTGTCCGATTCACGTCAATGCTAACATTCTGAGGTACCTCTCAGGTATAAATATACCTTCCCTAGCCCTTTTAAACTAGAGGAGACCTCGACTTCAGAGGAGCCCGTTTCCCGGCCTGACGCACTGAGAAGACGCTGTCATCCCTCCCCGCAGAGAGTCCAGCTTCCAGTGATCTGACTTCCCTTGCGGGGTGTTGGAGTTCGAGTCTGGCAAGAGATTCCTACCTCTCTCATTCTTAAGGTATGGAGCTGACTAGAACCTAGAGGGACTCTTGGCATACTAGGGATACTAGGCGTAACACACTCTTAGTATACCATAGTAAGGAATACTTCACCTATTTCATACCTCTCCCTACACCTAGGTTAGGTTAGGTACATTGGGGTAGAACTAGCTTAGAAACGCATCGTATGAGTACTCGCATTTTTAGTCTGTGTTATTTATGTAAATGAATATCTACTAAAGATCATGCTAGCGCAGTATTATTTATTTCTACTGCTTACACTGTACATTATTTATCTTGCATACTGTCTTGTGATCGTAACTGCACATATTACTTACACAAGAAACAGACTGTTCAATAAACCTTTTATTGAAATGCCCGTCTATTCTTTCTGTGTAACTTTGAGGAAAACAAAGCATGCACGATTGAGCTGAGTGAAACGGTTATCTATTGTTTCCACGACTCTGGGACACGTTCTGATTCTAAAAGGAAACAAAGTGGTCATGTTTTGCGGCTGCCATAAACTACTCCCTTCTTGTTATCCAAGGAGTTTCTAGTGGCCTCTGAGCTAGCTGGCACAAGTAATTAAGTTTAATATACTCGATAGGGACATACCGACCTCAGTCCTATGTCAAGCCTATAGGGTATATTATTCCAATGCGCAGAGCCTATTAGGGAAATAGGAGCTACACTACATGGCGCCCAACGGTTTGGTAAGGCGGTAATTTAACGTTAGATACTGAGTAACTCAGCCGTGCTTTTCTCTCAGAGACCCCTACACATATACTCCAAAAGACGTCTGGAGTGGGCAGGGTTAAGTATCCACCACGGCTACATAGGGAAACACCCTATATATTAGCTGTTTGGTTTGCTCAACGTTGAAGGATACAGTGTTCCAAAATATTGTGCACCTTATCTTTGTTTCCTTGAAACTTGTTCTACATTTAAAAAAAAAAAGAAAAATGTCCATACACGGGGACGATGCCACCGGGAACGGTGGAGCTGCGGCTGATCCAGCCCTAGCAGCAGTTTTTAACATTACAGGTTTAATTGAAACCGAGGAGGGTGTTATAAACATCCCTCCAAACTTAAGAAGAGCCATCACCCTAAAACTCATAAAACACGGCCTACCACCAAGAGGCGGTAGAGCAGTTTTCGTGATAGAGGCATACGAATCCTTTCAGACAGAGATATTCTATTCATGGGTAATATTTCCTGAATCCAATCCAGTAACACACATGTTTCACTTCTACAAAGACGATGATCCACCAGAGGAATATATTCCTTTCGAAGATATTGAAATTCCACTAACATACCAGGAGCATCAGCTCTGGTTTAAAGGCGCCCTAAAACATCACAAAAACATTACCAGGCTCGGTCCACTAGGTAGACCAGGAGCAACATGGCCGATTCTAGCCGGCTACACACCTCATCCTGACATTGAAGAGATGTCAGACGAGGAATTACTTACTCAATCAATCAATCAATCAATAAGGTCTTTATTTCGATTTACAAAATCATAAAAGACAGAATACATCAGTAATTAAAAAACTTGGAATATAATATACAATCTACAATCGTCCAGGCTTATATAAAACCACAGATGTATTTACAGATGAGTTAAAAACGTTGTTACATAAAATGACAGAATTATAAAAATAAAAACACCTTTAAAAAGCCCATAAAAAGCAATATACATACAAACACGAAAACTGAACAGGGCAATTCTTTCCTATTATCAGCCCAAGATATAGGAACCAAATTTAGATGAAGGGTCGGCAAATAATCATCTCTTAGGTTCCCGAATCTCGGGGTCTTAGACAGAAATTAATTTTTCAACAGGCCCATTCCATACTATCTCAACCCTCGAGAATAAAAATGTCAAAAATTAATGTACCCTCATCTTGTTAGCACGGATGACCCACATCCAGCTCAAAAATGTTGCCACAGCTACCACTATGGAGTCTTGGGTGTTTGTCCTTAGGATCCTTAAGGCATCTATGGCCAATCTTGTGCCCAAATTCATACAAATAGGTTTGAGCCATTTGGTCCTAGGTAGATCATAGGCTGGGCATACGAACATAATGTGCGCTAGTGTCTCAATTTGGGCCGGGCATGAGATACATTTGTCATCCGTTGGCAAGTGCCAACTACTAGTAAAAGCTCTTATTGGAAGTGAACCTACCCTGAACTGGTGATACAGTTTCCTGTCTATTGGCCTGGTAATGAGGTCCCAATATGTTTCAAACTTGGTCTCGTGCTTGATCTCCAAGAATTCTCTAGTCAGGGTAGGCCTCATAATAGATGAGAACCGCTTAGTTTTGACCATACTCCAGTAAGCTGCCTTAAAATTCTTTTTAGATGGAAATAAAGTGGCAGCTGGGTCCTCCCACAGGGTGCTCATCCCCATATTAACCAGGGTGGTCTTGATGTTATTAAACCAGGGGATCTTGTATAGACGGCCCAACCCCGAACTTCAAGGAGAGCTTTAGCATACAGAGAAAGCTCAGGTGTGGTCCAGAGCCTTCTCCAGAATGCTATAGGTCTGAAGCGTGCCAAGTCCTCAATACTATAGCAACCCAGATCAAGATAAAGAGGCGTAAGTGGAGTGGATTGCGGAAGGCCTAATAATGTTCTAACAAATTTGTTTTGGGCTAATACCAATGGTGTTAGATCCTCAAAGCCCCAAAGTTCAGCACCATATAATATTGAGGTACTGATTTTTAAGTTGTAAATCTTAAGAGCGGGGGCAATGGGTTTGGTCTGAGAAAGCCTCTGCTCCTTTATCAATACACCAGCTAGTTGTGCATGTTTTAAAGCCAGCATATCGATCTGGGGTTTCCATTGTAGTTTCCTACCTAGTGTTATGCCCAGATAGGTAAAAACATCAGTCTGTTCCAGGGGGACATTGTTCATATACACTCTCGCGGTTATAGCTTTAGATTTGTGGAGCACCATAAACTTTGTTTTCTCCACATTTACCACTAATTCATGGTCGCGGCAGAACACCTCGAAGCGGGACAGAGCGGCCTGCAAGCCCTGACGTGTCTTGGATATTATCAAGGTGTCGTCCGCGAACATGAGAAAGGGTATTTTCATACCCGCTAACACTGGAGCATCTGTGGGATGGGTAGAAAAGTACTGTACAACCCTGTTTATGTACAGGGAAAACAGGGTTGGGGCTTGTACACACCCCTGGCGCACCCCCTTGGAAACCGAGAACCTCTCAGTAACATTTCCCTGCTTTCCCCAGCGGACTTGTGCATAAGTTGAATTGTGCAGTTTCACTAAAATAGCCAACAATTCCGGTGGCATCCCCATATCCACAAAAGCGCTCCACATTTTTATACGGGGGACTAAATCAAATGCGGATTTTAAATCAATAAAAGCTCCATAGATTGCACCCCCTCCTATGATAACCACCCGCCAATAGATAAGCACAAATCTAAGAACCTGATCTAAGGTACTAGTATGTGGTCGAAACCCCGCCTGAAAAGGTGTCAGGATTTCTGTTTCGTCTATCCAGGCCTGGATTCTGCCAAGAACTAGCCTGGCAACAATCTTCTGAATGGAATCAATAAGACTAATTGGCCGGTAATTACCTGGTAGTGAGCGGTCACCCTTTTTGTAGATAGGTATGATTTCGGCACCTAACCATGTTTCAGGAATGGAAGCACCGCTAGCTATAGCGTTAGCCAATAACCTAATGTAAGATACCCAGTGGTCCTTATCATGAACAAACAAATCTGCGGGTATACGATCGGGGCGGGGGCCCTACCTCTCGGGATCGTTTTTAGCACTGATTCGACCTCTAAACTAGTGAAACACAGGGTGGTTGTTGGAATAGGCCATAGCGGTAAATCATCACTGCCATTAATGGCAGAGAATTGAGCCTCATAATGTAGAACCCATTGTTCAGGGGCAACATAATTAGTGGGTGTCTGATTTAATTCTCCACTGCCCCATTTAACAAGCTTCCAGAATTGGATCATATTTTTCTCCTTACTGGCAGAGACCAGATCTTGCCAGCGGTTCTCATCCCATTCCTTCTTCGCTTGTTGCTGGGCTTTCTTATACCTTACTCTAGCCTTTTTGATATCGCCCACAACTTTGGATCTAATAGCCCTGGATAGAATCTTATAGGCCTGTCTGCATGTACTATTGTACCAGGAAGCCGCCTTTACATAAGGTTTTTTACTTGGTTGACTAGTTTTAATAAAAAAATATTTCAGTTGTTTGAACAGGTCATTGTGGACCTGGGGGATAATAGAATTAATATCCTTCTGGGAATCACAGTTAAGAAGGGTGGCGGTCGAACAAGCAACCAATTCCTTCATTTGTTCCAGGGCACCCTCATTTTCAATAACCCTAACCCATTGAACTCTCCTCATATCGTTAGTGAGCACAGCCTCTGCTGTTACATATTCAACTGCCCTGATATTTGGATTTGAAAAGGTCGAAGCGTACAATTGTAAGACCAACGGATTGTGATCACTTTCGGTCCGCTCCTGCACTTTCATATCCAAAAGAGATGGCCAGTATTCTACATTAAGAAGGATGTAGTCTATGCGGCTACTACGAAGGCCATTATCAAAGGTAAAAGCACCTTTCCTATCCGACTGCGTCCGCCCATTAACTGCCCTTAGTCCCCTTTCCAGACACAACCCTTTTAACTGTAGTGCAGCCTCTGTCCATTTGTTAATGGGACATAGTTCTAATTGCGGGATATTCCACTGCGCGTCCTCCTCTGCGTTAAGGTTTCCATCTTCGTGGTCCAGTGGCTCAAAACAACAATTAAAATCGCCTGCGATTATCAAGTTACAGTTGCCCCTTGAACTTTCCAAATAGGTATCAAGGGCAGTAACCACGCTTGATCCCCTGCCCCCGGCTGTCCTCTTGCATAAACATTGACAATCAAGACATCGGGTCCATGCTCCCCAATGATCCGTATGGCCATGATGTCCGGACTATCAATGAATACTTCCTTTACCAAAATACCCGCTTGCTGTCTAACCCAGCAAGTCAACCCGCCTATAGGTCTCCCTCTCTGCCCTCCCAAGGCAGCCTTCGAAAAATTTAAAAAGCCAGAGTGATAAATTTTATCCAATGACCAAGTCTCCTGGAATATCCAGACATCATGACTATCGATGTATGTTGACCACTCTGATGAAGTGGTTTTGGAAGATATACCTTCGATATTCCAGGAGACTATAGACATATATGTTTTTGGGTGCCCTTGGATAGCGTTACTGCTATTTGCTTCGGGGCTAATTGCGTGATCATTTTCCACAGTTACCAGACTAGAAGTACTGGGTGAGATGAGAGATCTTACAAAAAGTGTATGGGATAATATGTTCTTCTCCACCCCGGTTATAAGTTTCGTCTGGGATTGATGCACACCCCCTACAATGTCAGGGCTGTTGGCGTGAATAGCCTTACTTCCGGTCGCAGATGCAGATGCAGGTATTACACTAGGGTCAGGAATACGCAGTCCTAGATCAGACCCTATCTGGCCCATAGATACTGATGTTCCAATTAGAGGAGGGTTTACTATATTGCCCAGTCAATCTATATCCTCTAAAGAAGAAAAGATTTCAAATCGATTACTTGTGGTCACCGGTCGGTCATGTTGACTATGTGGTCTGGATAGCCCCCTCATCTCGCTGCGCCCAAGGGTGCTGGATGGTTGATAAAAGAAACCCAATGGAAGGATGTTTATATCATCCTCCTTAGTGAAGCGATTACCAGCCCTCTCTAGTATGTGCTGAACCAGTCTTGGCGACCTGAAACTTAGGACTACACAATCACCAGGTAAAGACTTATGGGATTTCCCAACCCATGGAACTCTACGAACCATTTTAAATTCGGAGAAAAGATGGTCCTTTAAGCCAATCCTATTACCCAGCATGTATAAGGCCTTGTTTCGTAGTGTTGACCAGTGCTCCTGTGCATTAGGTGGGAGCATTGGAACGTTGACCAGAACAACTGTATAGGGAGTGGATTCCGGGGGGAGATGAAGGAAAGTGTGATGGTTCTCGGCACTGGCAGCATGATGCTCAGGAAACCGTCCCCTAGAACCACTCTTCCCTTGATGCGAAATTGATGACAACAGCATTCCTACCTGCGGGGCGTTGGCGGGTTGGGTGGCCTCCAAGGTTGTTACTGGTGATTTTGCTGTTGATGATGGAGGACAACATGCATTTTCTAGGGATCCCTTTAGTACTGATGCGTTTCCCCTCACCAATTGGGTCGTAGACCCAACATACATCGGCCCATTGGCATTATCAGGGGGGCTACTAAAAATGCCCTGCTCTATTTTGCTAAGTCTATCTTCAATCAGGGTCAGCTTCTTGAGCAAGGGGTCAATCATAGTTATCAATTTCAGTTCTATCTGTGAACAAAGCTCGTCCATATTAAACACTGGCGGTAGATGGGCGGCACTAGTAGGGGAGCATATAACAGTGGTTGCCTTATCTTTGGACTGTTGGCTCCCATTATTTCCATTGCCGTTTGTAACTGCCTTGCGTTTTGCTACCCTAGAAGATGGGGGGGTTAACTTCAATGCACCTCGGCCTTTCCTTTTTTTCGAGGGCGGTTCACTACCTGCAGCCCCAATGAGCTTCTTACCCCTAGTGATAACCATGGACGTATTAATAGAACAGTCCAGGTTAAGAGGAGTGGGTGCAATAAGTGGCACTGGTTCCAATTGTATTGTCGAAGACTGGCTGGAATGCGATACCAAATCATTGGTGCAGTTTGTCAACGATTGAGAGGGTTGACCTATAGAGCTCTGTGTGCAAAGGGATGTTTGAGGTTCAAGTGACAACCTGCGCTCAGTGATTTGGATCTCATGCATTAGCGCTGATTCTGCCCTAGAAAGAAAGGCATCAAGCGTACCCACAACCCCTGCTCCCACCTTCCGTTTACTCATGTTGCTAAACCCTGACCTCCAAATAACACACTTCTAACAATAAACCGTTGTATACCACAATGGCTTACTATACAGGCGTTAGGGAGGTGGCCCAGCCCAGCCTCTTCCAGTCACTGACGGGCAAGGACGGGCCCGCCCTTGGCCCGGGCTTTGCCCGGGCGCAGCCCGCGCGCGTCCCGCGCTGCGGGTGTCTCCAGCGCCTTTTGGGCAAGTGTCAGCAGCGTGGCTCCTCCCTCCTGGGAGTGCTCAGGATTCTGGTCAGTGCAGTTCGGTTCCCAAAGCGGTAGCAGCGTCCCGCGCTGCGGGTGTCTCCAGCGCCTTTTGGGCAAGTGTCAGCAGCGTGTCTCCTCCCTCCTGGGAGAGCTCAGGATTCTGGTCAGTGCAGTTCGGTTCCCAAAGCGGTAGCAGCGTCCCGCGCTGCGGGTGTCTCCAGCGCCTTTTGGGCAAGTGTCAGCAGCGTGGCTCCTCCCTCCTGGGAGAGCTCAGGATTCTGGTCAGTGCAGTTCGGTTCCCAAAGCGGTAGCAGCGTCCCGCGCTGCGGGTGTCTCCAGCGCCTTTTGGGCAAGTGTCAGCTGCGTGGCTCCTCCCTCCTGGGAGAGCTCAGGATTCTGGTCAGTGCAGATCGGTTCCCAAAGCGCACTGCCACGTTCCTTTGACAGGCAAGGAAGACCAACTTTTCAGCTGACAGGGCCTGCTTTGAATGGGTTCAATCTCGATGTTCATTTGCGTCAGACGATTTAGCCAATAGTGCTGCAGGGAGTATCCGGGACAAAACGTGCACCCTGAGGCATCCAATTAAAAAGTTCTCGCGCTTCCAATAGGCGGAAAAGGGTGCACCCTTTCGCCGCCGAGTAGTTTCACAGAGAATGTTCCAATGGGGGTGGGGGAATTCACTGGCTACAACGCGACTGGTTCAGCGCCCTCAACTTACAGAGTTAATAAAAATCTACAGACAATTGGTCCAATATGTCATGCGGACTTTCACAGTCCAACCACCATTAACCATTCAAAATCAAACTCCCCAGCAGGGGAATACACTAAAAATTACACCACAGACTCTATACGCAGTCATGGGTAAAATGCCCACAAAACGTGAGCAAATTCCATTCTGGATAGCTCAAAAAATTACTCAAATCGAAGCAGTATTTCCAAATACTAGCCCGTATGAGAAACACAGAATACTAACAATAAGTTTACCAATGGGGATCACACCACAACTGGAAGACTGCACCACTTGGGGCTCAGTCTTTGCTGCCATCTATACTAAAACACATGGTATTCCATCAATTGCGGTAATACCTGATGTCCTGAAACAAATTCAAAATGAATACGGGGCAGAGCCTGCTCTGAATTTAGGTATGAAATTACTGAAAAATTTCGACCAGGTCTCAACAATAATATTATCTAATATTAAAGGGGAGGCAGCAGCAGTGGCGATCCGCCAACGATTAAGGAATTCGATGTTACAGAATATCAAACTGAGCTACCCAGAATAATTGAACAATCATATGCAGAATTAGGCAGAGATAGTTTGGGTGGAAGACCAGTAAAACCAAAACTATCTGAAAGTCCTGAGAAGGACTCTATTAAACAAACTCCTACATCTTCTAAAAAGAAGTGGGAAACTACTAAACAAAACTCAAACGAGAAACGTTCTCAATCCCGAGGTAGGTCTCCTCAAAAGGAGCCCTCTGAAAGGAGGTATAACCTCAGGAATAGGGATAATTTGGAAAAACCTGACAGGTATCAAGATACTGATACACGTTCCACTCGTACCTTTCAGATCTCGTCGAGGACTTCGGAAAGAAGAGGACGATCAGAAAATAGAGAAGAACGCGTGAAATCCAAAGAAGATAAACACGCTCCAAAAAATAAAATAAAACCTCAATTCTCCAAAAAGAAAGTAGCAGGTCTGAAGATCAGACATGCCGAGAATACTGAGAACACAACTCAAGAACGGAGAATGGGCTCAGACAATGCTGGACAGTGCAGCAGAAGTCACAATAGTTCGCCAGAACCTGAAGGAACTTCTGGAGATAGTGGACTTGAATGAGTACATTACAGTTGAGACTGTAGACACCAGGGTTAGTACTCCACAAAGGTTATATGAAATAACACTCCGAATGGAGGAGACATACCTAGACAGGTGAAAGCACTCTTTTGGGAAAAACTTTCAAGGGGCTATGACATACTTCTAGCAGAAAAAGACTGGCCACCACAATTTGTCAGGGAGTGCCCACATGGCGAGGACATTATTATGTCTGCCTTCTCTAACCATATTCCAATTCATCTAAAATATACTTATGCCAGGAAATGGGCAGTAGCCCAGGCCCCAGCATTATATAAAAATCATGTAGGATGGGATGAGGACTCACCTCACCATAAAATACATCTGAAACATGAACCAACTGCACAAAGGCAGTATCCAATAAAGCAAGAAGCTAAAAAACAGGTCAGGGAGATCTTAGATCAACTTGAATACCAAGGGAGTGATTGAAACATGCACCTCCTCAATGAACAATCCTTTGTTTCCTGTCTCCAAACCAGACAACACCTATCGTCTAGTTCTGGATTACAGACACTTAAACACTTGTTATAAAACATTTGCAGTGCAAAATGCCCATAGCACAGCATTAATGAATAACATTGTGCGTAAAAAATATAAAACAACATTAGACATCTCCAATGGTTTCTTTTGTCAAAACATAGCACCTGAAAGCAGGTACTTAACAGCATTCTCCATAATGGGGACCCAGGGTCAATTTTGTCGACTCCCACAAGGGTTCAAGAACAGCCCGGGGTTATTCTCAGCGAGAGTAACAGAGTTACTACAAATTTATGACAATGAGGCATTGTCCTATGTCGATGACATATATCTGACGGAGGATGACCTGGACAAACACTTGAACAGAGTAAGCACCATTATACTGGGCTTCGCCTCTGAGGGCTACAAGTTCAACTTTAAAAAGTCCCGAATTGCCCATCTCAATGTCCTATTTCTAGGATATGAGCTTTCAAGTGAAGGCAAGAGCTTGGCAGCTAACTTTTTAGAAAAGTGTGCGCTGCTCCAACCTCCAAAAACACTTAAAAACTTACAATCCATCCTGGGTTTCCTAAATTTTGGAAGAACATACATTCTAAATTACGCAGAAAGGGTTAAACCTCTCTACGCATTAATCAAACCTGATTTTTCATTCAAAAATTGGACACAGGAACACACAGAAATCTTGCGTTCACTCCACGCTAACATGTTAGCAACAAATCACTTACAAACACGCGTAAGTCAACGCAACCTGGTGATCCGAATAATTTCGGGTCAATGCGGATTCACCAACTTAACATTTAATGAGGGTGAAAAAATAACAATTGCATACAAATCTCATTTGTATACACAAGCGGAAATGTGCTTCACTTCAACTGAAAAAATTCTGACAGCAGTTCAAACCGCTGTAGCAAAAGAAAGAGCACTAGCCCAAGGGAAACGCATTATTGTCGTAACCCCAGTACTGGCTTTAGAAGCGGTCACAAAAGCAAGCATTCCAAATGCTAAAGCATTACATCCAAGATGGATACAATGGGTTAATTCTCTTGCTGCAACAGATGTTGAATATGTTTTTGATCCTGATTTAAAAACACAAGCATTCCTGCAATATGAACAAGAATGTCCTCTGCCCACTGAAATTCTGCCTCTCGATCAGTACGAATTCATAATTTACACTGACGGATCCGCACAACCCGCAACAGGGAGTAAGCAAACTTACAGTGCAGCGTGTGCGATCGTTAAGGGTCGCATACGAGATGGCATCTTCAGACCTATAGTCGCAAAAACTCAATCTCTAGGGGATTGGACAGCTCAGCGAGCTGAATTACAAGCATTCAAACTGGCACTTGAAAGTACAGATCAAGAATTCCCCACACTAATAGTGTGCGATTCCTTTTACTGTGTTCAGTCGTATAATGAATATATACAAAACTGGCTTGAAAATGGTTTCAAAGATGCGAAACGTGGCACAATAAAGCACAAAACGCTTTGGGAACAAGTAGTTCAGTTGAAAAACAAACTACCAAAGGCTCACGTGATCCACACACTGAGTCATCAACGTGATGGCGTTCACGTTGCAGGGTATTCATTGGCTGACAAAGCCGCAAAGGGGGCTGTTCAGACGGCTTCCGTAGCTGCGATCACTCATTCAAAAACAAAAATAGACAGTGAGATAATGTTGGCTGTCAATGCTACAAGCAAAGGCAGTGGTGCAGCATTACCAAAAAAGTTTCCACTCAAGTACTCTTATGTAATTGATGCGAACAGCGTTCCTTTTGCTCGAATCCCTGGAGTGGGGGATAGGGTAATTCCAAACATGAAACGTAGAGCAGCTTTGATTTATGAAGCACATTTGGGGGAGGGTCTGTCACATCTAGGGATCTCTAAAACAATTTTGACGTTAAAAGAGATGTACTGGTGGCCCGGGATGAATACAGAAATCCACATCTTCATCAATAACTGCATAGACTGTAAGGTACAGCGTGATGCTGACCGCCACCAGACACCATGCTACAAATGTAGCTGCCCAGTACAGACACCATTGTTAGACAGCATTAGACTATCTACGTGCATGCATCCTTCTGGACAAATGCAATCCCACAAATACTAAGTCAAGGTTCCTATGGATATGGCCTCAGCGCTCGGCTGACGCTCGAACTGTTATAAAAGATTTGCGAGTCTTTATCGGCACATACGCAATAGGCACGCTACATTCTGACCAGGGCCCTGCGTTTAGCTCTCGGGCTTACAAAGAAGCCATGGCCAGTCTGGGCGTTGCATTGCGGTACTCCTCTCCATTCCATCCTGAGGAAATTCGGTTGTGGAAAGGAAAAACCGGGACATAAAGCAGTCTATAACAGCAAGGGTATTAGGTTCGGGTGATGGGTGGGTCAAACATCTTTATGGGGTCCAACGCTCATTAAATAACTTGCCAAGAAGTTCTCTAGGGAGGTCACTCCATATGAGATCCTATTTGGGACAAGAATGTGGGTACCAGACCTCGATCACGTAGGCACAGTGGTGGAAAATAAACCGTTTGATATCAAAGATCGTTTGGCTGTTTTACAGGAACTCAATGAATTAAGATCGAAACAAAGCAACGTATTCCTGCAGCCAACCACCACTGGGGAAAAACCGGCGGTCCCAGCAAGGCCTGTCTGGATTCCAAAAGTTGGGGATCTAGTCAGAGAAAAGATTGCGGACAAGAAGGAATTTGGACCTTCTTACAGACAACCAGTACCTGTCCTAGCAGTTCAAGGAACTAGAACAGTACTTCTGCCGCCCCTTGCTGGAAGAAAGGAGAAAAGATTTGTGTCCATCGACCTCATCAAACCACAGTATGTGGCCAATACTAAATAGTAGGCCTCGTGGACTCCGCCCTAGTAGCAGACACACTCCTCTCGCTACTATCCAAGAGGTTCAGACTGAAAAACTGATAACAATCGAGAATTCAGCAGCAACAGATGCAGGACTAAGCAACAATGCAATGGAACTCATCCTCTTGAAAATCAAGTAACAGTCCGTCCAAATACACCTGTCTACACCAATGTAGCAAGTGATCAACTGGTTCCAGTGATTTCTACAAATCCTGATGCAATTTCAACAATTGACAGAACTGCTTCTGGCTATTTCATTAACTTTGATACGTTCTCAGAAGATCCGAGTGAACCTGAAACGACGCCAGCATCATTAACATTCAAGCAGCAAGTACAAGACTTTCTTCACTTTCTGAAAAAGACTTATCTGGTTTCACCATGGATTGAACTCTGGATTATTTCTGGAATATTTGTTTACCTGCTTTGGCTAGCTTTGGTTATGACTATGAGCGTGCTTATAAATGGCAGATACATCCATGTGAACACTGAAGGAAAAGATGTGAACATACTTTTGAAACCTCATAAATATTCTAATCATGAAGCAAGAGACTTGTCAACAGTGAACATCACAGCCGTTCCTATACAGGATGGTATAGTGTGGGACAAAACAGATTTTGATATTTTTGGCCCGACGGAACAATTGAACATTCCACATTTGTTTAAAATTTCACTACGTGATCTCATTTCGTCCAGTACCTATTCTGATGATTGGGACTTTGAGACTGTTAACGACATAATGTTTGACCTAGAAAAATCTGCTGCATTTTCTAAAAATGAATATTTAGAGGGTTCATCAGACTATGAACAGCTGTATTGCTATAACCACTATGGTCATCATTATTTGCATAAATCTGCATACCCTAGAAATGTGTTTATGTTTAACCAATGGGAGCATTGTCCTACACCACCAAAAGGTAGTTCGAAAACATTTGTTAACAAATTTCCATATTTTTCAGGTTACAATACATCTGATCCAGAAACGTTTTACTATAAAAATGTAAACAAAACAGGACTGAAAATTATGTTAACAAATACAAAACAGATTTACTCTGCAGCATTTATTGCCCAACTGTCTAGACAGGGTTTCGACTTTTGGAAAGACACAATAGACACAAAAAACTGTCTGGGGTACTAAAGATTGGCAAGTACAGGGGTTAGAAGCTTTATTTAGAGCCTGCATCATCCCTGAGCAAATAATGTTTTTGAATGAAACTATCCAACAAACATCTTGTCTTGGTCTAGCCAAGATCAAAGAGATAAAAACACCTTCTGTACCAACACCTGCAAGTGAGAACAGTACACAGGCAGCGGTTACAGTTGACAAAATACTACAACTCAACAGATCTAATCCTGATTGGAGAAAATGGTTGATCTGGCCCACAGACACGAACAACTGTCAGGAAAGATTCCTGAATAAAACTCAGGGCTTTACTATTCATAGGCCAGACCCAAGATACGTCCAAAGACAGCATCCGGGGGTAGTAACAACATACAGTGTAGGAAAATTATGCCTCGATTGGCTGCAGAAATCTACACTACAGGATGTGAAACAACACTTATCCTTACTTAAAGAAGACGCAGACCTTAGGGAATTCTTGCTTGGACCATGAAAACCCCATCAAAAACGTTTCATATATGCAGACGTTTGGGGGGCGTGGCCTGGTGCACGGCAAGATGGCCGCACAGTAGTGTAGCTCCGCCGCCCGCTGTCATCATCCTGCCATTATCCTGTTCCCCCTTGAGCCATCCACCACTGGAACGCAGGTGACAGAGATCGCAACGTCTGGGAGCCTGTCGGCGCTGAGGCGGAGGGCTCTCCGTAGGGGCCCGGAACATGAAAGCGGGGCGCGCTGCCTGTGCTCAAGATGGCAGCTAGCATGCTGTAGGAGCGTACTCTCCCCGGAGATGGCCCCTGCGTCCGGACTGCCTCGCTGGGTCTGCCGGAGAAGTTCACTACACCGGAGTGTGGAGCCCGGTGCTGGAATTGCGGCGCGTGTCCTGTGGGCAGCTCCGGGGCGCTGGCTGTGAGGCGGACGTCGGAGTGGCGACGCACCCGGCACCTGCAATTCATCGAGGCCCCGGCGCCGCGCTGCCAGGTAGGCCGCGGAGTGGCGGTGCCGGCGGGTGGTGGTTGCTGGGCCTGAGCAAACACTTTGCTGTTGGTCGCCTGCGCACTGGAGTAACGGCGCATTGGACTTGTGGTGCGGGGCTGTGGTGGCCTCCCGCGGACGCTGCATCCACCCCTGGGGCTCGGTCCAGCTGCTGGAGGAACGGCCCTGATATCTGGGGTCCCCGGGAAGGCCCGCTGCAGCGCGGACACTGAACCTGACGGGCGGGACAACATACCGCCTTCCAGTGGTCACCTCTCGGCCCCCGCACATCGTCTCTCCTGCTCCCTGGTGACGTTGGGAGTCTCCAGGGGCGGCAGATTACAGAGCGGACGGCACAGCACACGAGCGGGACGCCACACCGGCCCGACTGGCACCTCGGGTGCCGCCTCTCGCACCCCCCCAGCTGCCTGTACTTCCTGGGGTGTCTGGACCTGACTTTGTCCCGTGAAGTGCGCTACGTGGGCTGTGCGCTGAGAGGGTCAGCTCTTGCCATTTGATTTGGCTGGGTGACTCCTCTGCAAATGGGATAACTGGAGTAGTAACTGTAGCCTCAGCGCACCTGCACCATACATACATGATGGGCAAACCAGAGAAAAACCAGCCCAGGCTCACCTTCGATCTTCGCAAGGGCGGTAAATCCTCTCAGACTGCTGCTTCTGATTCAGAGCTGGATTCGACGGCGTCGGCCATTCACGCTAGTCTCCAGGCCATAGACGGTAAGATAGAGGCGCTTAACGGTCGCATGGACCAGTTCTCCTCTAAGCTGGATAAGCAGGCGACACGGATAGGCGAGGCCGAGCAGCGCATATCGGACACAGAGGATGGCTTGCAGCAGATGACGGCTAAGACCACGGACATGGAAAAATTGCTGGCCGTCATTCAGGCAAAGAACGAAGACATTGAAGCGCGTTCCCGGCGCAATAATGAGCGCATTTTGGGTCTGCCGGAATCCACAAATTTGGGGCGTCTGGAAGACTACATCGAGACGCTGCTGCGAGACATCTGTGGACCTGACACCCTCTCCGGTATGTTCGCTGTCGAGCGTGCTCACAGGTCCCTGGCGGCCCGGCCGCCCCCTGGTGCCCCCCAGACCGATAATAGCTCGGCTACTGAACTTTCGAGACAGGGACACTGTCCTGCGCATCACTCGCCAAAAGGGAGCGGTGACTCACCAGGGGAATGCCTTGTCATTCTACCCCGATTTCACGGCGTCGGTGCAGGCGGCGCGTAAGGAGTTCCAGGGGGTAAAGAGACTCCTCATGAAAGAACAAATAAAGTACGCCATGCTTTACCCAGCCCGCCTGCGTATAGGCCCGGAAGACAACGCTAAAATATTCTCGAATCCGAAGTCGGCCTGGGACTATGCAAAAACCCTGCGTCAATCAACGGCCTCCACCTCTGATGTTGATGACTGAGTACTTACTAATTGTAACGCTCCAGATGCTTGCTACAAGCGATCAAGATCGCATATTGGTGTCTAGTACAGAACTGCAATGAAGGGTTTATCAGTTGTTGCTTTGCCTCCTTGTGGTTGGGGGGGGGTTATTGGTTCAGCCACATGAACACTAAAAGCTGTTATAGCATAGAGTGATTGTCTTCCCAGGGGACACCTACCTATTAGCCATTTGACTACTGTCTGATGCTGTTGTGTGCCCGGGGGAGTGGGCTGCATATGTTTAGGGTCCTGCTCTTGCTGGGGCCCCTGCGGGCTGGTATTATGGTTCCGTCCTGGCATACACTGTGGACTGGCGGGTCTCTCCCCGAAGGCTTGCCTGAGTGGGTGGGGGGGGTTTCAATCATTAAGGCGGCCCTCTCCCGTCTTCATCTGGGAGGGAGTTTTTCGCCACTGCGTTCCCCCAATGGGTGTACCCCATGTGTTGAGTTTTGACTCTCAGTTCTTGTTGGGGATGTTTCTGAACCTGGGATCTGTCTTTAGCAATGTTGGGATGCTGAAGTGGGTGGGGGGAGGGATGGGGACTGGGTTAATCACATTTGAGGGTACGATGATCGGTTGGCGCTCTACAGCTGGTGCCCACAATGCATGGTATGGTTACAGTTTGCTGATAACTGGAGTCGAGAGAGCGATTACTCTGGGTGATGCCTATGGGTGAAACATATAACTGCATAACATGGAACATACGTGGGCTTAACACCCCCAAGAAGATTCGCCAGGTACTGTCGTATCTAGACAGGCAAACTGCTCACATTGCACTACTGCAGGAGACACACCTCAGCAGCCGCTCTGAGACTAGGGTGGCACAGAAATGGGCGGGCTTTAGGTTGGCGTCCTCTTATTCTAATTATGCTCGTGGAGTGCTTATCCTCATCAGAAAGGGAACACCATTTGCGCCCATACACACTAGCACAGACGCCGAGGGTCGCTGGGCGATGGTACAGGGCAAGCTGGGAATGTCCATAGTCACGATCATTAACATGTACGGACCGGTAGTGGATGACCCGGCGCCCTTCCTAAACATGCTACAGGTACTTCGCTCATGGCCAGACTCTGCTGTCTTGTGGCTGGGCGACTTGAACACCCACCTTATCCCACAGGTAGACAAATCCAATCCTTCTGGGGCACGTACGGTCAAGGTAGCCCAGTGCGTGCGTGACGCCATGGCGGAATTTGGGTTGATCGATGTCTGGCGCCTGCGGAATGCGAGGGCTCTGGAGGGAACACACGTCACTCCGGCTTTTGGTAGTTGGTCGCGCTTAGATTATTGGCTGCTCAATGAAGAAGCTAACGGGTGGGCTAATGCAATACACACTTTACCGCGTACCTTGTCAGACCACAACCCTGTATGCTTAACTATCGCGGTTCCACTAACCCTCGCCGCCCATTCACCTGGCGCTTTAGAGCAGAGGCATTGCTAGACCCGATATATGAAGACACCATCCGGACTGCTATTGAGCTATTTTTCGAGACGAATGTGGGCACGGTGGAGAGTCAATCTACGCTCTGGGAGGCATATAAGGCGACAATAAGGGGTGTGTGCATAGGTAAGTCAGCGGGGATTCTCAGAGACATCAGGGGCCAACTGTCCAGGGCCGAAAAGGCATTGGGAGAGCTAGAGGTACAATATCTTCGCGCACCCTCACTAGACCTGCTTGCGCAAATACACGCCCTGGTAACCGAATATAATGCACTTGCGGACACAGAGGCAAAATACATCACAAGGCGACACGTGGCCCGTGCATATGGGGAGGGGGGTCGACCGAGTAAGACACTGGCGTTCAAATTGAAATCCCGCGCTGAGCACCATCAAATCGATTGTATCGTCTACCCTGATGGCACGGCACACTATACACCACAAGATATAGCGAGGAAATTCTGAGGATTCTACACAGACATGTATACCACCCGCGGGGGAATGGACACTGAGGCCATGGACGATTACTTGTCGGATATAGCGTGCGCCTAGCTTTCAGACGCCCACAGAGAATATCTGAGTCAGCCTATAGACGAGGCGGACGTGCGGGACGCTATCCTCTCCCTTCCCAACAATAAGGCCCCGGGGCCTGATGGCCTAACAGCGGAATTCTATAAGGCTTACGCCGATCTCCTCATGCCCCACCTCCTGAGGATGTATGCGGAGGCGCACGACTCTAGGATTCTACCCCCCTCTCTTAGGCAGGCCTTGATTGTCACTCTGATTAAAAAAGATAAGTTGCCCACGTCCTGTGAATCGTACCGTCCTCTCTCCTTAATAAACCTGGACGCAAAGATTTTAGCTAAACTATTGGCCGCGAAAATTCAACCACTGATGCCTCTTCTTGTGCTCCCAGATCAGTCCGGGTTTATCCCTGACCGCTCTACTTCTCACAACTTACGTACCATTTTCTCTATGTTTCATGTCCTGAATCCGGAGCTGTCTGCGGCGGCGGTTCTTTTAGACGCGGCTAAAGCGTTTGATTCGATAGAATGGAGATACATGCTCCATATACTGGGTAGAATGGGATTCCCCCCGATCCTGACAAGGTGGATACAGGTGTTATACACAGACGCTTCGGCGATGGTGCGGGTGAGTGGCTTTACGTCGCAGCCTTTCAATATCGGCAGAGGAACGAGGCAGGGCTGCCCACTGTCCCCCCTCCTCTTTGCCCTGGTCCTGGAGCCCTTAGCGTGTAAAATTTGACAGTGCCACAGGGAAGCTGCCTTAAATTTTAATCATAGACCGGTTGGGATCTCTATGTATGCGGACAACATGGTTCTCTTTGGCCGTGATCCTCAGCTGTATCTATCTCCAGTCATCCGGGAATACATTTGATTTGGCCTTTTCTCAGGGTTGAATATCAATTGGGAAAAGTCGGTCATTATCCTCTTGACACTCGCGACGTCCTCGCCTCAGCTGGAATACCCGCTGGTCTGGTCCAAAGACCCGGTAAAGTACCTGGGTATCTGGGTGTACCGAGATCCCACCATTGTGGTTAGGGAGAACTATGGCGCGGCCTACGAGTCCTTAGTCCAACAGGTGGACCGGTGGAAGCATCTCCCGTTGTATTTGGCAGACCGCATTGCCGTGATTAAGATGGTAATCCTTCCTCGGTTCTTGTATCTCTTTTGTAATATCCCGATTAAACTCCCTAAACATTTTTTTACCACGGTACTTACCCAACTCTTGCGACTGGTATGGGGGAATAAGCAGCGTAGAATTAGCTGGCATACATTAACATTGGCGTACGACAAAGGGGGCTTTGCAGCTCCTGATTTCTATGTATACTATCTTTGTGCTCAAGCCCCGTACGCATATTATTGGTTCCGGGCGCACAAGTGCATCCCACATGTTGCGGTGGAGGATGGGGACGCACATCCGGTTCCGCTCGTGAGTATTCTTACACACACCAACAGACACACGTCCCCTCTCGAGATTAACATTATCGACACAACTATCGCGGCCTGGCAGGCGAATGGCAAGCGCACTCAGAAGCTCCCGCTTTATGCCCCCGCGCTTCCCCTGGCGGGGCACGCTGCACTGTCAGTGACTCAGGAACATGGGCCTATGACAGCCTTGAGGGAGGTGGGCATCACACACATGGGTGACCTGTTCCCGGGAGGTGGTTATCTTACGGAGGCTGACACGGGCTACATTCAACACCCCACGTTATTGTTCCAATATTCTCTATATCGTCGAAAGCGTGCAATTAAAGATCATTACCCTGACTTTCCGGTGGAGCCCCCTATTCTTCAGTCGCTGCAACTGATTTTAGTCACCCCCACTAAGAAGAAGTTGATTACCAAATTGTACAAGGCGGTGCAGGGGGAGACGGTGAATGGAACAGACAAAAGTCTGGAGCGCTGGAATGCTCTGTTGGAATCTCCGATCCCCCCAAAGGCATGGGAACAGATTTGTATTCTTACAGGGCGCCTTACCCCAAATGGCAATCTACGCATTATTCACTTTAAATTTATACATCAAGTGTATCACACCCCGGTTAGATAGGTCTGCGGGACTCCGACCATTGCAAGCGATGTGGCCTCCCGCGGGCTGATTTCATTCACCTGGCATGGCAGTGTGAACATGTGTACAGGTACTGGGAAGGTGTGACTGCACGTATACACAACATGGCTGGCATCAACTTGCAGTGCACGCCTCTTGTATGTCTCCTTGGTTATGTCCCTGAGCTGAAGGCCGCCCTGGGTAAATTTGTTCGGGTGGCTCTCCTGCTCGCCAAACGCCGCATTCTGTTCACGTGGGAAAGTCGGCGGTCCCCCAAAGTCGATGAGTGGCTCAAAGACCTGGTGTATTGTCGCGAGCAGCTAGAACTATATGGCGAGGAACTGCCGGCATCGTCCAGGCCGAATGACATTTGGTCGCCTCTGCGAGACTATTGGCTAACACATAACACTGTGTAGGTGACCTGCTTATATCTACTGATGTGCTTTCTGACTTCTAGACAAAGGGCAAGCCGCTATGCTGAAATGGGGCTTATGGATTGTATGTACTGTATCGTCTGATCATCACATGTACCTTCACGTGTTTGTTTTCATTGGTTCTATTGGTTACCGCCACCTAATGTGGCAGATTGTCTGTACGTTCTTACAAAATGCCAATAAACAGAAGTTAAAAAATATATATATATATATGCCGACGTTTATGCTGCCTATAATGATGCATGGAAAGTGTCACAGATGGAGGCCGCAGAACGAAAACGTGAACTTGATCGTATTAATTTAGAGAAAACCCTCTGTGGTCGACAATGGGTTAACAACTTTGTCCTCCAGAATATATTCATTGGATGGCATTGTATCCTCTGCTATCGACATACTGGAACAAGATTTGGCGATGTTACAACAAGGCCAATCTCAATTACGTTCTATTGTGTTATTAAGCTGGACGCTGCAATCTTTGCGTGCGGGCTATGTGCCTTGGCGTTTATCAACACGTCAATTCTGTTTGCAGAATACAATCTAACTGATAAACAGATCGAACTGGCACAAAGAGGAGCAAAGTATACAGTGCTGGGCATTGAAAAACTGGAAAAGTTACCATTCACAGTGGCAGAAAAACCAGCTACAGAATGGCTCATTCATGGCAAAATCACACTACCTGTGACTACTTTTCAGTTTCAGTATTGCCTCAAACAAATGCAAGCAGGCAAATATGAAAGGTTGGGTAAGGAATACATTAAGACATCTTGGAATTTACCATACACATATAGATGTTGGAGTGGGGATCGTGAAGTGTTTCTGAGCGGTACACACTGTAAAAATGCACTGAGGGGTTCACTAATATGTCAGGACATTTCTTTACACGGGGCTTGTAATGGTTCTGTGGCAAATTTGTCTTGCCACCAGCAGGGTACACCAGCTGCTGTGATTAATCCAATGTTTGGACAACTTTCTAATGGGAGTTATCTCATGTTGAATGATCAGAGTTGCTGCGGCATGTTGCCAGGCATCCCATATCTAGTAACGGTCAACTCCAGGGTCACTTGCTGTATGCAAGTATTGTTTGCCCCAATAGACACAGTAAGGGAGTCGCCTTTGTGGCCTTCGCTGAACGTCTCTTTTATAAGATTTGATACTTTAAGCAGAATGAAAGCCATGCTTTTACAACAAACAGTTCCTTTGACCTCGGCCAAAGAAACCTATGATCTACAAGTAGCAAGGACTTCGGCTGAGATACAGACTTTAATACGTACAAATTGCCCTATACATTTCGTGGAAATGATAGGACGTATCTTTAACATGTCTGATACAAGCGGAATTGTACATGTATTTAAGAGCATCTGTTCCGGCCTGTTAACACCTTTCCAGGCAATACTCGCAATAATCCTGAACTTTGCACATTCGGTGTTTGGTGGCATACCATTAATTCTAGCACTTTTTGCCGGAATTCTATTTCTCTTCCTGCTATTACGCTATGGCCAGCCTATTCGCAGACATCACTCCGAGCGAAATGGAGAAAGCTCTCCTTGAACGAAAGTGCTGTGAGCGAATAGTACAGCTTTTGGGCATGAATCGTCTACGGGAACTTAATACCACGTGGTTCCTGTCGTTCAGACCAATCTGGCAAGATTGCATCTTACTTGTTCTACGATGCCTGCTATGCGGTGAAGAATGCGTGTTGGACACCTGTCTAACATTTCCATCAGCTACGCCAACGGATATCGATACTCTGCTGGACCCGATAACGGCCCATGCTCTGTGTTGTCCCCACAGGCTACCAATCCTGATGACAGCATTCATTGAGATCTCACAGACGCTTCCGGCTGCTGCTGAGGTACGAGATGGATCTACGGGCACACAGGTAACAACGGACGCGAACATTGCTGAGGCATCCTATGCTGAAAGCGATGCTTCACATCTCTGTGCAATTAATCTACTACACGAGGTGTTCCAACTGACACCAACTTCAGTGGATGATATTTTGTCTACAGAAATAGATGATCTCATGTTTACACCAGACCCGTACACTGACTCTGATTCAGCCCACAGTGTTCCAGAGTTGCAGTAACAATTTGGCCTTCATATTTTAAAAACTTGGAACTCTTCCCATATTGAACTTTTTTTCCGTTTTTTTTTCAAATTAAAGGGCACATCAATCTGCTTGAAGTAGAACTATTCTTATAGTACGGACTTCGCGGTACTTCCACAGACACTTAGTCATCTTGTTTGCCTAAAAAGTTCATTAATTTCCATGACATGAAATGACTTTGATTTTGAACAAACTTATCGATCATTTTTTTTGTCACATGTAAATATTACTGCTTATTTCATTCAAATTGCATTTTATTTTCAAATATATGCCTGAAATGAGAAGCAATGCTTAAAAATGTACAGTACTTTTTGCATTCTAATATGTTTTTTAAATGCCTTTTAAATGGTTTTAAGAAATATTTTAGCAATATGCGATACTCCATTTTTATGTTTAGCATTTTTAAATGTTTAGCATTTATATTCTTATCATACACATGAAAGTGGAGTGGGTGTTGTATTCCTCCTAGGATGTCCGTATATAGGTTTTTCCTGTATCATGTCCTTATATAGGCACAATTCGCCCTGCCCTTATATAGGCTTAAAATCCCAGTCCTTATTTAGGCATTAAACCATGCACTCCAAATACAGGCATTGTCTATGACATCCGTCCACCCTAACGTCACAACGAGTTCTTGAAGAACAGACCCTTAGGCTTCGGGAGTTTCCCTAGCACAGGACTATTGATTTCTTCAAGGACTCATCTATTATGCATGAACCGTTATACCTTAGGGGTTCATTCATGACGTCTTCCGCTGTCCGATTCACGTCAATGCTAACATTCTGAGGTACCTCTCAGGTATAAATATACCTTCCTAGCCCTTGTAAACTAGAGGAGACCTCGACTTCAGAGGAGCCCGTTTCCCGGCCTGACGCACTGAGAAGACGCTGTCATCCCTGCACGCAGAGAGTCCAGCTTCCAGTGATCTGACTTCCCTTGCGGGGTGTTGGAGTTCGAGTCTGGCAAGAGATTCCTACCTCTCTCATTCTTAAGGTATGGAGCTGACTAGAACCTAGAGGGACTCTTGGCATACTAGGGATACTAGGCGTAACACACTCTTAGTATACCATAGTAAGGAATACTTCACCTATTTCATACCTCTCCCTACACCTAGGTTAGGTTAGGTACATTGGGGTAGAACTAGCTTAGAAACGCATCGTATGAGTACTCGCATTTTTAGTCTGTGTTATTTATGTAAATGAATATCTACTAAAGATCATGCTAGCGCAGTATTATTTATTTCTACTGCTTACACTGTATATTATTTATCTTGCATACTGTCTTGTGATCGTAACTGCACATATTACTTACACAAGAAACAAGACTGTTCAATAAACCTTTTATTGAAACGCCCGTCTATTCTTTCTGTGTAACTTTGAGGAAAACTAAGCATGCACGATTGAGCTGAGTGAAACGGTTATCTATTGTTTCCACGACTCTGGGACACGTTCTGATTCTAAAAGGAAACAAAGTGGTCATGTTTTGCGGCTGCCAGAAACTACTCCCTTCTTGTTAACCAAGGAGTTTCTAGTGGCCTCTGAGCTAGCTGGCACAAGTAATTAAGTTTAATATACTCGATAGGGACATACCGACCTTAGTCCTATGTCAAGCCTATAGGGTATATTATTCCAATGCGCAGAGCCTATTAGGGAAATAGGAGCTACACTACAAAGGCAGCCTTTCCCATAGCAGTATAATAGAGCATCACTACAGTCAAGACAGTAAAACACACTGACTTTCCCTACATGTATACACCCACATTATAAGGCATATTCCAGGTCACTACCAACCCTCACACGAGCGCACACACATGTGCACAAGTGTTCACGCTTAACCAGCAAAGCGTCCCTTACCCTGACTGCGTCACAGCAGCCTTATCTGAAAAGGTGGACACTGGTGGTGACACACGCAGTCCATTTTATCATAAGTTTCCTGTTAGTGAGTCACAGGTTATGAGGTTCTCCCACAGTAAAAGTTCCAAAACCAGGTGATCGGAGAGTTCTGAGATGTAAAGACGGTGAGTGGCCTTCAGAAGATAAGCGGGTGCAAGAACTGCTGCACAGATCCCCATCGGGCAGGAATCATGAGGTAAAGCACGTGGTTGGTGTTGGGGGTGGTTTAAATACAACAGGGCCCAAAATGGGATGATGGGTCTCGCGGTACTTCATTAATCAGTTTCAACTGACTCAAGCATTTGGCAACATAACATGGTAAACCAATGGTAATGCAAACTAAACCCATAATATTAATGCATTAGAGTTCAGAAGCATGAATACTCATTACCTAGTGATCATGGGCTGAGATCAGGCATATGTATATAGAGCATCCGGTGCTTGGGGACTGAGATTTCATATAGTTCCAATGGTGTGGTTATGGTCATTGAGAGTAGAGGTCGTCCGGGGGTTGACTGAGTGCAGGAGATGGCAGAATGGTGGTAGGGATTGGGCAAACCATGACACCGGCAATGCGAGATCTGCAATTCACACTACAGCACGGACTGCCTGCAGTAACAGCTAACGCGAATCTCCAGTAGCAACCAACCGTGATGCCCAACACGATCTTTGCACACAGCAATGACTGTCCTTGACACACAGCCTGCTGTTCCATGTTACAGTGACTACCATTTGTGATTCTTTGACTGCTCCTCGCAGCCTCATTCACCACGAACAGAACTTTTTGTGCTGGACTTTAGAAGGTAACTTTTGCAGCAGGAATATCCTGGTCCCTGGATCTGGCCCATGCTCCATTGTGGTCAACCAGTAGTTGTGACTTTCACCCAGCCTCACATGACCAGAAAAACGTGAATGGTGCTCTGTGCTTTTAGGTGCTATACTTACCTTAAATCTTTGAAATTGCATAACTCCTGTTCTATTGATTGGATTGTTGTGTTGTGTTCTGATGTCACTTTATTGTTGTGTAGTGCTAAAAGAATGCTTTACACATTGCCTCTAAGTTAACCCCAAGTGCTTTTGTGGCAAGCTATCAGAGGGTTAAGCACAAGTACATTTAGTGAATTTTTGTGGTTCACTCTGACGAGGATCGTGACAGTTTCTTTAATGCAAATACATCTATTAATTTCAGCCAAATACACACTGATTTATTCTATATGGGTTATGCCACTTGTGCTTTATCATTCCAAATTAAATTTCGTACTTTCCTCTGTAGAGCACGTCTGGTGAGAAGATCAGGGTCAGCGATCTCACTATGTATAATAATTTTAACAGGAAAGCCATTTTAACAGAATTTGTCTGGCCCACTGATGATAGTTCAAGTCTCCCCCACCTGTATAGGTCTTTGGAGATCATGTCTAAAAATGAGGGGACATTGGCAGTGCATATCTGTTTCCCAGTCAGTTGCAAAGTATTGTATAAAGTATTGTATACCTGTTGAGGTCCTTTCAAATTCTTGTGCTCTGATTACACTCTTTCAACTTGCTGTCCCACAACCATGATCATGCTCCTTAAACACCAACACTGCTTGGAATTTTTCCATCTCTTCTAGTAATTTGGGCAGTGAGTTTGAGGGATTTGACAGGAAGCATAAAACATCATTAGCAATAAAAGTGACCTTAATTTGCTTCCCTGCTGCAGATATTCCTGTGATTTCAGTATTGAAATTCGCTTTATGGATTAGAGATTCCATTGATGACGCAAAGATAAATGGAGACAATGGACACCCCTGGCTCATGATCATGTCATGCCAAACATAACATGGCTAAGGGGGCTGAGCCATTACATATTTCACCAATCCAACAGTCTCTCAAACTCATGCATCTACAGTCTCTCAAGAAAACAGTCTCAAAACAAATAGCATCTTTCAGCTCACTTTGTGTGTCCTATGTTGATTCTTAATTGCATATCTGTAAGCCATCCTATAGTGGGGTTTTCTCCTTGAGAGTTAAAGTGTGTGTTGTTGTCTGGGGGGGGTTGTCTCATCACTTCTTATTCCTTGCCTTTCTTTATAAATTGCCCATGCCAAATTAGCCTGAACTCAGAAGACATGTGGTCCCATTTTTCTGGTTACCGTTCCAGGTTCAGAACTTTTATCGCTACCTCTCTAGTCGAGTCCAAAGTTGGTCTGTCATTCAGAGTAAGGATTGTTTTTAAAAGGACTCCTAACTTATACAGCATTTGTTTAGCACGAAGCTGGTCAATGACTATCTTGAGTGGTCCCCTCCCTGTCAAAACCAAGAAGAGAGAGGAAATGGCCATCAAGCAGCCTTCCTGCTGAAATCGTTTGAAACACAAGAGTTGATGAAATATGATTTTCACATTCAAATAAGACCCTTCATTTGTTTTTAAAAAAAGCCCTCATCCGGTAGTATGCTTCATCATCGGGCAGCTACAGCACCTTCTGTACTGTTTGTACATACTAGGTGGAGCTAAGGAAGGGGTAATAGAACAATAGGGATAGTGTAGTTAAAGCTGCCTAGAATGGATACCCAATCTATTTGATTTATTCGGGGGTTCCTTGTGGTAAGATTAAAATCAATGAAAAATGGTCAATGGTTTGTAATTGCCCTACCATCTCAACTTTTGGTCAACATGGTTCAGCTGTGCTCCTACCCCCCTCCTGAATCGTCAGCCTTCATCAGTACCAGAGATTCCTACTTTATAACATCATTTGCATCAGAGAACTTCCAAATCACTATCTGTCAATGTCACTTTCCCTTCAATAGTCACCCAATTCAGTGATACTTGCTTTTTTACTGAGTTCAACTTTCTCAACCCGGTGAGATCAGAAATTGCCACCCGTGGTTATCTGGTCGCAGTTGACCAGATAATGTCATAAATTCAGGCTGACCATCATGGAGTGGATGCAGAGACCAGATTAGTCACACTAACGTGTAACTTTCTCATTTTCAGCATGAAGAGCTCCATTCCTGTTGGAATTGGTCAAAGGAGGAGGCTTTTGGTGCGAAGAGCAGGTCTAGCATCGCAGATGGACATTGCTTAAGCGCGAGGGGCCGGTCATCACTGCCGCCTCATGTTGGTTGATTGTCACACCATCACTATCAGCGTGGTGTGCAGCTCTTGCATTGCTGGTCATCGCAGACTGTCACTATCGGCATGAAGAGCAGGTCTGTCCAGAGCTTCACTTTCTAGCCATCAAATATAGCAGCGTTTTGGCACAGATGTGCCCTTTGCTGTAACGAAGAGCCCAAACTTCAGGATTTTCACCTTTTACTTCAAGAGTAGTTCTCACTGATGGCAGCCAAAAGTCAAGGATTAGAGGGGCACCTCAAGGGGATCAAGATCACTCCATCAGAGGCCAGAAGCAGGGATCAGGCAGGCCTAGCATGGGCTCATTAGCTGGGCAGTTGCTCAGAGGACTCTGGAAGATTGTTTTGGCCCTGTAGCTCAAACAGGTGGTCAGTCAACTGACCCTTGGAGTCTCTCTAGGTATCCTGGGTTCAAGGTGAGCAGGTCCAGTCTTACTTCTTCAGACAGCAGTCCTGGCAGCAGAGCAGTCCTCCACCTAAATTTTTCACAGTCCAGAAATGTTCTGAAGAGTAGTTTCGAAGGTCTCACTTTTATACCTGTTGCCAGCCTTTGTGGTGTCCTACAATAGTCAACTTGCAGATTCAAATTGCAAAACTTGGATGGCTGAGTCATCCAAAAGTATGTGTCTTGACACAATTCATCACGCTTCAATAACAGCTATTATTATTTGATAAAGCCACACCGGCAGAGTTCTCCTTTCTGGACTGGGCCAGTGCGGCTTTATCCAACAATAATAGCTGTCTTGGAAGCGTTACTTCGCCTACTAGAGTTTGGATTTCGCTTTGGCTGTGTTATCGCTGCCATAACATTTTGGTGCTTCCTGTATATTTTACGTCCTGATAATGACCCTAAACATTTAAACTCAGGGGTTGAAACGTCGACAAAACAACATATGTGGACTGTGTCTTTTAATTTGATGGTGGATATCAATACTTTCTTGCCGAATATTGACCATAAACACTCCACTATACCTATCAGCCACATGTAAATAGCTCTGTGCATAGCACGCATGCGCTTTTTTCACCAATAATCACTCTCACTGTGCCGTCACTTTTTAGGAGCACCTTATCTTTAAGATATGGGTAATGCATAATAAGTGTTATGTATCAATGTATATATCTATGACTGAGGTTATATGGAAATAAAAGCACTAAACGCATAATTGGAAACTCATTCCTTTGAGGGTTTTTTTCCATTTCGGTTCTACCTCTATTGCCATGGAAGTCAAGGGCCACACTTCCTCTGTAGGAACCACCTTTTACATAATTGCTAATAAGCCCTGGTTCCCGGATTACTGGGTTGCCCCATTTGCTCTTAATACTTTCTAAGAGTGTTATTTTAAAGAATAGTAACTAAATTCAACTTTACAATTAAATAGGATTTTAAAGTACAATTTGTTTGAGGGTAAACATCAATTCTCTACCTTCTCCCAATCTGAAGTTAGTGCTTATTAACTGAAATATGGTAACCCGGTGTTAGCCCATGGGAGGGATAGGCCTTACAACAGTAAAATATGACTTTAATGGTTTTTTACTGTTAGAACATGTAAAACTTAAACACATGTCTTACCTCTTAAATGCCATGCACTTTCTCCTATGAACGTTCAGGGCCTACCTTAGTGGTGTATTTTAAGCATTAAAAAGGATGGTTTAGGCCTGGAAAAAGATTTATTTTACCTGATCCGAAAGGCAGTGTAAAACTGCACTACAGGTTGTAGTGGCAGGCCTGAGACATGTTTTAAAATGCTACTCTTGTGGGTAGAACAATAACTGCAGCAGCCCACTAATAGCATTTAATTTACAGGCCCTGGGTACATGGAATACCATTTACTCTGGACTTAAAAGTAAATTAAATGTGCCAAGTAGATTTAACCCAATTTTGCCACGTTTTAAGGAGAGAGCACAAGCACTTTAGCACTGGTTAACAGGGGTAAAGTATACAGGGTCCTAATGCCAACAGAAGTTCAGCAAAAAATCAGGGGGTAAAAGGAAAACATTTGAGGGAATACCACACCAAGGATGTCAGGTCTAACATAAGCATTTTAAATAGTATTCTTCTTGGGAGGTTTATAAAAAGTGAATTTGGGTATCCCCAGACGAACACAGGGACAGACAGACTGAAAAAACACACACACACACACTCACAAACGCACACACTGCACTCTCCTCTGTAGTTATGGTTAGGTAAGAGTTTCCATTGAAAATGCTTTTTTTGTTTTCCTAATACGTGTGGTGCCACTTTACGAATCTGTGAAAAACTTACCAAAAAAGGACATTTACTTTAAGTGCTTCTTGGCAAATTTCATGCAGCGCTCTAAAAAAAGGGGGCTCCCAAAAGTGACATTTCCCAGTTTAACTGATTTAGGATTCTTTGATTCTCAATACAGAAAAAAATGCTGAAAGGAAGTATGCCAAACTTGGCATGTAAATACAACTTTACTCAATGAATTGCCTTTGCTTGGTTTGGTGTAAATCTGTTCAATAGTTTTTGAGAAACTAGTGCTAAAATTGTTCTGGTTTAGGAATAAAGAGGTTAGATTTTAAAGATCGCTTCACTATTAATTCACAGATCCTCAACGAATCCACAGATTTGCAAATCTATTTAAAAATTTAAAGTCCCATTGTTGATTGGATGTCTCAGAAAAGTTTCTGCACTAGCTGCCATTACCCAACATGGTGAATCGAGCACTGTGGAGTGGAAAGATAAATAGCAAATGACTATAAGAGGGCAGGGTGACCCCCAGGCCCATGTCTGGGTGGAGAGGGTCAAAAGGGAACCCTCAGCAATACAATAAATATTTTTTTAAAACATTTTATTATGTGATTTGAAAGCCTTATGCACGATTCTCACCTTCCTGGCCCTCCCATATCCGTAACTCGATAAATCACACAATTGCCAGGCAAACCATAACTGGCACACAAAATGAAATGCTTATTAACTCACATTATTTATTTATTTTATTAAGCTCAAGGTCATGAGGATTGTATTTGGTGTTCCAGTTATGGTTTGAAGGCTATTATGGGAGTTATGTATTGTAGTCATAACCAAAACTTACTAATTTCAGTTGTTTTAAAAATTTGCAACAATAAATGCACCTGTATATATATTCTACTAAAGTGTGTAATTAATTGAGAAGGTTTTGAGTCCTTCCCAAGTAATAAGTCAAAAAGCATTTTAAGTCCAGCAAATGAGTTTAGTAAACAAACCTCGGCTCAACCTCTGACAGCTATGGCACAGAGCAGAGAGGCTGAAGTAAACAACATGTGTGTAAAGTATTCAGCAGGATCAAAACAATTAAAAAGTTCAAACATAACACACAAAAAATTCCACAACCAAGTTCTAAAAATAGAGACAATATAAATTAAAAAATAACACAAATATGATGAAACCCAATAAGGGGAATTTTAGGGTAAAAGAAAAATAAAGTGCCAATTAGAAATTACTGTTTGTGGTTCACTGGACCCTAGGTGTGAATTCAGGCCAACCGCAATGGAGTGGATGTCGAATACACCAATCCAAATTTTACAATTTAACTTAGCCTTTGAAATGGAAGTCAAAATCTTCCAGCAAAGTAGGCTGCATGCTTAACCCATGAAGTCCTCTCAAAGTTAGATAGGCACAGGATGGTGACCTGCTGAAGTCATCATTAGAATTGGCGGGGAAAAACTCAGAGCAGCAAATTTCAAATCCACACCTGCCAAAATCCTCTTGTCGGTTAGGTAATTTTTGCAACTTTGTCAAGGCAAGATTTTTAACTTCAGACTTACTGCCCTATTTGTATGTTGACTGTGTGTATACTCCGTTGTCAGTGTTTTCATTATTTTATCTTTTGGAAAACTTTAAGGTAAATAATAGATAAAGGTATATATTTGAATATCTTTTTGTTTTTACGTCTTTTTGGAGCCAGCATTTTGGTGTTTTAATAATACTCTGCCTGTGCACTACTGACCTTAAAAATGGCTGGAATTGGAAAGACGCCACTACGCCTTAAGGAAAAATGTGTATGTGCCCATTGTAACTGGACTATTAGGAGATATTGATTACTGGAACACACACACACAACAAATATCCTGGAAAGGAAGTTTATTAAAATCATGGCAAAATACACATTTGCTGTTTTACTATAAGGCGGAATTTAAGAGGATGGGTGTTGCCAGATTAAATTTTAGCAACCAAGCAATTATTGTCTTAAAACAAACCATATCAATGAATAGACTTTAGAACATTTGTAGTACAACAGTAGTGTTACTCAAAATGAACAGGGCAGGGGGGAATTTTAAACTGTGCTGTAAGCCTTGTGACACCAATAAAATAACCAAGTAAAACCAATAGATTCAAATACCATAAACAATTATGGGAGTATCCTTACAGACCATGAAATAAAATCCCCAGAAAGTGATGAAGAGGAAACTGAACTACAGATTTCTCCTGTTTACTGTACCATGATGACTATTACTTTGCGCATGCATGCATTTGTTGGAACTAACTATACATAAGATTCCAAGAAAATATTATTAACAGTACATTTGAGAGAAATAAAAGTTTATATGTATCCTCCTCCCATGTGTAGTGTATTCTCCTCAATCCTTCTTGTTCAGTGGTATGTTTATCATATTAGTTTAATATGCTTAGAAATGCACAACTCTGTAAACTAGACATTAAATTATACCATGATTTAGTCAATGTACATAATATATATCAATGCCATTTGTAACTACATTTGGACCAAATCTTGATTATGTTTGCCACTCAAACAGTCCACTCATGTGGAAAAAGTACTAGGACATTTTATATAATTTGCCTTCACTGAGTCAATGCTGGCTACACCCCTAGTCCTTCACTACTATTGTACACTTGAAGTGCTTCCTGTCTTACAATTGCTATAAAATTGTTTCGTAATCTATTACTGTTTTCACTATATTGTAAAACAGTTGCCTTATTTCTCAGACAAATGTATATGAGAAGACATGATGGTTCTAAGAAGTTGATCACTATGTGTTTGTTTAGTAAGCAGCAGTTCCCACCTCTCGCCTAAATGTGGTACTAAATGGAAAAGTGGTTGTATGTCCACTGTTTTAGGTGCAGGTCTCCAAGGAGACATACAGCTTACTTTCTTCTGCATGCTATTTTTTGGTGCAACTCTAGATTTCTGTGATACTAAACAACATTATTCACAAAGAAGGAAAAAAACAGAATGAAAAAAGAGAGGTTCCTTCAGAACAAAATGCTGCAAGGGAAAAACTATGGAAGATCAAGCTAAGACTAAAAGTAGAAATCAAGACAACTTTCTCAAGTAGAACATATGAACTAGGAGATCCTAGTGTAGCCAACAAATGATGGATCAAAGAAACACAGGGGCAGATCTACAAGAAACTAAACGCAGCGATGTGCCGCAAGTTATTTTGCTGCACCGCGCTGCATTAGTTTCGAAGCACAGGGATGCAACATATTTACAACAATATGTCGCATCTCTGTGCTTCCCCTGTGCTGGCGCACAAACTGCTGCCATGCACCAGCGCAGGCACCCTTGCACCATGGTGCAAGGATGCCTGCGTCGTGGGGATATTGTTTTTGTGCAGGAAGGGGCACCTTTCTGCACAAAAACAATCAATTGAGGTGATTGCCTCTTCCAATGTGTGCTGTAGAATGCAGCACGCATTGAAAGAGGAAAAAAACAAGGAGAAATGAAAACATTTCTCCTCGTTGCACCTCGCTACGCCACCCCCAGGGTGGCGTAGCATTCTGACGCATTTCCAGATTTACGATTTCTCGTAAATCTGGAAATGCATCAGTGGACATGGGTGTTGCGTGGGAACACCCACAGCAACACCCATCTCACACCCCTAACACGCAAAGTGTTGCGTGAACAGGGGCGATATTTACAAGCACAGGTTTTCGTCACCATGGTGACTTTACCTGTTCTTGTAAATATCACTTAGCAGGCTGCGCCACTGGTGCGTCAAGCAACGTGATGCACCGGCAACGCAAGGGGCTTGTAAATCTGCCCCACAATTTTTAAACCTTGCAACAGGTCCGCAAAGAGCTTTCCCACTGAATCCTGGGGGCCAGTAGGACAGAGAGTGCAGTGGGATTTAAAAAATGACAGCTACATGTTCAGCCTGGTACTGTCCCACTTTTGTGGTGGAACGGAACAAACCAGGGTCAAGAGAGTCCCAAAAGTGGGGTAGCATTTTTATTGATACAGTGGGGAACAATAGGTGGTAGGAAGTTTCTGGATTCTGGAAGTTTACGCCAGAGAAAAGCAAGAAAACTTGATGATTTGAGCCAATGTTTGAGGTTTGCAGTGTATTGTGTGTAGGAAAACATCATGGGATCCACACAAAGCTCACCTCCTTTTTCTCCCCTCAATGTCTAGTTTTCAGAAGTGTTCGGGTCTGGTAGGTTTCCCCAGGTGGTGGCCTACCCAAGCCCAAAAAGTGCAGTCATTTTGCATGGCAAGTGGGACGATATTGGGATTTAGCCACACTTTCGTAGCCCATATGTAAAAACAACACACAAGTAATTAAATGTTAACTTGCTTGCTATTGGGATGGGGATGTTTTAGTCCACAGGGAAGCAGAAAGACTTAAGTATTTAGGGATGACAATGGGGCCTTGTAGGAGAGTAGGATCTGCTTCACATGGGTACCCCCACTTTTTGCTGATGCTTCACTGTTTTTCGACTTTAGTCTGGCTGGGGCCCTGCTAATCAGAACCCCAGCCTAGCTGCTTCCTCTCTAAAATGGTTTCCATGTGCCTTAGGCACATCTCTGATTGGAATCTGGAGTGCCCTTGTAAGTCCCTAGTATATGGTATACTATGTACCCAGGGCATAGGTACCTCAGAGGCCTGCCAGGGGCTGAAGCATGTATTGTGCCACCACTGGAAGGCCAGCCAAAGGACACCACAGGTCTGCTACTGCAGCCTGGGTAAGGTGGTGCATGCACCCCTTACTGTGATATAGGTTACCTATATCACTACATACATACACACATATAAACCTATAAGTCACTCCTATGGCAGGCCTTGTCAATCCTGAAAGCAGAGTGCTTGGTTCCTATGTGAGAGGGTGCCCCTGCATGAGCAGAGCCCTCTGCAGCGTTCGGAGACCCTTCTCTGATGCTGTTTGTAGTGCAGCCTGACCATATACTCTTAAGCGCATTATAACCTCGCGTTAAATGCTAACTTTGGGATGGCAGCACGGAAACATGTCGTGTTTGGTGTCAAACATCTTGGAATACTACCCCCCCACCAGTTCTGGCAGCGGGGGTAGCATTCCACCCTTCTAGAGGAGAGACATGTACACACCGGTCTGCCCGGTAACTTCTTTCCAAGCCCTGGCATCACAAAATGGATGCCGCTGCCACAGACACGGGTCTGGCCTCCTGCTGCTGACTGAAACTCCGGCAGGGGAGGCCTGGACAATAGGTTTCCTGTCCCAGGGAGGTGTAACCACCTCCCCAGACAGGATAATGTGTATTGGGGCTGGGCGGGAGCACTCTCTGGTGCTTTGAAGTCCTGCACTGGGGGCACACTTGGTGTCCCTGTGCATACCCCAGTTCAAACTGGTTCAGGGGCTTCCAGCCCCTGCTCTGGTGCGAAACTGGACAAAGGGAATGGGTGTAACCACCCCTCTTCCCTGACCCTCCCATAGGTGGGTCCCCAGAGTATGTCCAACCCCTAACTTAGTATAAGTATGGGACCCCAGTCCTTAGGACTTTAGATTTACCTGGACGAAACTCTGAAACAGAATCCTGGACCTTCGACGCTCTACTTTACGATTAGAGGACTGAAGAATCTCCCTTGGGGTCAAGGAGTGACTCCCCTGCTTGGCAGGCACCAACGAAGCAATTGTCCGGTCTGCATCGCTGAAGCTCCCGCCGGACGCCGAACTCTTTGCATCACCAGAGGTAGATTTCCAGACTTCGCCGAGGCTGCCCTGAGTCCCCAGCAAAGATGAGGCCCGTAGCTGTCGTGGGTAACGTAGAACCGTGACCCCTGGACACCAAGCACATTTGCACGTGCATCCTCTTCCTAGTCTCCCACGAAGTTGTGCTTTGGGCTCCAAATAGCCCCCGCATCCAGCACCGACTGCACCGAAGATCACTGGCCTCCACTACATGAGTGTCCCATGAGCCAGCTCTAAGTGCGTCCACTCGAGGCTCCTTTGCGGTCGCTAGTCCGTTGGCTAGTGGGCCCTCCCGAAGGCCAATCTTCTTCTGCTTGGGCTTTCCTGGTTGCTCCAGGCGTGCCTTGACTGACCCTCACTGGGTGAGTCCCTCAGACCTTGCTGGTCTGCACCACCGTCCTTCTTCTATTTCCACGAGACTTGCTGTTGCCAAGGCTTGTTGGGTCCAATCCGGTCGCCGACACCTCTGCAATCGACAGATGTCGTGGGCAGCTCGAATCCAGCTCCTGGTTGTCGTCGACTCCTCCTGGACCTCGTGGCTGAAGAGTCAAGACAACCGTCAACCTACCTGAAGCACCCGACATCGGTGGGCATCCGCTCATCGCCTTCCTGGTCACTGGCTAGTGACCCAGACTCTGTCCCCTCTGCTTTCAGGTTCTTCAGATCTCCGATCCACCTTTGGATCCACCCGAACACTTTCGACTTGGCCGCCAGCAGCACTTTGCAGCAGATCGCCATTGAAAACGACGACGAAACCCGACCCCGAAAGACACCTATGCACCCAGCTTCCCTGGGTGAGGTAACTCGAGTACTCCGGTGCTCCCGTGGGTATAGACTCTAGAACAACCCAGTTCTAAAGGGGTTTGCTCCAAGTCCTCCTCTAAGTGTCCCTTTTCTTTAAAATTCCAACCGCGACTTTCCCCATAGAAGTCAACGGCGATTCGCGGCTGTGTTCTCACACTGCACGCGTCCCCCGTGGGTCCCCTGTGTCACTACCTTGGGTGGTTCCTTGTGGTCCAAGCACTTCTACAGGCTCTAGGCCTTGTGTCTAGCTCAGTCGTGGTTCTTATACCACTTTATTGGTATATGGTTTGGTACGCCCGTAGGGCTCAAACGTGTATTTGTGCTATTACTGTTGATAACTAACTTATAACTTATGTACTTCGAACTCTAGCCTCATAAAGAGACTAGAGGGGTGTGTTTAGCAATAAATACATATATTTTGAATATATACCTGGTGTGGTCCTCTTTCATTTGGTCACTCAAGAGATTATAGACTGGTAAAACAAGCTGCTTTACATTCCTTCAAGACTTAGCCTGAAGGCTGCTCTCCATAGCTACCACTAGGATAGCTTTCAATAAAGGTTGTCTTTAACCTATCTCCAATAAGGGGTTGTTTGGACTGGTGCAAGGTGCCCACTATAATTAGTGGACAGCATATACCAGGCCAACTTCTCACATTGGTGTGCAGCGTGTGGGATTCCAGCTTGCTATTGTTTTAACAGATAATCTCAATTGAATTGATCAACTGAAAACCACTAAGGGTACCTTAGGTACATATAAATCAAGCTTAGGATACAGTAAGTTCTACTGAACTTAGAGTTGTGTGTAAAGGGATAGCACACCCTTTCTACAACTCAAGAGAGTTTAGTAGGCCAACTAGAGTAGGTAGTGCATACACCACACCTCACTAGTAATGTCTTCAAAGCCAGGACCCAGTGAGTCCTTGCCAGAAGCCAGTGGGCTTCTTCCTCCAAGTATGATAATCTCCCATTCTTGGAATTGACAGCATTGTGCAATACTAGGAAGCTGAAGACAGGCAAAAGTGCCAGCACCCAACACCTCAGAGAGGTGCTTCTGTCAGATGATCTCAGCAGACCCCTAGGGTCTGAAGGGGTAGGCAGAGAGGGTGGGGCAGAAAAACGAGGAAGGGGTCAGGGGTGAAGAAACCCAGGGCCCCCCCTCTGAAACTGGCCAGGAAGGTGAAAATTACCTTGACCTGGAAAACCCAATTTCTCCTGTGGAGGAAGAGGAGGATCAGAATGACCTCCCCTTTGTCCCCCCAGGAAGAATTGTGAGTGTGTCCAGAAGGCCTAGATCTCCTTCTCAGGAGTCTAACCACTCTGACACCTCAATAGGGACCTCTGTTTCCTCTCATAGGAGGGAATCCTCTCATGAAAGGAAAGAGAGACTGCTCAGATATGGAGAAGCTCAGTTGAAGCTCAGAAGAGAGCAGTTGGCTATAGACAGGGAGTCCCTAGAGCTTGAAAAGCAAGGAAAAAGATGGGACTAGAGTCCCATGGTGGCAGCAATTTCCCCAGAGATAGGGAAAGGTCTTATGACCATAGAAACCTGAGCAAGATTGTCCCTCCCTACCAGAGTGGGGATGACATCCACAAATGGATAACTGCACTGGAGAGGGCCTGTAAAGTACAGAGGGTCCCTCAGGAGCAGTGGGCAGCAATCTTGTGTCTCTCCTTTGCAAACAAAGGTAGAGACAAGCTCCTCACTGTAAGAGAAGAGGATGCTGACAATTACAAAGTCTTGAAGAGTGCTCTGATTGATGGGTTTGGCCTAACAACTGAACAATACAGGTTAATGTTCAGAGATACCCAAAAAGCACAGACTCAAGACTGGGTAGACTATGTGGATTGTTCTGCTAAGGCTCTGGAAGGTTGGTTGATGGGCAGTAAGGTATGTGACTTCACAGGATTGTACAATCTTATCATGAGGGAGCAGATTCTTAATAACTGTCAAAATCAGCTGTTGCATCAGTACCTGGTGGACTCTGATCTGACCTCTCCCCAAGAATTGGGAAAGAAGGCAGACAAATGGGTCAGAACCAGGGTGAGGCAGAAGGTACAGAACCAAGGTGGTGACCCAAAGAAGCAAGATTCTAAGAACTCTGATAAGGGTGGGGAGAAGGGTAAAGACCAGAAGTCTTCACAAGGCCCCCAAAAATCTTCTTCAGGTGGGGATTCACAGTCTAACAAAGGGAAAGGCCAAAAGAAACCATGGTGCAAGGTCTGTAAGCAAAAGACCCACTGGACCAGTGATTGCACCAAGTCCAAAGACTCTACTCCAGCCCCCACCAATGCCCCTAAGGCACCTGCTCCCCCTAGTGCAGTTACAGTTGGTGGTGGGACTACACAAGCCAAGGGTTTAGTAGGGTTGACCCTGGGTAAGGAGATGGGCTCTGACTAGTCAGAGAACTCACTCAGGCTGTCCTAGTCTGTGATGGAGGCATGGATGTGACCTCCTCTGTGAGTCCCAGTAATCTGGGCTAGTACAGGCAACAGCCATTAATAAATGGAAAAGAGGCTTTGGCATTTAGGGACACAGGAGCAAGTGTCACCATGGTGACACAAGATCTTGTGGATCCTGGGCAGATTATACTTGGTGAAATGTACCAAGTGACCAATGCTAGCAACGTCAGAACAGACCATACTCTGGCAGTTGTTAACTTCTCCTGGGGAGGGGTAACTGGCCTTAAGAAGGTTGTGGTAAGTGCAGACCTACCAGTTGAATGCTTCCTTGGCAATGATCTAGAAACTTCAGCTTGGGCAGAAGTGGAGCTCAGGACCCATGCAGAAATGCTGGGCATCCCTGCAGATGTGTTTGCTGTAACCAGGTCACAGGCCAAAATGTCTAACACTGAACAGGCCTTGGATTCTGGAATAATGGACCAAGTGCCTTCCAAGAAGAGGAGTAGTAGGGTAAAGGTAGTGCCTTCCCCTTGGCTCAGAAGGAAGATCAGTCTCTTCAGGGAGATGATCTCAGTCCTGAGGAAGGAACTGTCCCAGAGGAGCTTGAGCCTGATCAGGTTGAGTTCTTAGGGACAGGGGCCCTTCCAGGGCAGATCTGAGCCAGGAGCAGCAGAGCTGCCCCTCTCTTGAACCCCTCAGACAGCAAGCTGCTGCTGAGGCTGCTGGGAAAGCTAGTGGTCCCCATACAGTGTATTGGGATGATGGACTCTTGTACTCAGAGTGTAGAGACCCCAAACCTGGTGCCACCAGGAGGTTGGTCATACCTCTGAAGTTCAGGGGCTTCCTATTGACCCTAGCCCATGACATTCCCTTAGCAGGTCACCTGGGCCAGAACAAGACTTGGGACAGAATTGTCCCTCACTTTCACTGGCCCCATATGTCTGAAGACACCAAGGAGTTTTGTCGCTCCTGTGTAACCTGCCAGGCCAGTGGCAAGGCAGGTGGCACTACAAAGGCCCCCTGATACCACTACCTGTGGTGGGGGTTCCCTTTGAAAGGGTGGGGATTGACATTGTTGGTCCCATGGATCCCCAAACAGCATCTGGGCACAGGTTTATCCTGGTGGTAGGGGATCATGCCACCAGGTACCCAGAGGCTATTCCCTTAGGACCACTACAGCACCTGTGGTGGCAAGAGCCCTCCTGGGAATTTTCTCAAGGGTGGGCTTCCCTAAGGAGGTTGTATCAGACAGGGTGCTAACTTTATGTCTGGATACTTGAAAGCAATGTGGAAGGAGTGTGGAGTGACTTACAAGTTCACCACACCCTATCACCCACAATGCAGGGAGGTGCCTCAAAAGGGGGTTGGCTACAGCCCTTTTGAACTTTTGTTTGGTCACCCTGTCAGGGGTCCATTGTGCTTCGTGAAGGAAGGATGGGAGTTACCTCTCAAGCCCCCAAAGCAAGACATAGTCGACTATGTACTTGGTCTCCGCTCCAGGATGGCTGAGTACATGAAAAAGGCAACTAAAAACCTTGAGGCTAGCCAGGAACTTCAAAAAGTCTGGCATGACCAAAGGCTGTACTGACTGTTTACCAGCCAGGACAGAAGGTGTGGGTGTTGGAGCCAGTGGCCCCAGCAGCTCTCCAAGACAAATGGAGTGGACCCCATACCATTGTTGAACAGAAGGGTGAGGTTACCTACTTAGTAGACCTAGGAACACCCAGGAGTCCCCACAGGGTTCTCCATGTCAACAGATTGAAACCATATGTGGACAGGGCAGACATGGGCTTGCTCATGGCTACTGATGAGGGACAGGAGGAAGAGAGTGACCCACTCCCTGACCTGCTCTCACAGAACCCTGATGATGGGTCAGTGGATGGTGTAGCCTTGGCAGGCAGCCTCACTGCTCAGCAGCAAACTGATTGCAGACAGGTGCTCAATAAGTTCAGGCACATATTCTCTCTGACACCCAGTCAGACCACCTGGTGCACTCATGAAGTGGACACTGGGGACAGTTGCCTATAAATAAGATTTATAGGCAACCTGACCATGTCAGGGACTGTATCAGGACAGAAGTCCAGAAAATGTTGGATTTGGGAGTTATTGAACCCTCAGATAGCCCTTGGGCTAGTCCAGTGGTCCTTGTGCCAAAACCTCACACCAGTGGTGGGAAAACAGAGATGAGGTTTTGTGTGGACTACAGGGGTCTCAATGCAGTCACTAGGACTGATGCCCATCCAATACCTAGGGCAGATGAGCTAATAGACACTTTGGCCTCAGCCAAGTATCTAAGCACATTTGACCTGACAGCTGGCTACTGGCAGATCAGACTAGCTGATGATGCAAAGTCAAAGACAGCATTCTCAACCCCTAGTGGGCATTATCAATTTGTGGTAATGCCCTTTGGTCTGAAGAATGCACCTGCCACTTTTCAGAGGTTGGTGAATACAGTCCTTACAGGTCTGGAAGCCTATAGTGCAGCATATCTAGATGATATTGCTGTCTTTAGCTCCACCTGGGAGGATCACCTGGTCCACCTCAGAAATGTTTTGCAGGCCCTGCAGAAAGCAGGCCTGACTATCAAGGCCACAAAGTGCCAGATAGGGCAGAGTCAGGTTGTGTACCTGGGCCACCTTGTGGGTGGAGGCCAGGTTCAACCCTTGCAGAGCAAGATCCAGACCATCATGGACTGGACTGCTCCCACTACCCAGACTCAGGTGAGAGCCTTTTTAGGCCTGACTGGGTACTATAGGAGATTTGTCAAGGGGTATGGATCAATAGTGACACCCCTGAATGACTTAACTTCCAAGAAAATGCCCAAAAAGGTTCAGTGGACAGTTAGCTGTCAAAAGGCATTTGATGACCTAAAGCAGGCCATGTGCACTGCTCCCATTCTACAGAGTCCTGATTACTCCAAGAAGTTCATTGTCCAAACAGATGCATCTGAATTGGGGGTAGGGGCTGTACTGTCACAATTGAATGATGAAGGTCAGGATCAGCCAGTAGCTTTTATTAGCAGAAGGCTGACCCCTAGAGAGAAACGTTGGTCAGCCATTGAGAGGGAGGCCTTTGCTGTGGTCTGGGCTCTGAAGAAGTTGAGGCCATACTTGTTTGGTACTCACTTCCTTGTTCAAACAGACCATAAGCCCCTCTTATGGCTAAAACAAATGAAGGGTGAAAACCCCAAACTGCTTAGGTGGTCCATTTCCCTACAGGGGATGGACTTCACAGTGGAACATAGACCTGGGAGTAACCATGCCAATGCAGATGGACTCTCTAGGTACTTCCACTTAGAACATGAAGACTTAACTGGACAAGGTTAGTTTAATGTCCCTACGTTTGGCGGGGGTTGTGTAGGAGAGTAGGATCTGCTTCACATGGGTACCCCCACTTTTTGCTGATGCTTCACTGTTTTTCGACTTTAGTCTGGCTGGGGCAATGCTAATCAGAACCCAAGCCTAGCTGCTTCCTCTCTAAAATGGTTTCCATGTGCCTTAGGCACATCTCTGATTGGAATCTGGAGTGCCCTTGTAAGTCCCTAGTATATGGTATACTATGTACCCAGGGCATAGGTACCTCAGAGGCCTGACAGGGGCTGAAGCATGTATTGTGCCACCCCTGGAAGGCCAGCCAAAGGACACCACAGGTCTGCTACTGCAGCCTGGGCAAGGTGGTGCATGCACCCCTTACTGTGATATAGGTTACCTATATCACTACATACATACACACATATAAACCTATAAGTCACTCCTATGGCAGGCCTTGTCAATCCTGAAGGCAGAGTGCTTTGTTCCTATGTGAGAGGGTGCCCCTGCATGAGCAGAGCCCCTCTGCAGCGTTCGGAGACCCTTCTCTGATGCTGTTTGTAGTGCAGCCTGACCATATACTCTTAAGCGCATTATAACCTCGCGTTAAATGCTAACTTTGGGATGGCTGCACGGAAACATGTCGTGTTTGGTGTCAAACATCTTGGAATACTACCCCCCCCGCCAGTTCTGGCGGCGGGGGTAGCATTCCACCCTTCTAGAGGGAGAGACATGTACACACCGGCCTGCCCGGTAACTTCTTTCCAAGCCCTGGCATCACAAAATGGATGCCGCTGCCACAGACACGGGTGTGGCCTCCTGCTGCTGACTGAAACTCCGGCAGGGGAGGCCTGGACAATAGGTTTCCTGTCCCAGGGAGGTGTAACCACCTCCCCAGACAGGATAATGTGTATTGGGGCTGGGCGGGAGCACTCTCTGGTGCTTTGAAGTCCTGCACTGGGGGCACACATGGTGTCCCTGTGCATACCCCAGTTCAAACTGGTTCATGGGCTTCCAGCCCCTGCTCTGGCGCGAAACTGGACAAAGGGAATGGGTGTAACCACCCCTCTTCCCTGACCCTCCCATAGGTGGGTCCCCAGAGTATGTCCAACCCCTAACTTAGTATAAGTATGGGACCCCAGTCCTTAGGACTTTAGATTTACCTGGACGAAACTCTGATACAGAATCCTGGACCTTCGACGCTCTACTTTACGATTAGAGGACTGAAGAATCTCCTTGGGGTCAAGGAGTGACTCCCTGCTTGGCAGGCACCAACAAAGCAATTGTCCGGTCTGCATCGCTGAAGCTCCCGCCAGACGCCAAAGTCTTTGCATCACCAGAGGTAGATTTCCAGACTTCCCCGAGGCTGCCCTGAGTCCCCAGCAAAGCTGAGGCCCATAGCTGTCGTGGGTAACGTGGAACCGTGACCCCTGGACACCGAGCACATTTGCACGTGCATCCTCTTCCTGGTATTCCACAAAGTTGTGCTTTGGGCTTCTAGTAGCCCCCACCTCCAGCACCGACTGCACCGAAGATCACTGGCCTCCACTCCACGAGTGTCCCGTAAGCCAGCTCTAAGTGCATCCATTCGAGGCTCCTTCACGGTCGCTAGTCCATTGGCTAGTGGGCCCTCCCGAAGGCCAATCTTCTTCTGATTGTACTTCCCTCATTACTCCAGACGTGCCCTGACTTACCCTCGCTGGGTGAGTCCCTCAGACCTTGCTGGTCTGCACCACCGTCCTTCTTCTATTTCCACAAGACTTGCCGTTGCCAAGGCTTGTTGGGTCCAATCCGGTCGTCGACACCCCTGCAATCGACAAACGTCGTGAGACAGTTTGAATCCCGCTCCTGGTCATCATCGACGCCTCCTGGACCTCGTGGCTGAAGAGTCAAGACGACCGTCAACCTACCTGAAGCGCCCAACATCGGTGGGCATCCGCTCATCGCCTTCCTGGTCACTGGCTAGTGACCCAGACTCTGTCCCCTCTGCTTTCATGTTCTTCAGATCTCCGGTCCACCTTTGGATCCACCCGAACACTTTCGACTTGGCCGCCAGCAGCACTTTGCAGCAGATCGCCATTGAAAACGACGACGAAACCCGACCCCGAAAGACAAATATGCGCCCGGCTTCCCTGGGTGAGGTAACTCGAGTACTCCGGTGCTCCCGTGGGTATAGACTCTAGAACAACCCAGTTCTAAAGGGGTTTGCTCCAAGTCCTCCTCTAAGTGTCCCTTTTCTTTAAAATTCCAACTGCGACTTTCCCCATAGAAGTCAACGGCGATTCGCGGCTGTGTTCTCACACTGCACGCATCCCCCGTGGGTCCCCTGTGTCACTACCTTGGGTGGTTCCTTGTGGTCCAAGCACTTCTACAGGATCTAGGCCTTGTGTCTAGCTCAGTCGTGGTTCTTATACCACTTTATTGGTATATGGTTTGGTACGCCCTAGGGCTCAAACGTGTATTTGTGCTATTACTGTTGATAACTAACTTATAACTTATGTACTTCGAACTCTAGCCTCATAAAGAGACTAGAGGGTGTGTTTAGCAATAAATACATATATTTTGAATATATACCTGGTGTGGTCCTCTTTCATTTGGTCACTCAAGAGATTATAGACTGGTAAAACAAGCTGCTTTACATTCCTTCAAGACTTAGCCTGAAGGCTGCTCTCCATAGCTACCACTAGGATAGCTTTCAATAAAGGTTGTCTTTAACCTATCTCCAATAAGGGGTTGTTTGGACTGGTGCAAGGTGCCCACTATAATTAGTGGACAGCATATACCAGGCCAACTTCTCACAGGCCTGATATCAGGATGGGTCAGGCCCCACCATATTGCTTTATAAGAAAAACTATTCCTGCCATACAGTGGGCTTTATGCCCCCCCAGGGCAAATTGGGGTCAAACCTCCTCTCGAGCCCCTGGAAGCCAAAATACCTACTTGCTCCTTTCTTGTTGGGAATATGACTCAATGTCAAAGTGCGGCACCAGCACCCCTTTCTTTTGCACCAAATGCAAAATCCCTGGTGTCTAGTGGGCTTTCTAATCCCTCGGGCAGATTTGGGGCAATCTTCCCAATTGGGACAAACCTCTGGTTGCCCTCAGGGGAGTAGAAAGACAAAAGTGCCCCTTCTAGCGACGGGGTATGGCTCGAGTCAATGTCAGGATAGGCTGCCCTGTCCTTTTGTTTGCTTTAGCTCCATTTTTAAATCCCTGGTTTCTAGTGGACAATCTGCAGCCCAGGGGCAATATAGGATAAAACCTGCTGTCTGTCCTTGTGGGGGTTTGTCCCTTTTGATTAGGGGCAGAGCCCTGTGCATGGTGGGCAGCCCCCACCCCCTATGATTTCTTTTTTTAATATACATATAGCTAGTGTCTGGTGGGCTTTGTGCCCATTGGGGGAGGCAGATTGTGATAAATGTCCAATCTACCCCCGGGGGCAGAAAGACTGTTGAACACTTTTTGGGGTGTGGGCATGGCCATGCTCATGATGGGCAGCCCCCACCCTATGTTTTCATTTTTATATAGATGTCCCTGGTGTCTAGTGGACTTTCTACCTCGGAGGGGAGGCAGATTGGGGGAAACTTTCACTCTGCCCACGGGGGGAGAAATACTGTTGCACTCTTTTCGTGGTGGTCTATGGCCATGTCCATTGTGGGCGGTCCCCATCCCTAAGGTTTTTTTTTTATAGACATCCCTGGTAACTTTTAAACTTTCTGCCCCCTGGGGAAGGCAGATTGGGACAAACCTCTTATCTGACAGCCCCCGGGGGGGGACAGAAAGACTGTTGCAGCCTTTTTGGGGTGAGGCATAGAAATGCCTATGGCAGGCAGAACCCACTCCTATGTTTTCATTTTATTTGGTACCTGGTGTCTAGTGGGTTTTCTGACCCTAAGTGGGGGCAGATTTGGAATAATCGCCCCTATTTGTCCATGGGGGGGTAGAAAAACTAAAACTTTAGGGGAATCTTGGGAAGCACAAGCCCTTGGCCAAGGTGCCGCACCCCTTCCTATACATTTCTGGTGTCTAATGAGTGGATCACTGCTTGCTCTCCTGCAGAAACTGATCTCCTGCTGGGATCCCAAACAGGGATAAATTGGGTAGAGATATCATTTGATAGTGTAGATTCTCTTCTTATCAATGACACTTCTGTCAACTCAATCAGTGCTTGAGGAACTGAGATACTCCCCCGAGCACTGATGCAGTGAAAGTTAAATGTCCAGTCAGCTCGTTTTACTTTAATGTTTGCAGCAATGCCATCAGTGCGACCATTGTCACTTCCAAAACAAAAAAAGAACAGCCTCAAGCTGCTGTGGAAGCTGTTCCGCAGCAGCCCAAGCTGAAAATGAAAAAAGGAATCCCTCTGGTACAAGCACCAGTCGGTCCTATTAAAACCTCCTCAGCATCGGTCATTGGATGACAGATGCACTGGGGAAGTAGGTTTCTGCCAGAAAACTACTGACTCATTACGCTCCAGGATACTGATGCCAAATTATTTGCAGGTGTACTGTTATCTAACTTAACTGATTGGGTAAGAGAAAAGCAGATAATCCCTCCGAACCAAACTGGATTTACACAAGGCTTAGGTACTACAACAAATATCCTTGTATTATCTGTCCTAATGGACAAATACATTGCAAAGAAACAACCACTATACTTATGCTTTGTAGATTTTAAGTCGGCTTTGACTGTGTGCATAGAGATATTTTATGGCAGAAGTTAATTGATCAAGGTATACCACTCTCCCTTTTAAAATTAATCCAACTTCTTTACACTGACACATGGGTCAGGGTTCGGATGGGTGATGGACAAACAGTATCAGAAAAAATACCAACAGCGCCAGGTTTGAAACAAGGATGTGTTCTGGCCCCACTGCTTTTTAACTTATTTTTAGCTGATCTTACGCAAGCCTTAGATGAGGTGAATGCTTGTCCACCGAAATTAGTCAATACTCCAATATCAAGCCTGCTATATGCAGATGATGTTATCCTACTAAGTCAAACGAGGGTTGGACTACAACGCCTGCTAAATAAGATCTCTAACTACTCTAAAGAAAATAGAATGGTGATCAACGAAACTAAGACAAAAATTATGGAGGTTAATAAATACTCAAGGTCAAAACATAAGTATAAATGGATTTTGGATAACTCACAATTAGAACAAGTGAGTACATATAGATACTTAGGAGTACTATTTGATGACCGAGGATCATTTCAACCACCCAAGATTGATATTCAACAAAGAGCAAAAATATTACTAGCGGCTTTCAGAATTATACAGAAATCGATAGGATGGCAGAGTTATGGACCGCTGTTGAAAATAATATCAGCAAAACTTTTGCCAACTCTGACATATGGAAGTGAAGCATTGTGTAGAAAAGACTCACTTATAATCAACAATTCAGTTACGAACATCTATAAAGCTCTCTTTTTAATTCCACATAATGCATCACCCGCGCAGATAAGAATGGAATTTGGGTTGACTAATCAGGCATTTGCGCGGAAAGGCCAATTTATTAAAGTCTGGAAAAGGATAAAAACGAATACCACAAATCAATTGTCCAAATTATTGTGGCAGGAAATAAATTTAAACCGGAAAGCACAGGCGTGGAAATATCTATTTACATCATTAGAAGAATATTCAGTAAACTCGGTCTGGGAAATGCCAATTACTGCGAACTCATTTAAAAAAGTTATCAATAGTACAACTAAGCATCTATAATTACTCTTGGATAAAGAGACCTTCTCAAAAGAAAGCATGCGTGGCCTCTAATGAATGGATATACCAAGGTAAAAGTGCAATCGTATCTCGAAATTCCTTGGTCTGTTAAGTATAAGCAAATATTCATAAATGCTCGTTTTGGAGTGTTCCCGGGCGTATGTCATCTAATGCCATGGTTGCGCACAGAGGCACCAACGACTTGTAACTTATGCAAACTTGGTGAAGAGAACATCATGCACCTCCTCTGTATTTGTCCTGAACTGAAGGTTGAGAGAGTATCCATTCTTAAAAGACATTTTAATGTTCGTGGAATAAGGAGCTGCAGGCAAGCTCTGATAAGATGCCTTCATACTGACGATATAACTTTAACTTCAGCTTTTGTAAAGTTCTTAACGCAACTGAGAATTAAGTTAGAACATCAAAAACTAAAAGAAAGTAATGTAGGATGTACATAATATGTAAATAATATAATGAATTTGATGCCCAAATGTTTTTCTAATCAATTTTTATAATTGGATTTTTATTATCAAGAATTATTGCATATATATTGTAAGGTTTTAATTAATCAAACAATAAACTTTCATTCATTCATTCACTGGGGAAGTAGTGTGGGCTTTCGTCAGTTGCCAACACCCGCACTTAAGAGGTTAAAAGTATTTATTGTTTAAGCATATGCATCAATTATAAAGCACTATTCTGTGAACTGTGAATTACAAGACCATACCACAAACATGAGCTGAAATACAAGAAAATGTGTTACATAGCACACTTCAACAGCTACAATATGCTACAGAAACAGCAGCATTAGCATATTAAGGAAACACCAAAGGAAAGACAGGAGCTTGGGCTAGAAATGAGGAAAACTATTTTTGATGAGGACTGAAGCTGGATTTTCAGGCTCCAACATCATGTCTACATTTCTATGATACAACCAAGCATCAAGTGTTTTGGTGCACAATGAAATATGCCTATTTGACCAAAAATATTACATATTTTAAAATATGTTATAATGAAGTAGTTTAGGAAGTAATAATTATAATGTATACATATTGTATGAATTACAATTTGGTAGCATGGAACTTTTTATATTAAATATGCAATCTCTCTGCAAATAGCTTCTTGCTTCTGAAACAAATCTACTCTGATGGAAAATTAAAATACCCTTCTTTGCTATCAAAATGTTCCCTTGGCTGTCAAAAATGTGTTTTAGGTTGTAGTTTGAACTTTACAAGAAAATCAAGTGGTCATTCGTAAGAGAACATATACAGTCTTTTACACAGAACATGTCCAGACCAGCTCTATCACCCATCAGACAAGGAGGATGTGTTGTACGTGATTCCTCAGCACTATAGAAGAGTCCAAAAATGCTTATATCTCCTTTATAGGAAAGCCCCAAGGGCTATGTTACCTATCTACTTCTAGCAGATCTGTGTAGGACCACATCTCTTTCATGTATTTGTTTGTTTCTTTAGTAGGTCTAATTATCTTGTGTATATATTTTTCCTGGAAAGAAGAAAAGTTTTAAAACAATTAGTGAAGCCCCTGATAATACAAATGCAGATGAGCCTGTGATTATAGTAAGGTTTTTTACTTATCTAATCCTAGATATTTTCCAATTCAGAGCAAATTGGCCATAAAATGATCATTTGGTCTACTGTAGTATACAAATACCTTCCTCCTGGGATTGATGTGCCAAAAAATTGGAACTGTATAGGAATGCTTCATTGTTGCCTGTGAGAAAATGCCCATTTTTGCATGGTCACCACCATTATTTTTGCAGAATTTTATTTATTACAGGTTTTTAGATTCTTCAAACTGGGGAAATGCTAGTCAGTGCCCAGTGTACGTACCCTGAGCCCTAAAACATCTTGAAATTGTCTTCTCACAATTGGAATATTTTTCTCTCTACTAAGCCCATAGTGTAAGGTGTAGAAATTGCAGCCATGGAATGGAAAGTTAAATGTCACAGGTGGACTGCAGAGGCTATTGTGCCATCCACTACTGACAAGGAAAACATGCCTTCAGGCCTACAATTTTTTTGATATATGTAGCGTGAACTCGACCCAAAGGGTTTTGGAGCACTTTACATGAGCACCAGTTATATTACACAAGGATACATTCATTTTTTTTAGGCACGGTTAAGTGATTTGCACAGCATCGTAGGATGTTGAGCCGTGTTCCCTAGTTCCAAATTCGGCAGCTCTGGCTGTAATGCCACACCCTCTCCCCTAACTGTAGCCAGACTGCTGCAGTTTTTAAAATAACCCTTTTTGACAGGTAAACTCCCCCCTTTTACATATTAGTAAGCCATTTCTATGTAGGCCTTGTACCCTCCAAGGTAGGATACATGGCATTTAAAAGCAGGAGGTATAGTAAATGAATGCTAACATGTTCATACAGTGACAAGGTCCAAAGATCTATCTTAACTTTGCAGACCCAGCTGTCCTATGTAGACAACTAGATTGTAGATTGAAATAATAATAATGCTAACCCAAGAAAGGGACAAGCTGCAAAATAATTAAACCACAATTTTTCATAGTTATTAAAAATCCTATTGAATGGTAAAGTCTGATTTTGAATAAATATTAAGGAAAAGTAACTTTTAGAATGTTACCCTTAACCTGCCTTAGCTTTCAGGAGGCTAATTTGCAGAATATCTCTAGCAACTCCCTGCCAGTGCTCAGTCTTGAATGTTTTGTGAATGAGGTGTGGAATTCCTCCCGGGAGCACACAGTCTGCTGACCTGAATAGGCAGAGCTGACTTCTCTGAGCTCAAAAGAATATGAAGGGTGAAGGCTGTCTTCCTGCTAACACCACATTATTAAATCTAGAATGACAGGTCTGACTGAAGCACATATAAAAGCTATATACCTTTCAAAGGAAGCAAACAGGATGCTAGGCCAATTATTTTATATCGCCTGCCTGGTTGCTGAAGGACCCTGCTTTTGTCCTACCTGACGTCTGTCTCTTGGTTTATTGTGGGTACAGTGTCTGCTTCAAATCTGATTTTAGTGTTAGATGTTGGGAGGATTACCATAGCACACTTGCTGTATGCACCAGAAGGCCTCAGAGCCTAAGTTTAGTGTGGCTATAGACTTTCACCATCTTGAAAATGCCCTGACACATGGCATTGCGTGCCTGTTTGAAGTAAACAAAAACTGAACTACTAGGTAGGTCAGGGTCTGGGAACTAGGAGTGTCTTAGCATTTCCCCCACCCACAGGCAGGTGAACCTGATTAAGCTAGACCCTCACCCAGCCTTTATCATAGCACCACTGGACTTGCGAAAGGATATCAGGCAGACTGAACCTTCTGACTGTGAGAAGCACCTGAGGAGGTTGGATCACTTTCCACTTGAGATCCAAGGACAGAAAGATCTCCAAGGATCTTGAGGCTTATTCCCTGGGTGCCTCCAGGAACACAAAAAAAGCTGAATAGGACATTCCTGTTAAGAATACCAGCTGACCAGGACCTGGACTGGACTTTGCTGTTGCCCTCTGACTGACACCTTTAAAGCATCTAAGTCCTCCCCATGTGGTTCCAGGTGCCGTAGAAGTGTACTCCTCTGGTTGTTTAGACATCAACAGAAGTTTGGGAACTTTTTCAAAACATTTGCTCTAGAGCTTCTTCGAGTCCGACCGTGAAAAGTATTTTGCTGGTAGTCTACAGCATTGGATTGAATGTCTGGATAGTCCTGCATAGAGAATAGTTTTTACAAAAAAAAAGTCCCTTTTTAGTCAAAATCAAAAGCAGGCAAAACTATATCGCACCTCCCAAAATGTTCTCCAAAATTTGATCTGGTGCACTCAATCTCCATCCTCAGAATGGAACTACTGCAGGACAGATTATTGTAAAAAGAAGTGTGGTGGTGCACCCAAAAGAGAAAAGTCTATCAAATCTAAATTCATATGGCTTCTTTCTTTTCTTCTGACATCCTATATTTCATATTCATAAAAACGTATACAGCCTTAGCCAACACACTTCATCCAGAAAACAAACTTCTTCAGGGTTTTTCATCCAATAATCCATATAATTCCATTAGGTCAAGGATCATGACAACGCTGGTCAGTTGTGTCACTGCAATGCAAATTCAGTTCCTGATATATATCATCCCCATTATCTGGTCATGAATCAATTGCATCCACATATAACTGGTCAGTTGTACCCTGTATTGACACCCAAATCCATGTCTTTTGTAGTGACAGGCATTTCGCATTGCAACTGGCAAAAATAACTCTTTTTTTTTGGCAGCTGATTCATGACCAAATTATGGGGATGATATATATCAGGAAATCTAGGATGTCAGAAGGAAAATAAAAAAGACATATAAATTTGAATTTTTTAGACTTTTCTCTTTTGGGTGCACCACCAGACATGTTTTTCTATATTTAAAGTCCATTTTTAGATTGGGACTTCGAAACATTTTTGAACTTCCCTACTTATATGCCCTGGACGGGTCAATCTACTTGATGTATCCAAACCATGCACCATTGCAGTCTACCTTAAATCGTTTTTTGGATCTTTCCATGTCTATATATCACAATCTTGCCGCTATTATCTCAAATCATTAAAAATCTCATATATCTGGCTCCTCTTATTAGATTTTTGCTGTTTTTGGTGTCATTTTTTATAATAAATTCCTTTCTCTTTTATAAATTGGAGTGGGTTTTTTATTGTGTTATATTTTAGACTTTGTAACTGTTTTGGTACTTCTAGATACTTTACACGCTTTAAGTTAAGCCTGCCTGCATTGTGCCATAGCTACCACGCGTTGAGCTTAGCTTTAATTTACTGAAACCTTTGACTCGACCTACCCCGATAGTTACAACACTTTGAGTATAACAGCTTGGAATCAAATGAACACTATTATGAGACTGCATTAAGTGGCACTGTTTAAAAAATAGCAACATTAAACCCTTATAATCTAAAGGAAAATTCAGATGTTCTTGTATGCAATTCCTCAATATTTAATAGCTTCTTAGATGCATATCGGCCGTAGCCTTAGTCATGGTACTGGAGCAAAAGAAAACAGCAGCATTAACATATGTTTTGGTGTCAACTGTGAAAACGAACTTCTGAAAACAACAGTTCCAACAGTGTGTAAGAGAATTATTGCTATGTTTGAGCAAATAGATATATCTGTAATGGCAATACAAACAATAACTTTAAATTAGATTAAATGCTGTCACATATAGTCACAAATCAGCAGCATACCATAAAATCAACAGGATACAGGGCCTGTGGCCAACCAACCCGGAGGCAGCTGACCCCACCATACAACAGCATGCTGCGCACAGCCGATCGTCACACACTGCATGGTGTTGGCTTGCAGCCAGGCCCTGTTATGCAACTCTGTGCACGCAGCCACCTGGACCTAGCCAACCACCTGCCACACACGGCCTTTGGTTGTGCGTGGTGTGCAGTTAGACACAGGGCCTGTCTTGCAGCTAGGACCTGCTTCCAACTCCCCACAGGTAGCCTTTGGCCGTGTGTAGCGGGGAGTTGGGTACAAATTGGCCTGCCGCCATGCCCTGTGGCCAAACCCCCAGCAGGCTGCTAATCCTACAGCATGCACAGCCTTTGGAGTGTGTATCATAGGGTTTGCCTTTGGGCCCAGGGGACTCCATCCCCAGGGGCCAAAACACATATAATAAAGGACAGGAGGCATGCAGCCCTCCTCCTCGACCCTCAATTAGCCTTGGGGACCCCATCCTTCATGGCCAGTTCCAATAAAAAGGGAAGAGGGGGCCACATTACCTTAAAAGGCCCCGGGGATCCAATCCCTGGGGGCCAAATACAATTAAACTGGGGAGAAGGGCTTTCAGACCTCCTCCCGAAACCTTAACGGGCTATTCCCACTCCAGTCCACTATCCTTTTAGTGGACTTGCTCCTTACACAGTGCAGCTCCATCGCCACCCAGAGGTCAGGAGTTCGAGGCTCTCCTCCACCCACAGGCTCTTATCTGCGCCTCATCCCTGGTGGTCCAGTGGTAGAGCGTCACTCCTCTGCTGCTTGAGTCCCCTTCTGTCTCTCTTTCTGCTTTTGTCTCTCTCTTTCATTTTTACTGCTTTTGCCTTTTTGGCCTTTTGCTTTTCTTTTCCTTTTTTTGTCCTGTTTTCTCCTTTGTTGCCGCAGGTGCTGCGTTCCCCCGTGGACCATCCCCCTTCAGTGACCCTTCCCGCTCTTGCGTTTTCCCGCCTCCCAGCTGTTCAGCACAACTTAAAGGTGGGTGCTGCGCGGTGAAAGCACAGTCCACTGCTGCTTGACTGCCCTTCTATCTCTCTTTCTGTTTTTCTCTCTCTCCTTCATTTTTCCTGCCTCTGCTTTTTTGTTTTTTTGCTTCTCTTTTCCTTTCATTGTCCTGTTTTCTCCTTTGTCGTCCCTGCACTGGGTTCCCCCGTGGTCCCACCCCCTCCAGTGACACTTCCTGCTTCCACATTTTCCCGCCACCCTCCAGTGACCTATCACACTTCTGTGTTTTTGTGTCTCCCAGCTGTCCCGCACCCCGCCCGCAGCACCACTTAATAGTGGCCGTTACACGGTTGAACCCCTTCAGCATGCCAAAGGCAAGCCTGTCTGCACCTGTCCATGCCTGGACCACGCCCAGCGCCAGAGACGCTGGTCCTCGGACCTTCCACTGCGATGACTCTAGCACTGTCCTCGCCCTCAACTCTGGATGCCACACCACCTGCCATCTAGCTTCACCGAAGGAGACCCATGGACCTTTCACCTGCCATAACTGCAACCACGCCTTCACCCACACCAACACGCCAGCTCCCCTAGCTGCCCAGCCGACCAACAGAACACCCGACCGGCTCAACTGCATTCTCCTCAATGTGCAATCCCTCCACAAACACGCAACAGAAATCTGGGACTGCCTCAATGCCGCCTTTCCCGACATCGCCTTCTTCACGGAAACCTGGACAAACCCCAGTTCTGGATGGGAAATCACAATTGCCATCCCTGACGGCTACAAAATCACCCACAAGGACCGCACCGACTGACCAGGAGGTAGCATAGCCATCATCCAGAAGAAAACCCTCAGACTGACTACGCACTCTAATGACCGAATGACAACGATGGAACATCTCCATTTTCAGATCCAGACCAACCCCAAGACCTCCCTTCACGGCACCCTCGTCTACAGGCCCCAAGGACCCCGTCCGCCATTCACTGATGTCATCGTAGACCTCATCGCACCCCAGGCTCTCGCATCCATGAGTACATCCTACTCGGAGACCTCAACTTCCACCTAGACAACCCCAGGGACCAGAACACCGCCTCTCTACTGGAGAACCTAGCCAACATCGTACTCAAGCAGTTAGTGACCCCACTGTCCCACACAGCCGGACACACACTTAACCCCGTTTTCTCCACCAGCGGGAACATCACCTACAGCCACATCACCGAGCTCCTCTGGACTGACCACAACTGCGTGAATCTCGCCTTCACCATGCCCACCGTACACCACAGCCCTCATTGCCCCCCATCGCAGCTAGAACAAGGCCACTGAAAAACGTCTCGTTGACCTCCTCGGCACACCCACCCCACCAACACCAACAGACGCCAACACCACAGCTCGCAACCTTCACCGATGGATCTCCAACTGCGCCAACACTCTGGCACCCCTCAAAAAGACACCAGGCAAGCAACACTCCAAGAAAGCCAGCTGGTTCACTCCCGCCCTCCAAGAGTCAAGACGTACCTGTCGACGACTCGAGAAGAGATGGAGGAACAACAAAACCCCAAAACCCATGCAACCTTTAAATTTGCCGTCAGCGCACACCACCTTCTCCTCAAAACCACAAAGAAAATGGCCTTCCAAGACAGAATAAATGCCAACGCACACAACAGCAAAGAACTCTTCTCCATCATCAAGGAGTTCGCCAGGCCCAGCAGTGAGACCACAGACGTCCAACCCATTCAAGAACTCTACAACAAACTCGCCACCTTCTTACACCAGAAGATCAGGCAACTCTATGACGTCTTCGACACCCAAGACCCCGCCACTATACCCACCACCACCGCACACAACCATGCTGCCCCTCAACAGATCGTGCTCAACTGGACTCTGCTCACCACAGATGACACACTCAAGACCATGAAGAGCATCCACTCAGGAGCCCGTCGGATCCCTGCCCGTGTCACATCTTCCACAGAGCAGCCGCCTCCATTGCCCCCCAGCTTCGCCGCACCATCAACTGCTCCATTGAAACTGCCACCTTCCCAGATGGCTGGAAACACGCCAAGATCAACCCCCTGCTGAAGAAACCTTCTGCCAACCAGACAGACCTCAAGAATTTCAGACCCATCTACCTTCTCCCCTTCTCAGCCAAGGTCATTGAGAAGGCTACCAATGCCCAACTCTCCGAGTTCATTGAAGAGAACCACGTCCTGAACACCTCCCAATCAGGCTTCCAAAGCAACCACAGCACCGAGACCGCACTCCTAGCCACCACCGATGACATCCGCTCCCTCCTCGACCGGGGAGAAACCACATCCCTCATCCTACTGGACCTCTCGGCCGCATTTGACACCGTCTCCCACCGCACTCTAATCACAAAACTCCCCGACGCCGGCATCCACAACAAAGCACTGGACGGGATCCACTCCTTCCTGACAGGCCGAACACAGCGAGTCAGACTGCCCCTGCTCCTCTCAGAACTTACAGAGATCAACTGCGGAGTGCGCCAGTGCTCCTCCCTGTGCCCCACCCTCGTCTACATCTATATGGCCCCCCTTACAGCCATCGTCAGAAGCCACGGACCAACATCGTCTTACATGCTGCATTGAAGGCGTGAGCCAGCACCATCGTCTCCTGCGCTGACGACACCCAGCTGATCATCTCCCTCACCAACAAATCCACAACTGCCAGAACCAACTTTCACGAAGGCATGAAGGCAGTCGTTACGTGGATGCAATACAAGTCCTATTAATGTATTAAACATGTTTGAACACTTAATATAAAACATTATTAAATGACAGGATACATAAATGAATATATATATTTATATATCTTCCAACAAAAATAAAAAAATTATATAAACTAAAAAAGAAAGAAAGGAAAAACTAAAATTACATATAGTTAAGTCATTCTCTCTTTATTTGGCCAATGTAGGCCATAAAAGCACATGTAAACACCCATGGATCAAATCTTATCACAACTATACATACAAAGATGTCTTATCATAAATGTGCCTACAAGTATAACAAGCATTTGCAATGCAATCGGTCTCGCCTTTGGGACCTTATATGTATTTAGCTATGCAGCACATTAGCCTTGGTGCTGAAACATCTAGGGGTCATGCATGGATTTCTGTGAACCCCCCAAGGCCAATCAAACCAGCCCTTGGAAAGAGATGAATAGGAATTAGAGTCCTTTACTTCTAGGGTCAGCGACTTAATAGAAAAGTACAGCATTTACAGCCTACCTTCGCGAGGCTTCAAGCGAGGCATGGTCTAATAGATCCTATCAATGTTTCAGAAGCAAAGGCTTGACTTGTGAAGAACACTATTGCAGTCAACTCTACAGCAGTCACACAGTCCGATCAGAGGCAGGGGCCTGACTTTTGACTCAGTCATCCCTGGTACTACCACGATATCAAGAGCATGACTTTTGACTGCCATTGCACAAGCCCTAACAGGAAGCAGGTCAAGCATGACCTGCAACTGTCTCTTCCCAAGCTCTACTGGTCTTTCAGATCTACTTGTCAGACATACAAATCCTTATGTAACAGCCCTATTAGAGGTGCTAGAATATCCATCTCTTACCATACAAGTCCACTTATGTGGCCACACTAGAGTTGGGCTGTCCTTTAAGATTCATCACGAATTGGATTTGGTGCATCAAAAATGGGGGTCAGGCATGAGAAGATCCAATGCCCCACCTACCACTGGAAACGTCTGCCACTATTCTCTCTTAGTCAAAAATTAGGTATGGACAATGGGGTTCATAAACATCCCCTGCTGAATCTTCGTTCCAAAGATACATGGATAATTCTTTACTTCCATACATTAGAATGCATTTATCAAATGGCTTTGGAGTTAATACTGAAAGCACTGTACACAGTGTGGTGGAGAAGCCCAGTGGAGACAGAGTTCAAGTTGGGTACACTGCAGTTAGTGAAGGAGGAGTACTGCACAGTTAGTCTACGATAGGGCCTGTGAAGCATAAGTGTTGTTCTGGCAGTGAGTAAAAAACCTAAAGGAGAAGCAATGGCCAGACAGAGAACAGGGAGAGTTAGTGAAGTGCATTTTAAAGAGAATGAAGAGGGAGAAGGCCTACGCACTCATTGAGCCGGGAAAACACTGCAGACAGTGAATGGGGGAAAGTGCTGTGCATACAGCGGTCTGTGTAGAATGGCTGGACAATGAGTTGAGGAGAATGTCTGTACAGACAGTGAGTTGGGCAATTTGTCGAGAGAAAGTAGGGTAAATGTACATGGGCAGACAGTGCCCCTTCCTCCCCATGACATTTAATTTCTCAGAAGAACCTAGGACAGCAGCTCACGGTACCAATTACAAAACAGACCATGGTATAATTCTATCCTTCACTGGTTGTTGGAAATTCTGTTAGTTATTGCACGATTTGCTAGGAGTAGACTATGTTGTTACTGACGTTTAAAAAGTAATGACCTTTTGGGGGGTTGGGTTGGGGTTGTATAGCTACTGCATACTGCAGCTAGCCAGGAACCACCATCAAGGATTCGATGATGAAAATGGCACTGGAATTTTTAATTCTGCAGCTTCTGTATTTTCTGCATAATTATGAATTGACTGCAGCTCCTACATAACCCACCACATGTTATACAACTTGTAGATTGCAACAAAATTAAAGCTATGTTTCTAGTTCAAAGAGATCAAAAGTTACTAAAAATGTACCATACGTGGCGCTGCCTATAGATTATCTTGTCACATTTCAGTTTATGATTGCAGCTTTCAAATGTTACACTGATAGTAATAGAGTGAAACTTTTTCCCCATGCAGTAAGTGTGTTAAAATGACAAGAGTGTAATAAACCAGCCATAAAATGTGCCGCGATATATTGCATAAAATGCCTTTTTTTTGCCACATATTCAAACCTACCACATAATTTTGTCGACCGCTGCCGCATATACTGACAAGAAGTTTCACACTCAAGCCGGACGGCAAGTACCAACTGGAGCAATTCAGGGCAGAATCCCCCAACCTTGACTTTTACCAAGAAGCAACAAATAGGGTGACATACTTAAAGACGGCCATGTCTAAACCACTGTACCACCCAATGATCCCAAAGTCTCACTATTGTCCGGCTTCACTTGCTCCATTGACTTTAAGGGGGCACACACATGTAAATCGAGATACTCATTCGTAATATTAACTTTTGGTCAGAACCCCTGCAATGTCACCTCAGTATAATCTTGGAACACATGCTCTTTAACTCTACCCACGCCCAATAATCGTCCAAAAGGCAAATGTACTAATGCTTTTCCCTTCAAAGCTTACACATATCCCCACCCCCTCATCATATAGGCACTTACAGGATGCCGGAACAAGACGTGCAAACGAAGGAGCCCACAGTCATGTTGGCATAGGTGGGTCCACGTTGGTCACAGTCAAAGCACTTGCGGTTGTGCGGGAGGCTAGTCATCTCCCGTAGCAGCTTTAAGTGCTTTTCCTGGTGGGCTCTGTGCCGGTTCTGTAAATGCAAGGGGTGCACGTTCTAACGCGTGACACCTACAGGAAGGTGGCACCATGCCAGCAGCAGACAAGCAACGGCCTCCGCTCTAACCTCGAGCCTGGCGGCCGCTGCCCTGGGCAACAGCACAGGAGGCAGTCGGGCAGGGCGAGCACTATAGACAGAGAAAAGGAACACATTTTTAGGCTGAGACAAGCATAGAAAATGGACAAGGATGCAGAGCTCAGGTGAACCAAACCAATTTTATAGTGATGTTTTTCCATTCCATACAAAATAATTATTTCTCTTGTTAAAAATACTTTTCCAAGTGCGACAATTAAATTAAATATCCTTCACGGAATATTCTGCAGTAGAGACTGTGATTACGTTACTTATATATCCAAATACATCGATACTTGAGTAATGTTTTAAATATAAACACGGGGCAACATTGTTGCAAAATACGAAAACTTTTTTAAATATTGCCTGAGCGCTATGACAGAAGAAACTCACTGGGACGCAAATATGGCGATCGAAGTTATAATAAACTGTGGCTGGGCTTTGCATTATCGTCCCTTTTTAGTTAAACAGGAATGCATGCGGGCGGCAAGGCACAGAGGGGGGGAGGAGAAGGTATCGGACTGCGGGAGGGGGGGTGCCACGGGAAGAAAGTAGTCTGCAGTAAAGGGGCCAGTAGCCATGGAAGGACACGAATGACGACATGGCCGTCATAAGGAGGGAGTAACAAGCCTACAACCAATCAGAAGGCAGCATTTACGACACAAGCCAATCAAACAGATGGGCGGAGAGTGGGCGGAGCTTCCACGAAGCTTCCACGCTATAGTGTATAATGCATGCTCGCAAAGCGTGCAGCGCATGCGCTGCAACGCTAGGCGAGACCTAAAACACAAATGTGGTGTTAGATAAGAACATATACAAATTAATTACTGACATAAATACAAAACATACCATAAAATGATATTCAAAGTGCTCAAAGTGCAATTTAAAAATGAAATGACCAATCAATAGGACAGTCTAGGCAGCTCATCCTAATAAAAACCTCGTCAATAAAAACCTCTTATTTAGGGTCCGCTATGTTAGCAGGAAATAATCGGGCCTCCTACAACCATTAGTTTGTTTACATTAAATTAAGAGCCCACTATTTAAAAATTTCAATATAGACACTAAACATGGCAGAAAACATACAGTCAAATAAAGTGCAAATACATTGTTGCAGTACCAGTATACATAATGTGCACATGAACAAAGTGACGTTTCCTTATGCTAGCCATATTTGACGTATTCTATTGCAGCTAGAAGATGCCTCTAGTCAGTAAATAGCTTTTCCCTGAGTCTCACTGCTCCAGCGAGAAATCTTGCTGCCCAAGAGAAGACTATGGGGGAAGACAACATTTGTCGGTACATCAAGGCTGGCCTTACTTGAGCAAATTGTTCATTCTTACCAGTGGTATAATATATCTGGACCTTAGTGGCTGGTAAAAATAACAAAATAACGTAAAGTGTAAAATGTCTTGTTCTGAAAAATTATCTCAGGGGCATGGTTTTGAATCACCTAACTTGAAAAATCCTTTGGGGACAGCTAAAACACCAATGAATTAGGTTAAACCTAAACATTGTTAGTAAAAAACAGTGGAAGGCATTGGTAACAGATGATCAGATATGTTCCCTGGAGAACATGTTTTCAACAAAATATATTGCTTGACTGTGAGTTTAAGTAGCCCTGCATTCTCTCTTCTGCATTGCCACCTAGTTAGGATCATGTTTTTTATGTCCTGCATCTCCCCAGGCCCTAGTTGTCTGGGGTTTGTAAACATATCTATATGACTCACACTATTCAGCGACATACCTAAGCCACGGTATATCCGGTACGCCAGCAAGTGATCTACAGTCCTCAATGCCGCGCTGGATTAGACTGCGATCTGGGCTGGACCAAACTCTGAGCCAACGCAGAATGGGTGCTAGGGCAATGAGATCAGTTATGTAGCCTAGACCCACTTCCTCGTGAACCTAAAATGATAGAGTACTGGTGGGAACATTGAGGAGCCTACAGAGAAATTTATTTTCGATCACCTGAAGTTCCCTTGCATCTTTGTACCCCTAGACATCACATCTGTAAGTTGCCATTGGAAGGAACTACTCACAGTACACCTTTACCATGGCTTGCACCAGTTTGGCCCTACACCTCTTGGCTAAATCCATCCTTGCCCCTACTGCTCTCATTAAAATGTTCTGTTTAAGGGATTTTTGTGCTTGCCAGGACCCTCTATCATCGAAGAGTACTCCAAGGTAGGAGAAGGTTGTTACTTTAGTAAATTTTATACCTTCCCCAAAGAACTTGGACCTAGGGGCCTTCCGGCAGCCAATTGTCATTTTATGCGATTTGGTATTATTAGTTGACAGATCTTGAGAATCCATGAAATCTATGAAGGCACTCAGGAGGTGCTGTAGGCTCACAGTGGTCCGCGCAATCAGGACCGCATTATCTGCGTACAATAGAGTGGGTATGGTTTTGGTGTCCACTGTAGGAATGTCCCAACAGGCAGCTGTCAGAACCTTCCCCAGTTCATTAATGTAAAGGGTAAAAAATAGGGGGGCAAAAATGCACCCCTGCCTTACCCCTCTCTGTAGTCTCAAAGAGGTGGATATACTACCATTCTCATCATACCTCACCGAGGCAGATAAGTTGGAATGGGTGCTATGTAAAAAGGCCACTAGCTCGGGTTCAATGCTCAGATGCAAGAGAAGAGGCCAAAGCTTGGATCTGTTAACTCGGTCGAAAGCCGAGATAAGATCCATAAAGGCCAAATGCAAGCAACCCTTCTTGGCTACCATATATTTACCTACAATCAACTGCAAATTGACACATTGATCCAGCGTCCTTCTCCCCTGTCTTAACCCATATTGCAGTTCAGATATCAAATCAGTATTATCCAACCAGGATGTTAGGCACCTCAGAATAACCTTCCCCATAATTTTGGCAGCAGAATCTAGAAGAGAAATGGGGCGATAGCAGAGTGGATCCTCCCTATCCCCTTTTTTATAAATAGGTAAAATAATAGCTTTGGACCAAGTGGGGGAAAAACCACATTTACATGCCGCACTGAAGACACAAGCCAGCACCATTGTCTCCTATGCTGACAACACCCAGCTGATCATCTCCCTCACCAACGAACCCACAACTGCCAGAACCAACTTTCATGAAGGCAGTCGCTACCTGGATGCAAGCTCAACTCAGACAAAACTGAAGTATTCAGCCTAGGACCCACCCCCTCAACCTGGGATGACTCCTGGTGGCCCGCCACACTAGGAACCTCCCCTCACCCCTATGACCACGCACACAACCTTGGTATCATACTGGACTCCTCGCTCTCAATGAACTGCCAAATCAATGCATTATCCTCATACTATTTCCACATGCTCCGCTTACTTCGAAAGACTTTCAGATGGCTCCTCAGAGAATCCAGAAAGACAGCCACCCACACACTCCTCACCAGTAGAGTGGACTACGGCAACACACTCTACACCGGAGTCAACAAGAAACAGCTCAGGAAACTACAGAACTTCCAAAATGCCACAGCCAGACTAGTCCTCGACATTCCCCGCCACAACCACATGACACAACACCTCCGACAACTCCACTGGCTCCCTATCAACGAGAATCACCTTCAAGCTCCTCGCACATGCCTACAAAGCTCTCTATGATGCTAGACCAGAATATCTGAACCACCGCCTCACCTTCCACACACCCACCAGACAACTCCCCTCCGCACAACTTGCCCTGGCCTTCGTCCCACGGATCCACAAGATCAGAACCGGAAGAAGATCCTTCTCCTTCCTTGCCGCCAAGACCTGGAACACCCTGCCCCTCCACCTCAGGAAATCTGTGTCATTGACACAGTTCAGGAAGGACCTCAAGATCTGGCTCTTTGACTTAACCTTCACACCCGGATGCATCAGCTGCCCCCCAGTGCTTTGAGACCCTCACGGGTTGGCAGCCGTGCTCTACAGACTTCTGATTGATTGATTAAGTCTAAGCAACAAAAAGAAAAGTGTTGGACCTCATAGGAGCGGTATTTAATATTTTTACTCCAACAGTAGGGAAAGAGTTGGGCTTCAGAGGGGTTAGATTTAATATTCGTACTTCATTTTAATCAACAGTAAGGGAAGTGTTGGATTTTGGAGTGATTAGATTTACACTTCTCACTCCAGTCTAAGCAACTACAGGGACAGTGCTTGACTTCAGAAGGATTACATATATGAATACAAGTCCTATCAATGTATTAAACATGTTTGAACACTTAATATAAAACATTATTAAATGACAGGCTACATAAATATATAGATATGTATATATATATATATATATATATATATATATATATATATATATATCCAAGAAAGAAGTGACTCAAACAGATTCACCAAAGAACAAAAATATATTTCAACTACAACGTTTCAGCTTCCGCCTTCCTCAGGTAGTACAAGATGGTTTGCTCAGTGGCTGCACAGATGACACAGCTGAATTTTCAAAAAGCATCATGAGTGAAGATTCTATTTGGAATGTGGAATCAATGCAGTCCTGAGAGCTCTTGAGATATGCAGTAATCAGGTTGTATTATCAGTAATGTTCAGTCCATCTGGATGCAGTGATTTTAAACGGTACATCCAGAAGTTTTCTCTGGAGTCCAGTAGTTCTTCCTTTGAGACATGTTCCACGGGGAAAATCTTCAAATCTGATAGTAAATGATCCACAAGGTTAAAATGATTGGCTACAGGCTGGTCAATTTTCTTATTAATTATTGCCGATTTGTGGTTCCTGAATCGTGTACGGAGGTCATTCACTGTTTGGCCTACATATTGTTTTTTACAGCTTTGCCGTTGGCACTGAATCACATAAATAATGCATGTTGAGCGACATGTAAGATGCTGTCTTATTCCATAGGTCCTTCTTGTAACAGAACTAGTTACTGATGATGTTTGTAAAAGGTATTCACACGTGATGCACCTTTTAGAGTCACAGCAATGAACCCCTGCATTTGTTACAACTTGCTTGAGTTCAGCTCTCACAATAAGAGATCGTAAATTTGGAGCTCTGCGGTAAGCAATGACTGGCGGTTTTGGAAAAACCTTTTGCAATTTTTCACAAGTAGACAGTAAGGGAAATGTTTTTTGCATTATATTTCTGTAGTTGGGAGCTGATGGATGATAGTCAACCACAAATGGAGTTCTGTCACTTTTGTTTCTGCCGTTGGTATTCCAAATAAGTGCTTCTCTGGGTAACTGCAAAGACTTGTCAATTTGTTGCTGTATGATATGCAGAGGATAGCCTCGTCTTTTTAAATAATGTAGCAAGCTCCTGTAGATGGTCTTTACAGGTTTCCTCATTGCTGCAGATGCGTCTTATTCTGAGTGCTTGGCTGTAGATGATGCTCAGTTTAGTGTGGTGTGGGTGACATGAAGTCCAGTTTAGATACAAATGAGCATCTGTAGGCTTGTGGTACAGATCAGTTGTAATTTTTGTTCTTGAATGGTGAGTAGCACATCCAGAAAAGGGAGATGATGCTTCTGTTTAGTATTGCTGCTGGTAAATTTGATGGTAGGATGGATATTGTTGATATAAGCTGTAAATTGTTCCAATGCTCTACTTCCTGCATTCCATATTATAAATATGTCATCAATGTATCTTAGCCATACCAGTGGTTTGATGCTATAAGTAGCAAGTATACAGTTCTCTAGTTTGCCCATGAAGATATTTGCATAGGATGGAGCCATCCGAGTGCCCATGGAAGTCCCTTGTATCTGCAGATAGTGTTTACCATTGAATGTAAAATTGTTGGATTTAAGGATAACTCTTGCAAAGTTGGTAAGCACATTTGTTGATGGCTTTTTCACAGTTCTTTTATTAAGAGCTTCAGATAATGCCATAAGCCCATCCTCATGTGGTATATTGGTGTATAATGATGTAACATCAAATGTAGCCAGAAGAGTATCATCATCAAATGTGTAGGTTTGGTTTAATTTTTCAATAATCTGAAGGAAGTGACTGGTATCTTTAACAAATGATGGAAGTTCCTGTACAATGGGCTGGAGGTGCAGGTCGACAAATAAAGATAGTCTCTCAGTAGCTGTGTCATTGCCAGAGATGATGGGACGGCCAGGATTGTTCATTTTGTGAATTTTGGGAAGCATATAAAATCTCCCAGGTCTTGGTTTGGGATGAACAAGTATATCTGCTGTTGTTTCATCAATGAGGTTTAAGCTCTTGTACCTTACAACCATGTTCTTAATTTCTTTGTTTAAGTCTTCTGTGGGATCAGTTTCTAAAGGTTTGTAAGTGTTGGTATCCATTAGTTGTCTCATTCCTTCCTCAATATAATCACTTACTTTCAAGGCAACCACTGCACCACCTTTGTCTGCCGGTTTTATAATGACATCCATTCTCTGTTGAAGGAGGTGGAGAGCTTTTCTCTCTTCTCGGGTAATGTTATCAAAAATCCTCTTAGGTGTTGATTCCTTGATGAGTTTGTTGATGGATAAAATGTATGTATCAAGAACAGGATTTCTACCACATTGAGGAGTCCATGATTTGGGATGGCGGAACTTCTTAAATGGATCTGGAAGGTAGCTTGGCAGACCAACATTAGAATTATTGTAAAAGTATTCTGCAAGTCTGCATCTTCTCTCGAAGGTTTTTAGGTCTCTCATCATGTTGGCCATATTATGGTCCTTCGGTACAGGACAGAAATAGAGGCCTTTGCTCAAGAGGTTCAATTCACCTGGTGATAGGAGCCCTCCAGTCAAGTCAATAACTGGGTCGGATGTCTGGAAGGGTTGTAGCTGGCTGATGCTATGCAGCTTTTTTGTCTTATAAATCTTCTGTTTTTTTATGCTGTTTACTCACAGGGCTTACACTGACAAGAAAATCTCCAAAAACAGAATGATTTAGAAAGTGGTGAGTTGGAAGAGGAGGTATATGAAATCTTAACATATCTCTTTTTAGTTTTGCAGATTTAATTTCAATAGCATTCCTGGCAGTCATCTTTTTACTACTGCAACCCTCTGTAGTATGTGTGCCACTTCAGAGTCACTTTTTGTGTTCTTTAAAAGTTCCAGTTCTTTTTGTAGCTTGGCTTTAAGCATTTGCATTTTTGAATGGTTACTTTAATAGATGCCAATAGTAGGGCCATTGATGAGTTATGCAGTAAAATATTCCATGTAGCTGACCATTCACAACTAGTTAGTTTAAAAGGTGGCTTAGACTTAACCTCCAACCCCATAGGATAGATGTTAAGTTTTTATAGATTTGTAAATGTGCTATTGTAAATTGGCACTTACTGATTTTCTCCTGGATGAACAGCGCATATCTAGGATGTAGATTTGTTCTTGACATGGTGGTTGCTTCTGGCTTGAGTGTCGGATCCGGGGAGGATACAGGTTTGTAATCCCAAAAGAGTATACTTGAAGATGGAGGATCACAAGAAAACAACAGCCAGCCAGGGCAAAAATCTGGATCCCAAAGGATACAATGAGTCACAAAGAAATAAAATATCCAAGAAAGAAGTGACTCAAACAGATTCACCAAAGAACAAAAATATATTTCAACTACAACGTTTCAGCTTCCGCCTTCCTCAGGTAGTACAAGATGGTTTGCTCAGTGGCTGCACAGATGACACAGCTGAATTTTCAAAAAGCATCATGAGTGAAGATTCTATTTGGAATGTGGAATCAATGCAGTCCTGAGAGCTCTTGAGATATGCAGTAATCAGGTTGTATTATCAGTAATGTTCAGTCCATCTGGATGCAGTGATTTTAAACGGTACATCCAGAAGTTTTCTCTGGAGTCCAGTAGTTCTTCCTTTGAGACATGTTCCACGGGGAAAATCTTCAAATCTGATAGTAAATGATCCACAAGGTTAAAATGATTGGCTACAGGCTGGTCAATTTTCTTATTAATTATTGCCGATTTGTGGTTCCTGAATCGTGTACGGAGGTCATTCACTGTTTGGCCTACATATTGTTTTTACAGCTTTGCCGTTGGCACTGAATCACATAAATAATGCATGTTGAGCGACATGTAAGATGCTGTCTTATTCCATAGGTCCTTCTTGTAACAGAACTAGTTACTGATGATGTTTGTAAAAGGTATTCACACGTGATGCACCTTTTAGAGTCACAGCAATGAACCCCTGCATTTGTTACAACTTGCTTGAGTTCAGCTCTCACAATAAGAGATCGTAAATTTGGAGCTCTGCGGTAAGCAATGACTGGCGGTTTTGGAAAAACCTTTTGCAATTTTTCACAAGTAGACAGTAAGGGAAATGTTTTTGCATTATATTTCTGTAGTTGGGAGCTGATGGATGATAGTCAACCACAAATGGAGTTCTGTCACTTTTGTTTCTGCCGTTGGTATTCCAAATAAGTGCTTCTCTGGGTAACTGCAAAGACTTGTCAATTTGTTGCTGTATGATATGCAGAGGATAGCCTCGTCTTTTAAATAATGTAGCAAGCTCCTGTAGATGGTCTTTACAGGTTTCCTCATTGCTGCAGATGCGTCTTATTCTGAGTGCTTGGCTGTAGATGATGCTCAGTTTAGTGTGGTGTGGGTGACATGAAGTCCAGTTTAGATACAAATGAGCATCTGTAGGCTTGTGGTACAGATCAGTTGTAATTTTTTGTTCTTGAATGGTGAGTAGCACATCCAGAAAAGGGAGATGATGCTTCTGTTTAGTATTGCTGCTGGTAAATTTGATGGTAGGATGGATATTGTTGATATAAGCTGTAAATTGTTCCAATGCTCTACTTCCTGCATTCCATATTATAAATATGTCATCAATGTATCTTAGCCATACCAGTGGTTTGATGCTATAAGTAGCAAGTATACAGTTCTCTAGTTTGCCCATGAAGATATTTGCATAGGATGGAGCCATCCGAGTGCCCATGGAAGTCCCTTATATCTGCAGATAGTGTTTACCATTGAATGTAAAATTGTTGGATTTAAGGATAACTCTTGCAAAGTTGGTAAGCACATTTGTTGATGGCTTTTTCACAGTTCTTTTATTAAGAGCTTCAGATAATGCCATAAGCCCATCCTCATGTGGTATATTGGTGTATAATGATGTAACATCAAATGTAGCCAGAAGAGTATCATCATCAAATGTGTAGGTTTGGTTTAATTTTTCAATAATCTGAAGGAAGTGACTGGTATCTTTAACAAATGATGGAAGTTCCTGTACAATGGGCTGGAGGTGCAGGTCGACAAATAAAGATAGTCTCTCAGTAGCTGTGTCATTGCCAGAGATGATGGGACGGCCAGGATTGTTCATTTTGTGAATTTTGGGAAGCATATAAAATCTCCCAGGTCTTGGTTTGGGATGAACAAGTATATCTGCTGTTGTTTCATCAATGAGGTTTAAGCTCTTGTACCTTACAACCATGTTCTTAATTTCTTTGTTTAAGTCTTCTGTGGGATCAGTTTCTAAAGGTTTGTAAGTGTTGGTATCCATTAGTTGTCTCATTCCTTCCTCAATATAATCACTTACTTTCAAGGCAACCACTGCACCACCTTTGTCTGCCGGTTTTATAATGACATCCATTCTCTGTTGAAGGAGGTGGAGAGCTTTTCTCTCTTCTCGGGTAATGTTATCAAAAATCCTCTTAGGTGTTGATTCCTTGATGAGTTTGTTGATGGATAAAATGTATGTATCAAGAACAGGATTTCTACCACATTGAGGAGTCCATGATTTGGGATGGCGGAACTTCTTAAATGGATCTGGAAGGTAGCTTGGCAGACCAACATTAGAATTATTGTAAAAGTATTCTGCAAGTCTGCATCTTCTCTCGAAGGTTTTTAGGTCTCTCATCATGTTGGCCATATTATGGTCCTTCGGTACAGGACAGAAATAGAGGCCTTTGCTCAAGAGGTTCAATTCACCTGGTGATAGGAGCCCTCCAGTCAAGTCAATAACTGGGTCGGATGTCTGGAAGGGTTGTAGCTGGCTGATGCTATGCAGCTTTTTTTGTCTTATAAATCTTCTGTTTTTTTATGCTGTTTACTCACAGGGCTTACACTGACAAGAAAATCTCCAAAAACAGAATGATTTAGAAAGTGGTGAGTTGGAAGAGGAGGTATATGAAATCTTAACATATCTCTTTTTAGTTTTGCAGATTTAATTTCAATAGCATTCCTGGCAGTCATCTTTTTACTACTGCAACCCTCTGTAGTATGTGTGCCACTTCAGAGTCACTTTTTGTGTTCTTTAAAAGTTCCAGTTCTTTTGTAGCTTGGCTTTAAGCATTTGCATTTTTTGAATGGTTACTTTAATAGATGCCAATAGTAGGGCCATTGATGAGTTATGCAGTAAAATATTCCATGTAGCTGACCATTCACAACTAGTTAGTTTAAAGGTGGCTTAGACTTAACCTCCAACCCCATAGGATAGATGTTAAGTTTTTATAGATTTGTAAATGTGCTATTGTAAATTGGCACTTACTGATTTTCTCCTGGATGAACAGCGCATATCTAGGATGTAGATTTGTTCTTGACATGGTGGTTGCTTCTGGCTTGAGTGTCGGATCCGGGAGGATACAGGTTTGTAATCCCAAAAAGAGTATACTTGAAGATGGAGGATCACAAGAAAACAACAGCCAGCCAGGGCAAAAATCTGGATCCCAAAGGATACAATGAGTCACAAAGAAATAAAATATCCAAGAAAGAAGTGACTCAAACAGATTCACCAAAGAACAAAAATATATTTCAACTACAACGTTTCAGCTATATATAGAATATAAACTAAAAAAGAAAGAAAGGATATACTAAAATTACATATAATATCAACATCCTTAACTAATAAAAAAAATAACAAGATTATGAAATTGTTCCTTATTTAATTTCAAATAACACATAAAAACATGAATAGATGCCAATTCAAGATGCTGATACACGCCTACAAGGCCCTGCAGTACCAAGGAGCAGCCTGCAATAACCACCATTTGAACTTCCACCAACCCTCCAGACACCTGCGCTCTGCCTTCCTCGAACACACCCCCTGAGCCCGCTGAAGCAACAGTGGAGGAAGATTCTTCTCATACTTCATTGCTAAGTCCTGGAACAACCTTCCTCTTCACCTCTGAACATCTTCCTCTCCCAGAATTCAGAAAGACGCTCATTGACCTGTTTTTTGATTGATCCCAGCAAGAACTTACAGCTATTTCCCCTCGCGGGTGATTAGCTGCACTTTACAAGTCCAAGTTGATTGATTGAAAACAAATAAAACTTAAAAACCAAAAATCACCCCGCAATCAAAATTTTACAAACACTTACCATAAAATAAATTATACATTTTTAAAACATATGATAAATAAAAAACAATTATACATAATTAATGACCAATTAATACATAGCATGTAATATCAATTTACAAAAATATATATCTTCCCACCTACTAGACTACAGGAAATCACAGCATTAAATATATAAAAACTAAAATGCATATTAAAAGAAATAAAACAGTACAATTACACAATAATAAAGTTGGACTGGTATGGGGAACATGGCGACTGCATGCTGAGCAACTGCGAGCGCTCCCCGGGCTGGTTCCGCAGCTTTGTCTCGCCTCCGTTTTTCGTCGCTTACCTGGGCTTCCTGTTTGGGCCCCCAGCTCAATGAGGCCTCTTGGAGGGGTCTGATAAGCCAGTCCGCCCCCAGGCAGTGACAGGGTCGTCCCACGGTATTGGGTGTGAGGAGGCAGCGAGAGGGCTCTAACGCTGCAGAACTGCTTGCGCTCGTGTGCTGGGCAGAGCCAGCACAAGTCAGGCTCCCGACTGGAGCTCGCCTGAACACACTCATACATTATGGATACCTACAGCGGGACCTCCATGCTCACAGTCTCTGGGGGATATCAGAGACTTCAGGAGGTTTAATCTAAAAGAGGAGGCCCACATGAAGGCTTTGAAACAGGGGGTAAGCCTCCAGCATTTGGAGGAAAAATTCTTTAAATACCGGTAAAGTCTCGAAGTACACACTACGCAATAGAAATATCGAGGCTGTTAAAGTGTGTACTCCTCAAGATCATCCATTTGTGCTGGTGGCCCCTGGTTTGAAAAAAGCTGCAAAAAAAGGGAAGCGATGTGTGACTGGTGGAGTGGCAGGTGGAGGGAGCTCTGTTCCCTCGCACGCCAACCCTACTAGGTCTTATGCCAAAAATCTAGGGGGCAGGGGCAGGAGATCCTCAGTTAGCAGATTAAAATGACCCCCTCCCGCAAATAAAAGAGGGGGGGGGCAAGGATTTCCTCTCTGCACTGTACTGAGATGGAGCTGCATGAAGTAGCTTTGCCAAGTAGGGACTCTGAATTCAAAATGTTTTTTTTTTAAGTTTAAGTTTATTCATCAAAGATCAATAAAATATAAGAAAGTACAACATGTACCTTAGAGTACAATACATATGAAAGAAGAAATTATTAAAAATCATTCTATGAGGAAGTGGGAAGGGAAGAAGAGGGGGAAGGGAGAAGAAAAGACGGGGGAGGGAAGGGAAAGGGAAAATACATATTAATAATCCCTTAGATGCTTTTTTCCTTAACACAATAATTGTTTTATATCTCTTCAATTGTGTTTATGCATACAGATATTTTATTCCATGTGCTATTTTTCCTTCCAGATTATAATAGTGTAATGTTTATAATTCAAAATGTTTTTAACTATAACTTAACTATCTCTCCACCCTGCCCCTACAAAACAAAACGACCCACTACTAAAATATAACTTACTATTGCTGATAATGAAACTAAAATTAAACTTTAAAAAACACTTACATTCAAAATACACATAATTAAAAATCACTTAAAAAATTAATTAACAATAAAAAAACTAATTACTATTAAATTAAAAATATTTCTAATGTAAATACTATCCAACCCCATCCCTCTACAAACTCAATAGCCTCCCACAGCACTATAAATTACTAATAACATTTTAAAAAATGCTAAATTACTTAAAACTATAAAATGTATTGGAATTATATCAACAGTACTAACACTGACGATTAATAAATTACCTAAAACACATTAACATAATTTTTTTAATGATATTTTTACAACTATATTACTGAAAATGACAATAAAAACAACATTATTCTTGAAAACAATAATATTCACTAAAAACAATATTCTTGACAACGATATTCCATATCACAATAATTTTAAATCACAATATTTTTTCACTATATTTATATTCTACCACCTTTTAAACTATATATTTTGTCTAAACACTGCCATTTTGCACTACCATCTCTGATGCACCAGAGTGGGGTGGAAGTGGTCTTTGAGTGTTTCTGGTCCCTCGTGAAAAACAATTTTAGTCATTCACTTTACCCTGTTCTTACTCCACTGCAAGGTCACTTACTTTCTGGGTGTTTCTTAGTTATTCCCTGTTTCATTTTCTTTTGTGCATGCTGATAAACTTGTCTAAGTCAGTCAAACAACCTTAGTTTCCATATGTGTGCTAACAACACTCATTGCAACCAAGTCTTGGTTAAAATAGTGGCATCAGTGTGCTTGTTCCAGAATTGCATGAGATTTCAAGCAATGGGTACATAGCAGTTGACAAAAACTAATCACCAAAATGCAGATACACTGGCCATTAGTAGTAGCATAGGCTACTGTGACCTTGCCTATTGACAAGCTAGAATGGGTACTTGCCTCATGTGACTGCCTCCCTCAAGGAATAGTTACAACTCTTGTGAGGGTGAACCCTTAAAGCCACTAAATTAGAATGAACTCAACACCCTGTTAGTTAAGGCAGAGAGCAGACAGGGTTAAATTAGGGCAATGTGTCAACTATTTATGCAGTACCAAAACAATAATAAAGTCAAAACACCAAGCAATTAAACTCCCAAACTGAATTAGAAAAATAGAGTAAATTGTAATAAACCAAATTACACAAAAATTACAAAATCCATTGAGGGGAACTACAGATAAATGTTTTCAATGTACAACTTGTGCCAAGAAGAAGTAAAGCACCAATCATAGTTAATGGTTGTGGTAAACAGGAGCAAAGGTGCAATGTCATACTGACCATAATGGAGCCTGGGCCAGATACACCAAGTGGATTGGTCCCGGTGATGGTCTAGAAGTCAAAAAGTTCAAAAAAGTTTTAAAGTTGCACTGGTCTGGAGGAAAAGTTTTCAAAAGGTTGCATATTTTCTTCTGGTGTCCAAACAAGCACAGTATTCCATCACTAAAACCCCAAGGACCTCAGGGGAGGGACTTAAAGACTCACAGGGTGTCAGCAGAGGCCAGAAGAAGAGTCCAGTCCAGGTCCATGTGCAGCTGATCAGCTGGGTACTTCCAGGAATAGGGGGCCCGATTCACAAAAGTAATCTGAGACAAAATCCTAAGTTTACGACTTTCGGTATTCACAAAAGGCATTTAGGAGTTAGTAAAGTTAGGATTCCTAACTTTACTACTCCTAAACTGAGACAAAATCCTAACTTTACGACTTTGGGTATTCACAAAAGGCATTTAGGAGTAGTAAAGTTAGGATTCAGAACTTTACTACTCCTAAACTGAGACAAAATCCTCACTTTACGACTTTGGGTATTCACAAAAGGCATTTAGGAGTAGTAAAGTTGGGAATCCTGGTTCGGAATGTGGTTTTTCCAGCTACATTTGAAGTTTGCAAGGGATTCTGGGTAGGAAAACATTGGGGGATCCACGCAAGCCATACCTCGCTGTACTCCCCCGGGTGACTAGTTTTCAGAAAAGTATGGGTTTGGTAGTTTCCCAAGATGGCCGCCGAGCCTGGGGCCAAAAACCCAGGTGACACCCCTTGCAAAACCAGGTTGTTTTATGATAGGTAATTTTGATGTCTCCTCAATACGTTTTGGGCCCTTGCCTGTCGCGGGTACTTGACCCACCCACGCGAGTGAGTTACCATTTTTATCGGGAGACCTAGGGGAACGCTGGATGGTAGGAAATTTGTGGATCCACATAGATTCCAGAACTTTCCCAAACAGAAATTTGAGAAAAAAGTAATTTTTTCAGCTAAATTTGAGGTTTGCAGGGGATTCTGGGTAGGAAAACGTTGGGAGACCAGTGCAAGCAATACCTCGCTGGACTCCCCCGGGTGTCTAGTTTTCAGAAATGTGTGGGCTTGGTAGATTTCCCAAGATGGCCGCCGAGCCTGGGGCCAAAAACCCAGGTGACTCCCCATGCAAAACCAAGTTGTTTTGTGATAGGTCATTTTGATGTCTCCTCAATACGTTTTGGGCCCTTGCCTATCGCGGGTACTTGGGGCACCCACATGAGTGAGGTACCATTTTTATCGGGAGACCTGGGGGAACGCTGGGTGGTAGGAACTTTGTGGATCTATGCAGATTCCAGAACTTTCCACCACAGAAATGTGAGGAAAATTTGTTTTTTTGACAAAGTTTGAGGTTTGCAAGGGATTCTGGGTAACAGAACCTGGTGAGAGCCAGACAAGTTACCCCATCCTGGATTCCCCTGGGTGTCTAGTTTTCAAAAATGTACAGGTTTGCTAGGTTTCCCTAGGTGCCGGCAGAGCTAGGGTTCAAAATTTACAGATAGGCACTTTGCAAAAAAAGGGTCAGTTTTCACTGTGAAAATGTGGTGTGTCCACGTTGCGTTTTGGGCCGTTTCCTGTCGCGGGCACTAGGCCTACCCACAGAAGTGAGGTGCCATTTTTCTCGCAAGACTTTAGGGAATGCGGGGTGGGTGGAATTTTGTGGATCCACGCAGATTCCAGAACTTTCCACCACAGAAATGTGAAGAAAATTTGTTTTTTTGACAAAGTTTGAGGTTTGCAAGGGATTCCGGGTAACAGAACCTGGTGAGAGCCAGACAAGTTACTTCATCCTGGATTCCCCGGGTTGTCTAGTTTTCAAAAATGTATAGGTTTCCTAGGTTTTCCTAGGTGCCGGCAGAGCTAGGGTTCAAAATCTACAGCTAGACACTTTGCAAAAAAAGGGTCAGTTTTCACTGTGAAAATGTGGTGTGTCCACGTTGCGTTTTGGGCCGTTTCCTGTTGCGGGCACTAGGCCTACCCACACAAGTGAGGTACCATTTTTCTCGGAAGACTTTGGGGAATGCGGGGTGGGTGGAGTTTTGTGGATCCACGCAGATTCCAGAACTTTCCACCACAGAAATGTGAGGAAAATGTATTTGTTTTTTTACAAAGCTTGAGGTTTGCAAGGGATTCTGTGTAACAGAACCGAGTGAGAGCCACACAAGTCACCACATCCTGGATTCCCCTGGGTGTCTAGTTTTCAAAAATGTATAGGTTTGCTAGGTTTCCTTGGGTGCCAGCTGCGCTAGGACCCAAAATCCAGAGGTAGGCACATTCCGCAAAAAAGTCTGTGCCTAGTGGGCTTTCTGCCGCCCTGGGGAGGGGGGAAATCGGGGGCTATTGCCCCGATATGCCCCCAAGGGGGGCAGAAAGACTGTGGCTATTTTGTTTGGGTGGGTGGGGACATTGGGATGCCCATTCCGGGCAGCCCCCACTACTACGTATAAAAAAGCCTGCATAATCACTGGCGCCTCGTAGGCTCTCTGCCCCCCCAGGGGCAGATCAGGGTCTACTGCCCCCATCTGCCTCCTGGGGGGGACAGAAAGACAGTGGCATCTTTTTTTGGGTGGTGGGGGCATTGGCTTTCCCATTTTGGGCAGCGCCCACCCCTAAATTTAAAAAAACATTTACCCCTGGTGCCTAGTGGGCTTTCTGCCCCCCCGGCGGGGCAGATAATGGGCTATTAACCCCATCTGCCTCCTGGGGGGGGGCAGAAAGACTGTGGTAATTTTTTGGGGGTGGGGGCATTGACATGCCCCTTCTGGGCAGCCCCCACCCCTACGTATAAAAAAACAAATTCCTGTGGCCTAGTGGGCTTTCTGCCCCCCCTGGGGGAGCAGATCAGGGGCTACTGTCCCCATCTGCCTCCTGAGGGGGGGGGCAGAAAGACTGTGGCATTTTTTGGGGGGGTGGGGGCATTGGCATGCCCATTCTAGGCAGCCCCACCCCAAACTTTGGAAAAATAAAAATCCCTGGTGTCTAGCGGGCTTTATGCCCCCCGGGGGGCAGATAAGGCGCTATTGCTCCATCTGCCTCCCAGGAGGGGCAGAAAGACTGTAGCATTTTTTTTTTGGGTGGGGGTATTTGCATGCCCATTCTGGGCAGCCCCCACCCCTATGTATATATAAAAAAAATCCCTGGGGCCTAGTGGGCTTTCTGCCCCTCCCCAGGGTTCAGATCAGGGGCTATTGCCCCCGTCTGCCTCCTGGGGGGGCAGAAAGTCTTATTCCTTCTTTGGGGGGTAGGGTGGGGCTTTGGCATGCCCATTCTGGGCAGCCCCCACCCCTGGCGTATAAAACAAATCCCTGGTGTCTAGGGTGCTTTCTGCCCCCCTGGGGGGGGAAGATTGGGGGCTATTGCCCCATCTGCCTCCCAGGAGGGGCAGAAAGACTGTAGCATTTTTTTTTGGGTGGGGGTATTTGCATGTCCATTCTGGGCAGCCCCCACCCCTACGTATATATATAAAAAAAATCCCTGGGGCCTAGTGGGCTTTCTGCCCCCCATGGGGGGCTGATCAGGGGCTATTGCCCCATCTGCCTCCTGGGGGGGCAGAAAGTCTTACTCCTTCCTTGGGGGGGTAGGGTGGGGGCTTTGGCATGCCCATTCTGGGCAGCCCCCACCCCTGGCATCTAAAAAAAATCCCTGGCGTCTAGGGTGCTTTCTGCCCCCCCGGGGGTGCAGATTGGGGGCTACTGCCCCCATATGCTCCCCAGGGGGGCAGAAAGGCTGTCTGGGAAAATTAAATGGGGGGGAGCAAAGGCCCTTGTCCAAGGGGCCGCTCCCCCCTCCCTGGTGGCTAGTGGGTGGATCCCTGCTTGGGGATCGCCCTCCTGGGGCAATCCCCAAACAGGGATCCACTAGGGAAGGGTACCATTAAAAAGGGGAGATTCTCCCCTTTCCAACGATACCTCTCCCATCTGTTTTGGTGCTCGGGGTCCGAGATAGCCCCACAAGCACCGAAACTGAGAAACTGAAACTAAGTTTCAGTTTCGTTTTCATTGCAATGACGATGGCGCACCATGCGCGCGATCGTCATTGCAAGGAAATTACAAAACAGGCCTGGGGAGGTTTAAGAAGCTCTTCCCCACCTCCCAGACAAAAAAGAAATGGGAAATCCCTCTGCTGTCTGCAGCAGAGGGATTTTCTGAGCATGTGCTCATGACGGAATGGTTCCATCATAAGCACAGGAGCACTGGTGCTCATGACGGAACCATTCCGTCATGAGCACCCAAAGGGTTGAGTAATTGCAGAGGCTTCGACAAATGGGATACCATTGGTATATCACAAGTTGGTGATTTAATAAAGAAAGGCAAAATATTGATATTTGCAGAACTACACAATGAATATAAATTAGCTGTCGGTGAAACCTTACGATACCTGCAGATACGGCATGCCTTAGTGGTTGCTACCAAAGAAATAGATGAGATCCCGGAAGCCACCGCACTCGAAGATAGATTACTGGCAGATTCCATGGAGAGCAAAGCAATCTCACTCACGTACCAAAAGATAATTAATAATTCACCAGACCCACTGAAACATTTATATGCGCGCTGGCAGGCTGATGTCAGGGACTTGGAGGAAGAGGATTGGCATGATGCGCTGGCTTCCCCACGGGAGGTGGCCATACCATCACGACTGCGGTTGGTCCAACTGAAAGTCTTGCATCGCACATATATCACATGCACCACACTGGTTAAGATGGGCCGTAGTGGTTTGGCAGATTGTCGGTGGAAGTGCAGAGAGACAGGCACGTTCTAACACACACTTTGGGGGTGTCCCCTGATTCAGGCGTTTTGGGAGGCGATTAACAGGGTGGTTGGAGTGGTATGCGGGGTTACCCTATCGCTATCCCTCAAGATCTGCCAGCTGAATATATGGGATGCCACAGATCTCAACCACATGGACCAACTATGGGCAGCCACTGGCTTTATACTTGTGAAGCTTAATATTGCACGTCGATGGGGGGTCTCCGAGCCGCCAACGATAGTTGAATGGGAACAAGATGTTGATTGGTGCATGTTGGCCGAATGAGCAGTCTATACAAATAGAGGATGCCCAAAGAAGTGGGACAAGGTATGGGGGAAATGGAATACATATCGAGGCAACATCTGCACCTCCCCATCAGCACAAATGCATGGACCAGAAATGTTCAACCAGGAGGTGATTCTTAGACGAGGGAGGGGGGCGATACCTGAATGATGTCTAGTGCTGGAATGTAATCGGTTGTTCATGACTTGTTGTGATGCATACGTTTTGCTGTAATATGTCACTTCAATCAATGCTAATAAAAAGAGTATAAAAAAAAAAGAATCTGCTAGTGACGAGGGCTTCTGTGATGGTGCGTCTGGTGTGCAGGATAGCTATTTGTATATCTTGCGGAGCATGCAGAGAATGTGGACGCATGAGGAGCTGACCGTGTTGAAGTGTACTGTCATGTTGAGCTTGCCATTCAGGATGATTCCTAGATTTCTGGTGAGGTCAGTTGGAGTTGGTGTTCGTCCAAGCACTGAAAGCCATCAGGTGGAGTTCCATGGAGAATTCTTATTCTCGAAGATCGGCACGTTCGTCTTGTCGGACTTGAGTTTCAGGCAGTTAGATCTCATCCAGTCAGCTACAGTGATTATGCAGTTGGAGAAGTTAGTTCTGGTGGTGGTAGTCCTGTCTGTCATAGAGATGATACGTTGGGTGTCATTGGCGTAGGATATGATGATGATGTCTTTGGATATGCTGATGATGGAGAGTAGGGTCATGAAAAAGTTGAGAAGGGTTGGGCTGAGTGATGAACTCTAAGGGACTCTGCAGATCAGCTCCTTAGATTCTGATGTGTGATCCTATCCAGTTGAGGGCTGGTGCTTGGTTTTTGCGCAGTCTTCAGATGAGGGTGTGGTGAGAGACTGTATTGAAGGCTGCAAAGAGGACAAGTAGAATGAGGACTGCTGTTTCTCCCAGGTCCAGTATAGCAAGAGTGTCTTTGGTGGCCACGGTGAGTGCTCTTTCTGTGCTGTGGTTTCTCTGAATCCTGATTGGGTGTGGTCCAGTAGGTTGTGGAGTTCAAGGTGGCTAGTGAGTTGTCTGTTGATGGCCTTTCCCATCACTTTGGCTGGGTAACGGAGCAGAGAGATGGGATGGAATTTACTCAGCTCGCTAGGGTTGGCCTATAGTTTTTTGAGGAGGGCTTTGACTTCTGCTTGTCTCAAGTCTTCTGGGAAAGTGGCAGATTTGATGAAGGTGTTGATGATGTGGGTGAGGGTGCTGCTGATTGTTGGTGCTCCCATGTTGCAGATGTGGTGGGGGCATGGGTCCGTAGGTGTGCCTGGAGTGTACTTTTCATTATAGCTGCAGTGTCTTCGTCAGGTTGGTGATGAGATCTTTGGGGTCTGATGGCCGTTCGAATTAGCTGTAGATCTTTTCTATTTTGCTGTGGAAGAAGTATGATAACTTGTCGCAGAGTTCCTGTGAGTGAGGGAAGGTGTTGGCTGCTGCCTCTGGGGTGGTGAATTATTTGATGATTGTGAAGATCTTCTTGCAGCTGTTGGAGCTTGCCTCTATTTGTTTGATTAGTATCCTTCTTTTGTTGTCTCCTAGAAGTTGGTAGCAGTGTCAGAGTGCAGCCTTGTAAGTGGTTCTAACGATGGTGTCATGGCCTGTTCTCCATTTTCTTTCTAGCTGCTTGCAGTAGTGTTAAGATTATCTGAGGATTTTTTTATTGTTTCTTCTTTGTTTTTGATTGGAGTGAGGGAGTCTGAGCAGTTCTTAATCTATTTGTTGAATTTGGCAATGTACTTGTTGAGGTTGCTGGTGGAGTTGGGTTGGTCAATTTTGAGGCCATTGAGTTGATCTTCCTCTGTTACTTTGTTACAGCTTCTGGCTGGATAGGTTGATGCTTGTAGGTGCGTTCACTTGCGGTGCGGTGATTCTGAAGTTTATGATGGAGTGGTTGGTCCATGTGAGGTGGAGTTGTAGATCATCCTGTTGCTGGTGGTGAAGATTGGATCCAAAGTATGTCTGACAATGTGTGTAGAGACTGTGGTGAGCTGGTTGAATCAGATGTAGTCCAGGCCTTTAAGGAGAGCTGTGGCACAGGGGTCCTTTGGGTCCTCAAGGTGGAAGTTGAGGTCACCGTATAGCATGAAGTCCTTTGAGTTGATGGAGAAGGGGCGATAAAGACTGTGATGAGGTTGCAGAAGTTGGTTTGGTGTCCTGATGGTCGATTCGCGAGAGTGCCTTTGAGGATGAAGCCGTGGTCCATTTGTATGCTGAAGTCGTGTTCCATGAAGGGGTGGTTACTGTCCGTGGATGTGGTGCATTTGATGGTGTTCTTGTGGATGATTGTGAGTCCTCCTCCTGGCTTGTGAAGGCGATTCTGTCAAGGGATCTTGTAGCCCATTTGGATAGCCATGGCAATGTCTGGTGCCATGCAGGGTTGAGTCAGGTTTCCTTGAGGAAGAAAAGATCCTGCTCACTGTTGCTGATGAAGTCCCAGATTTTGGTGGAGTGTTTGCTGAGCTAAAGAGTGTTGATAAGCATGCATGTGAGTGGTTTCAGGGGTGTTTGATTTGGTGTGTTGTGTGGCAGTTGCCCGAATGGGAGGTGACGTTGTTGGTATCATGTATGAGTGTCCTGCTGCACGTGATCCGGCACTGTGTGCACAATAACTGTCCCACCGTTGCTGTGTGGTGCTGCTCAGTAGCAGTGGCTGGAGCAGCAGCCCGGGTCGAGCGAGCAGAGGGTCGCTGCAGAGTGTGGTGGGTGCTGGCTGAACCAGGGTTTCTGGAGGGCACTTTCTCCATTGCATTGAACATGACAATTTTGACATCTGTAAAAGCTGTACATTATCATGTGCTACTTCAACTCAAATTAATGGTACTCAGATGACCGAAATCAATAGAATGAGAGGTTCATAATGGGCTTGTGACCTACAGGTGACAGTAGATGTTAGTGTTGAGAGAATAACACACTGATCCAAGTCATGTACTGTAAAATATTGGCATGGCCTCTTCTATCTTTTCCCTATTCCCCAAATAGACCAATAGAATGTACCAAAATTCCCACCAATACATCGTATCGCACACTGGTGTGTGCCTTTCTTGGTTTTAGTGGTTGATTTTACATCACTGCCATCAAAGTTCATAGCACCGCTAGGCCTTTGACTGCCATAAAGAAATCCTTCCCATATAAGGAAAGGGTTTACATTGGGTTTGTGGAGAAATACGCATTCTGAGACTAATGCCGCAGACTAATTCCATTGGTGATCTAGTTCAATTTCAGTTTTGAGAATTGAAACTGGAAATTTGTTAATAGACAGGGTATTAAACAATTTCATAACTTGCTTCGTTTGAAAAGGTACTATTTTCAAAGCTGAATACTATTCATTAATACGGTGATAGGGCTCCCTTTACTGCAAAAGAACTAGCCGAGTGTCAAAGCTCTCAAGAATTTAATTAATTTCCATACATGTGCAGTTTCCAGGAGGCATTTTAACTCCTCTATTGGAGCTTGGAAAAGGCAGAGGGAAGGCAGAGGAATTAATGATGTGCGAGCTCGAGTACAGCCTGCAGTGGCACATTGACAAGGCGCTCGGATACAGAGATGGGAGAAGTGAGGTGAATTACAGTTCCAGCTGTGAAAATAGCCACACTGCGGGCCATGAATACATCCTAAGCAAATTATAGCGACTGAATCCGATCATTATGTAAAGGATGCGATGGGCCTGCCAAATACAGGGTTTATAAAAACAAGAAGGGACCCGCTAACATTCGCTGCACAAGCACGGATGTCTGCTATTTGTCGCTGCTTCCCATTCCACATTCCGTACCACTGTGTCCTCTTTAGTCGGAAGAGCAGCAGCCATTGTTTGAGCATTCATTGTGCCTGAGTTGTAATGACTCCTGTCAGAGCACTTTTTCGTCTTTGATGCTGAATGAAAACTGAACAATGGCACAATGGTGCAAAATGACGACTAATTCTGACTCTCCTTGTTGTCGTTTTCTGACATTGAGGGGCTTGGCTGCCCATACCTCACTTTTTCCCATATTAAAAGTGACGCACCAGCAGCGCAAGGGGCTTGTAAATAAGCCCCTAAGTGTGAGCTCAATGAAAAGGGAGAGGATAGGCGCCCTGATCATGTAACTTGCAATGGAATCTGACAAATATTCACTGGCCATGACAACTTTTTACCAGTGCCAGGCAAGTTTGTAGTAACATTTTGTAGGTATGAGACTGTCAATTCAAATACTTATGTAAAATTGGCCAAGTTTAGACTATCGCACCCATGAATAGGGAACAACGACTTTTATTACATTTTTTAAAGGTATTTGTAAAGCTCTAAGGGGCATATTTACAAGCCCCTTGCGCCACCGTTGCGTCACGCATGTGACGCAGCGGCGACGCAAACCATGCGCCGCGTTGCGCTATATTTACAACGTGACGCATCTAGGGAGATGCGTCACGTAGTAAACCACTGCGCCACACGAAACCTGCGTCAGGTTTCATGTGGGCGTACCGGCGCAGGGGGGGGCGTTCCGGCGCAGGAACGCCTCGGCAAAGTGACGTAGTGAAATCTACAAGATTTCACGCAGTCACTTTTCCGACCTGGTGCGTCAAATCCTTACGCCTGCTTCAAGCAGGCGTAAGGATTGACGCACCATGTTAGGGATAGGGAAGGTTGGAACAGTGCTGAAGTTGCGTCACGCTTGCGACACAACTTCAGCACTGCGCCAACCTTCCGCCGGCAGATGCGTCACGCATCTGCTTATCCTTGCGCCACGATGCGCCGCATTGTAAATGCGGCGCATCGGACGTGGCGCAAGGGTAAACTTGCGTGACGCATTTTCCCTGGCGCATCCCTGCTGATATGCAGGGATGCGCCAGGGAACATAAATATGCCCCAAAGCATGTCCCTATGATATAGCTATAACCTTAAAGATAGCATTATCAATTAGTGAGATTGAACTGAGTTTGCAAATTTCTTAAAAAGTTGACTACAGTTTTATAGTCATGTTAAAGGTGCGAACTACATCTTAGAAATGAAGACGAGACCACAAAAGGGATGCTAACATATTCATAAAGTGGAAGCTGCCTCCCAGAGATTGGTAGCTGTTGGAATTGGGAGAAGGAGGCAACAATCCATGGACTGCTGCTTAATCCCCCAGTGCTGTTCACCGAATGCCAACATGTATCTTTGAAAGTAGTCTCAGTTCGCTCCTTTAGAAAAAAATGGCATTTCATGAATAAAAAGGGTGGTCTGTTAGTGATTTCAGGTCTCGATGCTATAAATAACAGTAATTCTCAAAAAGTCACAAATGGCCACCAGCCTCATCAACACTATTGAGATAGAAGATTTTGCGCCTTCTTGATAATGGAAATTTTGCACTAAGACTGATTACTACATCAGTCGCAGCGGACATTTTGATATGGTTGCATTCCAGTCATTGTGCAGAACACCGGTTGGTTTGTGACCTCACCTTAGAAGATCAGACCCTTAGATGGTTCAGGGCATTTTCACTCATATGTAAGAAGTACAGCATTCAAACTCTGAACTCTGATATCAGTTGCTAGGACAGAATTTTCAACTGGTTAAGTATATGTTTATGATATTCATGCATTTGATTTGAAAGTAAACAAGGAAATAATCTGGTTTTCGAGTCAGGAATCTCAAGACAGAATGAACTTTGTAAACACAATATTCAAAAGACATTTTTCTGAAATTATTTGTGCTCATTCCCAGATGTTTTTTTAATTTTCTCACGATCGGTCAAAATATTTAATGCCGGCAAAATCTGCTTAGTTACCTAGATGTACTGTTTTCACTTGCGAAGTCAGGAGACGATTATACCAGAGAAAGTCTTCTTTAAGTTACTTTAACTTACAGGTGCAATCCCTTCCCTGACGAGTACATCTTCAAACATAAAGAAATGCTACCCAACCAGAAAAATACAGTACTGTAAGCACTATTCTCTATGTGCCATTTTATTAACGGATACTTCCATATTCCCCTAACTCACCGGTTCACCCAAGGTACTTTAAGTTGTCAACATTTGAGTTTAAATTGTCAGAATTAAAGTGGAGAGTGCAGGACTTGACTTGTACAAATATTCCTTAAAGCTCTTAAACATTTTTTTTTAACATCAAAAGTAATAGAACTGGTTTGGAGGGAGAGTAGTGACATGGGCATTTTCCATACCGCAAACTCATTTCCACTGGAAAAATAGTAAGGCCTACACACTTTAAAATAATATGCATTGGCAGAACGAGCAATGGGAAAGGGGGAATCCACAGGTGAGTCAACTACTAAAATTAGCACACCAGTTAGCTGCATTTGAGGAGTCATTTAGTCCACTTGGCTGACAAGAGTGGATACATGACCAAATCAATATTACAAATGCAGCCATGGAACTCCTTGAGGCAGAGAAGTGCCATCTTTTGCAACTATCAAAAGCTGCACATTCTCACCATGCCTTGTTTTTTTATCACATACCACTCGTGTTGAGACAAGAGACTGCATAGATAGGTGAATACAATTGCTAGGAAATTAGGGTTCTGATTCAGATGTTTGCAGAGAAGGAACTCCATCGCAACATCAACGGAGTTCTCTCCCTGCCAACATAGTGGTCCGCCCACCCAATTTAGATGCGGGTGGAACTTAGTTTTGGCTTCAGTGGCGATTACTCTGTCACCGTCGTAGCCATACTTCTCTGATGGCCCGATGGGCTAAGGGCCTTCAGAGAATTGGCTACATGTCCATCCGCCTTAGGATGGGTGGACAAATAGCCATTTTTAACGTCTGTCACCACCAGGGAAACACTGACGATGAGGGACAGTAAAAAACAAATAATGCATCCCTCGTCATAGGAGATGAATCCTAAGGCAAGGGTGATGGAGCCCTGCACCAAACAGCAAAGTTCATTGACAGCAACCGCCATGGCAGTAGTTTCTGTCAGTGCTTCATAAATGACTGGCAGCTTAGTGGTTATTTATACATCTGGAGGTAGGGACCTCCACCAGGACGACACAGTAATTTACACCGCCGTGCTGGCAAAACAACAGCCTGACTGCCAATAATTAAATTGGGCCCTTAATCCTCACCATATCCAGAAAAGGCTAAAGGAAGACCTACCAAAACCCTTTAACACATAAGCAGCAGGTACATAGTGCTTATTAATATAAAGACACTTTATTAGTCTTAACACTAGGGCAGGGTGACTCTGCTGCCCCACCACAAAGGACTGCCTGAAAATGTAAACAGCCCTGACTTCCATCACAACTAGGTGCTACATTACCTATAGTAAATCCAAAAGCTGTAGTCCACTAAAATTCTGATTTGGACTGGCTTCTATGCTGTCTGATATCTAACCAGGATCAGTTATGGTTAGGATGAGGTTTATAGAAAGGATATTGATTTTTTGGTTTGCTTATAACTTTAGCACAGTTTAATGAATCTTCAAAAAACTTTCCAAAAAAAGGTTTATCCACCTCAGCTCCTTCCTGGAATGTTTTGAAGTGATCTGTCAAGTAGGCGACTAAGAAAACAGGGATCCCTAAATGCATTTTACCTATGCAATTTCTAATGGGAACATTAGGTACAGCTACAGACAAAATGGCTGACCAGAATTACACCAAATTTGTCAGAAAGCTACAGTTTGAACCAGAAAGCATGTTTATGTGATTTGGTGTTAGTCTGTTTAGTAGTTTTTGAGAAATCAAGGTTCAGGATTTGTAGCTATCTAGTGATGCAGTACTACGGCAGTACTACCGCAGAGTACTGCAATACTGCAAGCTTAAATCATGCGATCTGATTAGCTGTCTGCAACATGAACAGAATGTTGCAGTCACTATTTTATGACTCGATCCTTGTGTCATCAAAAACACATAAAAATAAGCAATGAGGGTGCTGGATACAGGTACCCTGACCACCTAAGATGTCCCCTGGGTCATATTAAAAATAGTTTTAGATTTTTTTTTGATTGGGGTTTGCGAGCCACAGTGTGTTGCCTGCTCATGGAAGGTAGGGCTCAGGGCCTGACTGCAGGCTATAGGAAAGTGCCCCTTTTTGCATGGTTACCCCCCCACACATTTTGCCTGAAATCTAATGCAACCTGACTTGATGTGCCCTGGGTCCCTGCCAATAAAGTTCCCAGGTCCTGTGTTCTTTCCCAAACCTGTACCTTTGTACCCACAATTGGCACATCTCTGGCCACATGTAAGCCACTTGTAAAAGGTACCAAGGGTACCAAGGGCACTGTGTCCATGGAAGGCCTCTAATGGCTGCAGCACCTACTGTGCCACCCTTAGAGGACCTGCACCTTAACACCCACGCACTGCCACTGCAGGCTGCGTGGTTTGGTGCAGAGAAAAGTGGAGTCGACATGGCACACATCCTTGTGTGCCATGCCTACAACCGACTGCCTGAGGCCTAGGCAAGTCACCATTCTATCAGGGTGCACTCGCCCTCAAGTGAGGGTATAGCCCTGTACCCCTACAGTGTCTAAGTCTATTCTTAGACATTGTAAGTGCAGTAAAGCCATAAAGAGTATATGGTCTAGGAGTTGGTCATTACGAACTCCACAGCCCCATAATGGCTTTACTAAAGCCTGGGATGTTTGGTAGCAAACTTCTCAGCACATTAAACCCACAGTGTGGGATTTAATGTAAAATGCACTCAGAGGGCATCTTAGAGATGCCCCCTGAAAAACGACCAGCCCTGGTGTGGTTCCTGAATGAATGCCCGCCATTTGCCACCACCAGACAGGTTTCTGGACCCCTGGGTAGAGAGACTCCACTCTCTGGGTCCAGAGACAAAGTCCATCCTGGACAGAGGTGTCATGCCTCCTCCCCCAGGATGGGCTGCGTCCACGAAGGGGAAAGCTACAAAGGCCTGCTGCCTTTGGAAGCTGTCCCTGCCTTTCGCTGCCCCCAGCAACTGGCTCCCACCAGTTCTGCCCCCCACTTTGGGTGGGAGAATCGGCAGGAAAACCAAGCTAGGAAGAGAGATGTGCCCACCTTTGTCAACCCCACCCCTCGGGGGAGGGCGAGGTGAAGCACACACCTCAGTCCCCTCCATCTTTAAGATGAGGGGACTGGGTGTACCCACCCCAAAGAAGGGACCCATTGGTCCCGACCAGCACAACCCTTTAAACAACCATTAATCTAGTATTTAGGGGCAACCCTGAACCTTGCCTCAACATATTCGAGGAAGAAAGAAGAAGGACCGAAGAGCCGTGTTGACCCAAAAAGAAGATGACGACTACTGCTTTGGCCCCAGCTCTACTGACGTGTCTGCCCTCGACCTGCCTACAGCGAAGAAACCAGCGTGCGCAGAAGTCAGCAGCCCCCCAGAGCCCAGATGACCTGCCCTGCACTCATCTTACAGACTCTGTCTCCCATGAACACCGGATTTGCTCAACACAGACTCCAAGACCAGAATCTGGATTCCGACGATTCCAGGATTCTGCACCAGATGCCCACGGCTCGAATTCGAGTGGCCCAACACCATGAGGAGGTCTCCCCAGCGATCCTAACTTGGGATCTGATGATCCCCGACCTCCCTCAAGACTCTAGATGATGCCTGCAGCCTCAATCTTAAGGGTCCCCCCTGACCGCGACTGGAGCTGGTAAGAAAACCCGACGCCAGAAGACACCCCTGCACCCTATGCCCCACGGCCTTGGGTGGCCTAACCGGTGTTGTCCAGGCATCCCCCAATAACCAGGCTTACCTCTCCAGCCGGTGGTCACCTTCAGGAAGTCTCCCGAGCCTGCAGCAACTTTACTGAACCGAAGTTCTCTATTGAAATGTACAGGGCCCCCGATGTCCATTTGGCACCCTGCACCCGGCTGCCCCAGTGCCGCTGGTGGTGCAGCTCCTGTGCTCATCATTGGCCCCTGCAGTGCTGACCTTAACCCCAGGAGCTGTGCTCCCACACCTGAGTGGCCTACTCGTAAGCAGTCCCTAACCGAAGGCCCCTTTAGCCCCATTGGCTTACATTGGGCCCCTGCACTCTGCACCCGGCCGCCCCAGTGCCACTGGTGATGCAACTCGAGTGCCTAGACCTTGGGGAACCTTGGTCCTATCCCCCAAACTCCCACTTGTAAGACGGTTATTGACCTGCAGAACCAATAACCATTTTTTTCCCATAGGAACCCATATTATGAGATTTTGGGCCTAAACTGTTCGAAGTGTTGAACTGTTGTTTTGTATGGGGAAACTTTAACTCAAAGCCAAGAAAAGTCTTACTTAACTTGTATTGTCAGATCCTTAAGGGTGGTATCTAGGCATACCACCCCAGTCCTCAAAGTAATCTAAAAGTAATTAAAAAGTATTCTAAAAGTAATTATTGTGTTATTTTTACTGCTTTTTAAAGTGATGCCAACCTGTAACAATCGCAAATCCATCCTCAAATGCATTTCTGTGTAAAGGTGTACCATTGAAAGTATATTTACTTGCCTGTACCAAGTCCTGCTTGGTTCTAGAAATGAAATACAAGTATACCTTTTTTTATGCTTACCTAATTGGTCTGGATTCAGTCTCTGAGTGTGTGCCATCAGTCTTAATTGAGTGAATACAATAAATGCTTAACACACCCTTTGGATAAGCCTAACTGCTCGCCCACACTACCACAAAGAGAGCTGTTAGTACTTACCTAATTTAGCCTCTGCTATCCCTCTGGGTACTCCCTGTACTCTGTGCACACTATACCTTACTTTGATATAGTATGTACAGAGCCAGCTTCCTACGCAGGCCAAACCCTGCAGCCAACCCCATACTTCACACAGATGAAGGCAGTGTGCGGTCAGGGTGGCTGTCTGCGGGGGTTGGGAGCTTGGTCTGGCCTCAGGCCAGTCCCTGAGGCCAACCCTGTGCTGTGTACAGCTGCATACGGCTGGATGGCCATATATATATCCCTGTGGCCAACCCCCCCACCAAACACGACAGCCCTTCAGCCATATACACATTGATCACAGTGCTGGCTTTCCTTATGTCCGCAAGATTGATGAGACAGTTAATGAAGCGGAGAAGAGATTGTATGCAGTAGCTGCACCTCACTGGGTGAACAAATGGAAGTGAGGAAGAATGATGCTTGCAAGCAGCAAAATTAATAGACTTATGGGGAGCAAAAAGCTGGTGCCTCTGCCCAGACTTGAATATAGACGAATACACGAAGTACACAGTAAGAGATTTGCTGGGGTCTGACTCAAGGGAAGGTTCAGGGATGCATCAGACACTTCGGAGGGGGCATAGAAGCAAGGCAAACTCCCATCATTGTGGCTATGGTCAACATGACCGCGTACATGCATGGGTGACCCGGTGTATTGATGAAAGCAAAGCTTTGGAAATTATCGTGCATCTTTCCCGTTCTTTAAAAAGACTGTGCTTGAAATCCAAGAACTCTGATGTGTTGATTTCAACCCAAATTTAATTTAAATGCAACCTTTTTTTGGAGCCACAATATGTTGAGAGAGAGCATTGTAATTTTTCACCACTAATGACAACTATACGATGCAAATACAAAATAATGATATTTAATTTTGTGCATGTGCAAAAAATTTTGAGTCAAATAAACATGACCGACAGAAGATCAAAAAGTGCACACATTGCCAGAGGAATATTTGATTACAAAAAGGGAATATTATCTGAGCCAATTAATGGAAAACAATTGGATGGTCAACAGATAACCCCATTGAAAAATACAAAAGAGCTTGAGAATGCTCGGATAATAGAGACAAGTAAATGGTAGGAAATGACAACACAAAAAAGTATATTGAACACAGAAGGATACCAATATCTTAAGAATGCCAGCATTAAGGGATCTTGCTGAGGATTTGTTAAAGAGCTGGGAAAATGACACCACTGAATGCTCCTTCAAATTGATACATACACTGATTAAACATGCAGAAAGGAAACAGGAGACAACTGTGGAAAGAATTAAAGAAATGGAGCAAGAACTCGAAAAGCACAAAACATATAATGATGCAAGAAATACTTTACATCTCATGAAGAAAACAGTTGAAAAACATAAAACGGAAGTACAAACGAGAAAGGCGAAAAAACAATAGCAGGGATAAATTAGACTATGCAAATGGAAGCATTTATATTTTTGCCATGAGATTTGATTTAATGAGAAATAGAGTCATCATTGTTGCAGCTCTAGAACATAAGGAGATATTTGAAACTGAAGAGAGCTCAGAGGTTAACTCTCCGGATAAAGGTCCCTCCTCCTCAAACTTGGATTTTTCCAGGGAGATGAGACTCATTCAAATGTTTACCAGACAAAGGGCCAGAGGAGGCCCAACCAAAAGAGGCAGAGGAGGAACAAGGTTCAGAGAAGTAAAGGAAAGCAGAAAAACAAAGTGATGCAGAGGTGGGAAAAGATAAGGGGAATCAAATGGATGAACAGTAGAAGTAATGGGACTTTAGTGATTAATCTATCTTCCAAAATGCTCACAGAGGATCATCATAAAGTACTTAATAAGGGTTTAGCATTCTGTCCAGAAATTGGCATGGATTTTGCTAATCTTATAATTGATCTATATAAATTAGCAAGAAAATTAAAATTGAGGAAATATTTTGTCACTCAGACAATAAAAACAAGAACTCAAGAGGGAATACCAACATCCATCTTAACATCAGGGAATTTGCCAGTTTTGTTGGCATTGAGATTTTTAGAAGAAGAAGCAAGTGATTGTCTATATGAAAATTCTTTAAAGTTATTGTCAGATTTACACCTTTGCGAAATAACTGGCATAGCTATAGGCAAAGCTGGCAAAAGTGGCTGTAAACTACACTCTGTTTTCTGTCTACAGTTACCCTCTGGGAATAAAAGTGGCCTATTTCAGGAAATCATGATAGAGGAAATCAGTCACATAGCTAGGAATCAAGTCCGTCCCAAGAGAAGTAATATGACTATCAAAAAGTGGCAAGCTATAAAGGATCTACAGGAGGATCAGCTATAAAGGATCAACAGGAGGGTCAGGAGATCATTATAAAAGTCATTAACGAAGGAGGGAATAGAGTGATTCAAGATCGCTGCAAATACATTCTGGAAGCTGAAAGGCATTTACAAATTGAACAACATTACTGTAGGCTGGATAGTAAACCAATTCATGAAATTGCTAGACAATATAATCAAAAACATGTCAAATGGAAAGAAGACAGTATTATTGATGAAGAGAACCTAGGAGCCACATGCACAAACCTTTTTGTCAGTCGCAAATGAGCCAATGCACAAAATCAGCCCATTTGCAAGTGCAAAAAAGCTTTTTGGGATGTAGAAAGCCCTATTCGCAATTTGGTAACTTATTAAGGAATCACAAATTTGGTTTGCCATCCAGTATTAGGAAGGGGCGCATTTAAGGTGTCCCTTATTAATATGGAAAAGCAGTGGTATGTGTGAATGTTTTGCGACCGCAATGTGGTTACAAAACAATTGTAATATACCACTAATTTCAAATTGGTGACAACCCATTTACAAATGGGAAGGAGTCCCCATGGACCACTGCTTACTCTTAAAAAATAAAAGAAACCTTTTCATTTTTTGTTTTGAGACGCATCACTTTTTCCTTTAAGAAAAATGGGCTGCATTAAAAAAAAAAAGATTGCTTTATTCAAAAGCAATCACAGAAATGGTGATCTGCTGACCCCAGAAGGCCACCATCCATGTGATTTCAGTGATTCCCAATGAGTCACAAACCGAGACCTACCTCATTAAAATTCATGAGGCTGGTCTATTTGCGACCCACTGGGAATCACAAATTAAACTCAAATGAGTTTCATACATTTAAAAATTGTGATTTCCTAATTGCAATTTGCAGGATATCGCACTTAGGAACTCGCTATTTCAAAGTTCCGTACATGTGGCCCTAAGATACTTGAAGATTGATCCACCAATTATTCCTGCAATTTACTTCCTCCCAAAAGTGCACACAAATATTGACAATACTCCGGGATGTTCCACTGTGAGTTCTATTGGTTGTCTACTGGAAAATACCTCTAGATTTCTTGATATTGTACTTCTTCAATGTGTTAGAGCACTGCCATCATATTTGAAGGACTTCACTGATATTTTTTTAGCAAAATCACCCGATGGAAACTATTGATGAAGTTATACTCTACACATCCATTCAACGACAACATCAACAAGGGATTAACACATGTAGCTATTTCCTAACATCAAGATCTGTGAGTTATATGGAACATTCCAACATGCTACTTGAAATTCTTGATTTCTGCTTGAATCATACTATTTTTATTTTCAATGGCACCTACTATCTACAAAGCAGGACACAGTTATGGGGGCCGTTTTTGCCCTAACTTGTGCAAACCTTATGATGGGATGGTGGGAAGCACAGAGTGTATGGGCATCATGCTATTTTAGATCATGTAAAATTGTGCACTTGTTTCATTGATGATTTATTTATCATCTGGGAAGGAAGCAGAGAGAGTTTGGAGTCATTCATCTCCTCCCTTAAAAATAATGAGCAATTTGAGATTCACCCACAATGTTAGTTCATACAAAATTTTCTTTTTTTTTTTTAGTTTAAAGTGCTTTATTGAAGTAATTAGAACATAGGTACAATATACCACAATGTCTATAAAACCAGTAGCGTTAGATTAACAAACTGAATGAACACTTTGATGGAATAAATGACACAAGAAATCTGTCATAATCTAAAGATATTCCTAAAAAGAAAATCAGTAATAAAGAGAAAAAGAAAAAGAATAATAAAAATAAAGAGGAAATTGTACCTGAAAACTGGATAGCATTTTACATTTTTTAGGTTTTTCAGAAGAAAGGAGAGTCAAAGAGATGGAGGAAAGAAGAAAAGAAAAAGAAGGAGAAAGAGAAAGAAAAAAAGCACAGAGAGGGAGGAAAGAGAAGGAAAGAAAAAGGAAAAGAATAAGAAGATATAGTAGTATCTTCAAGTAGTATTATATTAAAACATTAATCTTATTGCATCATAATAGTTCCTAAAAAACTGGATAATAACTGTACAAGTGACATATAAAGGGAATATAATAGAAAAAGAAAAGATTAAAGTACTCATGGTGGTTGATAAACGAAGGAGCTGTCTTGATTACATAACGCAGATGCAGATAAATAATTGGTAAGTGGAGACCATAGAGCTTCTTTACGAATAAGTTGTTGAGAAGTTTTGGAAGAAGCTCTGTCCAGTCTATGATGATAACAGAGAAGGTTCCACCAGGCAGAAAAAGAAACCTTAGAAGCATCCTTCCAGTTGGAAGTAATTACCTGAAAGGCAATAGCAATTAACAAGTCGACAAATATGCCCACCTTGCAAGAACCAAACCAATCTGCAGAATTGCTTCCCAAAAATATGGAGTATATGTCGAAAGGGAATTTAATAGAACAGATAGAGGAAATTGACTCACAAACCTTAGTCCAAAAACGGGCAATAGTAGGACAAATGAAAAAAAGGAATGCATAAAGGAGCCAGGAGTAGTAGGACATATCCAACAGTTCGGGGATAGGTCTGAACTATACTTGGAGAGTGTTAATGGAGTTAAAAATAATCTATGATAAAAATAATAAAGGGTCTGAGTGGTGCTAGAGTTACAAGAGGTATGATGTATGCGTATCCAAATGGAATTCCATGTGTGAACAGAAAGATTACGTTGTAGATCAGACTCTACTCTACTCAACTCTACTTTTAGGGTGACTAGGTGAAGAGAAATGCAGGTATTTATAAACTTGGGAGGCTCTAATAAAAGGGGAAGGAGATAAAGGTTCTAACAAAGGATCCTGAGAGGGAAGAGGAGAGCCAGAAAGTAGAGAAAGTTGATCCGTCAGGAGAAATCTCAGAGACTCATATCTAAGTAACGAGGAAGCGGGTAGGTGAAATGTGGATTGAACCTCTTGTAGGGAAAGACAGCGAGAGTCTTGTATTAATTGTTTAACCTGAAAGATCCCTTTAGTAATCCATGTTTTCCAAAAAATGGTGCGATTGGACAATTTAATATTTTTATTATGCCAAAGAGGTGAGTCCAAAAATATCTGTAGGGGGCTATGAGATTTACATATAATAGGGTGAAAGGTTGAAATGAATTTTGAAATCGTTGGGCAGTTAAAGGAACGAGGGGGATGGGAAAAGCCTGCTAAGAGAGAAAAAGGAAAAGGAGAAATCAGAGATTGCTCCAGCCCGTGCCATACAGAAGTGAAAGTTTCTCCAGAAGTAGATAAATAAGGTAACATTTGGCGAATTAGAAACGAGGAGTGATACTGTCGAAAATTGGGAAAATGGACGCCACCCTGATCCTTAGGAGCAGAAAGAAGGGCCAAAGAAATACGAGCCTTCCGGCCGCTCCAAAGAAACTTACTGAGAATTCCGTTAAGAGTTTTAAAAAACTTCAATGGTAGTTTAACTGGTAACATAGATAAATAGAAATTAATAACTGGAAGCAACATCATTTTAATAGTGTCCAATCTACCCCACCATGATAAAAAAAGGGGAGACCATTTGTCTGCCATCATATTTACTTTATCTTGAACATCCTCCAAATTAGACTGAATCGTTTTTGTGAGGGTAGAAGAATATTTAATCCCTAAGCACGTAATAGTATTAGTATTCCATTTAAAATTGATACCCTCAAACATACTCCTCAAACAATATTTATTTAAGGGAAGCACCTCAGATTTGGAAAAATTCAATTTATAACCTGACAAGGCCGCATAAGAAGAGAGATGTTCGGTGAAAGCAGGCATAGAAGTAGAAGGGTCAGATACATATAACATAATGTCATCTGCATACGCAGTAAATTTAACTTCAATAGATTTGTGCGTAAAGCCTCGGAAGGTGGAGGAATGTCGTAAAGAGTGAAGAAAGGGCTCAAGAGAAAGGATAAAGAGTAACGGGGAGAGAGGACATCCCTGACGTGTACCCCTTTGTAAAGGGAAATAAGACGATTGAGAGCAATTAACAAAAACTGAAGTGGTCGGGATGAATATAACAAATTAATCAGAGAAAGAATAGAAGGACCAAAACCATGCCATTTAAGGGCGCGCACCATGAAAAGCCAATGAACGCGGTCAAAAGCTTTTTCCGCATCTAGGGTTATGGCGGCTACAGGGGAAGAACTCTTGGATGAAAGATGAATAATATTGAGGAAAGTTCTGGAATTATCAGAAATAGTCCGCCCCTTAACGAACCCCGCTTGCTCAAGACCAATTAAATCAGGAAGGACCTGATTAATATGAAGAGCTAATACCTTAGCAAATAATTTGCAATCAAGATTAATCAAGGATATAGGACGGTAGTTGGCACATCGGGTCGGGTCTTTATCTTTTTTAGGAATGAGGCAAATCATAGCTTCAAGAAAAGAACCTCGAGCCTCACCAATAAGAACAAAATGTTGAAAAAGAGATAATAGATGGGGCAGAAGAACAGGAGAAAAGCAGGAATAGAACTCAGCAGTGAGGCCATCTGGACCAGGAGCCTTATCTTTAGGTAACTGGACAAAGCGGACTTAATCTCTGAAAGAGAAATATCTTTTTCCAAAATAGAACAGTCAGGAAGAGGGGTAGAGCGGGGAGGTAATAAATCAAAAAAAGAGTCCAGATCTGCATCAGAAGGGGAAGATTCCGGAGTATAAAGGGTCTTATAGAAATCTGTAAAACAATTTAGAATTTCCTCGTCTTTAAGGCGGGGAATATCGTGATCATCAATAATTTTGACTATTCTAGATCTTTGAGATTTAATTTTCAAGTAGTTCGCCAACAGTTTACCAGCTCGATTACGACTCCCGTAAAATTTAGAGTTAATTTTTAACAAAGTCCCCGGAGCTTCTTCCGTAGATTTCTTATTAAAATCCATTTTTGCTTTAATAAGAGTCTTGAGGGCATCGACATTTTTGGAAGAAAAATAAGCATGTTCCAATCGTTTAATGGAGGAGAGCAAAGACGCGGATTCCTTGCGATATTGTTTCCTTTTGTGAGATACATATTCTATAATGAAGCCTCTGGCTGTAGCTTTAAAAGAATCCCAGACCGTGTGAAAGGGCATATCTGGACTAACATTAAGGAGAAAGAATTCAGAAATAAAATCTTTGAAACGTTCGAGAAAGGAGGGATCTCGTTGGCGATTCAATAATTATCTTCTTAAAGATCATTATTGAATCGCCAACGACGAGATTTAGAGGATAAGGAGGGAAGATCCAAACTAATCAAAACAGGAGCATGGTCAGAGATAAGAATGGAGCCAATCTCTGCATGCATTAGGTTAGGAAGAAGGTGCGGACTTAGAAAAATGTAATCAATTCTAGAGGTGGAGTTATGTGTGGGGGAATAAAATGTATATTCTAAGCTGTCAGGGTTAAAAATTCTCCAGGCATCTACCAGGCCCCTTGAGCTGATGGTCCTGGCAAATGTTTTTTGCATACTATTTGGAATATACCTGGAAGAGGATTTCCTATCAGTGAAAGGATCCATAACCTGATTCCAATCACCCCCCACTATGAGATTAGAGTCAGAGCATGCATGAAGAGTATGTGACATAGATTGCCAGAATTGTGAGTCAATGCCTGTGGGGCCATAAATGTTAAGCAAGGAGACATGGGAACCGTTAATGATAGTAAGAAGGAGAAGCCAACGTCCATCATCATCCCTCTCCTCTTTATCTATCGTGAGGGATAAGGATTTATGAAAAAGAATAACTACTCCATTTTTCCTATCTTTAGACGGGGAACTGTAAACATGAACCACCCATTGCTTTTTAAGGGAATTAACATCATTCTCATTGAGATGCGTTTCTTGTAACAATGCTATTTTACATTGGAGCTTAGAGAGATGGGTAAGTACCCGTTGTTTTTTATCTGGGTTACGTAATCCTTTCACATTCCATGAGATTATACGAACATTATCAGTCATTGCAAGATAAGAAAAACATTAGTACTAGCAAAAACATCACGCAATTTAACAAAATTATATAGTCACTATAAAGGCAACCAAAAACAATATGAGTAGTGCATTGAAAAATAAGCATATAAACATGAACAGAAATATAAAAAGTGTACAAAATGATGAGTTGAAAAAAGAAGATAAAGATGAGAAGAACTGAAGACGCATTCAAAGCAGAAAATATGAAGTAAGAAAAAGAGAAAGAAAGAGAGATATAAAAGAAAAAGTAAATAAGGATGAGAGGGAAGAAAATGAAAGAACAGGGGAGACAAGTGATAGAGAACAGGCAGTTGACAGAAAGCCAAAAGACTTCAGTCAAGAAAGCTAGAATAAATACACAGAAGGAAGAAAATAGCATAGGGAGGCGGGAAGCTGCAGAGGGAGAGAGTCGGCAGAACCAACACAACGCAGACAACCGAGATCGGCGAAAGCAATCAATTTAAATTAGTAGATTGAAATAGACAGAAGGAAGGAAGTATAGAGTATTAGAACCAGTCAAATGAAATCACATAGGAACAAAAAGAAATAGAATATGAAGGAAATAGAAAAAGAAGACAACAACAACCAGAAGAACCAAATAATTAGGTGACGCTTACCAAACAGTTGGGGTAGCCATGAACCTTGGGGTCAGAACAAAAGGGCAGAGGGTAGGATAACATCCGGGGACAGGATAACATCCGAGGAATGGATCAGTACAGTAATATAAACGGCTGAAAGGAACGAAGGGGAAAAAACACAACAAATTACAAAGCAAAAGTACCGGTGAAAGGTGTTAACAAGTCATAATACTGCACAGGGACAACGTCTACAAACCATAAACAGCAACATTGTGGACGATGAAAGTTTTCAAAACGTTAAAACAAGGGCAACAATGGCGAAAAACAGAACATGAACAATTAAAGCGATACAGCTCAGGCCCCTCAAAAGTCCATCTCATCTCCTTTGTGGCGAGAGATAAATTGTCTTAAGTCTTCAGGACGATCAAAAGAGTAGGACCTCTCTTTGTAGGTGACTTTAAAGAAGCAGGGGTGCACTAAACCATATCTGGCATTCATAGATCGGAGAGCCGGACGAAGAGAAAGAAATTCCTTACGGCGAGCAGCAGTGGCGCGGGCCACATCCTGAGAGAAGAAAACTTTTTGGCCTGACCATAGCATTTGCTTCCTTGACTTTGCTGATGAAAGGACCATTAAAAGTTCAGTATATTCCAGGAATAGAACTATTATCCCTCTGGGACGTTGTATAGACGGTGATGAAGATGAGGCAGAGGTTTTAGGGCCGATGCGATGGGCACGTTGCAAATTAAGAGATGTATCATCTTTGAGTCCAACAATCTTGGGAATATGTAGTTTGAGAAAAGCAAGCATATCGGACCCCTCCTCTCCTTCAGGAATGCCATAAATACGAAGATTATTGCGTCTATTGCGGTTTTCTAAATCTTCAGTTTGAGTCTTGAGGAGAGCAATCTCTTTGGACATCTCTGCAACCTGAGGTGTTAAATCCTAGGTATCACTGATCCTTTGTTCCAAAACGGATACTCTTGAGTCCAGGTTAGACTACTTCTCATCTAGCTTTTGAAGGGTAGCATTGGTATTAATAATAAAGGGTTTAAGCAGCTTTATCTCGTCCATGAGATCTTCCATTGTTATAGGTAATGGCGACTTGGTGGGAGAAGTAGGTTCCTTCTTGTGACGCTTGGAAGGAGCAGCTGGAGTAAGTTCCTTATGAGAGGAAGCCATACCTGTTGAAGTGGGTCGCTGGCCAAAAGAAGAAGGATGCTCCATAAGGAGAAGTATTGAGAGCTTAAAGGATTCCAAAAGTGACTGGGTCTCACGGACCTGTTTACTCTTTTGCCTGAAGACAGCTGAAATGAGTCAGTTGACTTGCCAAGGCTACAGTGAAGACAGAAGAGCCTCAGCCCCCAACCAGTTCCACATCGGTGATCCCACAATGAGAGAAATCAGTCCGTTAATGTTTAAGGCGGTCCAAATGTTTAAAAAGCTTAGCCCAAACCACTTGTGTTGAAGAGTGCGAAGTGTATAGAGCAGAGCAGGACTCAGGCTAGGAGGCACTGCTAACTTCACGCACCACCTGGCTGCTGCATGTATAAGCTACTAGCTGTAAGCGTAACTCAAGGCGCTTCACAAAAATATGTCCCAGATGTAAGAGGTCATTGTGGTCAGTAAGTAAAGGTATCTCCACAGTATTTGGTCGGAACCAAATGTTACCGGCAGACTCTGTAGGGAGAGACCCATAATTATGAGGTGAAGGCTAGGAGCAAATACTCAATAAAGCAGGACTTAGTAATCTTCATCGGTTGAGGTCTCATAAAGAACATGACCTTTGATGGGAATATAAGCACCACCAGCCCCACAAGGAAAAAGCTTACTGACATCAATTTTTCATGAAGAAAGAAGAACCACTGATCAGGTTCCAACGTTGTGAGGGGCATAAAATGGCGGCGGTCGCGGTAAAAATAAAGCGCGCCGCAAAATAAAGTTCAGAGAGAAAAAACTGGTCAGAAAGCAGACTTTAAGAATAACTTGTCATCCTCGTACGATTATAAGGGACATGGCATAACTAATTATCCCTGACAGGAGAGCCGAAGCTGAGCCGCGCTATTTGCAAAATGGCGGCCACGTTCCACACAGGGAGCGCGCCGCCATATAGAGCTCAAATTCAGCCAAATGAACGCTCACCGCGGCATTAAAAGGGGCGTTTCAGACACTGCAGGCATTCCGACGACGAAATCTGCCATTGTAGGTCTTCGCCAAGTCGTGTTGCCGGTCGTCCTTCCTTCGTGTCGGGATCTCGGCCGGGAGCGTGATTAGCCCGCCGCCATCTCAATCGGCGCCCAAGCCACGCCCCAAAATTTACTTCTTTGACACTGACATTTTTATCAAAAACAAAGGGATTTGCAGCATGATTTATTAGAAGGCTACATCTTGCAATTGCATACTACATGTCAACACTGGACATCCCAAATCTTTAAAATGGAGTGTGCCCTTTGGGGAGTTGTTACGTGGTAGACCTAATTGTTCAGAATTAGAGGTTTTGGAGGCACAGGCCAGAGGAGATCATTGCACGTTTTCAGCATAGGGGTTCTCTATTGGATGTCCTTTAGAGCGCCCTCTTAAGAGCTCTGGCAAAGTCACGAGAAGAGTTGTCAGTAATGAGGAAAAGGGAACCAAAAGAGGAAACTAATGCTTGCGTCATCATGGATTTTAACAACTCGTACAAAGTAATAAATAACAACATTCAAAATAACTGAAAGATTTTAATAATGAATGAGCACTTAAGTAGGAGCCTCAGTGATTACCCTCAGATAAGGTATAGAAAGATGGCTTCCCTTAAAAATTTGCTGATACACAGTCATATGTCATCCATGAAATTAGCAAAGGTAAACTGGATAAATAAAGAGAGATCAGGGGGCATATTAGCAAGAAGAGGCGATAATCATCGCTAACCCTGCTTAGCGTGATTTTTTTTATCGCCGGCTATCGCTGGAATATATCGCCACGCTAACGCTGTATTAGCAACGATTAGCGCTATGGCGATGAATATTCCAGCGATAGCGGGGAAATGGGCCAACATCGCTGAAAAACCAGCGATGTTGCATGGAGAAGGGAGAACACCTTGCTGATACGACCCTGTGGTCGTATCAGCATAATCCACCCCCATGTTAGGTATGGCTAACACCTGCTAATTGCAGGTGTTAAATAAATGGCGATGACCCCGGTTAGCGCGACTTTTCACGTCGCTAACTGGGGCCATGGCCACCTTGCTAATAGGCGATAGGCCTGTTAGCAAGTGTTTCCCAGGTTTGTTCGTCGGGAACGCCCACTTTGCATGTCATTAGCGATAAATATCGCTGACATGCAAAGCGGTAAAAAACCGGGCGCTAATGCCCGCAAACTGTCGCTAACTGCTGTTAGAGACAGTTTGCTGATAGAGCGATATAAATATCGCCGCTTTAGCGGCAAAAAGTGCCGCTAAAGCGGCGATAGTGCCCTTGCTAATATGCCCCCAGGTTTTAAGAAATGCTCCAAATGAAACGTCTGTGCATATGTGATAAATACATCTGCTTACAAATTATTTAATAACCAAGAATGCAAGATCAAGGAATTTATAACATGAAACTGACTAGGGTATGTGTGTGCTGCAGTGCACATTTGAAATTAACTATGATTGGAGTACCACCAATAAACTTTAATTGAGAATCCTGCAGCACCTATGTGCCAAAAAAGCAGGGATTTCACATATCCTACAGAAAAACATTTCTATGACTTGATGGTGACCCTAAGATACAGCACATTAAAAAAGATGAGAGAGGAGGTAATCGTGAATTGAGACTTAGGAGAGCAGAATTAAGACTTATTATACTGATAGGGTAGGAGACTTCATTTGGACACAATTTGGAAGCAGAACTGCATTTTCACCTCAAGATATCTCAGACATGCCAGCTAGAGATATGTATACAAAAAGAAAGGGATGTATACAACACATTTTTCTAAATCTTGGTGGTGATAAGATGAACTATTTATTGTGATTCTTGAAATGATAAACTGGGTAGCCAGGTTTAAAAGTATTGAATTTCATGGGAATAATGACAAGGGGAGGTAAATGTTTGATGAATTAATTAATTCTATCCCAACGTTCATGATATTTATCTTTGATCTCGGACTGCATATTTTTAATTATTAATCTTTGTGTGCAATATAAAATCATTGTATTCGCGTATCTGCTATTTATTGTAATTAACTTTTTATCGATTTGTGCAACTAGGACCTGAATCTTCATGTATTTGCACTTTAGACATAAAGTATAGCACTTTGGCATAGACACATTGCTCAGTATTATAATTGGTTACATGAATAGTGGTCCTGTTGCTGTTTCTCTTAGGCATACATATTTCCACCTAAGTTTTTGTATGCTCGAATATGCAACATGGTTTCGAACTGTTTGCACTTCCATCAAGCATGACAGGTATAGGAATTATTTGCACATTTAGCGCTGTCTTTCTCCCACGTCTATTTGTGATCCCCTGAAGTGACATTTATATGAAACAAGAAGAGCCAAAAATGTTGGTCTAGTCCATAAGTCACTGATTATATCAAGGATGTTTGTTTGTATTATATTTCGAAGGCTCTAAAAAGTGAAAACAACTAGGAAAAAACAGTAAGAAACCAGTAAAAAAAGAACAACAATCAAAATAATAAGATTATCTTTCTGTCGGATGGAGACATGCACCTCTCCATTAAATAGTGCTGAAATAGCATGAAATACATAAATACTTAATGCAATTTGATAGTCAGTATAAGTAATTCATACGTGTGGATTCGGAAACATGTTGACTTGGGCGGAAATTAGAATAATTTGTGTACTTTACAGAAACATTCCGAATGTTTTTCCCTTTCCTGTTCTCTTTTTGCTGTTTTTTTTGGGTGAAAAGAGCATTGGCGAATATTGCCTATTTCTAAATATTTAAATATTGATTCTCTTGAATGGGTAGATTTTTTGCATTTTATGAACAGACCTTAAAAAGGTTTGAAACTCATTTCACCACATAAAATGGATTATAATTATGTTTATGTTTGAAACTTATGAGGTCTAACATCTTGTGTAAAGATTACTGAAAGCAACAGACTGTAATGGAGCTTGGCTTGTGCTATTGTTTGAAAGTGCTTTTAACACTCTAGTTGTTGGAAATAATAGTGAGACTATTGCACGTTATCACTTTAAATACAGTGTTTTGAGCCGAGGACCTTATGTTCCAGTTGAATGCAAAACGTTGAAACGAGTCAGCCATTCCCCCTTTTTCCACATATGCACTTTCCTGTATGGTAAATATCAAGTAAAACATCTGTGATTCCCACTGATCGCAGTGTCACCTCTCCTTACATCTGCAAGATTAATGTGTAGTGAAAGGAGTGGAGAAGAGATATATAAATATATATATCCCTGGTGCAAACCACCCGTCAAACTCGGCAGTCTTCAGCCATACGTAGCCTTACGCACCGTGAACAGGCACCGTTCCAAGTCCTGAAAGAAAACCCCCAATCCAAAGTGTAACATTTCTATGAGGCTTTAGTAAATTGTGCGGAAATACATCCATGACATGAAAAGCTAAATGTCACCCATAAAAGTGCAGCACTTATTGTGTCATCCACTAAGGTGACAAAGGAAAACATGGCTTCAGGACTACCATTGCACCCTTTTTCATTGGTAAATACTTTCCTTTTAAATATTACTAAGTCACCCATATGTAGGCCTTGCAACCCACAAAGAAATGTGTATTGTATTTAAAAGTGGAACATGTAGGAAATTAATATTACCATGTTCCCACTGTGACAAGGCTCTAAAAGCTATTCCCATTGTGCCAGGACAAGCTGTCTGTAGGACCTGGCCCTCTCTGAAGGGTCACCCCCAAACCTTTTTCCTTCCACCTATTTTTTCATTGAATTCGTTTTTGCTGGCCTTAGAACCCTTTGCACTTTCCCACTACTATCCAGTGCTAAAGTGCTTGTGCTCTCTCCTTAAAACATGTTATATACTGACTTATACCAAATTGGCAGATTTAATTTACTTGCAAGTCCCTCCTAAAGTTGCACTTCACCTGCCCAGAGCCTGTGAGTTGTGCCAGCCATGTAAGTAGCACTTTAAACATGTCTCTGGTCTTCCAATGGAGAACATGTGTGTGTAGTTTTCAACTGCCATTTCGACCTGGAAAAATAAACCTTTTGCCAGGCCTGAATTTTTTTTTTATACAGAAAAGTCACCTCTAGGGTAGACCCTGGACAACCCAGAGGGCAAGGTGCAATTTATTTTAAAAGTACTTTAAAGTTTTTACATGTCCTGGTAGTGAAAAACACTTAAATTCATTTTTCACTACTGCAAGGCCTATCACTCCCATAGGATACCATTGGAGTTGCCTTATTACATTGAATTAGTGTAATTTTAAATGGGAAGAGATAACTAGTTCATGTTTGGTGTCTCTGGAATCATAATTTAAAATCCTAACGTAAGAGGAAGTCAGATTTCAAATGCAATTCTGAAAATGCCACTTTTATAAAGTTGGCATTTTCTTGCCTTACCCATTTAGTGCCTGTAGCCTGTCTCTGCTAACAGCTGTCAGTTGAGATTTCAGTATCCCTCCTAGACAGCCATACACAATAGGGAGCTTAGGTTTACCTGGATGGGCCATCACTAGCAGGATAGGAGGGAGGAGTTGGGCACAACCCCAACTTACACCCCAATAGGTTGTGCCCTGCTTCCACACAAAGGGCTGCATACCACCTGTAGTTAGTCTGAAGCCAGGGCAGGTACGGCAGGGCATCTGTGCACTTCAATGGCATGGCTCTAGAAACTTCTCCCCACTACAAAGCCACACTTGTGTATAAAAGAAGGACCTCAGAAATTAACTCTTCAGTACACTTCTGGACCTATAGATACTCTGCCAGGAAGAAGGGCTGCTGTGCTGCTACAAAGACTGGCACTCTGCTGGACTGCTGCTCTGGCCTGCTGCCCTCTTGCCTGGTGAAAAATAACTGGACCTGCAACTTCATCTTGAACCAAGGAACCCAGAGTAACTCAAAGGGCTAGACTACTGGCCTACTGATCTGAGCCTCAAGGACATAAAGGGCTCCCTAACAAGCTCCTGGAGTCAGCTGCAGCCAGTTCCAGACCTCAAGTGGTGCCTCCCAAGTCGTAGACCCTTGGTGTGGCTCATGGGCTCCTTAAATAAAGCTTTTGGGCTCTTTATGACCACAAATAAGCCTGTTCGCACTGAAACCATGCCATTCGCACCGAACTTCAGTACAAGCCACCGCCAACCTGTCTCTTCTCACAGCAAGCATCGATCACCCACGAAGGACCAGCACCACAAAGCTCCAACCCGGCCATCCACAACACCCAGACTACTCTTCGCACCACACTGACCACCGCCTGTGACGCTCTCTTTTCCCCCTGCGACCCTCTCCAATGTAAACAGGATACTTGGCACAAAACATGAGAAGGTAAAACTTCAGCGTGGCAATTGTGGGACCATATCTGACCTGAACTCCATCACGGTCGGCCTGAACTTTTGACTTGGACCCGGTCCAGCTCATCCAGATAATGGCAGTTGGCAGTTTGCAATTTGAGGCGCTATTTTACAGTTTATGTTTTAAAAATTCATAACTCTGGTTCTACTGATTGGATTTTTGTCATTTTCTTTTTATTTTATTTACTAAATTTTGATCTATTTTTCTAACTTGATGCAGGATAGTTTTTGGGTGGTATTTTCACAGTTTTACTGTTTGAAGTGTTGCACAAATACTTTACACATTGTCTCTAAGTTAAATCTGACTGCTCTGTGCCAAGCTACCATGGGGTTGAGCACAGGTTAATTTAGGGTTTGCTTGTGCCTTAGCCTGACAAGGACTGCGGTTGCTGGTTGACCAGATCACTCCCCAGTCAACCGACAACCCAATTTCTTACACTGTTGTATGTAGAAAATCAGAGTACTGTATCTTGGGATTAGGATCAGCTAGAAAAATAGTTACACCACTATTTTTAATGGATGGTTATTAAACAATCCAATTCAATGTTGAAGCATATGTTTAATAAATATTAAGGAAAAACAGCATTTAGAAAGTAAACTTTCCCTTGACTGAATCAACTAGAAGCTAATTTGCATTAACTCTCCAGATTCTCTCAGCCTGTACTCAGCCTGGGAAGAGTTGTAAAAGAAGTGTGAAATGCCTTCCAGGCGAAAACAAGAGGCTGACACAAATGGGTAGAGATTACTCCTCTGAACCCCACAGATATGCAGGGTGTGGTCTGCCAGCATCCTGTGACACACATAGTCATATAGTGCTTGAAAGGTCTGTTAAGCAACATGTAACACTGGGGCACACGTGAAAAGGAGAGAAAAAGGATTCCAAGACAAATCTTGTGTATCACTTGTCTGGTTGCTGAAGGGCCATGCTTTTTTCCTAACAGACTTCTGTCTCTAGGTTTATTGTGGTACAGTGCCTACTTCAAACTAGATTTTGGTGTTACATGTGGGAGGACACTGGTGAATTCTCTAAGACACTCCCACATGCACGTCCAGTCTTCAGAGCCCAAGCTTAGTGTGGATAAAGACTTTTCCCATCTTGGAAATGCCCTGGCACATGACATTTTGGGTCTGTTTGCCATAAGGTAAACAGGAACTACTTCAAATGTAGGGATAAGCTAAGGACTGGGAACATTTACTTCATTGTTTACAGAGGGAGTGTTTTAGGGTGACCACCACCCACAGGCTGACAAACCCTACAAAGCTGGACAGTCGTCTCAGAACACTGCTGGACTTGCAGAAAGCTACCAGGTGGACTGTAACTGCTGCACTGAACATCTGTGACCTGTGAGAAGGACCTGATGATGTAGGACCCCCATTCACTTGAAATCCAAGGACAGAAATATCTCCAATAAGATTCTACCTCCAGGAGCATAAAAAGCTAAAGAAAACATTTCTGTGAAAGATTCAAGCTGACCAGTGGCACTGGATCTTGACTAGATTTTGCTATGCCCTCTCCCTGACCCCTTATAGTGTGCCCCCTGGGGTCCTGTGTGCCTTAGAAGTGTTTTCTGATAGGTGATTAGGCACCAAAAGAAGTTAGGGAACTGTTTCAAAACTGTTCCTCCAGTGCTCTAACGGGACTGATTGCACAAAGTATCTGACCTACAGTTCCACAACATCAGACTGAATTTCAGGTTTGTCCCACATGGAGAAGAGTTTTTCATTCAAGAAACAACAAAGTTTCTGTGAGTAACTGAATTATTAATTGTGATGTATGGTTGTATACCACAATTAATAATTTGATGAATCACACATAATAAGGTCACTATCTTTTTATATCCAGTTAAAGGTTTCAGTATTTTAAATCTGAGCTCAACTTCTGTCAGCTATAGGAATGAGCATACAGGCATAAATCAGAGAAATTGTGTACAGCATTTAGAAATACCAAAACAGTTAAAAAGTCAAAAAGACAGCATAATGCAAATCCCACTCCAATGTATAACAATAGAAAGAATTGTAATGAACAAAATGACGCCAAAACCACACATATCTAATAAAGGGAACCAGAGATATGATATTTTTTAAAAATTGCACCAAAAAGCATTAAGCCTATTATGTGTCAACTGGTTGTGGTAGACTAGGACTTAGGCTCAATTCAGGAAAATGGAAATTTTACCTAGGGACTCAGGGCCAGATTTCTAGTAAGGGAGATGGCCTGTTTCTCCACCAGGGCGACAGAGTTAATTACTCCATTGCCCTGACTTAGGTACCGTCTGCCAGGTTTAAAAATGGCCACCAAGCAAGTGGTCATTTCTTAATGCATTGCCAGGAACCACTGTCTTGGTGGTTCCAGTCAATGCTTTTGGCAGCTTGCTGCAGGGCTCCATCAACATGAGGAAGCACTGCATCAAATTGTTTTATTTTTTATTTTCAAAAGAAAATCCTGAAGTGGCATTTTCTTTTTTTTCTTTTTCTTAAGTCCATTTATGCGATCTTCATTATTTTGGCAAGCAAGGTCACCTCGTATTAAGTAGTAGAGATAGACGCCCAGGATAGCAAGGCATGACCATGTCATAAGAGCCTACAAATTCTTTGAGTTTACCACCGCGGAGCCACCGTGGTGATTTCCTTGAACTTGTTTGATTGCGTTAGTTAGAATCATTGGACATCCCTTCCTACCTTATACCACGTTCCTGTCCCAGAGTTCCCAATGCTTCGTACGTTTGCTATCCCCTCTAAATGTATCCAATTTTCTAAACTTATTGACTGAACAAAGCCAGTCTTCTACCTTAGGGGGGCATTTTCTTTTTGAACATAAAAAGAAAATGCTCCCCTGACCATGGGAGTCTTTTCCGATGGCGAGGGAAGCACTTTGCACTTTTCACTGCCCCTTACTGCTGTGGTCGTCATGCCAGTGATGGGCAGTGAAACCTGAATTCTAATCTTGCCCATCTAAATTAGGCAGGTGGAATTAGAGGTCTGCCTCTAACGGCCCTTAATCTACAGGGCCGTCGAATGGCTTTAATCACAGCAGAGACAGAGTAGTCTCTACTCTCATCACACCAAAGTCCTCCCACATCTAAGTTCAATGGGCATACCATTATGTTGGTGGTATGTATACTCTGTCACCATTGCAACATACTGCAAACATATAAATGAGGGCCTTAGTCTCAAAAAATGGAAGTCAAAATTCTTCAGTGGGGCAGGGCAGCAGGTTGTATCCAAAGAGGGATCCACAACATTCGATATGGTTTGGATGAGGTGTCACCAAAACTGTTGGTTTTGGTAGGAAAAGCTCAGGATGGGAAGATATGAACTTCATGCACAGGGCAATCCTATCACCTGCCGGATACTTTTGGTGCTTTCGCCAAGTCTAGATTTTCATCTCTGGTCTTAGTCTCGTTTTTGGAACTCAGAAACCCACCAATGGAGCAAGGCTTGGGGCTATTCTCTGACAAGACTCCGTGAGGCAAGATTCATTCTCACTAAGGTCCTGCTGAGTTAGATTTGGTGCTGTGAAGAGGCTCTAAGTGGGGGAAACCTGTTTCTTCATCCCAGCAAGTTTGTGCTTGTGTGGATTGGCCTTGTGGGCTTGTCACATTCCTCTGGAGATGTTGCCATTCAAAACGTTTCTCTGCCCCAGCTTTTCATAGATGATAGTAGAAGTCCAGTTAGACAAAGTCAAAGGTGCCAGGACCTCAGGAACATATCAATGACTTTGGGCTACCCAATATACCCTTGTGGGCTTGGGTAATAAAGTTAAACAGGTAAAGTTGCCTACAGGGATTCATTCAAAAGATATTTTTCTTAAATAATTCTATATATCTTCCATAAAGTGACAACATATGACACCACAATAAAATTAAATCAAAATTTGAATGATTCATTCAGTAAATAAATTACAATAACTGGGTGAATCAAAAAATAATTTGATTTATATTCAAAAATGCACAAAACAGGGGTCAAAAAACAAACAGTTCTCACATACATTGATAACAGAAGTCAGAAATAAATCAAATATGGAAATATACTAGTCATCAATGTATAAATGCCCATCTCCACATAATCAGAAATTGAGTTGATTCTAGGCATAGGAGTCAAATCTCAAAAATAATTATATTTAACAATAACTAAAAGGAAGAATTGGTTATACGTCGATGTTTCGGTCTCCATTGCAGTGTGTCAATGAGACCATATTCAGGACATAAATGGATCGTGTAAGATTCCTCGACCCCTCTAGAATGAAAAATGTATATAATCTATATGACTTACAAATTCAATAATAAATCATTAGAAAAACACCCGAAAAGATAGTGTGAAGAATGAGCGATCTTGAAAGTTAAATTTGTGTTGATAGACTCCTGAAGCACCAATTATTTAATCAAGGGAAACAAGAAAAACAGAAATTGAAGTTGCAATATTTAAAATTGAGTGTATAGATACAGTTTTGAAATGGATTGTGCACCACCTGATCCCAGTGATAAATTTAAGGAACACTTACTGGTCGATAATTTCAAGGTTGACACAGTATGTATCGAAAGGGCCCCTTAACTCCTGAACCGCGGCGCAAATTCCGCCGCAATGCGGGAGTTCTATTGAGTGGGCGGGGCCGCGTCGGCCAACGGACGTGCGCAGCACTAGCGAGGTAGTGCTCGCGACGGCCGTTTGCCGAGGCACGCACGGAAGGGGTTAAAGGGTACAGAAGTCAACATATGAAATCAGAAGCCTCAATGAAATTCTGTTTCAAAGGGGTTTCTTTCGTTTTTTAAGAGAAGTAATAATACTTACTTAGATTATAGATTAGATGACCTTGCACGAAAGGAAGGGATTTTAGTGTATTACATATTCCTGTGTGGGAAATATAGGATATTGTTTGTAATTACTAATAAATCACAGAGAAACAAACAGAGTTCGTGGTGAATAAACTGTGAAAGGGTACTTGTTTTGTTAATCATGATACAGTTAGTGCATATTGGGGCTGTTGAATCAACTTGCGTGTCACCGTAGCCAACCGACTTAGATAAACAAAAGGCAAGAGTGATGCTCAAACTGATACAAAAGTGCATTCAATCATGAAATTCACAGTGGATATAAAACAACTCATTATTAAGTGTTTAAAACTCAGCCAAATCAGAGTTGATGGATTAAGATAAAAGAAAAGCGGAGATCAAAACTCACTTTTCAATCATGATACAGTTAGTGCTTAATGGGGCTGTCGGATCGACTGACGTGTCAACGTAGCCAACCGAACTATATAAGCAAAAAGCAACAGTGAGGCTCAAACAAATACGAAAGTGCGTCCAATCAAGAAATTCACAGTGGACATAAAACACCTCATTATTAAGTGTTTAAAACACCAGCAGGATCTAGGCCAGGTCTAGTTAGTATTGGTCTGCAGGTCACTTCAGGAAAAAGCACCCATACAGATTATTTTGTCCCTGTAGCCACAGAGGAGGTAAGCCAATTGACCCTTGCAGTCCACTTGATTGTCCTGGGCACAAGTGGGAGCAGGTCCAAGCCTTCAGGTCTACTCACAGATCTCAAACAGAAGGTAGAGCCCTTCTTCTGTAATTAAACTGTTCTAGAGAGTTCTGTAAATGGTGTGTTACTCTTAGAGTGAGTGCCAGGCTACATTTATGCCTGGCATTGGCTTGTGGGTGTGGGTGACTCCTGGCCCCTCCCTTAGCAATAGGGTAAATGCACTCTGGGTAACCCTGCCCACTTTTGCAGCAGCTCCTGGGTGCCCTAGAGCAAACATTTCCACAGTGCCCATCCTAAATCTGAGATGGATAAACCCTTCTCTCATTGTTCAGAGCAAGTGTTTTCACCCAGAGATTTTGTCAAGTTAATGAGCAGCCCCTCCTCTGCCATCACTTCAAACCAGTTCTGGGGGCTGTTAACTTTGTATGCCTTAGGGTGGTCTTCCCCCAAACTGTTTGCTTTCAAATGCCTATTTTTCTGAATTTATTTTAGCTGGCATTAGGGCTCTGTGCACTTTACCACTGCTAACCAGTGCTAAAGTGCTTATGCACACTCTCCAAAACATGGTAGAACAGGCCTACACCCAATTGGCAACTTTAATTTACTTATACGTCCGTAGTAAAGTGGTATACTCTATACCCAGAGCCTGTAAATTAAATGCTACTGGTGAGTCTGCAGCACTTATTGTTCCACTCACTGAAGTAGCCCCTTAAAACATGTCCTAAGGTCTGCCATTACTGCCTGAATGCAATTTTAAACTGGCAATTCGACTAGGCAAAATAACTTCTTTTTCAATCCTTAAACTCCCCTTGCATTACATATGAGTCAACCCTAAGGTAGGTCACAGGGAGCCCATAGGGCAGGGTGCATTGTAATTAAACATTTTTACATATTCTAGTAGTTAAGAACTCACAAATTTGTTTTTCACTACTGTGAGGCCTACCTCCCATACAGGATAACATTGTGTTGCCTTATTGCATTTGATAAGTGCAAATGTTTGATTTGGAACAGGTTGAGGTTTCATGTTTGGTGTCTGAAAAATTGTAATTTAAAATACTCTTTAATGGTATACCAGATTTTAAGTTCCAATTTTGAAAGTATCACTTTTAGAAAGTTGGGATTTGCTTGCCTTAGCTATTTTGTGCCTGCAGCCTGGTCCTGGGTCACATGACTGGGTGTAGCTGGCAGCTGGACTTTGTTTATTCCTCCATGATAGCCAGCGTGGCTCATCACCTGTGAGGTTAACCAAGTGCTGAGGATTTTGCTGCGGAAGCTCAGTCGAACAGCCAGGTCTTAAGTCCTTTCCTGAATTCCAGCAGAGAGGGTGAGGTCCGGAGGTGAAGAGGGAGGCCGTTCCAGGACCTCGCCACAGGTAAGGAGAAGGAACAACCTCCTCTGCAATGTATGCAAGGGGTGTGAGGAAGGTGAACAGAGGTAGAGCACAGGTGTCTGGAGGGTTTGTGGTAATTCAGTCCGTGGTTGATATATGCTTGTCCTTGGTTCTGCAGGGCCCTCTAAGTGTGGATCAGCATCTTGAAGTGACAACTCTTCTGAATGAAGAGCCAGTAAAGTTTCCTGAGGTGGGGGGTGATGTGGGTCTGATTGGGGAGGTCAAGGATGAGCCTGGCCTCAAAATGCTATATGATCTACAGTCTTTTCAGGAGGTGATTCCTGCTTAGAGTGCATTGCCGTAGTCCACCCTGCCTAGGGCTTGGGTAATGGTTTGTCTTGTGTTGACTGGGAGCCATTTGAAGATCTTGCGGAGCATGAGAAGAGTGAGGAATCAGGCTGAGGAGACAGCATTGATCTGGTTTTTCATGGTGAGCTTGGCATCCAGGATGATGCCTAGGCTGTGGGCATGGTCTTTTGGCATGGGTGAGAGTCCTAGTTCAGAAGGCTACCAGGAGTCATTCAACAGATAGATGTTGTTCTTACAGATCAGTACTTCCATTTTGTCTATGTTGAGTTTCCGACAGTTGTCTTTCATCCAGTTGGCGATGCTCGTCATGCACCTGTGGAAGTTGGCCCTTGTAGTGGAGGGCTCTTCTGATAGCAAGAGGATGAGCTGGGTTTTGTCAGCATAGGGAATGATGTTCAGTCCATGGGTTCTGACGATGTTGGCTGGGAGGGCCATGTAGGTGTTGAACAGTGTAGGTCTCAGGGATGAGCCTTGAGGGACGCCGCAGATGATGCTCTTGTGTTTGGAGGTGAAGGGAGGAAGGCAAATTCTCTGAGTTTTTCCGGTGAGGAAGAATGCGATCCATCTAAGGGCATCTTCTTGAATTTTGATGTGGTGGAGCCTCTTGATAAATGTGTGGTAGGAAACGGTATCAAATGCTTCTGGGAGGTCAAGGAGGATCAGGGCCACCATTTCTCCTCAGTCAAAGAGGGCTCCAATGTCATCAGTGGCAGTGATGAGGGCAGTTTCAGTGCTGTGGTTGGTCCACAATGTTGACTGGGAGATGTCCAGAAGATTGCTGTTCTACAGGTGCTCCGAGAGTTGGAGTTGATGGCTTTTTTGAGGACCTTAGCAGGAAATGGGAGCAGAAGTTTTTGAATTTGCTGGGGTCAGCAGACGGTTTCATGAGGAGGGTTTGACAGCATGTATCCATTCATATGGGAAGGTGGTGTCATATGCCCCAGTTAGGACTGGTAGGAAATAGTACCAATGTACATATACATGGTTCTTTCCTAAAGTTGCCTTCCCTTTGTCACATCGACTTTTGACACACATTTGCTATGCTTGGGTTAGTTTCTCAGAAACACCGACCTTGCTAATACAAAAGAACTTTGTGAGAACACTATCACACTGCCCTGACATTATGAGCATGGCCTTCACGTGTGTGATACAAATGTTGACTGACATCTCTGTTAGGGGTGTCCAGTTCATGACCAAGACGGGGTCCTACATTCTTACCCACCAGATAAAGGGGTTAGATCATCCAGAAGGGACTTTCTTGGCAGACCATAGATTCACACGCTAGACATGTAGGTTAAGGTTAGCATCGTAGGAGTATGCTAGATTGTTATAAATAGTGTATATGAACACATATATAAACTGTCTCAACAAGATAGCAAAACTCTTCGTTCTATTCACTGTTTTGACACTCATTATAACTTTTGTCTGCTTCTGTCTTTTAATTATTGCAACACATATTTTCTATACAGGAATCACTACAGATCAATAAATATTGAAAAACGTCCCTTTGTGTATTTTTGTATATTTCTCTGAGCGAAAGAGGGCACGAGTGACTGAGCAAAAAGTCCTAGGTCTGTCACCATGGTCCCTGAGGGTTGTCATGTTCAGTAGTAGTCAGAACTGTTTACTCCCTGTCTAGGTTCAGGGGGGCTAACAGTGGCACTGTGAGCTAGCTTGTCAAAGGGACAACATATCCAGCGGGGATGCATGAAATCAGTCTGGCACCATCCTAAGTTTATGTCGTTCACAAACGCACAGTTCCTACTGATTAGTGGAAACTACACATCAGGGCGCCGCCAAATTTGGTTGGTTTCTTATTTTGTATAGCTCAAGTGAGTAGTTCAATCATGCTTTTGCAGAGATCCCTACACAACTTTTAAAACCGGAGACTTCAGTGGTGGTAGGGGATATCCTCCTCAGCTGAGTAATCATACCCTATTTATTAACAGTGGCTGTGGAGATGGATGCATTGAGGATGGTGATGAGTTTGTTACTGATCAACTTGTTTCCCAGGTTAAAAATGTGGTGGGGACAGGTGTCTGTAGGTTCTCCTGAGTGGACGGAGTTCATGGGGGCAATGGTGTTTTGAATGGTGAGATGGTCCCAGGTGGTTAGCAGGTGGTTGAAGTTTCCATCTGTGGGAGCGATGAGGATGACGGGGGCTCTGAGTTTTTGTAAGTCAGAGATCTTGTCATGGAAGAAGTCTGCCAGGGTGTCACAGAGTTCCTGGGAGAGGTTGATGAGATTTTCAGAGGCTGAGGGGTTGAAGAACTCTCTGATGATGTTGAACAGTTGTCTCAATGTGGATGGCAAGGGCATTCCTTTTCATCCTTTTTAGGAGTTGGTGGTATTGGATGAGCGATGTTTTGAAGGAGGTTCGGTCTGTGGTGTTCTTGTTAGTGCGCCATCTTCTTTCAAGTTGCTTGCAGTTGTGTTTGGGGCTCGTAGCTCTGTGGTGCACCAGCTAGCCTGTTTGGAGGGTCTCTTAGGTTTTGCGGGTTTGATGGGGGCAACACTGTTGGTGCATTCGGTGATCCAAGTGGAAAGGTTCTTGATAGCCTGTTGTAGGTTGGTTGAGGTGTTTGGGTGGGAGGAGTTGGAGGCGTCGGTCCATTGGCTCTCTGATACTTTGCTCCAGCTTCAGTAATGGGTGTTGGGGGATCTGGTGTTGGTGTAGGGGAGACCTGTGATGGTGAAGAGGATGATGGCATGGTTTGTCCATGTCAGTTCAGTGACATGGCTGTACTTGTCTCTGTCACTGGCCGTGAAGATGGGGTTGATTGTGTGTCCTGTGATGTGCATGGCTTGGTGATTAGCAGTGTGAGGCCAAGTGTGTTGGTGCTTTCAAGGAGGTTGGCAGTGTTGGTGTCATCAGGGTCGTCGAGGTGGAAGTTGAGGTCTCTGAGGAAGATGTAGTGCTTGGCGTCAATGGCTAGCATGGCAATTAAATCGGAACTGGCGTCGTAGAAGCTGGGTCAGGTCCTGGACACATGTAGTCGAAGGTGCATCTGATGGTGCTTTTGTCATCGGTGTGGAGTTGGAAGTTGAGATGTTCCACGATTGGGGTGGTGTCATCTGCAGTGGTGGTGCATTGGATGGTTTCCTTGTGGATGATGGCGATTCCACCTCGGTGTTTGTTAATGCGTTCTTAGCGTGTTATCTTGTAGCTGTCGGGTGTTGCTGAGGCGATGTCAGGCGCAGATGTTGGATTGAGCCAGGTATAGGTGAGAAAGATGACGTCGGGGGGAGGAGTTGATGATGTCCCAGATCTCTGTGGCAAGTGTACAGAGAGATTGTGCATTGAGCAAGAAGTAGTGGAGTAGTTCTGGGGTGGTTGGGGCTGGCATGGCAGTGACTGCCGTAGGTGTGGGTGCTACGGTGATCGTGGTGATGTGTGGCAGCAGCTGTTGTTGCGGGTTCCAGGGCTTGGAGCTCAGGGACGGTGTAGCAACAGGTGTGGGGAGAGCCAGGGTTTCTGGTGCTGGGCATGGTCCAGGTGCAGACGGACGTAGAAAGGCTTGCCTTTGGCATGCCCACTGCATGCTGCCACACTGCAGCCTCCATTAAGTAGGTCCTGGGAGCTGGGAGGGACTTATCAGAGGCGGGAAGTAGGGGAAAGAGCGGATGAAAACAATGGTGGCAAGAGTGAGCGGTGGAAGGAAAGCAGCAGGAAACAATCAGACTAGTCAGGCAAAGAGATACAAAATAACAAGTTTATCAATACAGAGGCAAAAAAAGAATTAGTAGTACAGAGAAACAGGCAGTGAAAGGAGGCTAAACAATGTTCTGTACAGCACTTACATTGTCACAAAATGAAAGGAACAACAGTTAAATGTAACAAAATGAAAGGAACCAAATGGCTGGGAGCAGGCACGTAGAATTGAGGGGGAGCTGGCCTGAGGACCTCTAAGTCAAGCCTGATAGTTTTTGTGCCATGCTGTCACTTTAATGACTTATGGGTTCGCTCTGACAGGGATTGTGGCTGTTGCTTGAGCAGGGTTAATACCCCACTCAACCAACAACCCAATTTCTCACAAGGATGTTTTCCGCCACTGGATTTAGTGCCTGTCTGACTGTGAAGAAAATAGAAGGGGCCTGTTCAGGTTATGTGACAGGCAGGCTGCTCTGATATAAAGAAGTTCCTGGCCACAGCACAACTGGTCTTCCTGCCAGGGTAACAAGAACACCTTCCCTTCATCCAGGACATTGCTTCTGCTCTGGGAGCAGTTTTCAAACCTCATTAGGGCCTGACAACAGTCGGAGGGCTAATGCAAATGCAAATTAATGCAAATTATCCCCCAGAAGCTTAAGTCAGGGAAAAGGTAAGTTTCTAAAGGTCCCTTTTTCTCAATATTTATCAAAAATCTAACCTCATCAATAATACTAGTGGGCCCCTATCCTGAGATAGCAGAATTATTATTAGATGTTGCTTCCCATTGTTTCTCTATGGGCCAGCCAGTCTTCCTACAGTGAAAATAGCTTTTGGGTACTAGTCACTGTAAGAGCAGATTAACTTTAAATTGATACATAACCTAATTTTAAAGGCCATGCACTCTTCCTTGTGGGCTACACGGCCTACATCGGGCTAATTAATAATATTTAAAAGGGGGCTTTCTCCTGTCACAGAGAGTCATTTTTACTGGTCTGGCTGCAATTGTAAAACTGCCTCACTACACTGGTAGACCTGTAGTCATGTCATTTTCTCTAAGTTATGTCTGTCTGCTGTGTCCCATAGCTATCAGGGGTTGAGCTCAGGTTCACATTACTCAAACCCTTGACTGTACCCAACAAGATAGTGACTTTATTATTATTACTTGTGGTGGACACCAATCCACTTAAACTTATAAAGTCAGCTCAAACTTATTATTTGCACAAATGTGGATGTTATTGTGCAGATACATGTTTGAATATTTTCTATTATTCTGAACATGTGTGTCACTGTTCTACACAAGTGCATAGTGTTTGTGAAAGCATTTCATTTTGTATTGCATGATAATTACCTTTGAGTGATATCATTCAGTACCTGCTGACGCATTGTATTATTATTGTTTAAATGCTGTGTTTCTTGTGTGGTAAAGCAGACGTTTGCAGAATGAGAGATGAATGGTGATTGTTGTTTACATGTGAATGTTTCCTCTGTGTTAATGAGGGTCATTAAAGAATGAGAGGTGGATAGTATTTTGTGTTTTGCATTAGTCTTTAGGTCAATAAACTGACGGCTTCAGCTGTTGCAAGACCTTCCGTTACTAGTTCTTAACTTATACATGGAGTGGATGTATCTCCATCAAGAGGAGTGAGCTTTCCTACCTCATGCCATTGGCTGCTGGGTGTATCATTCCGCTTACAATGAAGTGCTTGCATTGAAATGGATGAGGGAATCTTATCTCAAAATCATACCTTTTCTCACTTTCAATCTTTTACCTTATGCATGCAATATCACTCCCATCACCAATACCACCAGATGCGCCAACAGAGTTGCTCCACTTAAACCAGTGAGAGCCAACAAAACCTTGGAATAAGTCACCCCGGAGCTCAGAACCACCAAGCGCAACTGCTACGAACTCGAAAAGCACTGGTGTCCCACCAAGGACCCCTCGGACAGAGCCGCCCACAAAATAGCCCTCAACAACTACCTCCTGCACATATAGGAAGCTAAGTGAGCAGCCATCATCACCCACATTGACACCGCAGTCAACCACACGAAGGAACTCTTGAAAATTGTCAAAGAATACTCCAACCTGACAGCCACAGAGAACACCATCCACCCCTCCCGAGAACTCTGTGACTCTCTCAGATTTCTTCCACAGCATGATTGCCACGCTCTACAACAACTTCGACACCCAACCCCCCACTCTCAGCCTCGACAACCTCAACCAACCAGCAAACACCAGCCAAATGATAACCACCTGGTCTCTGCTCACCACCCAGACCACCACAGCCATCATCTTCTCCATCCACTCAGGGGCGCCCAATGTCCCCTGCCCCCTCCATCTCTTCAACCTCAGAGTCAACCCAATCAGTTCAGAACTCACCAGCATCCTCAACACCTCCATCTCCATAGCTACCTTCCCATACCTATGAAAACATGCAGAGGTCACACCCCTCCTGAAGAATCCCTCTGCCAACCCCAGTGACCTAAAAATTACCAAACTCCCTGCTCCCCTCCCCAGCCAAAGTACTCAAAAAAAGCCACCAACCAACAGCTCACCAAATACCTAGATCAAACCACCTACTAGACGCCAATCAGGAGTCTGTGCCAACCAAAGCACTGAGACAGCACTGATGGCCGCCACAGATGACATCAGGACTCTCCTCGATCGCTGAGAAACTGTAGCCCTGATCTTCCTTGAGCTCTCTGCTGCATTCAACACCATCTCCCACCACATCCACATCAACAGACGCAACAATATCAGCATACAACAGAATGCCCTCAAGTGGATTGTTTCTTTCATTTCAGGATGCACTCAGAGTAACCAACTGCCCCCTTCATCTCCGCACGCAAAAACATCATTTGTGTCGTACCCCAAAGCTCATCGCTCAGCCCCACCTTGTTCAACATCTACATGACCTCCCTCGCAGATGTTGTCAGATCCCACGGACCCAACATAATCTCCTATGCCGACGACACAATTAATCCTCTCGCTCACCGAGGACCCCTCCAACGCCAAATCGAACTCCTGCAACGCCATGACTGATGTGTCAAAATGGATGAGAGACAGCTGCCTCAAACTCAACTCTGTCAAAACAGAAGTACTGATATTTGGAAGAAACCCCCCTTATGGGACAACAGCTGGTGGCTGGCAGATCTCGGACAACTCCCATACCAACAGACCATGCACATAACCTCAGCATCTTCCTCTACAGCCAACTTGCCATGAAACTACAAGTCAAACCAGTCACCTTCTCCTGCTTACACACCTTCCGCATTGCCCCGGAGACTCTTTAGATGGATCCCCATCAACACCAGAAAGACCATCACGCAAGCCCTCATCACCAGCTGCCTCGACTATAGCAACACTCTACAACAGAATCTCCACCCAGCTCCAAAGGGCTTCAGACCATACATAACACCGCTGCCAGACTCATCCTGGACCTCTCCAAATAAACTCACATCATCCCTCACCCCAGAAATCTCCACTGTATCCCCATCCAGAAGAGATGCCAGTTCAAGATCCTCATGCACACCTACAGAGCACTCCATGATTAAGGACCATGATATATCAACCATTGAATGAACTTCTACCTGCCTGCAAGACACCTTCGCTCCACCTCTCTCACCCTCGCACACACCCCTTGCATTCGTCGCAGCCACTGCTGGGGCCGCTCTTTCTCCTTCACCACTGCCAAGACATGGAATGACCTGCCCATCCGAACAGTACCCTCGCTGGCAGACTTCAGAAAGAAGTTAAAAAAGACCTGACTTTTTGACACGGACATGGCACTTTCAGCGCCCAAATACTTTTAGGGATGACAATGCTATGCTGTACAAATTCTGATTGATTGATTGATTGATCCATTTTTTGAGTGGATCACCAATATCATAGCAATTAACCTGTACCAATATTATCATCACAAATATTACCAATACCACCACCTGTATCACCAACAACAAAACCAATACCAACACCACCAATAGCACAATACTAGCATCAGTACAATTACTGATACCACATCAATCCCACCAATAACACAGCAATAACAATACCTCTAATACCACAAGCAATACCACCATTATCACCAACACCTTCAATACTACCATTATCATCATTACCACCATAACCAATGCTACCAATAATATTATCAGTAACACACCCATCATTTCCACCTCCGCCAACAGAACCAATACTGCTACCAGTACTACCAACACCAATTCTAAAAGTACAACCAGCACTGGCACCATTATCACACATACCTCCAATACTAGCACCAATCTCACCACTAATATCACAGCACCAATACCAATAACATACCCACCACCACAATAGCAATCACCATACCAATACCATCGTCAAATCCAATACAAACAACAACAACAACATTACCGCCAGCACAAATACTACTATCAATACCAGCAAATATCACTACCACCCATACCACCACCAATACCATTATTGATATCACAACACTAATCCCACCATCGACACAGCAATACCAATACCATTAATACCACAATCAATACTACCAAGACTACCAATACTACCATTATCATCACTATCACCACCACCAGTACCACCAATAACATTATCAGTAACACACTCACCAATCCACCACTGCCAACACCATCTATTCTACCACCACCTATACTAAAAGTACCACCACCACTCATACCACTACTATTAATACCTCAAATACAAGCACCAATATTACCAGTAATTTCATACCACCAATATCAATAACAGAAAAGCACCACTGTAGCAATACCAATACCACCTTCAATTCTAATATAAACACCAATACCATTAACTCCAACACAACAACCACTATCATTACCAGCAATATCACCACCACCCATACCACCATCAGTATCACCAATGCAGCCATTTTAGCACCCTGTCAATGCCACCAATACCATATCACTGTCAATACTACCGTATCAACAAGACTACAAGCACAAGTATCACAGCACTGTCAATGCATCAACTGCCACCAATACCACCAGTACCACAATACCATGCCACCACCAGTATGACTCCACCCCCAATAACATCAATTCCCATACTACTACCAATACTATTACCAATATCGTCAACATTACCACAATCACCACCAATACCACCCCCACTAACTCCACCAATACCAATAAGACCAATATCACCAAAAATAGTGCCACCACCAACATTTCTGCCACCACCACCATTCCAATAATACTAAATCATCATGAATATTATGACCACAACCACCACCACAAATACCACTAACACAATACCACAGGCATCAGTCCCACCACTGACTATACCACTACCAGTGCAGCCAGTGTCGTCACCATCACCACCAATAACACCACCTATATAACAACTTACCCAATAATACCAACTGCAATACCACCCCCCCCCCCAGTGCCAGCCATACCACCCCTACCACATTTTTGGCGAAGTCTATTAGTCATTCTTTAATATGCTGTGCCCTGAAGTGCATTTCTGCATCCCTTCATTTGCATTCTTTGTCAAATTAAAGCTTGAAATGTTGGCTTTTCAAATGCTAGTGTGTTTAGCTGATCTGCAGTCTATTGCAAGGTAACAGGAATATTGTCTTGTAGTTTCTGCATGAATTTGTTTTACAACCAAGTAGTGAGAGTCAGTGTGGCGTTTTTTATGAATTTATGAATGGTTCTTAGGGTCATGTGCCACATGAGGTCGACCAAATTTAGTTCTGATTGTTTTGAATCACCACATTTTGCTGTATCAGTTTGTCCCTTCTTCATTTCAGTCAATGTTGTGCGCCACTGTGCGGAGCTTGCATGAATTGTGCACCATTGAACGAAACTTCACAGATTTTCTTCAGTGTTTTGAGACAGAGGTCATCTCTGTATATTTTACGTTCATATTTTCACTCTAGTTGAAGTCGTGCTCTCGTCACACCTCTCTAAAATCCTAATATTTGCAGTGAAAATTTAAAAAAACATGCATAATAAAACCTATAGCAAAATCGATCTCATCCCATAAAACTGAAAATGTTTCTCAGATCTGAAATTTAAAAACGTGAGCTTGAAGAACTGCATCCATACTTTCTCCACTGCATCATAGACAAGCATTTGCAATACAATTGGTCTCGCATATGCGAGAGTTAGAGCTATTGGCGTTGTAAATGAAAATAACTTTTAACCATGTTTTTTGGTTTGGAGTGGAGTGGATGTATGTGGTTTGGAGTGGAATTATGTGTACTGGATTGGATTTGTTAGTTCTGGATTTGTGTGTGGTGGAATTGTGTGGAGTGAATTTGTGGAGTGGAATTATGTGGGATGGTGAATAGATAGGGGTGGGAGCTGCATAGAACAGTAGCGGCCCGTGGTGGGAGTGCTGCCGGGCGGTGACGTGGGGCGGGGCAGGGGCAGGGTGGGGGGTAGTAAAGTACGGATACGGCCGAATAGAGGTAAGTAGACATATAAATAAATAAAACGAATTTCGTTGCGCGCGCTGCATCGCATTTTCTGAACGACAGCCATTTTTTTCCCAATTTCTTATGAAAACTTAAGCTATTTTGACAAAATGGTGTGCTTTTTTCAAGATACAAAATGTCAGCTGCACAATCACGATTTTCTTGAAAATTTAAATTTTCACTGTGGGAAAAACATTTTTTCTGGGTCCCCCCCCCTATTTTTCTCAACTCTCAATTGTAAATTGTTATTGTATATATAGCTCTTACTGCCCGCGACGAGGCATTGAAGTGCTTTTTTAATGTATCTCGGCAGTCCCTTGGGGATGTAGCACCACTTTTAGCAAAATAACGCGAATGCTTAGTGACGCTAAAGAGTAAACAACTGCAAAGAAAAAAAAAACTTGCCTACCTGTCAACGCATTTCTGATTTCAAAAACACCCAAAAACTTTTCTGCCAGGACATTCATATCGGAAGCCTAAGCATTTACTCGATCAATAGTATTCTAGGACTTGTGCTCTACTTGGATGTTTAGCAACTTAATGACAAGAATAGTGGCCATATTGAAGTGGTAACTAATAAACTTTCAGAAAACAACAGTTTGCTGTGTAGGGTCCGACGAATTAGACAATTCAATTCAGGATTTTCAATTTATTCAAAATACACTTGAATAGCAATTCGAACCTGGTGGGACAATTCATTTTTCTTTCAAAGAACTCATCACCTGAATGCATTTTCTTACAGCGAACATGCTTCCATTTCAGTGGTCTTCTCGATCGCAGTATGGCCATATTGAGCGGGGTGCCTAGAACAACATATGTTGGACATAGATGCAGAAATATGGAGAATATAACTAATCTGTCTAAGCATAATATATTTATTTGACAAGTCTGAATTTTTGAAAGTTGTCACATGAGACAATTTTCTGAATGCAGTGCATGTAGCCAGAAGGTCAACAGGCAGTCATTTATGTGGAGGCAAAATGACAGCCAATCCACATGGCTGCTGCATTGGAGAGCTGCAAATTCAACAAGCAACGTTCATCTGATGCCATAGTCTGGAAGCGACACCCCAGAAGCGGAGGAAGTAAAGCACCATTTCGAAAACAGGGGCAGAAACACATACGTGTAGGAAACAATTAAAAAAAAGAGACCTCCTTAAACAAAAGAAATGCACAGTAAGCATAAGCAGACTGTACTTGCCCGGTGCTCCTCAGCCTTCAACGGAAGTGAAGCATCAGCTGTGCGAACGAGTAAGGAGGCAGCAAAGATAAGAGACGCTGGAGTGAACCTATGGTGAGCAGCAGGTGGGAATATGTTGTTTTAATGAATACAGCAGGTCTTACAGACAGCACATGCAAACTGCCTAGGCTCGACCTAATAAAAAGGATATGTACAAGACATTGAACAAAAAGATTGAACAATGTGAAAATATTCATTTCAGAAGATGCATTTAATTACCTGGGCAGCTTAAAATTCAGGTATAGGCTTATTACCTCCCTGTAATCCGGATAACCAAATAGTTCTGCAAAATGTTAACAATGTAAGTGGCCACATTTCATCAAAGGTACAATTCAAACATGCAGCAACCTAAATCATGATGAAAACAACAGATTGTAACATGCTGTCACTGAACTTTATTTAATTCGTATGAGGTTGGGAATACTTTGGATTCAAGATAGTCAATCAGAAAGTGGTGAATCTCCGACATCCACAAAGAAACAGCGGGTGCCCACATCTGCCACACTTTTTCCTCTTTCCCGTTTAGCATTGAGGAATCATTAGGTTTTCAAACGCAGAGCCTCAGCAGGGAATGAATGCCATGTGTAACCCTTAAGCCTGCAACTCACCCGCCACAAAGCCACTTTCTTCAGAGTGAAAGTCTACCATACGAGGAGAGCAGATATTTTTTAGCACAACACATCACAGCGAGCAAAGTTGCTGTGCTGTGGTGTGCTATAGCAGAGACTTACAGAGCAATATCTACTAAGGCAGTGGTTCTTAACATTTTGACTTCTTGGGCCCCCCAATGAATAACTACAAGTGCATGTTGGACTTGGCCCTTTTTGCAGAGTCATCCCTGAACTTTTTGCCTTCCTCCTATATTTTTTCTGACCTGTTGTTGGCTGTTTTATGACTCTGGGCACTTCACCACTGCTGATCAGGGCTAAAGTGCATATGCTCTCTGGTATAAATTGATGTATGGATTAGTGACTCCATGATTGGCTGGTTTGGTTTACTTGTCAGACCCTAGTACAGTGCACTGAGTGTGCCCAGGGCTTGTAAACCAACTGCTGCTGGTGGGCTTGCAGCACTGGTTGTGCCACCCACAGAAGCAGCCTGTAAAGGTGTGTCTCAGGCCTGCCATTGCAGAGCCTGTGTGCAGTCTGGTACTGCCATGTTGACTGGGCAAGTGCACCCACTTGCCAGTCCCTAAACCTTCCCTTTTCTTCATATCAGACACCCCTATGGTAGGCCCAAGGGCAGGTTGCATTGTAGGTAAAAGGTAGGACATGCCCAGATGTGTGTAGCATGTCCTAATAGTGAATTACAGCCATTTTCGTTTTTCACTATTGCAAGGCTACCTGTTCCCCATAGGCCAGAATGGGCAGTTTGATTATTACATCTTATAATCCTAACTGACCCAGGGAACATGGTAGAAAAACGAATTTAGTATGCCTGAACTTAGAATGATAAAATACATCTTTTAGTGAAGTTGGTTTTAACATTCTGGGGTCGATTCAGATTTCGGCCGGAAGCGCACCTAACAGTATTCGTCCGGAAAAAAACCAAGCTGAGCGCGTGTTTCCCGACCGATTCGAACAGTCGTCCGAACGAGCAAGTACGATGCGCATAACAGCACAGATTCCAAGCGAGCCGTACTTACCCATTTCAGCTCCTGTTCCCCGCCCGAGCCGTATCCGTAAACGCCGAATTGAGTCGCACGGAAGCAAATACACAGCACCTTCTGGCTGGACTAGTACGATGCGCCTTCCGTACGCGCCGAACCCGTCGCTACGTCCGGCACGTCAGAGCATCCGGGAGAGCTGTACATAAGCTCCGATTCGTGCCACAAGACGATCCACGGCGACGAGACGAACAAGCCAGCGACGAGTACGAGTCGAAGCCACGAGAAACCCGAACGAGATGAACCAACCATGAATCCCATCGCGCAGGTCCTACCAATACTCTACATCTATTACCGGGACCGGTACGGACGCGTACGGCGCAGACGGTAAGTCAAACACACACAACACAAACAAACGACATGTACCCCAAATATGTCACACACACATAGGGATGCAGGAATGACGCACACTAGCAACAGCAGAACCATAGGGGTGGGATGGCTATTTATTTATTTATTTATACAATTTGTAAAGCGCGCAAATACCCAAGAGTGTCTCGGCGCTACGGACGGCAAACATAAACCAAGATCTGTTGACTATTGGCTAAAAAGCCATGTCTTTATAATTTTCCTGAAGGTGAGCAGAGTCGGGCTGGTCTTAATGTGGAGAGGGAGAGTGTTCCACAATTTGGCGGTAGCGACAGTAAAACGTCTGTCACCCCATGAGGCCTTCTTGGTGCGGGGAACCCTCAGCAGGTTCGCCGTTGAAGAGCGTAAGGATCTATTGGGAATGTAGGCACCAAGTGCTTCCTTCAAGAACACAGGTCCAGTGTTATGCATGGCTTTATAGGCGATGCAGAGGGCCTTAAATTTAATTCGACTTCTTACAGGTAGCCAGTGGAACTGTCGCAACACCTTCGAGATTGATTTATACTTAGGGGTGCCTGATAAAACCCTGGCGGCTGAGTTCTGCACCAGCTGCAGTTTGTTGAGGACCTTTGTTTGTGCATTCATAAATAGACCATTACAATAGTCAATTTTAGACATTACTAATGTGCTAACAAGGGTTTTTCCTGCTCTTAGTGGGAGGAATGGTAAAAGTTTTTTTATCATCCTCAGTGTGTGAAAAGATGATGAGACAACAGTATTAACATGATATGCAAAAGACAATTTGTCATCGAATGTCACACCCAAATTTCTAACTTTTGATACCGGGAGTGGAGGAGGGCCTAGTTTAGTAGGCCACCAAACGGGGACCAATCCGGGGAGAGGTTGCCAAAAATCATCACCTCTGTTTTTTCAGAATTTAACTTTAGACAATTGTTAGCCATCCATGTACTGATGGCCACCATTCCATCCTGAAAATTAGCCGCAACTGCTCCTCCATCATTGTGTATCGCAAGCACCAATTGTGTGTCATCAGCGTAAGATGTGAGACCCATCCCATGTGCTTTGATGACTCTGGCCAAGTCCGACACATAGATGTTAAATAATGTCGGACTCAGAGATGATCCTTGTGGCACACCACACGGGAGGGTGAATGATGGAGAATGAAAGGCGCCGAAACTCACTAGTTGGGTGCGGTCACAAAGGAAGGAGGCTAACAGGGCTTTAGCCTTATGTCTAATACCAATAGATGAGACACGATCGATCAAAGTAGCATGATCGACCGTGTCAAATGCTGCTGACAAATCCAGCAGCACCAGGACAGCGGCACCACCCTGATCCAGTATCATCCTGATTTCCTCTGATGCCTTTATAAGGGCTGTCTCGGTTCCATGGCCTTTACGAAAGCCAAATTGCGTATCGTCCATTAAATTGTTATCTTCAATGTATTTGGATAACTGTGAGTTCATAAGTTTTTCAAAATTTTTAGCTGGAAATGGAAGGCTGGTAATAGGCCTATAGTTTTTTATATCTGTAGGGTCAAGGTTATGCTATCACCAATGCCATACACACCCATAGGGGCCTGGATGCCTACCACTACCACCACCCCTACTCATGGGGGCCTGGATGCCTACCACTACCACCACCCCTACTCAGGGGGGCCTGGATGCCTGTCACTACTACCATCCCCACTCATAGGGGGATGGATGCCTACCACTAACACCACCCCTACTCAGGGGGGCCTGGATGCCTACCACTACCACCACCCTACTCATGGGGGCCTGGATGCCTACCACTACCACCACCCCTACTCAGGGGGGCCTGGATGCCTGTCACCTGCTACCATCCCCACTCATAGGGGGATGGATGCCTACCACTACCACCACCCCTACTCAGGGGGGCTTGGATGCCTACCACTACCACCACCCCTACTCATGGGGGCCTGGATGCCTGTCACTACTACCATCCCCACTCATAGGGGGATGGATGCCTACCACTAACACCACCCCTACTCTGGGGGGCCTGGATGCCTGTCACTACTACCATCCCCACTCATAGGGGGATGGATGCCTACCACTAACACCACCCCTACTCAGGGGGGCCTGGATGCCTACCACTACCACCACCCTACTCATGGGTGCCTGGATGCCTACCACTACCATCACCCCTACTCAAGGGGGCCTGGATGCCTACCACTACCACCACCCCTACTCAGGGGGGCCTGGATGCCTGTCACTACTACCATCCCCACCCGTAGTGGGATGGATGCCTACCACTAACACCACCCCTACTCAGGGGGCCTGGATCCCTGTCACTACTACCATCCCCACTCATAGGGGGATGGATGCCTACCACTACCACCACCCCTACACATGTGGGCCTGGATGCCTACCACTACCACCACCCCTACTCATGTGGGCCTGGATGCCTGTCACTACTACCATCCCCACTCATAGGGGGATGGATGCCTACCACTACCACCACCCCTACTCATGTGGGCCTGGATGCCTACCACTACTACCATCCCCACTCATAGGGGGATGGATGCCTACCACTAACACCACCCCTACTCATGGGGGCCTGGATGCCTGTCACTACTACCATCCCCACTCATAGGGGGATGGATGCCTACCACTACCACCACCCCTACACATGTGGGCCTGGATGCCTACCACTACCACCACACCTACTCATGTGGGCCTGGATGCCTGTCACTACTACCATCCCCACTCATAGGGGGATGGATGCCTACCACTACCACCACCCCTACTCATGGGGGCCTGGATGCCTGTCACTACTACCATCCCCACTCATAGGGGGATGGATGCCTACCACTACCACCACCCCTACTCATGGGGGCCTGGATGCCTACCACTACCACCACCCCTACTCAGTGGGGCCTGGATGCCTACCACTACCACCACCCCTACTCATGTGGGCCTGGATGCCTGTCACTACTACCATCCCCACTCATAGGGGGATGGATGCCTACCACTAACACCACCCCTACTCATGGGGGCCTGGATGCCTGTCACTACTACCATCCCCACTCATAGGGGGATGGATGCCTACCACTACCACCACCCCTACTCATGGGGGCCTGGATGCCTACCACTAAGACCACCCCTACTCATGTGGGCCTGGATGCCTGTCACTACTACCATCCCCACTCATAGGGGGATGGATGCCTACCACTAACACCACCCCTACTCATGGGGGCCTGGATTCCTGTCACTACTACCATCCCCACTCATAGGGGGATGGATGCCTACCACTAACACCACCCCTACTTATGGGGGCCTGGATGCCTGTCACTACTACCATCCCCACTCATAGGGGGATGGATGCCTACCACTACCACCACCCCTACACATGTGGGCCTGTATGCCTACCACTACCACCACCCCAACTCATGTGGGCCTGGATGCCTGTCACTACTACCATCCCCACTCATAGGGGGATGGATGCCTGCCACTACCACCACCCCTACTCATGTGGGCCTGGATGCCTACCACTACCACCACCCCTACTCATGTGGGCCTGGATGCCTGTCACTACTACCATCCCCACTCATAGGGGGATGGATGCCTACCACTAACACCACCCCTACTCATGGGGGCCTGGATACCTGTCACTACTACCATCCCCACTCATAGGGGGATGGATGCCTACCACTAACACCACCCCTACTCATGGGGGCCTGGATGCCTATCACTACTACCATCCCCACTTATAGGGGGATGGATGCCTACCACTACCACCACCCCTACACATGTGGGCCTGGATGCCTACCACTACCACCACCCCTACTCATGTGGGCCTGGATGCCTGTCACTACTACCATCCCCACTCATAGGGGGATGGATGCCTACCACTACCACCACCCCTACTCATGTGGGCCTGGATGCCTACCACTACTAAATACCAAAACAGTTTCAAACAGGAGGGTCCTAGGGAAAGTTTAAAGACCTGCAAAAGATTCGATCCCCAACCATTAACATATAAAGACAATAGAAAATCCTTGGGTCTGTAAAAATAGGAAGAACAATGATTAAGCCAGAGACTATTCCACACAGAAGAAACTGTGGGAGATTCCCTTTAAAGGACGAAATCCCTCACTCACCATAAGGTGACATGCTTCATCATATGGGATTCTCCTCTCAAAGGAAAAACCTAGTTCCTTCGAGGGCTACAACCCCCTCTATGAGAGGGAGGAGCTCAGGGATGTTTTTTGAATGTCTGATATTCAGGATATTCTAAATCCACATAGATGAGTAAAATAGTGTGAGCGAGGACGCAGCGCAAAATAAGAAAACTGGTGTAAAGAAAGGTGAAGATAAAACTAACTAGGGCGTCCTATATAAATTTTATTAAGGGGCACCCTCTGCTAGGATTAAAAACAATGGTGCAACAGCGACATAAATGTTTAGTCGCAATGATGTTTGATGAATTAGTGGTCATTAATGGTCGACATGTTTCAGCCTATATGCCCCAAACATCGGGCAAGGCTTTCTTCAGGACCTAAACAATGCTGCTGTAGCCCTCGAAGGAACTAGGTTTTTCCTTTGAGAGGAGAATCCCATATGATGAAGCATGTCACCTTATGGTGAGTGAGGGATTTCGTCCTTTAAAGGGAATCTCCCACAGTTTCTTCTGTGTGGAATAGTCTCTGGCTTAATCATTGTTCTTCCTGTTTTTACAGACCCAAGGATTTTCTATTGTCTTTATATGCCTACCACTACTACCATCCCCACTCATAGGGGGATGGATGCCTACCACTACCACCACCGCTACTCATGTGGGCCTGGATGCCTACCACTACTACCATCCCCACTCATAGGGGGATGGATGCCTACCACTACCACCACCCCTAATCAGGGGGGCCTGGATGCCTACCACTACCACCACCCCTACTCATGTGGGCCTGGATGCCTGTCACTACTACCATCCCCACTCATAGGGGGATGGATGCCTACCACTAACACCACCCCTACTCATGGGGGCCTGGATGCCTGTCACTACTACCATCCCCATTCATAGGGGGATGGATGCCCACCACTATCACCACCCCTACTCATGGGGGCCTGGATGCCTACCACTACCACCACCCCTACTCAGGGGGGCCTGGATGCCTACCACTACCACCACCCCTACTCATGTGGCCCTGGATGCCTGTCACTACTACCATCCGCACTCATAGGGGGATGGATGCCTACCACTAACACCACCCCTACTCATGGGGGCCTGGATGCCTGTCACTACTACCATCCCCACTCATAGGGGGATGGATGCCTACCACTAACACCACCCCTACTCATGGGGGCCTGGATGCCTGTCACTACTACCATCCCCACTCATAGGGGGATGGATGCCTACCACTAACACCACCCCTACTCATGGGGGCCTGGATGCCTGTCACTACTACCATCCCCACTCATAGGGGGATGGATGCCTACCACTACCACCACCCCTACTCATGTGTGCCTGGATGCCTACCACTACCACCACCCCTACTCAGGGGGCCTGGATGCCTACCACTACCACCACCCCTACTCATGTGGGCCTGGATGCCTGTCACTACTACCATCCGCACTCATAGGGGGATGGATGCCTACCACTAACACCACCCCTACTCATGGGGGCCTGGATGCCTGTCACTACTACCATCCCCACTCATAGGGGGATGGATGCCTACCACTACCACCACCCCTACTCATGGGGGCCTGGATGCCTACCACTACCACCAACCCTACTCAGGGGGGCCTGGATGCCTACCACTACCACCACCCCTACTCATGTGGGCCTGGATGCCTGTCAGTACTACCATCCCCACTCATAGGGGGATGGATGCCTACCACTAACACCACCCCTACTCATGGGGGCCTGGATGCCTGTCACTACTACCATCCCCACTCATAGGGGGATGGATGCCTACCACAACCACCACCCCTACTCATGTGGGCCTGGATGCCTACCACTACTACCATCCCCACTCATAGGGGGATGGATGCCTACCACTAACACCACAATTACTCATGGGGGCCTGGATGCCTATCACTATTACCATCCCCACTCATAGGGGGATGGATGCCTACCACTAACACCACCCCTACTCATGGGGGCCTGGATGCCTGTCACTACTACCATCCCCACTCATAGGGGGATGGATGCCTACCACTAACACCACCCCTACTCATGGGGGCCTGGATGCCTGTCACTACTACCATCCCCACTCATAGGGGGATGGATGCCTACCACTAACACCACCCCTACTCATGGGGTCCTGGATGCCTGTCACTACTACCATCCCCACTCATAGGGGGATGGATGCCTACCACTACCACCACCCCTACACATGTGGGCCTGGATGCCTACCACTACCACCACCCCATCTCATGTGGGCCTGGATGCCTGTCACTACTACCATCCCCACTCATAGGGGGATGGATGCCTACCACTACCACCACCCCTACTCATGTGGGCCTGGATGCCTACCACTACTACCATCCCCACTCATAGGGGGATGGATGCCAACCACTACCACCACCCCTACTCATGTGGGCCTGGATGCCTACCACTACTACCATCCCCACTCAAAGGGGATGGATGCCTACCACTAACACCACCCCTACTCATGGGGGCCTGGATGCCTGTCACTGCTACCATCCCCACTCATAGGGGGATGGATGCCTACCACTAACACCACCCCTACTCATGGGGGCCTGGATGCCTGTCACTACTACCATCCCCACTCATAGGGGAATGGATGCCTACCACTACCACCACCCCTACACATGTGGGCCTGGATGCCTACCACTACCACCACCCCTACTCATGTGGGCCTGGATGCCTGTCACTACTACCATCCCCACTCATAGGGGATGGATGCCTACCACTACCACCACCCCTACTCATGTGGTCCTGGATGCCTACCACTACTACCATCCCCACTCATAGGGGGATGGATGCCTACCACTACCACCACCCCTACTCATGTGGGCCTGGATGCCTACCACTACTACCATCCCCACTCATAGGGGGATAGATGCCTACCACTAACACCACCCCTACTCATGGGGGCCTGGATGCCTGTCACTACTACCATCCCCACTCATAGGGGGATGGATGCCTACCACTAACACCACCCCTACTCATGGGGGCCTGGATGCCTCCCACTACCACCACACCTACTCAGGGGGGCCTGGATGCCTACCACTACAACCACCCCTACTCAGGGGGGCCTGGATGCCTACCACTACCACCACCCCAACTCATGTGGGCCTGGATGCCTGTCACTACTACCATCCCCACTCATAGGGAATGGATGCCTACCACTAACACCACCCCTACTGATGGGGGCCTGGATGCCTGTCACTACTACCATCCCCACTCATAGGGGGATGGATGCCTACCACTACCACCACCCATACTCATGTGGGCCTGGATGCCTACCACTACTACTATACCCACTCATAGGGGGATGGATGCCTACCACTAACACCACCCCAACTCATGGGGGCCTGGATGCCTGTCACTACTACCATCCCCACTCATAGAGGGATGGATGCCTACCACTACCACCACCCCTACTCATGTGGGCCTGGATGCCTACCACTACTACCATCCCCACTCATAGGTGGATGGATGCCTACCACTACCACCACCCCTACTCATGTGGGCCTGGATGCCTACCACTACTACCATCCCCACTCATAGGGGATGGATGCCTACCACTAACACCACCCCTACTCATGGGGGCCTGGATGCCTGTCACTACTACCATCCCCACTCATAGGGGGATGGATGCCTACCACTACCACCACCCCTACTCATGGGGGCCTGGATGCCTACCACTACCACCACCCCCACTCAGTGGGGCCTGGATGCCTACCACTACCACCACCCCTACTCATGTGGGCCTGGATGCCTGTCACTACTACCATCCCCACTCATAGGGGGATGGATGCCTACCACTAACACCACCCCTACTCATGGGGGCCTGGATGCCTGTCACTACTACCATCCCCACTCATAGGGGGATGGATGCCTACCACTACCACCACCCCTACTCATGGGGGCCTGGATGCCTACCACTACCACCACCCCATCTCATGTGGGCCTGGATGCCTGTCACTACTACCATCCCCACTCATAGGGGGATGGATTCCTACCACTAACACCACCCCTACTCATGGGGGCCTGAATTCCTGTCACTACTACCATCCCCACTCATAGGGGGATGGATGCCTACCACTAACACCACCCCTACTCATGGGGGCCTGGATGCCTGTCACTACTACCATCCCCACTCATAGGGGGATGGATGCCTACCACTACCACCACCCCTACACATGTGGGCCTGTATGCCTACCACTACCACCACCCCTACTCATGTGGGCCTGGATGCCTGTCACTACTACCATCCCCACTCATAGGGGTATGGATGCCTACCACTACCACCACCCCTACTCATGTGGGCCTGGATGCCTACCACTACTACCATCCCCACTCATAGGGGGATGGATGCCTACCACTACCACCACCACTACTCATGTGGGCCTGGATGCCTACCACTACTACCATCCCCACTCATAGGGGGATGGATGCCTACCACTAACACCACCCCTACTCATGGGGGCCTGGATACCTGTCACTACTACCATCCCCACTCATAGGGGGATGGATGCCTACCACTAACACCACCCGTACTCATGGGGGCCTGGATGCCTGTCACTACTACCATCCCCACTCATAGGGGGATGGATGCCTACCACTACCACCACCCCTACTCATGTGGGCCTGGATGCCTACCACTTCTACCATCCCCACTCATAGGGGGATGGATGCCTACCACTACCACCACCACTACTCATGTGGGCCTGGATGCCTACCACTACTACCATCCCCACTCATAGGGGGATGGATGCCTACCACTAACACCACCCCTACTCATGGGGGCCTGGATACCTGTCACTACTACCATCCCCACTCATAGGGGGATGGATGCCTACCACTAACACCACCCGTACTCATGGGGGCCTGGATGCCTGTCACTACTACGATCCCCACTCATAGGGGGATGGATGCCTACCACTACCACCACCCCTACACATGTGGGCCTGGATGCCTACCTCTACCACCACCCCTACTCATGTGGGCCTTGATGCCTGTCACTACTACCATCCCCACTCATAGGGGGATGGATGCCTACCACTACCACCACCGCTACTCATATGGGCCTGGATGCCTACCACTACTACCATCCCCACTCATAGGGGGATGGATGCCTACCACTAACACCACCCCTACTCATGGGGGCCTGGATGCCTGTCACTACTACCATCCCCACTCATAGGGGGATGGATGCCTACCACTAACACCACCCCTACTCATGGGGGCCTGGATGCCTGTCACTACTACCATCCCCACTCATAGGGGGATGGATGCCTACTACTACCACCACCCCTACTCAGGGGGGCCTGGATGCCTACCACTACCACCACCCCATCTCATGTGGACCTGGATGCCTACCACTACCACCACCCCTACTCAGGGGGGCCTGGATGCCTACCACTACCACCACCCCATCTCATGTGGGCCTGGATGCCTGTCACTACTAACATCCCCACTCATAGGGGGATGGATGCCTACCACTAACACCACCCCTACTCATGGGGGCCTGGATGCCTGTCACTACTACCATCCCCACTCATAGGGGGATGGATGCCCACCACTACCACCACCCCTACTCATGGGGGCCTGGATGCCTACCACTACCACCACCCCTACTCGGGGGGCCTGGATGCCTACCACTACCACCACCCCTACTCATGTGGGCCTGGATGCCTGTCACTACTACCATCCGCACTCATAGGGGGATGGATGCCTACCACTAACACCACCCCTACTCATGGGGGCCTGGATGCCTGTCACTACTACCACCCCCACTCATAGGGGGATGGAGGCCTACCACTAACACCACCCCCACTCATGGGGGCCTGGATGCCTGTCACTACTACCATCCCCACTCATAGGGGGATGGATGCCTACCACTACCACCACCCCTACTCATGGGGGCCTGGATGCCTACTACTACCACCAACCCTACTCAGGGGGGCCTGGATGCCTACCACTACCATCACCCCTACTCATGTGGGCCTGGATGCCTGTCACTACTACCATCCCCACTCATAGGGGGATGGATGCCTACCACTAACACCACCCCAACTCTTGGGGGCCTGGATGCCTGTCACTACTACCATCCCCACTCATAGGGGGATGGATGCCTACCACTAACACCACCCCTACTCATGGGGGCCTGGATGCCTGTTACTACTACCATCCCCACTCATAGGGGGATGGATGCCTACCACTACCACCACCCCTACTCATGTGGGCCTGGATGCCTACCACTACTACCATTCCCACTCATAGGGGGATGGATGCCTACCACTAACACCACAACTACTCATGGGGGCCTGGATGCCTGTCACTATTACCATCCCCACTCATAGGGGAATGGATGCCTACCACTAACACCACCCCTACTCATGGGGGCCTGGATGCCCGTCACTACTACCATCCCCACTCATAGGGGGATGGATGCCTACCACTACCACCACCCCTACTCATGTGGGCCTGGATGCCTACCACTACCACCACCCCTACTCAGGGGGGCCTGGATGCCTACCACTACCACCACCCCATCTCATGTGGGCCTGGATGCCTGTCACTACTACCATCCGCACTCATAGAGGGATGGATGCCTACCACTAACACCACCCCTACTCATGGGGGCCTGGATGCCTGTCACTACTACCATCCTCACTCATAGGGGGATGGATGCCTACCACTAACACCACCCCTACTCATGGGGGCCTGGATGCCTGTCACTACTACCATCCCCACTCATAGGGGGATGGATGCCTACCACTACCACCACCCCTACTCATGGGGGCCTGGATGCCTACCACTACCACCAACCCTACTCAGGGGGGCCTGGATGCCTACCACTACCACCACCCCTACTCATGGGGGCCTGGATGCCTGTCACTACTACCATCCCCACTCATAGGGGGATGGATGCCTACCACTAACACCACCCCTACTCATGGGGGCCTGGATGCCTGTCACTACTACCATCCCCACTCATAGGGGGATGGATGCCTACCACTAACACCACCCCTACTCATGGGGGCCTGGATGCCTGTCACTACTACCATCCCCACTCATAGGGGGATGGATGCCTACCACTAACACCACCCCTACTCATGGGGGCCTGGATGCCTGTTACTACTACCATCCCCACTCATAGGGGGATGGATGCCTACCACTACCACCACCCCTACTCATGTGGGCCTGGATGCCTACCACTACTACCATCCCCACTCATAGGGGGATGGATGCCTACCACTAACACCACAACTACTCATGGGGGCCTGGATGCCTGTCACTATTACCATCCCCACTCATAGGGGGATGGATGCCTACCACTAACACCACCCCTACTCATGGGGGCCTGGATGCCTGTCACTACTACCATCCCCACTCATAGGGGGATGGATGCCTACCACTAACACCACCCCTACTCATGGGGGCCTGGATGCCTGTCACTACTACCATCCCCACTCATAGGGGGATGGATGCCTACCACTAACACCACCCCTACTCATGGGGGCCTGGATGCCTGTCACTACTACCATCCGTATTCACAGGGGGATGGATGCCTACCACTACCACCACCCCTACACATGTGGGCCTGGATGCCTACCACTACCACTACCACCACCCCATCTCATGTGGGCCTGGATGCCTGTCAGTACTACCATCCCCACTCATAGGGGGATGGATGCCTACCATTACCACCACCCCTACTCATGTGGGCCTGGATGCCTACCACTACTACCATCCCCACTCATAGGGGGATGGATGCCAACCACTACCACCACCCCTACTCATGTGGGCCTGGATGCCTACCACTACTACCATCCCCACTCATAGGGGGATGGATGCCTACCACTAACACCACCCCTACTCATGGGGGCCTGGATGCCTGTCACTGCTACCATCCCCACTCATAGGGGGATGGATGCCTACCACTACCACCACCCCTACACATGGGGGCCTGGATGCCTACCACTACCACCATCCCCTACTCATAGTGGGCCTGGATGCCTGTCACTACTACCATCCCCACTCATAGTGGGACTGGATGCCTACCACTACCACCACCCCTACTCATGTGGGCCTGGATGCCTACGACTACTACCATCCCCACTCATAGGGGGATGGATGCCTACCACTAACACCACCCCTACTCATGTGGGCCTGGATGCCTGTCACTACTACCATCCCCACTCATAGGGGGATGGATGCCTACCACTACCACCACCCCTACTCATGTGGGCCTGGATGCCTACCACTACCACCACCCCCACTCAGTAGGGGCCTGGATGCCTACCACTACCACCACCCCTACTCATGTGGGCCTGGATGCCTGTCACTACTACCATCCCCACTCATAGGGGGATGGATGCCTACCACTACCACCACCCCTACTCATGTGGGCCTGGATGCCTGTCACTACTACCATCCCCACTCATAGGGGGATGGATGCCTACCACTAACACCACCCCTACTCATGGGGGCCTGAATTCCTGTCACTACTACCATCCCCACTCATAGGGGGATGGATGCCTACCACTAACACCACCCCTACTCATGGGGGCCTGGATGCTTGTCACTACTACCATCCCCACTCATAGGGGATGGATGCCTACCACTACCACCACCCCTACACATGTGGGCCTGTATGCCTACCACTACCTCCACCCCTACTCATGTGGGCCTGGATGCCTGTCACTACTACCATCCCCACTCATAGGGGGATGGATGCCTACCACTACCACCACCCCTACTCATGTGGGCCTGGATGCCTACCACTACTACCATCCCCACTCATAGGGGGATGGATGCCTACCACTAACACCACCCCTACTCATGGGGGCCTGGATGCCTGTCACTACTACCATCCCCACTCATAGGGGTATGGATGCCTACCACTAACACCACCCCTACTCATGGGGGCCTGGATGCCTGTCACTACTACCATCCCCACTCATAGGGGGATGGGTGCCTACCACTACCACCACCCCTACACATGTGGGCCTGGATGCCTACCACTACCACCACCCTAATCATGGGTGCCTGGATGCCTACCACTACCACCACCCCTACTCATGTGGGCCTGGATGCCTGTCACTACTACCACCCCCACTCATAGGGGGATGGATGCCTACCACTACCACCACCCCTACTCATGTGGGCCTGGATGCCTACCACTACTACCATCCCCACTCATAGGGGGATGGATGCCTACCACTAACACCACCCCTACTCATGGGGGCCTGGATGCCTGTCACTACTACCATCCCCACTCATAGGGGGATGGATGCCTACCACTAACACCACCCCTACTCATGGGGGCCTGGATGCCTGTCACTACTACCATCCCCACTCATAGGGGGCATGGATGCCTACCACTACCACCACCCCTACTCAGGTGGGCCTGGATGCCTACCACTACCACCACCCCTACTCATGTGGGCCTGGATGCCTGTCATTACTACCATCCCCACTCATAGGGGGATGGATGCCTACCACTACCACCACCCCTACTCATGTGGGCCTGGATGCCTGTCACTACTACCATCCCCACTCATAGGGGGATGGATGCCTACCACTACCACCACCCCTACTCATGGGGGCCTGGATGCCTACCACTACTACCATCCCCTACCATAGGGGGCCTGGATGCCTACCACTACCACCACCCCTACTCATGGGGGCCTGGATGCCTGTCACTACTACCATCCCCACTCATAGGAGGATGGATGCCTACCACTAACACCACCCCTACTCATGGGGGCCTGGATGCCTGTCACTACTACCATCCCCACTCATAGGGGGATGGATGCCTACCACTAACACCACCCCTACTCAGGGGGCCTGGATGCCTACCACTACCATCACCCCTACTTATGTGGGCCTGGATGCCTACCACTACCACCACACCCTACTCAGGGGGCCTGGATGCCTACCACTACCACCACCCCTACTCATGTGGGCCTGGATGCCTGTCACTACTACCATCCCCACTCATAGGGGGATGGATGCCTACCACTAACACCACCCCTACTCATGGGGGCCTGGATGCCTGTCACTACTACCATCCCCACTCATAGGGGGATGGATGCCTACCACTACCACCACCCCTACTCATGGGGGCCTGGATGCCTACCACTACCACCACCCCTACTCATGGGGGCCTGGATGCCTACCACTACCACCACCCCTACTCATGTGGGCCTGGATGCCTGTCACTACTACCATCCCCACTCATAGGGGGATGGATGCCTACCACTACCACCACCCCTACTCATGGGGGCCTGGATGCCTGCCACTACTACCATCCCCACTCAGAGGGGGATGGATGCCTACCACTACCACCACCCCTACTCATGTGGGCCTGGATGCCTACCACTACTACCATCCCCACTCATAGGGGGATGGATGCCTACCACTAACACCACCCCTACTCATGGGGGCCTGGATGCCTGTCACTACTACCATCCCCACTCATAGGGGGATGGATGCCTACCACTAACACCACCCCTACTCATGGGGGCCTGGATGCCTGTCACTACTACCATCCCCACTCATAGGGGGATGGATGCCTACCACTACCACCACCCCTACTCATGTGGGCCTGGATGCCTACCACTACTACCATCCCCACTCATGGGGGACTGGATGCCTACCACTACCACCACCCCTACTCATGGGGGCCTGGATGCCTATCACTACTACCATCCCCACTCATAGGGGGATGGATGCCTACCACTACCACCACCCCTACTCAGGGGGGCCTGGATGCCTACCACTACCACCACCCCATCTCATGTGGGCCTGGATGCCTGTCACTACTACCATCCCCACTCATAGGGGGATGGATGCCTACCACTAACACCACCCCTACTCATGGGGGCCTGGATGCCTGTCACTACTACCATCCCCACTCATAGGGGAATGGATGCCTACCACTACCACCACCCCTACACATGTGGGCCTGGATGCCTACCACTACCACCACCCCATCTCATGTGGGCCTGGATGCCTGTCACTACTACCATTCCCACTCATAGGGGGATGGATGCCTACCACTACCACCACCCCTACTCATGTGGGCCTGGATGCCTACCACTACTACCATCCCCACTCATAGGGGGATGGATGCCTACCACTAACACCACCCCTACTCATGTGGGCCTGGATGCCTACCACTACTACCATCCCCACTCATAGGGGGATGGATGCCTACCACTAACACCACCCCTACTCATGGGGGCCTGGATGCCTGTCACTGCTACCATCCCCACTCATAGGGGGATGGATGCCTACCACTACCACCACCCCAACTCATGTGGGCCTGGATGCCTACCACTACTACCATCCCCACTCATGGGGGACTGGATGCCTACCACTACCACCACCCCTACTCATGGGGGCCTGGATGCCTGTCACTACTACCATCCCCACTCATAGGGGGATGGATGCCTACCACTAACACCACCCCTACTCATGGGGGCCTGGATGCCTGTCACTACTACCATCCCCACTCATAGGGGGATGGATGCCTACCACTACCACCACCCCTACTCATGTGGGCCTGGATGCCTACCACTACCACCACCCCTACTCATGGGGGCCTGGATGCCTACCACTACCACCACCCCTACTCATGGGGGCCTGGATGCCTGTCACTACTACCATCCCCACTCATAGGGGGATGGATGCCTACCACTACCACCACCCCTACGCATGGGGGCCTGGATGCCTACCACTACCAGCACCCCTACTCATGTGGGCCTGGATGCCTGTCACTACTACCATCCCCACTCATAGGGGGATGGATGCCTACCACTAACACCACCCCTATCTCATGGGGGCCTGGATGCCTGTCACTACTACCATCCCCACTCATAGGGGGATGGATGCCTACCACTACCACCACCCCTACTCATGTGGGCCTGGATGCCTACCACTACTACCATCCCCACTCATAGGGGGATGGATGCCTACCACTATCACCACCCCTACTCATGTGGGCCTGGATGCCTATCACTACTACCATCCCCACTCATAGTGGGATGGATGCCTACCACTAACACCACCCCTACTCATGGGGGCCTGGATGCCTGTCACTACTACCATCCCCACTCATAGGGGGATGGATGCCTACCACTAACACCACCCCTACTCATGGGGGCCTGGATGCCTACCACTACTACCAACCCCACTCATAGGGGGCCTGGATGCCTACCACTACCACCACCCCTACTCATGGGGGCCTGGATGCCTGTCACTACTACCATCCCCACTCATAGGGGGATGGATGCCTACCACTAACACCACCCCTACTCATGGGGGCCTGGATGCCTGTCACTACTACCATCCGTATTCACAGGGGGATGGATGCCTACCACTACCACCACCCCTACACATGTGGGCCTGGATGCCTACCACTACCACCACCCCATCTCATGTGGGCCTGGATGCCTGTCACTACTACCATCCCCACTCATAGGGGGATGGATGCCTACCACTACCACCACCCCTACTCATGTGGGCCTGGATGCCTACCACTACTACCATCCCCACTCATAGGGGGATGGATGCCAACCACTATCACCACCCCTACTCATGTGGGCCTGGATGCCTACCACTACTACCATCCCCACTCATAGGGGGATGGATGCCTACCACTAACACCACCCCTACTCATGGGGGCCTGGATGCCTGTCACTGCTACCATCCCCACTCATAGGGGGATGGATGCCTACCACTAACACCACCCCTACTCATGGGGGCCTGGATGCCTGTCACTACTACCATCCCCACTCATAGGGGGATGGATGCCTACCACTACCACCACCCCTACACATGTGGGCCTGGATGCCTACCACTACCACCACTCCTACTCATGTGGGCCTGGATGCCTGTCACTACTACCATCCCCACTCATAGGGGATGGATGCCTACCACTACCACCACCCCTACTCATGTGGGCCTGGATGCCTGCCACTACTACCATCCCCACTCGTAGGGGGATGGATGCCTACCACTACCACCACCCCTACTCATGTGGGCCTGGATGCCTACCACTACTACCATCCCCACTCATAGGGGGATGGATGCCTTCCACTAACACCACCCCTACTCATGGGGGCCTGGATGCCTGTCACTACTACCATCCCCACTCATAGGGGGATGGATGCCTACCACTAACACCACCCCTACTCATGGGGGCCTGGATGCCTACCACTACCACCACCCCTACTCAGGGGGCCTGAATGCCTACCACTACCACCACCCCTACTCAGGGGGGCCTGGATGCCTACCACTACCACCACCCCAACTCATGTGGGCCTGGATGCCTGTCACTTCTACCATCCCCACTCATAGGGGGATGGATGCCTACCACTAACACCATCCCTACTCATGGGGGCCTGGATGCTTGTCACTACTACCATCCCCACTCATAGGTAATGGATGCCTACCACTAACACCACCCCTACTCATGGGGGCCTAGATGCCTGTCACTACTACCATCCCCACTCATAGGGGGATGGATGCCTACCACTACCACCACCCCTACTCATGTGGGCCTGGATGCCTACCACTACTACTATACCCACTCATAGGGGGATGGATGCCTACCACTAACACCACCCCTACTCATGGGGGCCTGGATGCCTGTCACTACTACCATCCCCAATCATAGGGGTATGGATGCCTACCACTAACACCACCCATTCTCATGGGGGCCTGGATGCCTGTCACTACTACCATCCCCACTCATAGGGGGATGGATGCCTACCACTACCACCACCCCTACACATGTGGGCCTGGATGCCTACCACTACCACCACCCTACTCATGGGTGCCTGGATGCCTACCACTACCACCACCCCTACTCATGGGGCCTGGATGCCTGTCACTACTGCCATCCCCACTCATAGGGGGATGGATGCCTACCACTTCCACCACCCCTACTCATGGGGGCCTGGATGCCTACCACTACCACCACCCCTACTCATGTGGGCCTGGATGCCTGTCACTACTACCATCCCCACTCATAGGGGGATGGATGCCTACCACTAACACCACCCCTACTCATGGGGGCCTGGATGCCTGTCACTACTACCATCCCCACTCATAGGGGGATGGATGCCTACCACTACCACCACCCCTACACATGTGGGCCTGGATGCCTACCACTACCACCACCCCTACTCATGTGGGCCTGGATGCCTGTCACTACTACCACCCCCACTCATAGGGGGATGGATGCCTACAACTACCACCACCCCTACTCATGTGGGCCTGGATGCCTACCACTGCTACCATCGCCACTCATACGGGGGATGGATGCCTACCACTAACACCACCCCTACTCATGGGGGCCTGGATGCCTGTCACTGCTACCATCCCCACTCATAGGGGGATGGATGCCTACCACTAACACCACCCCTACTCATGGGGGCCTGGATGCCTGTCACTACTACCATCCCCACTCATAGGGGGTGGATGCCTACCACTACCACCACCCCTACACATGTGGGCCTGGATGCCTACCACTACCACCACCCCTACTCATGTGGGCCTGGATGCCTGTCACTACTACCATCTCCACTCATAGGGGGATGGATGCCTACCATTACCACCACCCCTACTCATGTGGGCCTGGATGCCTACCCCTACTACCATCCCCACTCATAGGGGGATGGATGCCTACCACTACCACCACCCCTACTCATGTGGGCCTGGATGCCTACCACTACTACCATCCCCTCCCATAGGGGGATGGATGCCTACCACTAACACCACCCCTACTCATGGGGGCCTGGACGCCTGTCACTACTACCATCCCCACTCATAGGAGGATGGATGCCTACCACTAACACCACCCCTACTCATGGGGGCCTGGATGCCTGTCACTACTACCATCCCCACTCATAGGGGGCTGGATGCTTACCACTACCACCACCCCTACTCAGGGGGGCCTGGATGCCTACCACTACCACCACCCCTACTTATGTGGGCCTGGATGCCTACCACTACCACCACCCCTACTCAGGGGGGCCTGGATGCCTACCACTACCACCACCCCTACTCATGTGGGCCTGGATGCCTGTCACTACTACCATCCCCACTCATAGGGGGATGGATGCCTACCACTACCACCACCCCTACTCATGTGGGCCTGGATGCCTACCACTACTACCATCCCCACTCATAGGGGGATGGATGCCAACCACTATCACCACCCCTACTCATGTGGGCCTGGATGCCTACCACTACTACCATCCCCACTCATAGTGGGATGGATGCCTACCACTAACACCACCCCTACTCATGGGGGCCTGGATGCCTGTCACTGCTACCATCCCCACTCATAGGGGGATGGATGCCTACCACTAACACCACCCCTACTCATGGGGGCCTGGAGGCCTGTCACTACTACCATCCCCACTCATAGGGGGATGGATGCCTACCACTACCACCACCCCTACACATGTGGGCCTGGATGCCTACCACTACCACCACCCCTACTCATGTGGGCCTGGATGCCTGTCAGTACTACCATCCCCACTCATAGGGGGATGGATGCCTACCACTTCCACCACCCCTACTCATGGGGGCCTAGATGCCTACCACTACCACCACCCCTACTCATGTGGGCCTGGATGCCTGTCACTACTACCATCCCCACTCATAGGGGGATGGATGCCTACCACTAACACCACCCCTACTCATGGGGGCCTGGATGCCTGTCACTACTACCATCCCCACTCATAGGGGGATGGATGCCTACCACTACCACCACCCCTACACATGTGGGCCTGGATGCCTACCACTACCACCACCCCTACTCATCTGGGCCTGGATGCCTGTCACTACTACCATCCCCACTCATAGGGGGATGGATGCCTACCACTACCACCACCCCTACTCATGTGGGCCTGGATGCCTACCACTGCTACCATCCCCACTCATAGGGGGATGGATGCCTACCACTAACACCACCCCTACTCATGGGGGCCTGGATGCCTGTCACTGCTACCATCCCCACTCATAGGGGGATGGATGCCTACCACTACCACCACCCCTACACATGTGGGCCTGGATGCCTACCACTACCACCACCCCTACTCATGTGGGCCTGGATGCCTGTCACTACTACCATCCCCACTCATAGGGGGATGGATGCCTACCACTACCACCACCCCTACTCATGTGGGCCTGGATGCCTACCACTACTACCATCCCCACTCATAGGGGGATGGATGCCTACCACTACCACCACCCCTACTCATGTGGGCCTGGATGCCTACCACTACTACCATCCCCACTCATAGGGGGATGGATGCCTACCACTAACACCACCCCTACTCATGGGGGCCTGTCCGCCTGTCACTACTACCATTCCCACTCATAGGGGGATGGATGCCTACCACTAACACCACCCCTACTCATGGGGGCCTGGATGCCTGTCACTACTACCATCCCCACTCATAGGGGGATGGATGCCTACCACTACCACCACCCCTACTCATGGGGGCCTGGATGCCTACCACTACCACCACCCCTACTCAGTGGGGCCTGGATGCCTACCACTACCACCACCCCAACTCATGTGGGCCTGGATGCCTGTCACTACTACCATCCCCACTCATAGGGGGATGGATGCCTACCACTAACACCATCCCTACTCATGGGGGCCTGGATGCTTGTCACTACTACCATCCCCACTCATAGGGAATGGATGCCTACCACTAACACCACCCCTACTCATGGGGGCCTGGATGCCTACCACTACTACTATACCCACTCATAGGGGGATGGATGCCTACCATTAACACCACCCCTACTCATGGCGGCCTGGACGCCTGTCACTACTACCATCCCCACTCATAGGAGGATGGATGCCTACCACTAACACCACCCCTACTCATGGGGGCCTGGATGCCTGTCACTACTACCATCCCCACTCATAGGGGGATGGATGCTTACCACTAACACCACCCCAACTCATGTGGGCCTGGATGCCTGTCACTACTACCATCCCCACTCATAGGGGGATGGATGCCCCCCACTACCACCACCCCTACTCAGTGGGGCCTGGATGCCTACCACTACCACCACCCCAACTCATGTGGGCCTGGATGCCTGTCACTACTACCATCCCCACTCATAGGGGGATGGATGCCTACCACTAACACCATCCCTACTCATGGGGGCCTGGATGCTTGTCACTACTACCATCCCCACTCATAGGGAATGGATGCCTACCACTAACACCACCCCTACTCATGGTGGCCTGGATGCCTGTCACTACTGCCATCCCCACTCATAGGGGGATGGATGCCTACCACTACCACCACCCCTACTCATGTGGGCCTGGATGCCTACCACTACTACTATACCCACTCATAGGGGGATGGATGCCTACCATTAACACCACCCCTACTCATGGGGGCCTGGATGCCTGTCACTACTACCATCCCCACTCATAGGGGGATGGATGCCTACCACTACCACCACCCCTACTCATGTGGGCCTGGATGCCTACCACTACTACCATCCCCACTCATAGGGGGATGGATGCCTACCACTACCACCACCCCTACTCATGTGGGCCTGGATGCCAACCACTACTACCATCCCCACTCATAGGGGGATGGATGCCTACCACTAACACCACCCCTACTCATGGGGGCCTGGATGCCTGTCACTACTACCATCCCCACTCATAGGGGGATGGATGCCTACCACTACCACCACCCCTACACATGTGGGCCTGGATGCCTACCACTACCTCCACCCCTACTCATGTGGGCCTGGATGCCTGTCACTACTACCATCCCCACTCATAGGGGGATGGATGCCTACCACTACCACCACCCCTACTCATGGGGGCCTGGACGCCTGTCACTACTACCATCCCCACTCATAGGGGGATGGATGCCTACCACTAACACCACCCCTACTCATGGGGGCCTGGATGCCTGTCACTACTACCATCCCCACTCATAGGGGGATGGATGCTTACCACTACCACCACCCCTACTCAGGGCGGCCTGGATGCCTACCACTACCACCACCCCTACTTATGTGGGCCTGGATGCCTACCACTACCACCACCCCTACTCAGGGGGGCCTGGATGCCTACCACTACCACCACACCTACTCATGTGGGCCTGGATGCCTGTCACTACTACCATCCCCACTCATAGGGGGATGGATGCCTACCACTAACACCACCCCTACTCACGGGTGCCTGGATGCCTGTCACTACTACCATCCGTACTCATAGGGGGATGGATGCCTACCACTACCACCACCCCTACTCATGGGGGCCTGGATGCCTACCACTACCACCACCCCTACTCATGTGGGCCTGGATGCCTGTCACTACTACCATCCCCACTCATAGTGGGATGGATGCCTACCACTAACACCACCCCTGCTCATGGGGGCGTGGATGCCTGTCACTACTACCATCCCCACTCAGAGGGGGATGGATGCCTACCACTACCACCACCCCAACTCATGTGGGCCTGGATGCCTACCACTACTTCCATCCCCACTCATAGGGGGATGGATGCCTACCACGAACACCACCCCTACTCATGGGGGCCTGGATGCCTGTCACTACTACCATCCCCACTCATAGGGGGATGGATGCCTACCAATAACACCACCCCTACTCATGGGGGCCTGGATGCCTGTCACTACTACCATCCCCACTCATAGGGGGATGGATGCCTACCACTACCACCACCCCTACACATGTGGGCCTGGATGCCTACCACTACGACCACCCTACTCATGGGTGCCTGGATGCCTAGCACTACCACCACCCCTATTCATGGGGGCCTGGATGCCTGTCACTACTACCATCCCCACTCATAGGGGGATGGATGCCTACCACTACCACCACCCCTACTCATGGGGGCCTGGATGCCTACCACTACCACCACCCCTACTCATGTGGGCCTGGATGCCTGTCACTACTACCATCCCCACTCATAGGGGGATGGATGCCTACCACTAACACCACCCCATCTCATGTGGGCCTGGATGCCTGTCACTACTACCATCCCCACTCATAGGGGGATGGATGCCTACCACTACCACCACCCCTACTCATGTGGGCCTGGATGCCTACCACTACTACCATCCCCACTCATAGGGGGATGGATGCCAACCACTATCACCACCCCTACTCATGTGGGCCTGGATGCCTACCACTACTACCATCCCCACTCATAGTGGGATGGATGCCTACCACTAACACCACCCCTACACATGTGGGCCTGGATGCCTACCACTACCACCACCCCTACTCATGTGGGCCTGGATGCCTGTCACTACTACCATCCCCACTCATAGGGGATGGATGCCTACCACTACCACCACCCCTACTCATGTGGGCCTGGATGCCTACCACTACTACCATCCCCACTCATAGGGGGATGGATGCCTACCACTACCACCACCCCTACTCATGTGGGCCTGGATGCCTACCACTACTACCACCCCCACTCATAGGGGGATCGATGCCTACCGCTAACACCACCCCTACTCATGGGGGCCTGGATGCCTGTCACTACTACCATCCCCACTCATAGGGGGATGGATGCCTACCACTACCACCACCCCTACTCATGTGGGCCTGGATGCCTACCACTACTACTATACCCACTCATAGGGGGATGGATGCCTACCACTAACACCACCCCTACTCATGGGGGCCTGGATGCCTGTCACTACTACCATCCCCACTCATAGGGGTATGGATGCCTACCACTAACACCACCCCTACTCATGGGGGCCTGGATGCCTGTCACTACTACCATCCCCACTCATAGGGGGATGGATGCCTACCACAACCACCACCCCTACACATGTGGGCCTGGATGCCTACCACTACGACCACCCCACTCATGGGTGCCTGGATGCCTACCACTACCACCACCCCTACTCATGGGGGCCTGGATGCCTGTCACTACTACCATCCCCACTCATAGGGGGATGGATGCCTACCACTACCACCACCCCTACTCATGGGGGCCTGGATGCCTACCACTACCACCACCCCTACTCATGTGGGCCTGGATGCCTACCACTACTACCATCCCCACTCATAGGGGGATGGATGCCAACCACTATCACCACCCCTACTCATGTGGGCCTGGATGCCTACCACTACTACCATCCCCACTCATAGTGGGATGGATTCCTACCACTAACACCACCCCTACACATGTGGGCCTGGATGCCTACCACTACCACCACCCCTACTCATGTGGGCCTGGATGCCTGTCACTACTACCATCCCCACTCATAGGGGATGGATGCCTACCACTACCACCACCCCTACTCATGTGGGCCTGGATGCCTACCACTACTACCATCCCCACTCATAGGGGGATGGATGCCTACCACTACCACCACCCCTACTCATGTGGGCCTGGATGCCTACCACTACTACCACCCCCACTCATAGGGGGATCGATGCCTACCGCTAACACCACCCCTACTCATGGGGGCCTGGATGCCTGTCACTACTACCATCCCCACTCATAGGGGGATGGATGCCTACCACTACCACCACCCCTACTCATGTGGGCCTGGATGCCTACCACTACTACTATACCCACTCATAGGGGGATGGATGCCTACCACTAACACCACCCCTACTCATGGGGGCCTGGATGCCTGTCACTACTACCATCCCCACTCATAGGGGTATGGATGCCTACCACTAACACCACCCCTACTCATGGGGGCCTGGATGCCTGTCACTACTACCATCCCCACTCATAGGGGGATGGATGCCTACCACAACCACCACCCCTACACATGTGGGCCTGGATGCCTACCACTACGACCACCCTACTCATGGGTGCCTGGATGCCTACCACTACCACCACCCCTATTCATGGGGGCCTGGATGCCTGTCACTACTACCATCCCCACTCATAGGGGGATGGATGCCTACCACTACCACCACCCCTACTCACGGGGGCCTGGATGCCTACCACTACCACCACCCCTACTCATGTGGGCCTGGATGCCTGTCACTACTACCATCCCCACTCATAGGGGGATGGATGCCTACCACTACCACCACCCCTACTCATGTGGGCCTGGATGCCTGTCACTACTACCATCCCCACTCATAGGGGGATGGATGCCTACCACTACCACCACCCCTACACATGTGGGCCTGGATGCCTACCACTACCACCACCCCTACTCATGTGGGCCTGGATGCCTGTCACTACTACCATCCCCACTCATAGGGGGATGCATGCCTACCACTACCACCACCCCTACTCATGTGGGCCTGGATGCCTACCACTTCTACCATCCCCACTCATAGGGGGATGGATGCCTACCACTACCACCACCCCTACTCATGTGGGCCTGGATGCCTACCACTACTACCATCCCCTCCCATAGGGGGATGGATGCCTACCACTAACACCACCCCTACTCATGGGGGCCTGTCCGCCTGTCACTACTACCATTCCCACTCATAGGGGGATGGATGCCTACCACTACCACAACCCCTACTCATGGGGGCCTGGATGCCTACCACTACCACCACCCCTACTCAGGGGGCCTGGATGCCTACCACTACCACCACCCCAACTCATGTGGGCCTGGATGCCTGTCACTACTACCATCCCCACTCATAGGGGGATGGATGCATATCACTAACACCATCCCTACTCATGGGGGCCTGGATGCTTGTCACTACTACCATCCCCACTCATAGGGAATGGATGCCTACCACTAACACCACCCCTACTCATGGGGGCCTGGATGCCTGTCACTACTACCATCCCCACTCATAGGGGGATGGATGCCTACCACTACCACCACCCCTACTCATGTGGGCCTGGATGCCTACCACTACTACTATACCCACTCATAGGGGGATGGATGCCTACCACTAACACCACCCCTACTCATGGGGGCCTGGATGCCTGTCACTACTACCATCCCCACTCATAGGGGGATGGATGCCTACCACTAACACCACCCCTACTCATGGGGGCCTGGATGCCTGTCACTACTACCATCCCCACTCATAGGGGGATGGATGCCTACCACTACCACCACCCCTACTCATGTGGGCCTGGATACCTACCACTACTACTATACCCACTCATAGGGGGATGGATGCCTACCACTAACACCACCCCTACTCATGGGGGCCTGGATGCCTGTCACTACTACCATCCCCACTCATAGGGGGATGGATGCCTACCACTACCACCACCCCTACTCATGTGGGCCTGGATGCCTACCACTACTACCATCCCCACTCATAGGGGGATGGATGCCTACCACTAACACCACCCCTACTCATGGGGGCCTGGATGCCTGTCACTACTACCGTCCCCACTCATAGGGGGATGGATGCCTACCACTACCGCCACCCCTACACATGTGGGCCTGGATGCCTACCACTACCACCACCCCTACTCATGTGGGCCTGGATGCCTGTCACTACTACCATCCCCACTCATAGGGGGATGGATGCCTACCACTACCACCACCCCTACTCATGGGGGCCTGGACGCCTGTCACTACTACCATCCCCACTCATAGGGGGATGGATGCCTACCACTAACACCACCCCTACTCATGGGGGCCTGGATGCCTGTCACTACTACCATCCCCACTCATAGGGGGATGGATGCTTACCACTACCACCACCCCTACTCAGGGGGGCCTGGATGCCTACCACTACCACCACCCCTACTTATGTGGGCCTGGATGCCTACCACTACCACCACCCCTACTCAGGGGGGCCTGGATGCCTACCACTACCACCACCCCTACTCATGGGGGCCTGGATGCCTGTCACTACTACCATCCCCACTCATAGGGGGATGGATGCCTACCACTACCACCTCCCCTACTCAGGGGGCCTGGATGCCTACCACTACCACCACCCCTACTCAGGGGGCCTGGATGCCTGTCACTACTACCATCCCCACTCATAGGGGGATGGATGCCTACCACTACCACCACCCCTACTCAGGGGGCTTGGTTGCCTACCACTACCACCACCCTACTCATGGGGGCCTGGATGCCTACCACTACCACCACCCCTACTCAGGGGGGCTTGGATGCCTACCACTACCACCACCCTACTCATGGGGGCCTGGATGCCTACCACTACCACCACCCCTACTCAGGGGGGCTTGGATGCCTACCACTACCACCATCATACTCATGGGGGCCTGGATGCCTACCACTAACACCACCCCTACTCGGCCTGGATGCCTACCACTACCACCACCCTACTCATGGGGGCCTGGATGCCTACCACTACCACCACCAGCTCATGGGTGCCTGGATGCCTACCACTACCACCACCCCTACTCAGGGGGGCCTGGATGCCTACCACTACCACCACCCCTACTCAGGGGGGCCTGGATGCCTGTCACTACTACCATCCCCACTCATAGGGGGATGGATGCCTACCACTAACACCACCCCTACTCATGTGTGCCTGGATGCCTGTCACTACTACCATCCCCACTCATAGGGGGATGGATGCCTACCACTACCACCACCCCTACTCAGGGGGGCCTGGATGCCTGTCACTACTACCATCCCCACTCATAGGGGGATGAATGCCTACCACCCACACCACCCCTACACATAGGACGGGTAATGCATGACACAACCAGCATACTCCAACATAAGCAATGTCTGAAAATACATCCCACCAACACCATGACAAGCGTGTGTAGTCTGTGTCAAATGCCTACAACACTGAACATGACATTGAGCATACAATGTGACCCCCTATCACATGTGTCACACATAAATGTGTGTGGCCACCACAATGCAAGCCGACCATGACCACTGTGGCAATGGGGTATAACACCCCATCATCACAGTGACCAAAAGGTAAGTGTGGGGTCCATAGCTGAGGCACATTTTGAACATTGTGGCAATGGGGTCTAAACCCCCATCACCACAGTGACCAAAAGGTAAGTGTGGGGTCCATAGCTGAAGCACATTTTGAACATTGTGGCAATGGGGTATAACACCCCATCATCACAGTGACCAAAAGGTAAGTGTGGGGTCCATAGCTCAAGCCCAATTGAACATTGTGGCAATGGGGTCTAAACACCCATCACCACAGTGACCAAAAGGTAAGTGTGGGGCCCATAGCTGAAGCACATTTTGAACATTGTGGCAATGGGGTAGAACACCCCATCATCACAGTGACCAAAAGGTAAGTGTTGTCATGGGATAAGCTGCAAATGCCAAATAGCATGGATGATTCCTGGTCACAGAACAACAAACACATCTGTGGCATAGTAGTGCTAGTGTCCCATAGCAACATACATTTGGTGAGGCAAACAGTGCAGTGCAAATAAGATATACCTTTGGCCATGTGCAGACAAACATCACCCATGGTGCCTGACATTGTCAACATTCGTCAATAACACAATGACAGAAGTGACCATCATAATGCAGCACCACATATCAGCACCAATGGACACACAAATGTAGATATCCTGTGGAGACTGTAGATGTGAGGTGAACAAATACCATACCAAGGCAGCAATGGGACATACAAACCATGATCATTGTGCTGACTGATGACCTAGGAGTCCCAGGGACAGCAGGGGAAACCCACCAAACAACATACAGCCAATGGCACACTAAAGATATGCCAATGCAGTGGTGCAGATGCACAAACACAAACAGCCAGCCTCACACTGCATATCAAACACAACAGGTGATGGGGGGGGTGTGCCTGTGTCCCCAGGCAACCACACAACACATGAGGAGGCCTGAATCACAATTACACAGATGTGTATACAGTGCCACACAAAAGTAACTCATGGATCGGATTCCCCTATGTGGGCAATCATGCATTGTTAGATGAGAGGGAGCCTAAATTACACATGTCACACAAGCTTGTAGGAACAGCAAATAACACAGCAAGAGACAGACCCACCACAGCACTACCCCCAGGGACCCCACATTGTGGTGACCCTGGCCTGCATGATAATCCCACTGTGATGACAAAGCTAGATGTCGTTCACACTGTGAACCACAGTCATGTGTCCTGAGCAACAAACTACCATCACACCTACACAAGCACAAATCAATCAGCACGGCCTGTCAGCCAAGGCCAACATGGAGGTAGGGGTCTAGCCGTGCAACAACTCTCATTTGCACACACTCAACACCACACACCTTGATCTCCACCAATGTGCAGCAGTGAAGCTCACATGGACTGGTGACATTGCACATGCACCCATGACAAAACCAGGGGTGGTGGGAGGAACTAAGGTGCAGAAACCCATCACACATGGCCAGTCAACAAGACTCGTGAATGTCTGACACACTGCACAGTACGCCGTACATGGGCATGACGTGAAATCCAACACAATCAATGGGATCCCGGACACAGTCACACACCAATGAAGAAGTCAAGGTCACCCACAAAAAACACACATAGACAACTTCCAACATTGCAGCTCTGACCCTGAGGAGTGGCAGCAGTCACACACACAATGTGTCACAATCACTGAAAGCTAATACAAACTGTAAATTACATGCCTTGTGTAACCAACAAGTGCCAAGGGGAATCCTGACTGTGTCTCATCTGCGTTTGCCCACAAACTCAGCCCTGACAGCAAACACACCTATAGATGACACCCTGATGACCAGTAATGTGCCATGCACCCACATCCCAGAGAACAAAGTGCGAAAATTTGGGGGGAACATAGGTCAACTCAGCAAGCATCACAAACAGGAACATCACTAGGGATCCCTGCATGCGTTGCAAAATGGAAGTGAACACACACAGACATGCTCACACAACACACACCTTGGGCTCAGTCAATGTCACGGTATTACACACTGCCATGAGGGGACTCCACTCCTGTGTAAGGAAAGCTGTGCCATACATTGTCTCTGCAGGGCTCTATCATGTCAGCAGTACACTTGGTCACTCAGTCAACAATTAGCACAAAATGAAGGCTCTCGTCACATCAGCCTGGTCATGGGAGTGTCACCGAAATCATCTGCACAGATCTAACACACATGTATAGCAAGTTGCACTGATAACACAGATGAGTCCTTCCCCATTGATGCCCAAACTTGCATGTCCAGTGGAGATGCTCACACGGTCAGGGAAATAGACAAATTGAACAATGGCAAGCACAACTGATGTGCAGGGGTGTAAGCCACAGATGTGATATTGCAAATAAATGTAGGAAATCCCATTGGCAAATATTGAAAACATGACACCCTCATATTGCTGCAAAGGATGACATGGCTACACACCAGGATAGGACACAATCCCCCTGGACCACATGGGGTCCTGCACAGTAACACTTCAATTTCATGATCTCAAAAATCACCATCACTGCAGCAAGGGCATGGTTAGCATCATCAACATCAAGTACATCTGAAGCAAAACCACCAGAGAACAGAAAGGATCTTTATTCAGCATATGTTTGTGAAATAGAAAAGTCAAGAAAAAAGACAAAGGCCAATGGCCAGTCCAACAGTTAAGTCCGTACAGGGTGACAGTGGCAGATGTCACCCTTTGCTTGCCTGCACTGATACGGACCAGGGACATTCCCCTCGGAGGGGCATATGGGGGGGGCAGGCCAGGCACCGCAGGGACAGGATCAGGGCTCACCAGAAGGAGGCAGGGAAGGAGTGGCTGGTACTGGAGAGTCACTGACAACTGCAGTGGAGGTGTCTGACATGGTGTGTGCCGGCACAACTGGGGAGCATGAGTCAGATGGTGTGGGTGCCAGCACGACTGCAGTGGTCTGGCCAAATGGAGTGGACAGGTTCCCCACTGCAGTGCCCAAGTCAGACGGGGTGGTAGTGGACTCCACTGCAGTGCCTATCTCCAGGGGAGTAGAATGGGGTTCAGGTAAGGTGGGCAGGACAGAGGGGGAGGACACGGTCTCCACACCAGTGGCACAAACATGTGCAGCGGGGGGTGTGAGTCTGGAAGAGCAAGTGGTAGGGGGATAAGGCCGGATCATTTTGGGGATGGTGTATCTGTGGGTGGGGGAACCTGGGGCTGGGTGTGGTGGGGAAACCAGTGTTGCGGGGGCCTGAGGGATGGAGGAAGGAGACTGTGTGGTTGAGCTGCAGGGCGGTGATGGGGTCTTGCTCTTCCGGGACCGGGGGGACTTGTGTGTGGGGGCCTTAGTTTCTCTGTGCCTGGGGGAGGGTGTCCGGGGGTGAGGGGCACTCCCCTCTGTGTGGGTAGACTTCCTCTTCCCCCTGTATGCTGGATAAGCTGGATCGGAGGGGATGAGGCCGAGGTCACAGAGGAAGAGCTGCTGTTTAGGTGGGGTTGCAGGTGAGGCAAGGGAAGGGGTCTTGGAGGGAGAGGATTTTGAGGACTGCGGAGTGACTGTGGATGCCTGTGTGTGTGTCTGTTCCCCATCCCCTGTGGGTGTGTTATCAGTCCCCTGAGGATGCTTGTGTGCACGTTTTGCCTTTGTCTTGGGTGTTCCTGTGCTGCTTGTGTCTGTGTGTTTGGGTGGTTGTGCAGGTGTGCAGGTGTGCTTGGGACAGGTAGGGTGCCAGGAAGTGTGGATGGGGCAGAGGTAGGAGGGGTGAGGGACTGTTGGAGGAGGGACACTGCTGCCGTCAGGGAGGAGTCCATGGACTTATTGCTCCTCTGTAGGGCAGACATGCCAGATGAAATGCCCTCCATGAACGACACCAGCTGTGTCAACCGAGTGGTGTGTGCATGGAGGACACTCAGCATTGCTGTCTGCCCTACATGGAGCTGGCGAAGTAAGTACACAGACTCCTCACTCAGGGCAGCAGGGGACACAGGGGCAGGGGGTGCGGTGCCTGGCACGAAGGAGACACGCTCCCGAACACGGGAGCCTCCACGGACCTCTGGAATGGGAGCTGATGGGAGGGCGGTGGGTGGTGGTGGCGGCGACAGCCATACTAGCTGGGGTGTGGTGGCTGCTGACACCCGCCTCCACAAGGGAGTCATCCTCCGAGCTGCTGTGGTCCTCAGCTGAGGTGGATGGTGCCGAGGACTCCTCGGTGTGGCTCCCCTCGCCCTCCGTGCCACTGGGTCCCTCCGACCACTCATCGGCTGCTGACCAAGTCTGGCTCTGCAGCTCCTCCTGGTCCGTGGAGCTGTCCCCTCCTGTGGCCGTGGATGTATCTGCAAACAATTAGGGAAACAGACAAACATCAGTCACCTGCACTGACCGCACACACCAAAGTAAGTACAGCAGATTACAGAGCAAGCCCTGGCATCCTTAGTTGAACATTGCCATAAGTGCTCACACAGATTATGAGATGCCAATTGTCAGTCTGATGGTCAATCATGGCACTCACACCCCTCCTGGCCTTTGTAGTAGGCTTCTGTTCTACCATATAACACAGACCTATGTACCTTTCGGCTCTGCCCATGAAACATGGCACTCCCATATAGGCCCCACCAGTCAGGCCCTGATAGATGACCTAAGCTGTCCATTTTTCTTTAAGCCTTTTAGTACCTGTCACAGTGGTCCACACCCCTTAGATACATACACTTAGGCCCAAACCCACCTCCTTAGATGCACACACACATGTAGGCCCAAGAGGCCACTGCCTCTTGCTATCATTTTTTAATACAACAAATCTTGTAGGCCTTTCTGACCTGACAGCAGGGACCTGTGCCATCCACCGCGGCACCAGCCCCCCTTTGTAAATATCCACAGTCACAAGAATAAGGTTAGCCCACACGTATGTGACACTCTGCTGGTACATCTTGCTCTTTCACAAGCAATGTTTGCAAAGTTTTAACTTATGAAACTTTCCACGCTTGCTCCACTAAAACTGAAAAGGCGGCTACGTGACAGAGAAAGAATATATAAAATCTCAATTTCTGAGCATCTTACGGTAAAAGTTATCTTTTTCTTATGTTTGCGGTCAAGAGCACCGACCACCTGCTAAAAGCCCCTGTTTTCACCATGATACCACTTCTCTGTTCTTCAAAAAACTTCCCACAGTTACTGTAAGCGTGTGGTCAAGGACCCACGTCAGGGCCCACGTCAACTGTGGGTAGGAGTTCTGCATTAAGCCAAATAAAAGGTTTGCACCTATGTCCACGCCATGAACTCTTCATACCAGTGCATTGCATGGGGAGGGTTCCCGGTCGGCCGTTCTCCTGATCTTGGGCCTAGAACTTCTACTCTCAAGGTGGTAATGCTCTTTTCTGATTGCTAGCCTTTTGGCTATGTCAGCCTCTCTAATTTAGCTCATCCACACCCAATTAATTGCATTTATCCTAGCTTAAACTGTGTAGCCTTGGATGGTTCTTGCTCTCTTATTTAAGATTTGCTTTCTAGGCGCTTGTCTAATCATGATCCCTCTTTTAAGACTTGCCCCATAGGCTGTAGCTCACTGATAGATAGTTACATAGATCTTTGTGCTTCACTTAAAATTTGATTAGTAATATTGTTGATGCTTTCATTTTCATCCTGCTCATGTGTTGACCAGCAGCATTAAATGAACAGTTCTCGGAGTTACTGAACTGCTTAACAAAGTGCCACTGTATTTCACACAGTTGTTCCTTCTCTTCAAGTGAACGAGCAGAGTGCGGGTCGTGCTCTCATGAGCCGGTAAGCAGAAGGGTGTGACCACCCATTTACCCTCATACAGCTTGCACCCATCTGTCTGGTGCCTGCCGGATGGTAATACCCCAGTGTGGACACATGCACCACCTACCCAGTTGTTGGACATTGCAGGGAACACGGTGAAGTATGTGAACATGCACACATCACATCTCTTGCCACTGAGTCAGTACAGGTGTCCGGATAAAGGGATGGCCAGTGTCTAATTTGAATTGCATGTGATGCATACCAGCACCACACACCATGATGCACCCATGTCCTCATAGTCAATGCCATAATGGGGTGCATGTTGCACATGTCACTCCCCTGCAGGATCACTCTTAGGAAGTTTAATGCCATGGCACATCCATGCCTGCAAAGTCATACATCACTGTCTCCAGTCACATGGGCAGGGCAGCCAGCCAACAACAGTCTGCACTGTGTCACAATCCTAGGTCATGGGGAATGCAAGTTCTGTAGCTGACAAGTGCACATGTCCATCTCCCCCACGCCACATCATCTGAACTCTTATTTGTCCACGTCATACCAATTGGACATATGGGAGACATGTAACACAACTCTCTGAACCTGAGCACCTCACAGTCTGCTGTGAATGAAAAACAGCTGCCTGAACTTCTCACTCGCATGCACCAGTCTGCACAGTCAAGTGATCAAACACCTATATGTCACCAAAGTATCGTCTCTCATGGTCACATCTCAGATGGCATGCTGAGCCATAACCGATAAACACCCCAGTAGTCCTGACAACGAAGCCACAGCACAATGACACAGAGGCAGACACCTGAGGGAACATTTCACTGAGCACAACGTGTCAGCTGATACACGGGAGTGGGAGTACAGAGTATATTGTATGCCCTGGAGTAGGCATGACTGTCCTGCTCCACGTGAGAGAGGGATGAGCCCTGGACAGTAGGCATGTGGCTAAGCATGTGTGACACACTTGATATACATACTCATGAGGCCCAAACATTGTTCCCACCCGCAGCATGGGGGTGTGCCAAATACCCCAGGCACATGTGATGAGTCAGATCAGCAATTGGAACACATATCGGGCCTGATTCACAGAACTAACTTACGTCAAAAACGTAAAGTTAGTACTTTTTGGTATTCACAGAATACACTTACTCATTTTGGTATTCACAGAATGAACTTACTCATTTCGGTATTCACAGAAGTTAGTAGTCCTAACTTTAGGACTCCTAAATGCCTTCTGTGAATACCGAAAGTCTTAAAGTTAGGATTTTTCTCAACTTTACTACTCCTAAACTGAGAACAATCCTAACTTTAAGACTTTCGGTATTCACAGAAGACATTTAGGAGTCCTAAAGTTAGGACTACTAACTTCTGTGAATACCGAAATGAGTAAGTTCATTCTGTGAATACCAAAATGAGTAAGTGTATTCTGTGAATACCAAAAAGTACTAACTTTACGTTTTTGACGTAAGTTAGTTGTGTGAATCAGGCCCATCAAAGTTACATGCAAATTACATGTCAGAACTCAGGCATTATGTAAGCAATTGACCCACCCATGAAGCCCACCACAAAGGTACGGTAACAAATGCTGTCCCCCACCCTGAGCTAAGCAAAATGCAAGGACACAGTACCCAAGTGACACAATTTCCATACTGTAAGGGCCACACCTGGGTATCAGATGAGGAGTGGGCATGTCACAATTGAGGGACATGGGTCCTGGACCACAAGATTGATGTACTGTGGAGGTTTAACCAGGCCAGAGGAGGGCACATGGCATGTCAGACAAAGTTCACAGTGCAGTCATGGACTCACCCCCTCCTTGCTGCTGTCTGGCCTTCAGCTGCCCATCCAGGTCAGGGAAGACCACCGCCAGGATCCGGAACATGTGGAGGGTCAGGGTCCGGTGTCCACCCCTCCTGCGAGGAGGCGACAGCTTCAGCTGGACCCTTGCGATCCTCCGGGTCCAGCCACGAAGGTCCTGCACCTCTTCTGGCAGTTGCGGATCCGGCGCTTGTAGTCCCCCACGGATCGTACTGCCCGGACGATGGTCAGCCAGATCTCCTGCTTCTGGTGGGCATCAACCTGTGAGGATAACAAAGTGAAAAAGGCCATTACTGCACATGCAACATATCCGTGCATCACACAGTTGGATATACATGTCTCAATCACAGGGGCATATGATGTACACAGGCAGTGCAACTATGGCTATGAACAGTTTACCAGCAGTTACTAAATGGTATCATTGCGTGGGAAGTAAAACCTTGTTGGAATGCACTGTTACTGCACTATACCTGTTCAGTGCATGTAACTACACACTTTGGGGGCTGAGAACTACTCAGTGAGCATGCTAGCCAGTGGTGTGCACACTGTAAGTCTTGCTAGTCAGACAACATGCACATTTAGTAAGGCAGTGGACAGCACACTCACCTGCTCCCCTGGTTTCCCATACAGCTTGCTGTACTGTGGAAGGAGGCTGTCCAGCAGGGCCTGGTTCTCCTCAGCACTGAAGGCTGGGGCTCTCTCCACAGTACGTGCCATTGCAGTAGCCAGAGGATGCAGAGACAGCAGCAGTGTTGGTGGCAGATGTAGTCCTGGAGCATGTAGTGCAGGCAAGTGAGCTCTCAGGGGAACAGTCAGCATTATATGTGTGCTGCAGAGGCAGATACTGTCCCATGTGTCCAAAGTGATAGGTCCAAGTCGTTTGCATCTTCTGAATCTGGCCAATCCATGGAATTGCACCACTTATACACGCCCACAGCATCCTTCAAAAGTTAAACTTCATGACACCCATGAATTTGCAACATTGTTGTGGCTGGCCAACTGAATTCACTGCATCAGACTCGTTACAGCTTCGAAAACGCGTCCGTTGCAATGCCAGGCCCTAGCCAATGCATGCGCACCCATCGGACCATTGCTGTACAACGCGTATTTCAAGAAACAACGCGTACCCGTTCACATCGAATGCAATGTCCAATGCGTGAGCACCGATCGGACCATTGCTGTACAACGCGTACCCGCTCACATCAAATGCAATGTCCAATGCGTGCGCACCGATCGGACCATTGCTGTACAACGCGTACCCGCTCACATCAAATGCAATGTCCAATGCGTGCACACCGATCGGACCATTGCTATACAATGCGTACCCGCTCACATCATATGCAATGGCCAATGTGTGCGCACCGATCGGTCCATTGCTGTACAACGCGTACCCGCTCACATCATATGCAATGGCCAATGCGTGCGCACCGATCGGTCCATTGCTGTACAACGCGTACCCGCTCACATCATATGCAATGGCCAATGCGTGCGCACCGATCGGTCCATTGCTGTACAACGCGTACCCGCTCACATCATATGCAATGGCCAATGCGTGCGCACCGATCGGTCCATTGCTGTACAACGCGTATTTCAAGAAACAACGCGTATCCGTTCACATCAAATGCAATGTCCAATGCGTGCGCACCGATCGGTCCATTGCTGTACAACGCGTACCCGCTCACATCATATGCAATGGCCGATGGGTGCGCACCGATCGGTCCATTGCTGTACAACGCGTACCCGCTCACATCATTTGCAATGGCCGATGCGTGCGCACCGATTGGTCCATTGCTGTACAACGCGTATTTCAAGAAACAACGCGTACCCGTTCACATCAAATGCAATGGCCAATGCGTGCGCACCGATCGGACCATTGCTGTACAACGTGCACCCGCTCACATCATATGCAATGGCCGATGGGTGCGCACCGATCGGTCCATTGCTGTACAACGCGTCCCTGTACAAGTCACTCGCATATGTCACCATGCTTATCAATGAACGTATGCCAGCCACATATACTTGCCAGGGACTCAGGGGCACACCTACAACACCACAGCCTGTCCACACTGTATCCTAAGGCATGTAAGGCTGCATTACCTTTTCTGTGTATGGGGGTCAACATATGGTTTTTTGGGTGTCACTCGGGGGCAGCCACTCCCAGGCTGTGCACGTGTTCATGGGGACAGAATCCTTTGTGTGTTGTGCACATGACCACTGTGATGTGCAACTGTTCATTTCATAGCATGTGGCATGGTGACATTTCCAGGTTGTGTATGTGTATGTCATGTTACATACCCCCTGAGTCCCATGTGGGAAGGTATGTACGTCACAGGGTGACCCATTGCCACAATAGTGATGGCCCTCCACAGTCTGTGTGCATGTTGTGTTTCCGATGTCTCTGATTCCATGTGCACAATGGGAGACAGTCTCCACATCCACGTTGTTTGTGCATGGACTTTGATGTTGTACGTGTGTGTGTCACAGACGTCCATGTCTGTCCTGCAGAGGCAACAGGGGCCACTACCTGTGGGAGTCATGGTTGTTTTGCTGACGTGTACATGATACGCCATGTCATGCCAGTGTCCATGTGGCAATACAGGGTCCCTGGGAATCTACCTGTCAATGAGCTGTGATGCCTGTGGCACATCTGTCCTGACATGTCACTGTGGTGTGTGTTTGGAATGTGACAGGAATGAAGGCCGTCGCCGAATGGATGAGGACCAGCCGCCTGAAGCTGAACTCGGACAAGACGGAGGTCCTCATCCTTGGTTCCAACCCTTCAGCCTGGGACGACTCCTGGTGGCCAACATCACTGGGAACAGCCCCGCCACCCACCGACCACGTACGCAACCTAGGGGTCATCCTCGACCCCACCCTCTCCATGACTAAGCAGGTCAACGCCGTTTCCTCATCCTGCTTCAACATCCTCCGAATGCTCCGCAGGATCTCAAGTGGATCCCCACCGAAACAAGAAAAACAGTCACCCAGGCCCTCGTCACCAGCAGGCTGGACTACGGAAACACCCTCTACGCAGGAACGACGGCTAAGCTCCTGAGACGGCTGCAACGCATCCAGAACGCCTCTGCACGTCTTATCCTCAACATCCCCCGACGCAGCCACATCACACCCCACCTGAGAGACCTGCACTGGCTCCCTGTCAACAAGAGGATAACCTTCAAGCTCCTCACCCACGCACACAAAGCACTCCACAACTCCGGACCAGCCTACCTCAACAGACGACTCAGCTTCTACACCCCCACCCGCCTGCTCTGCTCGACCAGCCTCGCCCTCGCCACAGTCCCCCGCATCCGGAAAACGACCGCCGGCGGCAGATCCTTCTCCCACCTCGCCGCCAAGACCTGGAACACCCTCCCCACCAACCTCCGACAGACCCAAGACCTACTGGCCTTCAGAAGACTCCTCAAGACCTGGCTCTTCGATCAGTAGCAGCACCACCCCCCTCTTCCCCCAGCGCCTTGAGACCCTCGCGGGTATGTAGTGCGCTTTATAAGTGACATGATTGATTGATTGATTGATTAAATGGGTACTGTGACACAGCCTAATGATTTCCCATAGCACAACCTGGAACTTGTTGTCAACACATGTTGAACTGTGATGTTAGATGTTGGCCATGTAGGTGCCATATATGTCCATTCAGAACGGCACACACATCAGGTACTTGTGTCTCGTAATGATGTATCATGTGATATTGAGTATGGTCAATGGCACATATGTGGGGTGACTGACAATCTTTCTTTCTTCACCTATGCACTGCAGGGCACCAGCTGTCCATAGACCATTCCCTGACCTTGCAACGATGGTAGAACGTGACTGCATCCAACGGTACCGCTTCAACAGGGCGCAGATTGAGGAATTGGCGGTGCAGTTGGCCTCACATTTGCAACCTGGCCGGCCATACCCTACAGCGCTGACCCCCAAGGTGAAGGTGATGGCAGCCCTACACTTCTTTGCCATCGGTACCTTCCAACACACTGTGGCGTCTGCTGGTGGGATGTCACAGACTATGTTCAGCCGTGTGCTACGCGATGTTTTGGAGGCTATGTTGAGAAACCTGAACCAGTACATCTATTTCCCCAAACGTTGAGAACTCACTGACGTCAAGAGTGACTTCTATGCCCTGGGGAGGATGCCACATGTAATTGGCTCCATTGATGGGACACATGTGGCTTTGGTACCACCACAGGCACATGAGCAGGCATACAGGAACAGGAAACATTATCATTCGATCAATGCTCTGGTGGTTTGTCTTGCAGATATGAGCATCACACATGTGTGTGCCCGTTTCCCCGGTTCAGCACACGATGCCTACGTGATGAGGAGTAGTCGCATCCCGAGGATGATGTCACAGATGCAGAACCAGTGTGCCTGGCTTGTCGGTGTGTACTGACTTTGTACCATTGTGTGTGTTCTGCTATGTTGTATTCCGCCCTCTTTTCCAACTCAGCTAATGTGCAATTGTCTGTCTGTAGGTGACTCCAGATACCCCAACATGCTGTGGTTGCTGACACCCCTCAGGAACCCTGTGACACCAGCCCAGATGCGCTACAATGAGGCACATGGTCGGACCAGGAGAGTGATCGAGCGGACATTTGGTCTCCTGAAGAGCCGCTTCCGCTGCCTGGACAAGACAGGAGGGGCCCTCCCATATGCCCCAACAAAGGTGTGCAAGATTGTCATCGTCTGCTGCATGCTCCACAACCTGGCAGTGCGGAAGGAGTTGCCTCTCATCCTGGATGACGATGACCAACATCCGCCACCTGTGGAGGATCCTGGCCTGGGCCACGATGCCAGTGATGATGATGATGATGAGGGTGATGTCCGCACACAGCTCATCACCAACTTCTTCAGCTGAATGTGAGTATCCAGAGAGTTGTCATGTCAATGATGTGAGTTTGCATGATATGTGTGGGTGGTGCTCTGGTGCTGTTTGAGTGTGGCCATGCGCTACTTGACTGGATGCGTGCAGCGATGTGTCCTTACAGGTAGTCTGTACTCCCCATCAGTGTTGACATGCTAACTTGGTTTTGTGTAGGTATCTTGTGACATGTATTGGGCATGAGTATTGCAGTTCTGTCCTGTTCTTCAGTGCTTTTGACTGTGTGTCATGTCTGTCCTTCACAGGGTGCTTACAGAGTTGTTTGATCAACTTGGATCCACTGACACCATGATTCAGCTTTCAGGGTGGCAGCAGTCGTTTCCCTACAGGTGATGTGCCACACACCCCTGGACTTTATTTCTTCTACACTTTTTGACTGTGTGGCCACTGCCACGTGGGATTACCTTGCATTTGTAGTGGAAACAACATGTTGCAAATGTGTAATAAACCTGTGCTTCACTTTGGGATGTGCGTTGTCTGTGGTCACACATCTGACTGACATTTGCTTACTGCACCTGTGGGCTAGTTAACACAGACTCTGAATAGGTGTGGTGTCTGTGCATTCCACTGTATTTCCTGGCAACATCAGTGTAGGCGATGAGTCCGATGGCCCTGGTGTCTATGTGTTGTGTAGCCCTAGTGGTGTGTCTCCCTCATATGTGTCACGTCACCTTGACTCACATGACGGTGTTGAACTTGCTGTGGCAGTTAGCATGCACGGTGTCATTTAGCAGATCATCATCTCCATGACAAAAACAACGTTGGAATCACAACAGAGGCAAGTATGGTGTATTAGTGAGTTTATTACATACATGTGTGAGGATAGTGCACAGGATGGTGGGTGCTGTACATTGGTATTGTAATCCAAAGTTCCCAGATGAGTTGGAAGTCTTGGTAGCAGAAATGTCCAGAGTAAAGTCCACAGTCATCTGATACATTAGTCCCACTTAAACTCCCCATGTTCATGTGGGAGAGTTGTGTTGCATTCGACAGGGTGAACAGTTTGCACACAAAGGAGAATTTCCAGAACAGGTGTTGGGTTCCTGGGGGATGTACATGGCCATCGGCCTCTCAGTTGTCCTTCCTCGGACGACCCCTCTTCTTTCTGGGGGGACCCTCACGTGCAGGCCGCTGTGGTGCAGAGGACTCTCTACCAGAGTCATTCTCCCTCCCTGTGGCAGTTGCAGTTGTTGGGGCACCAGATGTTGTGGGCACACAGGGAGGTGTGGACATGTTGGTGCTAATCTGGCGGAGGCATGTCAATATGTCCCTCTGCACCGCTGTCAGTTCTTCCAATGTGTCCCACTTGGACTCCATGCCAGACATGTGTGTCTCCACACGGGACATGTGTGTCTCCACATGGGACATGTGGGAGTCCAAGCGGGCATGATGGGTAGCCTGCTGCTGTTGAATGTCCTTGAGGATCCCCACTACCTGGCTGACCTCTCCGGTGCTATTCTGGTATGCCTCAGCAATGCGTGCCAGTTGTGGGTCATCATGCAGTCCAGACCCCTCTGCAAACAGCGACCTCTGCCTACCACCCCAACCACCACCCCTGGACACACGTGCGGGAGCTGCCGTGGCACGCACAGGTGACCCTCGGCCCACTTGGGGATTGGTACTGGAGTTGTTGTCCGTTGCTTCACGGTGGGCTGTGGTCCCTGTGCTGTTGTCATTGAGTGTCCTTGGTCTGTCTGTGTCGGCGGGGGTGGTCTGTGTGTTGGCAGATGTTGGAGGAATGGGTGCAGAGGGTGCAGATGGTGGCCCTGCTGGTGCTCCATGATGACTCCCACCGGAGGTGCCAGGTTGCTCTTCGCCATCCGATGAGGGCAGAGGCTGTTCCACACCAGAGAGATCAGGGTCCCCCGGAGCCTGGGACAGGGACTCCTCCTCATCTGCTGCTGTGTCCCCATCATCACCTGTTTTTGGAAGAGACACACAATGTATGTTATGTTTCTGCAGGCATCACTGGTTCAAACACATGACAGTTGTGACTGTACCTCTGGATGCGGGCCTGTACATTGCATTGTCCTAAGTTGTCACAGTCAGAGGTTGATATTGGTGTGGCTCATTGTCCTGCCAACCTGATGCATTTCTATGTGGATGTTGAGGTGTGTGCATGACCAGCATTGGTGGTATTTGGTTGACATCCGGACCTCCTTCTCCCCCAGCCCAGTTGTCCCACCATGAAGCATGCCACATTTGCAGTGGGTGCAGGTTGACTCTCAGGATGTCAGTCAGTGGTGTCCTGCTGTTGGTTGTTGCACAGTTCCCAGCAGGGCCTTGTGCTCCCCACAGCAGTACCCAGTGTCAGCCATCTTGTCAGTTCTTTTCCACTCCCTGTGATGTGAGCATGGTTCAGAGTGGTGTTGATGGGCCAATTGTGAGGGTGAGCAATATCTGTGACTACAACTCCCATCATGCTATTGCCTTCACCCCCCTTCCCAGCATGCCCATACTTCCTTCCTTTTGACTCTGCTTCCCTGTAGGGTAGTGTGCCTGTGCTGACAGGATGGCTGAGAGTGTTGTCCTGGCGTTTGTTTGGCTACAAGTCCCAAAAGTGTCCCTGTGCTTCACACGGCATAACCCAGTGTGGTTGTTCTTTGTGGGATATTTAATTGGAGTGTGAGGCATTGCATTCTCCCAGGTGAGTTGTGTGGAGTTTGTGTTAAGGGTGTGTGTGAGAAAAGCTGGTGGTGACTATGGTCAGAGCTGTCAGTCCTCCTTCCCACCCAGCCAGATATCCCACCATGGAACGTGCTTCCATTGCAGGGAGTGCAAGTTGTCTTTCAAGATGTCAGTCAGTGGTGTCCTGCTGTTGGTTGTTGCACAGTTCCCTGCAGGGCCTGGTGCTCCCCACAGCAGTACCCAGTTTCAGCCATCTTGTCAGTTCTTTTCCACTCCCTGTGATGTGAGCATGGTTCAGAGTGGTGTTGATGGGCCAATTGTGAGGGTGACCAATATCTGTGACTACAACTCCCATCATGCTATTGCCTACACCCCCCTTCCCAGCATGCCCATACTTCCTTCCTTTTGAGTGGACTTCACTCTTGTGTGAGTTTGACAGCAATGGCAAGATGGCTGACAGTGTGGTCCTGTTGTTTGTTGATGCCCAGTTCCCAGCAGGGCCTTGTGCTCCACACAGCAGTACCCAGTTTCAGCCATCTTGTCAGTTCTTTTCCACTCCCTGTGAGGTGTGCATGCTTCAGTGTGAGCTTGCTGGGCCATGTGGGTGGGGTATGTTGAGCTGTGACTATCACTCCCATCATGCTATTGCCTACACCCCCCTTCCCAGCATGCCCATACTTCCTTCCTTTTGAGTCGACTTCACTGTGTGTGAGTGTGACAGCAATGGCAAGATGGCTGACAGTGGTGTCCTGCTGTTGGTTGGTGCCCAGTTCCCAGCAGGGCCTGGTACTCCCCACAACAGAGCACCATTGTCAGACATCTTAGAAGTGGCCTTTCACTCCCTGTGAGGTGTGTATGCTTCAGTGTGAGCTTGCTGGGCCATGTGGGTGGGGGATGTTGAGCTGGGACTACCACTCCCATCATGCTATTGCCTACACCCCTCTTCCCAGCATGCCCATACTTCCTTCCTTTTGACTCTGCTTCCCTGTGGGGTAGTGTGCCTGTGCTGACAGGATGGCTGACAGTGTTGTCCTGGCGTTTATTTGGCTACAAGTCCCAAAAGTGTCCCTGTGCTTCACACAGCATAACCCAGTGTGGTAGTTCTTTGTGGGATATTTAATTAGAGTGTGAGGCAATGCATTCTCCCAGGTGAGTTGTGTGGAGTTTGTGTTAAGGGGGTGTGTGAGTAAAGCTGCTGGTAACTATGGTCAGAGCTGTCAGTCCTCCTTCCCACCCAGCCAGATATCCCACCATGGAACATGCTTCCATTGCAGGGAGTGCAAGTTGGCTTTCAGGATGTCAGTCAGTGGTGTCCTGCTGTTGGTTGTTGCACAGTTCCCAGCAGGGCCTTGTGCTCCCCACAGCAGTACCCAGTGTCAGCCATCTTGTCAGTTCTTTTCCACTCCCTGTGATGTGAGCATGGTTCAGGGTGGTGTTGATGGGCCAATTGTGAGGGTGACCAATATCTGTGACTACAACTCCCATCATGCTATTGCCTACACCCCCTTCCCAGCATGCCCATACTTCCTTCCTTTTGAGTGGACTTCACTGTGTGTGAGTGTGACAGCAATGGCAAGATGGCTGACAGTGGTGTCCTGCTGTTTGTTGGCGCCCAGTTCCCAGCAGGGCCTTGTGCTCCCCACATCAGTACCCAGTGTCAGCCATCTTGTCATTTCTTTTCCACTCCCTGTGATGTGAGCATGGTTCTGGGTGGTGTTGATGGGCCAATTGTGAGGGTGACCAATATCTGTGAATACAACTCCCATCATGCTATTGGCTACACTGACTTCACCAGCATACACAGAATTCCTTCTTTTCAGTGAGCTTCCCTGTGAGGTGGTGTTCTAGTGGTGGCAAAATATCTAACTGTGTTTGTTGGTTATATTTGTGCCACTGCCTTGCTGTATTTGTAGTTAGGTTTGTACATATCATGACACAGTTACATATCACTATGAGATGGCATGTATTGTGTTTATCTGACTGACAGACAAATCTTGGGGTGATTATCTTTTGGTTGCTGTGGATTTGCTAAGGGTGCATGGTTTGACTATCCCCTTGACAGTGATGTGTGTGTATTGTCACACAATATTGGGTATATTAGTTGTGTACTCACCAGGCTCTGGGATGTTTGATAGTCCATATATGCTCACTGGTGGTAGGATGGCCCGCACCTTCTCCTCCCAGGGCCTGAGGTATAGTGGTTTGGCAGGAGGGCCACTGCCGGTGCGCTGACTCACGATGTAATCCTTCTTTAGTAGGTCCCTGACCCTCCTGCGCACATCATACCACCTGTTCTGGATGTCTTCCTTTGTGCGCAAACATGGTGATTGTGCGTTCACCCTGTCGACGATCCTCTCCCACATCTTGGTTTTCTGCGACTTGGGGGTCTGTTGGACCAATGTACCAAACAACTGTGGCTCTACCCTGAGGATCTCATCTACCAGGACTTCCAATTCACTGTCTAGGAACTTTGGATTCTTCTTCGGGGGCATGGTGTTGGGTGGTGGTGGTGATTGATGTGTGTGTGTGTGCAAGTGAGGGTGTGTGAGTGTAGGTTTTGCTGGGTGTATGTGAGGGTGCTATTTGTTGAGGTGCTAATGGTGTGTGGCTTGTGTGATGGATGAGCTGTGAGTGTGTCTGTGGTTGCTGTCTGATGGTGTTCTGTGCTGGCAGGTCAGTTGAATTTGCAAAGGATCATGGTAGGGATTTGTGGCCTTTATATAGGTGGAGTTGGGGGTGTGTCCTTGTTCCATGTTTTTTTCCCCTGTATTTATTGACTTTGTCATTGCTTGTTTGGCCCTTTTTTTGTATTTTTTTCCTTTGTATTTTTTGTGCAAATAGGAGACGTTCTTCTGACCGAGTAGGACGCTGCAGTTGTCTCGTGCGAGCTTCTCTGAGTCGTTCACGCTGTGTTTCTGCTAGGTTTATTGTGCGGCGTACGCGTCGGTCGCCGAGTATTGGCTTCCTTCGGCTGGCTTTTGTATGCGTGTCGGTCGTACGGCTTGAGCTCCGTGCGACTCGGTCTGGTTTTCCACGCATTACATCGTACTGCGCGGGTCGGAGTTCGCGGGTACATTTCGTTCGGGTTCATTTCTGGTGCGTGTCGGTCGGTTCGATTTGCGTGGTTTCCCGGCCGGATAGCTTGTTTCCGTCCGGTTCGGTCGTTCGGCTTGTGTTCCGTACGAGTCAGTCGTGATTCACATGCATTTCATCGTACTACCCAGGTCGGGCAGCGCAGGTACGTGTCGGTCGGACTATATTCCCGTACCGAGTCGGTCGGTATGTTTTCCGGCCCGAATCGGAATCGGCCCCTCTGTGTTTGAAAATACCACTTTTAGAAAGTAGGTATTTTCTTGCCTAACTATCCAAGCCTGCCTCTGCTAGGTTGTGTATTCCATGTCTCGTTTGTGAGTGACAGGGGCTGGGGCATTCCAGGAGACAGGGTGAGCCAGCACAGGGCTGAATAGAGAGATCTGCATGGAGATGGGTGGGAGGAGTTGCACCTGAGACCTGAATAGGGCTGTGCCTTCCCTCCACAATGCTGGCTCCACCTCCTGTGGTGTGTCTGATGTCCCTGGCCTACTCTGTGAAAGGAAAGAAGAAGTCTTGTCAACAAAGTGCTCCAGGACTGATCAGAACTGGTTTGGACTAGGCAAAGACCTCTCTGCCTTCAGAGAACAAAGAGAATATGTGTATAAAATAGGGGACCCAAACCCCAGAAGATCAGATCACTTTGGGAAACAAGAAGAACCTTTGCTGAGGAGAGGAACCAGAGAAACTGAGGAGGAGACTATCCCTAAGCTGAGTGCTGTTTGGGGGATTGGCCTGCAGTGGTTGCCTGACTGCCAAAGAAAGGAGAAAGGAACTTTGTGTGTACTTTCATCAACTTGTAAAAGATCTCCAAGGGCTTGAGAGAAGAGCTTGCCTCCTGCTGAAGTCTCAGGGACAACAGACTTCACCAACCAGCTCCCCAAGAGTCTTTCTGGAAAGTGCCTGCTTCTGTGCTGGACTTTCTGAGGGACTGCGTGTCGCAAGGAGCTGGAAGCGCGACTCATGAAGAAGAAGCGTCACTGCCGAAGCGCCTCGCATCGCTGAAGAAAAGGATCGACGTTGCATCAGACTCCGCCGCATCAATGGAAAAGAGTGTCGCCGCTGCTGCCGCTGTCGCATCGTTGCCGAAGCGCCTCGCATCGCCGGAGAAGAGGACCGACGTTGCATCAGACACCGCCGCATCACCGGGAAGCGTGTCGCAGGGCCTGTCGCGGCTCAGAAGAATCGTTGAGTCGCCGCGCGGCCGTCGGGCGTGCACGCATCGTGTCGCATCAAGAAGAAGATGCCATCTTTGTTTCTTTGCACTGGATCTTCATCGCATCACGGCGCTGCTTGTCGCATCGCCACGGAAGCGCAGTAAGAAACCGACGCATCACCTCCCCACGCCGAGAAGAACCGACGCATCCCCTACGCATCAGTAGGGACCCAACGCATCACCGTTCTTGCGTGTAAGGAACCGACGCATCACCTTCCCTGCAACACTTTCGTTGTATAGCGTTACGCATCCAAAGGTACATTGAACTCAAAGTGACACATTTACCATCTTAAGAGAACTGAGCTAATTCTACCATTTTTAAGTACATTATTGTGGATTTTTGTTGTTTGTGGTCTTGTGTTAAATCTATATAAAAGATGCTTATTTTTAATATACAACTGGTGTGGTGTCCATCTGTAGTGTTGTCACTTGATTACTGTATGTGTTCACAAATGCTTTACACACTGCCTCTGAGATAAGCCTGTCTGCTCGTGCTAAGCTACCAAGGGGTGAGCAGGGGTTATTTTAGGAGTGTATCCCCCTTACCCTGACTAGACGCAAGGGTCCCTATTTGGACAAAGGTACCTACCTCTGCCAACTAGAGACCCCCAAATCTAACATTGGTGGTCAGCGGTGAGGATTCTGGACTTGCATTTGGGACTCATGTACAGTCATTGGTGAACACTACTAGTGAGTGCAGACCAAAACGCGACCACATACTTTTGGTAGATTGTTTTTTCTGGGATTTTCTATTTTTGCCAAGAACTGCCAAGTTTAACCACCATGGATAAAGCAGCATTCATAGCATCTGTTGATTTTGATTGGGAAGAGGAGAAACTAGAATGCTACAATGTGAGACAGCTAAAGCACTTCTGCAGGAAATTTAAAGTTGCTATGACCGGTCTCACCAAGAAGGATGAGTTCCAAAAGGCGCTGAGGGCCTGGGTCGAAGCAAGGAATACCCCTGAGAATGAGGAAGGGGCTGAGAATGCAGATGAGCAGCTGGAAGGGCCATTGGGTCCAGAGGGGAGGAGAGCAACTTCCCCAGTAGGTAGCAGTGTTTCTGCCAAAGGCCTGTCCCCAGAGTAGTTGGCGGACAGGAAGGAAAACAGGATGCACGAATTGGAGCTTGCCAAGCTCAAGTTGGGTGGGCAGTTGGAGTTGGAGAATAAAAATTGGCCCTAGAGGAAAAGAGGATGCAAATGGAGCATGAGTTGAGAATGAGGGAGCTTGATTTAGAGCTCAAGAGGCTTGAGGCCATGAGTGTCTCAGCCCAGCAACAAGAAATGTGTGTAGCTCAGAGAGTGAGCTTTGCTGAGTTGGAGGGGGAATCCAGCTCAGATGGTGGCAGCAATATTGAATTTTCTAGTGCTGAGGGAGTAGTACACACACCCAGAGATGTGGCGCATGACTTGAAGGAGGGGGTTAATATACACCAGAGGGTTCTAGGATGTGAGGTAGCTCCAATGGTGCGCAGTGTCCCTGAGGTGGATTGGGGAACTGGCACAGGGGTTCATAGTCGTAGTGGTGGGAGGGACACTCTACTGACTCTAGATGAGAGGTACAGGGAGAGGGGTTCCCCCATGGGTGAAGTCCTGGTGTGTGAGTGTGAAGACCGCCCAGAAGAGTGTGGGTTGAGTGACGGAGACAGTCAGACACTGTCTTGCCAATCTCAGGAGAGTGGTGTGGGGTACGTGTGTGAGGCACTGGATGGTGAGGTGAAGGATAGTTTGGTTAACACCTGTGAGGGGTTATGTGACCCAATTGTGGGAGAGCATATTGGAAGTCCCTGTTTTCCAGAGCTATGCCAACACCTGTTGGAGAGTGAGTTCTCTGACCCCAGGGAGCTCACCAGGGAGGAAGACCTTTTGGTAGATTCCAGAGGGTCTGAAGAGGCATTGGGGAGTGACCCTAAGAGGAGTGGCTCAGGTGTCTTCCAACCCAGAGTGGTGGGAGAGGTTCAGTGTAGCCCAGCTAGGTCCCGTGGTAGTGGGAGGGGTATAGGGACTCACGTCCTGTCTCAGTGGAGAAGGAGTGAGTGTGGGGCTGCGTGTCCCAAGGTGCCCGAAACCCAGTCTCAGGGCCTGGATGGTTCTTTAAGGGAACACCAGGTAGGGAGCCTAGGCTGTCCTGATGGGCCGCCCATTGAGGGGGATCCCCTAGTGTCTAGTGAACTGGGAGTGTCTGTAAGCAGGCCTCCATCAGTTCTGGTGTCTGGCAGTGCCGCTCCAGTTGTGAGGGTGCAGAAGTCCAGGTTGAGGGGTGAAAGGGGGAAAGAGTCCCCAGTGGAAGAACCAGTGGGTCAGGGGCCAGCCAGAAGGGCTGAGTCTCCAAGGAGTTACCATGGTGACGCCACTTCTGTCCTGGGGAGTCTTCACGCGCTGTCAGATGGACAGGGGTCGGGAGACCTGCCCCAGGCAGACTATCACAAGACACATGAGGTATGTGTTACCCTCGGGTGGGGCATGCGTGCTCCCCAGGAAGTCCTGGTGCGCCAGGCAGATTTTTACACAACTCTAGAGGAGTGTGTTTCCCTTGGGGGGGTTGGTGTACCCCCCTGGAAGTCCTGGGTTGCCAGGCACAGGTCCAGCCTAAGGATACAGACCCTGGGTTGGAGGGCCAGGTTCAGGGTGTCCCCCCTGACCTGGAGGAAGGGGCAGCTGATAACAGTGCCCCTAGCAGTTTGTCTTCTGGGGGTACCGCTCCTGATGGGAGGGGGCAGAACTCTGGAAGGGGGTGCAGAGGGAGGGAGTCCTCGCCTCTGACCCCGGTTCAACTGGAGGTTTTAGACCCTAGGTTGGAGGGCCAGGTTCAGGGTGTCCCCCCTGACCTGGATGCCCAGTTGCAGGATAGAACCCCTGAACAGGTGGGCGAATTGTGCAGGACACCTGCCACAGGTGCCCTGGCAATTCTGGAAGGGGGTACCACTCCAGGTGGGAGGGTACAGAGCCCCAACAAGGAGGAGGAGGACCGGGTGTGGGAAAGCCCACCCCAGTCTCCAGTCCAGCCGCCGGGTACAGGCCCGGGGCTGGTAGGTCAGTGTCAGGATGTCATACCCGACCTGACAGGAGGGAGAGTGGACAAAGGGTGCCAAGTACCTGGGGCTACTTCCCCCCGCTCTCTGACGCCACAGAGGGTTGAGAGGCCTGAGAGGCATAAGGCCTGGGTCTCATCACTGACTACGGTCAGTGGCCACTGTGGCTGGCTGTCTGTCTGTTGGGACACACCTGTGAGCAAGTTAAGGTTAGGTGTTGCACAGGTGGTGTCCACAGGTGAGGAGAAGGGTTCCCCATGGATTAGCTTGGTGGGCCCTGAGAGTATGGACAGAGGGATCCAAATAGGTTCAGACTGGCGTAGAACTGGAATATGCCCCTGCTGTTGTGGGCCAGGTCCAGGTTCTATCGCCCAAAGCAGGGAAGCCCATCAAGGTAGTGATTGGTCTACCCTGCGTTTTGGCTGGAAGGGGGTTGTGTTGGACTTGGCCCTTTTTGTAGAGTCATCCCTGCACTTTTTGCCTTCCTCCTATATTTTTTCTGACCTGTTGTTGGCTGTTTTATGACTCTGGGCACTTTACCACTGCTCATCAGTGCTAAAGTGCATATGCTCTCTGGTATAAATTGATGTATGGATTAGTGACTCCATGATTGGCTGGTTTGGTTTACTTGTCAGACCCTAGTACAGTGCACTGAGTGTGCCCAGGGCTTGTAAACCAACTGCTGCTGGTGGGCTTGCAGCACTGGTTGTGCCACCCACAGAAGCAGCCTGTAAAAGTGTGTCTCAGGCCTGCCATTGCAGAACCTGTGTGCAGTCTGGTACTGCCATGTTGACTGGGCAAGTGCACCCACTTGCCAGTCCCTAAACCTTCCCTTTTCTTCATATCAGACACCCCTATGGTAGGCCCAAGGGCAGGGTGCATTGTAGGTAAAAGGTAGGACATGCCCAGATGTGTGTAGCATGTCCTAATAGTGAATTACAGCCATTTTCGTTCCTCACTATTGCAAGGCTACCTGTTCCCAATAGGCCAGAATGGGCAGTTTGATTATTACATCTTATACCCCTACCTGACCCAGGGAACATGGTAGAAAAACAAATTTAGTATGCCTGAACTCAGAATGATAAAATACATCTTTTAGTGAAGTTGGTTTTAACATTCTGTGTTTGAAAATAGCACTTTTAGAAAGTAGGTATTTTCTTGCCTAACTATCCAAGCCTGCCTCTGCTAGGTTGTGTATTCCATGTCTGGTTTGTGAGTGACAGGGGCTGGGGGATTCCAGGAGACAGGGTGAGTCAGCACAGGGCTGAATAGAGAGATCTGCATGGAGATGGGTGGGAGGAGTTGCACCTGGGACCTGAAGAGGGCTGTGCCTTCCCTCCACAATGCTGGCTCCACCTCCTGTGGTGTGTCTGATGTCCCTGGCCTACACTGTGAAAGGAAAGAAGGAGTCTTGTCAACAAAGTGCTCCAGGACTGACTAGAACTGGTTTGGACTAGGCAAAGGCCTCTCTGCCTTCAGAGAACAAAGAGAATATGTGTATAAAAGAGGGGATAATCAAAACAAAGAAAGGAGTATAACCCAAAGACAGCAAACTGTCTATAAGGTGTTGGGACAAAAGCACAGGAAAGAAGATTATCCTTTTCTAAAAAGACCCCTCACTCACCAACCTAGTTGGTGACATGCTTCATCATTGGGGTCCCACCCGAATAGCCGAATGCTATCCGGGTGTGCTGCGACACCTGATTACAGTGGAGCTGGTTGTTTTGTGAAGTGAAAAGTGAGTGATTTAATAGTGTTGATTAAAAATTGGCCAGATATGACCCACTGAAGAAACTTTATTCTGGGGCAACTAGACAATGTTAAAAAATTGTTAGGATGCCATGAAGGTTAAATTGACCCTCAGGTATCTCTTAGTAAAAAATAGTGCAGTGAAAAGTGAAATAAAAGGTCAACATGTTTCAACCTGTGAATGGTAGTACTGGTTTTCTTCAGGACCAGTGAATGTGACCCGGGAGGTATACACTCGCTAAGGTGTACCCTGCCCTTGGTCACTGTAACATAACCATGTACTCACGGTCAGGTATCCTTTTGTTCCATTCGAAAAAAGGGAAATAATCTGGAAAGACAAACACATAATAACAGATAAAAATTATACAAGTCGCAGTAATGTGCTTGTTCAGGGAATAAGTGCTCTTGTGTTTCCCAACATTTGTTGGACGTAGCGTATAGATAGAGCATGCCTCCAAGTGTGCCTCGTAGCTGAGGAGGCAGTGAACTATGGTGAGCATTCATTCATTTCAGTGACACAAATGGTCACTGAAATGCACTTTTCACTGCACTATTTTTTACTAAGAGATACCTGAGGCCAATTTTTAATCAACACTATTAAATCACTCACTTTTCACTTCACAAAACAACCAGCTCCACTGTAATCAGGTGTCACAGCACACCCGGATAGCATTCGGCTATTCGGGTGGACCCCAATGATGAAGCATGTCACCAACTAGGTTGGTGAGTGAGGGGTCTTTTTAGAAAAGGATAATCTCCTTTCCTGTGCTTTTGTCCCAACACCTTATAGACAGTTTGCTGTCTTTGGGTTATACTCCTTTCTTTGTTTTGATTATCTGACCCTAAGGGGACCAGGAGTATTCCCTCCTATCCTGTGAAAATCCCTTTCTCTCTTTTTTGTTTTGAGTATAAAAGAGGGGACCCAAACCCCAGAAGATCAGATCACTTTGGGAAACAAGAAGAACCTTTGCTGAGGAGAGGAACCAGAGAAACTGAGGAGGAGACTATCCCTAAGCTGAGTGCTGTTCGGGGGATTGGCCTGCAGTAGTTGCCTGACTGCCAAAGAAAGGAGAAAGGAACTTTGTGTGTACTTTCATCAACTTGTAAAAGATCTCCAAAGACTTGAGAGAAGAGCTTGCCTCCTGCTGAAGTCTCAGGGACAACAGACTTCACCAACCAGCTCCCCAAGAGTCTTTCTGGAAAGTGCCTGCTGCTGTGCTGGACTATCTGAGGGACTGCGTGTCGCAAGGAGCTGGAAGCGCGACTCACGAAGAAGAAGTGTCGCCGCCGCAGCCAAAGCGCCTCGTATCGCCGAAGAAAAGGATCGACGTCTCATCAGACGCCGCTGCATCAACGGAAAAGAGTGTCGCCGCCGCTGTCGCATCGTTGCCGAAGCGCCTTGCATCGCCGGAGAAAAGGACCGACGTCGCATCAGACGCGACCGCATCACCGGGAAGCGTGTCGCAGGGCCTGTCGCGGCTCAGAAGATATGTTGAGTCGCAGCACGGCTGTCGCATCGTTGCCGAAGCGCCTCGCATCGCCGGAGAAGAGGATCGACGTCCCATCAGACGCCGCCGCATCACCGGGAAGCGTGTCGCAGGGCCTGTCGCGGCTCAGAAGACTCGTTGAGTCGCCGCACGGCCATCGGGCGTGCACGCATCGTGTCGCATCAAGAAGAAGACGCCATCTTTGTTTCTTTGCACCGGATCTTCATCGCATCACGGCGCTGCTTGTCGCATCGCCACGGAAGCGCAGTAAGAAACCGACGCATCACCTCCCCACGCCGAGAAGAACCGACGCATCCCCTATGCATCAGTAGAGACCCGACGCATCCCCGTTCTTGCGTGTAAGGAACCGACGCAACACCTTCCCTGCAACACTTTCGTTGTATAGCGTTATGCATCCAAAGGTACATTGAACTCAAAGTGTCGCATTTACCATCTTAAGAGAACTGAGCTAATTCTACCATTTTTAAGTACAGTATTGTGGATTTTTGTCGTTTGTGGTCTTGTGTTAAATCTATATAAAAGATACTTATTTTTAATATGCAACTGGTGTGGTGTCCATCTGTAGTGTTGTCACTTGATTACTGTATGTGTTCACAAATGCTTTACACACTGCCTCTGAGATAAGCCTGTCTGCTCGTGCCAAGCTACCAAGGGGGTGAGCAGGGGTTATTTTAGGAGTGTATCCCCCTTACCCTGACTAGACGCAAGGGTCCCTCTTCGGACAAAGGTACCTACCTCTGCCAACTAGAGACCCCCAAATCTAACAGTGTAGATTGAACAAATACCCAAATTATAAAATTGTTTAGTTCACAAACAAAAAATATACAAAACCAAACTTTTTATTTTATTGAGAAGGTTGTAGCTTTTCATAATGTATTGTTATTTCTAAAAGATTAAGTGATATCCTAGACTCTAGCATGTTACTTACCCACTTTGTATTTTTTGCTCTAAATGCACGCTCCTTTTTTGTCAAGGACTACCAGTGCTACAAATGAAGCCCCATTGTGGCTATAAAACATTCAGACTGCTATACTTGCGCAGTTCCCATCCACAAATGAACCTACAGATCCCAACTTATTAATTTTTAGCATCCAATTTCAAAGTCCTCCACATTAGGAGTCTGTTTTCAAATGTGTAATTTTACATTTTGCTTTTTTTGTATAGATACTTTATTTGATAATCTGATGTTATTTAGTTTTATAATCAGTTGCAGACCCCTGAACAGGCCTCGTGGATCCCCAGGGGTCCACGGACCACAGGTTAGGAACCACTGTACTAAGGTATTTGGACTGCTGCTCTTTTTTCTGAGCACTGGTGCACAAACAAGCTACCTAGCACTTCACACACACACCTAGAGTGCAAAGGTATATGCGTGACGTCAAGCATAGGTTTTATACTGGAAGTCTACCCTTTCACTTAAAAATACCATGCTAGACTAGCTTTAAAACTTTTAACATGTTGGATATGCACTATAAGGGGCCTCACTCATGCCTCAAGGAAGCAGTGTGGTTTTTACTCAAAGCCCTATCTTCCAATTTTAGTAGATAGGGCTATGTGTCAAAAACATTTGTGGCACGCTGGAGCGCCCATTGGACAGCAATTGACACAAAGTAATGCACTGCAAAATATATTTTGGGTTACTTTTGGTGAAATTCTCTAGGAAAAAAAGGTTTGCACTGGGCAGTAAATGTTTTATCAAAACTTTGTGCCAGTTTGTGTAACAAACTCTTGATAAATTTGCCCCTTGGTGTGAGCTTTCCACCATGGCGGTCTGAAGCAGGAGAATAAGCACTAACCTCATGCGCTGGAAGAAAACTCCAGGTGCATTAGGACCGCTGCTATTTTGGTTCTCTCGGGAACAAGCACACAATTCTGAAAAATAATAAAAATGCTCACTTCTGAAAAACAACACAAATGCTGAGTTGGCCGCCATGACATTTTTGCCAAAAGTGCCCTGCAAGTGCAGCAGGGAACCCTACATTTGGTGGGCAGTCCTGTACTTTGACCTCATGGTTTGTGAGCCCATCAGGAAAATTTATAATGACTTCTTAACAGTTAATGTTAGTATTTCCACACTTGTTTCGGCAATAAAGGTGAGTTGACATGCTGAAACCCTTTCTAATCTATTACATTCATGAACAATGTCATGGTTGCCCAGAAGCACAGGAGAGGCTTTGAACCAGAACAGGGGGACCCTGGGTGAATTTCTTAGGTCGAGCCTAGGCACTGCACATGCGCTGTCTGCAAGACCTTCTGTAATCTCTATACGGAGTGTGATCCCACCTTCTGCTTGCCATTAGTTCACTCCTCCGTTGCTCTTCTTTCGTGGCTCCTTGCTAGTTGGTGCTCCCGGTGCATCATTTCCGTTTAATATTGAGGAGCACCGACCAACTACAGTTTACTTACACTGTAAAGTGTTTATGTGGCCCTTTAGGGACTATATCTTCTATTTACTGCTAGCCATGGTGCCCGCTTCATGGGCCACCATGCGCAGAGCTTTAGTATGCACTGGCCCCGCGTTTGATGTTTTAGCACAGCACCCACTTTCATGATTTTTTTTTTATTACTATGGCGCCTGCTTAACAGGTCGCCATGTACATAAGTTTTACATGAACGGGCGCCGCACTTCATATTTTAGCACGGCACCCGCTTTTATATTTGGAACATGGGGGCTGTGCTTTATGTTTCAGAATAGTACCCGCTTACTGGTTGTTTCTTGGCTTTTCAAAAGTGTCCCTTAAAACCTGCTTCTCTCATCACTCTGCAGGTAGCAAGCCAGCGTACCCAGATTGACCCACTTCAAGGAGCGCGCCTGCTTTCCTCCCCCATGTGTAACGTGGGCCCCTCCGCCCTGACTCCTCCTGTGTCTGCTTGCCCTATCCCAGAGAAGGAGAGAGTTGTAAGCCAGGACGATCCCGCACTCTGAGACCTTTTATTATTTCACTAGCAGCTAAGCATTGCTGTTTCATTCAGCAAGTAGTTTAGATTTCTGAAACAATTTACTTTTCCGTCAGATACACTTTAATAGCGGTGCGAGCATAGCGGGTGGTTGCAGTTTAATAAATTTAGTTTAGCTCAGCTACTGTGGCAATGGCAGTGCGCTGCAGCTCGCTGCTGCCTGCTTGCACCGCGGGTGGCTTTATATTCTAAAGAAATGATCCCGCGATGTGACCCACACCAACCCATTGCCAACCAGCTGACTGAACCATGGACTGCAGTGGCTGCCGGCCGCCAGAGTGGTTCTTCACCCAGCTGCATTAGCCCAGAGCACATCTGAGTCTTCCACTAAAGTGCAGCAGCTTAGCTGATCCGAGATGTCGCCCTCAATCATATCCAGCATTGCTGCCGTGTGAGAATCTGAGTCGTTGCCATGAGGCGGCTAGTACCGAATTGCCCCTTGCAGAGTAAGTGCCTGGTAGAGTGAGGTATTTCTGTCTGCAGTGCTTAAAATAACAAGCATTTGTAATGCAATAGGTCTCACATTTGCGAGAGTTTGAACTATTGGCATTGTAAATGACAATGCCTTTATTTATGTGTTTTGAAAACCTGCAAGCAGTGGATAAACACACACTTTGTACTTACAGTCCTTGCTTATGAGAAGCAAGGCTGGAAGTAACTGCACCTCTTTTGCTGCCAGCCTTACTTCACGTAAGCAATGACAATAAGTACAAAGTGCATGTTTATGCACCACTTGCAGGTTTTCAAAATACATTAAAAAGGCATTGCCATTTGCAATGCCTATAGCTCAAACTCTCACAAATGCGAGACCTATTGCATTGTAAATGCTTGTTTTAACGTATCTTCTGTATTACTTGGTCAAATGTGCAAATTTGTATTGTGGGAATATATTCCGTACCAAATACAATGGCGATAGGAACCTTATGTCTTCATTAACCCCTTTACAATGCAAAAAAGGTTAGCTTTGTGAAATGTGTACAGTTCACCATCTCAGCCTTTGTCTATAAGGCTCACATTTGTGAATAGTAGCCTACGAAATGCATTTCCAGTTAGGAGTCATTACTTAAAACATTTAGCTTACAATTGTATGAATGCTGGCCTTGTATTTTCAGTTATGTACTAAAAGTTAGCCCCTTGTCTTTTTACAATTTTTTTTAGGGTCTGCAAAACATGCCCAAAAAAATTAGAGATCAACGAAATTTACATCATTGTCATAACAAAACATTTCTATTGACATATTGTGAACATTGGTGTAAACATTAGCAACCCTAATGCACAGTGACCGAGATGTGTTAAACAAATGAGGTATGAGGTTTAAGCTGGCCTCGCGGGACCCTTTTTCCTATTCCCTTACCTCCAGTGCCTTAAATGGGCCGGTACTCACCGGTACTGAGTACCGGCACTTCTTAGATTTATCCCTCTGAGTACCGGCACTTCTCTTCTGCCGAGGAGAGTACCGGTACTCATGAAAAGGTAGGCTTATTGGCTGTGAGTGCTGGTGAGCCGGAGTGGAAGGTGTCTCTGGCAGCCAAGGCGCCACTTCTGTATCCCCGATCTGAGCCCCAGCTGAGCTATTCAGCTGGGCTCATTTGAATAATGTCCGGGTGCTCACCATCACGCTGTGTTTGACAGAGCAGGGTCCGTTCAGGCCCTGTGCTGTCAATCACAGTCACACTATCCTGTGCATTTGTGCAAACACAGGAATCATGGCAGTCCCCTGGCAGTGGCAATCAGGCTACGGCCAGTCCGGCCCTGGTGGCAATTAAAAAAGCCATGGTAGGTGAAGAGTATAACATGGCTTTCATCATACCCAAGTCTTTTGTGTGCCTGCTTATGTTTGTGTGTTTGCCTGCATTCGTATGCCTGTTTTTTGTAAGAAAAAGTGAGAGAAAGAGAGAGAATCAAAACACTCTCAGGAGGTATTTTAAAGAAAATGGGTTGCACTTTGTGTGTACATGTCTGCTACGTGACAAAGATTCATAAATAGCATAGTAGGGAGGGTTGGTGGGTGAGTGAGTGGGTAGATGAGTGAACAAGGGTGGATGTATAGATGGATGGATGAATAGATGGATGGATGAGTGAAAGCATGGATGGCTGGGTGAAAGGGGGTGGATGATTGGATAAAAGGGCGGATGATGGGTGGATAAGTGAAAGATTGGATGGCTAAATGAAAGGGAGGGAGGATGGATGAAGGGGTGGATGAAGGATGAGTGGAACGAGGGATTGAGTGAAAGGGTGGATGGAATAAAGGAGGGAAAGGGTTGATGGATAGATGAGCAAAAGGATTAATGAATGAGCAAAAGGGTGGATAAAGAGATGGATTAGTGAAAGGATGAATGGATAGGTTTGGAGATGGATGGATAGGTTTGGATATGAAGGGTGGACAGACGGAATGGTGAAAACTGAATAATGGATGAAAGACTGAATAGACGACAGAATGTAAAGGTTAAATGGCGGACATCAGCAGGTAAATGGTAGGATGAAAGAATGAATGGATAGATCTATGGAAGAGACAAGACCTATCTTCTGGGGAGGGTTATGATGATTTGCTTCATTTAAATTGTGCCATAAGAGCTTTGGTTTGAAGTGGGGGTATTTTCAGAGGGTGAGTGGATGGATGAGTGAGCAAGGGTGGATGTATAGATGGATGGATGGATGAGTGAAAGCATGGATTGCTGGGTGAAAGAGGGTGGATGATTGGATAAAAGGGCGGATGATGGGTGGATAAGTGAAAGATTGGATGATGAATGAAAGGGAGGGAGGATGGATGAAAGGGTGGATGATGGATGAGTGAAAGGAGGGATTGAGTGAAAGGGTGGATGAAATGAAAGGGTGGATGGAATAAAGGAGTGAAAGGGTTGATGGATAGATGAGCGAAAGGATTGATGAATGAGCAAAAGGGTGGATAAAGAGATGGATGAGTGAAAGGATGAATGGATAGGTTTTGAGTTGGATGGATAGGTTTGGATATGAAGGGTGGACAGACGGAATGGTGAAAAACTGAATGATGGATGAAAGACTGAATAGACGACAGAATGTAAAGGTTAAATGGTGGACATCAGCAGGTAAATGGTAGAATGAAAGGATGAATGGATAGATCTATGAAAGAGACAAGAGATATCTTCTGGGGAGGGTCATGATGATTTGCTTCATTTGCTTTGTGCCATAAGAGCTTTGGTTCGAAGTGGGGGTATTTTCAGTTTCTTCCTACTCACGTGCTGAAAAATATATAGTATTGTCCCACACAACAGCAATTAACAGTATGGCATTAAGAAGGTGCAACTATTGCAAAAAAAAGGAAATGTTAACATATTATAGCATTTCTCTTTCATTTTGTGTAATGAGTTAACTTGCTTTGTTTATATAAACACATTTCTCATGTGTTTTGGTATGTGCTGCAACCAATATAGAAGTCGTTAAGTATCATCATGTCTTGCCTTTAGCCCCGCCCCTAGCCCCGCCCCCTCACTACACATCTAGCTCATTTTAATGAGTACCTGCACTTATTTTTTCCCATTTAAAGCACTGCTTACCTCCATGCTAAGCTCCTTTCTTTTACCCCGGCCCCTTACATCCCAACACGATGCCCACTACACCCCTGACGTCATGACGTAATTTCCTTCCACATGGCTACTTCCCTCCGATGCTTTCTTGAATTCCGTGCCGACCAGTTCCTAAGCCGATCGCCCCGGATGACTCCCAGAGGATCGGTTCCCCGACCTCCAGTTACATTCACCACTACTAGCTGAACCCCAGAGTATCTTCTCCCGACCTCCACCGAGTGCAATTCTTCAAGCCGCAAGGTGAGATTTCCCACCGTGCTAATTCTCCCCCTTTCTGGCCCGACCCATTCCTCTCCCTCTTTCCCTAACCTGCGTCATCCTCTCTATCCGCAGCTCCCGCTCCTCTCGGACTTTGGATCTCACGCCGGTAAGCCTCCTCAACTGTCAGCCCTACGCTACCTTGTTCAATCAATACCATATGACCCCTTTCACCTTTCCTCCTCCCGTCCCGCAGGTCATTGCTCACTACTCAGGCACCTATTCTCATCCACTAACCAGACCCATTGTGGACCCTGCGTCTTATACCTGTTTCTTCTTCCCCTCTTCCAGACTGCATTCATTGCCTTTCTCCTCCTGGCGGCATTCTGGTGACCACTGGCCCCTGGCACCTCAGTCCCCCGATTTGAAATTTACGTATCTTCCTCCTCAGGAATTCCTTTCATCCTCCTTCAGGTATTCATTTATCAACAGTTTGTCCTAATCATTTCAGTTTACCTTTCTCTCGCCTTGCAATCTCCCTTACTTTCCTTTCTTCCATTTTGTACAGCACTTTCCATACCGTAACCTGATCCTGATGATGATCCTAACTGTTAATGTATCGAAATGTCGTTGTCATTCTAGCGCAACTTGTGGCCTTATACTCTGGTTCACCAAAAATGACCAATTTTGTACAATTCTTTGTAAATACCTACCTGTGAACCTTAAGTACTGTTTCATTATTGTCACTTTCTCACTTAGCGTCGCCTATCGCTGTTCCACTTGTCACTTGCGCCGTCCACCTTGTGTGTCACGAGCACTTATGTGCACAAAGTTCGTCAGGTTACTTACATATTCATTGTTAACAGTGCTGATACAACTGTTCCCTATTTGTTTGTTCCCAATACAATGTTTCCACTTTGCGTATTCTCAATACGTGATGCCTCTGGCACACTTTCTAAATCATTGAGTCTCCCTATTTGTTTTCCTCGCTACTAAATGTGCATGTTCATTTACTAGCCTAGGAAATAATACCTGTTGAGATATTGCTGTACTTACATACCACTTTCACCCAGATCTCAACTGGGTCTATGGGTATATCCTGTTGTTTAACCATGGATGCAACTTAAGACACTGCAGTAACACAGATCAGAAAAAGGTGCTATGCAATGTACAAAAGAATACTTTAATGTAATGTTTAACTTAGCAATCCCTGTAGGTTGAGTGCTTAATGCGTCTAAGTAAGTCATGCTAAATATTACAGAAAAGTATATCCCTGCAGTGATTAACTACACTACGCTGTGTTCGCTATGTAAGCAACATGACATCATTCTATAAAGAGGCAACATTGTGAATAAAAAAATATATTTACACTATCAACAAAAAACGTCTAACAATTATTAAAATGTTCTTTTTAATGGTTATCAGAAACCTAGTTTAAGAGTGAAGGTAAATTTATAACTACATTAAAAAAGTTACTTTTAAAAGCCCTACCCTGTATTGTCTTGAAGGAATTTTAAGAGTAGTCTCTTTACGAATGCCTATATTTTTAGGTCTCGCCTAGCGATGCAGCGCGAAGCGCTGTCGCTAGCGAGATGTATTGTTACCGACTTGCTTCGGAAGGGAGACAGATGTGCACGCGCAGGACGGACTGCAATTGTGAACGCGCCCGTGAACACGCACGTACAGACACGCGATGTGCACATCTCCTGTCCCCCTTCCGTCCTCGTTAGACAGAATATGTGCACGCATACAGACATCGGATGTGCACGCATACGGCTAACGCCGTCAGCCCAGGAGACAGCAGATGTGCGCGTGCTCCCTTGCTCACGCTACTATTCGCTTTGTTTTTCAACCTGCATACAGACATCTGATGTGCACGCGTACGGCTAATGTCGTTAGCCAAGGAGGCAGCAGATGTGCGCGTTTTCCTCGCTCTCGTGCTTTCAACATACGCTCGCAAGCTTCGCTGCGCGCACTCAGGACAGGAAATAACATATGCACTACGGAAATAACATGCTTATATTAAATGCCGCTACTATTTGCTTTTCTCTCAACACACGCTCACTCCACGCGTAGGGTGGCCACGCCCCTACCTCACACAATGAGGAAAATTCACAAGTTGGCAGGTCTGCAGCAGCAGTCCAAATTAGAAATGCCACCTAACCTCAATTCAGACAGAACCGTAATCTTACCTCAGGCAGCAGCAGGTAAATAAAGCTCACCTCACAGGCAGCTGAAAGGCAGGCTCAGCTCACGAGCAATTCCCGCAGCGCGAGCTCAGCAGACAGGAAGTGGCAGTCCCTGCTCGGCCCGTGCTGAGGTAGGTTCTCACTGCCAGCACGCAGCATACTTTTGGTTTGCGGACTCTGCCCCTTTAAGCCGAGCTGAGGACACCCGTAGCTCCTGTGAGGTGTGGCTCGTGCATGGGAGACTGGAGGCAGAGGCCGTGCAGACATGAGGCGCAGGTAAGCGGCTACGCCCTGGCTCCTAACCCAAGCGTGGAGCCTCTGGCTGCCGGAAACCAGTTGCCAGAAAACCCAGGCCCCGGGCCATGGAAAGGGTCATCTGGAGCCAGCGCGGGCGGGGACGTGAGTGCGCCTTGCTGTCAGCAGCGCGTGTGTGCGCGCGTCTGAGAGGCCCATGACGGAGAGGACCAGGGCTGGGCTTGGGCAGCTCTAATAAACACTGCGGGACTTGGCCGCTTACCTGAAACACCTTAGCGGCGCTGGTGCGAGAGCGGGCATGTCTCTGGCACACGGCGGGCTAATGGTGCAATGCAGCCGTCGTCCCTGTAGGTCGGGCTCACGAAGACTATATGTTGTGTGCGGGGGGAGGGTAGGTGGCTCACTGGACCAGCGCATCCGCTCCAGCAGTCTGTGTTTGCCCTCATAGTCAGAGGCTCAAATACTGACTAGTACACTTGGCCTTTCATCCTTCCAAGGGCGATAAAACAAGTACCATTGAGTTAGGTGACACTAAACATTAGTTTTCCAACGTCAAGAGACGCAAGCGTGAACACGTGGTTTACAAATACAAATGTATAAGTGCCTGGGTTTCAGCTTATCTCATTGATTGTCTAAATCCTAAAGTAGGGTTCAGTCTTTACACATTGAATGTGTCCTTTGCTTGTCTTGTGTTAGCCTTCTCGCAGGCGGTGTGTAAAACTCCTGTCTTGGTAACTTTGCCTGGTCTCACTTTCCTCTTGCTGCTCACATTGAGTTTGTGTTACCTGTGTGGTCTCAGCCTTTTTTTTTGTGAACTTGTAAAAACCCTACCGGTTCCCTTTGATAGTTTGTGAGTCTTTTAAATGTCTGCCTGGCTTCAGTTTACTCTGTGTTCAGTGTACATACAGCAAGTATGCAAAACCTCTGAGTCATTGTGCGCTTTTTGTATTTTTCAGAAGTCATGAGGCCGACATAACACAGATCTGACTCAGTCCTCAGACTGCAAAGCTGTGCCTCAGGCTACACAGATATCACAGGCTCAAGTTTGAGACAGCAGAGCTGTTGCTCATCCGCACATACCTGGCAGGTTCGAGCATTAACAAGCATTTGCAATGCAATAGGTCTCGCACTTACGCGAGTTTAAGCTATTAGTATTGTAAATGACATGCCTTTCATTTATATTTTAAAAACGAAAACAAAAATAAAAGGCATTGTCATTTGCAAGGTGAATAGCTCAAACTCGCGTAAATGCGAGACCTATTGCATTGCAAATGCTTGTTATGTGTGGAGTCTCCACTAAAGTGCGAAGACTTCACAGTCATAAAGCTACTACTCATAATATTCCTTTGTGAATTGCAAAAATTCGTAAACTTAGACAAAAGTGTAAGTTTACCTTTGCAAATCAGGCCCTAACCATGCCAAGCTTTCCTTGAGAGAATGCAGAAAAGCATGACTAGCTCTGATATACGCCACTGGGTACCATCAAAACCAAACACGTCTTTCCAAGAACATATCTTGTTCCTGACAACTACAAAAGTATAATACTAAGCAGTAACCCGGGATTGTTAGTAAGGGATGCGCGTCAGCATTATACACAGGATCTGCTAGAAAACTGCTTGATATGTGGCTCAATGTAATAAACTATATCTCAAAACTGTTTTAACATGCAAAATGTGTGCCCGAAATAAAGCTTATTGATACAAACACAAAGATTGTTTTGCATCTATTACCAAAACAACTCTGGATTTTCATTATAGATCTATCCTGTAACATCTTCGTGATTCTGAACATTCAAATGAAATGAGCCCATCTCGACCCTTGCCAAAATCTACAAAATGCCCTACAACTGGCTCAATTATTTATAAGCAACGTAGTTGTAAAGTTCCAATTCAGTCTGAAGTAATGTTATATAAAAAGCTTTATTAGTCGCAGCACAATACCGTAGGACTGCAACAGGCAAGTCTTCTGCAGAATCTAACTCCCATCTAGAATTAGAACAGCATCTGAACATGAACATGCAATCCATACAACAGAAATGAAGGGATACAGCATTAATAAAGACAATGCAACACATCTCTTCCCTTAAACAAAACAAAAACTAAGAAAAACATTGAGCATAATTCCTCAACTTCACGGGTGTATGGCCAATTCTATTTCCCATTTTAACTCTGGTTGCCACAATGGGTTCATTGCATAACTCTATAAACTATCATCATCCACATCAGTACCTTGACTAGCACCTCTAGTAGGTACTCTCCCCTCCAAATCATTGGAACCAATCCCATCATGCCTGTTCATCCTAACTCTATGATGATTTCCCTCAGTAAGACTCATAACATCCCCTCTTGTCATCTCACCTTTGCAGTTAACAACTCTCTTCGCATTCCACACTCTACCATCCTGGGTGACCACACTGGTCTTACTAACTTTTACCACCTTTAGCGCACGACCACATTTTGAACTACCTTTCACTTTAAAACCAGGTCTGGGTATCCTAAACCAATCACCAACCGAAAAAGTAGGCTCTCTACCCTTCCACTTGGCATCGTACATATCTTTCATTTTCTCCTGTTTCTCCTTCACTCTCAATGACTTTCTCTCTGCATCCATAGCATCAGTTCCAGGCATCTTCTTCCTTATCCAACACAGGCATAACTTAGACACAGGATCCCTTCCCTTCAAGAAACGGAAGGACTCACTTCTGTAACAGAATGAGAGGTAATACAGTAAATTCATGACCTCTCCCTCAATACATTTTTCCAGTCCCTTCCAGATTTCCTGGCACACACTCAACCTGGCAACTACCTTGAGGTTCATATAGGGTCATAGTCACATATCTGATACCACATCTTCCTAGAAACTCTTCCATCTCCTATGACTTTAGCTGAACACCATTGTCCATTACTAAAACTTCAGGACTGCCTTCACGGGCAAAATCCTCTTAAAAAAATTCAATAACCACTTGTGAAGTCACCTGAGTGACAAATTTGACTTCCAGACATTTGGAGTGATAGTCAATTAATACCAATGCAAAATGTGCCACCTGCGGTAAACATCTGTAAGGACCAGAAATATCAAACACAACTTTTTGCCAAGGAAGTTTGGTCCATGCCACTGGTTTCAATGGAACGGGGAATGACTTTAGCATCTTGTCACTGTTAATACCCACACCACATTCTCTCTCCACCCTATCTGCCATTCTATACATCCCAGGCCACTAAAAATTGGCTCTGACAAGTCTTTCATGAAAGACATACTTGGGTGACGTTAATGTGCAAGTCTCAAAAAATCATCCTGCATAGACTCTAAAGGCACACACTTCCCTTCTTTAAATACCAAATTACCTTCCACTTCTAAATCACCAGATATACGATGGAAAGGCCTCATCTCAGAAGGCACTTCCTTTTCTCTGGGCCACCTTTCCATGTGATATTTTTCAAAAATGTCCATCTCATCTTCATCCACGCTTTTCCTCCATACTTTTTCCAAAATACGACCAAACTCCCAACTCACACAATCTGTAATGGTCACAATCATTTCAATGTCATCATGCCTCTTAGTACTCTGGAATCTGGACAATCGGTCGTTAAATTGTACTTCCTGGGTACATACTCCACACTCAAGTTGTACTCTTGTAATCTAGACATGAGTCTGGCTATGTGTGCTGTGCATTCCATCCCCAAGTATGTGACAAAATCCCCAACAATGGTTTGTGATCCGTTCTAAGTATGAATCTACTTCCCACACAAAATTAGGGTTGTGTTCAATGCCCCACATGCACCCTACAAGCTCTTTTTCAATGTCTGAGTACCTTCTTTCTGTATCACTGCATGCTCTAGAAGAAAAAGCAACACACCATTCATCCATCACACACTTATGAGACAATGCACCTCTAATGCCTTATAAACTAGCATCAACAGTAATAATACAAACTTTGTTTACACAGAAAGGTTTAAGCATGGGAGCTTATACAATTTCCTCTTTGATTTGCTGGAAAGCGTTCTGTTGTCTCTCTGTCCAACAGAATTCTGTCTTGTTCCTAGTGAGCTCATGCAGTGGTTCCATTTTAGTAGCAATGTTCTTAATAATCTTGCTATAATATTCGCATAAACCAGCCAATGACAATATTTTCTACTAAGTTTTGTAGTTTCCCCAGCTCTTCTAAGAACACTTTTGTAAACTGACAAATCACCCATTCTTTATTATCACCCTTGGTTACCACCAATACAAGCTCATGTTTTCTTGGATTGAGAATTATGCCCAAACTCCATTGGTCACTCCAATCTAAGACATTCACACCTTTTGGATGCCACATTCAATTTGATATGAAACACACGGCCTTTGAACTCAATATCAACCTCCTCATACTCCACCATATCGATTTTAGACCCATCCAAACTTTCCGCAACAGTATCTGATTCCTTCAAATAATCCAAACACAACACTCCCTCAAAATAATCCATGAAACATTCTTTTGTGATTATCGTCCATGGTGACCCAAAGTCAGCCACAAGTTCCAGCTTCACATAAAAAATGTGCACTGCACACTTGGTGGTTTCAATCTACCTTGTTTTTTGCAATCTTCACCTAACTCATTAATAGACAAAACAATGCCCTTACTGCTTCCCTCCCTCCATTCCAGTCTTCATTTAAACAAGAAACTTTACCTTTAGATGCCACAGTTTTACCATTAGTTTCCTTTTAAAATCTCTACACACAAGAGCAAAATTCCCCATACACCCACATTTCTCACATTCTGTACCCAGGGCGAAATGCTGCATGACAGTACTGCCACATCTATAGTAATGAAAATCCTTATCAGATCTCTTGTACACACTCTGTCCACCACCATGTGAGTTTCCAGATTTCACACTGCAAACATTCTCCACTAATACTTTGTTGCCCTTATTCAAGGGTTTCACCACTTTTCACATGGTTCCAATTGTTTAGTGGTGCTGATGACATGCTGAAAGTTAGGATCCCCCATAATCTATAACTGCTCCCGTGCTTTCTTACTCTTGACATGCACAATGATCTGATCCCTTATCATTTGATCCATGATAGGTCCAAAATTGCAGTTCACGGAAAGGGCTTGAAACCATGTAAGAAAGTCATCAAACATCTCACCTTCCTCCTGGGCCTGCGCATAAAACATAAATCTATTTAGGGCAACACTGGATGTAGGTGTGAACCTGGTCTCTATTTGTACCATAGCCTCTTCAAAAACATTCCTGTCCACACTACCTTCAGCTTGCAGTAGCCTTCTCAACACAAGTTGAACTTCTGATTAATCCTGGGCTAAGTTCGCGGAGTTATGCGGAACTCCGCGAAGTGCAAATAAAACTCAGCCGTGATACGCGGAGCTCCGCAAGCGGAGGAGTGCTTTAAAAAAATGCCGTTTGCGGTGATTTTCAGTGCCAGATGCTTGTCCGCACTGTGCAATCATCGTGAACGGTACCATGCACAGCGCAAGCGGGCGCTGCTTTCCTTTCTGCTGCTCGAGTAGATTTTTACTCGAGCTGCAGCTTTCTCAATGCGAACGGACAGTTTCTCAAAGCGAGCGGTCGCGAGCATACGCGACCACTCGCAATGAGAAATCTGTCCCCCGCATTGAGAAATCTCGCCGGGAGGTTGATTTTCCACGCTCGCGCCCGCCGACTTGATGTTGGCGAACGCAAACGGGGAAAAATGTGTATTTTCCTCGCTCACCAGCTTGCCGTTGACGAACGCGAGCGAGGAAAAATCTCTGCTCCGCGGAGCGGAGTTCTTCGGAACTCCGCGAGCTCTGCATAACGCGGAGTGCGGAAAACTCTGCAAACTCCGCAAGCAGAGCGGAGTTCACCGCCCAGACTTACTTCTGATCCCAAACAGTTTAGAAAAATGTATATTTTCCTTTCAGCTCATAACCTCTCACCATCAATGGCCTTGAGGAAAATCGAAAACTCCTCCTTTCACTTTACCCATGGAATGGGAGGTTCACCCATGGCCTTGAGAAACTTAGAGGCAGGATCAAATTGTATTGCAGCAAAATATAGAGCACGTTCCAATTATCAAATTGTAGAATAGACCATCTTGTGAAACGAGGATAATACCTTATTATATTTCTCGCCACAAAAGAAATGGCAGCTTACTGCACACAGCCACAAATCACACCACAAATCAAAGAAAATCTTCATTTCATAACATAGAAAGTGCCAAAACGAAAAGTGTCAAAGTGGTGACACCGCGTTCCCTACTTCCGTATAGCTAACTGATATGGGTGGTGATAGGCAGAGACAAAGACATGGGACGCAATGTTGTTTTCCTTTGAGGAGGTATCTTTGGTAACAAAGAAGGCATGTACAAGGACACGAGACAGCAGTCTCACGCGGCAAGCCGTTTGCAGCGGGATGAGCAAAGCAAACAAAAAAACATTTAAAAAAGTGCTGGAAATGGAAATAGCCCCCCGAAATAGCGGTCGTTCAAACTTCAACTGGGAACTCCTTCACACACAAGACGATCCAATGGGGAAATCAAAAATAAATCCAGCATAGCTTCATTTGAAGACTAAATCGCGCCTGAGCTAAGCTCTACTTGAAAATCTCCTCTACTTGAGACATCCAATGCCTTAAACATTGACTGCAAATCATCCAACGTTTATCTGAAGCTCAATACATCCACAACAGAAATTCTGCTATTTGCCAAGAACAACAAACAAGAAACAATACAATCTTGACTTAATGACAGGAACCTTGAAGGGTTTGAACCACAAATTTCATTGAATGCCAATTCACTGAACACTTTGCTAAAAAATAAAAATGGACAGGTACCAGCTCTCTCTTCTACAGAAAGTAAAACTGCTAATTCCAGAAAGTAACTCCAGAACTGCTGTTCAAGCCTTCATATTCTCACATCTGGGTGTTGGCAGCACCTTTTTACATGGCTCCACACGGACACCCCTTAAACATTGCAGCATGTCTCATTCAGGGTCTGAAAAATTATGATCATACCATCCCCATTTCAATAAAATTCCATTGGATCCCCTTGCTGGACTACACCATTTCCAAAACCAGGTGCATCATTTACAAAGTCATCATGAGCAGCACACCTGCTTATCTTGCAGACAAGCTCACCATCTCTAGTGGTTTTCGGCACACCCACAGCCAGGACACCATCAGACTGCAGACTAAGAACTGTAACAAAGGAAAAGCAAGACAGCAGGCCTATTCCGTCAATGCATCTAGGATCTGGAACAACATCCCCATATGCATCAGTCCCACCCCAACCTGCTTCTATTTAGGAAAGATTTAAAGATGTGCCTCTTTAAAGATCATTAAATTGCAATGCATTAGGAGTCTTCAAGCTAGCTTCCTCCACTATTACTCATTGACTTTATGCTTGTGTTTGACCCTATATAGTGCTCCTCTGCCTTTTGGCTAGATTTTCACAGAAGAAATAGCACATATAAACATGCATAAACTCTATTCTGAATAAGGAGAAACATGAATTTGTTCCATTTACAACTTTCCTTTTGTAACACTTTAGTGCTTCTTGTCCTGCTTTATACAGTGGTTGAGTGAAAATTGTCAGAGCCTGAACTAGTCCTTCATTTGTTTGTTGCATAATCTGCCTAGTGTATCTGAGCCTTCAGATGAGGAAGGATGTTTCTGATAACTTAGTAGTAATCCCCATCTGCTAACAAGGCCACCCCTCAGGGATTCATTATCTGCAAAGGATTCTACATTCCAGTTACATCGGCAGTACACAAGGAGTAACACCAAAGTCCAGCAACCCAGTTGTTGAGCAGGCCCTGCACCACAGTTTCAAACCCAGGCACAGTATATGCAGTCTCTGCTGCACAGAAAGGCTTCACGCATCTGACAGACAATATTCCAAGGTATCCATGTGCCACTTTGTGTGTGTTTGCAGGAATCACTGACATGATATTGATAACAACAATATTTTGAACAAAAATATTCTGTCAAAAATATTGATTAAAAATGTTGTTTCCCTATACTTATAACGGTAAATACAAAAATATTGAGAAAAAAATATTGTCTCACACTAATACTGTTGAAAAACGTACACACATATTGTTTTTAATATTTATATATATAACATAGTTATACATATAAACACACACACATATATATTAAAATAATAAATGAAATATTTTAATATATATCATTAATATAATGTAAATCAAATAAATGTAACATTTAATACTACATATATAAATATGTACTTATATGCACATACAATCATAAATATATGGGTGTATATTTATATATATATATAATATAATACTATTATTAAAAATATAATTTACATTATATTACAGTTTAAGGTTTTTTTAATTTACTACTAGAAAAAGCATACAAAATGATAACAAATCAAATGCAAAATATTAAATAAAGTACCAAATTAATTACATTGAAAAACAGAAAAAAAATACCAAAATATTACGACATTTATTTGAACAATATTTAAAAAGTATTGAAGCCTGGGAATAATAGATATACTATTCCTACTCCAGTCTGTGCAACAGTAGGGAAAGCGTTGGACTTTGAAGGGGTTAAATCTACTATTCCCACTTCAGTCTGTGCAACACTGAGGAAAGCGTTGGACTCCAGAGAGGTAACATTTACTATTCCTACTCCAGTCTGCAACAGTAGGGAAGGTGTTGGACCCAAGAGAGGAAACATTTTCAATTTCCACTTCAGTTTGTGCAACAGTAGGGAAAGCGTTGGACTTCAGAAGGGTTAAATTTACTATTTACATCAAAGTCTGTGCAACAGTAGGGAAAGGGTTGGACTCCGTAGCAGTATTATTTAATATTCCCACTTATGAGAAAGTCATTCATTGTTCACTGATCACCCCATTTTGTTATTCATGCTGGTGGTAACTAACTCGTTCTGTTCCCTGGGCTCTGCTAACCAGGCCCAGGGCCAATGTTCTGATTAAAAAGGCATATGGTAATTAGGTGTAATCCCAATTATCACTGACAACCTACCTGTAAGTCCCTAGTATATGGTATGGCATGCAGGCTAGAGGTCCAGCAGCTATGAGGCACTTAAGTGTGCACTGCTGTGCTGCGTGCTGTCATTTTAAAAGCCAGTCACTTCCAATGATCCAGGACTAGAGACCCACCACTTGGAGGGTCAGGACTCACTCAAGGAGGGTCCTGGTGCAGATTTAAGTTGGTTGAGCCTTTTCTGTCCCTGGGGCTCTGATCAAGAGGCCAGTCAACTAGTCCATGGAGTCACTTCTGGGAATTCCGGGTTTCAGGAGAAGGGCAGAGTTCAGGTTGCAGGGCATACATCTGTGGCTCAGAGTAGGCTTCAAGCAGCAGAACACCCTTCTTGGTGCAGCAAAGAAGCCTCTCTGAGGTACACAGCAGACAACAGCAGCAGGCAGTCCTCTGAGAGTCTTTCCACAGGTCCAGGAGTGAACTGAGGAGTGGGTCGGAGGATCTAATTTTTTTTATTGGGTGCCTTCTTTGAAGTGGTAGAAACTTCTGGAGGCTTCCCCCACAGAGGTGTCTGGAATTTCCTGCTTTCCTGCCCTGGCTCCAGCCACAAAAGGTGTGAAGTTCTTTGTGTGTGAGCAGTGCACAGCTCCGCCCACCCATCCTGGAAGTGATGGCCCATCCAGGCACACTTAGTCCCTCTATTGTGTGGCTGTCTTGGACGAATATACAAAGGCCAACTGTCATTCACACCTAGTCATGTGACCCAGGAACAGGCTGCAGGCACCAAATGGTTAGAACAAGAAAATGCCAACTTGCTAAAAGTGACTCAAAATCTTACTTTAGCATTAAAGAGGATTTTAAATAGCATACAGGCTACAAAGGCAGACCTGGGAAAGGTTTTAGAGGCTATGTAAGTGGGTGGCACATTAAGTGCTGCAAGCCCACTAGTTGCACTTCATTTACAAGCTCTGGGTATATGGTATACCACTTTACTAGAGACCTATAAATATATTAAAAAATTCCACTTATGTGTAATCCAATTTTACCATGTTTAAGGGAGTGAGCACAAGCACTTTGGCACTGGTTAACAGTGGTAAAGTGCACAGAGTCCTAAGGTCAATAAAAAGAAATTCAGAAAAATAGGAGGGGGTGAAGGCAACACGTTTTTGGGGAGAGACCACCCAAGGCATGACCAGTCTAACAACCAGCTAGGCTCTCATAGACTGATCTTACCTTGACATCAGAGTGTAGCCTGCTTGTAAAAACCAGTACCTCACCTCTCCCGAAGGCAGACATTTAGGTGCTATTCCCAATCAGCAGAGACTTAGTAGAAAGGATAATTATCGCAAATGACATATTACCTCTTTTCATATTGTTTATGTTATGTTTGTTCCACATCACCGACCTAACTTTGATATTTGCAGTTTGCACTAATTTCACTTCTAATAAAAATTTCAAATACTACTAGTGTAGTGCATTAGGTGGCTGCTCATTCTGGAGAAAGGGTGAGTTTAACCTAGTAAAACATATCTTTCATGTCTGACAGGTGTTCTCTATTCCTAACTAGGATTCTTACCAGGTAAGTTTGGCAGAGGTTCACAGGACACCTGTTTTTGCCACTCCAAAAATTAAATTGGTAAACCTGAAATGCCACTGGGTCAAAGAAAATCTACTGCAGTGAACATGATTAGTTTGACAAGACTACTCTGATAAAGAATGCATTATGTAGGTAGTGTTCCATGACATGCATGTATGATTGAAATGGTAGGCAAATTGAGAATGAGGGCCGATCGGGGATGAGATCATGGTCCATGATGGCCTTGCTCATAGTGAGCCAACAAGCAGTGGCGGCTCGCAGAGGGAGTGCTGTGGGTGGTGGACCGGGAGAGGGGCAGGGTGGGGGATAGTGGTCTCAGACATACGACGTAACGGAGTAAACTAAGTAAGTAAGTAAATAAATAAAACTATTTACCTTGCGCGCGCTGCATCGCCGAGTTGGCGATGCAGTGCGCGCAAGGTAAATAGTTTTATTTATTTATTTACTTAGTTTACTCAGTTCCGTCGTATGTCTGAGTCCACTACCCCCCCATCCTGCCCCTCCCCCGCCCTGCCCCACCGCCCCGCAGCACTCCCTCTGTGAGCCGCCACGGCCTACAAGCAAGCTGAAGAGTCACGGAAATAAATTACCTATGTCCCTACAAAAAATTAGCAGATTTATACCTGAAGTAAAAGATTGTTCGTTCTATGTTATATTACTAGATTTATCACATACAATAATGGTGTCTCTTTAAAAGTATCTTGGTTTGACTAGCAGAAACACAAAAAGTTGAGAATGCATTATCCTTCTGCAGGTATGATACGCTGCTCTTGGAAGGTATTTGACCATGTCCCTCCAAAGTCAAAGAAAAAAAAAAAAAAAAATCTTTTTTTGGAGGAAAACTGGTACACCTTCACCAAATGTGAATCCCTGAACACACTTCCCAATAACTACTGATTTGTATTTCTATGGCCATGACTATAATAAAGAAATATTAAGACAGTAATAAAGAAATATTACACACACTCTCAACTCGTTTACACAATTATATTTAAGCTTTCATTTAATTGCTTTCATTACTTGTGTGCACTAGATAATTACTTTCATGTTTTAATGATTAGGTTAATTATTAAATGAAATATTAAGATAGAAACTTCAATTAGGTACCAGAATGCCACCCAATGTGCTGTTATAATGCTGAAAGCAAAGCGCCGCATCTTCCTCTAACCCAGGAAATTAACTGGGATCCCTGTGCTGTGCCTGGCGAGGCCTAATGAATCACAACATCCGCATTAAATATATATGTTTGCAGAAAAGACTGTGGGCAGGTGTGTCTTGCCTGGAGCTATATCTCTGCTCTCTGAAGGAGGCACTGCAGCCAACCAGGGGCGTTAGCAGCATCCTGTCAAGAAGAAGCAGCTCAGGAGTTGATACCCCTTTATACATAAATCAACAGCCTGCACGCACACTGTGTATGACAGTGCTACCGCTCCAGTACACAGATTACTCTCATGTTGTTTCTTGCACGATTGTGTGAGATCTGGAAAATTCTGAAAATATCAGTGCTGTTTTCTTGACTCTTTGAAGCAAACAGACATTTGATTCAGAAAGGTTATGAAATCCTCTGATATCAGCTATAAAAGGATTGTAACCATGAAAGTTGATATTTCTGCCTTTTTGAGAGCGTGGGGCATTGAGGCTGGGGACAGGAGGGGAATGGAGGGGTGGGAAAGGTGGTTGAGGGTGAGGATGGGTTGATAAATACTGTTGGCGGAATGTTAACGTGTGCACTTGTAGAAGTTCATCCTTAAAAATACCAATCAAAAGTTTTGAGCCAAGAAATATTCCTGGATCTAATTGGCAGCAATATAAAAACATATTGATGGACTTAGATAAAACCTCCTGGTGCACGCTTAGCAGTGATAAAGTGCAGATTCAGACCTACATTTCAGCAGAGAACCCTCTTTTGGCTGCGTTCAAAATCAGCGCTTAAGTCAGAAGATAAAGGGGGATATTCTCAAGAACGTGTGATAATTATCGCAAAATTAGCTCAACGCAACTTTGCACATCGCAGTCTATCGCGGGAAAATAACGCTGTGTTAACGTTGTATTCACAACACGGCGGTACCATGCGATAGTCTCACGGTAAGTTGCGATGTGGCCAACCGCGATAAAAAAATCTGCGATAACCAGTGACAGGCCTGCAATTCCCATGCGTCATGCGGGAAAATGCACTATAAAAGCACCGAAAAACCCAAACAAAATAATTCAAACTGCGAAGCAGCATGGATGAAGCCGGAGCAAATACAGAGGACGACCAGAAACCCACAAGCCCCCAGGAGGACCAGCCTGGGACCTCGGGGTCACGGAAGGGCAAGGAGAAGAAGACGAGGAAGACGAGGAAGGCAGGAAAACAGGATCATCATCACGGAGGTGATAGAACACCACCAACAACTGTTCGTCACCTCCAACGTGTCATTGGCAAATAAAAATGCAATATGGCAGTCCATCCTGGACAAGGTGAATGCAGTCGGAGTGAGGAGGAGGACAATTTGAGAGATCAAGAGGCGCTGGAATGATGCGAAGCGCAAAACCAAGAAGAAACTCGCTGACAACCATCAGGCAGCAATGCAGACTGGAGGTGGCAGTCCAGCGGAACACCAGGAGCTGGATGAGATGGAGGAAATGGTGGCCACAGTCATCAGTGGGGAGACGCTGGCAGGAGTTGGGGGTCCGGACACTGCTCGACATGACCTGACACAACAGCACCAGGGTAAGTACCGAACAGGGACTGGGGGGACTGGGGGAGATGGGCACAATGGCACACATGCACAATTTAGTAGAGCACACTGCCCACCCACAATGACTCTGGATCATGTCCCTGATCCCCTTGGCACACTGCAGCACACATACAAACAGCAAGTAGGCCCCCGTCCACTATGGGCACAAAGGGGTCCCTCCCCACACAGCACCAATCTCACAACCAACCCATGCACACGTGTCAAAACCAGCAAAGCTGCGTGTCTGTGAGCCACACTGACAATGCAGGTGACACTGCATGACGAACAGCATGGCTGCAGTCCAATTATCATGACATGGTGCACGCCACGACACTGAGGTGGCTGAGTGTGGAACACATCCGTAAAGGAGCAGGTCACACTCTGACACATCCACGTGCACAAACAACCCCTGACGTCAACAACACATCTGCGGATAAACCATGCCCAAGAGTCCAAAATCCGAACTAGAGCCAAAATTAGCCAAGTCTGCAACATCTCAGCACTGTAGAAGCACAGAAGTCAAAGGCACACCGCCTCAAAGGGATAAGGGGCAGCAAAATCACAGCTGCAGGGACGACTCCCACAATGCAGCACACACACATAGCAATAACAGCACATCATCATTGACGACAATGTGGTACAAAGTTCAACACTCTCACTACAGAACAGAGGACACAACTGGTTCCGCTTGTGCATAGAAACTGGCCAATCACATCTGGCATAGCAGGAAACTGTGAGATGATAATGTACGTGTACAACCTCACATCCGTGATGTAGTTAAAATGTCCACTGTCCCGCATCAAATAGTCAGTTCCTCCCAAACAGTCACAATGTACATTGTCATGCAGTCTGTATGTAAACTTGAACAATGCGTCAACATACATGTCAACACAATGTTAAAATGCATCTCCCCTTCACATTGCAGAGGGACAATCAACACCTCCTGCAGAGCAGACCAGACAACTCATCAGTGATGATGAAGAGGACCTCCACACCTTCGACACCGACACCCTACAACAGCTCATGGACAGCTACGGCTACCCACCTCCAGGAGCAGGGCAGCCCAGCTGCATTGAGGAGACCCCACCCCCTGCACAGACCACACTGCAGGAAGCACCCACCACCAGGACTGGCTCCCAGCACCTCACCGAAGAACACATCGCATTCCAAGGCCATGTGTTAGACTGCCAGAAGGAGGTGGCTGAACAGGTGTGGGTGGGGTTCGACCTCATGGCAGCCAAACTAGATGACATACGTGGGTGTCTAAGTCCCATCAGGGACACTACACTCCCTAACAGACACCCACAGTTCGCTCCATGATGTCCAACAATCCATGCCCGACATCGCTGGAGTCATGACTCTGAGAGGAGAACAACTGTCTAGTCAGAGTGGCCTCAGCGATGTCAGCCGGGAGTTGGCACAGATGCTGAGGATAATGGAGAACATGGAGCAGATGCGTGCAGAAAGAATGGCTGCCACGGATGCACACCAGCGAAAAGTTGTTGGCATCTTCCATGCCCTGCAGATCCTCATCAACGCATTGCTGCCACTAAGGCAGTCGCTGATGAATGCTGCTGGTACTTCTACACACACATCTCCGGCCCCTGATGTGTCAGTGGCACACAGTGCTGCAGACCAAACATCAGCACCCACATGTCAGACAGATGACATAGATGACGAAGATGCGGGTGATTCCACCTTTGTAGTAAGAAGGAGCCAGTAGCATTCTTCTCCGCCATTTGCCCTGTTTCAGCTTGGTTCTGCCCTCTGCATCATGCCCTGTAACAACACCTCCCACTGTCCCCCGAAACACTCTGCGACACTCACCTTGGACCTCGACATGGACTGCCATATTTTGTTTGCTTACCAATGACACAGCAATCAGACTGCGGACTGTACTCTTCCTCTCCCGATGTACTTGTCAATCCCTAAATGACTCTGGCTGGCCCTCCACTGGGCTACAATGTCATGTGGGGTTTGCATGGCCATGTACTGCTCCAGCTCCGACACTCCACCGAATGTGATTAAATCATTCAAATTCACAAAGATGTGTCATGTCCATAGTCGATCAAGTATGAAAGTATGGATGAATGTAAGGACATTGATTGCCCAAAAAGGTACACCCTGGGAAATGAAAGCAATGCGCATGTTTGACCGTGACACACATAGGAAGTGAGATGACTGGGAATGTGTGCACTAGCTGTGGCCTCATTGCTCTGAAACAACAATCGCGCAATTCCTCAACTTTGCCCCACGCAATGTTAGAAATAGGGCTGGGTATGAAATGTCAAAGTCGTTGGCAGGCCTAAAGTAGTGTCCACCATCACATTTGACAACAGAACATCTCTTCGCATACCTACTCACACTCAACTGGGTGGACACAGCCTGTAGTGATGGATCATATTGATCCACATGGCAAGAATATGGACACCATACTCACATTGCTGAAGACACGTAAGAGCACAGGTCTATTAGCAACTATCACAACCACTATGTCTGGCTCACAGAGGTGGAGCTGGCAATAGGGACTCACCCCTAAGTGCAATGCGTCAGTCAGTCCCTCCCTGTGTACGGACAATGCTCATTGAGGCACACGATTTGTCATTCCAATAAACACTCATCACAGTTGAACACTAGTGAAGTTGCGTAGACTTTATTGCCATGTGCGTGTCAGTACGGGCAAGACACGGGCCACAACATGCAGACCAATGCATCAGACACTAACAGGCAGCATTCGGTCACCGTACAGTTCCACGTGACCGGTGTTGTGCATGCGCCAGGGATTTTCTGCCATTGCGTTGGTGGCTCTCATAGAACCGGCACTCTTATGACCTGTGGCAGTTATGTGGATGATATGCCACAGCTCGGAGCAATGAGTCGTATGTGTGTGCAACGTTTGGACGTATGGGTTGTTGTGTACGTAAGTGTCAAGGGCATTCCATGCAAGAGTACCTCGAGAAAGGACTTCTGTGTGTGGGGTGTGGATACGTTGGTCTTTCATTAGCGCTGTGCAGAGTGTGGGAGTCGTCATCATCTGCTATGGTATCTCTCTCAGGGGGTGCCTGCCGCATGCAAGACCAAGGTTGGAGGTGCAGATGTCCTTCCGCCTTATGTATTGAGACAAAGGAGCTTTCATCCCTAATGCTAGTCTGACTACTGCTTGCATTCTGGAAATGTGATGTGGCTTTCGCGCTGCAATTGAGGCTAGACCTTAGGCTTATGGTGCACCAATAGCGATACACACACAACAGTTGGCATGCATGAGCCAAGAGCCCCAGCGGCCTTGCGCTCCTTGTACAATCCCTTCGTGCGCGGCCGCCCTCCGGGTGCATGCAACATTGCAACATTGTCGATTGCGGGCCATGTGGCGCAGACACTGCAACAGAGACCCACGCATCAGTTGGTTTCCTGTCCAGCCCAGAAATGAACAACGCCCAGAGCCCAGGGATATTTATTCACACCCCTACACTGGCCTGGTGTACGCTGACCCAGCCCACTCGGCTTGCGTATAATGGGGGGGACGACGACGCTACGTGTCCCAGTTCTTCCCCAGTGCCAGAGGTGACATGGCTGCGACTGCCTGGCATATCACGAGACTCAATCAGAAAGGGTCCATGACTTGCGTTGCACAGAGTTGGTGGCACCAGAAACACTGCGGCCGGCACGGTCCTACCCCCATGGGACGGTGACTTTCGGTGCACTGAGGTAGGGGCACCTTAGGTGCTGAGCGGGTGTGCAGCCTGCGATGATGCGTCGTTCTGGCGGTCCGGACTGGTAAGGGTTTGTGTGAGCCCTGCTGGACCGCAGTGTAGGCTTGAGCCAGCGGGCAGTGCGGGCCTACCGCCACGTGGCGTTGCCTCGCGGTTCACTGAGTTAGTGGCACCTATAGAGCTGAGCAGGTGTGCAGCCTGCGATGATGCCGTGTGCACTGATATGATCTCTGCCATTGCGAAATCAAGAGCCAGAATCATGTGTGTGACCTTGTGGCCCGCGGGGCGGCATGATGTGGATGCTGCCAAGGTCGCGGGCCCTGGGCTTGGAGCTTGCACCGGCACGTGGTGGGCCCTCTTGGAGACACGCTGGTGTCGGAAGGTGAGCAGTGAGGCCTGGGTGTGCAGGGGCGGGCAAACACCGCTGGGCGGCGGGAGGGGCTGGGGTGCAGCAGCCTGTGTGCGCAGGGGCGGCCAAGCGATGATGGCGTGTGCACTGATATGAACTCTGCCATTCATAAATCTGGACTCTGTTTCAGATAAGGGACCTGGTGGACTGCAGTGTATACCGGCACGTGGTTGGAGACACAACGGTGGCAGCAGGTGAGCAATGAGGCCTGGGTCCGCAGTTTCGGCACTCTCTCTCCCCCTCCCTCTCCCTCTCTTCCTTTCACTGTCTCTCTCTCTTCCTCTGTTACTCGCTCTCTCCTTCTCCCTCTCTTCCTTTCACTGTCTCTCTCTCTCTTCCTCTGTTTCTCTCTCTCTCCTTCTCCCTCTCTCCCCCTTCCTCTCTCTTTCTCTCTCTCCCTCTCTTTCACTCTCTCTCTCTCCCTTTCTTTCTCTCTCTCTCTGTCCTTTGATGAGCGCAAGACACACCTTCTTATCTTGATTTTTGTCTTGCAGGCTGTGTCTTACAGATTGTCCAGAGAAGACCTGCCATGACACTTCCGAATAGTTGTTTTGAGTTAAATTTGATTAAAATAATTTGTTTGGAAATTCAAAGATGAATGAATGATTCTCCTTTTCTGACCACAAATGTTAATTGTTGTACTTGTGCAACATCAGGCGAATTGTTTTGTTCATGATTTCGTAGAGTTGATGTAAAATATCTTAGTCCGGGGTAGGGCCCCGGAGGTGGTCCGGGGGGGTGGCGGTAGGTGTTGTGGCCCTCTTCGGTGTCCGGCTGCATGATCAGTAGCTCCATGGCATCTGTTGTTCTTCTGGTGTGGCTGTGGGCTGGGCTCCCATTTCTGGTGCAGGTTATCGTCCGACTTAATACCAGGAAAGAGCAGGTGTTAAATCCCTGCTGCTAACACGCCTTATCGCATGTTTTGTGATCTTATCGCCGATCTGGCTGGTCGTTGATAGTGTTGCGAAGTGGTGTTTTCGAGGGTTTTTGCACGGGAACGCCTACTCTGCATCTCATTAGCGTTAGTTGCCAGTGTCATCTGTGGACAACTGGCGATATCGGCTGTTAGCACCAGCTTGTGAATAGGGCGATAAATCTATCGCCACTTTGGCTGCGATAAAGTGCCGCTATCTCGGTGACGAGTCCTTGAGAATATGCCCCAAAGTGTTTGACTGTGATGAACCTGCCCAGTGTAAATGACTGCGCTTCATCATGGTCGGCCTGAAACCGTGCCTAGGTCCCCGTTTATCTCTTCCTTGGTCTATCAATAATGCTTAGTTCTTTTTTTTGGCACTGTTTTTACTTTCAACCTTAAAAAATCATATTTCCAGTTCCACTTATTTTGTTTTTGGTGTCATTTTGGGATATATTTACAAGCCCCTATCGCCATCACAGCGTCACTTTCAGTGGCGTTGTGATGGCGATGGGGGCTTTGCTTTATTTACAAGGCAGCGTTAAGCCACTTAACGTGACTTAAAGCTGCCTTGTAAATAAGACACCCTTTCATGCTGTATTTAGCATGAAAGGGGAGGGCAATGGGTGCTGTGGTGGGTGTTCCACCGCAACATCCATTGATTTTGACGCTGCCCCCGATTTACAAGGGCAGCGTAAATAGGAGGCAGTGCCAAAATTAAGACCAGGGAAAACCTGGTCTTAAACAGGCAAAATGAGGAGAAATGCTTTATTTCTCCTCGCTTTTGCTGTTTCCATGTGTACGGCCTTGTGCAGCACACATAGAAACAGCAAGTTGCCTATGATTGTTTATGTGCAGGAAGGTCCCCCTTCCTGCACATAAACAATCATTTAAAAAAAATACAGATTTGCAACTTCAATGTGTGCTGCATTAAGCAGCACACATAGAAGTTACAAAACGTCATTTAAAAATTGTTTATGTGCAGGAAGGGGGACCTTCCTGCACATAAACAATCTCCCCCCCAACGCAGACACCCTTGCACTATGGTTCAAGGGTGCCTTCATTGGCGCTAGGCCGCTGAACTCAGCGCCAGCGCTAGGGGAAAGGCAGGGGTGCGCAGCATTCTTGTGAATACGGCCCATCCTGCGTTTTCAGAATGGAGAAGAGTGGCGTTAGCAATGTTTGCTTAACGCCACACTTCTCCATTCTACGGTAAATATGCCCCTTTGTTTATTAAATTTTACAATTGTACTCAATTTCTTTTAATTCAGTTTGGGATTTTTATAGTTTGGTGTTACTGTAAATCTGCCTTGGTACTGCATAAATGCTTTACATATTTCCCTAAGTTAAACCTGTCTTCTCTGTACTATAGCTACCATGGAATTGAGCACATGTCAATATAGTACCTTTGGGATTCACCACGGCACGTTAAGGTCATTATTCCTTAAGGTGTGCAAAGGACAGCCCCAAATGATAATCCACTTTCTAACATGTGGCAAATATCATATTTCCTGAGCCACTTATAATGAAGGCCTATATGCGCTACGGTTATGCCAACATGTTGATTTACTATTCATAATTCTTCACTCTCAAACAGCTACCGCACAGATCATAACACATTTTCTACTATGAAATGAGTGAATTGATTCACTTAAATACTTACTTGCTAGGATATTTTGCTTGTGTATTCACTGAAGAAAGATGTGACAGGACCAAGAGATTTGGACAGGCTGCAGTGGATAGCATAGGCACGTTGAATGGCACAGCACACCTAAAAAAAGACCAAAGAGGCTTCGCCTGGGCACTGTGCCTACGCAACCCTTTAGAGGAATAAGTCCATGGAAGATGTGGCAAGTGGTGAGTAATGAAACTAACATGACCTGCAACAAGCTCAAATCCATGCAGTCTTTCATACTTTGTAAAACACTTATACAGCGTGCCTTTGCATATTCATGACTACCCCAATTTGAAAACTTGGGACAATCTTTAACTATTTGATTTGCTAATGGGGGCCAATTTTATATTAATCTCCAAGCCTATTTTCTGTCTCTGTCCGACACTGCTTACTATTGGGATATATCGGAACAAGTAAAAAAAGTGTTGGTCCCCAAATAGGAGTGCTGGTGGCCTCCACCAGTAAACAGTGGCTCACCTTAAGCACTGCAACACCCAGTTTAAAGATGATACTGCTGTGATGACAGGTAGTGGAAGCGTAAAGGCAGACTAAATGAATGGAATTATATTGTGATAATATTGCTATTTTGTCAGTAACATTCTATGTTTTGATGCTTTGAACCTTTATTCTCTGCTGCTTTCTTAATTCCCTAGAAATTGCTATTTCAGAACTTCTCAACAATTGTGAATTTATAATTCCTTTATGTATATATGATGTTTAGTTAGAATTATCAGTGGTCTGTAGCTCAATTTTTTAATTATAAAAAGTCTGTCAAAATATGTGTAAATGTTATAAGCAGGTCCGAAAACATGAAGCTATAGTTAAAAAAAAAAAAAATCTTAAGTTTGATACCTGTTTTTTACACTCGTAATTATTTATTGGCCAAAGTGAATGGCAATAATCAGATATATTTTTAAAATTATGTTGTCCACAATTTGAACACCATAATAGCATTCAGAAAAATAGTAACCTTAAGCCAACAAGTGCATTCCGGGATATAATAGCATTCATAAAATCTGCATAGAGAATTAGTTCACAGTTTTAAGTCCATCTGTTATATCCCGCATAGAGGCCCTAATGTAGACCCGTTCGTACATGCCCTAAAATGGACGTATTCATATTTACCCTAATATGGTCATATTCGTACTTGCCCTATTATGGTCATGGCCGCATATGCCCAATTATGGTCACAACTGTACATGTCCTATTACAGTATGATTCCTTATATAGGCATGATCTTTCACCTACATTGGTCCCAGCTGGTACACAACGAGCTCTGAGGGCAGAACGTTATCTATCCTGTGGTTTTGAATACAGCAGGGTTTTTCCAAACACAGGCCCACACTGTACTCATTAATTATGCATGGCTCTCTAAGAATACACCACTGGCATAATATGTATGTACAAAGTTCACCCCTGACGTCTTCCTTATGTCCAATACAAACCATACTGAGGACCGAGACTCTTTAGGGTATAAATACACCACATCTTGCCCCGGTAAGATAGAGGGAACCTAGACTTCCATGCTGACACACTGACCAGAGACGCTGAGGCTCCTGCATGCAGTTGCTCCAGCTGACAGTGGTCTGACACAGCCCTGACGGGGTGTCCAACTCGAAACCAGGACGGGGGTCCCACACTCTCTCCATTCAGGTATGGGGTGCGACGAAATCCTAGGAGGATTCTTGGCTCTTAGCTTTTAGACCTACACACATATGCTAGGTACACTCAGGTACATCTAGTTAGGCATCGTAGGAGTACGCACACCTTGCATAATACTTTTATATTCATGTATGTACTCATGATTATTGCAATATGGTAGAACTGTTCTATCCCTTTGCTTTTATCGTACTGCTGATAATATATCTCTGCTATTGTCTGCTGGTTACCGAAACACATATATTTTACACTAGAATAACAACTGTCCAATAAATACTTATTGAAACGCCCGACTGTTTATTCTGTGTAACTCTCTGAGGCAAACCGAATAAGTGAGCACGAGTGACTGAGCGAAAGGTAGTACATTGTTTTCACGATTCTGAGGGAATCAGGGTTGTCATGAGCTAAGGTTGCCAGAAACTAATCTCTCCCCGAAAACAGGAGACACTAGTGGCACTGCGAGCTAGCTAATGCAAAACTAGGCTAACATATACAGTGGGGGTGCACGGAGTCAGTCTGCCACCAAGGCCCCAGTATATGTTATCCAAACGCGCAGGTCCTGCAGGGGTACTATAGGAGCTACTTGACACATCTTTGTTGAACGCCCCTTGTTTGTTACACTTTTATTTTCATTAACAGTCCATTAACTGCTCGTTAATGTCTTGTCCAAGTAGTAGTGTAACTTAATTGTACTCTATAAGTACTGAAATATATTTCTATTTTTAAAATTTAATCGGCCACTGAAAGTACAGTCTAGTCTAGCAGTTAAATGTGTGTATTACTGTTGATGCAGTAACACCACTCATGAACATCTTAGGAAATGTACATGAATGTTTGTGGCATATGCATGGATGTGTGTAGAGCAGAGTAATTTAGGTTCCACCCTTTATACGTCACAAATACACACTTATATATTCATATATATCATTTATATTCAACGTGTGACTTAACTGTGTTTACGTGTGGGATGCATTTAAACCAATTAATAACATATAATCATTACAGTCAATTAGAATCCATACATAAGAGTACTAGTTCAATCAATTGATCAATGTAACCATGTTCTTTGCTTATTAAGGTTTAACATTTATTTCTATTACAAACGTGTGCATAATTGTATAACCAAAGTTCAGTTTGATTCTCGAGTTAACTTAGCCTGACTTTACGCCCTAATTGAAATGTCTTTTAACATTGCCAGTAGGCTGTTTTCTTCCTTTTGCAGGTGTGTTATGTTTCTCGTTAGCTAGAGAAAGACTTATTGTTTGTATTAGATGACTGATAATGAGGCCTGTGAGGAGGATACTGGCTGCGAACTTTGGGAAATAGTGGTGAAAGGAGGCCTTCTGTTTACCGCAAACCAGGAGGATGAGGTTCCAAGGTGTAGGAGAGTAGGATCTGCCTCTTATGTTGCCCCCACTTTTTTTCTGATGTTTACACTGGTTTCTGGCTATAGTCTGGCTGGGCCCCTGCTAATCAGGGCCCCAGCCTCTCTGTTCCCTCTAAACGATTTGGAGTGCACTCTAGGTGCACTAGTGATTGGATACTGTGGTACCTTATGAGTCCCTAGTATATGGTACCTTAGGTACCAAGGGCATAGATACTTCACAGGCCTACCAGAGGCTGCAGCATGTATTATGCCACCCCTGGGAGGCAGACTAAATCTGACACCACAGGCCTGCTACTGCAGCCTGAGTGAGGAAGTGCTAGCACCCCTCACTGAGATATAGGTTCCCTATATCTCTCCTACACACACACATATAACCCTATCAGTCTCCCCTAAGGCAGGCCCTATCAATCCTGAGGGCAGGGTGCTTGGCTTCTATGTGAGGGGGTGCCTCTGCCTGAGCAGGGCCCCTCTGCAGCTCTCAGAGTCCATTCTCTGGTGCTGTTTGTGGATGCGGTTAAACCATATACTTTTAAGTGCATTATATCCTCGCGGTAAAATGCTAACTTTGGAATGGCTGCATCGAAACATGTCGTGTTTGGTGTCAAACACCTTGGAATACTACCCCCCCCCCCGCCAGTCCTGGCGGCGGGGGTAGCATTCCACCCTTCTAGAGGGATAGACATGTACCTAATGTGGAAACGCGGTAGAATCCGGCAGAGCCCTGGCATCACAAAATGGATGCCCACTGTAGGAGAGTACGAGTACTCCGGTGCTCCCGTGGGTAGAGACTCTTCAAAGTCCTAGATCTCAAAGGGTTTTGTCCTAGTCCTCTTTTAAGTGTCCCTTTTCTCTATTTTCCCGATCCCGACTTTCTCCATAGAAGTCAACGGCGTATCGCGGTTGTGTATTTACACTGCACGCGTCTCCCGTAGGTCCCCTGTGTCACTACCTTGGGTGGTTCCTTGTGGTCCAAGCACTTCTAGAGGCTCTAGGCCTGGTGTCTAGTTCAGTCGTGGTTCGCATACCACTTTATTGGTATATGGTTTGGTACGCCCTGGGGCCCAAACGTGTATTTGTGCTATTACTGTGAATTAATAACTTATAACTTATGTACTTCGAACTCTAGCCTCATAAAGAGACTAGAGGGGTGTGTTTAGCAATAAATACATATATTTTGAATATATACCTGGTGTGGTGCTCTTTCATTTGGTCACTCAAGAGATTATAGACTGGTAAAACAAGCTGCTTTACATTCCTTCAAGACTTAGCCTGAAGGCTGCTCTCCATAGCTACCACTAGGATAGCTTTCAATAAGGTTGTCTTTAACCTATCTCCAATAAGGGGTTGTTTGGACTGGTGCAAGGTGCCCACTATAATTAGTGGACAGCATATGCCAGGCCAACTTCTCACATTGGTGTGCAGCGTGTGGGATTCCAGCTTGCTATTGTTTTACCAGATAATCTCAATTGAATTGATCAACTGAAAACCACTAAAGGTACCTAAGGTACATATAATTTAAGCTTAGAATACAGTAAGTTCTACTGAACTTAGAGTTGTGTGTAAAGGGATAGCACAACCCTTTCTACAACTCAAGAGAGTTTAGTAGGCCACACTAGAGTAGGTAGTGCATACACCACACCACACTAGTAATGTCTTTAAGGGCAGGATCCAAAGAATCCTTGCAGGAAGCCATTGAGCTTCCACCCTCCAAGTATGATACACTCCCATTCTTGGAATTGAGAGCTTTATGTAACTTGAGAAAAATAAGGACAGGCCAAAGCCCCACCACCCAACACCTCAAGGAGTTGTTGGTGGCTTATGACCTTAGTAAGCCTGTAGGGACTGAAGGGGTAGGAGCTGAGGGTGGGGCAGAAGAAGAGGACGAGGCCGGGGGTACCAATACCCCCAGCCCCCCCTCTGAAACTGGCCAGGAGGGTGACAAAGACCCTGACCTGGATAACCCAATCCCTCCTGTGGATGATGATGAGGATGATCAGGATGATGCCCTCTTTGTCCCCCCAGGAAGGATTAAGAGTGTGCCCAGGAAGTCTAGATCTCCTTCTCAGGAGTCTAACCACTCTGGCACCTCTATAGGGAGCTCTGTCTCATCTCACAGGAGGGAATCCTCTCATGAGAGGAGAACCAGACTGGTCCAGTATGAGGAAACTCAGCTGGAGATCAGAAAAAAGCAATTGGCTTTAGATAGGGAATCCCTAGATCTCCTTAGAGAGAGAAGAAAGTTGGGACTAGAGTCCCATGGTGGCAGCCATGTCCCTAGAGACAGGGAAAGGTCCTATGACCATAGGAACCTGAGCAAGATTGTCCCTCCCTACCAGAGTGGGGATGATATCCACAAATGGATAACTGCATTGGAGAGGGCCTGTAAAGTACAGAAGGTCCCTCAGGAGCAGTGGGCAGCAATCTTGTGGCTCTCCTTTGCTGACAAAGGTAGAGATAAGCTCCTCACTGTTAGAGAGGAGGATGCTGATAATTACAAGGTCTTGAAGAGTGCTCTTATTGATGGGTTTGGCCTAACCACTGAACAGTACAGGTTGAAGTTCAGAGATACCCAAAAAGCACAGACTCAAGACTGGGTAGACTATGTGGATTGTTCTGTCAAGGCTCTGGAAGGCTGGTTGATGGGCAGTAAGGTGTGTGACTTCTCAGGATTGTACAATCTGATAATGAGGGAGCAGATTCTTAATAACTGTCAAAATCAGCTGTTGCTCAATACCTGGTAGACTCTGATCTGACCTCTCCCCAAGAATTGGGAAAGAAGGCAGACAAATGGGTCAGAACCAGGGTGAAGCAGAAGGTACAGAACCAAGGTGGGGAAACCAAGAAGCAAGATGCTAAGAACTCTGACAAGGGTGGGGAGAAGGGTAAAGATCAAAAGTCTTCATCAGGCCCCCAAAAATCTTCTTCTGGTGGGGATTCACAGTCTACCAAAGGGAAAGGCCAAAGAAAACCATGGTGCAAGGTCTGTAAGCAAAAGACCCACTGGACCAGTGATTGCACCAAGTCCAAAGACTCCAGTCCAGCACCCACCAATGCCCCTAAGGCACCTGTTCCCCCTAGTACAGTTGGTGGAAGTGCTCCAGCAAAGGGTTTAGTAGGGTTCACCCTGGGAACTGAGTTGGGCTCTGACTTAGTCAGGGAACTGACTCAGGCTGTGTTAGTCTGTGATGGAGGCATGGATGTGACCTCCACTGTGAGTCTCAGTAATCTGGGCAAGTACAGACAACAGCCTTTAATCAATGGACGTGAGGCTTTGGCATTTAGGGACACAGGGGCAAGTGTCACAATGGTGACACAAGACCTTGTGCTACCTGGGCAAGTTATGCTTGGTGAGATGTACCAAGTGACAAATGCTAGCAATGTCAGAACAGACCATACTCTGGCAGTTGTTAACTTCTCCTGGGGAGGGGTAACTGGCCTTAAGAAGGTTGTGGTAAGTGCAAACCTACCAGTCGAATGCTTGCTTGGCAATGGCTTAGAGACTTCTGCTTGGGCAGAAGTGGAGCTCAGGACCCATGCAGAAATGCTGGGGATCCCTGCAGATGTGTTTGCTGTGACCAGGTCACAAGCCAAAATGTCTAGCACTGAACAGGCCTTGGATTCTGGAAGAATGGACCAAGTGCCTTCAAGAGGAGGAGTAGTAGGGTTAAGGCAGTGCCTTCCCCCTTGGCTCAGGAGGAAGATCAGTCCCTTGAGGGGGATGATCTCAGCCCTGAAGAAGGAACTGTCCCAGAGGAACTTGAACCTGACCAGGTTGAGTTCTTGGGGACAGGGGGACCTAATAGGGCAGATCTGAGCCAGGAGCAGCAGAGCTGCCCCTCCCTTGAACCCCTCAGACAGCAAGCTGCTGCTGAGGCTGCTGGGAAAGCTAGTGGTCCCCATACAGTGTATTGGGATGATGGACTCCTGTACTCAGAGAGTAGAGACCCCAAACCTGGTGCTACCAGGAGGTTGGTAATACCTTTGAAGTTCAGGGGCTTCCTATTGACCCTAGCCCATGATATTCCCCTAGCAGGTCACCTGGGCCAGAACAAGACTTGGGACAGAATTGTCCCTCACTTTCACTGGCCCCACATGTCTGAAGACAGTAAGGAGTTTTGTCGCTCCTGTGTAACCTGCCAAGCCAGTGGCAAAGCAGGTGGCACTACAAAGGCCCCCTGATACCACTACCTGTGGTGGGGGTGCCCTTTGAAAGGGTAGGGATTGACATTGTTGGTCCCATGGATCCCCAAACAGCCTCTGGGCACAGGTTTATCCTGGTGGTAGTGGATCATGCCACCAGGTACCCAGAAGCTATACCCCTTAGGACCACTACAGCACCTGTGGTGGCAAGGGCCCTCCTGGGAATCTTCTCAAGAGTGGGCTTTCCTAAGGAGGTAGTATCAGACAGGGGTGCTAACTTCATGTCTGGGTACTTAAAAGCAATGTGGAAGGAGTGTGGAGTGACTTATAAGTTCACCACACCCTATCACCCACAATGCAATGGTTTAGTTGAGAGATTCAACAAAACCTTGAAGGGCATGATTAAAGGGCTCCCAGAAAAGCTTAGGCGTAGATGGGACATACTCTTGCCCTGCCTTTTATTCGCATATAGGGAGGTGCCTCAGAAGGGGGTTGGTTACAGCCCTTTTGAACTTCTGTTTGGCCACCCTGTGAGGGGTCCACTGTGCTTGGTGAAGGAAGGATGGGAGTTACCTCTCAAGCACCCAAAGCAAGATATAGTGGACTATGTACTTGGTCTCCGCTCCAGGATGGCTGAGTACATGAAAAAGGCAACCAAAAACCTTGAGGCTAGCCAGGAACTTCAAAAGGCCTGGCATGACCAAAAGGCTGTTCTGACTGTTTACCAGCCAGGACAGAAGGTGTGGGTGTTGGAGCCAGTGGCACCAGCAGCTCTCCAAGATAAATGGAGTGGACCCCACACTATTGTTGAGCAGAAGGGTGAGGTCACTTATTTAGTGGACCTAGGTGTAGGAGAGTAGGATCTGCTTCACATGGGTACCCCCACTTTTTGCTGATGCTTCACTGTTTTTCGACATTAGTCTGGCTGGGGCCCTGCTAATCAGAACCCCAGCCTAGCTGCTTCCTCTCTAAAATGGTTTCCATGTGCCTTAGGCACATCTCTGATTGGGATCTGGAGTGCCCTTATAAGTCCCTAGTATATGGTATACTATGTACCAAGGGCATAGGTACCTCAGAGGCCTGCCAGGGGCTGCAGCATGTATTATGCCACCCTTGGAAGGCCATCCAAACTGACACCACAGGTCTGCTACTGCAGCCTGGGTAAGGTGGTGCATGCACCCCTTACTGTGATATAGGTTACCTATATCACGAAATACATACACACATATAAACCTATAAGTCACTCCTAAGGCAGGCCTTATCAATCCTAAAGGCAGAGTGCATGGTTCCTATGTGAGAGGGTGCCCCTGCATGAGCAGGGCCCCTCTGCAGCGTTCGGAGACCCTCTCTGATGCTGTTTGTAGTGCAGCCTGACCATATACTCTTAAGCGCATTATATCCTCGCGGCAAAATGCTAACTTTGGAATGGCTGCACCTAAACATGTCGTGTTTGGTGTCAAACATCTTGGAATACTACCCCCCGCCAATGCTGGCGGCGGGGGTAGCATTCCACCCTTCTAGAGGGAAAGACATGTTAACTCTGACTAGTCCGGTAACTTCTTTCCAGAGCCCTGGCATCACAAAATGGATGCTGCTGCCACAGACACGAGTCTGGCCTCCTGCTGCTGGACGAAACTCCGGCAGGGGAGGCCTGGACAATAGGGTTCCTGTCCCAGGGAGGTGTGACCACCTCCCCAGACAGGATAATGTGTATTGGGGCTGGGCGGGAGCACTTTCGGGTGCTTTGAAGTCCTGCACTGGGGGCACATTTGGTGTCCCTGTTCATACCCCAGTTCAAACCGGATCAGGGGCTTGCAGCCCCTGCTTTGGCACGAACTGGACAAAGGGAAAGGGGTGTAGCCACCCCTCTGCCCTGACCCACCCATAGGTGGGGCCACAGAGTAGTCCAACCCCTATTTTTAGAATAAAGGTAGGAACCCAGTCCTTAGGACTTTAGATTATACCTGGACGAAACTCTGAAACTGAATCCTGGACCTTCGACGCTCTACTCACGATTAGAGGACTGAAGAATCTCCCTTGGGGTCAAGGAGTGACTCCCTGCTTGGCAGGCACCAAAGAAGCATCTGTCTGGTTCGCATTTCTGAAGCTCCCGTCGGACGCCGAAGTCATCGCATCACCAGAGGTGGATTCTCAGACTTCCCCGAGGCTACCCTGAGTCCCCAGCAAAGCTGAGGCCCGTGGCTATCGTGGGCGACTTGAGACCGTGACCCCTGGACACCGAGCACATTTGCAAGTGCATCATCTTCTGGGTCTCCCAAGAAGTCGTGCTTTGGGCTCCGAGTAGCCCTAGCCTCCAGCACCACCTGCACCGAAGATCACTGGCCCCCACTCCACGAGTGTCCTGTAAGCCAGATCCACGTGCGGCGTCACGAGGCTCCTTCGCGGTCGCTAGCCCGTTGGCTAGTAGCCCTTAACGAAGGCCAATCCTTTTCTTACTTGGCATCCTGATTGCTCCAGGCCTGCCCTCACTTACCGTCACTGGGTGAGTTCCACAGACCTTGCTGGTCTGCACCATTGACGATCTACATCTTAATCGAGACTTACCGTTGCCAAGGCTTGTTGGGTCCAATCCGGTCGCCGACACCTCAGCACTCGACAGACCTTGTGTACCAGCCCGAATCCTGCTCCTGGTCGCCGACAACGCCTCCCGGACCTCGTGGCTGAAGAGTCAAGACGAGCGTCAACGCACCTGAAGCACTCGACATGGGTGGGCATCTGTCCATCGCCTTCCTGGTCACTGGCTAGTGACCCAGACTCTGTCCCCTCTGCTTTCAGGTTCACCAGAACTCCGATCCACTCTTGGATCCACCCGGACAATTTTCTCTTGGCCGCCAGCAGCACTTTGCAGCAGATCGCCATTCGAATCGACGACGAAACCCGACCCCGAAAGGCACCTATGCACCCGGCTTCCCTGGGTGAGGTAACACGAGTACTCCGGTGCTCCCGTGGGTAGAGACTCTTCAAAGTCCTAGATCTCAAAGGGTTTTGTCCTAGTCCTCTTTTAAGTGTCCCTTTCCTCTATTTTCCCGATCCCGACTTTCTCCATAGAAGTTAACGGCGTATCGCAGTTGTGTATTTACACTGCACCCGTCTCCCGTGGGTCCCCTGTGTCACTACCTTGGGTGGTTTCTTGTGGTCCAAGCACTTCTAGAGGCTCTAGGCCTAGTGTCTAGTTCAGTCGTGGTTCGCATACCACTTTATTGGTATATGGTTTGGTACGCCCCTAGGGCCCAAACGTGTATTTGTGCTATTACTGTGATTTAATATCTTATAACTTATGTACTTCGAACTCTAGCCTCATAAAGAGACTAGAGGGGTGTGTTTAGCAATAAATACATATATTTTGAATATATACCTGGTGTGGTGCTCTTTCATTTGATCACTCAAGAGATTATAGACTGGTAAAACAAGCTGCTTTACATTCCTTCAAGGCTTAGCCTGAAGGCTGCTCTCCATAGCTACCACTAGGATAGCTTTCAATAAGGTTGTCTTTAACCTATCTCCAATAAGGGGTTGTTTGGACTGGTGCAAGGTGCCCACTATAATTAGTGGACAGCATATGCCAGGCCAACTTCTCATATTGGTGTGCAGCGTGTGGGATTCCAGCTTGCTATTGTTTTACCAGATAATCTCAATTGAATTGATCAACTGAAAACCACTAAAGGTACCTAAGGTACATATAATTTAAGCTTAGAATAACAGTAAGTTCTACTGAACTTAGAGTTGTGTGTTAAGGGATAGCACAACCCTTTCTACAACTCAAGAGAGTTTAGTAGGCCACACTAGAGTAGGTAGTGCATACACCACACCACACTAGTAATGTCTTTAAGGGCAGGATCCAAAGAATCCTTGCAGGAAGCCATTGAGCTTCCACCCTCCAAGTATGATACACTCCCATTCTTGGAATTGAGAGCTTTGTGTAACTTGAGAAAATTAAGGACAGGCCAAAGCCCCACCACCCAACACCTCAAGGAGTTGTTGGTGGCTTATGACCTTAGTAAGCCTGTAGGGACTGAAGGGGTAGGAGCTGAGGGTGGGGCAGGAGAAGAGGAGGACGCTAGGGGTACCAATACCCCCAGCCCCCCTCTGAAACTGGCCAGGAGGGTGACAATGACCCTGACCTGGAAAACCCAATCCCTCCTGTGGATGATGATGAGGATGATCAAGATGATGCCCTCTTTGTCCCCCAGGAAGGATTAAGAGTGTGCCCAGGATGTCTAGATCTCCTTCTCAGGAATCTAACCACTCTGGCACCTCTATAGGGAGCTCTGTCTCTTCTCACAGGAGGGAATCCTCTCATGAGAGGAGAGACCGACTGGTCCAGTATGAGGAAACTCAGCTGGAGATCAGAAAAAAGCAATTGGCTTTAGATAGGGAATCCCTAGATCTCCTTAGAGAGAGAAGAAAGTTGGGACTAGAGTCCCATGGTGGCAGCCATGTCCCTAGAGACAGGGAAAGGTCCTATGACCATAGGAACCTGAGCAAGATTGTCCCTCCCTACCAGAGTGGGGATGATATCCACAAATGGATAACTGCTTTAGAGAGGGCCTGTAAAGTACAGAAGGTCCCTCAGGAGCAGTGGGCAGCAATCTTGTGGCTCTCCTTTGCTGACAAAGGTAGAGATAAGCTCCTCACTGTTAGAGAGGAGGATGCTGATAATTACAAGGTCTTGAAGAGTGCTCTTATTGATGGGTTTGGCCTAACCACTGAACAGTACAGGTTGAAGTTCAGAGACACCCAAAAAGCACAGACTCAAGACTGGGTAGACTATGTGGATTGTTCTGCCAAGGCTCTGGAAGGCTGGTTGATGGGCAGTAAGGTGTGTGACTTCTCAGGATTGTATAATCTGATAATGAGGGAGCAGATTCTTAATAACTGTCAAAATCAGCTGTTGCATCAATACCTGGTAGACTCGGATCTGACCTCTCCCCAAGAATTGGGAAAGAAGGCAGACAAATGGGTCAGAACCAGGGTGAAGCAGAAGGTACAGAACCAAGGTGGGGAAACCAAGAAGCAAGATGCTAAGAACTCTGACAAGGGTGGGGAGAAGGGTAAAGATCAAAAGTCTTCATCAGGCCCCCAAAAATCTTCTTCTGGTGGGGATTCCCAGTCTACCAAGGGTAAAGGCCAAAGAAAACCATGGTGCAAGGTCTGTAAGCAAAAGACCCACTGGACCAGTGATTGCACCAAGTCCAAAGACTCCAGTCCAGCACCCACCAATGCCCCTAAGGCACCTGTTCCCCCTAGTACAGTTGGTGGAAGTGCTCCAGCAAAGGGTTTAGTAGGGTTCACCCTGGGAACTGAGTTGGGCTCTGACCTAGTCAGAGAACTGACTCAGGCTGTGTTAGTCTGTGATGGAGGCATGGATGTGACCTCCACTGTGAGTCCCAGTAATCTGGGCAAGTACAGGCAACAGCCTTTAATTAATGGACGTGAGGCTTTGGCATTTAGGGGCACAGGGGCAAGTGTCACAATGGTGACACAAGACCTTGTGCTACCTGGGCAAGTTATGCTTGGTGAAATGTACCAAGTGACCAATGCTAGCAATGTCAGAACAGACCATACTCTGGCAGTTGTTAACTTCTCCTGGGGAGGGGTAACTGGCCTTAAGAAGGTTGTGGTAAGTGCAAACCTACCAGTCGAATGCTTGCTTGGCAATGACTTAGAGACTTCTGCTTGGGCAGAAGTGGAGCTCAGGACCCATGCAGAAATGCTGGGGATCCCTGCAGATGTGTTTGCTGTGACCAGGTCACAAGCCAAAATGTCTAGCACTGAACAGGCCTTGGATTCTGGAAGAATGGACCAAGTGCCTTCCAAGAGGAGGAGTAGTAGGGTTAAGGCATTGCCTTCCCCCTTGGCTCAGGAGGAAGATCAGTCCCTTGAGGGGGATGATCTCAGCCCTGAAGAAGGAACTGTCCCAGAGGAACTTGAACCTGACCAGGTTGAGTTCTTGGGGACAGGGGGACCTTCTAGGGCAGATCTGAGCCAGGAGCAGCAGAGCTGCCCCTCCCTTGAACCCCTCAGACAGCAAGCTGCTGCTGAGGCTGCTGGGAAAGCTAGTGGTCCCCATACAGTGTATTGGGATGATGGACTCCTGTACTCAGAGAGTAGAGACCCCAAGCCTGGTGCTACCAGGAGGTTGGTAATACCTTTGAAGTTCAGGGGCTTCCTATTGACCCTAGCCCATGATATTCCCTTAGCAGGTCACCTGGGCCAGAACAAGACTTGGGACAGAATTGTCCCTCACTTTCACTGGCCCCACATGTCTGAAGACAGTAAGGAGTTTTGTCGCTCCTGTGTAACCTGCCAAGCCAGTGGCAAAGCAGGTGGCACTACAAAGGCCCCCTGATACCACTACCTGTGGTGGGGGTGCCCTTTGAAAGGGTGGGGATTGACATTGTTGGTCCCATGGATCCCCAAACAGCCTCTGGGCACAGGTTTATCCTGGTGGTAGTGGATCATGCCACCAGGTACCCAGAAGCTATTCCCCTCAGGACCACTACAGCACCTGTGGTGGCAAGGGCCCTCCTGGGAATCTTCTCAAGAGTGGGCTTTCCTAAGGAGGTAGTATCAGACAGGGGTGCTAACTTCATGTCTGGGTACTTGAAAGCAATGTGGAAGGAGTGTGGAGTGACTTATAAGTTCACCACACCCTATCACCCACAATGCAATGGTTTAGTTGAGAGATTCAACAAAACCTTGAAGGGCATGATTAAAGGGCTCCCAGAAAAGCTTAGGCGTAGATGGGACATACTCTTGCCCTGCCTTTTATTCGCATATAGGGAGGTGCCTCAGAAGGGGTTGGTTACAGCCCTTTTGAACTTCTGTTTGGTCACCCTGTGAGGGGTCCACTGTGCTTGGTGAAGGAAGGATGGGAGTTACCTCTCAAGCCCCCAAAGCAAGATATAGTGGACTATGTACTTGGTCTCCGCTCCAGGATGGCTGAGTACATGAAAAAGGCAACCAAAAACCTTGAGGCTAGCCAGGAACTTCAAAAGGCCTGGCATGACCAAAAGGCTGTTCTGACTGTTTACCAGCCAGGACAGAAGGTGTGGGTGTTGGAGCCAGTGGCCCCAGCAGCTCTCCAAGATAAATGGAGTGGACCCCACACTATTGTTGAGCAGAAGGGTGAGGTCACTTATTTAGTGGACCTAGGAACACCCAGGAGTCCCCACAGGGTTCTCCATGTCAACAGGTTAAAACCATATGTGGACAGGGCAGACATGGGCTTGCTCATGGCTACTGATGAAGTGCAGGAGGAAGAGAGTGACCCACTCCCTGACCTGCTCTCACAGAACCCTGACGATGGGTCAGTTGATGGTGTAGCCTTGGCAGGCAGCCTCACTACCCAGCAACAAACTGATTGCAGGCAAGTCCTCAATCAGTTTCGACATATGTTTTCCCTGACACCCAGTCAGACCACCTGGTGCACTCATGAAGTGGACACTGGGGACAGTCTGCCTATTAAAAACAAGATTTATAGGCAACCTGACCATGTCAGGGACTGTATCAGGACTGAAGTCCAGAAAATGTTGGAATTGGGAGTAATTGAACCCTCAGATAGCCCTTGGGCTAGTCCAGTAGTCCTTGTACCGAAACCTCACACCAGTGGTGGAAAAAGAGAGATGAGGTTTTGTGTAGACTACAGGGGTCTCAATGCAGTCACTAGGACTGATGCCCATCCAATACCCAGGGCAGATGAGCTCATAGATACTTTGGCCTCTGCCAAATATCTCAGCACATTTGACCTAACAGCTGGCTACTGGCAGATCAGACTAGCTGATACTGCAAAGCCCAAGACAGCATTCTCAACCCCTAGTGGACATTATCAATTTGTGGTAATGCCCTTTGGTCTGAAGAATGCACCTGCCACTTTTCAGAGGTTGGTGAACACAGTTCTCACAGGACTGGAAGCCTATAGTGCAGCTTATCTAGATGATATTGCTGTCTTTAGCTCCACCTGGGAGGATCACCTGGTCCACCTCAGGAATGTTTTACAGGCCCTGCAAAAGGCAGGCCTGACTATCAAGGCCACTAAGTGCCAGATAGGGCAGAGTCAGGTTGTGTACCTGGGCCACCTTGTGGGTGGAGGCCAGGTTCAACCTTTGCAGAGCAAGATCCAGACCATCATGGACTGGACTGCTCCCACTACCCAGACTCAGGTGAGAGCCTTCTTAGGCCTGACTGGGTACTATAGGAGATTTGTCAAGGGGTATGGATCAATAGTGACACCCTTGAATGACTTAACTTCTAAGAAAATGCCCAAAAAGGTTCAGTGGACAGTTAGCTGTCAAAAGGCATTTGATGACCTCAAGCAGGCCATGTGCACTGCTCCAATTCTGCAGAGTCCTGATTACTCCAAGAAGTTCATTGTTCAAACAGATGCATCTGAATTGGGGGTAGGGGCTGTACTGTCACAATTGAATGAAGAAGGTCAGGATCAGCCAGTAGCTTTTATTAGCAGAAGGCTGACCCCTAGAGAGAAACGTTGGTCAGCCATAGAGAGGGAGGCCTTTGCTGTGGTCTGGGCTCTGAAGAAGTTGAGGCCATACTTGTTTGGTACACACTTCCTGGTTCAGACAGACCATAAGCCCCTCTTATGGCTAAAACAAATGAAGGGTGAAAACCCCAAACTGCTTAGGTGGTCCATTTCCCTACAGGGGATGGACTTTACAGTGGAACATAGGCCTGGGAGTAACCATGCGAATGCAGATGGACTCTCTAGGTATTTCCACTTAGAACATGAAGACTTAACTGGGCAAGGTTAGTTTAATGTCCCTACGTTTGGGGGGGGTTGTGTAGGAGAGTAGGATCTGCTTCACATGGGTACCCCCACTTTTTGCTGATGCTTCACTGTTTTTCGACATTAGTCTGGCTGGGGCCCTGCTAATCAGAACCCCAGCCTAGCTGCTTCCTCTCTAAAATGGTTTCCATGTGCCTTAGGCACATCTCTGATTGGGATCTGGAGTGCCCTTATAAGTCCCTAGTATATGGTATACCATGTACCAAGGGCATAGGTACCTCAGAGGCCTGCCAGGGGCTGCAGCATGTATTATGCCACCCCTGGAAGGCCATCCAAACTGACACCACAGGTCTGCTACTGCAGCCTGGGTAAGGTGGTGCATGCACCCCTTACTGTGATATAGGTTACCTATATCACGAAATACATACACACATATAAACCTATAAGTCACTCCTAAGGCAGGCCTTATCAATCCTAAAGGCAGAGTGCATGGTTCCTATGTGAGAGGGTGCCCCTGCATGAGCAGGGCCCCTCTGCAGCGTTCGGAGACCCTCTCTGATGCTGTTTGTAGTGCAGCCTGACCATATACTCTTAAGCGCATTATATCCTCGCGGCAAAATGCTAACTTTGGAATGGCTGCACCTAAACATGTCGTGTTTGGTGTCAAACATCTTGGAATACTACCCCCCGCCAATCCTGGCGGCGGGGGTAGCATTCCACCCTTCTAGAGGGAAAGACATGTTAACTCTGACTAGTCCGGTAACTTCTTTCCAGAGCCCTGGCATCACAAAATGGATGCTGCTGCCACAGACACGAGTCTGGCCTCCTGCTGCTGGACAAAACTCCGGCAGGGGAGGCCTGGACAATAGGGTTCCTGTCCCAGGGAGGTGTGACCACCTCCCCAGACAGGATAATGTGTATTGGGGCTGGGCGGGAGCACTTTCGGGTGCTTTGAAGTCCTGCACTGGGGGCACATTTGGTGTCCCTGTGCATACCCCAGTTCAAACCGGATCAGGGGCTTGCAGCCCCTGCTTTGGCGCGAACTGGACAAAGGGAAAGGGGTGTAGCCACCCCTCTGCCCTGACCCACCCATAGGTGGGGCCACAGAGTAGTCCAACCCCTATTTTTAGAATAAAGGTAGGAACCCAGTCCTTAGGACTTTAGATTATACCTGGACGAAACTCTGAAACTGAATCCTGGACCTTCGACGCTCTACTCACGATTAGAGGACTGAAGAATCTCCCTTGGGGTCAAGGAGTGACTCCCCTGCTTGGCAGGCACCAAAGAAGCATCTGTCCGGTTCACATTTCTGAAGCTCCCGTCGGACGCCGAAGTCATCGCATCACCAGAGGTGGAACCTCAGACTTCCCTGAGGCTACCCTGAGTCCCCAGCAAAGCTGAGGCCCGTGGCTATCGTGGGTGACTTGAGACTGTGACCCCTGGACACCGAGCACATTTGCAAGTGCATCATCTTCTGGGTCTCCCAAGAAGTCGTGCTTTGGGCTCCGAGTAGCCCTAGCCTCCAGCACCACCTGCACCGAAGATCACTGGCCCCCACTCCACGAGTGTCCTGTAAGCAGATCCACGTGCAGCGTCACGAGGCTCCTTCGCGGTCGCTAGCCCATTGGCTAGTAGCCCTTAACGAAGGCCAATCCTTTTCTTACTTGGCATCCTGGTTGCTCCAGGCCTGCCCTCACTTACTCTCGCTGGGTGAGTTCCACAGACCTTGCTGGTCTGCACCATCGACGATCTACATCTTAATCGAGACTTGCCGTTGCCAAGGCTTGTTGGGTCCAATCCGGTCACCGACACCTCAGCACTCGACAGACCTCGTGTACCAGCCCGAATCCTGCTCCTGGTCACCGACAACGCCTCCCGGACCTCGTGGCTGAAGAGTCAAGACAACCGTCAACGCACCTGAAGCACTCGACATCGGTGGGCATCTGTCCATCGCCTTCCTGGTCACTGGCTAGTGACCCAGACTCTGTCCCCTCTGCTTTCAGGTTCACCAGAACTCCGATCCACTCTTGGATCCACCCGGACACTTTTCTCTTGGCCGCCAGCAGCACTTTGCAGCAGATCGCCATTCGAATCGACGACGAAACCCGACCCCGAAAGGCACCTATGCACCCGGCTTCCCTGGGTGAGGTAACACGAGTACTCCGGTGCTCCCGTGGGTAGAGACTCTTCAAAGTCCTAGATCTCAAAGGGTTTTGTCCTAGTCCTCTTTTAAGTGTCCCTTTCCTCTATTTTCCCGATCCCGACTTTCTCCATAGAAGTTAACGGCGTATCGCGGTTGTGTATTTACACTGCACGCGTCTCCCGTGGGTCCCCTGTGTCACTACCTTGGGTGGTTCCTTGTGGTCCAAGCACTTCTAGAGGCTCTAGGCCTAGTGTCTAGTTCAGTCGTGGTTCGCATACCACTTTATTGGTATATGGTTTGGTACGCCCCTAGGGCCCAAACGTGTATTTGTGCTATTACTGTGATTTAATATCTTATAACTTATGTACTTCGAACTCTAGCCTCATAAAGAGACTAGAGGGGTGTGTTTAGCAATAAATACATATATTTTGAATATATACCTGGTGTGGTGCTCTTTCATTTGATCACTCAAGAGATTATAGACTGGTAAAACAAGCTGCTTTACATTCCTTCAAGACTTAGCCTGAAGGCTGCTCTCCATAGCTACCACTAGGATAGCTTTCAATAAGGTTGTCTTTAACCTATCTCCAATAAGGGGTTGTTTGGACTGGTGCAAGGTGCCCACTATAATTAGTGGACAGCATATGCCAGGCCAACTTCTCACACTAGGAACACCCAGGAGTCCCCACAGGGTTCTCCATGTCAACAGGTTAAAACCATATGTGGACAGGGCAGACATGGGCTTGCTCATGGCTACTGATGAAGGGCAGGAGGAAGAGAGTGACCCACTCCCTGACCTGCTCTCACAGAACCCAGACGATGGGTCAGTTGATGGTGTAGCCTTGGCAGGCAGCCTCACTACCCAGCAACAAACTGATTGCAGGCAAGTCCTCAATCAGTTTCGACATATGTTTTCACTGACACCCAGTCAGACCACCTGGTGCACTCATGAAGTGGACACTGGGGACAGTCTGCCTATTAAAAACAAGATTTATAGGCAACCTGACCATGTCAGGGACTGTATCAGGACTGAAGTCCAGAAAATGTTGGAATTGGGAGTAATTGAACCCTCAGATAGCCCTTGGGCTAGTCCAGTAGTCCTTGTACCGAAACCTCACACCAGTGGTGGAAAAAGAGAGATGAGGTTTTGTGTAGACTACAGGGGTCTCAATGCAGTCACTAGGACTGATGCCCATCCAATACCCAGGGCAGATGAGCTCATAGATACTTTGGCCTCTGCCAAATATCTCAGCACGTTTGACCTAACAGCTGGCTACTGGCAGATCAGACTAGCTGATACTGCAAAGCCCAAAACAGCATTCTCAACCCCTAGTGGGCATTATCAATTTGTGGTAATGCCCTTTGGTCTGAAGAATGCACCTGCCACTTTCCAGAGGTTGGTGAATACAGTTCTCACAGGACTGGAAGCCTATAGTGCAGCTTATCTAGATGATATTGCTGTCTTTAGCTCCACCTGGGAGGATCACCTGGTCCACCTCAGGAATGTTTTACAGGCCCTGCAAAAGGCAGGCCTGACTATCAAGGCCACTAAGTGCCAGATAGGGCAGAGTCAGGTTGTATACCTGGGCCACCTTGTGGGTGGAGGCCAGGTTCAACCTTTGCAGAGCAAGATCCAGACCATCATGGACTGGACTGCTCCCACTACCCAGACTCAGGTGAGAGCCTTCTTAGGCCTGACTGGGTACTATAGGAGATTTGTCAAGGGGTATGGATCAATAGTGACACCCCTGAATGACTTAACTTCTAAGAAAATGCCCAAAAAGGTTCAGTGGACAGTTAGCTGTCAAAAGGCATTTGATGACCTCAAGCAGGCCATGTGCACTGCTCCAATTCTGCAGAGTCCTGATTGCTCCAAGAAGTTCATTGTTCAAACTGATGCATCTGAATTGGGGGTAGGGGCTGTACTGTCACAATTGAATGAAGAAGGTCAGGATCAGCCAGTCGCTTTTATTAGCAGAAGGCTGACCCCTAGAGAGAAACGTTGGTCAGCCATAGAGAGGAGGCCTTTGCTGTGGTCTGGGCTCTGAAGAAGTTGAGGCCATACTTGTTTGGTACACACTTCCTGGTTCAGACAGACCATAAGCCCCTCTTATGGCTAAAACAAATGAAGGGTGAAAACCCCAAACTGCTTAGGTGGTCCATTTCCCTACAGGGGATGGACTTTACAGTGGAACATAGGCCTGGGAGTAACCATGCGAATGCAGATGGACTCTCTAGGTATTTCCACTTAGAACATGAAGACTTAACTGGGCAAGGTTAGTTTAATGTCCCTACGTTTGGGGGGTTGTGTAGGAGAGTAGGATCTGCTTCACATGGGTACCCCCACTTTTTGCTGATGCTTCACTGTTTTTCGACATTAGTCTGGCTGGGGCCCTGCTAATCAGAACCCCAGCCTAGCTGCTTCCTCTCTAAAATGGTTTCCATGTGCCTTAGGCACATCACTGATTGGGATCTGGAGTGCCCTTATAAGTCCCTAGTATATGGTATACTATGTACCAAGGGCATAGGTACCTCAGAGGCCTGCCAGGGGCTGCAGCATGTATTATGCCACCCCTGGAAGGCCATCCAAACTGACACCACAGGTCTGCTACTGCAGCCTGGGTAAGGTGGTGCATTCACCCCTTACTGTGATATAGGTTACCTATATCACGAAATACATACACACATATAAACCTATAAGTCACTCCTAAGGCAGGCCTTATCAATCCTAAAGGCAGAGTGCATGGTTCCTATGTGAGAGGGTGCCCCTGCATGAGCAGGGCCCCTCTGCAGCGTTCGGAGACCCTCTCTGATGCTGTTTGTAGTGCAGCCTGACCATATACTCTTAAGCGCATTATATCCTCGCGGTAAAATGCTAACTTTGGAATGGCTGCACCTAAACATGTCGTGTTTGGTGTCAAACATCTTGGAATACTACCCCCCCGCCAATGCTGGCGGCGGGGGTAGCATTCCACCCTTCTAGAGGGAAAGACATGTTAACTCTGATGAGTCCGGTAACTTCTTTCCAGAGCCCTGGCATCACAAAATGGATGCTGCTGCCACAGACACGAGTCTGGCCTCCTGCTGCTGGACGAAACTCCGGCAGGGGAGGCCTGGACAATAGGTTTCCTGTCCCAGGGAGGTGTGACCACCTCCCAGACAGGATAATGTGTATTGGGGCTGGGCGGGAGCACTTTCGGGTGCTTTGAAGTCCTGCACTGGGGGCACATTTGGTGTCCCTGTGCATACCCCAGTTCAAACCGGATCAGGGGCTTGCAGCCCCTGCTTTGGCGCGAACTGGACAAAGGGAAAGGGGTGTAGCCACCCCTCTGCCCTGACCCACCCATAGGTGGGGCCACAGAGTAGTCCAACCCCTATTTTTAGAATAAAGGTAGGAACCCAGTCCTTAGGACTTTAGATTATACCTGGACGAAACTCTGAAACTGAATCCTGGACCTTCGACGCTCTACGACAAGATTAGAGGACTGAAGAATCTCCCTTGGGGTCAAGGAGTGACTCCCCTGCTTGGCAGGCACCAAAGAAGCATCTGTCCGGTTCGCATTTCTGAAGCTCCCGTCGGACGCCGAAGTCATCGCATCACCAGAGGTGGATTCTCAGACTTCCCCGAGGCTACCCTGAGTCCCCAGCAAAGCTGAGGCCCGTGGCTATCGTGGGTGACTTGAGACCGTGACCCCTGGACACCGAGCACATTTGCAAGTGCATCCTCTTCTGGGTCTCCCAAGAAGTCGTGCTTTGGGCTCCGAGTAGCCCTAGCTTCCAGCACCACATGCACCGAAGATCACTGGCCCCCACTCTACGAGTGTCCTGTAAGCCAGCTCCACGTGCGGCGTCACAAGGCTCCTTCGCGGTCGCTAGCCCGTTGGCTAGTAGCCCTTAACAAAGGCCAATCCTTTTCTTACTTGGCATCCTGATTGCTCCAGGCCTGCCCTCACTTACTCTCGCTGGGTGAGTTCCACAGACCTTGCTGGTCTGCACCATCGACGATCTACATCTTCACCGAGACTTGCCGTTGCCAAGGCATGTTGGGTCCAATCCGGTCGCCGACACCTCAGCACTCGACAGACATCGTGTACCAGCCCGAATCCTGCTCCTGGTCGCCAACAACACCTCCTGGACCTCGTGGCTGAAGAGTCAAGACGACCGTCAACGCACCTGAAGCACTCGACATCGGTGGGCATCTGTCCATCGCCTTCCTGGTCACTGGCTAGTGACCCAGACTCTGTCCCCTCTGCTTTCAGGTTCTTCAGAACTCCGATCCATTCTTGGATCCACCCGGACACTTTTCTCTTGGCCGCCAGCAGCACTTTGCAGCAGATCGCCATTCGAATCGACGACGAAACCCGACCCCGAAAGGCACCTATGCACCCGGCTTCCCTGGGTGAGGTAACACGAGTACTCCGGTGCTCCCGTGGTTAGAGACTCTTCAAAGTCCTAGATCTCAAAGGGTTTTGTCCTAGTCCTCTTTTAAGTGTCCCTTTTCTCTATTTTCCCGATCCCGACTGTCTCCATAGAAGTCAACGGCGTATCGCGGTTGTGTATTTACACTGCACGCGTCTCCCGTAGGTCCCCTGTGTCACTACCTTGGGTGGTTCCTTGTGGTCCAAGCACTTCTAGAGGCTCTAGGCCTGGTGTCTAGTTCAGTCGTGGTTCGCATACCACTTTATTGGTATATGGTTTGGTACGCCCCTAGGGCCCAAACGTGTATTTGTGCTATTACTGTGAATTAATAACTTATAACTTATGTACTTCGAACTCTAGCCTCATAAAGAGACTAGAGGGGTGTGTTTAGCAATAAATACATATATTTTGAATATATACCTGGTGTGGTGCTCTTTCATTTGGTCACTCAAGAGATTATAGACTGGTAAAACAAGCTGCTTTACATTCCTTCAAGACTTAGCCTGAAGGCTGCTCTCCATAGCTACCACTAGGATAGCTTTCAATAAGGTTGTCTTTAACCTATCTCCAATAAGGGGTTGTTTGGACTGGTGCAAGGTGCCCACTATAATTAGTGGACAGCATATACCAGGCCAACTTCTCATACCCACCAGTCACAGACACTGGGCTGCCCTCCTGCTGATGACCAACACTCGCAGTGGAGGGAGCCCAACAATAGATATCCTGTCCCAAGGGGGTGTGACCACCTTCCAGACAGGGTTTAGTGTATTGGGGCTGGGTGGGTGCACTCTTAGAGTGCTTTGAAGTCCTGCACTGGGGGAGCAGAAGGCTCCTCTGTGCATATGCCAGTTCAAACCGGCTCAGGGGCTACCTGTCCCTGCTCTGGCGCGAAACTGGACAAAGGGAAGTGGGTGTAGCCACCCACTCCCCTGACCCTCCCATAGGTAGGGTCATAGAGCTAGTCCCTCCCCTCCTTTTAGTATAAGAGGGGAACCTGTGCATTGCACCCTAGATTTCCCTGGACGACGCTCTACAAGAAGAATCCCGGACCTTCGACGTTCCACTACCTTTGGAAGACTGAAGAATCTCCCTTGGAGTCAAGGAGTGACTCCCCTGCTTGGCAGGCACCAAAAACTACAAATGATGGTCGCAAACTACGCTGCTCCCGCCGGAGTCCGAAGTCCCTGCAGCCCAAGAAGTGAATTTCCTGACTTCTCAAAGGCCATCGTGAGTCCCCAGCGAAGCTGAGGCCAGTGGACCCCAAGAGTAACGAGGAACCGCGACCCCTGGGTACCGTGCACTATTGTCGAGTGCAACCCCTCACAACGTTTCATGAACTTGTGCTTTGGACCACATGTGGTCCCAGCCTCCAGCAGGAATCCCTCCTAAGATCAGAGGCCTACACGTCCCGAGTGACCGTGGGCCCCTGTGAGAGAATCCTCCCGAGGCGTCTTCGCGATCCCTTGCCAGCCGGCTTGTGGGTCTCCAGAAGACTTTCCAAAGAAACCAAAGGGCTCCCCTGGTTGCTCCAGGCCTGCCCTGACTTACCCTCGCTGGGTGAGTTCCACAGACCTTACTGGTCTGCGCCATTGCCTCTTCACACTTTCCCCGAGACTTGCTGTTACCAAGGCTTGTTGGCTCCGATCGAGTTGTCGACACCGCAGTAAGCCGCAGACATTGTGGGACACGCCGAATCCAGCTCCTGGTCATCGTCGACGTCTCCTGGGCCTCGTGGCTGAAGAGTCAAGGCAACCGTGAACGACCTGAATCCTGCGACGACGGTGGGCATTCATCTTCCTTGCCCCGAGTCACTGCCAAGTGACTTTGAACACTGTCCCCTCTGCTTTCAGGTCATCCTTCCACCGAATCCAGGCTTGGATTCCACCGGACACTTCTTCAAACCATCACAAGCAGCAAGTCTTCTTTGTTCGCCATTGAAAACGACGCCGCGACCCGACACCAAAGGACACCTGTGCACCCGGCTTCCCTGGGTGAGGTAACTCCAGCACAACGGTGCTCCTGTAGGTGTGGGCCCTCGAACTACTTACCCTGTAAGTGACTTGCTTGTAGGTTTACCAGAAGTATCCTAAAACTCTTACTTTCCCCGTGCGATTCTCGCACTGACTCGTACATGGTTCGCGTCTGTGTTAGACACACCGCGTCCAACTCCCTTGCAAATCCTATCTGTAAACCGTATCCTTCGACTCGTACCGAGTCCGATCGGTGTGTTCGCCTCGAACACGCAAGGGACCTTGAACATTGATATCTCAATCGCGTCTGAGTGCATAGACTCGTACAGGATTCGCATCGGTGCCAGGTCACCGCGTCCGTCCCCTGTGGGTCTCCTACAACTACCTGGGGTGGTTCTTGGGGGTCCCTCGATTCTAGATGCCCTAGACCTAGGTCTAGCAAACTAAGATTGTAATATTCAATTGTGCTAAACTTATCCTGATAATATTTGACTTGTACATATGTTCCTGACTTCTAATCTCATAAAGAGATTAGTAGACAGTGTTTATTAATAAATACATATATATTTGATATATATACCTGTGTGGTGTCTTTTCATTTGGTGATTCAAGAGATTGTGTGGTAAAACAAGCTGCTTTACATTCCTTCAAGACTTAGCCTGAAGGCTGCTCTCCACAGCTACCACTAGGATAGCTTTCTATAAAGGTTGTCTTAAACCTATCTACCATAAGAGTCGAATTGTTCTGGTGCAAGGTGTCCACTTTAATTGGTGAACAGCATATACCAGGCCAACTTCTCACACAAGGGTTGCCAGCTGCGAGTGTGGTTTCGATGAGATGGGAACTGAAGGGAGCAAGTCAACTCCTCTTGCATTAAGCAACTTGGTTGGTTCTTGGTGGTGTAAAGAGAGATATGGATGTTTTTAAAGCTACTTTTATATTTAATTAGTGTTTCCATAGCTAGTTAGGCAGACTTTATCCAACTCTAAGAGGGATCAGATCTCTCTTAATGTGCTTTTCCCTGAGTGTAAAGCTTCATGCTGAACACTTCTTTATTTCTCTAAACTTCTACAGAAGTTCTATTTTAAGTTGACACCCTTGACACTCCAGATAAAAATCTGTGTTAGCTTATTCTGTGCTCAATCTATGTTTAGAATACAAAACAGAAATGTCTTTATGGAACACCTATTTGCCACAATTTTATTTATTTTTGCTATGGCTGTTATCATTCTGGAGCTCATATTATTACAGATCAATTTATTGGCACACTTCCACCTCCAGACTATGTTATTGTATCTTGAAAATCTATTTTTACTTTGTTCAAATACTAGATGGATTATTATCCTAAAATAAACCCATTTAATCAGAATATTGATTCCTGGTTCTTATTGTGTACTCTATCATGTATTTATGTATTTTGTATTTCTAATGTTTTTTCCCTTACAGTGCATCAAGTCAACTAACAAAGGTCCATGCAACCGTTGGGGAAATATATTTGATGATTTTATGAAAAGATTAAGGTGCAAGTTCCAGTGTGCCATCATGTGTGTTATATAACAGGTAATATATCTTCTCAATTTAAGCACCCTGGGCCTGATTCACAGAACTAACTTACGTCAAAACGTAAAGTTAGTACCTTTGGTATTCACAGAATACACTTACTCATTTTGGTATTCACAGAATACACTTACTCATTTTGGTATTCACAGAATACACTTACTCATACTAACTTTATGTCCGCACTCGGGCCGGAGATTCCGGCCCGGTGGTGGAGATTCCGGCCGTTTGTGGAGATTCCGGCCCGGAGGTGGAGATTCCGGCCCGGAGGTGGAGATTCCGGCCGTTTGTGGAGATTCCGGCCGGAGATTCCAGCCGTTTGTGGAGATTCCGGCCATTTGTGGAGATTCCGGCCGGTTGTGGAGATTCCGGCCGGTGGCGGAATCTCCACAAACGGCCGGAATCTCCACCTCCGGGCCGGAATCTCCACCTCCGGGCCGGAATCTCCACAAACGGCCGGAATCTCCGGCCCGAGTGCGGACATAAAGTTAGTATGAGTAAGTGTATTCTGTGAATACCAAAATGAGTAAGTGTATTCTGTGAATACCAAAATGAGTAAATGTATTCTGTGAATACCAAAAGGTACTAACTTTACGTTTTTGACGTAAGTTAGTTCTGTGAATCGGGCCCGCTGTATCTGGAACAACATCATGGTGTCCACCAGGGCTGTCCCAACTCTGAACTGATCTTATTGAAGAAAGAGCTTAAGACACACCTCTTTGAAGAATCAAGATGAAATAATAGGCAGCCACCTTTCCCAAGCCATGCTTCACCCCTAATCATGTTTTACTTCGTGTTTGCCTTTGACTCTGTACAACCCTCCACAGCTGTTCATGCTATACAAATATCACATACCTACATGTACTTTAATTTGTAGTTGGGTATTTCAGAATCAACCATTTGGGGCAATAGTATTACAAACAAGTATAATTATCATTAGTTTGAAATCTAAAAATCCCCAAAATCTATGTGTTTTTATTAATGCCTTAATGGTAATTCATGGGATAATGTAATAACCATCTGTACATTTTCCCTAAAAAGTAATTCACTGAAGATCTCTGTAACCATATAAAGGCATGAGGCCACAGCCAATTCACATTTCTGAGGTTACAGAACTGAGGTGGATTACAATATCCTTATTAATGTACATATGGGTCGGTATTGTCCCCTATAATACCTGATTCTTTCAAATTACACAGCCTCCCCAAGAGAGCTTACCACGTTTGCTATGGTGTGTCTAGTTCATACAATCCTGCTATGTGTCTAGGTTTTGACAGCACAGTTTTCAAACACACCTATTGCTTGCAATATACAGAAAATTGGCTTTGCTTGTGCCCCTTTCAACCACTAGCTTTCTTCATGCTGCATCCTTTGGCCACTGGCTTTAGAATTTGTCAGTCAAGTCTTGGTTTAACCCAGTGGAATATTCATCTCTCATATAATGTTGTTTGCATGTATCCTTCCACTTCAACCAGAGTACTTGCTTTGAACTACGAGGGCATACTTTACAAATACATCCCTGCTTGCCTGTCCTTGTCGGCTCGCTCCCCAGTGTCTCATTGTAATCCGTTAAAGCAGCATGTGTAAGGACATTAAATCAAGACCTAATGGCTTTGTAAATGTTAATTTATCTGGGTTCTGAGATATGTAGTTGCTTCTGTTGTGAATGCAGATACACAAGTCCCAGAATGCACAGAGAAAACATGCTCCAGAGTATATTATACACACCTGACTTAGGAGAAAAGTACTGTTGTGCCCACAATATGAAATAACTTGTTTTTATACAGTACTTCATACCTGCACTCATTTCTAATTGCGACAAATAACAGATGTTAATATTAATTAATCATATAGAATTCTGGAGCACACCCAGAAAGTAACAATAATCCATGAACTATGAATGCATGAGAGCAGAATTTTATTATATTGGACTGTAAGGTCCTGTTTTATTTACAGGCTGTGAAGTAAACCTTGTTCCTATGTCATTTTCACACAGAAAAAATCACAATATTCATAGCCAATATAAAGTTTACAGCTTGAATCGCAATATGCATAGTCAATGTAAAGATTCCATCTAGGTAGTAATGTCATAAATATCGAAGAAGGTCGTGATGCAAGAAGAAATTGTCATTTGAGCATGAAATGGTTCCAGATTTAAAATGCAAATTACATACATGACACTCCTTGTGGATAAAGAACCAGAATTCTGAAGTTTACAGCCACGTGGTAATGTCATAAGTATCAAAAGTAGTCGCGTGACAGGGAATAGAGAAACTGCTGACACGTTATTTCATTAATGAGACTTTTTTAAAGGCTATGTTTGTTGATATGAGTGAATGGAGAAGAGTAATATGTTTGAGTACACCGGATTCTTAGACGAGGAACACCAAAATGATAAGTGATGCTGATGTGGGAGTTGTGTTGCAGATTAGTGTGACAGGAAGTTGTGATCCCCAGTATAAAATGAATGGAATGGAATCTAAAAGTATATATAGGAGATCAAACACAAAGTCACAGATACTGATTTTGCTCCCCTGACTGGCCAAGAAACTACACGTAGACACTGTTTATTAAAATAGTGTGGGAGAAATTGGGGAGTTGGTTAAGGGGGGTGTGAGCCCTTCTCAAGCAACAGCTACAATCCTTGTCAGGGTGAACCACAAAAAGTTGCAAAATTAACCTGTGCTTAACCCTCTGGTAGCTTGGCACAAAAGCACCCATATTTAACTTGCAGGCAATGTGAAAATTATTTATGTAGCACTCAAATAGCAATAAAGTGAAAACACAACACAAGAAAAATCATACACCAATTTAGAAAAATAGAGTCAAATTCAATAAATACAATTACACCAAAATGACAAAAATCCAATTAGTACAACTGGAGATATGCAATGTTACAAAATTAAGATAAAAGAAGTGCCAGAAGGTGCAAAGCACCAACAGAGGATATCTGGTCGTGGCAGACAGGGTCAAAGTCACAAGTTCAGGCCAACCACAACGGAGCACAGACCAGACATAGGACCACGTTTGGCCCACTGAGGATTGTACAGTATGTTCTTGCTGCACGACCTGCACGGAATTGCTTTGCGGGGCTTCGTGCTGCTTTGCACCTGATTCGGTGGTACCTTCAGTTAGGCTGATACAGCACCTTTAACCCCACTTCCAAGAATCAAGGACTGGAGCGACACAACTTGACGGGTCATGACTTAGTCAGGCTGGGTCCAGGTGCAGGTTCAAGATGTTTGCAGCCTTTTCTGTACCTGAGGCTCTGATCAGGTGGGCAGCCAACTAGCCCTTGGAGTCACACTGCTGGTCCTCAGAGGAGGCAGAAAAGCAGGTCTCAAGCAGCAGGGCGGTCTTCTGAGAGATCATGGCAGGCTTCAGGTAGCAGGGCATTCCTCTTTGTTCAGCAGGGAAGTCCTCTGAAGTACATAGTTGAACACAGACACCAGGGCAGTCATCTGAGAGTCCTTCCCCAGGTCCAAAAGTAAACTGAAAAGTTAGTCTGATTGATATTATTTTAGATGCCCCCTTTGAAGTGAAAGAAGCACTGGAGTTTTCTCCTCACAGAAGTGTCTGGAATTTCCTGCCTCCTTTCCCTGGTCTTAGGATGTCTGGGGGAACAATGACTTAGAGTGAAGCCCTTTGTGAGTGTGCTGAGGCAGCCCCTTTGAAGTGCAAGTGGGAAAGATGACAGATCTGTCCCCCATCCTTTCTAAATGGCTATTCTGCCACCACCCTCTCTCTCTCTATTATGAGACTGTCTTGGGGTAATATACAAGACCAACTGCCACTCACACCTAGTCATGTTACTCAGGAGCAGGCTATTATCCTACGTGAGAGGTAGGCCTTGCAGTAGTGAAATATAAATTTAAGTGATTTTCGCTTCCAGGACATGTAAAACTTAAAAGTACATGTTCAGCTTTTTAAATACACTGTACCCTGCCCTGTGGGCTATTTAGGACCCTGCCCCCACCACCACACATAGGAGTTTTAAATGTATTAAAATACATGGAAAAAGGTTAATTTTGCAAGGTTGAAAGGGAAGTTTGAACTACCCACAGGCTCGAATGGCTGGCCTGAGACATATTTTAAAATGCTTCCTAAGTGGGGGTGGCACAATCGGCACTGCAGGCTCACTAGTGGCATTTAATTTTACAGCCCCTGGGTACCTGTAGTATCACTTTACTATGGACTTTCCAGTCAATTATTTGTGCCAGTTGGGTGTAGGCAAATTTCACCGTTTTTGAAGGAAAGAGCACATCATTTTAGAACTGGTTAGCATTGGTAGACTGCACAGAGTCCTCAAAGCCAACAAAAACAGGTTAAAAAAACAGGAGACATGAAGGCAACAAAGGTTTTGGGTGACCGTGCAGAGAGAGAGACAAAAGTAGATTTGATGCACTTAATCTGTTGAAATTATTTGCTTCCATGTACTGGGGACCTTGCTCCGGGCGATCCAGCTGAAGTATGAAAGGAGGATAAAAGGCAAGCCAAGGAAAGAATCCATTCCTCCTTCAAACTGCAATATGAGCGGACAGCACTGCTCAACAAGAAGAGGAGCAGGAGAAGGAGAAATGTGAGCTAGTTGAGGATGAGGAAGTCTTTTACAAACATGATTACATTGTTGCCCCCACATAGAACATCTTCAGGAAAGGCCACTTCATGGCCAGGGCAACAGTGTCCCTCCTAAATCACTTCAGAGGAGAGCCAGTCCCCAGATATTAGGTAAGCACCCATGGTTGCTAGTTCCGCCTATACAACATTCACCGTCACATATCTCCAATCTTCTCTCAATAATATAAGGTAAAGAACACCACTGGTGAGTATTAAGTATCCCTATTTATGACTTTCCCTCCACAACCTCCCAGATGGCATCCCTATCCATGCTGAAGAGCCTGCTGGCCATGTCAGATGGCCACACATGTGGGGAGGTGGTATCGGCTAATGTTGCTCAGTGGAAAGATCAGTTTTGCTAACATTCTAATGTGCAGAAGGATATTCATGGAGGGCAGCTATCTCATGAGAGGGCTACTCTCAAGAGATAGCTGCCTCCCTTAAAGGTCTCCCTCATATGATTGACAGGCAGACCCATAGCATGGATAACATTGCTAAATGTTACCAAGATATTGCAAAGATGCACTAAGAACACCTTCAAACTAACTTTCAGGGAAGCGAGTGTAAGGCACCATGCTTTGGCCATGAAGATGATAAAGACAATAAGCAAAAAATGTAAATAAAAATCTTCATGGCCAAAGCATGCAGGATATTCTACAGAGGCACTGCAAGGTACTAGGGACACAGCCCCACTAACCTCTACCACCTCCACCTTCAACACCTCAATCACCAAAACCAGCAATTCAATGAGCACGCATCCACAGCACAAGCACAGTCTCAATCATACTCCCAACCAGCATTGGGTAGGAGGAGTAGCAGGAGAAAACCCTACACATTATTTTTCTACCAATATCCTTCACACCATCACTGTAAGCATTTTTATGACACACTTTATTGGTTTTCCAACAAGACACAATCACCAAATCACCAAGAGTATAGAATAGCAATGCAGCATAGTATAGAGGTCCCCATTATTATTGTCTTGTATGGGCATTATAACCTCCCCACCCAGCTTCAGTTTGTCATTTCGATCACCACTACGCTATCAGTGGTCTCCCTCCCTCCATTCTGAGACATGGGCCGGAACAATATAGTTCCCATTGCTGCCATATCTTTTCCCACTTTTTGGGGCAGCCCCCCCCCCCCGTAGGCCTGCTTCTATTTTTTTCAAGGAGGTTAAGTCTGGGGGCATATTAGATCCTCATTTCTGGGTCACATCTCTTTTTGATACTATCAGTCTCAGTGTGAGGAGCGTTTCTGTGTGTGGGGAGTGTGTTTCATCTTCCCAGATGTTGAGTACTGCTAGCCTAGGGGAGAGTTCAGCCTGGATGCTGATGACTCATTGCAGAGACATCCATACCACCTCCCATTTGTATGTTAGCATTGGGCAGTCCCATTGTATAAGGAGGCCGCATCCCCTGGCACAGAGGTCCAACTCTATTCACCCCATCCTAAACAGCCAGATTTTGTATAGTAGTAAGTATGTAGAATGTGTAACTGGACCAGAGACACCCGGCCCTGGTCTCTATCTCTCAGAGAGCACTGAATGTCTCTTCCCATTCCCCCATGTCACTGTCCACCAGGTCATATTCCCAGTCTCTCTTTAGCTTCTCCAGGACATTTGGGTAATTTTTGAACATTTTTCTATAGGTCAGCAAGGCTGCTTTCTTGGTAAGGGGTTGCGACAACAAGTGTTCTTCTATCGGGGACACATCCACAACCTCCGCTCCCAACACTGTGTGACTCAGCAAAGTATTGCGTATCTGGAGGTATGTAAAGCCCTCTGCCTCAGCCATCCAATACTCTTTCCGAAGGGCACCTCATGGGATCAGCCTCCCATCTTGCCACAGGACTTCAACTTTGCTGATTCCTATCTTGTCCCATTTCCTGGTTCTCTGTGCATTTCCCACCTCAGCCAGTTCTACATCATCCCATAGTGGGGATTGATTCATTAATTGCTTCTTGCTACCCAGGTATCTAGTGACCTCCTTCCGGGCTCTAATCATGAACTCAGTATGTGTAGGCATATCTGCCCTTGTTTTAGGTCCATACAGGGCCGTTGGGTAACCCCTCTCCCCCATAAACACTCGATTTGCCAACAGGGTGTTTGACTGCCTGTGGAGAGTTAGACGCAAGGCCAAACCGCAGGCCAGGCTCTGCAGCTGACGGAGTTGGCATTATGTATGGTAATAAATTATTAGTTTGCGTTAAAAATAGCCCTAGAATTTAACTGAAAAACCAATGGTTAAAGTGATGTTATAGTTAGGTATGGTAATACTATCTTACTTTTCATTAACAAAACCTTAGAAATTTACTCAAAAACATGTTGTAATTGTAGGCCGCTTTTGTATATAATCTCATTTAAGAAGTACTAGAACAACTAAGACGACCAACACTCAAGTTGCTCATGTCCATGGCATTTCTTAGTGCAAAGTGTATCCTCATTTCGCTTTAATTCTGGACATGAGGGCACACTTCATGCTAACAAAATTAGCTCACAATGCCAGATGTAAGCATTGTGTAACTCTTCTGAACGTAATTACACAAATGCAAATTACTTACTTTTTTCACATCCCTATTAGTCTCTTGACCTGGGGTCTTCCTGCTGCATTATCCCTTGATCCTCAAGGCAGCTCACTCTCCACATCTGCACTTCTCAAGCACCCAAGGCCTTTAGTCACTTGCAGGGTGTTGTGTTTAGCAGGAGTCTGGGGATGTTGGGATGAAAAAGTCCCTTTAATGGTGATGGGCATGCCCCCCTGCCCTGAGTACCCCAACTGTAGTGATGTCTAGATCCCTGATGCTGATTTTTGTTGTCATGAGTGAACACGGATCATGCATGTGTACTCTGACAGAAGCCCTTCTCACGGATTGTAGTCTTTTCAGATTGGGAGGGGCAGCCAAAATGCTACCCTCATAGTTAAAAGGCTCCTTTGCCAGGAGGTAAGCAGCACAGGCATGATGGTGGCAGCTTTCGTGTAGTGATCAGTAGAAGTGAACAGGCCTTTTTAACTGTCTCACAGGAGTGAGGCTGACAGGCTCACTTATTTAAAGTTCCGCTGCTTTGTGCTTTACTTACCCTCGACCTACATCTGTTTGTGTGTAGTGCTGCGCAGTGCTCGTGTGTTATACATGTGCTGGGTGTCTATGTGCCTATAAATGGTCAAATGCAGGGATGGTGGAGTGCTGTGTGTGTTATTACATGTGCTAGGTGTGTCTGGTACTATACATGGGAGATGTAGTGCTCTGTGAGTGTGTGTTATATGACTGTGCGGAGTGTGGTGGACAGTCAAAATATCGATTATTTTTTTTTTTTTTAAATATCGAAGCACAGTTATATCGAGTTTTAAATATCGTAGGGACAAAATATCGAAGTCAAGAATATCTACAACCAGAATATCGAAGTTAAGGTAAGAAATATCGAAGTTGCAAATATCGATGTTAGTAATATCGATAGTTAAGTTATCGATGTTAATAATATCGAAATTTATATGAGTGTTATGTATTTTAGTATGTATTTAATATGTATGTGTTCTATATTTTTTGTTAAGTATTGTACTGTTTTTTTAAATATATGTATAAATTTTTTAGAAATTAGTAATTTTTTTAAAAGTAAATTTTGCGTTTTAGTACCGTAGCGGGTTGTGGGTTTATAGGGGAATAGGGTGGGAAGTAATTTAATTATAGTAAATTAAATAATAATTTGTACGAATTATTATTAATTTATTTTAATAAAATGTTGTGTTTTATTTCTGTAGCGGGTTGTGGGTTTATAGGGGAATAGGGTGGGAAGTAATTTAATTTTAATTAAGTAATTATTAATTTTTAATTATTGTTATTAATAATTTTATTGCTAATTAATTATTAATTGGTAATTATTTTATTTGTATTAATTTATTATTGGAGTGGGTTGTGTGTTTTTAGGGAATAGGGTGGTAAGTAAATTATTTGTAATTAAGTAACTAATTAAGAAAAATGGAGTATTGATAAGTAATTTTTTCGTTAATTAATTAATTGGTTATTAATTGGTTATTAATTATTATTTATTGGCATTGATAATGAATTTTTTGCTAATTACTTATTAATTGGTTATTAATTTTTAGAAAATATTATTTATTGGTATTGATATTTTTTGTTAATTAATTATTAATTCGTTATTAATTTTTATTAAATGTTATTTATTGGTATGGATAATTAATTTTTGCATATTAATTGGTTATTAATTTTTATTACATATTATTTATTGTTATTGACATTTTTTTTGTTTAATTATTAATTGCAAATTACTTTTTATTAATTGATTAATTGTGTGAAATTTTATGTGGTGTTGTGTGTTTATTGGGGAATAGGGTGGGAAGTATTTAATATTATTAAAGTAATTATTATTTTTGATATATTTGTAGTTTTTTTTTCTTCTAAATTTATTAATAAATCATTTTTTTATTACAATATTTATTTCATTTATAAGTATGTTATTTTTAACATCTACGTTTTCCAACGCTTTCCCTACTGTTGCACTCACTGAAGTGGAAATAGTAATTTTTACCCCTACGCTATCCAGCGCTTTCCCTACTGTTGCACTCTCTGGAGTGGGAATAGTAATTTTTACACCTACGCTATCCAACGCTTTCCCTACTGTTGCACTCTCTGGAGTGGGAATAGTAATTTTTACCCCTACGCTATCCAGCGCTTTCCCTACTGTTGCACTCTCTGGAGTGGGAATAGTAATTTTTACCCCTACGCTATCCAACGCTTTCCCTACTGTTGCACTCACTGGAGTGGGAATAGTAATTTTAACCCCTATGCTATCCAGCGCTTTCCCTACTGTTGCACTCTCTGGAGTGGGAATAGTAATTTTTACCCCTACGCTATCCAGCGCTTTCCCTACTGTTGCACTCTCTGGAGTGGGAATAGTAATTTTTACCCCTACGCTATCCAACGCTTTCCCTACTGTTGCACTCACTGGAGTGGGAATAGTAATTTTTACCCCTACGCTATCCAGCGCTTTCCCTACTGTTGCACTCTCTGGAGTGGGAATAGTAATTTTTACCCCTACGCTATCCAACGCTTTCCCTACTGTTGCACTCACTGGAGTGGGAATAGTAATTTTACCCCTACGCTATCCAGCGCTTTCCCTACTGTTGCACTCTCTGGAGTGGGAATAGTAATTTTTACCCCTACGCTATCCAACGCTTTCCCTACTGTTGCACTATGTGGAGTAAGTATATATATTAATTTATATGTATATGTTTAATTTTTTTAAACATTTAATGTATTAGTTATTATTTTTAAATATCTTTTAATATTTTTAACTATATTTCTTTTAATTATATGTATTATTTACTTAATTTTACATTATTATTAAAACATTTTAAAAAACGATATTTTTAACTTCGATATTTTTGACAACTATATTTTTTTCTCGATATTTTTGTACTTACCTTTATGTAGATTGGACTTCGATATTTTTGACTTCTATATTTCTGTGTCGATATTTTTGCAGGTCGATTTTCTGTCCATTGATATTCTGTCACACATTCGCTGAGTGTATGTATGCTTTTGAATGGTACAATACATGTAAGAGTCTGGATTCCATCTTAGGCGACCCTGGGCTAACTGAAGGAACATGAAGATATGGGGAAATCCCCCAGACAGATTTGTGGATTGCTGCATTTCTGTGAGGTGGGTGAGACACACTGGAGGAATGAGGAGCAAGGCTCTTCTGTATCGTACAAATCTTTGATTCAGAGAGAGGTCACTGGGAATGTACCTGGGCATATCTCAGTAAGGTGGGGTAACATTTTGATACACATATCAATGTGGGTGATACCCAGCTGTGAACCTCTAGTCACTCCCATGTCCTGTGTTGTGGGGCCATCAGATTTGGAGTCATTCCTGCTGCGACAGACTGCTTTCTGGATTAAAGGCAGGGCAGAAGAGAGAGCACTTCAAAAGGAAGAAGATCCCCAACATAAACTTTAAAGACTCACAATCTAGTGTCTGGAAATGAACTATTAGAAAGGAAGCTCGAGGCCCCCAAAATTGTCAACTGTCAAGCAGCCAGTCAGGCTGAGCACGGAGGAGAAGTTCTGCAAGACTTCTGCCTGTAAGCAGGACTTGGGGCCAAGGTCTGGAGGTCTCCCAATTGAGTGATGGAACACCACCCAGGGAATACAATACCACCTTCCCCTGGAGCATTAATGCCTGCCTGCTTGCTATGACCAGTGTGACCCATGAGGAAGAGGAGAGTGTTGAAGGAAGCAAGATCCACTGAGGGATCCTGGCAATTGGATCCCTGTAGAAGGGTGTGAGGAGACAACTGTTTCACAGATCGGGACATTGCCTGTGTGCAGGGTAAAGTCAGCGACTCCCTGTATGCCACAGGAGGGCCACTGTGAAGTGAGTCATGAATGTTGCTGCATAGATCCGGACATTGCTTGTGTGCAGGTTTGAAGTCGGTGACCTGGTATGCCAGGTGGGGAATTGCTGCCATGCGGACTGGGCCATAGCTCGAGTGCACAGTGAAGCCGACAGCCTTCTTGTTCCAGGTTGGTTCGTTGTGAAGATTGCTGCCATGAAGATTGATGCCCCCGGTTGGTGGCCCCATATGCCAGGTGGGGCCACAAGAAAAGGCAAGGCACCTGTTATGGTCAAGATCATTGTTGAGATGAGGAGGCTGCTGTGGTGAACCGTGCAGGCACAAGTCCAGACTGAGGACCAGCACCAGGTATATTGAACCCCCTCCCACACCATTGGTGAGGATCCCAGGAAACTTACCAGCATTGGAGGAGTATCAAAGACCCTCTTCGCCTCTGCCCCCGCAGGACCGCATGTGGGGAGCCTGAGGACACCTGACTACTGCCCTTTCCCAGGCCGTATGTGAAGAACTCACCAGAGACAGTCGCTGCAGCTTCAGTTCCTGTGAATGGGGCGTGCTTGGAGACTCCAGTCATGTAGGTCTTGCTAATGCGAGTCAGGCTGACCTACGGGCCAGGAGGCCCCTGGGGAGCTTGCTTGCCATTTAGTGCTTTGGCACTGGAATACTTTTGAGTTTAATGAAGAGTTGGAGTGGAAAGCCTCTGTCTTGGACTACTAGTAGGGCTTAACTTGAATGTTGCCTATACTGAATGGGGAATAACTAATATCGCTAGCGAGAGGGGAGTGGGACACAGGGACCATCTTGTTAAAACACTACATCCCTGACCACAGGCAATTGTGTGTATTGTTAGTGAATGCCATATTTTACTTTGTGTTGGTATATAAATACTCCTGTTTTCATAAACAAACAAGTATTTGACTGAACAATTATTTATTGCTGCTGCTGAATGTACTTTGAGTTATGAGCCTGTGTTCACCCCCCCCTGTGTCTAACTCCCCCCAAGAAGCAGTGGACTGCTGAACCCGCATTAGCACTAAGAGTCAAGTGCTGAATGAGTACTTGGCCCAGTTACCCAGGACCCATAGTAGGTCAGACCCGGGAGAGCAGGAGTAAAAGGCCACAATCCCCGTGGTGGATCCAGTAGCTCCTGCTTACCCCTTGGCCATCTGAACTGGGTTTTGGCATTGGCATTCTCTCCAAAGACACTCACATCTAGGACTGGTCCACAAAGTCGAAGGGGGCCTCCTTTCTTCAGAGTCCCTAGTACGTCTATACACCTGTTCTACTCCAGAAGGAAATTGGGAGGTATTGCCATCAGCTGTAGACAAGGTCACTGAGATGGCTGCATGACAGGAACAGCTCCATCTAGCCCCTGGATCCTGGCCCCTAAGAATTCACTATCATTTGGCAACATGCAGCTACTCCACACTCAACTCATGAAACCTATCTTCTGCTCTTGCCAGAATGTCTTTTTTCTTCTTTCTATCTGCCTGTGCGAGGAATGCATGGCTGGGCCCACCCTCAGATAGCCAGTTCTTGAGTGACCATTCTGCAGGAGGTCATGTCCTCCATTCCCTCCAAGGAATCCAATAGACCAAACAACATCCTGGGGCTCCGTTTGTCTGCACTCAGCCCCTTCAACCCACCTCTGCTTGGATTCCAGGATTCCAATTATGTTTCTTGCAATATCACTACTCATCCAGAGTTTCACTGTTTATTGTTCAGCAGGGATGCTGAATGATGGATGCCCTTCATGACCCACCAGAAGGCTTGCTTAAGAGCTGAGTCTTGAGTGTGTAGGCCACCCTCCCTCCTCTGGGTCTGTGACCCAACAGCCAGAACATCTGCAAGAAAAATCCTCTCTTCTCTGGACAGTGTTCCTGCTCACCAGTGTCAGACAGAGAACTGAGGTGTGTCAACAACCTGGGTGCCTCGAGCCTCATGGGGAATCACCACATCCAACAGTGGGTTTCTCCTCCACTTGACTAGCTTGCCTGCTTGCTACAACATCTCCAGACTACATTCTGCAGATGAACGACATAGTGGTGAGGCACCTGGCCTTCCAAACAAATGGGGCAGCCTGTCACTGTAGTGTGAAAGGCAAGGCCGATCCCCACGGAACTTACTGCAGTGCAGTAATTTTCAAAACTCACCATCAACCAGCGGTTACTCCTTGCTCTTCTCCCCCACCCTCCTTCACAATAACAGTGTTTGTTCTGTCCTTGCAAGTACACTCAGCACTGTGAATTATTAAAAGTAGGTATAACTATCCTATGACAACTGCTATCCGCCAGAATGTTGAAGTGCCTTTTTGTTTAGGTTACTTTTGTGCTGTCAGTATTTCCTGTTGCAAAAAATAAAAAATGCATTATAAAAAAGGAGTTAAGTGGCCACATGAAGGTCAGAGCTATTCAGTGACTATCTTTTGGAGCATTCAGACCTCACCCACCAAGTCCCAGATATCTCAAGACATCGCTCCCTGGCCTGAGAGTTTCCTTGAGAGCTGCCCAGGGCATATATTTAGGGGAAGTAATTGCACTGTACAAGAGGGCTGTTGGTTGTTGAGAGCAGAAGTTTCTCTCGACTCGAACTGTTCTGGGTGGGCACTAAGAAGAGGTGATGTATGGTCACGGGTGCAACTGGATTTCCCGATGGAATGGGGGCTTCAGGAGCTAAGTAGGGATGAGGTGCAGGCCCAGATGGTGTGGGGCCTGATCTTGGGACACCACAGGTTTGTCTTGCTCAAGGCCAGGAGGCGACCCAAAGACTTCCTCCTCCTGGTGGGGGTGGTGTCCACATCCCCTGCCCCCCCCCAGTTGGATGTTCAACCTCCAGCCGGATTCTCTTGGTGATGGATTGTGTTAGTCTCTGGGCAGGCACCCCAACCCTGTTGGAGGTGGGTTTTCCTTCTCGCTGGTGGTGTCTAGTTGTCATGCCTGCCTCCGAGTCAGTCATCTAGGTTGATGCCTTGGTCCTGCTTTGATCTTTCTTGTCCATCCCAGTCAGTTGAAAAGAGATGTGAAAAAATTAGAGACATTTTGAATTTATTGGGTTGACTTTTGCTGAAAGGGAAACTTTTTCACCTTCTACAAGTGCAGACATTGTGGTGTCATTAACAAACCTGCCACTATCCTCTGCTTTCATATTCAAGTGTAATCCATGTTGATGCCCATGGTCTTGCTGTGATCTTTCTTGGCCATCCTGGATAGCTGAAGAGGAATTTGACAAAATGAGAGACGTTATGAATTCATTGGATCGATAATGCATATCAGCGAAAATTTAGCTGAAAAGCAGATATTGTGGAGTCAATAACAAACCTGTCGCTATCCTGTGCTTTCATATTCAAGTGTTGGTAATTAAATATAGATAAAATGAAAAACTCAACCAATTTCTACAGAATCACCCATTCAGAGGGGACGAAAGGGGCAGTAATAGAGTATGTCTTCAGAAAATCCAGTTTAAACTATTGAAAATGTAGGTTTTCCACAGGTTAAACACATTGGTTAGTTGGGAAGAGGGAGTTTTTAAACATGGCTACAAAGCATTGTAAAGGATGTTGAATCAGTCTATATTTTTTAGCATCAAATGTTGCAGGTCTTAATAGTTAATTGTGTGCGCTCTGATTGTAAAAGATGACAATTAACTGATGGTTAGGAGGTATGGTAAATATACACAATGTAAGCATCACATAAAGTAAAATCAGAAAAATGGAAATTTTATAGATTTTAAATGTATAATTTATGTTGACTGAAATTCTGAGTATGTTAAAAGCATTTCCTTTATGTCAAGATAAAATAAAATAAACTAATCAAACACTGTGCAACAGGGTACCCCTGTATGGTCCAGACAGCTGAATCACAACTTGAGGATCCCAAAAGTCCATTCAATAATGAATTGTACCTTTATTGAGATATTGTGGTTGGATGTCTGTAGGGTGTGAGAAGATGGGTAGAAGGAACATACCTGCCATCACCTGCAACAAAAAAATGTGTTTTTTTTTTTTTACAAAGGATGCTCTATTCTAATTGTTATCCTTAATGTGTAGATTCACGCAGCATGTGTCAGGGTAATGATAATATGGGCCTTTTGTGTTGTAGTGATTATTAATTATGTTTGAGATGCCACTTCCAGAGCACATGTAGCTCCAGCGTGAGGTGTTGTTACTTTCCAATAACATGACACCGAAATCACTGTCAACTAAGCCACATGCAAGAGGCGATTGCCAGCATTTATAGCTACCGTGTATGGTTCCAGGAAAGGCACAGTTTACATCAATGAATCAGCCCCTGTTATTGCAGACTCCATGTATGTTTCTGCTGTGCTAGTGGGTCTGGTGGAAAAGGTGTGCTGTGGGGTGAGGTGACTGAATGGCATTAGGGGTGTAGCCAATGGCACCTATCACACATAGGAAGTGGCCAAAGTCATACATTTCCATTGCACCATTTGCCTTTCTGTCAGTGGCTGTGGCACTGCAATGAATTGGTGCACTGTCCAGTTTATGCTTCTCAGAATCTGATGCAATCACTGGGACTGGTTGGCCTGTAAGATTCCAACATTGTCAGAGGTGACCATCTGGGAAGATCTCGTCAGTGCCCATGAATTGGCTGGGTAGCCTCAGAGATGGCTATCGGTGAATAAAGCTCCTGTTCCCAGTCAGAAACCACGTCCAGATTTACATCAGGTGACAAGCAGTATCTGGAAATGACAGCTTCCATGGACATCCCAGAGCTTTTGCCTGTAAACCCCTCTCTCTCTCTCATCAAATAATTCCACTTCAAAATGAGGGGCAAACCTACAAAGACATTCACCGTCATAGTGAATGCAGTTAAAGTTCTTTGTTATGTAAGCTCAATTCTTATGTGGTAAGCCTGGATGTGTTTGTTTTTTGTTGAAATGTGTTTTAGCAGGAGATGGGTCGTGGAGTTGAGAACAATCACTCTTTTCATTACCAGGTATTTTACAAATGTTGTAATCCTTGTTAAGTAAATCTCCAGCATTTGCATGTAAGTGAAATTTAAAAAAAAGGCCAGAATTAAATAGCATTTTATTTAATCTAAAAATATATAAAAAAATTAAACACAATATAATATTATAGAGGGAATTTACAAATTACCAAGACATTGGATAGGAAAACACAAAATAGATTACACAGGATTTAAAAATAAACATCAATATTTTGGAAACTAATCAAATAAATCAATGTGGTTCATTTGTAAATATATTTCTATATTTATTTGTTGGCTCCATTGATTTGTATCCAACGGTGTTGCAGTTTGAGGGTTTGACCATGTGCGGTGCTGGACTTAATCAAAGTCTGAGCTGCAGTCCATTTAATATTATTTTGGGTCCTTTTGACTGTAATAACTGTAGCAGTTACACAAAGTGCAATTAGAAGTTATGTAAAGTACAGTTCGCGAATAGTAATGGGCCTACTCTTTTGTGAGTGGTTCCTTGACCATCCTATACCTCTCCTTACTCCTCCATTAACCCATCCCATTTTGTAGTAGGTATTCCCTATTTTCCAATCACTCCTCTCTGTTCCTCTCACATTTGCTACAGAAATGTATACTTATGCATTTGGGGTGGAGATCTCCATTCAGAGAAAGATAGGCACAACGTCAAAACGTACATTGATGAATAGCATATTGTAATACATTAGTACTACTACTACTAAATGCACTACAATGTGCATTTTGTGAATAGTTTTAAAATTGTAATTGTACTGGTTTATATTTGTTTTTAAATATTACAAATATATATATATATATTTTTTTTTTATTAGCCATAAGTATAATACAATACATCACAAACAAACACGTAAGTAGATACAATTAACACATTCCAATCATAAGTACAAGAGAGCACAAAGGATGAAACTTACATTACACAATCAGAAGTAAACATGGAGAATAAATTTGTTAACATAAGCACAAACCAAATTAAAATATATAAATTCTAATCCCACTGAACATAGGACCAGACCAGCTTAAATTTTAGCCAAGAACGTGGGCCTCTAGCTTTAGCAAACGCCATCTCCATTTCATATATTTCTCTCAACAGAACCCAAAAATCTTTAATACTAGGACTCATTGTTTCAATCCAGGCTCGAGCAATACACAAACGAGCGCATACAATTATAATTGAAACAGAAAATCCAGTAAAACAACCCCGTTCTTCAATTGTCCCCAGTATTATTTCCTTTTCAGTCAACTGGATATCGTGGCCCACTAACGTAGACAGAGCCTGGTTAACACCAGACCAAAATGAACTCAGCCTTGGGCAACTAATAAACATATGCCGTAAGTCGGCAGCAAACTCCTGATATTTCGGGCAATATGATTTAGTTGATAATGATTGGTTCACAGCCCATTTAGAAATAAACTATGCAGTGTAATATAGCATAAATATAGCCCGATGCTGCTGCAGTTTCAGATTCACGGATGCGACTGCTAAATCTAGGGTCTCCATAGAATCCTGTATTTCTTCTTTAGTTATGACTATATTGAACATCCGACTTAGCTTTAATACAATCTGCATCCCATCGTCACTGATATTAGCTAGCAGTGTCTGATATACTTTGCCTATACGCCTCGACCTAAAATCTGAAAAAATGCTGACACAACCTCAGATGAAAAGGGCGTCTGAAGTAGGCCAAGTCCACGAATAAAGTAATCTCTAATTTGCAAATACTTAAAAAATGTATTGTGCGATACCCCATACTCTTCTTTCAAAGCAGCAAACGACCGAAACCCTTGCCCGTCATACACCTGCCCAAGCCATACTATACCCTTACTTTGCCACCTTTTCCCAACAGAGTCATGGAATATCTCAGGTAATATAGGGTTCCCCCAAAGCCTAATATACACATGTAACTTTGGAAAAGAATAAGCCGTGGAAAGGTGCTGCCATATCCTAACAATATCCCTAACTACCTTAAAGCGAACCCTCATGTAGAAATTAGGGTCAGCACTTTTATATAACAAAAACCCCGTATCACGGCCACAGGCTACTTGATACGAGAACCAAGTTGTCTCAAAATCGGGTCCCTGAAGCAAGCTTTGAATTCGGCCGACGAATGCAGCCCAAAAGTATAGTTTAAAATCTGGTAGTTTGAAACCGCCCTGCTTATATGACAGCTTGATATACCGAAGCGCTCTCCTTCCACGCCGATAACTCCAAATAAAACTGCCTATTGCACTAAACGTTTAAAAAATGCCATCGGTACCCTCAAAGGAATTGTACGAAATAAATACAAAAACTTAGGGAGAATATTAATTTTTACAATATTGCACCTGCCAACTATACTGAGAGGGAGGCGATGCCAACTACGCAATTTAGCAACCCCCCTCTTAAGTAGTGATTCATAATTTAATTTAATCACCTCCTCTACTCGACTACTAATGCATACTCCTAAATACGTTGCCGTTTCTGTAATGCCCAATTCGACTGGAGCCGACTCGGATTGATAATTTAAGATTGTCAGTGTTTTGTTTAGATTTAGTTTATAGCCTGAAAAAGCCCAAAATGTTGGGCTTCACGTGTAATCTCGTTAATAGCATCTTCAGGCTTGGTTGTATAAACTGCTATATCATCTGCATACGCAGTTAATTTAAGATCCAGCCCATTAAATGAAACTGAGGGAATCATAACGTTTTGCAGCAGATGTTGTATAAAAGGCTCTATGTAAAGGGCAAACAATAACGGAGATAGAGGACAGCCCTGTCGCGTGCCCCTTTGAATAGCAAAATATGATGAAGAGAGGCCGTTTAGCTTGACAGAAGCTGTCGGATTGATATAGAGTTTATGTATCGCCAAAATAAACCTCTGGCCAAGACCAAGTGCTGTCATTGTTAGCCATAAACACCCCCAGACCACACGGTCGAAGGCCTTCTCAGCGTCCAACATCAGCATCCCAACACGAGATTTTAACTGGCCAGCAACATCAAACACAGCAATAGCTGTATTGATGTGGGCCGCCGTGTCTCTCCCAGGGACAAAACTATGCTGCTGCGTCGAGACTAGAATGTGAACAACCAGAGCCAACCGAGAAGCCAAAATTTTTGAGAAGATTTTAGCGCCGGCATTAATCAATGATATTGGCCGATATGAAGTCATCTCCTCTACAGATTTCCCCTTTTTAGGAAACACAATAATATTAGTGATATTCCAGGAGGACGGGGCATTTTCCCCTTGCATAATTGCATTACATAGCACCAAAAAAGTCGGCACTAAGATGTCTTTAAAAATCTTATAGAATTCCAAAGGAATTGTATCTTCTCCAACAGCTTTACCAGAAGGCAGTGTACTAATTGCTTCCTCAATCTCCACAGTTTCAACATCTCTTTGCAAAGGCTCAGAGAGAGAAGGGTTTAGTATGAGCATTAAGCTTTCTTGGATATACTCCATAGCAATTTACTGATTGAGACAGGTAGAATTGCCATACAAACCAGCATAATATCGCTTAAATTGTTCCAGTATGTCTTCAGATCTAGTATAGGCTAGCCCATCTTTCCCCTTGATTAATTTAATATTAGATCTAGCCCTTAGATCAGCTATCTGATTAGCCAGCAAGCGCCCAACCTTTTCCCCATACTCGTACTGTTTAGACTTAAACTTGTGATAAGTGTTAGCTACTTTGTCCCTTATCTTTCTCTTAAGTTTAGCTCTTGCTTCAATAACCAACTGATAAACCTGTTGTTCACAAGGATCTTTTATAACAATAGCAGCAGCGTGTTTTCGCTCCAAGTCTAAATAAAACCTATGCCCCTGTTCCAACTTATGTACCCCCAACCGGTTCTGCTTTATGATATATTGCAGCGTGACCCCTCTGACAAAAGCCTTCATACAGTCCCAAACTATTGCAATAGGAGCCGTGCCTAAATTCTTATCAATATATTCCCCCAATATTCCTTGCATGTATCTTACATATTCTGGATTGCTAAGAAGGTGCCTAGGAAAAGAAAATCCCCGCCCTGCCCCTTTATCCCACGGCCGAGCCCGTATAGTCAGCATCACAGGATTGTGATCAGATGTTATTTTAGGACATACCTCGATAAGTGCACTTTCAAGAGCCTCATTATTTATGAAAATCATATCTATTCTAGTGTAGGTTTTATGCGGGTGAGAATAAAATGTGTATCCGGGCACCGTGGGGTTTAGTCTTCTCCAAGCATCTTCAAGTTGGTGTATGTGGAGAAGATCCATAATAGCAGCCCTAGTCCTGCCCATTCTACCGCGGGATAAAGTATTAGTAGTGTCCATCTTTTTATCTAAAATACAATTGAAATCCCCCATGACAATCAACTCGCCAGCCCAATCCAATAATTCAGAACATAGATAAACAAAAACATCCGGACAATAAATATTAGGGCCATACACCATGCATACCGTAACCTTGAGCCCCCAAATCAACAACTGTGATAGTGCCCATCTCCCTTTAGAGTCTGCCTTTGTTTGAAGCACCGTAATATGGCAATTTTTGGACTTCAAAATAGCCACTCCTCGAATAGAAGTTGATTGCGAAGTGCTAACAATTATGTCATATCTCAACTGTTTTAAATACATTCTGTCCTTAAAAGCAAGATGAGTTTCGGAGAGCCCCAATATATGAGGCTTAAATACCCGCAGTTCCTTTGCTACCAGGCGGCGCTTACTCGCATTTTTAAGCCCAGACACATTCCAACACATAAATTTAAAATCCGGCATTTAACTATATCTTTTAAGCCAAACAAATAACTCCCTCATTGCGTATCCCCTTCCCTTGTGCTCTACCAGTACTACCTTAACTAAACTATGGCTATTCAAACCCCACCCACCCTGTCCCCCTTCCCACCAACCACTAAAAAAAACAGTTGACCGATAGCAGCCAGTTAATCTCGTCTGACCCTCCCCCTCCCACTCAGTCCACCCCCCGTACCAACGGAAAGGAATCGCCCCATCTCTGCTGTCCCAAAGTGACAGAATAAGAAGAACACTCCCTCCCTTCCACCCGCAAACCCCCACGCCAACGCCCCACCCCACCCGAACCTCCCAAAAGAGAAAGAGTTTTTCCAGTGTATAGCAGCAGCAAATGAGATATCAAACTGTAAGAGTATTATACATTATACTGTTATAAAGCACATTTTCATAAGCATAAACAAACAAAAGAATATTTCTCTCTGTTAGCCCAGGAAAGAAAACAAAAAGGGTTTTATAGATTTTTTGGAATGTTCTTATTTTTTTAATATTTTCTCCCCCCCTAATGCCTTCAATCTTTCTGTCCTTTCTATCCTTTCTTGGCAACAGCTTGCCATTCTGATAAAGCTTGTTGAGCTTGACGCTCGTCAGAGAAAAAGTGTAATCGACCATCCTTTAGAACTTTTAAACGCGCAGGCTCCTGTAGAAAAATTTCCGAGCACACTTCCTTAAACAAGTCTATCAATTGACGCACCCGCCATCTTTTGTCCATTGTTTGTTTTCACAGATCAGATCTCACAAATACTGACATTGTGTCCACCTTTACAGGGGCAGATGGGCGCGCCTTCAGATATATTGCTTGTCGCACCAAAAAGTTGCCCAGAAACACCAAAATCGGCCTTGCGAAGTTGGACCTACTTTGATTCACCTGTGAAATAAACAATGGTAACCTGTGTGCTCGCCGAACTAAAGTGTCCATATCCCAATCTGCCAGGTCAGGAAAGGCTTTCTGAAAAAGACTTACAATAAAAGCCCGAGGATCTGAGCCTTCCCTCCCTTCAGGAATACCAAAAACCCTTAGGTTCTGTCGCCGTTGCCGATTTTCAAGGTCTTCGAGCTTAGCTTGTATAATACCCATTTGCGAATCTTGAGATTTTGCAAGATTCACTGTAAATGTGTTGGCCTCCTCAACTGCTGCAACTCGCTCCTGTAACTCCGTGACCTCAGAAGAAAGCTGGGTAACCTTAGACGTGACGTCCCGCAATACTTGCTTTATTTCTTTGCTGTTAGCTTGAGCCTGTTGGTAATACTCTTGGGCCTCAGCTCTCTGTGTTGCCAATGCTTGCATTATTTTAGCCAATGATGGCTCTTCGCACACAGCCGGCAGCTGACCACTGTAAAGCTTTTCTATTTCTGTAGCTACAAATGGTGAGGGTACCAAACTCGTAGCCACAGATGTGGATATCGAAGAGCCAAAGGGTAAGCTTTCCACTGTTTGTACTGCTGATTCTGTCAGTGGTGCTAGTGAGCCCACCCTGGTCATTAGACCCATCATGTAGGGTTACTACTGCCCCCGAAGTTGCTGCTAGTGGCAGTTGGTCTGTGTTGTCCTCAATTCCTACTCCATCATCTGCCGCCACTGCAGTCGCCTTCATACTGCCAATATTGCCAGTATTACCAGGGTTAGAAAGCCTTGTAACAATAGCCTTTACTTCGCCTTTTGCTGCTACCCATTTACGTAAAGGGCTAACTCCAGAGCAAACCTTTGCAGTACAAGCAGCCGCCTCCTTCAGCCGTCCCACCGTATTAGCTACTTGAGGCTTTACTCCACCTCCCCGGCCCTTACCTCCTGTACCAGTCCTCGTGGCTTTAGGGCCCTTTGTTTTCACATTTTTCACTCCTACTAACAGGCTAGCCTTGCGGCTACTAGAAGCTCCTGCTTCATTAGTGCGGCTTCTCAAAGTATTATTTAAAGAATTCGGCTGTTGAGTAACTTCCATCAGAGGACTAACTTGGCCGTCCCCCAAATCTTGAGCAGTATTCGTTGACTACTTATCAGTGTGCAAGTCACCATTTGTTACTAAAGCAAAGTCAGTGCCTGTAGGACTACAGATTGAGTGCTCCAGCAGGTCTATTACTCCGTTACTGGCATTGCTGATATTACAGGCATTATTCTCTTTTTCTTTCCCTGCATCTACATCATACAGTTTTTCGGGCGTTTGCCTCACCTTTTTGGTTATAGCTGCCTGATTTTCTAATGACGCTCCGCTCAAATCCAGAATGGCAACTGACTTCGTACCTGGTCGCTCCCGTGGTGTTTCCTCACGTCCATAACCCTCCTGAATCGCAGTATTCAGTAACTCGGCCATCGCAAAACCCGAACTGGAAGTCTGTGTCGCAGGACAGCAGCGAATCTGTAGCCTTCCCAGATTGCAGGAGCTTCAATATTGGTTTCCCCAGCCGTGGCAGCAAGCTGGTCTCACTTTCTATGCCTAGGGTGAAGGTACCTCCAGGCACCGCTTCAACCCCCATCGACTCTCCGAGTATACCAGCCTCATCAGCAGCCTCGTCAGCGCTGCATCTCCTTTCTTCATCCAGGCCCCCCGCAGCTGCCTCAGCCTCTGCTGTCATCTCCACACTGCTCCGTCCTTCAGCAGTGCGCTGTGGGGCCATTCTCCCAGCCGCTGTTGCCTTCAGGTATGCTGGTCTCCGTTTGCCGCCTCGGCCCCCTGAGACACTCCCAGGCTCAGGTGAGGGCGTTTGAGGTAGTTGCAGCACGAACCACCGCACCGCTCGGCCAGCATGCACCACTTTCTGCAGCAGCGTAATCCGGCACATCAGCAATAAGTTATTTTTCCCAAACGCTCCCTTCTATGCTGCTGTATTTTATCCTGGGCACGAAAAATCTTCTATAGTTCCGTTATCTTAACATGGGAAGCACGGGCGGGCACCTGGAAGCAGCCAGACCCGGGCTCACAGCAGGTCACAGGAGAGAGCGTTCTCGAGCGCAGAGTCAATCCGCCATCTTCCCTTCTGCCCAAATATTACAAATATAAATGTATTATATTCATTCTGGTTGTAAATTTGGAATTATGTTTTAATAACTAAAATGTTTTTGGAATAAAAATAATACTATTTTAGTAAGTTTACTTACATACAAGTTTTGTATGGCTGGTTTTGTTAATTTGTTTATTATGGCATTTTTATGTGCAAATGGTGGAGTACATTGTAGTAGAATTTGAGTGATTGTTTCAAGGTTTTGTGGTCCTTGATGGAGAAGAGTAGGACTTCGGTTGCTTGCAACTTATGCATTTGGTGAATTTGTTGAATAAATGTTGTACTGGGCTTGTCTTTATTCTAGGTCTTGATTGCAGCATTATTTTTAAATCTATATGAATTGTATAAGGTAGGATGTCTCCTACTAAGAGAGCATTGGAAGAAATGAATCCCCCCTTTCACTGCATTATTAGTTTTGGCTTCCAAGGATAGTGTACTGTTTTATACACTTTCCATCAGGGCATGTTGAACTTGAGTTGACATGTGCCCTAAACTATGCATTCATCCTATCTAAGGGTCCAATTTAGATCTTGGCTGTCTTACCACCACCTGCCATGGCAGTTGTCCCTATTAGTTCGCCATATTTAGATGCATGCAGGCTGCCTCGTTGTCCGTGTCAACAGAGTGTTTCATTCAGCGGTTGCTGCACACCGCTGCTGATGCGGCAGACACCAATGCTGGCAAATACTACTCTGTCGCTGTCAGGGTGGTGGGTTCCTGTTGAGCTGAGTTAGATTTCACAGTTGTGTGGGCGGTCTACTAGCAGCAGTTCCCAGACAGATTTAGTCCATTGCGATACGCCCTCAACAATGTACTATCACTGTGGGCTCTGGATGGATTCAAGTAGTGCTAATATTGAAAAAGTTTATGTTGATGTACACAATGATACATGTATATACAAAAACAAGATCACATCCCTGTTGTCGAAATCATCCGATATGACCTCTCCATCAACCCCGAGTCAGAAATGCGTAGTCAGGCAGGCTTTGCTTACTAGGCCTGAGGCTACTGATTGACAGATCACAGGTGGGGTGGCATATAGCCAGCAAAACAAACACACAAACACAAAAAACCCATATCAATCCCAGAAATAGGCAGCAACACCACAATGGTCTGGGGAGATTGGCCCCAATAAAGCACACATGGCCAGAGGGTTGTGTGTTCCCAAAACACTATAAAGTTAGATGCCACATGAAGTTAGGAAAAGTCAGCCAATCAGGACACACACAGCACACATATCACACGCAGTGATCACGCGCTCCCAATGGCAGACTCTGGACAAGCTACCCACTGGCCCTCATTGTGTCCACGCAAGGTCAAGACCCTCATGCATTTATCAGGTGGGAGCAATTTATAGCTCCATGACTAGGCCTGCATTCCTCTTCCTAAAAATGATCTCTGAATAGTCTTATGATGTTCCAAGAAATGTATATAATGGCGCTCATATCAATTGTACTTTGAGACAGTCCTCTGACACCAACTCTGTAACTGTTCTCCCGGCCGAAGTGTTTGATGAAACCAACTGTTCTTGTTTTGCCTAATGCCTCTTGTCTTTTGTTTTTTCAAGGTAAATTCTCATTTGAACAATAGTAGAGCACATCTGATGTGCATTCGCTAAATGGAAACACCTGCATACCTCACTATAAAACACACCCCATCTTAGACCATGATCCTTTGCCATTCCACTGCACCACGATCTTTGCTAGCAGAGGCTTTGCCAGTCAAGTGAGAGGTTTTTGTTCATTCTCCGTCTCCTGTCCCTTTATCCGCATTCATTTACTACCTTCTGGTCAATTATTTAATTTAATTTTATTTTTAACACAATGCCAGGCCACAAAAATCCATGTTTTACTGAGAGAGAATTGTCAGTCATGGTGGATGAAATCCTAAGAGTGGAGCCACAAATGTTTGGAGGCCAAGTCCAAAATACACCCCAATCCCAGAAAAGGCAAATGTGGTCCAGAATAGTCGGCAGAGTGAATGCTGTAGCAAACAACCTGTGCACACAGGAGGAAATTAGGAAGCGGTGGAACAACCTGCAAAAGAGGGTGCACTCCATGGCCTCCAAGTATCACATGGAGGCCAAAAGGACTGGTGGTGATTCTCCAAGACCTCCAATACCATTCATGCCTTGGGAGGATACGTTTTTGCAGTTCCAACACACTGAAGGCGTGATAGATATACCTGGGGGAGTGGAGTCTGAAAAGTTACACTTCGCAAAGTCTCAATAAACCTCAATGTCCTATTTGTTCTCAACTCAGCTGTTGCCAATGTGTTCTGCACATATTTACATTGAATAGAAACCTCAATCTATAAGTATCACACAATTTATATTGTTTGTGTGTTGCATTGTGTTGCATGTAAGATTACAGGTATCAATATCCATTACATATCACATGATGGTATGGTGACTGTAAGTGTTACAACACTAAATGACCTATTACCCATATGTGTGTGATATTGTAAGTGTCTGGCCCATTTCCACTCCATATTTTCTACAGGTACGTTCCACTAACCATTTTGCAAGTGTTGGTAAGTTGCCTTTGAAATGACTACAACTACCATGATGCCATGTTTCTGTTTCTCTAAAGAATATTGATATCTCATATTGCTCATTCTCTCTTGTCTAACAGATTTTAACATATGGTAAAGTGTCATGTAGTGATCAATGCCTATCCAATGCTCTCTTCTGAAAATGGTTTGAGTTATTTTCTGAATTTTGTGCTGTTCTTTTCAAACAATTGAATTGATGTCACGAGTCTCACAAATCAAACTGTGTTGACACAAACATTTTAAGGTATTGAATATACTATGCTGGATATAAGTGGTACTTGCAAACAATTACTCTTTACTGCTCACATGATGACTATTGCCAAACATCCTTTCTAGTTGTGGAAATGTCTGTTTTGAAGCCAACTTGGCCTTGGAATTGTCAATTACACATTTCACCTCTCTGCTGTGTTGGACTGAATGGCTGGGAGAAGTTAGGTCTACTTCCTAATCACTTCATTAACATTTCGGGACATCTTATTACCTGCTTGTTGGAAGTTATACTGTTATGGTAATATGTGCAATACCACTGAAAGCTACCGTCACAATCTCAACCTATTTTGTCTCCTAGGTTATCTAAATTTTTTGTCTCAAAAGATGTGAATTTGCAATGCACATTATTAATAATAAAACATTTCTTAATTTCACAATAGATCCAACTACCAGAGTACGTGTCCAGGAATCTGCCACTGAAGAGACCTCTACTTCAGCCCAGGATCAAGCCTTTAGTGATGACAACACTCCTGGAAATATGGAGGACAAAGAGGAGGAAGCCCCATCTGGTCAATATGGGCAGACGGCTCCGGTGACACTGACGACTGCGCAACATACAATGCCTCCCACCCCAGCAATGACTCCTCAGCAAACCGAAGACTCCACTTCCTGTGTTCCTACCACTGTGACACCGATCGAGTGTCCCCCAGTCCCAGATGATGTTGAGACCACACCACCACCTTCTCACCCAGGAACCAGTCGAATGGGGCACACTGGGCCAAGGGCACATGGTAGTGGTTTTAGGGGTCGTGGAACGGTGTTTGTAGGACAGCATAGTGAGTCAACCGGTGTCACCATCACCCAGACCACCATTGCCCAAGCGTTGGAAGCTTACTGTCAGTCCCAAGACATGATGGGCCAGGTACTGACTGAGCTCCAGGAGATGAAGCAGTTGCTGAGGGAGCTCAATCACCAGGTAGAGGCCCACAACTCAAAATGTGCACCCTGATTGGGGTGCTGCAGGACATTTACACCCATATGTGCAGTGCTTTCCCAGCACACATCTACGCCTTCCTGTGGTCCTTCAACATCTGGGCCATCTACATCTTCCACGGCCACAGGAAGGGAGGCCCTGCCACTGGAAGAACCACCTGCAGACCCCCCAACTCCTCAACTGTAGATCTTACCCGCAGGAGTGGACATCCACAAATATTCCCAAGAGGTGAGGATGGCAAGACCTCTGCCGCCACCAGCAAGATACCCTGATACCAATTTCCTCCAGTGTGTGCCTAACATTCCCTAACATTCACTCTGTGGACTATTTCTGGAAACATTTGCCTTTCTGTTGCAGTAGTATTTTGGACATTGGACTTCAAACAATTTTGGCTCTCCAGCTATGGTTTCATTCACCATGACTGAATTCTTCACTTTTTGGTTTGCTTTTGTTATGCTCACCCTCTTTAATTTTATCATGTTTAGTAAAATAAATTTATAAGTCAAAAACTCATAGACTGGTGTTTTATATCTCAACTCTATCAATGCATTTGTTTTCTTCCATCATAACTTGACAATGACAAAAATTAAAAGATTTTGTAAACATAGATGATTTGCAAGTAGGTGATGTTTATCTCAAGATCCCAAACATAACTCCCAAAATATCAGACCATTCAATCATCTACTATGTTTATTCCACTTGACTAATAATTGCCTGTCAGCATTTAACTCACATAATAATCTATACATTACACTAATAGTGCCAGTTTGTACATTTCCAGTTCAAGACCTTGCCAACATGGAAGAAGGGGATATGTCCAAAGAAATAAGATAGAATAATCAAATTATCATTGACTCATCTTATCAGCTGGAGCCAGATCCTCTGGCCCACATTTGGAATTCCACATCAATAACATCAACATAAAAAACCTGGTCAGTGCTACATTCTGTAGACACTGGATCATTCCAAACCACTATTCCAGTATGTGGTGGGATGTCACAACCAAGTGTCAGTGGTGTGCCACAAGAAGCATGTCCCATAATGATGTGGCACATCAACTGCTACATACACTTTACACAAAATGAGGATTTTGCCAGCGTGAAGCGAGATGAGAATGATTTAGCTACACTACCACATGTATGTTGTGCAAGATGGCACACATATTGCTTTAGTGCCAACACACGACAGAGAACAAGTCCAATGTCATCTTCAAATCTTCCATTCAATTAAAGTGCAAGTTGCCTTGGTATAAGATTTCAACACACAGAGTCTGTGTCTGTATTTCCCAGGATCAACCAAGGCTCCCTTTGTGCCTTTAAACAGTACCATATACCAGCAAATGTCACAACTCTGAAATGTCCAAATGGAGATGACATGGTGATAGACCCTAAAACAGATCAAAAGAAAAGAGATCACACTGAACATGATGGCCACATTACAAAGTAAACTTTTGGAGGACACAGATTTACAAAACAATCTGAGATGAATATTGTAACTGAACACAGTATTTACTGTGTCCAAACTGTGATCAAAAACACCTTTTGCCTGATTTTCCCAGAACTTGCCCTTCCCAACAAAGTATAATCACCACATACTTATCTCATCACCACATCAATATTAGGTGTAAAGTTGAAAGAAATAACATGTAAAGATATACTTACACTCATGAGCAGAAGTTGTTAATGACATCTTGACATAAGTGAACTCCTTCCTCTTCACCACTATCATCTTCCTTTGGCATATGAGGATTCTCACCTGGTGGCTCTTCATGGTCTTGTTGCTCAAATCGGAATTACCTTCAAAACAGAAGACAAGAGCCGTTTGGCAAAACAGGAACAGTTTGTTTAATTAAACAGTTCAGCCGGGAGAACAGTTACAGGCACTAGGTCTAAGTACTGTCTCAATTTACATTGAGTTTGTACTCTTTATATACGACATTAAAACAAGCAATAAAAGGTTTCTGACGTACCATATAAGGTGAGGAATGTTGGTTACTGCCTTCAGAGTCATAAATTAATGGTCATTGATTACTACAGGGGGATTTTGACCTGTGTGGACACAGTGTGGCCAGTGGTGAATGTGTCCAGATGTTCGGCATGGGGAGCGCTTGATTACTACTTGTGCTAGGCCCTGATTTTCTATGTGTACCTAACTCATGTGGTGTCTGACTTTATGGTATTTTTAGGAATGCACATACCCCGTCTGGCCATGCATGCTTTTATTGGGGCAATCTCCCCTGATCATTGTAATGTTACTGCGCCTATCTGTGAAATTGATCAAGAGTTTCCTGCCCGGGTGTTTGCCTGCCAGCTATGCACCCTCCCACCTGTGACCCATCAATCAGTTATCCCGGGTCTAGTTTGCAGGGCCTGCCTGACTACATGCTTGCGTGTCGAGGTAGAGTTGGGGGTTGGAAGGGGCAATTCAATTAATAAGTACAATAGTTCATTTTTATCAATAAACATATTGATATCCATATTAACATTCCCCACTCTAGTTAATTCTTCAACTACGCTATCTAACTCATGCATTTGTACCATTATTTTATCTGGGTCCTACTGTTCCTATGCTCACTTTTGACCACAACAACTTTCTTAATTACTTGCATTCTACTTAGTTTGAGGACTGCATTTTTATAGCAGATGATCCCCAATTGTATAACCCCGCAAACCAATAGAAACACAATGACAACTGGCAACAGTGATTTACATAGACCAAATATCCATCATGGGAGCAAGAAGAACCAATTTGAAAACAACTCCTGCTGAGGGGCACCTCCCTCTTCATGCATGCTTCTCTATAGATTATGTAGTGCTTGGATGGCAAGTGTCAATGTTCCATTGTACATGTCATTCCCTGGGATGAATATGCAGCAGGTGGTGCCAATCTTGACGCAGACCCCTCCCTCCATTGTGGTCATTATGCCCAACACATAACATTGCTGCATTACCATGAGACGGATGGCTCGCATTTCATCCTTGATTGAATTGAGGCTGAGCTCAGTGCTGTTTATCATTTCAATGATTTCCCACTGGGTGTTCTAAAGCCAGAGGGCATTAGAGTTTGTCTGCAAGGGGGAGAAGGGTATTGATCCCCCTGCCTCCATCTGTGCCTCTGTGAACAGTTTAAATTCTTCTGGGATGCCCTTGAACAGAGCCCAGCTAAAATAGTCTGTCACTCACCTTTCAAGAGTTTGGTGCAGCAAGGCGGTCTTTTTCCTTATCAGGTGCTGGTACAAATCTGTTAGCTCTTTTCCAGGAATGACCAGGGTTGGGGTGTGCAGCATTACCAGGAAACACAAGCTTCGCCATCGAGGAACCAGCTGAGTATAGGCATGCTTGCCGCACTGCCAATAAAAATCCATAAGCTTGGAGGTGCCCCATTGCATATACAGAATATGTAGAATCACTCCACAATCAGCATTCATGCCCATCGGAAGCATTCCTTTCCTCTGAAACATAAGGAATATGTCAATCATGGGTTGACCCTTCCCTTCTAACCAAGTGTTTCCTCAGTGTCCCAGATTTCCTCACATGGGTTAACCATACTTTTATTAAGCCCTCCCCATGCGACCCATTCCCCTTTTCATCCCCAAGCTGAATGGCACTAAACAGGAACTTCATGTCGGGAGACCACTTCTTGTAAAAGAAGACCGCCCCAGATACACTAAGAGCCACTCTCGGTCCACTCATGGGTGCTGGAGCAGTTGTGTTTGTGCACTGTATTGCAGGTTTTACTACCTCTAAGAATCTCTTCTCCGAGAAATCTCAGGGTCAAATGGTGTCTTCCTCCATGGTGCCCTTCCTATGCATCCTGTCCAGCTCAGTTTGGTTATCAGTGCGCCCAGTGTAGAGGTATAACGCTGTTGGGTTGGTGTTGTATCAGGTCAGGTTTACAACTATCCTGTGTGGTTCTATCTTGATGGGTTGGATCTTGGAGCTTATCCTACATACATAAAAGTAAATGAGGTATTTTGCTTTCTATGGGGATATCTCTTGGGACAGGTAAAACCTATCTGTGCCTACCTTGTATGGGATCAACAAGAAAACACAACATGCAGATGGCTGATGCTTGAGAGCCGACTGTGATCATATACTGATACCAGGCGTTATGTAAAAGAATGCTGTGCAGTGTATGTGGGATGCTGGTGTAGGTGACATACGAAAAGTCCTCACATGGGCACTGTAGTACCCTTTTAGTAAATCTTTTTTGACACTGTAGTTACTCAGCATTCCTCAAGTGTGTGACTGCCCATAGTAGGTTTTGTCGTTATAATGTAGTTCGAGGTGTGGGTCCCCTGGGAATCATCTGTGTCCCTCCAGCGGCTGTGCCTCTTCTGACTGCATGGAAAAGTCCAAAGGTGTCATTGAAGGGATGACTGTACGTTGGGAGAGTGCACCCACGCGAGTGTTAAACAGATCCCTCGCTAGGGTCCTGTGGATTTTCCCTCCCTCCATTGACGAAAGTTCAAAAATGTCCTTTTTCCTTTTGGGTTGTGGAGACTGATAACTAAAAAAGCATTAGTACCCTTCCTGTTTTTGTTGTTACCTGTTTTGAAAGAGCTTTGTTGTTTGTTAATTCAGCTATCCAAACGTGCTCCGTTATTGATGTTTTTCGGAGGCCCTGTATTTTGCCACAGGGGTGTGATCCCATCAACATCCTAGTCATGATCTAGTGAGGCATTGGAAGGCAACCCTTGTTAAAAACTTCTTTTAGTAGTTTGGGGAGTGAAGGTTACTGTTATTCTCTAGGCTAATCTTATTTTTATAAGCCGTTGAGCCTCCCCCCAATCCTACTTGGGTGGCTTTTTGGACCTTCAACGTTTCTATTCTGGGTGATCAGTTTGGTGTTAGGTATGTTTGTGAGGTGGTATTCATGAGTACAGGGAGGGATGGAACTGTGTTTTTAGTAGTAGTACTATGGGTAGCGCTAGTCTTGCCGAAGTGTTGTAGCTCAGTATCACTATAGGTGCGTGGAAATGTAGGAAGAGGGGAGTGTTGTAGTTTGGTGTTGCTGGTGTCAGCCACGTGCCCCGTGCATCTTCCTATTCCGGCATGTGGTGTGTAATGTGGCCCTCTCTCCTGGCCACAGATACCTAGTTTTCCTGAACTTGATCCCGCCTTTAACCTAGAGGCTTCCTTTTGAGCAGATGTTTGTGTGGTTTTAGACATTCTCCTTCAGCTGCACCATCCATTGTTTCCCTTGCCCCGTGGGGAGAAGGTCCGAGGTTGCTCTGAGGTTCTACCCCCTCCCCTATACTGCCCCTGTGGGGTCGGCAGTTAGGGCTGAAGGGTTCCTGGATGGTGCCTGCAGGGTTGGAGCAACTTGAGTGGATGATGCTTGGCCATACCCGGCCCTAGACGGTTCACTGAGCCCCTGACTGGAGTCTCGAACTCGGACCGCCTGACTCATAATCAGGCCCAATATCTACACCATTAAAATGGCTTTTGTGGGTTTAGTCATTGTAGAAACACGCAAACTTTAAATTCTTACATGTTCGACTTTTAAATATCAGGCACCTTGCCTTATAGGCTGCAAGGCCTACTTAGACATGTGTTACTTTATAAATAAAAGCTGATTTCCTTCTTGTCAAAAGGGTTATTTTTACAAACCTGTCTGCAGGTTTAAAACCTGCAGCAGCCAGATTATACATGAAGGGCTGAAGCACTGGTTTACCAATCTGCCTGGTGGATTAAATAACGCATGCTACCATCCACAGGTGACACTTGATTTCTCCTAGGTGCATTTCCTGTACTTACTAGCAGTTAAATATGCCAACTAGGAGTTAGATAAATGTGTCACCGGTTCAGGGTCAGCGCACTTGCACCATGGCCTAGACAGCAGTGTCTCAATGTGTAGGGGAGCAGCATAAGTTTGCAAAAAATGTAGGTGACCATGCAAGAAGAGGCACTTTCTCACAGCTATTTCCTCTTTTTTCTTTCTAAAGGCTTCATGCCTACCTCTTAAATACATTTTCCTCACCATTATATTTCTTCAGCATTTCTTTCTCACATTCTTAATTCTCACATTCATAATATCCATCATCCACATTCATAATATCCATCAGTCTTAAATTCTCTAAATTCGTAATTGAGTATGAGAGAATGTTTTGGGGGGTAGAGTTTTATATAGCACAAACTCGACCCGAAGGTATCAAAGCTCTTTACATGAGCACAAGTTTCATTACAGACAGAAGCATTCATTTTGGTTAGGCATAGGATATTGTGGGGCCGATTCCGATCTCGGCCGGTAGGGCACCGAATCGGATTCGGCTTTACCGGATCCAATTCGGACGCCCTGTTACCGACCGATTCAAACACCCGTCCGCGCGAGCAAGTACGATGCGAGCGTACGCGAAATCCCCGACCGACTTGTTCCCGGCTCCGAACCGCTCCGACCGACTCGTACGGACTCGACTCGCACCACGCAATGGAGACGTTCCCCGACCGGGCAAGTACGATGCGCGCCTCGAACAGTTCGACCGACTCGCGCCGTCCGGCTCGAAAGAGCAGTCGGAGCCGGACTTCGGGGGTCTGTGTCGGACCCCCCTGTACGCGTAGCCGCGCGAGTCGCACACAGGGGGGACCCATGGGTCCCCCCTACACATGCATGTACGGCACGAGTCGCACCGACGCGTACCCGCTGTAGGGGGCGCCCTTGTTCACAACGCACACATTGAGTCAATGGGAGCCCGTGTACGCGTCGTACGACCGGCTCCCATTGACTTCAATGGGAGTCCGACCGAATCGAGTCCGATAGCATGCGTCCGCATCGTACTCGTTCGGTCGGACTGCTAGAGTCCGGTTCGGTCGGAGATCTCTCCGAATCCAACTCGGTCGGAGAGATTTCCGGCCCGAAACGGAATCGGCCCCTAAGTGATTTGCCCAGAATCACAGGATGTTGAAAGTCCCTGTCACGACTCGAGCCTGGTTCCACAGCTTTGAGGTCGAACACTCTAGCCGTTAGGCCACATCCTCTTCCTGTTTAATGCTTTGGATAAAAATCTGCGGCCTCCAAGGCAATATTTCTCTATATATGTTAATATTTGCTCAACTCTTCCTCACTTTAACTTTCAAACATGAAATATATGTTGAGGATACCTCTTTTTATATTTCTTTTATTGGTTTCATCTGTTATGCAACATTAAAACTTCACAACTTCTCCCTCCCTCTCTTCCCCCACCCTCTCAAACAAAGGAGGATGCTGCATCAAATACATTTTGCCATCAGTGTGGATATGGCATCCGGGCAGTATGAGTAACATTTGAAGGAAATGTTTAAGCATGTCACATCTCACCATTTCTATTTTTGCACTATTCAATCAACCATCTGCATGTTCTATGTCCTGCTGCACTGCAGGGTCCTCCAGGTCCTTCTGTAAATGTACCTCTATCAAGTACCATTAAAATTTTGCTCCCTTGCCTGCCTCACTATACACCAATCTACGTCCTACCCCGCTCTCAGCTCGTACTCACCTCACAAATTTCCACAGCCCTTGCTTCCGGGTGGTCATACAGTTAGCCAACCACCTCAAAGCTATGCGTTTCATTGCCATGGCCAGTCCCTGTTTCAATACCTTCTCTCAGTATTTAGTGTATTTAGCATGGGACACCAGGCCCAACAAACAAAGCTGGATTGTTAGCTGTAACGGCAGCCCGGTCAGTTCCCCCAGTGTCTGGACAACTACACCGCAGAAATCATCCTCTCCTGGGCATGTCCACCACATGTGTATATAAGTCCCCACTGCGACCCTGCCCTTGGGACATTGCTCTGATTTGGATGGTTCTAACCTGTGTAACCAGTGCAGCGTGACATAATCTCTATGAACACTCTCATAGTGAATGAGTTGCAAACGTTCATTGCATGTTACTTTTCTACAGTTGCCCAATATAATAGCCATTCATGCTCCCTCAACTCCACACTCAGATCACATTCCCACTATAGCTTCAAAATTGCAATACGGACAGCCATGTGCGGTATCAATAATGCATAGATCTGTGTAATAAGTTTGCCCTCTCCACTCATATCCAGCAGTGTCTGGTTTAAGAAGTGTGTTTACGGATCCTGTGGGAACCCTACGCAGGCCTTGCGATAGCTGCTTCTAAACCAGCATATGCCAGGAAGCATCTGCCAGCGACTCCCATCTAGCACAGAAGGCCATATATCCAACCAGTCGATCATCATCATATAGCTCTCCAATACTCCGAGGGATATCTCCCTCTTGCCTGTGCCTTAGTAATAGGGGTAACGTGGGGCTAATCCATGTGTTGCAAGGAACCAGTTGCTGCAGATAGATCTACTCATCGCCATCTCTTTTTGATGCCTGCCACCATACATCCAACAGGGTCCTAACCTGAATTGGTAAAGCCACTCTTTTCTTCCATATAACTAGGGGTAGTGCTAGTATTACCTGCAAATGAAGTGAACACACCAAGATGCCCCCATCTTGGAACCACATGTTGTAGATGGGCAGCACAGTAGAAAGCCATAAAGTTCAGTGCGTTTATCCCTCATCCATCCCGTGCTGCCAGTAAAGCAACCTGAGCAATCATCCAGCTGGTGAAAGCAGGATTCTGGTATGTGCAGCGGCATGTGTTGTAGCACTGTAGCAAACTGGGCTTTTTTGTAGATACCTCCCACTTTTTGCCCCCATTTGAACTGCTAGGAGCTGTTTTGTGACTCTGATAGTATGTGAATCAGTACACCCATTTGGCAAGGTGCTTTGCCATCCCTATAAGCCCCTAGTATATGAAACCTGTGGTACCCAGGGCAAGGGTGATAAAGGAGCCACCAGGGCTGCAGCACTGTATTGTGCCACCCTATGTGACCTAAGTATGCATAAGCAGCCTGTCTGCTTGAGAGAGACCCTGCACACACCACGTGCTGCGTGGTCACTATTACTGCCTTAATGTAGGTATGTCACCTCTAAGGTAAGCCTTGTATAGCCCAGGAGGCAGGGTGCATTATATTAAAAGTGTAGCTATATATGTTCGGACATATATATCCCTACAGTAATTCTGTAAAGCAAGGTTTACTGTAAGTTACCGGCAGTCCATAGGATAACATGGGCTGGCTACTGAGCAAAGTCAAGACAGCCAGCTCCATTAGGGTACCACCGAATTGTGTCGAGTTTGGCTTCAAACACTTTGCTTTTTCACCCCAACACAATTCTTGTACTGAGGGTGAGCTGGCATGCATGTAGGTGCCATCCTGGATGACTCCCCACCTAAGGTTTAGTGCTTCAGTGTCTTGGCAGACTTCCAGAGCCATTTACTACCAAGGCAAGAGTCTTCCCTCCTGGTGGGATGTGCTAGCACTTCCCAGGATGGAGATAAAGGCAGGAAGGAGGTCACACCTCCTCCCTCCCAGGATGGCTAGTTTTTATACTAATCAAGGCAGTGAGCCTCAAAGGCTTCCACCACCCTTGATATGGAATGGACTTATACCCCACTTAAGGACAAAGCCCTTCTGGCCCCTGAAGAAGATCTTCTTGTAGGAAGGCAGGAGAATTTGGTATGCAGGAGGAGTACACCTCCAAAAGGCTACCCACACATTCAAGGGTGGGCTAGGAGGTCTAAACAGTCAAGAAAGGGTATTGCCATTTTGGGAGACCCAGAATTAGAGTATTATGGGTAGAACAGTGACGTACATCCACAGGATGTTATTACTGCATGGGCGGGTTAGCCGCAGGAACCAGTAGCCCATTGGTCACTGTCGCTCACACCCTTAACACCCCTTAAACTAGGATTTAAGGGGCTCCCTTGACACCAGAACCTCAGTTCTGACTTTGAATCTAAGAAGAGGCACAAAGAATACGCTGTCACCAACAACAGGACTTTGGACTCTGTCGCAGTGCGAAGATAGGACACTTAAGTGCCCTGAAAATACCATATACTGGAACAGTGTTCAGCGTGTGTCTGTGAAAAAAGCTCATTGCTCCCAGCAAGAGGGACTCCAGCGGATGCCAGAAAGCAGACTCCCCTGTTCTGCTGGGCCTGTCAATAGTGAGCCCAAACGGAAGTGGTGTCCTGCAAGGGAGACGTTCATTACAACGCAGACAACGCATATTTAACAATGCAGACACCATTACATCGCATGCCATTACAACACACTTACCATTACAAGGCATGGCATTACAGCGCATGCTATTACAATGCATGCCATTACAATGCATTGGTAAGTATAGTATGGTAAGTATTTGTTAGGTTGTGGTAGTTTATTTTAATACTCAGGTATTAAAATTAATACTAGAGTATATATATAAAAAAATAAGAAAAACATTGTTTTGATAAATTAATATTAAAAGGGAGATTTATATTATATAAATATTAAATTATATAAAAAAGGATGTGGCTGTCTATTTTAATACTCGGGTATGAAAACTAATACTTGAGTATATATTTAAAAAATATAAGAAACATTTTTTTAATTAAAGTTAATTTTAAAAGGGAGATTTATATTATATAAATATTAAAAAATATTTTAAAAAAGGGTTGTGGTAATTTATTTTAATACTCAGGTGTTAAAATGAATACTTGAGTGTATATTTAAAAAACTATTAGAATTAAAGGTTTGTGAAATGTAAATATTAAAAAATATTTAAAAAAGGGTCATGGTAATTTATTTTAATACTCAGGTATTATAATTAATATTAGAGTATTTATTAAAAAAATATTTGAATTAAAGGTTTGTGATAAATTAATATTAAAAGGGAGATTTGTATTATATAAATATTAAAGAATATAAAAAAGGTTGAGGTAATTTAGTTTAATACTCAGGTATTGAAATATATAGAGTATATATTATTAAAAAAATAGAATTAAATGTTTGTGATAGTAGTGTTAAAGGGGGAAAAGTTTATTAAAAAAAGTTTGATTAATTGATAAAAATAATTTAGTTTTTGTTTAGACTCAGATTTATGATGTCATTATAAAAAAAGTTATTAAAAATTAAAAATAATTAGTGAAATTATTTATACATGGGTAAGTAATTAATATTAAGATTTATAATAAAAAGAGTAATTGTAATGTTAAAATAGGTATACATATATTATAGAGTTAAAATAAAACATTATAATAATTTTAATAAATAGTAATAATTGTGTATAAAATGCTAACAATGTAAACAGTATATAATAATTTAATACAATTTTTAATGAAGAAATAAAGACGACAGGTACATTTTTATTTAAAGAGTTTAATTAACATTTATATAATTTTTATGCATTCAAAATTAAATATACAAAAATATTGAAAAAATAGTTTATTATTTATAATATTTTTCAAAAATATAATAGATATTTGTATGTACATTAACTTTTTTTTAAACATATTTAACAAATGTTTCCCATGCTTTTCCATTGAAGCCAATGGGAGAAAATGTCCTTTTTTCATTTTTACAGATCGACATGACGTTGCCGCGTCAACGTAACTTTCGTCATTACGAGGATCGTCGCGCTACGAATCAGATGCAAGGGAGAGCTCCATCAAGGTAAGACAAATTAAAATTATTAAAATACATCGATTAGTGGTAATGTTTATTGTAAGGAGAGAGGAGGGAGGTAGATAGATGTAGTATATGTGTTTTTTGTACTTTTATTGTGTGTTAACCAACTAATTCATTCCATAACAGGATGCAGTAGTAGGCCCAGATCAGGTCTCATTCTTTTGTAACACTTTTTGTTTATTACAGTTTATTAAAAGATAAAGGGGCCGATTCCGTTGTCGGACGGACTCAGGTCCGTCCGACATCGGTCCGGAGCCGTAACCGACCGACCTGCTGTCGTCGGTTACGGCCCAGGCAGTACGATGCGACCGAACCCAGTTCGGTCACACTCGTATCTCCCACAATGGGAGCATGCATTCCGGACGGAATGCATGCTGGCATTGGAGAAAGCAGGGGTGCAGTTCAACCCTGCACCCTGTGGCCGGCACCCCAAGGTGCCTGACACCGGGTGCAGGGTTCAACAGAGGGGCACCATAGGTGCCTCCAGGCCGCCATTCGGCGACCTTGCACTTATGGGGGTCCCACTGGGGGCCCCCAAAGACAGTGACCGACTGCCTTTTCGTGCCGGAAAGACCGGCACGAAAAGGCAGTGAAAAACTGCCATCGTACTCCCTCGGTCGCAAAGAGGCAGCCGGGGGAGTACAGAGGGATTTCCGGATGGCTGACGGGCTCTCCGAACCCGTCGTGAGCCATCCGGAAATCCGAGTCGGATTCTTTTCCGACCGAGCCCATCGGAATGGCTCGGTCGGAAAGGAATCCGAGCGGCACGTTCCGATTCGGTCGGAAGGGCTCCAACCATCGTTCGGTGCCCTTCTGGCCGAAATCTGAATCGGCCCCATAGAATAAAAACTTTAATAAACAAAAGTGATTCAAAATGTATCTTTGACGGGTTTTTAAAAAAAAAAAAGCTTTTGGCGTGGTCGCGATTAGATGTATTTTTAATATGTTTAAAAAAAAGATCTAATTTTTTTGAAAATAGAAGATCGGATATTTTTACATCCATTGCTTATTGGTTTTTGGATTTTTGAAAGGTCGACTTTGGTTTTTTCGAGATGGAATTTCGGCAATGGATTTTGTAATGTGGAATGGATTTGGAATTATTATTGAAATAGAATGGATTGCTTTGTTGGATTTTGCTGCGTTTTTTGCCAAAAATCAACACTTTTTCGGGATTTTATTTGGGTGCGTTTTTTTAGGTATGCACAGATATTATTATTTTAACTCTTGTGCACATTTTTAAATATTAATTCCGGTCATGGAGTTTAAAAAGGAATGTGGATTATGTGCAATGGAATCAAAAAAGACAAAGGACTCTTGGTGAAAATTTGGATACTACGTAAGTCCAAGACTTGCAAAAAGAAGACATCCGAAGGTAAGGAGACCCGACTTTAAAAAATATTTTTAGTTTTTAAAAAAAATGCAAATTGAATTAAGGGTTATTTTTTTAGGGCAAAACAGGCAAGTAAGGAGCTAGTGTAGGTTAGAAATGTAGGATGTGTGCAAGATTATCAAGGTAGTCTGAAGCCACCATCAACGTAAATTGTTGAATTGCACCCAATAGTCTCTCGGACATTTCCTTTGTTCTTTTTGATATTCGTGGGTTCAGACTACCTGTTAATGATTGCGAAATTATCATTTCTTGGAAACTTTGCTCCTTCCTCAAAATTTCCAAGAAATGATAGAAATTAGGATGAGGTTTGCCAATTGATTTATTGAAGGATTTGTGCCATCCCTCTATGGCATTGTTTGCTTTTTGCTCCTCCTCTAAGCAGGTCGAGTAGCAGTTCCACCACTTCACATGGAAACGTGGTTTCCTCCTGCGACCCAACCTGCTTAGATGACCAATCCATGTGTCTTCAAAGTAATTTAGAAGGGGTGCCAATTTGTCTCCATTTGAGGTAAAGTATTCCGATTATGTAATTGAAGTGTAGTATTCGTCTACACTGTCAGGAGGAACAAAGCAAAGGGCTGTTAGTTTGTTTAGTTCAAATTGTAGTTTGCTATCTGATATATAATCCTCAACTAAGGATGTTTTTTTGAATTTTTCGCCAATAAGCCTGAGAAAAGTGAAAAAAACATCCTTGAATTTGGGTATCCATGTACAATTTGGTAATAGTATTAATCATAGGTAATTCAAAGTCAATTAGTACTTTTCTAGGACTTTTGTTTGCTGTTTTAGCTTTTATCACTGACAATAATTCAGTGTATGTTGAGGATTGTTTATCAGGGAGTAAACTGTAAACTAAGGGAACAACTGTAATATTAATGTATGCATGAATAGTGTATATTTGGGTGAATGGATGGGGTGTGGATTTAAACGACCCATCCATCATCCAAATAATACTGTTTTCCAACCTAACAAGATTATGGGATGTGCTAAAGATTAGTATTATTTTTATAGGGTTTTTGTTGTCATGCAAAATAAATGGTTCATTAGTAACTGTTACATATAGTTCAGGAGGAATGTTAATGTCAGAAAAGGTTTGGGGTGTTACTCTTTGTGGGTTACTTGCTTGTTTTTTATGTTGAACAATTCTTCTCAGATTGGGAATTGTAGGCATACTACTTGCAACATGTGGTGGACTGTGTTGGGCTACCTCCCTAAAACTGCACCACAGGGTTCATTGGAGGTGGATGCAATAGTTTTTATTTCATTAATTGTTTCTCTTAAGTCAATCTCCGTGGCAGAGTGGTTATGTTCTGTGGTTTTTAAAACAGAGTCACCAAGAGTAACCGCTCTGCCTGTGCAATGGGATGAGTAGTATTGCAAACACCTCCAATGACCCCTGGGCTCAGTTAGTCTCTCCTTACAATGAACATACCCACTATGCTTTAGTAGACGGTTGTCCCGGCTGAGGTCGCATATTTTGCATCTTGATTTGATGACATTTTCTGTTATGGATTGAAACAGAAAAAAAGGGTTAGTTTATTTTACATTTATTGTGTTTACCTGTTTTGAAGAAAATAATTACAGTACCATATTTGCATTTTTTTATACTGTTTAAAGTTAATGCTGTTTGAAGTTAGATTAAATGGTTTAATCATGTTGCATTTCTACTTTTGATATGTTTTTTAAAAAAAGCTTTATTTTGAGAGAAAAATGGTTAAGTTTTTTTATTGTTAGATATTTCTTGAATCTTACCTTTTTTAAAGATGTTCCTTGATGCTTTTGGTTTGGAGGATGGTTTTGATTTTTAGTTGGGTCTGAAAGAGAGAACAAATAATGCGTTTTATTGATGTTATGTTATTTAAAGAAAAGATTTCTTGGGAGAGAAATATGGTTAAGTTGTTTTATTGTTTATTCATTTAAGAATCTTACCTTTTTTGAAGCAGTTTCTTGATGCTTTGGGCTTTGTAGATGATTTTTATTTTTATTTGGGTCTGAAAGAGAAAAAAAGAATTTGGTTTTTGAGTTTATGATGTTTGGAATTATTTCACCTGCAATAGAATAGAATAGTTTTTGGTTATGGATGAACAGTTGTAAGTTTTTTTTTTACAATGGACATTTTCTTTTTTTATATAAATTCTGATTGTGATGATTTTTCTACATTATTTATGAGAAGATTGAGATATTTATTTACCTTCCAAATTTAGGTTTGCAGTTGAATAGATATTTGATTGAGAAGAGCTTTCTGTTTGAATGAACTAGGACATATTTTTATACTGTTTATTAACTTTATTGACATTTTTATTTCGTGTAAAAAGTACCTTGGTATGTTACTTGGTTTTTTGCTTGTGTTTTCAATGAGTAAAGATGTTTATGGATGTAACTTCTGGAAATTTAAAAAATGAAAATTGTTTAAAAACAGAAAATGCATTTAAATTCTATTTTGCAAACTCTATTCTACTTTGAATTTCATTGCTTGCTTGTGTTGTTTTGTTAGCAAACTATTGAGCTTAATTTACCTTTTTTTAATTTTTAGTTGGTGTTCAGTTGCTTGTTTTTCAAGAAACTTTATGTTGTTTGTTTTCAGCTGTTGTTTGCTGCTGTTTTTGATATCTGTTGAGACAAAAAAAGTTTAGTAATTGATTAACTAAATGTACAAATTGTTTTATACCACAAACACCATTCAACAATTTTTCAGAGCCAAGCACAGGTCGGATTAGGCATAGTAATTTTGCCAATACCACTATCCTATGTTTTTCCTGAGGTAAGCACATGTTGGAGTAGGAATAGTCATTTTTACACTAACACCATCCAGCACTTTCCCTGAGGCAAGCACCTGTCGGAGTAGGAATAGTTATTTTACCCCCAAAACTATCCCACACTTTCCCTGAGACAAGCAACTTTTGGAGTAGGAATAGTAATTTGGCCCCCACCACTATCCTACATTTTCCCTGAGGCAAGCACCTGTCGGAGTAGGAATAGTTATTTTGCCCCCACCACCATCCAGCATTTTCCCTGAGGCAAGCACCTGTCAGAGTAGGAATAGTAATTTTGCCTCCACCACTATTCCACACTTTCCCTGAGGCAAGTACCTGTCGGAGAAAGAATAGTAATTTTGCCCCCACCACCATCCAGCACTTTCCCTGAGGCAAGCAACTGTCAGAGTAGGAATAGTAATTTGGCCCCCACCGCTATCCTACACTTTCACTGAGGCAAGCACCTGTCGGAGTAGGAATAGTAATTTTGCCCCCACCACCATCCAGCACTTTCCCTGAAGCAAGCACCTGTCGGAGTAGGAATAGTAATTTAACCCCAAACACAATCAAGCACTTTTTCTGAGGCAAGCCTAACTCGGAGTAGGAATAGTAATTTTACCCCAAACAATATCCAGTATTTTCCCTGTGGCAAATACCTGTCGAAGTAGAAATAGTCATTTTGCCCTCACCACTATCCAGCACTTTGCCTGAGGCATGCACCTGTTGGAGTATGAATAGTAAATTGGCCCCCACCACTATCCAGTATTTTTATTTTTGGATGCACATTTCCGTATAAGACTAGTAATTTGCCTCCACTACTATATTGTATTTTTATATAGACAAACACATGTAGGAGTTGTATTAGTAATCTTTCCAACACATTATTCAGCATTTTCCCTGCGGATAGCACATAATGGAGTAGGAGTAGCAATTTTACAAATAACACTATTCTGCATTTTACTTGAGGCAAGAATTTGTTTGAGTAGTAATATTATTTTTAACCTCACAAATATTCTACTCTTTTTTTAGGTTGACAAATGTTTGTTTATGAGTAGTAATTAGGCACACTCTACCATTCTGCATTTTTTTTCGTTTAAGTAGTTTGTTAAAAAAAATAGTTTGTAGTATGGCTTTTACATTTGTACATTTTTAAAAATTTTAACATTTGGACTGTTTAATTTAAAAATATTAAAAAACAAAAAGTTTGGTTTACTCACATTGATTACATTTTCAATAAACTGTGTCGTGAGGTGTGTTGTAAGCACATTTTCTTTTCTTTAAAAAAATGCTGTAAAATATTTTAAATGGTATATGTTGTTTAATATCATGTTAAAATTTAGGACCCAATTACGATGGCGCATGGAAAAGCCTTCTGACCACCATGGTCCCGGAAAAATTCCCCCCGCATGAGCCGCGGCATTTCCGTCGGTCAAATCACGATGCAATGTATGCAAAATCAGACCGCGGCGGACGAATGTCACAGAAGACCGTCCACAACGGCCGGAAAAGCTGCAATTCCGACCGCAGCGGAAGGGGAAAGCTGTTCAACGGCTTGAAAAGGCCGCTCCTGCCGCTGCATGACCACATGGCGAATTACGATTAGAATGCGGAGCTGGCGCTCCGAGCCTGCGTCCGACCGCCGCACACGCACATAGGCCAAATGAGTGGCAGACAGAACCAACTTCACAACACCGCCCGAAGTGTGCCTGTACTCCCTGCCACCCTCAATCACAACACACACGCCACAATAACACACCCCAACTTGCTCCTGGGAAGGAAAGCCATGCGCAGCATGGAAGAGACATATGGAGGCCATCACTCATGTGGACACACCCACATACCACAGTATAAAACAAACCCCTTTCTGGACCAGCATCCTTTACACACCACGAGCCGAGACAGAGAGACAGGACGCCATTGACTCACACTGAACAACATCACACCCACCCATCTCCACACAACACCACTTTCACCCACACACCTCACACACTTCACATATCTCCACCACTACCTTGCACCCTGCACCCCTCATTTATTTGCACCATGCCCCCCAAGAAAATGCCCAATTTCACCGACTCAGAGTTGAAAGTGATGGTAGATGAGACAATCAGAGTAGAACCACATTTGTTTGGGCACCTGGTCCAACACACCCCACTTGCGCGCAAGAATCAGATGTGGGCAAGGATCCACAGCAAAGTCAATGCTGTAGGGACCACCCTACGCACTGTGCGTGACATCAGGAAGCAGTGGGGCGACCTCAAGGGCCGGTCAAGCATCGGGCCCAGAGGAACCACGAGGTGGCCCAAAGAACTGGTGGCGGCCCTCCCATTCCACCACTAACCTTCACCGAATGGGAGAAGAAGGTGCTTGCCATACTGCATCCCGAGAGTCTCACAGGAATCGAGGGGGGAGTGGAGGCTGGTAAGTACAAACAAAATGATCACATCCCACTGTAATGTACCATTGTGCACAACAAGTGAGCCTCAATCGCCAGCCCACATCAAACTCATGTGGAATGCATGCTTTCAATATGAATGGATCACAAGGCTAGCATTTCCTTACTCAGCCGCACCTCAAAGGTAGGTAGTCAGCTCATGCACCCTGGCCTCCCTCTCAAACAGCATGGCCCACCCTCCCCACCCCACAGCCATGTGTCAGCTAACTCCGTCGACAGTGCCTCCTAAAAGGTAGGTAGCCATCTCACTGGGGAGGGGGTTGTTGAGCCCTGACAGCAAGACCACAACTCCCACAAGGCCTTCTGTCTTCCCTCACAGACAGCATGGAGCCAAATGACCCCCACATCCCGCACTAGGTAGCCAACTCTGGAACCCCCCATAAGTTGTAGGCAGTGCACATACAGCCAATACCATCGACAGGCCACATGATTCACAGTGCCAGTGATGAAGTCACATGTAACTGCAAAGCAAAATACAAGAACGCGATCACAAAAAGCCAATGTGCAAGTCCCATTGCCTCAAAGCAGAAAGACTCGGGCCAACACAACACATGCATGGAAACTCTGTCAAACCTCACAACCACAGGAGGTAAGTACATAAAGCATAACACAAATCATGGAGTTGTGGCATAGTAGTCAGATACTCATGGAAAAGACACAAATGTCCAAGCATGAACTGAATCGGATGAGCAACAAGGTGGTACCAGAGGACATGTCCTTGGAAATACAATATCTGTACAAATGATTTTGTATCTTCAGCCATGACACATAGCTAACGAGCAATGTATGTACCTCCACATCACGGTAGACTGCTGACAAACTGTTATGGATGCATAGTAATGCCAAGCTAAAAAGTAAGGCCATCTCAAATGAAATGTGCGAAATATGAACATCAAAGTTTTGCTGTGTACTGAACATGCTGACAATATAACCTCTCTTCAATTGGTGACTCGCTAGCAACAGCAGGCGCCCGTGCCATGGACGAGCCCAGCCAGTCTCCCCCCCGGAATGTGAACCCTCGGATGCAGACTCCCTGGTCTTTTCGGATGAGGAGGACCGACCTGGGCCCTCCGGCGTGCCCAGGACAGCTCAATCTCTGGCCCTCACTGTCCCCACCACCACCACCATGACTCCCACAACAGCTGCACCGCCAACGCCGACCCCTGCAGCAACGACCTGTGTGGCAGCTACCTCCACCATCACCACCGTTGCCTCCAACACTGTCCCTGTGCCAGCAGTTGCGAATACCACCAGGCAGCCTCGGGGTGCTGGGGACAGTGTGCGGCGGCAGCGCCTGGTGCGTGGCAGCAGGGCATGTGGGAGGACAACTGGGGGACAGCCACAGGAGGACAATGAGACTGTGGCCCTGGACACCGTGTTAATTGTCCTTGGTGCATACCAGCAGAACCAGGGACAGATGAGCCAGGTCCTTGAAGAACAGCGGGAACTCCGCTGGCTGCAGAGCTCCATGGACACTCACTTGGGACAACATGTGGAGTACATGGGCCAGTTTGTGGGTGTCCTGAGGAACATGCATGCGGCTCAAATCGATGCCAACCCCCCCCCGTGGCCAGCCGGATGCTAGTCACACCACCTCAGCAGCGGCCACAGGGAGGAGTGAGTCACACCACGGCGAATCCTCAGACACCCCTGAGCATGCAGCAGGTTCCCCTCAGGCCAAACGGCAGAGGGGGCATACGAAAAAGACCCCGGGAGGATCACGTGGCACAGCACCGTGCCGTACCAGTTCTCGGAGCAACCGCTGATGTCACCACTGTAACACTGAGCATTGACTTTGTTGTAAATACGAATCCACATTTCCACAAGGATGGCAGTGTTCGGTTGGACTTTGGAACTCAACCATTGTGTGTTCTACCCTAACTATCCGTGTACCATCACTTTCCACTTCACCCCTCACCTGTCACTCATTTCAAAAGAAACACAACTCACAACAGTAGGCCTTTGTGTCAAGAGCCTTTTCATCACAGTAAGTAGCATGTTGACTCACATTGCAATGTATCTGAATATGTAAAAGCGAAAATCCATTGAGAGAGTGGAGGAACCTGGACACTCACAAGGAAATAACAGTGCGTTGCCATATTATGGAACAATTGCAAAAGCACACCACGAGGCAACACTGTACAATATGCATTACAGATAACACTGGCCAACACCATCAACATGGACAGCAGGGGGACTGGAGCACAGAACTGCACCTCCCAACACAGTTTAGCCCTTAGCATCCTGGTAGATGTAGTTCAGTTGAAAAGCTTACTTCTGTTACTGTTGTCGTGTGTCACCAAGGTTGGTGCAGGTCAGTGCTGTGACTCTCTAGACAGATGTGTGTCGCGTTATCCTCCCACATCAGTAAGGGTAAGATACATTGTGATCGGTGTCTGCTGAGGAAGCTGCCAAAATCTACTCGGGTCTCTGTACCTCTCCCTGCCCAACACAGGTGAAACACCTCAGTCACATGACAAGTAAGCATCATGACTGAACTGCATTTTCCAGAATGCCGAGGGGTGAACTGTGCTGGAAGGTGAAGCAGTCTGCTCACATCCCCCTAAGGACATCATCATGGACATGACGGAAGTTGTCACAGATCACACAGCGCAGAACAATGACATCCTTAGCAGTGTGCCCACAAGAGCCAGCATCACAACACATCCTGTCATGTGGACGATAGTGACATTGTCGCATTCACACATTCAAGTACTGTTGCCCAGGGATTTTCATGTGACATGTAGGATCTAGGCCTGTTTACCCACATGAACACCAGTCCCTGACAACATACCCACGCTAAATCTGTTTTACAACCGAAGTTATCTTCTCCTGAATGAGCACAACTGCTGCGGTCACAGGGCAGGCATCGCGTATATAGGAACTGTTGTACGCCGTGTTCCTTGCTGTAGCAATGTCCTTCTTACTCCCCCATATGTGATTGTGGATAGTCATTTGTGGCCTCACATTCCCACAGCAAAAGCATACTTCAATAAGTGTGCAGGCACAATGGGCTTTAGTTTCAACAAGTAGTCGCTCACACACCAGCCCTGATACCTTCGAATTCCAGGTGCCTTGACCGTCCCGCGCGATTCAGTCACTGCTGAACACAGCACTCCCACTTTTTTCCAGGGGACTGACACAGAAATCATCAGAAGCCTCTGATACTGAAGACCGCAGCACACTTTTTACAAACTTGTGGGCTCTGGCCTTGTCCCTTCGTTTCATGCTATTTTTGGAGTACTACCGGGTGTCATTCCTCCAATTTTCAGACTGCATTTAGTGGTTTGATATCACTACTTGTGACTGTGCAGCTGAGCGCTGGTTCTAAGAGTGCTCTCATGCCATGTCTGCCCACCCTGTGGTCCAGGCGAACCCCGGTCAGTTGCAACTGTACCGTGACTGCATGCAGCTTCTCTTTGGATATGTCCCATTAGCTGTGCTATGCATCAGTTATAGGCTAACCTTACGCTATGCCTATTTCACCTGTGTGCAACCTGTGTTCTGTTGACGACGATGCCCCTTTCACTGGGCCATGGATGTCTGCCTTTCCAACACATCCCTTGCTGCCCTGGATCATGAGCTGTGGGTAAGTCCTTTGTTGGTCCACGACCAGGACTGCTCCGGTGATACACGTTTCTGGGATGCCTTTCAATGTGTCAGACAGGCTGCCAGCTGCGCCTGTGCGTTTGCGCAAAGGCTCCTGTGCCAGGCCTACATCGAACCTCTCCCAGGTTGCCATGGGATGCTCCTTTCATCCTCGTGGTGCGAGGAGCACATCTGTTCCTTCATACTGCTGGATTGGATGGCGGTCCTTTTTGCTGAAGATGATTTGGATTGTCTTTTGGAACTGATTGCCTTCGAAGCTGCCTGTGCCTTCTTGGATTCGTAACTACTTAACAGCAACAGGTACTGTTGGTGACTAATTCAATATCCTTTTATCTTTTTCATGCCTACTGACAGGAATTGTCATTCAGCTCTCTGACTTTTGCCCTGTCTGCATTAGCTTTGACTCTGCTGACCTCTGCGGTCTGTTTTGCTTGGTACCGCAGACCTGAGCAAGGGGAGGCTGTCATCTGACCGTCATGGACATTGTCGACTGGCATGAGCCCGCGTTCCACCATGCAGCTGTAGCGCACAAAATTTACATGGCGTAGTCGTTTTGCAAGTACCTTAGTATTTGTCTGTCACATGAGAAGTGTCCGCAGAACTTGTTCTCTGTGCGGCCCAGGAGTACTGCCTGCCCATTCTGTCCATGGTTGGAGGACAATGTCCGTTGTCATTCTGTTCTGGTCAGGCCCTAGCACCCCGAATCAAAAAAGTGTCACAGCTGCTAGAGGTCATGGGTGCCTTTTAGATGTCATGGGGAGGCGGGCTAGTTGCCCCACACTTGGAGAGTGATCCATCCAGTGATGAGAGCGACACAGCACATGGGATGTACATTTCACCATGTATTGGCTGAGGAATGGGGTCTGCTGACAAAGCCCATAGACCTGGGACATCTCATATAACTCCTCCCAGCAAGGGGTGGGGGATATGCTCGTGGGGCTCCATACAGAGGGATTATTGATATGACATCTTGCTTCTTGTGATATGGATGTGTCACTATGGTAATCGTTTTTGTACTCATGCATTCTCAACTTGTTGTGGCACGTATGTTGCATCTTTTGACACTGTAGTAAAAATGCACATTTCAAAGCGTTTCTTGTCTTCAACTTATCCACTTGTGAACACGTGCTTGAATTCCTCTGAGTGAGTAGGAGAGCTAGTGAGGCACTATAGCGATTGGGTCCTGTGCTCATGGGTGCTTCTGGGTGCTCAGTCCCTGCCTGCCCAAGTTCTCTAATCCTGCGCATAGTCCTGTATGTGTACAGAATGCCAGCAACAATTCTCAAAGTTTGTGAGACAACAGCAAGGCACACAGACACAGTCATAGTCGCTCATTTTTAACTTACACTCAACGGAAGTTGTTGACGATGAACTGTTGACGCTGGTCAAGGCCTTCTTCCTCACCACTGTCATCGTCACTGAGCATGTGTGGGTTGGGAGCGGGGGGCTGCTGCTGTTCATCGTTGTCCAGAATCAGGGGGATCCTTCTGTGCAAGGCCAGGTTGTGTAGCATGCAGCAGGCGACTACCATCTGGCATACCGTCTGTGGTGAGTACATAAGTGCACCACCAGTCTTGTCCAGGCACATAATTCTTGAGTTCAGCTGTCCAAAAGTGTGCTCCACCACATGACGTGTCCTCCCATGTGCATCATTGTATAGGACTTCCCCCGGCATTGTTGGATTCCGCAGTGAGGACAGCAACCATGGACGATTGGGATACCCAGGGTCACCTAGTTGTGAGACATACAGGCAAACAGTGTGATCTGAATATGTGGGGAAAGCAGCATGTCACACATACATCAGTCATTGACACAGCCCACTCACCAACAAGCCAGGCCTGCTTGGGGTGCAGATTGGCCATCAATTGGGGTATAGTGCTGTTCCGCAAGATGTAAGAGTCATGTGCCGAGCCAGGATACTTTGCACACAAGTGTGGGATGATCTGATCCACCTGGCATACCACTTGCACGTTGATGGAGTAGTAGTGTTTGCGGTTCCTATAGGCGTGTTCACTTGCCTGTGGTGGAAAGAGGGCAATGTGGGTACCATCAATGGCTCCCACAACATTTGGAATGCCTCCCAGGTCATAGAACTCCCCCTTCACAGCTGCCAATTCATCCCTCCTCGGGAAGTGGACATGTCTGGCCTTGTAAAGCATCAATGCTGACAGGACGTCATGCAACTCCATGCTGAACATGGGCTGTGACATCCCACCGGCGCTGGCCACAGTGTACTGGAAAGACCCAGTAGCGAAGAAATGCAGTGCAGCCATAACCTTCAATGTAGCAGACAATGCAGCCGGATATATTCTTTTGGGCTTCAAATGGGCCTCCAACTGGGCACATAGGTTTCGTAGTGTGCGGCGATCCAAACGGAATTTCCTGATGATTTCGTTGTCCTCCATCATAGCCAGGTCGGGGACAGGTCGGAAGAAGGGTGGTCTCCTCCTACGTATGTCAGGGTACACAGGCATGGGCTGAGTTATAGATGAGATGTGGTGAACAGCTTACCCAGAGACTCACACAACCACAACATTGACAGGACTCATGGTCACGTGAAATGCACAAGTGACCTGCATTCAGACGTTGTTTTTCTTCACTCACTCGACATACTGACACTACGACATCCAAAGAAGTCGATGTGTATGGCATATGATACACTGCTACATCAAGGATGAGCTGCCCTGTGGTTAGATGGCACAGCACTTGTGTTTCCCAGCATCAGTGCTGAGTTGCATGTAGCTGCTGTCACTGCACGACCGCAAGCTTTAGTCCCACAATACACAACAACTTTACGGGAAGAGGGCAGTGAGTGTCATCTGGACAACGCAACATGGATATACAGCACAGTAGACAGACACGTGGACATTATGGGGTCAGTCCTGCATGAGTGTGTGAGGAATTTGCGTAACAGACATTGCAATGTCCACCTGAATGAGCACAAATGCACATGGATTGTGTATACATGCCCACATGGCTGACAATGACCGATGATGTCGGTCAGGGCTATGTTTGGATGTTCCTCATGTGCACTCCTATGACGTGTGTGAGAACATTTGCAGGCAATGGCAGCTAGGCACACTGCACGCCACCCCAGTACGTGTGTTGGGGGTGCTAGGGATTACAAGTCTGTCTGATTTGCAGACAATGGACACCTCTGATTGTCTGCCTACGTCACTGGCCCTTCACAAGACGACCCCTGGCCAAGGGACGCCAGTCAGATCTCAAGGGATATACAAGCGATGTTCACAGGTTGGATGTTTCATTACACAACATTGGTACAGTGCGAGGGACCTTTGTCCTTTTTGACTCCTTCCCTCATTTCAGTCCATGCTGGCCCCGAGGCCTGACAACGTCTGTAATTTCACTCTCCTTTTCTTGGACATACCATGTGTGCGAGGACTTGACTCAAAGGTCACACTCTCTCATACCATCACAGTGTAGTGACCAGCTGGTCACTGTTCTAGTTCTTCTGATGCACCAGCCACTCCCAGAGGGCTGGCTTACCCCCCACCCCACAGCCACCCAGCACAGGCGTCACTGGACATGTGACCCTGCCAACAAACGGGGCCGGACGCACATGCCCTGGGCCAGTTCTCCTATACATGTACGGTGTCTGTGTGGTTACTTTATATGCATGGGGGCCTCGTGCCCCACGACATTACAAATGGGGTGCACCAATCACTTTCGGCACATGAGTTGTGATGTGTGATGTAATTTGCATGGCGCCAATGCAAATGCAGAATGTGTTCGCATGCACGGTAGCTGGCATCCGCAGCGATGACATGCATTGGCCCCAATTGGATGATGCAGGGTTGCGGTCGCATCTTCCCGGCCGCCGTGGTGTGGCAACCACTATGCGAATGAGCCATCAGCCAATGGGGGCCTTCGCATACATTTCTTGACATTGCGGTGTGCACGCTTTGCAACTGCGGGGCTCGGCATTGGCCCCAATTACCTTCAGGGGCACCGAGGGTCACTCATGAGGGTTGGGTGGGCCTCGCACTTTGCATTTGGCAGGTTGCCACATTCATGGTGGTGCCGCCACGCTTGCTGGGAGTTGTAGCTGTTCAGGGGTTGCATTCGTGGAGATGTTTGGTACGTACCTCTGCTGTTGAGCACAGCGGCGTCTTGTCTGCCGGAGGTGCAGCAGGTAGTGCAGCGGGAAGGCCTGTTGCGCAGGATCCATGGCAGCTCCGGTGGTTTAGATGGGTTCTGTTTCGGCTCTTCCTCTCCGTTTTTGTGTTTCCGCCATCCGTAACGTGGTTTTTATGCGGCGGTGGGAAGGGCTGTTTGCCACATCGTAATCTGGTTGGCGGACGGAACGTGTTTCCGCACGCCGGTCTTGCTCTGTTGGCTCCATCCACCACCCTTGCGTACGCAAAAAACGAGCGGAGTCTGAAAGACCGTGGCGGATGGAAAATGGCCTCTGTTGAACCATTGTAATTCGGTGGTCGCAATGTCCGCACCTGGGGCGGGAGGATGAACCTTTTCCGCCACCGCCACCAGTGCGGATGGGCTTCCGTCCGTCATCGTAATGAGCCCCTTAGTTTGTAAATATAATATATTTATTATGTGTACACTTACTTGGAACTGTAGATGGCAGTCTTTGAAGTCGAGTTTTTCCTGGCAGGCAAAACGCATGTGGTGTGTCTGGAAGTCAGTTTACCACTGTTTTCAAAATGGTGGACAGCTGCTTTTATACGTTTTTTTATTGTGTACGATAATTTAATTGAAAATATGTTTTGTGCATATTTTTTGTTGTCTTTTTAATGCTGTGAAAATGTATAATTATTTTTATTGACTTATAAATGTTCGTTATTTTTTTTCATATATATTGTCCGCCATTTTGGCGACCTGCGAGACAAGATGAATTCATAGAAAGTGTTGTAGGACTTCCGTTTTCGTGTAGATTATAATGGTGGATTTTTTGTTATGTTTTCAATTAGTGCCTTTTATTGGCGTTAAATTTGTTTTATATTTTTTTTTATGGGTCGATTTTTGGGTAAATTACATTGGGTTAATATTTGCTTTTAGGTGTGTACTCCTTTTTAAAAATATGTTTGAAAATGTAAAAGAATGTTAATATTTTTATCAGAATTTGTTTTTTTAATGCTCAAGTATTTTTATTAATTTACGGGTATTAATTGTAATACTGTCGTATTAATTTTTAATACATGTGTATTAATACACTTCCCGACCAAACCCCCTATTTTCCCTGTATCCCGCCCCAGAGGTTAGTAAAACATTTATCTAAAAAAACAGAACAGGAGCATCCATTTTATTACTCGGGTGTTAATTTTAATACTCAGGAATTAATTTTAAATACCTGTGTATTAATACAGTTCCCCACCCAAAAACCCTATTTTCTCTGCTTCCCGTCCCAGGGGTTAGTAAAGCATTTATTTTAAAAAAAAACGTACACACGTATTATTTTTATTTCTCGAGTATTAATTTTAATACTCCGTGTTACTTTTAAATACCCGTGTATTAATACACTACCCCACCCAAAACCCCTATTTTCCCTGCATCCCGTCCCAGGGGTTTATTGTACTTTATAAAAAAGGTGTTGTAATTGTATGCGTTGTACAAGTATGCATTGTAAATGTTTGCGTTGTAATGGATCTTTTAGTGCATTTAGATTATTTTGCGTTGTAATGGTATGCGTTGTAAAAACATGCGATGTAATGGTAGCTGTGTTGTAAAAACCGCATTGTAAAGCCATGCGTTGTAATGGCTTGCATTGTAACATCATTTATTCGTCCTGCAAAGCCAGAGTGGTAGCTAAGCTTTCACCAAGCCGCTACTCCACTCCTGTCGCCGTCCAGCCCCCGAAGAACCCGTGGATTACCTTTGCCACAGCCAAGGCTTGCTGGTCGCCATCCCGGTAACCAAATCCTGAAGTGACTTCACCAGCCCAAGAGAAACTCACAGTAACAGTGACTGACATCAGTAACGACCCCACAGCTGTGGTCTGAAGGTAATGTCGCCATGTGAGTGGTAAAGCACGACCTGCCCCAGTGATTAACAGCTGACAGCTACATCTGCACCTTGACCCTCTGAGGAAGGTAGAAGAGATCCAGCTGTTGAACCCTGGTCCTAGGACCCCATGGCCTCTACTCTCCAAGGGTAGAGTGTAGCTCCTTCTCCCAGTGTGGTTTTGTCAAGTGCTGCAAGTTTGACAGCTCCAGCGGATCCCGTTCAGTACCAAGGACGGTCAAGTCACCTCTGCACCCGGACTCCCTGGGCAAGGTAACAAAGTAACAACTGTTGGAACTTGATCTAGTGACCCGCATGACCTAATCCTCAAGAGGGTTTATTTGAATTCACCCTGCAAGTGAACGAGAGTCACCTGTGTTTTCCCCCATTGACTTAAATGGGACCAGTTTGACTGTTTTACTGCATTTATTTTCAAACGCTTTAAAAATCCACAACTCTGGTTGTATGTATGATACAACGTTAATTTTGGTGCCTATATTTATATAAATATACACTCTATTTTTATAAATTTATGCCAAGATTTTTTTCGAGTTGTGTCACTTACTTATTGTCAATGTTTGTATTGTGAAATGCTGAACAAATGTTCCTCGAAGTATGCCTGACTGCTCTGTGCCACACTACCAGAATTGAGCAAGGCTGCTAGGGGCGAATCCAAGGTCCATCTCTGTGCATTGTGTTAGTATTACATGATAAGGCCTCCCAACCATATCACATAATACTTCCAGCTTGCAACACACATACAAAACTCTAGGCAGCATAATCATCTTACTGATAGCTATGAACTCCATTAGAGACATTGGAAATCATAACCATTTGTGCACGCTCAGCTCTAGGCCATCCATCAGAGTACTCACATTAGAATCATAGGTTTCAGTCATATCAGAGCTCAAATGCACCACAAGTACTTAACTGGAGTTGTCTGAACACATATTTGGGAGACTCACACACACGGGCAGAGCTGCCTGCATGGGGTAAAGCACCAATTTGTCAGCATTCAACCAGAACCCTGAGTGTGACCCCACCTCAGCTATTGCGTTATTGACTGCACGCCATGTAACCATCGGATTCCTCCGGGTCAGTAAAATTTCTTCAGCATACACCGGATGACCTACCCCACACTAGTATACCATTGTCCTCAAGTCTAGCATGCATGACCTGTGCGAACAGCTCTATGACCAGAGCGAATATCAACGGGGAGAAATGGCACCCCTGTCTGGTCCCTCTGTCCACCAGCCAACTGTCTGAAACTCTATTGCCCACTTTCACTCTCGCCCTGCTGTCAGTGTAGACCAACTTCACCCTTTCAGTTAGTCCTCCCCCAACTCATAGCATTGCAGCCTGTGGTCCATAAACGTCCAATTGACAGTATTGACGTCTTTATGGACATCTAAACTGGCAAAAGCAGAGGATTCCTCCCCTTTCGTGGCCTGTTCTATTATGAGAAATGCCTTGCATATATTAGTAGAGGTAGTGCGGCCAACCACAAATCCTGCCTGATCTGAATGTATAATCCCCTCCACTGCCTTTGCTAAGCGTTAAAGCAGTATTTTGCCCAGGATCTTAGCAATCAGAATTTATCATTGCTAATTGTCGATAGGATTTGCAATCAGTGGGGTCCCCTCCGGTTTAGGTAGGACTATTATGTTTTCCTCCCTCAGCGATGCCAGTAACACCCCAGATGCAAATACCTCCTAATACATGGCCAGAAATGGTGTGCATGGTAAATCTACATATGTTTGGTAAAATTTTACAGACAATCCGTCATTACCTGCCGCTTTCCCTGTGTTCATATATTTGATGGCCCATATGATGTCTGATTCATCAATAGGTGCTTTCAAGAGAACCCTTGTGTCCTCATCCTCCTTGGGAAGTTGCACCTTATCCAAAACTGCAGCTATACCGGACTCATTACTCCGACCCTGCTGCACATACCGTGATTAATAAAATTCTGCAAACCGACCCAGCCTATAATCCTGAGCCGTTAGTGTCATCCCAGTCACGTCCTTGAGGGAAACAGCTGCATTCCCCCCTCTCCCTGTTGACCAGCCATGCCAGTAATCAACATGGTGTATCTCCCTGCTCATGTGTTTCCGTGTATCTTCTATAGTTATGTTTCCCGAAGGTGATCCAGGCCTCCCCAACTCATCCTGTAACCTCTGTCGTGCTTCCCAAGTCACAGCAGTGTGTGGAGCCTGCCTGTCTTTCTCCGCTATCTGTTGCTCCAGTCTCGTGACTGTGTGCCTCAGTGATTTCCACTACCCACATGTTGTGGCCATACACTTTCCCCATATGGTCACCTTAAAGGCTTCCCGTACCACACCCGAGGATGGGACAATTCCCATATTCACAGCATAGAACTCCAGCACAGCCTCTCTAATATCTTCCCTGAATGCTTAATCATGCAGCTCCTGGGGTCGGAAATGCCACTGCGGCCCTGTAGCTCTGCCACGAGTGGGACATGGTACGATAAAGTTCTGTTCAAATATCGGACTGCCCCAGAGTGCGCGACCTGTTCTGGGTGTATAAACATGTAGTCAATTCTGGCTAAGGTCCCAGGTGGTGGGGAATTGAAGGAATAACCCCTTCTCTGACAGTTCTGTGCCCTCCAAACCTCCAATAAATTCAGAGTGTTCATGTCCTCCAGTGGCACCCTAGGAGACCTTCCCAGCAGCAGAGCAGTGGGCTTCGATCTGTCCAGATTTCTATTCAACACACAGTTAAAGTCTCCTATCCATATAATGTTCTAATGTGCATATGGTGTCACTAGGTGTAACACGCCCTCCAAAAAATCTGGGGTATCTATGTTAGGGGCATATGTGTTCAGCAGCACTGTGAGTTTACCAAAAATGTCCCCCACCACGCCTACATAGCGGCCTTCATCTATATATTAATTCAGTGTCCATCTTCAGGGAGACACTGGCATCCACCCATAATAACACCCAGCGCACTGCAGAAGGAAAACTGGCATACCACAATTTTCCCCCCCACTTGACCCGTAAATTCTCATGTTCCAGCAATAATAGATGTGTTGTCTGTAACATTATTTTTCACGCATGTTGCTTCCGTTCATATGACCATATTCCCTGTTGCTTAACAGAGTTCTGTATCCCCTTAACATTCCAGTACAATGCTGTCAGCCCCATGTGTATAAGTTGTGCTGGACTCCTGTCCAGTGATCTGCCCATGCCGTCGAATTACTGCATTGCTGATATCATAAGCCCCTCCCTCTAAAAACCAAAAACTGTACTGTCCCCCCTCCCCTAACCCAAGTGGCACGCCCCAACCTGACCTCCACAAGCAACACACATGGTGTTGTCCCAGTCCCCCCTAGATAACAATGAAACTACCCCCACATAGCCCCCTGCTCCTGTGGTTCCCTAAGAACCACGCCACTGGTATCTACAAACACAGAATAGCTATTGTGTACCTAGATACCTCCCCTACCAAGTCTGACTTTCATAAGACACTCAATCAACTGATGTTCACCCCCCTCAGTTTTGCACAAATTATCATCTGCATCCCCCCACCCCTTCAACTGTAGACCTGCATCCGTAGGCGTGTGCCCTCCTTCATCGAGAAACTGCATAGCGTCCTCAGCATGATCAAGAAAATCTCTCTTTCCTTCAAATCCACGCTGAGCCGCGCTGGAGGCAATAGTGCAGTCCTTGATCTCTGAATTTCCTTTTCACCTCCAAGAATGACCTTCGTCTCTTTTGTGTTGCCACGTCATAGTCAGGGTAAAAAGAAAAAAAACGTTCTCATTAAATTCCACAACATTCTGCGATGAGTCGCTGCCAGTCTGCCTGTTTTGTCCTTATATCTCAGCATCCTAGCAATTAGCATACATGGAGATGCACCAGGTTCCGGATTGCCATCCGGGGTTCTGTGGGTCCTGTCCACCTGCAGGTTCCCCTCACCCTCCACCTTCGGCAGGACAGTAGGCAACCATGATTCCAGAAATTGTTCCACAGGCGTGGACCCTGTCCCTTCTGACAACTCTAGTATGCGCACATTATTGTGTTGAGACCTATCTTCTAAGTCTGCTAATTTAGCCTCCTGCATCTGTAAGCACCTCTTTTGGTCCGCCATTTGGCTAGTATGAGCCCCCAGGATCCCATTTGTTCCATCAGCTCTAGTACCCACGTCTTTCACACGCTCCCTCATTTTGTTAATTACTTGGCACAAAAACGGCACCATGATGGTCACTGTAATGGTGTTGTTGCCCTCCAAAATCAAGTTTTTAATATCCAGATTAGATGGGGGTGCAGCCTAACCCAGCACGGGTACCTCACCAGGAGTCACATCCTGAACCATCCTGGCCAGCCCCTCCTCTATCGTATGGAGCAATTTGGAGGCTGTTCCTGGGCCTCCCCTCCTTAGGTTTAGGTGGCATCCGTGCCCAGTGACGTGCACTATAAGTCTTGGGTTGAAAACACAAAACATTCACCCATGCGCAACACTCTGTACCAAATAAAGTCAATTGAGTCCTCTCAGTGCACTCCTCCGGCCCAGGGACTCACCATTATCATGTACAAAAGGGAGCTGACAGTTCAACTGTGCCACCGGCTGCCAGTCCAACCTCCCAATGCCCAGATGTCCGTCCCTTGCTCCAGCTTTGCTATGTAGGGGGGAGGTAGGGTCACAAGTACAGTCCTTTCATGAGTATCATTGCATTGGCTCCTGCCCCCAGACTCCGATTATGTATCCCCCTCAGGTGGGTGGATGAGGGCAGCCCCCTCTCATGTTTCACTTCCAGGGAGGGGAGTGGGGGATGCACATTCACCTTCCCCCTCAAAGTTCTCATAAGGGATGTGGCCCCTCGGTTTCTCATATGGTGTCTCTATCAAACGATTGTGAGGGGCAACCCCTGCGCGCTGTTTACCTCCAATGGGGAGAGATTGCGGGGTCACAATCGCTTCCCCCGTATAGAGTTGCATTCAATCTCAGGCCACCTGGCCCTGCTTGGTGTCCCTTCCCAGTCACCAGTAGCCACTAGGCCGCTCCGCTCACCTTCCTTCGGCTCCAGAGAGGCCACTCGCCAGCTCCAGATAAACCCAGCACAACTCCCAGAGTACTCCACCCAGCATGCCTGATCCAGCTCGTTCTGTGGCTGCCATCAGATGTTCAGCTCCGTGGCATCCGGAGTCATCTCTCCCAACTGCCTCGGCTCCAGGCCTGTCTCCCCGGCAGTGTGGCTGCGCCTCACTCAATTTGCTGGCCGAGCCTCTCACCACAGGCACAGCATCCTGTAAATAATTCCCTGGGGGCGCACTCCCAAGTATTTATCACCCCTGGATGACAACAGATAGGATCAACGGGGGCTCCAGTATCAATGATCCATTGGAGCTGCAAGGTGGTACGTCTGCTCAAGCAGCTATCTTGGCTCCTCCTTGTTGAAGATACTTCTAATATTAATATAATATAATGGTGAAATGATCTCAAATTGTGTCCAAATCTATGTAATTCCGCGAATGTGCTAAACAAAACTCCAAATGCAACATCTAGGTAATACCACTATAATTTTAATTTTGAATTCCACACATTTTTATTTGTGAAATTTTGAGAAACAGATTTAAGCATATAGATGCTGTAGTCATAATGCTTCAAACAGAGTACAGGCTAAACTCTTCTTTAGCCGGAAATAACTGCTGTACAAAATAAATTATAAAATCTTGACTCAGAATAGTCTGTTTTTTCATATACATGAACTGCTAGCAGAATTTATTCAAACACTTCAATCCCTTTGTTTTGTGGCAGGTTGCCACACAGGTTTCCCCATCACACATAAATAATGTTCTTCTTTCTTAGAATCATACTAAATAAATCATTTGTGTCTTCAATTGTTGTAGGGATACCATTTGCAGATGACAAATCAGATATATAGGGATACAATCAGACGCATCGAAGTATGGTAACCCACAAAATGCTGCAGGTGCATCTTCAAATAATAAAATGTGTTTCAGTTGCATCAATCAATAAGCTTCACTTCCTCAAGTAGTTTATCTCTTAATCTTGTTTTGGGTGACTAGCCAATTCAAAGTATCCATCACGCTCCAAAATCTTATTCCTTTCCGTGTCATAATATGATATATTCATGACCACAAAAGAACCACTTTTGTCAGCTGATTTACTCTTTAAATTATTTGTTTAGACTACTTATTTGATGGATAGCTTTTCACTTTAAAGTTTCCAAGTTTGACTTATCAAATGTTGAAGTATATTTAACTGTCTCCAATTTATGCAATGTTATCTTATTAATTATGGCAGTCGAGCTGTTTAAGTACCCTTGTTCTGTTTTATTTGACACCTTGAATTGTGTTACAGTCTCTCCATTTGTTGTATATTTTCGTGCTTCTGTAAAAATATCCTTTTCATTGTAATCTGTGAATCGACCTATACCTGTTCACTCTAACTTGTGAGCAATGGAGTGCTGAACCTTGTTCCAGAACTGGAGAACCCACTTTCATGATCTTGTTGACAGGGCTATTTCGGACAGTTGCTTCTGTCAAAAATAGATAATTAGATATTGGCAGGGAGCACAATCCTTTTTAGGATATCAATATTATATCTAAAGATATGCAAAAACGATATTCAATACTTCTCAAGAATAACATATTTAAAATTTGAATAAATAGTCAGTATTTAGATCAAATGAATGGCTTGTGTTTTGAATGTTCACACTTTTTTCTCAAGCACTGCTCCATTGTCTTTGCTGACATATCCTTTCCAATGCTTCTTCAGGAATGAAGTCAGAACAGTCGTTATCACAGCTTAGTCAAAGATTAAAAATAGTATAATGTCGATAGTCTATAATGTGGTCTGTTCACAAGTATATTGTGAACTGAAGAAAATGCCTTCTGGAAAAACTTCCTGGCTATAAGAAGAGCCTATTTAATGACGATGTACGTGGTGAAGCTGTAAATGACTGAGATCCAGAAGAAGGTGCGGAACGCAAAGAACCATTGTTAGAAATGGGGGTCTCTAGTTGGCTGAGGTAGGTGCCTTGGTCCAAATAGGGACCCTTGCTTCTAGTCAGGGTAGGGGGGATACACACTTTAGATAACCCCTGCTCACCCCCTTGGTAGCTTGGCACGTGCAGACAGTCTTATCCCAAAGGCAATTTGTAAAGTATTTGTACCAACACGCACAGTAACACAGTGAAAACACCACAAAAGGACACCACACCAGTTTAGAAAAATAAAATATCTTTATCTAAACTCAACAAGACCAAAAATGACAAAAATCCAACATACACAGTTAAAAATATGACTTTCAAAAGGTTTCAAGAACTTGTAGCATAGAAAACTATGGATGCTTGACTTTTACACAAAGTACCTGTAGTTGAGTCTAAATTCACAAGGCCAAACAGCCGCAGAGTCGGAAACAAAGAGATGTGTCAACTCCTGAGACCTTAGAGAGGCGATGCGACAGTCCCGCTGCACGCAGAGGAAGGGTTGCGTCAAATCTCGTCTGTATGGGGAGTGATGCGTCGATTCTTTGTGACGGTTCTGGTCCGCAAGTGATGCGCCGGGAAAACTTGCCGTACCGGTGCGATGCGTGGAAATCCGCGATGCGTCAGTGATTGATGTGGCGGCATCAAGCGGCGCTGCGTCGGCTTTCTTCAGCCGTGATCCCTCGATGCATCAATTCTTGCAGCGGCGACAGGCGCTGCATTCGGTTTTCACAGTCGCACGGCAATGCATGGAAATTCTTCTTGCACCATGGAGATGCATTGGAAAAACAGCCGCAAGAAGAGCGATTTGTCGATTTTTGCAGTTCTCAAGTTTCTTGTTTCTTGCAGCTCACAAACAGCAGCAACAACCTCCAGAGGTCCAAATATGGCACAGGCACCTCTTGACAGGTCAGAACTCACAGCAGCAGAGTTCATGGGAGCTGAGGATGAAGTCTTTGTGGCCCTGAGACTTCAGAAAATGAGGTCAACACACACAGGCCCTTGGAGATCTCCTTCAAGCAGGGGACACAGCACACAGCAACAGCTGCAGCCGCTACAGGTAAGAGCGGTTGGGTGGTGGGGCCAGCTGGGGGGAATTTCGAGAGACGACCATGAGGGAAAATTAATTATTTATTTAATTTTCCCTTGTGGTCATCTTTCGAAATACCCCCCAGCCGGCCCCACCGCTCTTACCTGCAGTGGCCGCGGCTGCACAGAAAGGTCCTTCTCCTTTCCTTCACAGAAACAGCAACTGCAGGCCAACCCCACACAGCACACAGCAAAGGGGCAGTACTTCTCCTCAGTCTCTCCAGCTCTTCCCCTTGGCAAAGGGTCCTCTTGAATTCCAGGGATGATCTAAAATTCTAGGATCTGGGCCCCAATATTTATACAGCAAAATCCGTTTGTTCTCTGGTGACAGAGAAGCCCTGTGCTCAGTCAAAACCAGTTCTGTCCTCTCTGGTGAAGCTTCCTGGCAGGAGGTGGAGACAGCATTGTGGAAGGCAAACCAGGCCCATTCAGGTGAAAGACAATCTCCTCCCCCTACTCTAAATGTTGCCCAGGTCTATTCAGCCAGGCCCTGACTCATCCAGACTCTCTAGATCCACTGCACATCCCCAGCCCCTGTCAATCCAAAGCCAGACAGTCAATACACATCCTAGCAGAGGTACACTAGATGGCTAAGCAAGAAAATACCTACTTTCTAAAAGTGGTATTTTCAAACACAGAATGTAAAAACCACCCTCACTAAAAGATGCATTTAACATTCTGAGCTCAGGTATACTAAACTTTATTTTCCTACCTTGTTCCCAGGTATAGTTATGTTTATAAGATGCTATTAGCAAACTCCCCATTCTGTCCTATGGGAACAGGTAGCCTTGTACTAGTGAAAAACGAAAATGGCACTATTTTACTATCAGGACATGCCACACACACCAGGGCATGTCCTACCTTTCACATACACTGCACCCTGCCCACAAGGGTACCTTGGGTCTACCTTAGGGGTGACTAACATGTAAGAAAAGGGAAGGTTAGGGCCTGGCAAGTGTGTGCACTTGCCAGGTTGACATGGCAGTTTAAAACTGCACGCAGACACTGCAGTGGCAGGCCTGAGATACCTTTTCATGGCTACTCATGTGGGTGGCACAATCAGTGCTGCAGGCCCACTAGTAGCATTTGACTTACAGGCCCTGGCACACATAGTGCACATTACTAGGGGCTTACCAGTAAATCAGATATGCCAATCAGGGAGAACCAATCATAATAACAGTTTCCATAGGGAGCATTTGCACTTTGACACTGATCAGCAGTGGCAAAGTGCCCAAAGCATCTAAGCCAGCAACAACGAAATCCATCACAGCATAAAAAAATACAGGAGGTAGAGGCAAAATGGCTGGGGAAACCACACCAAGGAAGCCAGGTCTAACAACCATGACCCAGTGGACTGCCTGCTGCAAATCCCCTCAGAAGACCTGTAAGTTGGATTTGGGGGTCCCTAGGCTGTGAAGCTCAAAGGAGTCCTGTTCTGGCAGAAATCCAAGCAGAGCTGGAATTAGGGGTGTGCAACATTTCAAAACCTTGTGTTGCATAATTTGTGAAATGTCACTAAAATTAATTGAAATTGCAAAACATTTGTGAAATTTGCTTTGCAGCATAATCACTGGATTGTGATTGTAAGGGCATATGTCACATTTAAAAGTCATTAGGGATACCAACAAGGGAATTGCTTTGAGGAGAAAATGCCGCCTGCAAGACATTTTCTACTGAACCCAGTCTACAGCTGAAACGTGTGTGAGAAATAGCTCAGCTTCGAAGTTTGATAAATTTAGAAATTTCATATAATGTTGAATTTGCCAATTTTGTGAATTGTTAGGGGTAATAGAAATATTGCATGGACCTAGCTGAGAGGTAATGTGAAGTACAGAGCAGAGTTGTTTGATTTAGTTGTGCCTTCTCAGACTATTCTGTCAAGAGGGCTGAGCCATGGAACTCATCATTCGGTTTGTCCGAGGATTACTACCCATTTGAAAACTCTGGGCCTTATTTATGAAAAGTGCTGCATTGCTGTATGAAAACAGTGATGCAACACTTTTTAGTGCGCCCTCCTTGTGACACCATGGATGCTCCGTATTTACTGTATGGCACTCCATGTCGCAAGGATTTACAGATACATCAGTATTCCTGACGTATCTGTAGGCGCAAAAGTGGTGCAACTCCAGCAATGTGTCCTTTCACAAGGGGCAAGCCCCATGTGAAAGGGCCTGTGTCACTCAGTATGCCTGTTGTGAAGCAGGCGTAAGGATTTGATGCAGTGGCATCCTAGAAGCAGCGTATTGAAATCTCATAGATTTCACTGCACCACTACTACAAGCCTTTTTTGCTTGGGAACGCCCACCCTGCATATATTATACCTGATGCAGGTATAATGTAGTGCAGGGGTTTACAAAGTGACGCATCTGCCTAGATGAGTCACTTTGTAAATATGGCGCAGTGTGGTGCATATATTAAGCCGCGGCAGCGTCACAAAAAGTGACGCAATGGCGGCGTAAAGGGCTCATAAATAAGGCCCTCTGCATCTTTTCAATAACGTTCTATCAGTGGAGACCTTCTTGCCTTTTTAATGCTGGATGCTTCCCATTTTTCTTAGTAATCTCAATACACTACTGTTCCATTTTAGATAACAAAATTGTATCATGCTTCATTGTCATTTTCTGATTACCCCCCTTATTTTTATTCACTGCATTTATGATTTCTTATTAGGATTCTTACCATTTTTAATACAATATATTTAATAAATAAGTCAACTTTGATTGAATATAGTTTGGTCCTGTACAGTATTTATTTCTTAGCTGTATTTTCGTTTGGTTATGTCGTTACACAAAATACTTAATTTTCTCTGTGTTTACTTTGTTCCTTTACTATTGCTAACCAACGGTGAGTTGCTGCACCCTAACCAAAACTTTTATAAATATCTATGTTGCCTTGATAGTGGGAAAGGCAAGCTTCTCGAAAACAATACATATAAATATACACTCAGCACATCAGAATCTATACAGGCAACTCATAAGGGGTTGAAAAGCCAGGTCAACAATCAGAGAGGTAGGTTACATGCTGCACTGCACCATGTGAGGGAGGCGGCTTGCACCCACTGGTGAGGCAGAGAGGTGGGAGCGCTTGGTAAGAGATAAACCCGGAGGTCCCACCGACTACAAAACAGTGGGCTTTGTGGAAACACAACACTCTTGGCACACTAGATGGCCTCGCCCACAAAGCTGTAACTTACCTCTGCTATGCTTACCTGAATTTACTATGTTAAACTGCTTGTGGTTACTAATATACGCACACGCTGTTAACTGTGCCCTACTGGATTGCATAAAACTGTACTTAAAATGCCAATAAACAAAGTTTAAAAAAATAAACAGTCAGAGAGGTAGATGTTAAGACACATACCGGAGAATACCAGCACTGTAGCGAGTGTAATTTCTATTACATGACCACAGTACAATTTCAGATCATGATAGGAACCACTTGTGATAATGTATGTTCAAATGTTTTAGGAGCTGCTCCTGCATGCATGAATACATTCAATGGTGGATATTGCCCAGGCTTGTCAAAGATAATATTATTTCCCTTTTTTACACTTCTAAAAATATTTCCAAGACATCCAATTAGAGGGTTTTTCTAATGTCTGAGACTCATTATAGGTATTGCTGTTTTCCACATCACTAGGTATGGATGTGAGCATGCCTGGCCATGCTGTTGGAAGCAGTCCAAACTTAAATATCACACTGATATAGCATAACACGCCTTTCGAAAAGCAGGGCAATTTCACACTAATCTTTTAATAATGCTGTCATTCATCATACTTACCCTTTTCCTTTTATTTGCTCTCATTACCATCTCCTGGCAAATACATTATACTGACATTATGTCCCTGGCTAGAGGCCTGTAGCCTACACAGGGGAAAACTCTGTGGTTTTCATAAATGGACATGTGCAGCGGCATTCTTTGTTTTAAACTGAAACGTTTGATTGGGCTAAAGCACTGGATGTCGTTAGGATGGTATTCGATTTTCATTTGTGCAAATCTAGCAAGCAAAGGATTATAATCTTGACAATGTAGTTTCAGATCTAAACTTCCTTTCAAAAGATGCATGTTTAGAGCACTTTACTTCCAGCTCTTTTAAAGCAGTCAATATTAGGCTTCACAGTGCGGGTAATGTGGGAGATTGAGCTGGATCCTGTATACAGCAGCTATTATTGAGCCAAATCCCGGATCTAGGCTGAAATTTGCTCCATTTGTCTTGGTGTCATTTGAAGAGACAGGACACATTCAGCAGCGTCCACACATTGTCTGCTTGCCCTTTTGGAGCAGCAACCTGCAGGCAGTGAGGGGCTATCTTATTTTCACTTCCATCTGGGCACAGAATGAAGGCCTAATTTAAAGGGCCATCAGTCTTCTGGTTGTATCATCCGGGCTTGAAGCTCTATGGAGCTTAACATCTAAAACCAATCCATTGACACAAAGGCACACAGCTTGTTATCTCTTCAAAAAACTTAAAAGATACTGGGTCACATGTATCAAACATTTTTGGTGTTCGCAAACGGGCCGATTCTCAGAATCGACCCGTTTGCAAACACAAAAAATGCTTTTCACATGTAACAAACCCTATTTTGTGATTCAGTAACCGGTTACCGAATTGCAAAATGAGTTTGTGATTCGGTATTTGGAAAGAGGGCGTTTAGGGCGTCCCTTCCAAATACCGAATCGTAAAGGTGTGTATAAATGTTTTGTGATCATGAATGCGGTCGCAAAACATTTGCATTTTACCACCAACTGGTAGTAACCCATTTGCAAACAGGAAGGGGTCCCCTCGGGACCCCTTCCCCTTTGTGAATGTTTGCAAAAACCTTTTTTAAGAGCAGGCAGTGGTCCTGCAGGCCACTGCCTGCTCTTATAAAATAAACGGTAAACTTTTCATTTTGTAAAACATCCTCTTATCCATTAAGAAAAACGGGCTGCTTTACAAAGTAATCACGGACATGGTGGTCTGCTGACCCAGCAGGTCACCATCCCCGTGATTTTAGCGATTCCTAGGGGGGTTGCAAACTGCGACCTACCTCATTAATACTAATGAGGTAGGTCAATTTGCGACCCCCTAGGAATCACTAAATGAAAATCTTGCAGTTTCATACATTTGTAATAGCGATTACCAAATTGCGATTCCCTGGAAATCGCAATTAGGTAATCGCTTTTACAAATGTTGATGCAAGTGGCCCACTATGTTTTGAGGACAACTTTTTTACTTTATCCAACCCATGTATATTAAGAGAATGTCAGCTATATCTAAATACACAAATAAATATTAAAATAGTATGTACTCATTTATTTTATAATAAATCCTGCTCATCCCATTGTAGGGTGTCAGGGGACATTATATCACAGGTGCACATTATGAAGAAACTATCAATGTGCAAATCAATATACAGAAAATGTTACAAAAGACAATGAGGGTTACAAGGTGTAGGTGTCACATATCGTCCTTACTTGTAGGCATTATCTGTTAAGAGTGAATGATTGAGAGAAACACAAAATCAGAAGTTAAAATGACATGCTGGGGTTTTCCTTACATATAACCTACATAACTATCTTCATAAAAGAGAATTCTGTGATCTGCATGTCACACAGTGCAGCCTTTCTGAGATCAATTGGGTCAGAACAGAAATTATTGTCACATTTCTCCTAGATTCCAGTTTCTTTAAGGCAAGTTTTTAAAAACATAAATGAATAATATAAGTTGACTGTCAGACTCTGCTTTTCATGACTCTGACCCTCGTGACTCCACTCATTTTCCGCTGTCAAATCTTAATCCTCAATTTATTCTGTTACAGACAAAGAAATTAAGCTAAAGTTATTGTCTGATGCAATCGTTTCATTATTTCTTTCATTGAAAGGCAACCATGTCTTCCTTTTTCCCAGTTCTGTTGTCTGCAGCTCATGCACTAACTCAGAGAATGTCTAAGTTGAGTGTGTGCACTTTAGACAGTGTAGTGTATAAAATACAGACACAGTTATGCTCTGCACCAGCACACCCATCAATGATACAATCCACAGAGCAGTGGTTGTTATTTATTTTAAAAAGAGGAGCTTTCTGGGGGACATGATGTGGCATTGTGACCAGAGCTGCCAACTTTTGAACTGGGGAGCAAGTTCGAGACTTGGTGTCAGCTCAAAATCATGTGGTTCTGGGCAAATTACTAAATCTCCCCATTCCTAAAAAGAATTTATGTGACCTTATGTAAAATAACCGGTGCTCATGTAAAGCACTCCAATAGCTTTGGGTGGAGCTCATGTTATATAAAACTGAAAAAACTGAAAAAGATAGTGATCTTGTGCAGTGCGTAGTGCAGATGCAGATGCAGACTGAAACTTCAACGTCTACAATGCGTACAGTTAAATCAGAAAGTATGAAAGTTAATGCACAAACTGCACACTAAGCTTTGAAAAATTGAGAGGCAACCACAGCTCTCTGTTTAAAGCTATATGTTCTCTGCAGTGAAAACACTAACACAGAAACTTTACAAGTAAATATACTTGATGTAAGCACTGTAATTTCAGGATAAATATGTGCACATTATCATTGCACTTGTCTACACAGATGAACTCATTTATGCAATTTGGTGTAGGGCAGCACAGCAAGGCACTTTGCTGCCCTGCCCTAGACTAAAATGAAAGGGCAGGAATGCATCATATTAAATCAATATGTTGCATTCCTGTACTTTCTGCTTTTGCTGGAGCAGTTTTGCTAGCTTAGCACCAATGTAGACACCTTTGCACCATGGTGCAAGGGTGCCTCCGATGCAGGCAGGATTGTTTTTTGGAGGAAGGGGCACCTTCCTGCACAGGAACAATCCTACAAGGTGTTTTCCTCTTTCTATGTGTGAAAAGAGGAAATAATTAGGAGAAATTAACATATTTCTCCTCGTTACACCTCACATCGGGAGGTGTATGGATTTGACACTTCCCCAGGTTAACATAACTTTGTAAATCTGGGACATCATCAAATTCTATGGGTGTCACATGGGAAAAACCACTGCAACGTCCATGGAACGCCTCCTGGGTGCAGAGTAAGGTGGTGCTGTGATTAGCGATGCATCGCCTTACTCATGATTTATGAGGCCACTCAAAGACACGCAGGGTAGCTTTGCATGGCTTCATAAATCTTTATGAGAGCCCTGCGTCATGCATATACCCCTTTGCATGGTGCAAAAGTGAAGCAGGGCTCTCATAAATAAGCCCTTGTAATAAGTTATTATTTGAGCTGGACATATCCCAGCTCGTAAATGAAAAACAATGGGGTCCATTACGATGACTGGCGGATGCTCCTCCGCGATGCTGGCGGTGGGAGAAAATGCTTTTTTCCGCCCGTGAGCAGCGGTGCACCCATCCGCCATATTACAATGGCCAAACACAGCCCATTGTGCGACCGCCGCGGTGCAACTTGGACCGCAATCAAAACGCGCCCGCGGCGGAGACAACCAATCCAGAGCCACCGCCGTGCGGAATGACGTCCCTCCCGCCATACAAATTAGGATGCGCAAAACAGCCAGGCCAACCGCAGCGGAGAAACCGGCCATTCTGAGCATACGGAAGCACCACAGCGGAGCGCTAAATCGATAACCGGAGCCGACCGCCATGGACCCGGCACTACACGTCTTCCCGGTGCTGTACATGATACACCTACAGCAAGCCATGGACTGTCGCGGACGCCGACGCAGGTACGCCATCACATAACTCCGCTAACAAACACAACCCACAAATCCATGTCCGATGTAAGGTGCCTGCCCCCACCAGACACCCTGGTGGGGACAGGAACACAACCACAGGTGTAGCCACACATGTCCCACCTGCCACTAGTCCACCCCTCCACACCCAGGCCACCATGTCCGCGGTCCTGAAATAATGTCCAGTTCACGTGACCGCAGCGGTGAATCCGCGAGAAAAAATGCACACAATGTAGTAGGCTGGGCCAGCGCAAGGCAGGGGCAGTGCCCAAAGTACACAGGGCAACACCTGCACACTCCACACACTAGGCCCACCCACACCATGAAGAGACATGCCACATGATCTCCCTGTGCCCCCACATGCCCAAAAAGCAGCCAGGTGAACACACACACTGCACCACACAACAAACAACTAGGGAGACAGCCTCATCAGGTGTGGCTGCAGAGTAACACACAGCGTACAAGCACTGGGCCAGGGGAACACACACACCACAACAACACCACACTCATGGCAAGTAAACTGAGTCCAAGCACAAATTAAACAAACACAGACAATGAACAAACACTCCAATGGACACACAGCCTGCCAAGTCACACAGACATACCCCACACTGACACACAGCAACAAACACAGACCACATGCCAACAGCAATGTAGGACAACAAATAGGAAACCCAAAGTGATGTGCACACAAATGGAATGGCAAGGAGCTGAACACAAAAAATGTGTACATCACATGCAAGGGAAGGAACACATTACATCCACCCCAGCCCAAAAATCCACACATGGCAGTCACAGTGAGTGAAGTCAAACCACAGTCACCTCACTGCAACAACTCAGGGAGACAGCAAGGCAACCCATGAATAGGCACAGGGATGAAAGGAAGGGTATGAAGTCCAACCCTGATCAGCCACACATCTGAATCCAAATACATCACAGGAGTATGTCAGCAGCACAACACACAGGGCCCATTGCAACACTCCATGACAGTCAAACACAAGTATGAACCTTCAAACAACCCCCACACCCATCACACCTGCAGCACACAACACCAGTGACAAACACACAGAAGCTTGCCAATAATATCCAGTCAAGACACTGACAATAAAACACACCCCCTGGGTGGTATTCACAAACATCACACACACACAGGTATGGCAGTACCACTGTACGCACAAAAACAACAGTCAAACACAGAACACAATCAAAACACACACACAGAACTACTACGACAACAGACAAGACCTGTGCAGCTAAACAGTGCAAATTCAATGGGAGCACAGACACAACAGGAGTACACAACCACATCAGTCATGAAAAACGCACAGACAACATACCACAACACATATAAGTAGTGCATCCACTAAAAACAATAATGGAGAACAAAAGGCAGAAATGGGCCTACAATGACACATAGACAGACATCCCACAACACCCATCCACTCAAAATGGTGTCATAGTGTACCACATGTCTGCACATGCCCAACCATGACCATAGACACATCAAATGTGAGAGGAGAAAACACCAAGGATGCACATAAAACAAGCACGGCAACCACAATAGACCTCAGTCCATGTGACAGACACACAGGTAAGGCACACCACAATGGCAACAAACCTGAATTAAACACAACAACAACACACACACACACTGACAGGAAAATAGAACACCACACACAGAGCAACTGTCAACTGCATGACACAACACAACACAAACACTGCACACAGCCACATCAGTCACAACACATGCACAGTCAAAGATATCAACAAGCTACAACAGCCAAACATCAGGGGGTGCACAACAGGCAAGGACAAGGCAACATCAACTCACAGCACTGCATGCACACCAAGCAGTGTGTGCACAACACACATACCAGAGATGAGTGACACACCATGAACACACACAACAACAATCTAAACATCACACACACAACAAAACACCCAGGAAGTCAATCAGTCCACAGCAAACACACATACTACCAAGCCAACACACACAGATGCAGAAGTCTGGGACACAAAAGTTGAAACAACATGATCAGAGGAAACGAGACATTGGCAATGTTGAAGTGGAAAATAGAGCATGTGTCACAGTAATAAATACCCACACAGTAACCCTTTATTTAGCAAGGACACTGACAAAGCAGACAACAGGAGTACATTTCTTCTTTTTATTTACATTTCACACAGTTATGCAGCAAAAGTCAGACAAGAGCAAGGCCAGTGGCCAGTTCAAAGTGCAGGTGAGGTACATGAGAAGCTGCACAGGCAAGGGGCAAACAGCAGTGAACACCAAGGCCAGTGGCCAGTCCAAAGTGCAGGTGAGGTACATGAGAAGCTGCACAGGCAAGGGGCAAACAGCAGTGAACAACAAGGCCAGTGGCCAGGACACAGTGCAGGTGAGGTACATGAGAAGCTGCACAGGCACGGGGCAAACAGCAGTGAACAGCAAGGCCAGTGGGCAGTCCAAAGTGCAGGTGAGGTACATGAGAAGCTGCACAGGCAAGGGGCAAACAGCAGTGAACAGCAAGGCCAGTGGCCAGTCCAAAGCGTAGGTGAGGTACATGAGATTCTGCACAGGCAAGGGGCAAACAGCAGTGAACAGCAAGGCCAGTAGCCAGTCCAAAGTGCAGGTGAGGTACATGAGATCCTGCACAGGCAAGGGACAAACAGCAGTGAACAGCAAGGCCAGTGGCCAGGACACAGTGCAGTTGAGGTACATGAGAAGCTGCACAGGCAAGGGGCAAACAGCAGTGAACAGCAAGGCCAGTGGCCAGTCCAAAGTGCAGGTGAGGTACATGAGATACTGCACAGGCAAGGGGCAAACAGCAGTGAACAGCAAGGCCAGTCCAAAGTGCAGGTGAGGTACATGAGATACTGCACAGGCAAGGGGCAAACAGCAGTGAACAGCAAGGCCAGTGGCCAGGACACAGTGCAGGTGAGGTACATTAGAAGCTGCACAGGCAAGGGGCAAACAGCAGTGAACAACAAGACCAGTGGCCAGGACACAGTGCAGGTGAGGTACATGATAAGCTGCACAGGCAAGGGACAAACAGCAGTGAACAGCAAGGCCAGTGGCCAGTCCAAAGTGCAGGTGAGGTACATGAGAAGCTGCACAGGCAAGGGGCAAACAGCAGTGAACAGCAAGGCCAGTGGCCAGTCCAAAGTGCAGGTGAGGTACATGAGATCCTGCACAGGCAAGGGGCAAACAGCAGTGAACAGCAAGGCCAGTGACCAGTCCAAAGTGCAGGTGAGGTACATGAGATCCTGCACAGGCAAGGGGCAAACAGCAGTGAACAACAAGGCCAGTGGCCAGGACACAGTTCAGGTGAGGTACATGAGAAGCTGCACAGGCAAGGGGCAAACAGCAGTGAACAGCAAGGCCAGTGGCCAGTCCAAAGTGCAGGTGAGGTACATGAGAAGCTGCACAGGCAAGGGGCAAACAACAGTGAACAACAAGGCCAGTGGCCAGGACACAGTGCAGGTGAGGTACATGAGAAGCTGCACAGGCAAGGGGCAAACAGCAGTGAACAGCAAGGCCATTGGGCAGTCCAAAGTGCAGGTGAGGTACATGAGAAGCTGCACAGGCAAGGGGCAAACAGCAGTGAACAGCAAGGCCAGTGGCCAGTCCAAAGCGCAGGTGAGGTACATGAGATTCTGCACAGGCAAGGGGCAAACAGCAGTGAACAGCAAGGCCAGTAGCCAGTCCAAAGTGCAGGTGAGGTACATGAGATCCTGCACAGGCAAGGGACAAACAGCAGTGAACAGCAAGGCCAGTGGCCAGGACACAGTGCAGTTGAGGTACATGAGAAGCTGCACAGGCAAGGGGCAAACAGCAGTGAACAGCAAGGCCAGTGGCCAGTCCAAAGTGCAGGTGAGGTACATGAGATACTGCACAGGCAAGGGGCAAACAGCAGTGAACAGCAAGGCCAGTCCAAAGTGCAGGTGAGGTACATGAGATACTGCACAGGCAAGGGGCAAACAGCAGTGAACAGCAAGGCCAGTGGCCAGGACACAGTGCAGGTGAGGTACATGAGAAGCTGCACAGGCAAGGGGCAAACAGCAGTGAACAGCAAGGCCAGTGGCCAGTCCAAAGTGCAGGTGAGGTACATGAGAAGCTGCACAGGCAAGGGGCAAACAGCAGTGAACAGCAAGGCCAGTGGCCAGTCCAAAGTGCAGGTGAGGTACATGAGATCCTGCACAGGCAAGGGGGAAACAGCAGTGAACAGCAAGGCCAGTGGCCAGTCCAAAGTGCAGGTGAGGTACATGAGATCCTGCACAGGCAAGGGGCAAACAGCAGTGAACAACAAGGCCAGTGGCCAGGACACAGTGCAGGTGAGGTACATGAGAAGCTGCACAGGCAAGGGGCAAACAGCAGTGAACAGCAAGGCCAGTGGCCAGTCCAAAGTGCAGGTGAGGTACATGAGATCCTGCACAGGCAAGGGGCAAACAGCAGTGAACAACAAGGCCAGTGGCCAGGACACAGTGCAGGTGAGGTACATGAGAAGCTGCACAGGCAAGGGACGTGAACAGCAAGGCCAGTGGCCAGTCCAAAGTGCAGGTGAGGTACATGAGAAGCTGCACAGGCAAGGGGCAAACAGCAGTGAACAGCAAGGCCAGTGGCCAGTCCAAAGTGCAGGTGAGGTACATGAGATCCTGCACAGGCAAGGGGCAAACAGCAGTGAACAGCAAGGCCAGTGACCAGTCCAAAGTGCAGGTGAGGTACATGAGATCCTGCACAGGCAAGGGGCAAACAGCAGTGAACAACAAGGCCAGTGGCCAGGACACAGTGCAGGTGAGGTACATGAGAAGCTGCACAGGCAAGGGGCAAACAGCAGTGAACAGCAAGGCCAGTGGCCAGTCCAAAGTGCAGGTGAGGTACATGAGAAGCTGCACAGGCAAGGGGCAAACAGCAGTGAACAGCAAGGCCAGTGGCCAGTCCAAAGTGCAGGTGAGGTACATGAGATCCTGCACAGACAAGGGGTAAACAGCAGTGAACAGCAAGGCCAGTGGCCAGTCCAAAGTGCAGGGGGGTACTTGAGATCCTGCACAGGCAAGGGGCAAACAGCAGTGAACAACAAGGCCAGTGGCCAGGACACAGTGCAGGTGAGGTACATGAGAAGCTGCACAGGCAAGGGGCAAACAGCAGTGAACAGCAAGGCCAGTGGCCAGTCCAAAGTGCAGGTGAGGTACATGAGATCCTGCACAGGCAAGGGGCAAACAGCAGTGAACAACAAGGCCAGTGGCCAGGACACAGTGCAGGTGAGGTACATGAGAAGCCGCACAGGCAAGGGGCAAACAGCAGTGAACAGCAAGGCCAGTGGCCAGTCCAAAGTGCAGGTGAGGTACATGAGAAACTGCACAGGCAAGGGGCAAACAGCAGTGAACAGCAAGGCCAGTGGCCAGGACACTGTGCAGGTGAGGTACATGATATCCAGCACTGTAAATGTGTGGTACAGTACTCTGCCATGGTCAGCAACACACTCAGGGTGTCAAAAATGGCCATACCATGGCACCATTGTGAGACAGACGTGTGTGAGGGGGACTAACACTCAGACTTGGCTGGCAGTATGACTGGGAGGTGGCTGTCTATCAGGCCAGTTGGGGTACTGGCTTGGGGAGAGAAAGGCCCAGCTGGGGTAGAGCCATCAGTGTTCTGGGAAGCCTGAGGGCTGCCAGGTCCAGGTGTGGTAGAGCCAGCAGTGGTTTGGGAAGCCTCAGGGCTGCTAGGTCCAGGTGGGGTGGTGGCACGTGGAGGTGGACTCATGCCTGCATGAGACCCAGTGTGTGTGGGTGAAGTTTGAGGGGTGCCCTTACGCTTCTTGGGGATTTGATATGGCTTCCCTGTCCTGGGATTAAGGCCAAGTGGGGTGTATACAACAGGCACACTGGTCACAAAAGCTGGATCAGCTGCAGATGCTGGTCCCCCCTCTGGGGACGTGCTGGATCCTTTGGGATGCTTGGCCCCGGATTGCTTCTGCCCCTGCATCACCTGTTTACCAGGTGTCCCCCCTACAGTGGCCTCCTTACCCTGCTTCACAGGGCTCTGGATGGGAGTAGATGTTGTGGGTGAACTAGCCTTGGAGCCCTTCTTACGTGTACCCTTAGCAGGCACCTGTTTGTCACTGGGCACGGAAACTGTGCGCCTGTCTCTGCAAGACACTTTTGGGACAGGTGAGTCCTTGGCTGGGGATGCCTCTGAGGCATGTGAGCCAGAGGCCTGCTTTTTGCCATCCTTGCCCTGGGTGTGGCCTGAAGGGCTTTTGCCCCTGCGCTCTGGTGTGGGTTTACCTTTATGTGGGGATGGTGTCTGCGGCCTGGACTGCTTGGGCTGCTGCTGCTGTGTGCTGCGCGTGACGTATCTGTCCCTTGATGTCTGGGGTGTGTGCTCACCATCATCAGATGCGTCCACTGTCAGGGTGGTGGGCCTAGGGACTGGAGCTGGACCATGGGATTGGGCAAGTTGAATGGCTGCTGTCACTGCAGAGGCCAGAGACTGTACAGTCCGGTGTAGCCCACCCACGTCGGAATGCACGCCCTCCATGAAAGCCACCACCTGTGCCAATTTTTTGTCATGGTCCAGGAAGGCATTGAGGAGAGCTGTCTGACCCACACACAGCTGGCGCAAAAGTCCACAGACTCCGCACTGATGGCAGCAGGGGGGACAGGGGCAGGGGCAGCGGTGCCTGGGATGAAGGACACTCTTCCCTTCCTCGTGGTGCGAACACGGGCAGCAAAAGTGGGAGTAGCAGGGAGGGTGGGCACTGAACGCTGTGTGGTGGACGAGGAGGCAGAGTCCCCGTTTCCTTCGGACAAAAACATAGATGCATCACCGCCGTCGTCAGATGACGTAGAGGTCTGCGTTTCTGGCAGGGACTCCTCTAGATGACTACGGTCCCCCTCTGATGCGCTGGTGACATCCGTGTCACTATGCAGGTGAGCATCACCTGTGCCTGATGCCTCACCACTGGTGTCCGTCCCGTGTCCTTCCGTGCCCATGTGAGTTGCTGCATGAGAGAGAGAGAGAGGATAAGTACATCTGCATCAAGTTAACAAATATCTGCAAGTGAAGCATCACTAATGATGGACAATGATCCATGTTGGACAACACCATGGGCAGTAACATTGTGCAACCTCAATACAAACATCTAAATTACGTGGCATGATGCAAAATTGTACATAATTCACCCATGTGATGGACACACAGCCATTTAGCCTGTTGGTGGCTACGTCTAACAACACACACATATCCCTCTATGCACACCTAGGGCCCTGAAGGGTTCAAAGATCCTACTCACAACATGTTGCCAACGTCACAACATGATCCAGCAGAAGTTACCAACACAGACCCCAACATAACCACACACAATGTCCATGGGCACATGCCATCCACCATGTCGTATCTTGGGGCACAACTACAGTTGCACATTGGTGTCAGATGTGTAGCCAGCACTAATCTGACGTCAGGCAATGCACACATTGATGATGGCACACTCAGATCATGCACTCTGCTGGACCCTGACATGGGATGTCCGTGACGATACCAATGAAGATGATACCAGAAGGCCACAACAACAAATGTGAAGTCAAGGCCCATTACATCAATGACATGGGAAGGTACATGTAGGGAGAATGCATGACAACTGCACCCCACACCGCGGCCACTTACACACCCTTGCATCACACTAGCAACATCACAGCCCTGCACTGGCCCAGGCCTGGAGCACATGCTGGCAAACAACAACCAGAGTCACACTCACAGAATACTCATCACCAGCTTGCTGCTGATGCACCTTCAGACGTGCATCCAGGTCAGGCTGCGTCACTGCTAAAATGCGTGCCATTAGTGGTGTCATGCTGCGCCGCGCCAACCTGCCGGATTGAGGGATCAGCCCCAGTGTCATCTCGGCCACGTTCCTGCTTAGCCGTGCGATGTCATCCCACCTCTTGTGACAGTGGGAGCGCCGTCTGTTTGAGCCACCCAGTGCACGCACCTTGCATGCAATGGCCCTCCACACGGCCTTGCGCCGGTTGACTTTTAGCTGCAGACATGGGAGACAAGAGGGGGCAACATTCAGTGTAACCAACCACCATTCCCCAGTGCAGGACCATGACACTGACTCATCCCAAAATCAGCCATTACGTCAGCGTAGACAATACATCTGCTAATTGCAAACATCATCATGTGTGAAACACACATTAATGCATGCATGTATGAGGGTGGACACAGTACATGCCCATCTCCTGGCCATGCAGGACGCCAGCAGAGAGCTAAATGTGTATGCTGACCACATCTAATGCAATATTCTGGGAATAACAAGACATGCAGGACATCACTACATATGTGACTGGGAATACTCACTGTGCCCAACACTGCGCAGCCCACAAAGCACTTGCCCTTCAACTGCCACACTGTGTCATGGATGTCACATTGAGGGACATGACCTCACAAACGCAGACCCTCATCACAAGGCCTGTTGTGTGCAATCTACATCTCTGTAATGGCTCATTGATGGAGACTCAAGAGGAAAAGCACATATGTGACACTCTGTACATTCAGTGTTGTGTCACTGTCAGATTGGGCAGTGAATGTGCAGGCCATTTGGGGTCACACAGAGGTCCAATGTGGGGCAGCTCATCTCTTACATGGAGTGACGATTTGGAAACACAAACATTGCCAACACATGCGAGTATGTGCACATGCTGGTGGGGACGGAAGAGTCCGGGCACAATAATGTTTGAATGTACCGTGTCATAGGTGAATGACCAACAAGAGTGACACCCTTGGGAATTCAGGTCATGAGTATGGCGCAGAACTAGAGATGAGGCACATATAGAGGTCTAAACAATGGCCTCACTACCCTCTGGACAGCAACACTAGCTAAGGCCACAGATGGGCCTGTGAAGGACATCGGGGACACACACAGACATGCAGACTGGCAATCACTGTCCTGACTCGTGAAATGAAAAGGTGCAGCCTCACTGTATGTCTGACAAGACATCATACTTCCCTCACATCTGGATGTGCAGGCAGGGAAACTTGTTGAAAAGGCCAAACACACCTTCCCCCTGGAAACAGCATGCTAGGCAGTGCATGACCCACCCTCACACTCCCACGCACATACTGCAGCAGATCAACTTCATGTGTCCCCCACCCTGCACTCTCACTCACACTCTGAGTTACTCACCACGACATTAGGCACACCAAAGAGCCTTGGATACTGGTTGAGCACCTCGTCCACCAGGAGCTCCAGTTCCTCGGTGGTGAAGGAAGTGGCACGGATCTTCTCAGTCCTCGCCATCACTGTGGGCAGGAGACAGCAGCAGCGGCTGTTGGTGGTGAGGGGTCTCAGGCAGCAGTCCCTGGAGGCAGCAGCAGGTGAGGGGTCTCAGGCAGCAGTCCCTGGAGGCAGCAGCAGGTGAGGGGTCTCAGGCAGCAGTCCCTGGAGGCAGCAGCAGGTGAGGGGTCTCAGGCAGCAGTCCCTGGATGCAGCAGCAGGGGAGGGGTCTCAGGCAGCAGTCCCTGGAGGCAGCAGCAGGTGAGGGGTCTCAGGCAGCAGGCTCAGTGAGCTGTGGCAATGTGTGGCTCTCTCACACACATATATAGCCCCCAGGGCTCGTTTATGTTGTTCTGAGCTGCTGCATTTGGTGTTCCATGTCTGCCTCATTCAAAACATCCAATGACCGGCCCGCGGTGGCGGAGCACGCCTACCGCGATTTTCAAACTTGCATCAGGCAACCGCGATTGCGCTTCCCATTGGCTGGATGGGCATGCTCCATGGCGGTGACACACCGCAGGGGACAGGCGTGCGGTACCGCGGTGGTGCATCTTACAAGTGCATCCAATGACCGGCCCCGCGGTGGCGGAGCACTCCTACCGCAATTTTCAAACTTGCATCAGGCAACCGCGATTGTGCTTCCCATTGGCTGGATGGGCATGCTCCATGGCGGTGACACACCGCAGGGGACAGGCGTGCGGTACCGCGGTGGTGCATCTTACAAGTGCATCCAATGACCGGCCCCGCGGTGGCGGAGCACGCCTACCGCGATTTTCAAACTTGCATCAGGCAACCGCGATTGCGCTTCCCATTGGCTGGATGGGCATGCTCCATGGCGGTGACACAGCGCTGGTGCCAGGCGGTAGTTCCCGCTATTCCTGAGCCATGCATTGCCATGAATGACTGGGATCTGGGTGGCGGAGCATGCCATCTGCCATTAGCCATGTGTATATGCCTAGCAATCCTGCCATGGTGTCTCGGACCATGGTGGTGACACACCGCTGGTGCCAGGTGGTAGCTACGGCGAGGGTGCAGCATGATATTGTTGACTATGGTCGTGATGGTGTTCTTAGAGCACGTTTAATGCAGCAATGGACACATCATGTAGTGTCAATGTCATGGGTCATATCTGTACTTCGAACAGTGGTCACTTTCAATTAAACATGGAACTTGATGTAATTAAAACGAGCTATAGTTCGTAATGAGAGCCTAAACTTCATATCTAACACCAAATGCAACACTGAAAGGACTAATGGGGCACATTACTCCAACACAATTTCATATCTGACCCAAACATTTTGCCCAAAGTTCATGTCTCTCACCCCATTTCCACCCAAATTTCGTATCTGAGCCAACTTTTTACACACATATTCATATCTCACACAATATGTCGCTACACAGTACATGATTGTACAAAGATTTCAGCATTGTCTCCATTACTCACCACATATGTCACACTGTTGTCTGTTTGGTATCACCTATTACAGCATTCATGTAAGGTTATTGTTCGCTGTAGCAAAACCAAGAGTATATGTCCACATGGACATGTGTGTGCTATACACACTGAAGGTTGTAACATACATCACCGGCACACTTTGAAATATGTTCCTCCTTAATCATTTGACCTGTCTGTATGCATTTGGGTATGTTTTGTCCCCATATATGCAAAATGTCATCAGCATTACTTGTGTCATTGTGTAGGATATGTGCTCATGTTGTTCGGCCGGGCATATGTGAATTTGTCACATGTATTTTCCACAGCTGTGAGTATGTTGATAGTGGATTTGATGTGTGTGGGGTGTTACGTTGGTACTCACCAAGGACAGGTGCATTGACCTTGTCCACATGAAGATTGTTGGCTTGGTGAGGGACTGTAGCCAAATGTGGTGCTGGTGCTCACTGACTGGTAAGTTTGACATGGCAGCTGTGACCAGTAGAAGGTGACCCACAATTGGCCTGGACAGTTCTGTATTGCGTGTGCTTTCATGTGCAGTAAGTGTGTGCAGTTTTGGCAGGGTGCACAATTAGGGCACGTGTGCAGTGATATTAAACTAACACGTGTGGATAAGCCTGCTATGGTGTGGTAGCCTTTCGGGGGCACAAGCTGGTCCTGCGCTGTGTGGGTGAACTGATGTTGCTGTTGACTCAAGCTAATGATGGCATCCAAGACAGGTGATATATACCTTGATAGGGCTGGCTGTGGCACCCATCTAACTCAGACTTTTGTTGTTCTAATGGTACCAGAGGCCAACAAGTGATGCACAGCCAACATCTTTGTCTGCAGAGGAATGTTGAGAGTCCGCTTTGTTGTTCCTGACAGGCTGTGTGGTATGTGGCTCAGGATGCTTGTGATAGTAGTCCTTTGGTACCTGTGTCGTGCGATGACATCCCCTGTTATTATGTGCATGAGGCTGTTGTGTCTTCGGTATTTACTCAGTATGTACATGCGCTGACTTTTAGGTGTAGTGGTGTGGCTTTGTCCGGGTGGTGGTGTAGGTTGTTTCTGTGTCGCTGTTGTATGTCCAAGCAGCTGCAGTATTAGCTCCATGGCAAATGTTGTACTTTAGTTGTGTGTCTGGGCAGTGCTACCTTCATACTGCATGTCATAGTGCAACTTTAGTGCAGATTGACGTTTGTCTACAGTCCTTTTGGATCACGTACCTTATCCACTTTTTGTGTGCCACATTGACAATCTGTGTGCTTGCTGATGATATTGTGCAGTTGTGTTGTTGTGTCTTGATTCACGTCAAGACTGCATATGCATATGCTGTTCATTATTAGTCATTGACTGACTTTGAATTGTGTGTAACAGCATGTATGGCATGTCTACTGATGACAGTGGATATTGGCACAGGCTTGTGAATATGTCTGTGAGTGTCTCTAGACTTGTGTGGATTAGCATTGGCTCACATTCCATGCTAAGTCCTTCAGAACTGGACAAATTGTGTAGTTCATGTGTCCCCTGTCATGATTGCACAAGAATGTGTGGCACGTACAGCAGACATTTGGAAGCCAGCAGTGTTTCTGTTTCACACATGTCCTGTATCATTTACTGTCCGGGCTGTTTGCACCAGATTCTGAAATGTGACTATTACCATTCAAAGACACAGTTTCCATGTTTGTTGTTCTCACAGTGTCACGACTTTTGACTTGCACTGTATGGTGCATTGTGATGCCAGTCAATGTTTGCGCTGTGTGAATCAGAAGCTACGGAGTTGTGCACATCTCATGGTCTGTTGCAATGACGTGTCCCCTTTCATCTCACCTAGGAGGCGACCTAATGTGTATCGTCCTGTCACCCTGCTGGCTAACATTGAGGATGATGACGTGATACGCAGATTCCGTATGGACCGCACGAACATCCAAGACCTGTGTGCCATGTTGGATCCTCACCTGCGGGCTGGCAGGACATACTCAACAGCATTGACAACCGAAACAAAGGTGATGGCGGCACTGCATTTCCTGGCTAGTGGGTCATTCCAGGAGACAGTGGGCATTGCAGGGGGGATGTCTCAGCCCACCTTCAGCATGGTGCTAAGGGATTTCCTGTTGGCCATGATGCGATACAAGGACCAATACATCAGTTTTCCAAGGAGGGCGGCTTTGGCGGATATAAAGGCGGATTTTTATGCCCTTGACCACATCCCGAATGTTGTAGGTGCTATTGACTGCACACATGTTGGCCTGGTTCCACCACAGGCACGGGAACACATCTGTCGGAATCGTAAACATTCCCATTCCATCAATGTGCAGGTGGTGTGCCAGGCCGATATGATCATATCGCATGTATGTGCCAAGTTTCCAGGCTCTGCACATGATTCATACATCCTGCACAACAGCATTGTGCCCCAGCTGATGGCCAATCTACTTCCGGAGCGGACATGGATTGTGGGTGAGTAGGCAGAGTCAAGTTGTGTGCTGTGTGTGCCATGCTGTCCTCTGCCACAGTTGAATTACTGAATCGTTATTTTTATTTCACACCTAGGTGACTCTGCATATTCCAACAGACCGTGGTTGCTGAGCCCACTACGCAATCCTAGGACACCGTCTGACGTCCGCTACAACAATGCCCATGGTAGAACACGTCGGGTGGTGGAGCGAACCTTTGGTCTCCTAAAATCGAGATTTCGCTGCCTGGACCGGACCGGAGGGGCACTCATGTACTTACCCAAAAAGGTGTGTCAGATAGTGGTAGGATGCTGCATGCTGCACAACTTGGCCTTACGGAAAGGAATACCCATGATCCTGGACGATGATGACCAGGCAGGGCCCCCCATGCGATCCCACAAATGTCCAGTGACGAGGATAGTGGTGAGGAGGAAGGTGTCGACCAGCGTCAGCAGCTCATCAACCGCTACTTCACTTGAAGGTGGGTGACGATGTACAACTGGTCCATTGTCTGTTTATGTAGTTGTTTGGGTGGAGGTCTATGTGATCTTTGTGAGTGCATCCTGTTGTTGAGTCAGTGCTGGCTGCCTATGTGTTGGATACAGGGTATGTAGGAACTGCTACAGGATGTCTATGCTGGTACTGTTGCACATTGTTATGTGTGCATATTGTTGTACAGTGAAGACGTGTTGTATGATGGCTGTGATGCCACCACCTGACTAGTGACTTTTGTTCTGTTGTCTTTTGCTAGGTCCCTTCTGCCTCCCCTTGCCTACAGAGGATCCATGCTCCTGTGACATTGTAACCATGGTAAACATTGCACATACTGTGATAAACATGGAGCAGACTCAACCACCTTTTTGCGTTTTTGTAGTTTATTTGCAATGGGTATCTGTGAGAGGGAAGTGGATATTTACATAAGTGTGAATGGTGAATCAATGAGTTGGCAGTCATGGTAGATGAGACAATCGGGTAGGCACCACATTGCTGTGGTGACACAGTCCAACAGACGGATGCCATTACCATGGCAGTGTGGGTGAGGACAGTGTACAGAGTCAATGGCTGGGTGAAGAGTGTTGACATCATGGCTGGCTCTTTGACTGGCGTTTGGCCAGTGCTTTGCCACGGATGAGTCCCAAGTTCTTCTTTGGATGGCCCCTTCTTCTTTTGGCAGGGGGAGCATCGTCTGCTGGGCCAGTGGGGTCTGAGGAGTCACCCCTCTCCGTGCTCGCAGGGGTGGATGATGAACTGTCATCCTGCGTGAGAACGGGGGGAGGTGGAGGTGTGGTCTGTGGCACTGGCCTGTCCCTCAGTACCGCCACTAATTGGCCCATGAGGTCCACGATTTGTCCCATATGGTTGTCCATGGACCTCAGCAGACGTTGGAGCTCCAGGGCATCTTCGTGGGCCTGGCCCATTTGTGCCTGTGTGCGTTCATAGGCACCCACAACTCTGGTGATGTTATCCAGGGCTTCGGTCACAGTGTCCGGTGTTGTTGGAGTCCCACTTGTCCTCCCACCTGCCCTGCTATCACTGACCTGTTGCCTCACCACTCTAGCCACACGCCAGCCCTCCACAGTTGTTGGTGTGGGCTGGGCATCCTCTGTGGCTGGGCGAATGTTGCAGGCAAAGGTGGTAGTGGTGGTGGTGGTGGTGGTGGTGGTGGCGGCACAGGTTGTTCCAGCAGGGGTCAGCGTTGTTGTTGTTGCTGAGGGTGGAGGGGCAGTGGGGTCATGTGACCGGTTGCGCCCTGGCACACCAGATGGGCCGGCTTGGAGCTCCTCATCCAAAGAATCCAGGGACTCCGCATCCGAGTGTCCATGTTCCGGGGGAGGAGACTGGCTCTGCAAGTTGAGGTTGTTGTCCTCTGCAGTCAGTTGTTGGTCACCTGTGGAACAGAGGGTACATGGTCATTGACTTACAGCCATATGGCTTGCTGTGTTTGATGTCTCTTATTTACATGTTATGCAACACACAGTTACGTATTTCATGAGTTGAATGTCTGCACAGTGTTGTTCGTCATGACATGATGTGGAGGTACATTTATCCTGTTCCATGGTGTGACAAGTCATTGGATGCCATGCCCAACTTGACACTCTTTGTATGGAACTGATGAGTTGTCATCTGACAACTGGCTGCCATGCAACTTGATGTGATGCATCGAGGATGATTACTCTTCCCGACAGATGTTACATATGCACATGTACTAGACACTGTCCCATTGTTATCTCATGCATACCTTTTAAATGTTCTGTGCTTATATTTATTTGCTCGACAGGCCATGCCTTTTCATTGTTACTATGGTCCTTCATGCTCAGCACCCATGGAATTTGCACATAGCATTCTGTGCAGTGCATATTTGGTCCCTGATTTGCTTACACATGGGTTTAGTTGAGTCACAGTTCTGTTTCTGTCACAGTTACATATGCATCGCTGTCTGCAATCTATCAAATGGTATGTAATTGGGGTGTATTTTGTTGTGATGTGTGGCTATGTGTTGGCATTAGCTCAATGCTTTCGTTGAGGAATGGTGGGGTGCATGCACTGGCTGCTTACCTGTACAGTTGGCATCTTTTGGGTGGACTTTCCACCACATGCTTCTGGGTGGGAGGGAGTGCTCCTTCCTGCTGAGGGATGGGGCAGGGTATGCCTGGTGGGAGTTGTAGTGCAGGCCTTCCTATTCCAAAGACACCTCCCTGGAAAGATGGCTACCTACCTGTTAGGTGAGGGTGAAGAACACAATAGCTGAGACATGTTTCTGCGTGGGAGAGAGTGCTCCATCCTGCTGAGGGATGGGGCAGGGTGTGCCTGGTGGGAGTTGTGGTGCAGGCCTCCCTATTCCAAAGACACCTCCCTGGAAAGATGGCTACCTACCTGTTAGGTGAGGGTGTAGCACACAATGACTGCCACATGGGTGGGGGGAGTAGTCCATCCTGCTCAGCTGTGGGACAAGGGGGCCTGATGGGAGTTGTAGAGCAGGCCTCCCTATTCCAAAGACACCTCCCTGGAAAGATGGCTACCTACCTGTTAGGTGAGGATGTAGCACACAATGACTGCCACATGGTTGTGGGTGGGAGGGAGTGCTCCATCCTGCTGAGGGATGGGGCAGGGTGTGCCTGGTGGGAGTTGTGGTGCAGGCCTCCCTATTCCAAAGACACCTCCCTGGAAAGATGGCTACCTACCTGTTAGGTGAGGGTGTAGCACACAATGACTGCCACATGGTTGTGGGTGGGGGGAGTAGTCCATCCTGCTCAGCTGTGGGACAAGGGGGCCTGGTGGGAGTTGTAGTGCAGGACTCCCTATTCCAAAGACACCTCCCTGGAAAGATGGCTACCTACCTGTTAGGTGAGGGTGTAGCACACAAAGAATGCCACATGGTTATGGGTGGGAGGGAGTGCTCCATCCTGCTGAGGGATGGGGCAGGGTGTGCCTGGTGGGAGTTGTGGTGCAGGCCTCCCTATTCCAAAGACACCTCCCTGGAAAGATGGCTACCTACCTGTTAGGTGAGGGTGTAGCACACAATGACTGCCACATGGTTGTGGGTGGGGAGAGTAGTCCATCCTGCTCAGATGTGGTACAAGGGGGCATGGTGGGAGTTGTAGTGCAGGCCTCCCTATTCCAAAGACACCTCCCTGGAAAGATGGCTACCTACCTGTTAGGTGAGGGTGTAGCACACAATGACTGCCACATGGTTGTGGGTGGGAGGGAGTGCTCCATCCTGCTGAGGGATGGGGCAGGGTGTGCCTGGTGGGAGTTTGGTGCAGGCCTCCCTATTCCTAAGACACCTCCCTGGAAAGATGGCTACCTACCTGTTAGGTGAGGGTGTAGCACACAATGACTGCCACATGGTTGTGGGTGGGGGGAGTAGCCCATCCTGCTCAGCTGTGGGACAAGGGGGCCTGGTGGGAGTTGTAGTGCTGGCCTCCCTATTCCAAACACTCCTCCATGGAAAGATGGCTACCTACCTGTTAGGTGAGGGTGTAGCACACAATGACTGCCACATGGTTGTGGGTGGGGGAGTAATCCATCCTGCTCAGCTGTGGGACAAGGGGGCCTGGTGGGAATTGTAGTGCAGGCCTCCCTATTCCAAAGACACCTCCCTGGAGAGATGGCTACCTATCTGTTAGGTGAGGGTATAGCACACAATGACTGCCACATGGTTGTGGGTGGGAGGGAGTGCTCCATCCTGCTGAGGGATGGGGCAGGGTGTGCCTGGTGGGAGTTGTGGTGCAGGCCTCCCTATTCCAAGGACACCTCCCTGGAAAGAGGGCTACCTACCTGTTAGGTGAGGGTGTAGCACATAATGACTGCCACATGGTTGTGGGTGGGGGGAGTAGTCCATCCTGCTCAGCTGTGGGACAAGGGGGCCTGGTGGGAGTTGTAGTGCTGTCCTCCCTATTCCAAAGACATCTCCCTGGAAAGATGGCTACCTATCTGTTAGGTGAGGGGGTAGCACACAATGACTGCCACATGGTTGTGGGTGGGAGGGAGTGCTCCATCCTGCTGAGGGATGGGGCAGGGTGTGCCTGGTGGAAGTTGTAGTGCTATTTGCCTGGACACATACAACACAGTAGATGTGGTCTACCTTTGTGATGTTTGAGGTGGGGTGGATGTAAAATCAGTGTGACCTGTGTGTGTTTTTGGGGTGCAGATGTGTGTACTTGTGCCTCAGGGATGTATCTTTGTAGTTGTGCAAGACAGTCCATGGCAGTTTCATGGTATACATTAGTTGGTACTTACCAGCCTCCACTCCCCCGGGTATTCCTTCAATAGTCTCTGGATGCAGTATGGCAAGCACCTTCTCCTCCCACGCTGTAAACGGTTTTGGTGGGATGGGAGGGCTTCCACCAGTCGCATCAGCCAGCTCACGGTTCTTGGCCCTCCTCTTCTTGACAACACTCTTCAGGTCATGCCACCGCCTCATGATTTCATTCTTGTTGCGGGGCACATTACCTACTGCATTGACCTTGCCCACTATCCTTGCCCACATGTTTGTTCTTGTGGCTAATGGTGTCTGTTGGAGCATGCTGCCAAAGAGTTGTGGTTCTACTCTGATTATCTCATCTACCATTACTGTCAACTCAGTGTCAGTGAATTTTGGCATTTTCTGTGGTGCCATGGTGTGTGCTGTGCTGATGAGTTGGTGTGCACTTGTGAGGGTGGTGTAGGTGGTGTGTGTGTGTGTTGTTGTGCTGGTGAGATGTGTGGTGTTTTGCCTATCCAATGTGCTGCAGGGTTTGGTTCCTTCAGGGCTGGAGTAGTGCAAAGGATTGTGGTCAGGGAAGGGGCTGGTTTTAAGCTCAGCTATGTGGGTGTGTCAAGATGGTGTAATGCAGTCAGGTGTGCTGTGTGGGTTGTCCTGTGATTTGTATATTTGAATTTGCCATGGGGGTGTGTCATTGGGATGTTTCAGGTTATTTTGGGGGCAGGGCTAGTTGCCTGTGTGCATTTGGTGGCTTATTGTTTTTTTTTTACTTGGCCGCCATTTTTTTGCGGAGCATCCGCAGCGATGGCTGTGCTGCAGGGCTTCTGCCGTATCCCACATTCATTACTGTTAGCGACCGCGGCGGATGGAAACAGCGGAATGTACTGCTGTGACATCGGGGATATCATAATATCATTGGCGGTCACTCCACGTGTCTGGCGGCGGGTTGATGTGTTTCCGCTATGTTACCGACCGTCGCGGTTGAATTTTCACTTTCTCTGCCCTCTACGGGTGGTTTTTCGATGCCTCCTACCGCCGCGGACGGAATATTTTGGCGGTTGATCCTAATAGGGTCGGCGGGGCTTCCGTGGGACCTGCGGACGGTGATTTTCCGCAACCATGGCGGTCGGATTTTTTTCTGTCCGCCATCGTAATGAGCCCCAATGGTTGCTTCTTCCTATTTCCAAACTCTGCTGTCTGCAGCTCATGCACTAACTCAGAGAATTAGCAAGTTAAGAGACTGAACTTCATAAATGTCATACTGAAGTCTCCTGCGTTCATCACACTGCTATTTTTAGGAAATGTGATTGAGACTGAATTTGAGGATTGTACAAATGACGTTCAGGACGCAACAGAGGGGCATATATACAGCAGAATAGCGGAGCACACTGTTACGCCACAATTAGTAACGCCGCACTCCAACATTCTGAAAATGCAGGGATGTGCTGCATTTACAATAGTATGGTGCCCCCCTGCATTTTCCCTAGTGATGGCGCTAAATTTAGCTGACTAGCTCCAATGCAGGCACCCTTTCACAATAGTGCAAGGGTGCCTGCTTTGTAGGGAATGATTGTTCATGTGCAGGAAGGTGTCCCTTCCTGCACATGTTCAATCACTAATGGTGATGTGCTCTTTCTATGTGTACTGCAGAATGTAGCACACATGGAAACAGAAAAAAAGAGGAGAAATTTATTATTTCTACTTGCTGCGCGAGTTTAAGATCAGGTTTTCCCTGGTTTTATTTTTGGTGCTGCCTCATATTTACTCTAGCCTTGTAAATAGGGGACAGCGTCAAAAAGTACTGTGTGTTTTGGCAGAACGACCCAGTGTAACACTGTTGCAAAGTCATCCTGTGCCCTGGGCACCCCCCAACTTTTTGCTGACTGGTACTGGTGGTAACTGACTCTGACTGACCCTGGGCTCTGCCTAACCAGGCCCAGGGCCAGTGCTATGCTGAAAGAGACACATTTAGAATACAGTTAAAACACCTACATACACTAGGGTACACTATGGGTTGGGGTACCCCTGTGATTGGCATGGGGAAACATCCTTTACAATGCAGGCATTACAGCGCAATGACTTTACAACACAACTATTACAACGCAGGTACACTTACATTGCATGATTTTACAACGCATGGCATTACAATGCATATATAAGTACAACGCATGCATTTACAACGCATTGGTAAGTATTGTATGGTAAGTGTTTGTTATATTTTTTGATAATGGATGTTAAATAATTTAAGTAATATTTATTTATAAAAGATAATATTTATTTATAGCTTCTTATTTTTAGGTATTAATATTGCTATTAAAGAGTTAATATGTTTGTTAATAATAATAAATACTTTATGGAATAGTTATACATTTTGAGTACATTAAGACTCAGGTATGAATATTAATAGTAATGTTTAATTTATTATGGAAACATTTATAGAAGATATATTTTTTATTTTAAGTTAAGATAAAAAAAAAAGTTAATACTCAGGTATTAAGTTTGTAATTAAATATTTAATATTGATGATAATAATTATTAACTTTATTTTAAGATTTATGTTACATTTTATATAAATTAATACTCAGGTATTGATAATGTTTACAATATATATTTGTTATGTAAAAAGTTATAGAAAAATTATTATAAACTAATAAAATATATTTAAATATTTTATATATCAAAATATATTGATAAAAATATAGGTAATGTTATGTTTAAATATTATTATTGTTAAGAATAAATGTTGAAAAAAATATATATATATTTAAATGTAAAGTATATGTAAATTATTATTAATAATGTTAAAAAAATAAAACATATATAGATTTAAAAGTGTAAATTAACAAATAATTAATTTGCATTTTCAAATTTTAATAAACATAAATAAACATGTATAAAGAAATACAAAACAGGTAATTTATTTTTAAGAATTTTTTATTGATAATTTTACATATTTAGAATCATTGTAATGAATTCTGAAAATAATATATTAAAATAGAGTATACATCTACATATTTTATAAAAATATATTTGTATATTATTATGTAGAACAACATTTTATAACACATTTTTTTAATAAGTTTCTCACGCTTTTCCATTGTTTTACTAAAACATATGACGTCGACGTAAGTTTCATCATTACGGAGATCATCGCTGGAGAGAACAGAAGCAACGGAGTGCTGCGTTAAGGTAAGATAAATTTGCATTATTAAAATACATAGGGGTCGATTCCGATCTCGGCCGGAAGCGCACCTAACAGTATACGTCCGGAAAAAATACAAGCCGAACGCGTGTTTCCCGACCAATTCGAACACTCGTCCGAAAGAACAAGTACGATGCGCACAACAGGCCAGATTCCGAGCGAGCCATACTCACCCATTTCAGCTCCTGTTCCCCGCCCGAGCCGGATCCGTAAAAGCTGATTCGAGTCGCACGGAAGCAAATACACAGCACCTTCCTGCCGGACTAGTACGATGCGCCTTCCGTACGCGCCGAACACGTCGCTACGTTCGGCACGTTTGAGCATCCGGGAGAGCTGTACATAAGCTCCGATTCGCGCCACAAGACGATCCACGGCGACGAGACGAACAAGCCAGCGACGAGTACGAGTCGAAGCCACGAGAAACCCGAACGAGACGACCCAACCATGAATCCCATCGCGCAGGTCCTACCAATACTCTACATCTATTACCGGGACCGGTACGGACGCGTACGGTGGAGACATTAAGTCAAACACCCACAACACAAACAAACGACACGTACCCGAAATATGTCACACACACATAGGGATGCACAAATGACGTACACCAGCACCAGCAGAACCATAGGGGTGGGATGGCCAACACCAAAGCCATACACACCCATAGGGGGATGGATGCCTACCACTAATACCATCCCCACTCATAGGGGGATGGATGCCTACGACTACCACCACCCCTACTCAGGGGGGCCTGGACACCTACCACTACCACCACCCCTACTCATGGGGGCCTGGATGCCTGTCACTACTACCATCCCCACTCATAGGGGGATGGATGCCTACCACTACCACCACCCCTACTCAAGGGGGCCTGGATGCCTACCACTACCACCACCCCTACTCATGGGGGCCTGGATGCCTACCACTACTACCATCCCCACTCATAGGGGGATGGATGCTTACCACTACCACCACCCCTACTCAGGGGGGCCTGGATGCCTACCACTACCACCACCCCTACTCATGGGGGCCTGGATGCCTGCCACTACTACCATCCCCACTCATAGGGGGATGGATGCCTACCACTACCACCACCCCTACTCATGGGGGCCTGGATGCCTACCACTACTACCATCCCCACTCATAGGGGGATGGATGCCTACCACTACCACCACCCCTACTCATGGGGGCCTGGATGCCTACCACTACTACCATCCCCACTCATAGGGGGATGGATGCATACCACTACCACCACCCCTACTCATGGGGGCCTGGATGCCTGCCTCTACTACCATCCCCACTCATAGGGGGATGGATGCCTGCCACTATTACCATCCCCACTCATAGGGGGATGGATGCCTACCACTACCACCACCCCTACTCAGGGGGGCCTGGATGCCTACCACTACCAGCACCCCTACTCATGGGGGCCTGGATGCCTGCCACTACTACCATCCCCACTCAGAGGGGGATGGATGCCTACCACTACCACCACCCCTACTCAGGGGGGCCTGGATGCCTGCCACTACTGCCATCCCCACTCATAGGGGGATGGATGCCTGCCAGTAATACCATCCCCGCTCATAGGGGGATGGATGCCTACCACTACCACCACCCCTACTCAGGGGGGCCTGGATGCCTACCACTACCACCACCCCTACTCATGGGGGCCTGGATGCCTGCCACTACTACCATCCCCACTCATAGGGGGATGGATGCCTACCACTACCACCACCCCTACTCATGGGGGCCTGGATGCCTACCACTACTACCATCCCCACTCATAGGGGGATGGATGCCTACCACTACCACCACCCCTACTCATGGGGGCCTGGATGCCTACCACTACTACCATCCCCACTCATAGGGGGATGGATGCCTACCACTACCACCACCCCTACTCATGGGGGCCTGGATGCCTGCCACTACTACCATCCCCACTCATAGGGGGATGGATGCCTGTCACTAATACCATCCCCACTCATAGGGGGATGGATGCCTACCACTACCACCACCCCTACTCAGGGGGGCCTGGATGCCTACCACTACCACCACTCCTACTCATGGGGGCCTGGATGCCTGCCACTACTACCATCCCCACTCATAGGGGGATGGATGCCTACAACTACCACCACCCCTACTCATGGGGGCCTGGATGCCTGCCACTACTACCATCCCCACTCATAGGGGGATGGATGCCTACCACTACCACCACCCCTACTCATGGGGGCCTGGATGCCTACCACTACCACCACCCCTACTCATGGGGGCCTGGATGCCTGCCACTACTACCATCCCCACTCATAGGGGGATGGATGCCTACCACCACCCCTACTCAGGGGAGCCTGGATGCCTACCACTACCACCACCCCTACTCATGGGGGCCTGGATGCCTGCCACTACTACCATCCCCACTCAGAGGGGGATGGATGCCTACCACTACCACCACCCCTACTCAGGGGGCCTGGATGCCTGCCACTACTGCCATCCCCACTCATAGGGGGATGGATGCCTGCCAGTAATACCATCCCCGCTCATAGGGGGATGGATGCCTACCACTACCACCACCCCTACTCAGGGGGCCTGGATGCCTACCACTACCACCACCCCTACTCATGGGGGCCTGGATGCCTGCCACTACTACCATCCCCACTCATAGGGGGATGGATGCCTACCACTACCACCACCCCTACTCATGGGGACCTGGATGCCTGCCACTACTACCATCCCCACTCATAGGGGGATGGATGCCTACCACTACCACCACCCCTACTCATGGGGGCCTGGATGCCTACCACTACTACCATCCCCACTCATAGGGGGATGGATGCCTACCACTACCACCACCCCTACTCATGGGGGCCTGGATGCCTACCACTACTACCATCCCCACTCATAGGGGGATGGATGCCTACCACTACCACCACCCCTACTCATGGGGGCCTGGATGCCTGCCACTACTACCATCCCCACTCATAGGGGGATGGATGCCTGCCACTAATACCATCCCCACTCATAGGGGGATGGATGCCTACCACTACCACCACCCCTACTCAGGGGGCCTGGATGCCTACCACTACCACCACCCCTACTCATGGGGGCCTGGATGCCTGCCACTACTACCATCCCCACTCATAGGGGGATGGATGCCTACCACTACCACCACCCCTACTCATGGGGGCCTGGATGCCTGCCACTACTACCATCCCCACTCATAGGGGGATGGATGCCTACCACTACCACCACCCCTACTCATGGGGGCCTGGATGCCTACCACTACCACCACCCCTACTCATGGGGGCCTGGATGCCTGCCACTACTACCATCCCCACTCATAGGGGGATGGATGCCTACCACCACCCCTACTCAGGGGGGCCTGGATGCCTACCACTACCACCACCCCTACTCATGGGGGCCTGGATGCCTGCCACTACTACCATCCCCACTCATAGGGGGATGGATGCCTACCACTACCACCACCCCTACTCATGGGGGCCTGGATGCCTGCCACTACTACCATCCCCACTCATAGGGGGATGGATGCCTACCACTACCACCACCCCTACTCAGGGGGGCATGGAGGCCTACCACCCACACAACCCCTACTCATAGGACAGGTAATGCATGACACAACCAGCATACTCCAACATAAGGAATGTCTGAAAAATACATCCCCCCAACACCATGACAAGCGTGTGTAGTCTGTGTCAAATGCCTACAACACTGAACATGACATTGAACATACAATGTGACCCCCTATCACATATGTCACACATAAATGTGTGTGGCCTCCACAATGCAAGCAGACCATGACCACTGTGGCAATGGGGTCTAAAGCCCCATCACCACAGTGACCAAAAGGTAAGTGTGGGGTCCATAGCTGAAGCACATTTTGAACATTGTGGCAATGGGGTCTAACACCCCATCATCACAGTGACCAAAAGGTAAGTGTGGGGTCCATAGCTGAAGCACATTTTGAACATTGTGGCAATGGGTTCTAACACCCCATCACCACAGTGACCAAAATGTAAGTGTGGGGTCCATAGCTGAAGCACATTTTGAACATTGTGGCAATGGGGTTTAAAGCCCCATCACCACAGTGACCAAAATGTAAGTGTGGGGTCCATAGCTGAAGCACATTTTGAACATTGTGGCAATGGGGTCTAACGCCCCATCACCACAGTGACCAAAATGTAAGTGTTGTCATGTGAAAGGCTGCAAATGCCAAACTGCATGGATGATTCCTGGTCACACAACAACAAACACATCAGTGGCATAGTAGTGCTTGTGTCCCATAGCAACATAGATTGGGTGAGGCAAACAGTGCAGTGCCAATGAAACATCGCTTTGGCCATGTGCAGACAAACATCACCCATGGGGTTCACATTGTCAACATACACGAATTACACAATGACAGAAGTGACCATCATAATGCAGACCCACACATTAGCACCAATGGACACACAAATGTAGATATCCTGTGGAGACTGTAGATGTCAGGTGAACAAATACCATTCCATGGCAGCAATAGGACATACAAACCATGATCATTGTGCTGACTGATGACCTAGGAGTCCCAGGGACAGCAGGGGAAAGCCACCAAACAACATACAGCCAATGGCACACTAAAGAAATGCCAATGCAGTGGTGCAAATGCACAAACACAAACAGGCTGACTCACACTGCATATCAAACACAACAGGTGATGGGGGGTGTGCCAGTGTCCCCAGGCAACCACACAACACATGAGGAGGCCTGAATCCCTATTACACAGATGTGTATACAGTGCCACACAAAAGTAACTCATGGATCGGATTCCCCTATGTGGGCAATCATGCATTGTTAGATGAGAGGGAGCACAAATTACAAATGTCACACAAGCTTGTAGGAACAGCAACTAACACAGCAAGAGACAGACCCACCACAGCACTACCCCTAGGGACCCCACATTGTGGTGACACTGGCCTGCATGATAATCCCACTGTGATGACAAAGGTAGATGTCGTACACTCAGTGAACCACAGTCATGTTTCCTGAGAAACTAACTACCATCACACCTACACAAGCACAAATCAATCAGCACGGCCTGTCAGCCAAGGCCAACACGGAGGTAGGGGTCTAGCCGTGCAACAACTCTCATTTGCACACACTCAACACCACACACCTTGACCTCCACCAATGTGCATCAGTGAAGCTCACATGGACTGGTGACATTGCACATGCACCCATGACGATCCCAGGGCTGGTGGGGGGAACTAAGGTGGAGATACCCATCACTCATGGGCAGTCAACAAGACTTGTGAATGTCTGACACATTCACAGTACGCTGTACATGGGCATGACGTCAAATCCACACCAACCAATGGGATCCCGGCCACAGTCACACACCAATGAAGAAGCCAAGGTCACCCACAAAGAACACACATAGACAACTTCCAACATTGCAGCTCTGACCCTGAGGAGTGGCAGCAGTCACACACACAACGTGTCACAATCACTGAAAGCTACCACAAACTGTAAATTACATGACTTGTGTAACCAACAAGTGCCAAGGGGAATCCTGACTGTGTCTCATCTGCGTTTCCCCACAAACTCAGCCCTGACAGCAAACACACCTATGGATGACACCCTGATGACCAGTAATGTGCCATGCACCCACATCACAGAGAACCCAGGGGCGAAAATTTGGGGGAACATAGGTCAACTCAGTAAGCATCACAAACAGGAACATCACTAGGGATCCCAGCCTGTGTTGCAAAATGGAAGTGAAGACACACAGACATGCTCACACAACACACACCTTGGGCTCAGGCAATGTCACGGAATTACACACTGCCATGAGGGGACTCCACTCCTGTGTAAGGAAAGCTGTGTCATACGTTGTCTCTGCAGGGCTCTATCATGTCAGCAGTACACTTGGTCACTCAGTCAACAATTAGCACAAAATGAAGGCTCTCGTCACATCAGCCTGGTCATGGGAGTGTCACCGAAATCATCTGCACAGATCCAACACACATGTATAGCAAGTTGCACTGATAACACAGATGAGTCCTTCCCCATTGATGCCCAAACTTGCAGGTCCAGTGGAGATGGTCACACGGTCAGGGAAACAGACAAATTGAACAATGGCAAGCACAACTGATGTGCAGGGGTGTAAGCCACAGATGTGATATTGCAAATAAATGTAGGAAATCCCATTGGCAAATATTGAAAACATGACACCCTCATATTGCTGCAAAGGATGACATGGCTACACACCAGGATAGGACACATTCCCCCTGGACCACATGGGGTCCTGCACAGTAACACTTCATTTTCATGATACCAAATATCACCATCACTGCAGCAAGGGCATGGTTAGCATCATCAACATCAAGTACATCTGAAGCAAAACCACCAGAGAACAGAAAGGAGCTTTATTCAGCATATGTGTCTGAAAAATGAAAGTCCTGCAAAAATACAAAGGCCAATGGCCAGTCCAACAGTTCAGTCCGAACAGGGTGACCGTGGCAGATGTCACCCTCTGCTTGCCTGCACTGATATGGAGCAGGGACATTCACCTTGGAGGGGTATACGGGGGGCAGGCCAGGCACCGCAGGGACAGGATTAGGGCTCAGCAGAAGGAGGCAGGGAGGGGTGGCTGGTGGTGGAGAGTCACTGACAACTGCAGTGGAGGTGTCTGACATGGTGTGTGCCGGCACAACTGGGGGGCATGAGTCAGATGGTGTGGGTGCCGGCACGACTGCAGTGGTCCGGCCAGATGGAGTGGACAGGTTCCCCACTGCAGTGCCCAAGTCAGACGGGGTGGTAGTGGACTCCACTGCAGTGCCCATCTCCGGGGGAGTCGAACGGGGTTCAGGTAAGGTGGGCAGGACAGAGGGGGAGGACACGGTCTCCACACCAGTGGCACAAACATGTGCAGCGGGGGTGTGGGGCTGGAAGAGCAAGTGGTAGGAGGAGAAGGCCGCATCATTTTGGGGATGGTGTATCTGTGGGTGGGGGAGCCTGGGACAGGGTGTGGTGGGGGAACCTGTGTTGTGGGTGACTGAGGGATGGAGGAAGGAGACTGTGTGGTTGAGCTGCAGGGCGGTGGCGGGGTCTCGCTCTTCCAGGACCGGGAGGACTTGCGGGTGGGGGCCTCAGGCTGTCTGCGCCTGGGGGAGGGTGTCCAGGGGCGAGGGGCACTCCCCTCTGTGTGGGTGGACTTCCTCTTCCCCCTGTATGCTGGATCAGCGGGATCGGAGTGGAAGAGGCCGAGGTCACAGAGGAAGAGCTGCTTTGTAGGTGGGGTTGCAGGTGAGGCAAGGGAAGGGGTCTTGGAGGGAGAGGATTTTGAGGACTGTGGAATGAGTGTGGATGCCTGTGTGTGTGTCTGTTCCCCATCCCCTGTGGGTGTGGTATCAGTCCCCTGAGGATGCTTGTGTGCACGTTTTGCCCTTGTTCTGTGTGTTTCTGTGCTGCTCGTGTCTGTGTGTTTGGGTGATTGTGCAGGTGTGCATGTGCTTGGGACAGGTAGGGTGCCAGGAAGTGTGGATGGGGCAGAGGTAGGAGCGGTGATGGACTGTTGGAGGAGGGACACTGCTGCCATCAGGGAGGAGTCCATGGACCTATTGCTCCTCTGTAGGGCAGACATGCCCGTCGAGATGCCCTCCATGAACGACACCAGCTGTGTCAACAGAGTGGTGTGTGCATGGAGGACACTCAGCATTGCTGTCTGCCCTACATGGAGCTGCCGAAGTAGGTACACAGACTCCTCACTCAGGGCAGCAGGGGACACAGGGGCAGGGGGTGCAGTGCCTGGCACGAAGGAGACACGCTCCCAGACACGGGAGCCTCCACGGACCTCTGGAATGGGAGCCAATGGGAGGGCGGTGGTGGTGGTGGTGGCGGGGCCAGACATACTAGCTGGGGTGTGGTGGCTGCTGACACCCGCAGCCACAAGGGAGTCATCCTCCGAGCTGCTGTGGTCCTCAGTTGAGGTGGATGGTGCTGAGGACTCCTCGGTGTGGCTCCCCTCGCCCTCCGTGCCACTGGGTCCCTCCGACCACTCATCGCCTGCTGACCCAGTCTGGCTCTGCAGCTCCTCCTGGTCCATGGAGCTGTCCCCTCCTGTGGCCGTGGATGTATCTGCAAACAATTAGGGAAACAGACAAACATCAGTCACCTGCACTGACCGCACACACCACAGTAAGTACAGCACATTACAGAGAAAGCCCTGGCATCCTCAGTTGAACATTGCCAAAAGTGCTCACACAGATTAGGAGAAGCCAATTGTCAGTCTGATGGTCAACCATGGCACTCACACCCCTCATGCCCTTGCACCCATCTGTCTGGTGCCTGTTGGATGGTAATACCCCAGTGTGGACACAAGCACCACGTACATAGTTGTTGGACATTGCAGAGAACACGGTGAAGTATGTGAACATGCACACATCACATCTCTTGCCACTGAGTTAGTACAGGTGTCCGGGTAAAGGGTTGGCCAGAGTCTAATTAGAAATGCATGTGATGCATACCAGCACCAGACACCATGATGCACCCATGTCCGGATAGTCAATGCCACAATGGGGTGCATGTTGCACATGTAACTCCCCTGCAGGATCACTCTTAGGAAGTTAAATGCCATGGCACAGGCATGCCTGCAAAGTCATACATCACTGTCTCCAGTCACATGGGCATGGCAGCCAGCCAACAACAGTCTGCACTGTGTCACAATCCTAGGAAATGGGGAATGCAAGTTATGTAGCTGACAAGTGCGCATGTCCATCCCCCACAAACCACATCATCTGAACTCTTATTTGGCCACGTCATGCCAATTGGACATATGGGAGACATGAAACACAACTCCATGAACCTGAGCACCTCAGTCTGCTGTGAATGTTAAACAGCTGCCTGAAGTTCACAGTCGCATACACCTGTGTGCAAAGTCAAGTGATCAAACACCTATGAGTCACAGAAGTATCGTCTCTCATGGTCACATCTCAGATGGCATGCTGAGCCTTAAACGATAAACATCCCAGTAGTCCTGACAACGAAGCCACGGCACAATGACACAGAGGCAGACACCTGAGGGAACATTTCACTGATCACAACATGTCAGCTGATACACAGGAGTGGGAGTACAGAGTGCATTGTATGCCCTGGAGTAGGCATGACTGTCCTGCTCCACCTGAAAGAGGGATGAGGCCTGGGCAGTAGGCAGGTGGCTAAGCATGTGTGACACACTTGATATACATACTCCTGAGGCCCAAACATTATTCCCACCCGCAGCATGGGGGTGTGCCAAATACCCCAGGGACATGTGGTGATTCAGATCAGCAAGTGGACCACATATCAAAGTTACACCCAGATTACATGTCAGAACTTAGGCATTGTGTAGGCAATTGACCCACCCATGAATCCCACAACATAGTCACGGGAACAAATGCTGTCCCCCACCCTGAGCGAAGCAAAATGCAATGACACAGTACCCAAGTGACACAATTTCCTGACTGTAAGGGCCACACATATGCGTATCAGATGAGGAGTGGGCATGTCACAATTGAGGGACATGGGTCCTGGACCACAAGACTGATGTACTGTGGAAGTTTAACCAGGCCAGAGGAGGGCACATAGCATGTCAGACAAAGTGCACAGTGCAGTCATGGACTCACCCCCTCCTTGCTGCTGTGTGGCCTTCAGCTGCCCATCCAGGTCAGGGAAGACCACCGCCAGGATCCTGAGCATGTCGGGGGTCAGGGTCCGGTGTCCGCCCCTCCTGCGAGGAGGCGACAGCTTCAGCTGGACCCTTGCGGTCCTCCGGGTCCAGCCCCGAAGGTCCTGACACCTCTTCTGGCAGTTGCGGATCCGGCGCTTGTAGACCGCCACGGATCTTACTGCCCGGGCGATGGTCAGCCAGATTTCCTGCTTCTGGTGGGCATCAACCTGTGAGGATGACAAAGTGAAAAGGCCATTACTACACATGCAACATATACGTGCATCACACATTTGGATATACATGTCTCAATCACAGGGGCATATGATGTACACAGGCAGTGCAACGATGGCTATGAACAGTTTGCCAGCAGTTACTACTTGGTATCATTGCATGGGAAGTAAACCTTGTTGGAATGCACTGTTACTGCACTGTACCTGTTCAGTGCATGTAACTACACACTTTGGGGGGTGAGAACTACTCAGTGAGCATGCTAGCCAGTGGTGTGCACACTGTAAGTCTTGCTAGTCAGACAACATGCACAATTAGTAAGGCAGTGGACAGCACACTCACCTGCTCCCTGGTTTCCCATACAGCTTGCTGTACTGTGGAAGGAGGCTGTCCAGCAGGGCCTGGTTCTCCTCAAGGCTGAAGGCTGGGGCTCTCTCCACAGTACGTGCCATTGCAGTAGCCAGAGGATGCAGAGACAGCAGCAGTGTTGGTGGCAGATGTCGTCCTGGAGCATGTAGTGCAGGCAAGTGAGCTCTCAGGGGAACAGCCAGCATTATATGTGTGCTGCAGAGGCAAACACTGTCCCATGTGTCCAAAGTGATAGGTCCAAGTCGTTTGCATCTTCTGAATCTGGCCAATCCATGGAATTGCACCACTTATACACGCCCACAGCATCCTTCAAAAGTTAAACTTCATGACACCCATGTTTTTGCAACATTGTTGTGGCTGGCCAACTGAATTCACTGCATCAGACTCGTTCTAGCTTCGAAAACGCGTCCGTTGCCATGCCAGGCCCTAGCCAATGCATGCGCACCGTCCGGACCCTTGCTGTACAACGCGTATTTCAAAAGACAACGCGTACACGCTCACATCAAATGCAATGGCCAGTGCGTGCACACCGATCGGTCCATTGCTGTACAACGCGTACCCGCTCACAACAGATTCAATGGCCAGTGCGTGCACACCGATCGGTCCATTGCTGTACAACGCGTACCCGCTCACAACAGATTCAATGGACAGTGCGTGCACACCGATCGGTCCATTGCTGTACAACGCGTACCCGCTCACAACAGATTCAGTGGCCAGTGCGTGCACACCGATCGGTCCATTGCTGTACAACGCGTACCCGCTCACAACAGATGCAATGGCCAGTGCGTGCACACCGATCGGTCCATTGCTGTACAACGCGTACCCGCTCACAAAAGATGCAATGGCCAGTGCGTGCACACCGATCGGTCCATTGCTGTACAACGCGTACCCGCTCACAACAGATTCAATGGCCAGTGCGTGCACACCGATCGGTCCATTGCTGTACAACGGGTACCCGCTCACAACAGATTCAATGGCCAGTGCGTGCACACCGATCGGTCCATTGCTGTACAACGCGTACCCGCTCACAACAGATGCAATGGCCAGTGCGTGCACACCGATCGGTCCATTGCTGTACAACGCGTACCGCTCACAACAGATGCAATGGCCAGTGCGTGCACACCGATCGGTCCATTGCTGTACAACAAATATTCCGGGAAACAACGCGTACCCGCTCACAACAGATGCATTGGCCAGTGCGTGCACACCGATCGGTCCATTGCTGTACAACGCGTACCCGCTCACAACAGATGCAATGGCCAGTGCGTGCACACCAATCGGTCCATTGCTGTACAATGCGTCCCTGTACAGGTCACTCACATATGTCACCATGCTTGTCACTGGTGGACGTATGCCAGCCACATATACTCGCCAGGGACTATGGGGCACACCTACAACACCACACCCAGTCCACACTGTATCCTAAGGCATGTAAGGCTGCATTACCTTTTCTGTGTATGGGGGTGAACATGTGGTTTTTGGGGTGGCACTTGGGGGCAGCCACTCCCAGGCTGTGCACGTGTTCATGGGGACAGGATCCTTTGTGTGTTGTGCACATGACCACTGTGATGTGCAACTGTTCATTTCGGAGCATGTGGCATGGTCACATTTCCAGGTTGTGTATGTGTATGACATGTCACATACCCGCAGAGTCCCATGTGGGAAGGCATGTATGTCACAGGGTGACCCATTGCCACAATAGTGATGGCCCTCCACAGTCTGTGTGCATGTTGTGTTTCCGATGTCTCTGATTCCATGTGCACAATGGGAGACAGTCTCCACATCAATGTTGTTTGTGCATGGACTTTGATGTTGTGCGTGTGTGTGTCACAGACGTCCACGTCTGTCCTGCAGAGGCAACAGGGGCCACTACCTGTGGGAGTCATGTTTGTTTTTCTGACGTGTACATGATACGCCATGTCATGCCAGTGTCCATGTGGCAAGACAGGGTCACTGGGAATCTACCTGTCAATGAGCTGTGATGCCTGTGGCGCATCTGTCCAGACATGTCACTGTGGTGTGTGTGTGGAACGTGACAGCAGTAAATGGGTACTGTGACACAGCCTAATGGTTTCCCATAGCACAACCTGGAACCTGTTGTCAACACATGTTGAACTGAGATGTTAGATGATGTCCATGTAGGTGCCATATATGTCCATACAGAACGGCACACACATCAAGTACTTGTGTCTCGTAATGATGTATCATGTGAAATTGAGTATGGTTAATGGCACATATTGTCTTGTGGATTGTTACCTGCCTTGTTATGTTGGCCTAGGCCTGGCTGCCATGCTGCTTTTCTTTGCGCACGTTACACTGAGCCGGGCCTCCCTCGCCCTTTGCTCGTGCCAAGTTCTTTTGCACTGTCTGCATTTTCTGTTGTTCACCTTTTTGGGCGCAGTCTGCACAAACATGTACAAGGTCGCATAACAAAGTATTGTGGTTCTTCCTGATATGGCCAGTCTCGCGCACCCAGACATAACATTAGGTGCAATTGCCATGAAGAATTTGGTATGCTTTTAATACTGTGGTTTACTAGCGATTAACACACTTGGAGAAATCCCTTTCAGTGAGAAGAGCTATGATGTCCTGCTGATGTAATTCTGCATCTAGAGACTGAGGTATGGGGGTTCGCTAGTCAAAGCCCAGAGGTCTTCTATTTTATAATAAACTATCTTACTGCAAGGGGAGGGTGGTAATGTTATTTATACGTTTATCCACTGAGCTCTGAGATGCTTTCCCCGTTTGTATTCTATGGAATTGTAACCATGCTGCTTATATTAGTCATATGCATTATGCTATTAGTACTGACACGTGTACTGTACATTAGAGCACGTAAGTTGGAATAAACATTTTAACCTATCCAGTGTCTCTTCCTACGCACCTTGTGGACAAGTACGAGTGAGTGACGAAAGAGTGTTCTTGCTTCTGCGAGTTCTGAGATAAAGATACCGTGTTCTGGGTTGTCCAAACATTAGTACTTAGGTGCTAATGGGATGCTAAGCTAGTTGGGTTGGGGTTTTTGGGTGCTACGGTATATGGTGGCGAACCACTGTATTCCGGGGTCCCATTTTCCTGTGCATAGCTCTGTGTATGTGCAGAAACCTTATGACATGGCGCGACCACCGTGGGGCTGCTTATCTGCGAGACGCTTGAGTAGTACTTGTGCTTGTCCACAAACCCCTCGCGTACGCTTCCGGAGGCGTAAGTGACGGTGATACCTCCTATATTGAATGTTTTATAGGTTCTTTCAAGCTTGATGTTATTAAAAAAGGTTAGTTAACAGACCCATTTTGTGCTCCCTGATAGGTTGTCGAATATAACTGTTTAGTCATGGCTGGTGTGGCGATAGCTGCACATAGTCGAGGAGCACTCAGAGACCACTTAGCTGTGTATGGAGTGCCCGATGCTGGGGTCGAGTTGGTCTTTGTGGTTCAAGCCGATGCGGCTTATCACTTTGAAGTGTTTTACACTTGGATCACTTTTGAAGCGGTGGATGCAGGTGATAAGCTGTTTCATGAATATAAACCCACCGCTATTCCTGCTGCCTATCGACCCTATACTGCTCTTGAAGTGCCTCTCACGGCTTGGCAGCACCGTGTTTGGTTCAATGGCGCCCTACCACAACCAACTACCGCAGTTCGTTTAGGCCCCTTATCAATTCAGGGGGCCACTTGGCCTGTATTGGCCGGGTATACCCCGCATCCAAATTATCTGGCATTACCGCTAGCGGAACTGCGCACTATGCATACCGAATTGGTGCGAGTGCATCGAGCCTTGGTGACATACGTTACAGGTAGCCTCCATGGAGCTGCTCCTGTAGTCGCAGGCCAACCAGCTATTGCAGCTGGAGTGACTATAAGTCCTGTCATGGTAAATTCTGTGATGGGCAAACGTCCACAAAACAAGGACGACTATCCTTACTGGCTTGCAGAAAAGTTCGATCAGATAGAAGCAGTGTTTCCACATACATCCCCAGTAGATAAACACCGCATCCTCACGATAAGTTTGCCAAAAGACATAATCCCCGATTTGACATCATGTGAAAACTGGGGTAAGGTATTCGCAGCAGTTTATTCAAAATGTTTTGGAACTCCTTCCATGACGGTTCTACCCTCTGTAATTAAAAAAGTACAGGATGAACATGGCCCTGAAGCGGCTGTGGAATTAGGGATGAGACTAGTGGGAGTGTTTGATGTAGTAGCTGAGCTGATCCTTGGAAATGTCAAGGGCGATGCTATGAACTTTCAAGTAGCGAATGCTTTGGCTTTAGTCCCAGAGTTGGACAGGCCTCGCGAATTACCGAAAATAATAGCCCGGGCTTATAAAACAATTGGACGAAATAGCCTAGGCAACAAGCCTTTTGTAAAAATGCAAACTCAATCGCAAATACAAGTTACACAAACAAAAAGTGCATCTGAGAAAGATGATAGACCAGTCTTCACTAAAAAGAGTTGGAGACAGAAAAAACAGGGTAAGCAACAAAAGAAGCCGGGGTCGAGAGGAGCTTCCCCAGTTTCGGTTTCTTCTGAACGTACTTATGATTTACGTGATAGGTCAAGGATTAAATCACCAGAGAGGTTTCAGAGCTCTGATACGCGTTCTCCTCGTTCTTCACAGGCCCAGACGTCGTCACAGGCTGGTGGAGGAGGACGGCAAGATAGAGGAAGGGGCCGAGAGGCTCCCCAGGAGCGAGACCAACCTCGACAACAAGTCAGAGGGAAAGCAGAAGATCTTCATCTTCCTCGACCGCAATTTCAGAAGAAAAAGGTTGCCGCTGTCACAGCGAAATATGCCTCAGACCGTGAGAACGAGACTCCAGAATTGGACGTGGGCAGTGACCCTCCTAGACAGCGCCGCGGAAGTTACCATAGTGCGGGAGGCCCTACGTCCTCATATGGAGGCGACAGCAACTGAAACATTCGTTACTGTAGAGACAGCTGACACGAGAGTGGCACCCCCTGACAGACTATATAATATAGTCATACAAATTGAAGGTGACATACCGCGTGAAATAAAAGGGATCTTTTGGGAAAATCTGACCTCTTCATATGACATTTTGTTAGCAGAGGTGGATTGGCCACCCCCATTCGTTTTAGCTGCACATAAAGGAGAGGAGGTAATCCTTCCAAGCTTTTCAAGGCATGTCCCAAAAGACAAAGCTGAAGCACTTGCAGCTGAGTGGGCTGTGTACCTGGCACCAGCGTTATACCGCAACCATGTGGGATGGGATGAAGAATCACCTCCTCATGCAATACCTTTGCGGTCACTACCGCAGCCACAACCCCAATATCCCATCAAACGGCAGGCAAAAGGCCCCGTCTCCGAAATTCTGACACAGTTGGAATATCAGGGAGTAATTGAACCATGCGTATCACCTATGAACAATCCCCTTTTCGTGGTTTCTAAACCCGATGGATCGTACCGCTTAGTTTTGGATTACCGGCATTTAAATACTCATTGTCGGAACTTTGCGGTGCAAAATACACACAGTTCTGCGCTTGTAGACAGTCTTGTTCGTAAAAAATACAAAACGACACTTGACCTTTCAAACGGTTTCTACACGCACAACCTAGCCCCGGAGAGTGGTCAATGGACCGCATTCACATCCGGTGGTAAATTGTTCCAGTTCCGGCGATTACCCATGGGCTATAAAAATAGTCCGGGTATATTCGCCGCCCGTGTTGTTACTTTGTTAAATGACATTGATCAAGACGCATGTTCGTACGTTGATGACATCTATCTGACAGACGACGAATTATATCAGCATCTGTCCCGTGTGGACCGCATTATTCTTGAATTTGCGGAGCAGGGTTACAAATTTAACTTTGCTAAGTCACACATTGCTGAATTTACCGTTCTGTTCTTGGGCTATGAGCTCAATAACGAAGGTAAGGGCTTAGCCCCCCATTTCTTGGAAAAATGTGCACATTTGTGCCCCCCAAATACTCTGAAGAAGCTTCAGTCTTTGCTGGGTTTCCTGAACTTCGGGCGTACTTACATTCCCGAATATGCCCAGCGTATCAAGCCTTTGTATGCTTTGATACAACCTACTTATTCAAGGTCTTGCTGGCTGCCTGAGCATACCTCAATTCTGCAGTCTTTGCAGACAGACCTTTTGGAGTCTAAATATCTTTTGACTCGTGATAACCACACAAACCTGGTGATTAGAATAATTCCGGGGGCGGTGGGATTCACCTATTTAACCTTTAATGAAGGTGATACAGTACCTATCGCATACAAGTCACATCTGTACACTTCTGCTGAATTGCGCTTTACATCCGTTGAAAAAGTTTTAACTGCAGTGCAAATGGCGATTCTAAAAGAACGCGCACTGGCACAGGGAAAGCGGATTCTGGTGGTAACACCCTGTCCTGCCCTAGAGGCAGTAACAAAGGCAAGTGTACCGAACTCAAAAGCAATGCATCCCCGTTGGATACAATGGGCTACATCCTTGACGTCTTCGGACGTCACTTTTGTTTTTGATTCTTCTCTGCAGACTCAGGAGTTTTTGCAGTATGAATTCGTTCATCCTCCTCCTTTGTTTTTATTACCGCTTGAGGATTACAAATGTGTGATCTACACCGATGGTTCGGCGCAGCCGGCCACTGGGTCCAAGCACGCTTATTCAGCTGCATGTGCTATTGTTGCGGGTTCCTTTGTAGATGGAAAGTTCAAATCCTCTGTAGTGCACACTCGCACACTTGGAGATAGTACCGCACAATTGGCCGAGCTGCATGCATTGCTACTTGCACTTGAGTTCGCTTCACAGGATGAGAACACTCTTATTGTATGTGATTCCTTTTACTGTGTACAATCTTACAATGACAATCTGTTTTTCTGGTCGAAAAACGACTACAAGGACGCAAAAGGAAGCACAATTAAGCATAAAATGCTTTGGGTTCGAGTGGCAGAATTGCAACAACGTCTGCCCCTCACACAGGTGGTTCACACCTTAGGCCATCAGCGGGTGGGCGCACACGCTATTGGTAACGATCTGGCAGATGAAGCTGCCCGTTCAGCAGTAGTCACGTGTTCAGTAGCAGCAGTTACCAGGTCCATGTCTAAAATTGACCCTGTTATATTAGCAGCTATTGCTGCAACCAAGGAAGGTGATAATTACCCTACAGGTTTCCCTTCCAAGTATTCTTACACATTAAGTCCCGATCAGGTTCCTTATGTAACTATACCTGACGTTGGAGATCGGCTGATCCCCAACGCGGACCGCAGGAGTGCCTTGATATCAGCTGCACACGAAGGCATAGCCTCTGCTCATGCAGGTGTGTCAGCTACGGTTTCCATCTTGCAGCAGCGTTATTGGTGGCGTGGATTGTATAAAGACACCCGTGCTTTTGTGCTTTCTTGCGATGTTTGTCAACAGATTAAGCCTTCCACGGTAACACGTCCACCACAAACCCCGCTCTGCATTGCTAACAGACCCTTTGGGTGTGTTTACTTGGATCACTGCGGTCCATTCTCATCAGACACTGCCTATAAATACATCTTAGTGGCAGTGGACTCGTGCACACGGTTTCTCTGGGTCTGGCCACAACGGAGTGCTGACGCCCGAAATGTAATCAGGGATTTGCGTGTCTTTGTGGGAATTTTCGCATGCGGCACCTTCCATTCGGACCAAGGTCCAGCGTTTGCCTCTAGGGCTTACAAGGATGCAATGGCTTCGCTTGGGGTGCGGGTGAAATTTTCGTCTCCGTATAGGCCTGAGGGCAACTCTATCGTTGAACGAATGAACCGTGACTTAAAGCAATCCTTAACAGCTAGGGTTATAGGTACTGGCAGGAACTGGCTGGCCCATTTGTATACCGTTCAGCGTGCACTTAATAATCTCCCTAGAAGACCTCTGGGTGGGCGGACCCCATACGAAATGCTCTTTGGCATAAGAATGTTTGTGCCTGACCTTGAGGGTCCAGACATCGCGGCGCAATCCGCCAAGTTTGATGTAGATAACCACTCTGCTATGTTACAGGACTTACAAGAAGCCCGAGACAAACTTGCAACTATACATTTGCCTTCAGCCACAGATCCTGCGTTGCAGATTCCGGTAGCCGGCTGGCTTCCGAAAGTTGGAGAACTGGTTCGAGAGAAGGTTGAAAACAAAAAAGAATTTGGCCCCTCTTTTCGTGCACCGGTTCCAGTTCTTGGCCTGAAGGGAACACGTACAGTCATTTTACCACCGCTTCCTGGTCGCAAAGAGAACAGATACATCTCAGTTGAAAATGTCAAGCTACAGCGCCTGGCCGATCCTGAATAGTGTCACACCAGCGGTCTCTTGTCCTGCCATTTATCGGACATATGTTCATAGTCCATCTGCACGAACGATCGCTGATGCTGTAATTGAGATGGTTGATTTGCCTGAAACTACGATTGATCCTCAACTCTCCACCAATATCAACGAGGACGAGTATACTTATCCTGCATCAGAATCGGTGGCACATCAACCAACAACGCCACTAAGCCCGACTCGTTATTCCTTTGATTCGGATTCCACATCTTCAAAAGTTCCATCCAAGTTCAGTATTTTTATATCCTGGTTTAGAGACAATTTTTTGATTCCACCCTGGACATACCTTTGGTTGGTACTTTTCTTGATATTTTTGTTCATGTCCATTGGCTTTGTCACAGTGTTTTTTCTATTAATTAATGGTCACTATTTACCTGAACGCTCTGCTGTAGACTCTGTTTCTGGAACTTTGGCTCCTCATTCCTCGTCTCACATCATGAAGCGTGACCACACATTTGTGAACATTTCAGCCTTCCCAGTTGCTGATGGCATCGTATGGGATGCAGTGAACTATCAAATCCATGGTCCGACGGAAATTATTAATGTACCTAATGTCCTTCGTGTTTCAATGGGTGATGTAGTACAAAATAATATTCATTCTGATGATTGGGATGTGCATGCCGTTGAAGCATTGTTTGCCGATTTAAAATATTATGCATCTTTTAATGCTGAAGATCTATATATGAATTCTGCTAATTATGCCGATTTGTATTGTTACCAACATTGGGGTAATCATTTTCTTCATAAGCCCAGTGCCCTGCGTAGTTCTGTTAACTATCACCCAATGGGAACATTGTCCGAACCCCTTGCCAGGTAGCTCTCAAACTCTTCGAAATAAGTTTAATTATTTTACTGATTTTAATCGGTCGAACCCTGCATCCTATTATTTTAGACTTAATAACACATCAACTCAGAAAATTATGTTGACACACACCAAATTGCTTTATTCAGGTTCCTTTCTGAGTGCCCTAGCTGTGGGTGGTTATGAGTACTGGGATAATACAGTGGATTTAAAATCTATTTGGGGCTCCAAGCCATGGCAGGTACAGGGAACCGAGGCGTTGCATCGTGCTTGCCTCATCCCTACCCAAATTATGTTCCTAAATGCTTCCATCTATCAGACTACGTGTTGGGGCTTAGCAACCACTAAACAATTGAATACGCCATCAATACCATCCCTGTCGAGTTTTCCAAATGAAAGCTCACGATTCAATAAGTCCCTCGTGTCCCTGCAGGCAATGTTACAAAATAATTCGTTTAATGTTTCTGAGCTGGTTCAGTCACCCTGGTTAGTATGGCCTATATCATCTAATGCATGTCAAATGCGTTTTCATGATACTGGTGCTAGCTACACACAGAATAGGCCTGATCCGAGGTTTACTGATGCCCGTACTGTCACTACATACTCTGTTGGTAAATTATGCAAACAATGGCTGCAACATTCGTCCCTTGATTCTGTTAAACAACATTTGTCCCTCCTTACAGGCAATATTGATCTGTCCGACTTTGTTTTGGGACCTCGTGGTCCCCGACCTAAGAGATTCATTTATGAAACGTATAATGAACTCTGGAAGCTATCACAAATGGAAGCTGCTTCCCGTCTTCGGGAAATAGATCAAGCAAATATGGAAAAGGTGCTTGCTGTTGTTGACAATAGTATTAATACCCTGTCTTCTCGCATTTACACTTTAGAGAATATTGTGTCCTCTGTTGTTGATATTGTACAAGATGATGTTTCTGTGTTATATCATGGTCAGAATCAATTGCGCTCAGTTATGCAGTTTGCATGGACTTTACAAACGCTCAAGTTAGGTAAAGTTCCTTGGCATTTCTTGAACACCTCTGCCTTGTTTCTACCTTTTAATTTAACTGACAAACAGCAATTCATGTCCATGAAAGATGCAACTTACACTTTATTACATATCGAAAAGATGGATCCTTTGCCGTTCTCTGTTGCAGAACTCGATTCTGCTGTATGGCTAGTTCATGGGGTTATCATTTTACCTTTTTCCTTGTTTGAATTTGACTCGTGCATGAAACATTATCCTGTGGGCCGTTACCGGCCATTGGGCAGTGCTTTCCTGCATGAACTCTGGTCCTTGCCTTTCATGTATAAATGCCTTCGGGACGGCAAGGAAGTCTTTCTCACGGGGGAGTACTGCGACTCGACTATAGGTCATTCGCTTATTTGTAAACACATTAAATTGCATGGCTCATGTAGCGTTTCTTCTCCTAATCTTGCTTGTGTGCTGAAAGGTATTCCTGCTCCTGTTATTTCACCTACTTTCACTCTCCTTTCCAATGGTAGTTATTTACTTTTAAATAACGAAAACTGTTGTGGCCTGCAGGCTGGCGTTCCTTACATTGTAACAGTTTCGCACAGAGTTGTCTGCTGCAAAAATGTGCTTTATCCTCCCCCTCATGGCAAGGTTGATATCTCTATTTGGCCTTCCATCCCTACCATGGAAGCTGATTTCAATAGACTGAGCAGAATAAAGGCACTATTATTAAACGAGGAAGTTATGCTCACGTCCGCCCGGGAGACATTCATTCTCCAGGTGGCGAGTACCCACAGTGAAATACAGGCCCTTTTAAACACTAATCTCCCCCAACATTTTGGGGAGTTAATACATCGTATTTTTAACGCATCTAACACTGAAGGCCTAGTACACTTTTTTAAGGTCGTTGGGTCGGGCTTGGTGTCCTCCTTCCAAACTATTTTTGGTGTCATCCCGGCTTTCATACATTCTATATTTTCCAGTGTCTTTGGCGGTTTCCCATTGATCCTCGCTTTAGCGGCTGGTGTCTTACTCTTAATTTGCTTTCTGCGCAATGGCTGCTCCCCGATGGGACCTGCTCGATCCAGAACGCCTCCAGCTGCTCCGTGAGCGCCTTTTGGCCGGTTTTGGTGTCTTGCCATTGGCGACACTGAGTGTGTCCTATACTCTTTCATTCCGCTTTGCGTATTTCACTTGCGTGCAACCTGTGATGACTTGTGTCCGCTGTCCTTTCACCTGGACTCTGGATTATTGCCTCTCCAATTCGTCATTGTCTGTTCCGGATTTTGTTCAGTTGATGGGTCCCTTAGAGGCCCATGAGCAGGACTGTTCCGTCGCTGGCTGTATGGCGCGTGCGGCTGCACTGGGGATTTTGGCGCAATGGGATATCTGGGCGGCTGCCCAGGATCTCCTACAACGAAGCTGTTTTAATTATCACGCAAGCTGTCCCGCATTGCTTCTGGATGCTCCCTTTGCTGAGGAGCATTCCTGCTCTTTTGAACTCATGGATTGGATGGCATCTATGTTTTTTGACGATTCCAATGATGAACTCTTGGAGGGTATGGCTTTTTTCTGTACTTTCACTTTCATGGATTGACCTGCCCTTCGCCGTTTGGGCGCTCCCTGTGCTCCGATGTCTATTTTTCTCCTCTGATGGGCCTCTGTCCTGGCCGCCGGACTGTCCAGGGGAGGGTGTCTTGTGGATTGTTACCTGCCTTGTTATGTTGGCCTAGGCCTGGCTGCCATGCTGCTTTTCTTTGCGCACGTTACACTGAGCCGGGCCTCCCTCGCCCTTTGCTCGTGCCAAGTTCTTTTGCACTGTCTGCATTTTCTGTTGTTCACCTTTTTGGGCGCAGTCTGCACAAACATGTACAAGGTCGCATAACAAAGTATTGTGGTTCTTCCTGATATGGCCAGTCTCGCGCACCCAGACATAACATTGGGTGCAATTGCCATGAAGAATTTGGTATGCTTTTAATACTGTGGTTTACTAGCGATTAACACACTTGGAGAAACCCCTTTCAGTGAGAAGAGCTATGATGTCCTGCTGATGTAATTCTGCATCTAGAGACTGAGGTATGGGGGTTCGCTAGTCAAAGCCCAGAGGTCTTCTATTTTATAATAAACTATCTTACTGCAAGGGGAGGGTGGTAATGTTATTTATACGTTTATCCACTGAGCTCTGAGATGCTTTCCCCGTTTGTATTCTATGGAATTGTAACCATGCTGCTTATATTAGTCATATGCATTATGCTATTAGTACTGACACGTGTACTGTACATTAGAGCACGTAAGTTGGAATAAACATTTTAACCTATCCAGTGTCTCTTCCTACGCACCTTGTGGACAAGTACGAGTGAGTGACGAAAGAGTGTTCTTGCTTCTGCGAGTTCTGAGATAAAGATACCGTGTTCTGGGTTGTCCAAACATTAGTACTTAGGTGCTAATGGGATGCTAAGCTAGTTGGGTTGGGGTTTTTGGGTGCTACGGTATATGGTGGCGAACCACTGTATTCCGGGGTCCCATTTTCCTGTGCATAGCTCTGTGTATGTGCAGAAACCTTATGACAATATGTGGGGTGACTGACAATCTTTCTTTCTTCACCTATGCACTGCAGGGCACCAGCTGTCCATAGACCACTCCCTGACCTGGCAACGATGGTGGAACGTGACAGCATCCGACGGTACCGCTTCACCAGGCAGCTGATTGAGGATTTGGCAGTGCGCTTGGCACCACATTTGCAACCTGGCCGGCCGTACCCTACAGCGCTGACCCCCAAGGTGAAGGTGCTGGCAGCCCTACACTTCTTTGCCACCAGTACCTTTCAACACACTGTGGCGACTGCTGGTGGGATGTCACAGACTATGTTCGGCCGTGTGCTACGCGATGTTTTGGAGGCAATGTTGAGATGCCTGAACCAGTAGATCTATTTGCCTACAAGTCAACAACTCACTGACGTCAAAAGTGACTTCTATGCCCTGGGGAGGATGCCGCGTGTCATTGGCTCCATTGATGGGACACATGTGGCTATGGTACCACCGCAGGCACATGAGCAGGCATACAGGAACAGGAAACATTATCATTCGATCAATGCTCTGGTGGTATGTCTTGCCGATATGAGCATCTCACATGTGTGTGCCCGTTTCCCTGGTTCGGCACACGATGCCTACGTGATGAGGAGTAGTCGCATCCCAAGGATGATGTCACAGATGCAGAACTAGCGTGCCTGGCTTGTCGGTGTGTACTGACTTTGTACCATTGTGTGTGTTCTGCTATGTTGTATTCCACCCTCTTTTCCAACTCTGCTAATGTGCAATTGTCTGTCTGTAGGTGACTCGGGATACCCCAACATGCCGTGGTTGCTGACACCCCTCAGGAACCCTGTGACACAAGCCCAGATGCGCTACAATGAGGCACATGGTCGGACCAGGAGAGTGATCGAGCGGACATTTGGTCTCCTGAAGAGCCGCTTCCGCTGCCTGGACAAGACAGGAGGGGCCCTCCCATATGCCCCAGCAAAGGTGTGCAAGATTGTCATCGTCTGCTGCATGCTACACAACCTAGCAGTGCGGAAGGAGTTGCCTCTCATCCTGGATGACGATGACCAACATCCGCCACCTGTGGAGGATCCTGGCCTGGGCCACGATGCCAGTGATGATGATGATGATGATGATGATGATGATGGTGTTGTCCGCACACAGCTCATCACCAACTTCTTCAGCTGAATGTGAGTATCCAGAGATGTCATGTCAATGATGTGTGTTTGCGTGATATGTGTTGGTGGTGCTCTGGTGCTGTTTGAGTGTGGCCATGTGCTACTTGACTGGAAGCATGCAGCGATGTGTCCTTACAGGTAGTCTGTACTCCCCAACAGTGTTGACATGCTAACTTGGATTTCTGTGAGTATCTTGTGACATGTATTGGCCATGAGTATTGCAGTTCTATCCTGTTCTTCCGTGCTTTTGACTGTGTGTCATGTCTGTCCTTCACAGGGTACTTTCAGAGTTGTTTGGTGAACTGTGATCCCCCGACACCATGATTCAACTTCCAGGGTGGAAGCAGTCGTTTCCCTACAGGTGATGTGCCACACACCCCTGGACTTTATTTCTTCTACACTTGTTGACTGTGTGGCCACTGCCACGTAGGATTACCTTGCATCTGTAGTGGAAACAACATGTTGCAAATGTGTAATAAACCTGTGCTTCACTTTGGGTTGTGCGTTGTCTCTGGTCACACATCTGACTGACATGTGCTTACTGCACCTGTGGGCTAGTTAACACATACTGTGAATAGGTGTGGTGTCTGTGCATTCCACTGTATTTCCTGGCAACATCCGTGTAGGCGATGAGTCTGATGGCCCTGGTGTGTATGTGTTGTGTAGCCCTAGTGGTGTGTCTCCCTCATATGTGTCACGTCGCCATGACTCACATGACGGTGTTGAACTTGCTGTAGCAGTTAGCATGCACAGTGTCATTTAGCAGATCACCATCTACATGACAAAAACCACGTTGGAATCACAACAGAGGCAAGTATGGTGTATTAGTGAGTTTATTTACATACATGTGTGAGGATAGTGCACAGGATGGTGGGTGCTGTACATTGGGATTGGAATCCAAAGTTCCCAGATGAGTTGGAAGGCTTGGTAGCAGAAATGTCCTGAGTGAAGTCCACATTCATCTGATACATTGGGCCAACTTAAGCTCCCCATGTCATGTGGGAGAGTTGTGTTGCATTCGACAGGGTAAACAGTTTGCACACAAAGGAGAATTTCCAGAACAGGTGTTGGGTTCCTGGGGGATGTACATGGCCATCGGCCTCTCAGTTTTCCTTCCTCGGACGACCCCTCTTCTCCCGGGGGGGACCCTCACGTGCAGGCTGCTGCGGTGCAGAGGACTCTCCGCCAGAGTCCTCCTCCCTCCCTGTGGCAGTTGCAGCTGTTGCAGCACCAGATGTTGTGGGCACACAGGGAGGTGTGGCCATGTTGGTGCTAATCTGGCGGAGGCATGTCAATATGTCCCTATGCACAGCTGTCAGTTCTTCCAATGTGTCCCACTTGGACTCCATGCCAGACATGTGTGTCTCCACACGGGACATGTGTGTCTCCACACGGGACATGTGTGAGTCCAAGCGGGCATGATGGGCAGCCTGCTGCTGTCAATGTCCTTGAGGATCCCCACTACCTGGCTGACCTCTCCGGTGCTATTCTGGTACGCCGCAGCAATGCGTGCCAGGTGTGGGTCATCATGCAGTCCAGGCCCCTCTGCAAACAGCGACCTATGTCTACCACCCCTCCCACCACCCCTGGCGACACGTGCGGGACCTGGGGTGGCACGCACAGGGGACCGTAGGCCCACTTGGGGGTTGTTACTGGGCTCGTTGTCATCGGTGGTCCTTGGTCTGTCCGTGTTGGCAGGGGTGGTCTGTGTGTTGGCAGTTGTTGGAGGGGTGGGTGCAGGGGGTGCAGATGTTGGTCCTGCTGGTGCTGCATGATGACTCGCACCAGAGGGGCCAGGTAGGTCTTCGCCATCCGAGGAGTGCAGAGGCTGTTCCACACCAGTGAGCTCAGTGTCCCCCGGAGCCTCGTCTGCTGCTGTGTCCCCATCATACCTGTTTTTGGAAGAGACACACAATGTATGTTTTGTTTCTACGGGAATCAATGGTTCACACACCTGACAGTTGTGACTGTACCTCTGGATGCGGGCCTGTACATTGCATTGTCCTAAGTTGTCACGGTCAGAGGTTGATATTGGTGTAGCACATTGTCCTGCCAACCTGAAGCTTTTCTATGTGAATGTTGAGGTGTGTGCATGGCCAGCATTGGTGGTATTTGGTGGACATCCGGCCCTCCTTCTCCCCCCAGCCCAGTTATCCCACCATGGAACGTGCTTCCATTGCAGGGAGGGCAAGTTGGCTTTCAGGATGTCAGTCAGTGGTGTCCTGCTGTTGGTTGGTGCCCATTTCCCAGCAGGGGCTTGTGCTCCCCACAGCAGTACCCAGTGTCAGCCATCTTGTCAGTTGTTTTCCACTCCCTGTGATGTGAGCATGGTTGAGAGTGGTGTTGATGGTCCAATTGTGAGGGTGACCAATATCTGTGACTACAACTCCCATCATGCTATGGCCTACACCCCCCATCCCAGCATGCCCATACTTCTTTCCTTTTGAGTGGAGTTCACAGTGTGTGAGTGTGACAGCAATGGCAAGATGGCTGACAGTGGTGTCCTGCTGTTTGTTGGTGCACAGGTCCCAGCAGGGCCTTGTGCTCCCCACAGCTGAGGCCAGTGTCAGACATCTTTGAAGTGGCTTTTCACTGGCTGTGAGGTGTGCATGCTTCAGTGTGAGCTTGCTGGGCCATGTGGGTGGGGGATGTTGAGCTGTGACTACCACTCCCATCATGCTATTGCCTACACCCCCCCTTCCCAGCATGCCCATACTTCCTTCCTTTTGACTCTGCTTCCCTGTGGGGTAGTGTGCCTGTGCTGACAGGATGGCTGACAGTGTTGTCCTGGCGTTTGTTTGGCTACAAGTCCCAAGAATGTCCCTGTGCTTCACACAGCATTACCCAGTGTGGTTTTTCTTTGTGGGATATTTAATTAGAGTGTGAGGCAATGCATTCTCCCAGGTGAGTTGTGTGGAGTTTGTGTTAAGGGGGTGTGTGAGAAAAGCTGCTGGTGACTATGGTCAGAGCTGTCAGTCCTCCTTCCCACCCAGCCAGATATCCCACCATGGAACGTGCTTCCATTGCAGGGAGTGCAAGTTGGCTTTCAGGATGTCAGTCAGTGGTGTCCTGCTGTTGGTTGGTGCCCAGTTCCCAGCAGGGCCTTGTGCTCCCCACAGCAGTACCCAGTGTCAGCCATCTTGTCATTTCTTTTCCTCTCCCTGTGATGTGAGCATGGTTGAGAGTGGTGTTGATGGGCCAATTGTGAGGGTGACCAATATCTGTGACTACAACTCCCATCATGCTATCGGCTACACTGACTTCACCAGCATACACAGAATTCCTTCCTTTGAGTGAGCTTCCCTGTGAGGTGGTGTTCTAGTGGTGGCAAAATGTCTAACTGTGTTTGTTGATTGCATTTGTGCCACTGCCTTGCTGTATTTGTAGTTATGTTTGTATGAGATGGCATGTATTGTGTTTATCTGACTGACAGACAGATCTTGGGGTGATTATCTTTTGATTGCTGTGTATTTGCAAAGGGTGCATGGTTTGACTATCCCCTTGACAGTGATGTGTGTGTATTGTCACACAATATTGTGTATATTTGTTGTGTACTCACCAGGCTCTGGGATATTTGATAGTCCATATACTCTCACTGGTGGTAGGATGACCCGCACCTTCTCCTCCCAGGGCCTGGGGTATAGTGGTTTGGAAGGAGGGCCACTGCCGGTGTGCTGACTCACGATGTAATCCTTCTTTAGTAGGTCCCTGACCCTCCTGCGCACATCATACCACCTTTTCTGGATGTCTTCCTTTGTGCACAAACATGGTGATTGTGCGTTGACCCTGTCGACGATCCTCTGCCACATCTTGGTTTTCTGCAACATGGGGGTCTGTTGTACCAATGTACCAAACAACTGTGGCTCTACCCTGAGGATCTCATCTACCAGGACTTCCAATTCACTGTCTAGGAACTTTGGATTCTTCTTTAGGGGCATGGTGATGGGTGGTGGTGGTGATTGATGTGTGTGTGTGCAGGTGAGGGTGTGTGAGTGTAGGTTTTGCTGGGTGTATGTGAGGGTGCTATTTGTTGAGGTGCTAATGGTGTGTGGCTTGTGTGATGGATGAGCTGTGCATGTGTCTGTGGTTGCTGTGTGATGGTGTTCTGTGCTGGCAGGTCAGATGAATTTGCAAAGGATCATGGTAGGGATTTGTGGCCTTTATATAGGTGGAGTTGGGGGTGTGTCCTTGTTCCATGTTTTTTTTCCCTGTATTTATTGACTTTGTCATTGCTTGTTTGGCCTTTTTTTTGTATTTTTTCCTTAGTATTTTTTGTGCATGTAGGAGACGTTCTTCGGACCGAGTAGGACGCTGCAGTTGTCTCGTGCGAGCTTCTCCGAGTCGTCCATGCTGTGTTTCTTCAGGGTTTCTTGTGCGGCGTACGCGTCGGTCGCCGAGTATTGGCTTCCTTCGGCTGGCTTTTGTATACGTGTCGGTCGTTCGGCTTGCGCTGCGTGCGACTCGGTCTATTTTTCCATGCATTGCATCATACTGCGCGGGTTCGAGTTCGCGGGTACGTTTCGTTCAGGTTGATTCCTGGTGCGTGTCGGTCGGTTCTATTCGCGTGGTTTCCCTGCCGGATAGCTTGTTTTCGTCCGGTTCGGTCGTTCGGCTTGTGTTCCGTACGAGTCGGTCGTGATTCACATGCATTTCATCGTACTACCCAGGTCGGGAAGCGCCGGTACGTGTCGGTCGGACTATATTCCCGTACCGAGTCGGTCGGTACGTTTTCCGGCCCAAATCGGAATCGGCCCCATAGTGTAGTGGTAATGTTTATTGTAAGGAGAGATTTAGTAAATGTGTTTTACGTATCTGTGATGTGTTTTCATCAACTAATTTCCGCCATTACATGTTGCAGTAGTAGTCCCACGTCGGGTCTCTTTTTTTTCACAAACTAATTTTGTTTTGTTAAGTGGTTAATGGTATATATATTAAACACTTAATTAAACAAAAGTGTTTGGAAAGGTGTACTTTTTTGGTTTAGCGGCACGTTGTTTAATAAATAAAACTTTTTTATCTTCTTCGCGGTTAGATCTTTTTAAACTCTGTTTAAACAGTAATACACTTTGGATGTGTTAATTAATATTTTTTTTACACAATTTTGTGTCTAGATGGATTGAATCTTTGGAATTTGTTACGTTTTTTCTATGTAAAAAAAATACATTTTCGGAATTTTTTTCTTGGGTTTTTTAATTTTGGATTTCGAGCGATTTCTAAATGTTATTGTCTTTCGAGCAGAATTGAATTGCAACGTTGGAACTTGTTGCGCTTTTTCTCCAATTTTTTTAATTTTCGGGATTTTTTTATTGGGTGCGTATTTTGATATATGCACTGTTTTTAGTGTGCATATTCATATTTTTTTATCGGGTGATGGATTTTTCAAATGGATTCTCTCTTATTTACGATGGATTAAAAAAAAAAAGGACTCTTGGTGAAGTAATGGATGGAATGTAAGTCCAAGAGTTGAAGAAAGAAAACTTCTGAAGGTAAGAAGACCCGACTTTTATTATTAATTTATAATTTATTTGAAAATGATCAATTGAATTAGTAGGAGTTGTTTTAGGGTAAAACAGACAAGTAAAAAAAATGTGTTTTAAAAGTGTAGGATGTGTGCAAGATTATCAAGGTAGTCTGAAGCCACTGTCAATGAAAATTGTTGAATTACATCCAATAGTCTTTCTGACATTTCCTTAGTTCTGGTAGAAATACGTGGGTTCAGACTACCTGTTAATGATTGCGCCATTCTCATTTCTTGGAAACTTTGCTCCTTCTTCAAAATTTCCAAAAAATGATAGAAATTAGCATGAGGTTTGCCAATTGATTTGTTGAAGGAGTTGTGCCATCCCTCTATGGCATTGTTTGTTTTTGCTCCTCCCTCTAAGCAGGTCGAGTAACAGTTCCACCAGTCCACATGGAAACGTGGTTTCCTTCTGTGATCCGACCTGCTTAGATGGCCAATCCATGTGTCTTCAAAATAATTTAGCATAGCTGCCAATTTATCTTCATTTGCTGTAAAATATTCTGATTCAGTAATTGAAGTGTAGTACTCGTCTACACTGTCAGGAGGAGCAAAGCAAAGGGCAGTTAGTTTTTTTAGTTCAAACTGTAGTTTGCTGTCTGATATATAATCCTCAATTAAGGATGTTTTTTGAAGTTTGCGCCAGTATGCCTGAGAAAAGTGAAAGAAACATCCTTGAATTTGGGTCTCTGGATAAGTTTTTGTTATTGTATTAATCATAGTTAATTCAAAGTCAATTATTACTTTTCTCGGACTTTTGTTGGATGTTTTAGATTTTATCACTGATAAAAAATTCATTGTATGTTGAGGATTGTTTATCAGGGAGTAAACTGTATACTAAGGGAACTACTGTATTGTTAATGTATGCGTGAATAGTGTATATTTGGGTGAATGGATGGGGCGTGCTTTTAAACGTTCCATCCATCATCCAAATATCATTGTTTTCTAAGCTTACTAGATTATGGGGTGTGCTGAACATTAGGATTCTCTTTTGAGGGTTTTCGTTATCATGCAATAGGAAAGGTTCATTAGAAGTAGTAACAGAGAGTTCAGGTGGAATTATTACGTCAGAGTATGTTTGGGGTGTTACTCTTTGTGGGTTACTTGTCTGTTTTTGACGTTGACTAATTCTTCTCTAATTAGGTATTGTGGGCATACTACTTGCAACATGTGGGGCAATTTGTTATGATACCTCCCTTAAAAGTGAACCACGGGGTTCATTGGAGGTGGATGCAATATCTTTGATTTCATTTATTCTTTCTTGAACTTCAATATCCATTGCAGAGGCAGAGTGGTTATGGTCTGTGGTCCTTAAAACAGTGTCACCAAGAGTAACCGCTCTGCCTGTGCAATGGGTTGAGTAATATTGCACACACCTCCAATGACACCTGGGTTCAGATAGTCTCTCCTTACAATAAACATACCCACTATGGTTTAGTAGTCTGTTCCCTCTTTTGGATTGGATGTACTTTGCTTCTTTGGATGGTGTTGCCATTTTTTTTCTGAAAAGAGAAGAAAGAAAAAATGTTATTTATTTAACATTTAGTGATATATACCTGTTGAGAGGGAAAATGACAGTATGTTTCATATACGTATTTTCACAGTTTACAATGTATGCATTTTTAAAATCCGTTTCTTGTTTTAATTTTGATGCATCTCTATTTTTGTTTTATTTCAACATAAACAATCATGTTTTATTGGGAGGAAAAACATTTAATTAGTTGTATAGAAAAAAATATCAGTTTCTCTTACCTTTGAATTAGATGTTGTAATGTTCTTTTGGTTTGGAAAATTGGATGTGGTTTTCTGTGTTTCTGAAAATAAAAATATATTTTGAGTTTATTAGATATATATAGTTTAATGGTGAAGTTTCCTAGGGAGAGAAACATAGGGGCCGATTCCGATTCAGGCCGGAAAACGTACCGGCCGACTCGGTACGGGAATGTAGTCCAACCGACACGTACCGGCTCTGCCCGATCCGCGTAGTACGATGCAATGCATGTGAATTACGACCGACTCGTACGGAACACAAGCCGAACGACCGAACCGCACGGAAACCAGCTATCCGGCCTGAAAATCTACGCGAATCGGAATCGAACCGACCGACATGCACCAGGAATGAACCCGACAGAAATGTACTTGCGAACTCCGACACGCGCAGTACGATGCAATGCGTGTAAAATCAGACCGAGTCGCACGGAGCTCAAGCTGTACGACCGACACGCATACAAAACAGGGAGCCGAAGCAACCCAATACTCCGCGACCGACGCGTACGCCGCACATGAAACCCAGCAGAAAGACAGCGTGAAAGACTCGGAGAAGCTCGCACGAGCCAACTGCAGCGTCCTACTTGGTCAGAAGAACGTCTCCTACATGCCTAAAAACTACAAAGGAAAAAATACAAAAAAAAGGGCCAAACAAGCAATGACAAAGTCAATAAATACAGGGGGAAAAAACATGGAACAAAGACACACCCACAACTCCACCCATATAAAAGCTACAAATCCCTACCATGATCCTTTGCAAATTCAACAGACCTGCCAGCACAGAACACCATCAGACAGCAACCACAGACACTCACAACTCATCCATCACACAAGCCACACACCATTAGCACCTCCCAAATAGCACCCTCACATACACCCAGCAAAACTGACACTCACCCACCCTCACTTGCACACTCACACACACATCAATCCACACCACCACCCATCACCATGCCCTCAAAGAAGAATCCAAAGTTCCTAGACAGTGAATTGGAAGTCCTGGTAGATGAAATCCTCAGGGTAGAGCCACAGTTGTTTGGTACATTGGTCCAACAGACCCCCATGTCGAAGAAAACCAAGATGTGGGAGAGGATCGTCGACAGGGTGAACGCACAATCACCATGTTTGCGCACAAAGGAAGACATCCAGAACAGGTGGTATGATGTGCGCAGGAGGGTCAAGGACCTACTCAAGAAGGAATATGCCTTGAGTCATCGCACCGGCAGTGGCCCTCCTGCCAAACCAGTATACCTCAGGCTCTGGGAGGAGAAGGTGCGGGCCATCCTACCACCAGAGAGCGTACATGGACTATCAAACATCCCAGAGCCTGGTGAGTACACAACCAATATACCCAATATTGTGTGACAATACACACACATCACTGTCAAGGGGATAGTGAAACCATGCACCGTTAGCAAAGCCACAGTAACCAAAAGATAATCATCCCAAGATGTGTATGTTAGTCAGACAAACACAATACCTGCAATCTCATAGTGATATGTAACTGTGTCATGACATGTACAAACCTAACAACAAATAGAGCAAGGCAGTGGTACAAATCTAACCAACAAACACTGTCAGACATTTTGCCACCACTAGAACACCACCTCACAGGGAAGCTCACTGAAAGGAAGGAATTGTGTGTATGCTGGTGAAGTGAGTGTAGCCAATAGCATGATGGGAGTTGTAGTCACAGATACTTGTCACCCTCACAATTGGCCCATCAACACCACTCTGCACCATGCTCACATCACAGGGAGTGGAAAAGAACTGACAAGATGGCTGACAGTGGGTACTGCTGTGGGGAGCACAAGGCCCTGCTGGGAACTGGGCACCAACCAACAGCAGGACACCACTGACTGACATCCTGAAAGCCAACTTGCACTCCCTACAATGGAAGCACGTTCCATGGTGGGATATCTGGCTGGGTGGGAAGGAGGACTGACAGCTCTGACCATAGTTACCAGCAGCTTTTCTCACACACCCCCTTAACACAAACTCCACACAACTCAATGCATTGCCTCACACTCCAATTAAATATCCCACAAAGAACTACCACACTGGGTTATGCTGTGTGAAGCACAGGGACATTTCTGGGACTTGTAGCCAAACAAACGCCAGGACAACACTGTCAGCCAACCTGTCAGCACAGGCACACTACCCCACAGGGAAGCAGAGTCAAAAGGAAGGAAGTATGGGCATGCTGGGAAGGGGGGTGTAGGCAATAGCATGATGGGAGTGGTAGTCACAGCTCAACATCCCCCACCCACATGGCCCAGCAAGCTCACACTGAAGCATGCACACCTCACAGGGAGTGAAAAGCCACTTCAAAGATGTCTGACAATGCTGCTCTGTTGTGGGGAGCACAAGGCCCTGCTGGGAACTGTGCACCAACCAACAGCAGGACACCACTGACTGACATCCTGACAACCAACTTACACTCCCTGCAATGGAAGCACGTTTCATGGTGGGATGTCTGGCCTGGGGGGAGGAGGAGTGCCAGCTCCGACTACAGCTACTAGCAGGCCCTTACACACACACCACTTACACTAACTCCAAACAACATACCTGGGACCGTGCTCTACAAGAGAGTGAGTGAAAAGCCACTTCCAAGATGTCTGACACTGGCCTCAGCTGTGGGGAGCACAAGGCCCTGCTGGGAACTGTGCACCAACAAACAACAGGAACACACTGTCAGCCATCTTGCCATTGCTGTCACACTCACACACAGTGAAGTCGACTCAAAAGGAAGGAAGTATGGGCATGCTGGGAAGGGGGGTGTAGGCAATAGCATGATGGGAGTGGTAGTCACAGATATTGGTCTCCCTCACAATTGGCCCATCAACACCACTCTGAACCATGCTCACATCACAGGGAGTGGAAAACAACTGACAAGATGGCTGACACTGGGTACTGCTGTGGGGAGCACAAGGCCCTGCTGGGAACTGTGCAACAACCAACAGCAGGACACCTCTGACTGACATCCTGAGAGTTAACCTGCACCCACTGCAAGGGTGGTATGCTTCATGGTGGGATAACTGGGCTGGGGGAGAAGGAGGTCCGGATGTCAACCAAATACCATCAATGCTGGCCATACACACACCTACTCTGCAAAAACACATAGCACACGTGGGACCAGTCACTCCCAAAGTAAATGCCCTGGCAAGATGGCTGACACATGGGCATGAGAAATGATGTGCCTGCAATTCACACCCATGCACTGGCCAACCCAAACACGTACACACTCACAGCCATTGCAACTCTATGTTTACACACACTGTCAGGGGATGCAGTGTCCATGGGTGCCCCCTGGCCTGGCTGTGAAGGTGTGTCTTGCAGATGACAACTGTGGAGAATCAGACATACTACATAGCACAAAACACACAGGAAGTCACAGAGACATCCTTGACAGGGGACACCTGACAGTGAATGCAATGGACACACCAATATACCGGACACTGTACCATGGTGTCAGTCACACAAGTTGCGGTTGTGAGCTGCATTCCACTCCCACATCGTTCGGCAACATATGCATCCTTCACACAACACACCACTCACTGTCATAGACACTGTAGACACAAGCACCAACCTGGACTGCATTTGAGGAGACATGCTACTCACAGCAGCAGAACTGCAACACACACCACTGGCCATCACTGTCATGAGAATGGAAAAGCCAGAGAGCTGCCGTGCCCAATCCTTATCACCATGGAGGACATTGACAAGATTAATCACGTTTGCACGTACAAAACTCAGCAACAACATCATTAGCTACGTTAACAACATCACTTGTATGAAATGAGACGTGAACTAGGAACCCATACAACAACACAGATACTCCCAAGAGATCCCAGGCATACCGGACTATGACCATGTTGTCCAGACACACCAATGTGATGCACAAAGACTGGCAAAAAAGGCAACCACACATGGCCCAATCTTGAAAGATATCCTAAGTGGAATTGCACGTATGTCCCTGTTAAAGGACAAATTTGGACAAGGATGAGACACCTGTGTCAGGCACGTGATGGCCCTTGAGTAGCAATGGCCATGTACAGCCAATCAATACATGAGCTGGTCTTGCACACACCTCAACATTCACATTGAAATGCTTCAGGTTGGCAGGACAATGTGCTACACCAATATCAACCTCTGACTGTGACAACTTAGGACAATGCAATGTACAGGTCCGCATCCAGATGTAGTCACAACTGTCAGGTGTTTGAACCATTGATGCCTGTAGAAACATAACATACATTGTGTGTCTCTTCCAAGCACAGGTGATGATGGGGACACAGCAGCAGATGATGAGGAGTCCCTGTCCCAGGCTCCGGTGGCCCCTGAGCTCTCTGGTGTGGAACAGCCTCTGCCCTCCTCGGATGGCGAAGACCTACCTGGCCCCTCCGGTGTGAGTCATCATGCAGCACCAGCAGGACCACCATCTGCACCCCCTGCACCCACTCCTCCAACATCTGCCAACACACAAACCACCCCCGGCGACACGGACAGAACAAGGACACTGAATAACAACAGCACAGGGACCCCGGCCCACCGTGAAGCAACGGACAACAACCACAGTACCAACCCCCGAGGGGGCCTAGGGTCACCTGTGCATGCCACTGCAGGTCCCGCACGTGTGGCCAGGGGTGGTGGGAGGGGTGGTAGGCAGAGGTCGCTGTTTGCAGAGGGGTTTGGACTGCATGATAACCCACAACTGGTACGCATTGCTGAGGCGTACCAGAATAGCACCGGAGAGGTCAGCCAGGTAGTGGGGATCCTCAAGGACATTCAACAGCAGCAGGCTGCCCATCATGCCCGCTTGGACTCCCACATGGCCTGCTTGGACTCCTACATGTCCCGTGTGGAGACACACATGTCTGGCATGGAGTCCAAGTGGGACACATTGGAAGAACTGACAGCGGTGCAGAGGGACATATTGACATGCCTCCGCCAGATTAGCACCAACATGTCCACACCTCCCTGTGTGCCCACAACATCTGGTGCCGCAACAACTGCAACTTCCACAGGGAGGGAGGATGACTCTGGTGGAGAGTCCTCTGCACCGCAGCGGCCTGCACGTGAGGGTCCCCCCAGAAAGAAGAAGGGTCATCCGAGGAAGGACAACTGAGAGGCAGATGGCCATGTACATCCCCCAGGAACCCAACACCTGTTCTGGAAATTCTCCTTTGTGTGCAAACTGTTCACCCTGTCGAATGCAACCCAACTCTCCCACATGACATGGGGAGTTTAAGTTGGACTAATGTATCAGATGAGTGTGGACTTTACTCAGGACATTTCTGCTACCAACACTTCCAACTCATCTGTGAACTTTGGATTCCAATCCCAATGTACAGCACCCACCATCCTGTGCACTATCCTCACACATGTATGTAAATAAACTCACTAATACACCATACTTGCCTCTGTTGTGATTCCAACGTGGTTTTTGTCATGGAGATGATGATCTGCTAAATGACACTGTGCATGCTAACTGCTACAGCAAGTTCAACACCGTCATGTGAGTCATGGCGACGTGACACATATGAGGGAGACACACCACTAGTGCAACACAACACATACACACCAGGGCCATCTGACTCATCGCCTACACTGATGTTGCCAGGAAATACAGTGGAATGCACAGACACCACACCTATTCAGAGTCTGTGTTAACTAGCCCACAGGTGCAGTATGCAAATGTCAGTCAGATGTGTGACCACAGACAACGCACATCCCAAAGAGAAGCACAGGTTTATTACACATTTGCAACATGTTGTTTCCACTACAGATGCAAGGTAATCCCACGTGGCAGTGGCCACACAGTCACCAAGTGTTGAAGAAATAAAGTCCAGGAGTGTGTGGCACATCACCTGTAGGGAAACGACTGCTTCCACCCTGGAAGTTGAATCATGGTGTCGGGGGATCACAGTTGACCAAACAACTCTGACAGTACCCTGTGAAGGACAGACATGACACACAGTTAAAAGCACTGAAGAACAGGTTAGAACTGCAATACTCATGACCAATACATGTCACAAGATACCTACAAAAACCAAGTTAGCATGTCAACACTGTTGGGGAGTACAGACTACCTGTAAGGACACATCGCTGCACGCATCCAGTCAAGTAGCACATGGCCACACTCAAACAGCAACAGAGCACCACCAACACATATCATGCAAACTCAAATCATTGACATAACATCTCTGTATACTCACATTCAGCTGAAGAAGTTGTTGATGAGCTGTGTGCGGACATCACCCTCATCATCATCATCATCACTGGCATCGTGGCCCAGGCCAGGATCCTCCACAGGTGGCGGATGTTGGTCATCGTCATCCAGGATGAGAGGCAACACCTTCCGCACTGCCAGGTTGTGTAGCATGCAGCAGACAATGAAAATCTTGCACACCTTTGCAGGGGCATATGGGAGGGCCCCTCCTGTCTTGTCCAGGCAGTGAAAGCGGCTCTTCAGGAGACCAAATGTCTGCTCGATCACTCTCCTGGTCCGACCATGTGCCTCATTGTAGCGCATCTGGGCTGGTGTCACAGGGTTCCTGAGGGTGTCAGCAACCACGGCATGTTGGGGTATCCGGAGTCACCTACATACAGGCAATTGCACATTAGCTGAGTTGGAAAAGAGGGTGGAATACAACATTGCAGAACACACACAATGGTACAAAGTCAGTACACACCGACAAGCCAGGCACACTGGTTCTGCATCTGTGACATCATCCTCGGGATGCGACTACTCCTCATTACGTAGGCAGCGTGTGCAGAACCGGGGAAACGTGCACACACATGTGAGATGCTCATATCTGCAAGACATACCACCAGAGCATTGATAGAATGGTAATGTTTCCTGTTCCTGTATGCCTGCTCATGTGCCTGTGGTGGTACCAAAGCCACATGTGTCCCATCAATGGAGCCGATGACATGTGGCATCCTCCCCAGGGCATAGAAGTCACTCTTGACGTCAGTGAGTTGTTGACGTTTAGGGAAATAGATGTACTGGTTCAAGTATCTCAACATCCCCTCCAAAACATCGCGTAGCACACGGCTGAACATGGTCTGTGACATCCCACCAGCAGATGCCACAGTGTGTTGAAAGGTACCGGTGGCAAAGAAGTGTAGGGCTGCCATCACCTTCACCTTGGGGGTCAGCGCTGTAGTGTATGGCCGGCCAGGTTTCAAATGTGGGGCCAACCGCCCCGCCAATTCCTCAATCAGCGGCCTGTTGAAGCGGTACCGTCGGATGCAGTCACGTTCAACCATGGTTGCAAGGTCAGGGAATGGTCTATGGACAGCTGGTGCCCTGCAGTGCATAGGTGAACAAAGAAAGATTGTCAGTCACCCCACATATGTGGCATTGACCATACTCAATATCACATGATACATCATTACGAGACACAAGTACTTGATGTGTGTGCCGTTCTGTATGGACATATATGGCACCTACATGGCCATCATCTAACATCTCAGTTCAACATGTGTTGACAAGTTCCAGGTTGTGCTATGGGAAATCATTAGGCTGTGTCACAGTACCCATGTACTGCTGTCACGTTCCAAACACACACCACAGTGACAAGTGAGGACAGATGTGCCCCAGGCATCACAGCTCTTTGACAGGTAGATTCCCAGGGACCCTGTATTGCCACATGGACACTGGCATGACATGGCGTATCATGTACACGTCAGCAAAACAACCATGACTCCCACAGGTAGTGGCCCCTGTTGCCTCTGCAAGACAGACATGGACGTCTGTGACACACACACGCACAACATCAAAGTCGATGCACAAACAATGTGGATGTGGAGACTGTCTCCCATTGTGCACATGGAATCAGAGACATCTGAAACACAACATGCACACAGACTGTGGAGGGCCATCACAATTGTGGCAATGGGTCACCCTGTGACGTACATACCATCCCACATGGGACTCAGGGTGTATGTGACATAACATACACATACACGACCTGGAAATGTGACCATGCCACATGCTCTGAACTGAACAGTTGCACATCACAGTGGTCATGTGCACAACACAGAAAGGATTCTGTCAACATGAACACGTGCACAGCCTGGGAGTGGCTGCCCCCAAGTGCCACCCAACAAACCACATGTTGACCCCCATACACACACAGGTAATGCAGCCTTACATGCCTTAGGATACAGTGTGGACAGGCTGTGGTGTTGTAGGTGTGCCCCTGAGTCCCTGGCAAGTAATTGTGGCTGGCATACGTTCACCAGTGACAACCATGTTGACATATGCGAGTGACTTGTACAGGGACGCGTCGTACAGCAATGGACCGATCCGTGCGCACACATTGGCCATTGCATATGATGTAGACGGATGCGTGTTGTGTCTCGAAATACGCGTCGTACAGCAATGGACCGATCCGTGCGCACGCATTGGCCATTGCATATGATGTGGACGGATGAGTGTTGTGTTTCGAAATACGCGTCGTACAGCAATGGACCGATCCGTGCGCATGCATTGGCCATTACATATGATGTGGACGGATGCGTGTTGTGTTTCGAAATACGCGTCGTACAGCAATGAACCGATCCGTGTGCACGCATTGGCCATTGCATATGATGTGGACGGATGCGTGTTGTGTTTCGAAATATGCGTCGTACAGCAATGGACCGATCTGTGCGCACGCATTAGCCATTGCATCTGACGTTGACGGATGCGTGTTGTGTTACGAAATACGCATCGTACAGCAAAGGACCGATCCGTGCGCACGCATTGGCTATGGACTGACATGTTAACGGACACGTATTCGAAGCTTGTACGAGTCGGATGCAGTGAATTCAGTTGGCCACCCACAACAATGTTGCAAATTCATGGGTGTCATTAAGTTGAAATTTTGAAGGATGCTGTAGGCGTGTATAAGTGGTGCAATTCCATGGATTGGCCAGATTCAGAAGATGCAAACGACTTGGACCTATCACTTTGGACACATGGGACAGTATCTGCCTCTGCAGCACACATATAATGCTGGCTGTTCCCCTGAGAGCTCACTTGCCTGCACTACATGCTCCAGGACGACATCTGCCACTACCACTGCTGCTGTCTCTGCATCCTCTGGCTACTGCAATGGCATGTACTGTGGAGAGAGCCCCAGCCTTCAGCACTGAGGAGAACCAGGCCCTGCTGGATAGCCTCCTTCCACAGTACAGCAAGCTGTATGGGAAACCAGGGGAGCAGGTGAGTGTGCTGTCCACTGCCTTACTAATTGTGCATGTTGTCTGACTAGCAAGACTTACAGTGTGTACACCCGTGGCTAGCATGCTCACTGAGTAGTCGTCACCCCCCAAAGTGTGCAGTTACATGCACTGAACAGGTATAGTGCAGTAACAGTGCATTCCAACAAGGTTTGACTTCCCAGGCAATGATACCATTTAGTAACTGCTGGACAACTGTTCATAGCCATAGTTGCACTACCTGTGTACATCATATGCCCCTGTGATTGAGACATGTATATCCAACTGTGTGATGCACGGATATGTTGCATGTGTAGTAATGGCCTTTTCACTTTGTCATCCTCACAGGTTGATGCCCACCAGAAGCAGGAGATCTGGCTGACCATCGCCCGGGCAGTACAATCTGTGGGGGTCTACAGGCGCAGGATCTGCAACTGCCAGAAGAGGTGGCAGGACCTTCGTGGCTGGACCCGGAGGATCGCAAGGGTCCAGCTGAAGCTGTCGCCTCCTCGCAGGAGGGGCGGACACCGGACCCTGACCGCCCACATGCTCCAGATTCTGGCGGTGGTCTTCCCTGACCTGGATGGGCAGCTGAAGGCCAGACAGCAGCAAGGAGGGGGTAAGTGCTAGCCTTTTCTGGGTACTATGATTAACATGCTCTATGCACTCCTTTAGCCTGGTTCCACTTCCACAGTACGACTGTCTTGTCATCCTGGATTCATGTCCCTCACTTGTGTCATGCCCCCTCCTCATCTGATACACAGGTGTGGCCCTTACAGTCTGTGACTTGGGTCACTTGGGTACTGTATACTTGCAGTTACCTGTGGTTCAAGTTGGGGACAGCATCAGTTACAGGAACTTTGTTGTGGGCTGCATGGGTGGTACAATTGCTCACACAATGCCTGTGATCTGACATGTACTCTGGGTATGGCTTTAATATGTGTTCCAATTGCTGCTCTGACTCACCACATGTCCGGGGTATGTGCCACACACCCATGCTGCAGCAGAGACCAAGGTAGGAGCATCAGGAGTATGTACATCATGTGTGTGACACATGCATAGCCACCTGCCTAGTGTTCAGGGTAATACAATGTTGCACATGGACCAGGACTGTAATGCCTACTCCGGACATCGAAGGCACTCTGTTCTCCCACTCCCGTGTGTCAGCATACATATTGGGCATTGTGAAGAGTGCACTCAGGTGTCTGCCTCTGTGTCACCGTGGTGTGGCCTTGCTTTTTGGACTCCTGGAGTGTTTAACAATTTGGGGTGGCCAGCCATCTGAGTTGTGACTATGGGATCTGCACATAGGTTAATGCATAGGTCTCTGATCCCTTGACTGTGCACGATGTTGTATGAAACATTGAGGTGCAGGCAGCTTTGGTTCATTCTCATCAGACGGTGAAGTGCTCATGTGTATGGATTTGTGTTTGCAGTCACTCAAATGTCTCATTTGAATGACGTGGGATCATCTTAGTCCTCATGATGTGGGTGGCCAGGGGTGCACATGTGCACCTGTCAGCTACAGGGCTTGCATTCCCAAAACTTCCATGATTGTGACACAGTGCAGACTGGTGTTGTGTGTATGCACTGCCCCTGTGACAGGAGACAGTTATGACTGACTTGCCAGACAGGCCTGTACCATGACATTCAACTTGCAAAGGGTGATCCAGCAGTAGTGTGATATGTCCTTCATGCACACCATTGTTGCATTGTCTATCAGGACTTGAGGACCTCATTGTGTCTGGTGATGGAACCAAAACCCGCATAGCGACAGAGACTCTGCCCATCACTTTTTCTGACACATGTACTGAGTCAGTGGCAGGAGATGGCATGTGTTTGGAGTGACACATTTCCATATGTTCTCTTGGATGTCCAACAACTGTGTATGTGGTGCATGTGTGCACATATGATTAGTCGCATACAACAAGCACCAGACAGATGGGTGCATGGACAGGTAGGATATGAGTGGCATGAATGACTGTCAGGCAGACAATGGGCTTCTTCAAATCAGTGTCAGCACTTATTGCAATGTCTAGCAAATGATGGCAGGGCTTGCTCTGTGATGTGCTGTACTTACTGTGGTGTGTGTGGTCAGTACAGGTGACTAATGTTGCTCTGTATATCCTGATTGTTTGCAGATACATCCACGGCCACAGGAGGAGACAGCTCCACGGACAAAGAGGAGTGGCAGAGCCAGACTGTGTCCACTGCAGAGGAGACCGAGGGACCCAGTGGCACGGAGGGTGAGGGGAGCCACACTAAGGAGACCTCAGCTACGACCACCTCGGCTGAGGAACACAGCACTTCCAGTGAGGACTCCCTTGTGGAGGCGGGTGTCAGCAGACCACAGACAAAATCGAGCAAGTCTGTCCCCGCCACCACCACCATCTCCACCCTCCCATCTGCTCCCATCCCACATGTCCGTGGCGGCTCCCGTGTAGGGGAGCGTGTCTCCTTCATGCCAGGCACCGCACCCCCTGCCTCTGTCTCCCCTGCTGCCCTGAGTGTGTAGTCTGTGGACTTGCTGAAACAGATCCATGTAGGGCAGACATCAATGCTGAGTGTCTTCCATGCACACACGGGTCTGTTGACACAACTGGTGTCATTCATGGAGGGCATGTCATCTGGCATGTCTGCCCTACATCGGACCAATCAGTCCATGGCCTCCTCACTGATGGCAGCAGTGTCCCTCCTGCAACAGTCCCTCACCCTCCTACCTCTGCCCCATCCACAATCCCCAGCACCCTAACTGTCCCAAGCACACATGCACCGGCACAGGCATGCACCAGCACAGACACAAGCAGCACACAGACACACATGCCAAAATCCAGACGCACACGCACGCACAGTCAGGGGACTGATAACTCACTCACAGGGGATGGGGCCCAGATACACATACACGCATCCACGAGCACTGCGCAGTCCTCAGATACCTCTCCCTCCAAAACCCCTTCCCTTTCCTCACCTGCAACCCCCCCCTCCCAGAAGCTCTTCCTCTGTGAGCTTGGCCTCTTCCCCACAGATCCATCTGAGCCAACGGACAGGCGGAAGAGGCGACCACCACACACAGAGGGGAGTGCCCCTCACACCCGGACACCCTCTTCCAGGCACAGGCAGACTGAGGACCCCATTAGGAAGTCCCCCCGGACCAGGAAGGGCAAGACCCCACCACCACCACCACGCAGTCTCTCTCCTCCATCCCCCAGGCCACCACTCCACAGGTTCCCCCGCCACATCCTGCCCCAGGTTCCCCCACACACTGATACCGCACCCCCAAACTGCTTAGGCCCTCCCCCCCTACCACTTGCTCTTCCACCCCCAACCCAGATGCTCGGCCTGTTTGTGCCACTGGTGTGGAGACTGGGTCCCCCCCTCTGTCCTGCCCACCTCATCTGCCCCTCCTTCCACTCCCTTGGAGTTATGCACTGCAGTGGAGTCCACAACCACCCCGTCTGACTTGGGCACTGCAGTGGGGACCCAGTCCACTCCATCTGACCGGCCCACTGCAGTGGTGCCATCACCCACACCATCTGACTTGTGCCCTACAGTGGTGCCGGCCCCCACTGAGTCAGACACCTCCACTGCAGTTGCAGGTGACACTCCTGCACCCACCACCCCTTCACTGCCTCCTTCTGGCATCCCCTGATCCTGTCCCTGCGGTGCCTGGCCTGCCCCTTGTATGCCCCTCCGAGGGGGATGTACCCTGTCCGTACCAGTGCAGGCAAGCAATGGGTGACAAGTTGTCACATGTCACCCTGTTCGGACTGTGAATGTGGACTGGCCATTGGCCTTAGTTTCTTTTGGACTTCCAATTTTTCTTTCACATTGGCTGAATAAAGCGTATTTTTGTTTACTGGTGGATTTGCTTTTGTTGTACATGATGTAGATGAGTATCATCATGCATTTGCTGTTGTAATAGTGTTCAGATCAGGAAAATGAAGTGTTGCTGTGATGGACTCCATGTGGTCCATGGGATATGTGTCCTAATCTAGTCTGGATCCAAAGCATCCTTTGCTGCAGTCTGAGGGTGTAATGTTCAGCATTTGACACAGGGATGTACGTTTTGCATTTGTAATTTCACATCTGTGGCTTACACTCATGCACATCTGGTGGGATGACCACTGTTCAATGTTTCTATTTCCCTGACTGTGTGCCCATCTCCACTGGACATGCAGTTTAGCACATAATTGTTGAAGGACTCATCTGTGTATACAGTGCAACTTGCTTGACACGTGTTTTGGGTATATGCAGATGACTGAAGTGACACTCCCGTACCCAGGCTGATGTGAGCAGAGCCTTCAGTGTGTTGTAATTGTTGACTCACTGACCGAGTGTTCTGCTGACATGTTTGAGTCGTGCACAGACAAGGTTTGGCACAGCGGACCTTCAACATGAGTGGAGTGCCCTCATGGCAGTGTGTAATCCTGTGACATTTCCTGGGCCAGTGTTGTGTGTTGTGTGAGCATGTCTGTGTGTGTTCCCTTCCCTTTTCCTACACAGGCTGTGTCCCTACGGATGTTCCTGTTTGTGATGATTGCTGAGTTGTCCTGTGTTCATCCAGCATCTTGGACCTGGTTTCTCCAGGATGTGGGTGCATGGCAAACTAATGTTCATCAGGTTGTCATCCCTAGTTGTCTTTGTTGTCAGGGCTGGGGATGTGGGCAAACGCAGATGGGACACAGTCAGGATTCTCCTTGGCACTTGTTGGTTACACAAGTCATGTAATTTACAGTGGGATTATCATGCAGGCCAGGGTCACCACAATGTGGGGTCCCTGGGGGTAGTGCTGTGGTGGGTCTGTCTCTTGCTGTGTTATTTGCTGTTCCTACAGCTTGTGTGACATGTGTAATTTAGGCTCCCTCTCATCTAACAATGCATGATTGCCCACATAGGGGAATCCGATCCATGAGTTACTTTTGTGTGGCACTGTATACACATCTGTGTAATTGGAATTCAGGCCTCCTCATGTGTTGTGTGGTTGCCTGGGGACACTGGCACACCCCCCCATCACCTGTTGTGTTTGATGTGCAGTGTGAGGCTGTCTGTTTGTGTTTGTGCATCTGCACCACTGCATTGGCATATCTTTAGTGTGCCATTGCCTGTATGTTGTTTGGAGGATTTCCCCTGCTGTCCCTGGGACTCCTAGGTCATCAGTCAGCACAATAATCATGGTTTGTATGTCCCATTGCTGCCATGGTATGGTATTTGTTCACCTCACATCTACAGTATCCACAGGATATCTACATTTGTGTGTCCATTAGTGCAGATATGTGGGTCTGCATTATGATGGTCACTTCTGGCATTGTGTAATTGATAAATGGAGACAATGTCAGTCCCCATGGGTGATGTTTGTCTGCACATGGCCAAAGGTATGTTTTATTTGCACTGCACTGTTTGCCTCACCCAATCTATGTTGCTATGGGACACAAGCACTACTTTGCCACTGATGTGTTTGTTGTTCTGTGACCAGGAATCATCCATACAGTTTGGCAGTTGCAGCTTTTTCCATGACAACACTTACCTTTTGGTCACTGTGATGATGGGGGTTTGGACCCCATTGCCACAATGTTCAAAATGTGCTTCAGCTATGGACCCCACACTTGCCTTTTGGTCACTGTGATAATGGGGGTTTAGGCCACATTGCCACATTGTTCAAAATGTGCTTCAGCTATGGACCCCACACTTACCTTTTGGTCACTGTGATGATGGGGGTTTAGACCCCATTACCACAATGGTCAGGGTCTGCTTGCATTGTGATAGGGGGTCACATTGTATGTTCAATGTCATGTTCAGTGTTGTAGGCATTTGACACAGACTACACACTCTTGTCATGATGTTGGGGGGATGTCTTTTGCTGACATTCCTTATGTTGGAGTATGCTGGTTGTGTCATGCATTACCCGTCCTATGAGTGGGGATGGTGGTAGTGGTAGGCATCCAGCCCCCCATGAGTAGGGGTGGTGGTAGTGGTAGGCATCCAGCCCCCCATGAGTAGGGGTGGTGGTAGTGGTAGGCATCCATCCCCCTATGAGTGGGGATGGAAGTAAAGTGACAGGCATCCAGGCCCCCATGAGTAGGGGTGGTGGTAGTGGTAGGCATCCAGCCCCCCATGAGTAGGGGTGGTGGTAGTGCTAGGCATCCATCCCCCTATGAGTGGGGATGGTAGTAGTGACAGGCATCCAGGCCCCTATGAGTAGGGGTAGTGGTAGTGGTAGGCATCCATCCCCCTATGAGTGGGGATGGTAGTAGTGACAGGCATCCAGGCCCCCATGAGTAGGGGTGGTGGTGGTGCTAGGCATCCAGGCCCCCTTGAGTAGGGGTGGTGGTAGTGGTAGGCATCCATCCCCCTATGAGTGGGGATGGTAGTAGTGACAGGCATCCAGGCACCCATGAGTAGGGGTGGTGGTAGTGGTAGGCAGCCAGCCCCCCATGAGTAGGGGTGGTGGTAGTGCTAGGCATCCATCCCCCTATGAGTGGGGATGGTAGTAGTGACAGGCATCCAGCCCCCCATGAGTAGGGGTGGTGGTAGTGCTAGGCATCCAGGCCCCCATGAGTAGGCGTGGTGGTAGTGGTAGCCATCAAGCCCCTATGGGTGTGTATGGCATTGGTGATAGCCATCCCGCCCCTATGGTTCTGCTGTTGCTAGTGTACGTCATTTCTGCATCCCTATGTGTGTGACATATGTCGAGTATGTGTCGTTTGTTTGTGTAGTGGGTGTCTGACTTACCGTCTGCGCCGTACGCGTCCGTATCGGTTCCGGTAATAGATGTACAGTATTGGTAGGACCTGCGCGATGGGATTCATGGTTGGGTCATCTCGTTCGGGTTTCTCGTGGCTTCAACTCGTTCTCGTCGCTGGCTTGTTCGTCTCGTAGCCGTGGATCGTCTTGTGGCGCGAATCGGAGCTTATGTGCAGCTCTCCCGGATGCTCTGATGTGCCGGACGTAGCGACCAGTTCGGCACGTACGGAGTGCGCATCGTACTAGTCCGGCCGGAAGGTGCTGTGTATTTACTTCCGTGGGACTCGAATCGGCGTTTACGGATCCGGTTCGGGCAGGGAACGGGAGCTGGAATGGGTACGTACGGCTCGGTCGGAATCTGAGCAGTAATGCGCATCGTACTTGCTCGTTCGGACGACTGTTCGAATCGGTCGGGAAACCCGCGTTCAGCTTGTATTTTTTCCGGACGAATCGTATTCGGTGCGCTTCCGGCCGCGATCGGATTCGACCACATAGTTATTTATTTTTGTTGGCTTTTGTTTTTGGAATCTTACCTTTATAAAATTGTATGAGTTGTTTCTTCCTTTTAATTATGATTTTGAGTTGTTTTGTGGCCTGAAAAAGATTAAAGAAAATTATTGTTAGTATATTAAAAATATGTTACATAATTTCTCAGAAATATAATAGCATATTTTTGGTTAAGGAGCAATACATTAATGTTTTATAATTCTATTCAATTTTTTTTTTATTTCAAGAGAATCATTTGTGTTTATTTGTTAACATTTCTTATTCAAGTATAAGCAATTTATTTACCTGTTATATGTCTTTTTCTGTGGGAGAAAAAAGAATATTTTCTGGATAATAATTTAAGTACAATTTAAAATGTAAAAAACTTATTGATGTGGAAATTACCTTGTTATGGTTTGATTTCTTCTTATTGTTTGAAGGTTTGAAAGCTGAAAAAAATGAACATTGTTTATAATTTGTATTGATGATGTTTATAATATTGTGTCTTTTGTGTTTGTAAGTTTTCTCATTTATTTGCTTGTTTTTGGTTGGTTATATTTAAGAGAATTACCTTGGTATATGATTTTGCTGATGTTAAGTGGATCTTGAGATTTCGTTGTCCAAATGTTGTTTGTTTTTGATGTTGTATTTTGTAGTAATCTGTTGATATAAAAAAAATATATATATTAGAGTAGGAATAGTAATTTTAATGTATTACTATTATGTACGTTTCTTGAAAGAAGCACCTTTTGGAGTTTGAATATTTATTTTAATGACATCACTATCCAGCATTTTCTCTGAGGCAAGAACATTTTGGAGTAGGAATAGTAATTTTAACATACTAGTATCCTGCACATTTTCAGAATCAAGCACCTTTTGGAGTTGGAATAATTATTTTAACCTAAACACTATCCAGCATTTTCTGTGAGGCAAGCATCTTTTGGAGTTGGAATAGTAATTTTAACCCTAACACTATCCAGCATTTTCTCTCAGGTAAGCATCTTTTGAAGTTGGAATAGTTAATTTAAGCTAAACACTATCCAGCATTTTCTCAGAGGCAAGCATCCTTTGGAGTAGGAATAGTAATTTTAACATACTAGTGTCCTGCACATTTTCAGAATCAAGCACCTTTTGGAGTTGGAATAATTATTTTAACCTAAACACTATCCAGCATTTTCTGTAAGGCAAGCACCCTTTAGAGTAGGAATAGTAATTTTAACATACTACTATCCTGCACATTTTCTGAATCAAGCACCTTTTGGAGTTGGAATAGTTATTTTGACCTAATCACTATCCAGCATTTTCTCTCAGGCAAGAATCTTTTGGAGTTGGAATATTTCTTTTAATCTAAACACTATCCAGCATTTTCTCTTATGCAAGCATCTTTTGCAGTTGGAATAGTTAATTTAAGCTAAACACAATCCAGCATTTTCTCAGAGGCAAACATCCTTTGGAGTAGGAATAGTAATTTTAACATACTAGTATTCTGCACATTTACCAAATCAAGCACCTTTTGGAGTTGGAATAGTTATTTTAACCTAAACACTATCCAGCATTTTCTGTGAGGCAAGCACCCTTTGGAGTAGGAATAGTAATTTTAACATACTAGTGTCCTGCACACTTTCTGAATCAAGCACCTTTTGGAGTTGGAATAGTTATTTTAACCTAAACACTATCCAGCATTTTCTCTTAGGCAAGCATCTTTTGGAGTTGCAATAGTTATTTTAACCTAAACACTATCCAGCATTTTCTGTGAGGCAAGCACCCTTTGGAGTAGGAATAGTAATTTTAACATACTACTATCCTGCACATTTTCAGAATTAAACACCTTTTGGAGTTGGAATAGTTATTTTAACCTAAACACTATCCAGCATTTTCTCTTAGGCAAGCTTCTTTTGGAGTTGGAATAGTTAATTTAATCTAAACACTATCCAGCATTTTCTGTGAGGCAAGCACCCTTTGGAGTAGGAATAGTTATTTTAACTTAAACAGTATCCAGCATTTTCTGTGAGGCAAGCACCCTTTGGAGTAGGAATAGTAATTGTAACATACTAGTGTACTGCACATTTTCAGAACCAAGCACCTTTTGCAGTTGCAATAGTTATTTTAACCTAAACACTATCCATCATTTTCTGTGAGGCAAGCACCCTTTGGAGTAGGAATAGTAATTTTAATATACTAATATCCTGCACATTTTCTGAATCAAACACCTTTTGGAGTTGGAATAGTTATTTTAACCTAAACACTATACAGCATTTGCTCACAGGCAAGCTTCTTTTGGAGTTGGAATAGTTATTTTAACCTAAACACTATCCAGCATTTTCTCTTAGGCAAGCATCTTTTGGAGTTGGAATAGTTATTTTAACCTAAACACTATCCAGCATTTTCTCTCAGGTAAGCATCTTTTGAAGTTGGAATAGTTAATTTAAGCTAAACACTATCCAGCATTTTCTGTGAGGCAAGCACCCTTTGGAGTAGGAATAGTAATTTTAACATACTACTATCCTGCACATTTTCTGAATCAAGCACCTTTTGGAGTTGGAATAGTTATTTTTACCTAATCACTATCCAGCATTTTCTCTCAGGCAAGCATCTTTTGGAGTTGGAATAGTTATTTTAACTTAAACACTATCCAGCATTTTCTATCAGGTAAGCATCTTTTGGAGTTGGAATAGTTAATTTAAGCTAAACACTATTCAGCATTTTCTCAGAGGCAAACATCCTTTGGAGTAGTAATAGTAATTTTAACATACTAGTATTCTGCACATTTACAAAATCAAGCACCTTTTGGAGTTGGAATAGTTATTTTAACCTAAACACTATCCAGCATTTTCTGTGAGGCAAGCACCCTTTGGAGTAGGAATAGTAATTTTAACATACTAGTGTCCTGCAAATTTTCTGAATCAAGCACCTTTTGGAGTTGGAATAGTTATTTTAACCTAAACACTATCCAGCATTTTCTCTTAGGCAAGCATCTTTTGGAGTTGGAATAGTTATTTTAACCTAAACACTATCCAGCATTTTCTGTGAGGCAAGCACCCTTTGGAGTAGGAATAGTAATTTTAACATACTACTATCCTGCACATTTTCAAAATTAAACACCTTTTGGAGTTGGAATAGTTATTTTAACCTAAACACTATCCAGCATTTTCTCTTAGGCAAGCTTCTTTTGGAGTTGGAATAGTTAATTTAATCAAAACACTATACAGCATTTTCTGTGAGGCAAGCACCCTTTGGAGTAGGAATAGTTATTTTAACTTAAACAGTATCCAGCATTTTCTGTGAGGCAAGCACCCTTTGGAGTAGGAATAGTAATTGTAACATACTAGTGTACTGCACATTTTCAGAATCAAGCACCTTTTGCAGTTGGAATAGTTATTTTAACCTAAACACTATCCAGCATTTTCTGTGAGGCAAGCACCCTTTGGAGTAGGAATAGTAATTTTAATATACTAATATCCTGCACATTTTCTGAATCAAACACCTTTTGGAGTTGGAATAGTTATTTTAACCTAAACACTATCCAGCATTTGCTCATAGGCAAGCTTCTTTTGGAGTTGGAATAGGTATTTTAACCTAAACACTATCCAGCATTTTCTCTTAGGCAAGCATCTTTTGGAGTTGGAATAGTTATTTTAACCTAAAAGCTGTCCAGCATTTTCTCTCAGTCAAGCATCTTTTGGAGTTGGAATAGTTATTTTAACCTAAACACTATCCAGCATTTTCTGTGAGGCAAGCACCCTTTGGAGTAGGAATAGTCATTTTAATATACTAGTATGCTGCACATTTTCAGAAGCTAACACATTTTGGAGTTGGAATAGTTATTTTAACCTAAACACTATCCAGCATTTTATGTGATGCAAGCACCCTTTGTAGTAGGAATAGTAATTTTAACATACTACTATCCTGCACATTTTCTGAATCAAGCACCTTTTGGAGTTGGAATAGTTATTTTAACCTAAACACTATCCATCATTTTCTCTCAGGCAAGCATCTTTTGGAGTTGGAATAGTTATTTTAACCCTAACACTATTCAGCATTTTCTCTTAGGCAAGAATCTTTTGGAGTTGGAATATTTCTTTTAATCTAAACACTATCCAGCATTTTTTCTTAGGCAAGCATCTTTGGAGTTGCAATATTTATTTTAACTTAAACACTATCTAGCATTTTATGTGAGGCTAGCACTCTTTGGAGTAGGAATAGTAATTTTATAATACTACTATCCTGAACATTTTCTAAATAAAGCACTTTTTGGATTTGGAAAAGTTATTTTAACCTAAACACTATCCAGCATTTTCTCTGAGGCAAGCTTCTTTTGGAGTAGGAATACTAATTTTAACATACTGGTATTCTGCACATTTACAAAATCAAGCACCTTTTGGAGTTGGAATAGTAATTTTAACCTAAACATTATCCAGCATTTTCTGTTAGGTAAGCATGTTTTGAATTTGGAATAGTTATTTTAACATTAACACTATCCAGCATTTTCTCATAGGCAAGCACCTTTTGGAGTCTGAAGAGTAATTTTTAAATATCACTATATTGCATTTTTGCTGAAAACAATAACTTTTGGAGGTACAATAGTAATTTAAACCATACAAATATTCTGTATTTTCTTAGAGGAAAGTAGGCTAATTATTAGTAATAGTTTTTTAAACATACCACTATTCAGATTTTTTTAGAAAACAAAGCAAGTTTTGGAGTTGGAATTTTAATTTAAATAAAACGATTATCCAGTATTTTAAAGGATGAGAATACTTTTTGGTGTAAGAATAGTAATTTTAATCTTGCACTATCCTGCACCTTACTTGTGGAAACCATGTTATTGAATTGATATATTCTTTTAAAGTTGTACTTTATAAAATTGTTTAGAGGGAAACATTATTTTAACGTGGAATATATTTTGTAAAGTGAATAATAATTATTATTTTTGTTGGTGAAGTCTCGTTTGTTTTAGAATTATTTAGTATAAAACCACTATTATACATTTGTTTAGAAATGAGAAAAAAATATGTTGTCACTTACTTTATGTATATATTGACCCAAATAGAGTATTTAGCAAAGTTTGTTGGAGGTTGTAAAGTTTTGTAACAAACTGAAAAAAAAAATAATATGTTTGATTTTAGTTTAATTGCGTCTCTACAAATTATTAAGTAGCTATACATTTCTATAGTTTGTACTTACTTCGAGTTTTAGATGGCTTTCTTCAACAATTAGATTTTGGAGTGTGTAATCCCGCGTGCAGTCTCTGGTAATCAGGTAACTACAGTTTTTAAAATGGTGGACGGCTCCTTTTATACGTTTTGTTGTCTTGAACGTTATTTGAAAGTAAAATATGTTTTGCGTTTGATTTTTATTTGTGTTTTTAATGGTGTGTGAGAATGTAAATAATTATTTTGTTATGTTAGTTTTCGTAACTTTTTATTTTTGTATGTTATAACATCCGTTTTGGCTATTTCCGGGTTAAAGTAATTTCACTGAAAGAGTTGTAGGACTTTTCTTTTCCGGATTTTTAAAACTGAAGTTTTCTTTTTTGTGTTTATATTAGTTGTGTGTTATACTGTTTTTGTTATTTGAAACTTTGCGATTTATTAAAAGTAGTTTACTTTGTGTAATTAAGTGTATTAATGTTTGTGTATTTGTTTTGTGTTTACATAATACATTTTTGAAAATGTTGGTTAAATTTATGTTATGTTAAAATGTCGTATATAAATTAATTTATATTAATTTAAGTTTGATATTTAATTTATATGTGTTTTATAGATTTTGGTAATGTTTCCTAAAATAATTATTTTGTTAAACATTCCTGAAAAATATACTTGAGTATTAATTTTGTTACTCGAGTATTTTTTTTTACAATTGAGTAATTTTATTAAATATTGTGTTATAAAATAGTATCTGTTGTAGCAATAATTTTAATAAATTCATATAATTTTTTTAAAATGTATTAATATTATACTTGAGTATTAATTTTAATGTGTATGTATTAATTTCCAATATCCCCGTTTTAATACACTTCCCCACCCAAAACCCCTATTTTCCCTGCATCCCGCTCCAGGGGTTTATTATACAAAAAATATATATATATTGCGTTGTAAAAGTGTGCGTTTTAGTAGTATGCGTTGTAATGGATCATTCAATGTATTATACTACATTTGCGTTGTAATGGTATGCGTTGTAAAATCTTGCGATGTAATGTAAGTAGCGTTGTAAAAGTTGCGTTGTAAAAGCATGCATTGTATTTGTTTGCGTTGTAACGTCATATATTCGCTCTGAGACCTAGGCCTGAGGTTACTGATTGACATGTCACAGGTGGGAAAATATGTAGCCAGCAGACAAATGAACGAACTGGAAATTCCAGATCTATCTCACAGATAGGCTCAGCAACACCACAATGGTCCAAGGAGATTGGCCCCAATAAAGCACACATGGCCAGAGGGGTATATGCGCTCCCAAAATACCATAAAGTCAGATGCCACATGAGTTAGGAACATATAGCTAATCAAGACATAGCTCACACAGTACACGCAGTGATCACAAGCTCTCTATGCTGGACATCTGGAGACGTTATTCACTGTGTACATTGTTTCCGTGTAAGGTCGAGGCCCACCTGAATTCTCCATTGAATGAATTAACTTATGACTCCAAAGGCAGCAACCCACATTTCTTACCATAAAAGGATCGCACAAACCATTTATGGCATTCAATGAATTGTATATAAACTCTTTTCAGATCGATTGCAAGTTGAGATAGTCCTCGGACCCTATACCAGTAACTGTTCTCCCGGCTGCATTGTTTAATTAAACAAACTGTTCCTGTTTTGCCAAACACCTCTTCTCTCTTGTTTTTTTCAAGGTATTTCATGTTCAAGCAACAGAAGCTACCCCCAGAACCAGGTTTGAGTGACCACCAAGGAGGGAACTACTAATTTCCCTGGCTATGCCTCCGGGTGGGCACTTGCACTCTGCACAATGGAGGAAGGGCTCCCCCATTTTGAATTTTGGGAGTATGGTGTCTGTGGCATTCTTTAGAGTAGTGCAAACAAGACCTGTTTCAAGATTGGCTAGGGATGCTCCTAGGAACTTTTACCCCATTAGTTAAGAAGGAACCAGGAGTCGGCCCCACCCAGTAGTTGGTGTCAACCATAAATATGACACATCAAAGCACCCTCCTAAAAACCCACTGTGGACCTTTGGAAGAACAGAAGAAAGACTGCAGCTGCTTTTAAGACCTGTCAGGAGACCTAAAGGGCTGGACCTGCTCCCACCTCTACCTAGAACGAAGAAATACACTACAATGGTCAGTGGGTTGACCTCCTTTGTAGCTACAGGGACACAACAAGCTGCAAGAGGACTTTTTCCTGAAGTGCCCATCTGACCAGTAGCAACTGAGCTTGGACTGGACCCTGCTGGTGACCTTAGCTGTGGTGAATCTTGATCCTCAAGTGCTGTTGCTGAGGACCTTGGACCCTTGGTTGTGTCTCACAGGACATCCCCTAGCAAATCTGAGAGGGTCTGACTTAGAAAGGTTTTGGACTTCCAGACCTGTGGTGTACTGAGGCAAACCTCTCAAGCCAATCCGACCAAGGTGCGACCTTGCTGGCCTGAAGAAACATGTTTCTCCCAGGTGGAGCTTGTCACAGCAACACATTTCTTTCAGTAGGTCCTCAACAAGAAAGTATCCGGCCTTGTGGATCTTATCATCAGAGATTTGTGAGCTGTGAATAAGAGATTAAATCAGAACGTAGAAATCTTGATCCGCTAAAGGCTCCGAAAGTATCCAGCTGACACAAGTATTGTCCTGGGCACAAAATGTGAATTTTCCCGTTCTGAGCTTTTTCCAACAGAACCAACAGCCTCAGCGTAACCTCATCCAATGGATACCCAGAGGATGTCCTCAGATACAGCTTGCAACCTTGTTTCGTTGGAGGATTTAGATTTGCACAAACCCCGCTGGTATATCTGACTCGGTCTCCATTGCGGTCAACCTGAAATCACGCCTAGATCCTGGTCTACTGCGACCATATACTATCATTAGTGCTTAGTGCTTTTTGGTCCTGGCTGTCCTTAAATTTTCAAAAATTCATATCTGTGGTTCCCCTAATGGATTTTTGGTATTTTGTTTATTAAATTTTTTTTTTTTTTAGAGTTTTATATAGCGCGAACTAGACCCTAGACATCGGGTATCAGAGCGCTTTACATGAGTACCAGTTTCGTTACAGAAGGACACATTCATTTTTGTTAGGCACAGGGAGATTAAGTGATTTGCCCAGAATCACAGGATGTTGAGCGTCGTTGCCGAGACGCGAACCCGGTTCCCCAGCTTCGAAGTCGACCGCTCTAGCCGTTAGGCTACATCCCCTCTTTTTTACTGTTCGACTGGATCTGTTGTGGATTTGACTTTTTAACTGTTTTGCTAGTTCTATATTCTTTATACATTTTCTTAAGGTTAAACCTGTCTGCTGTGTGCTATAGCTACCAGGGGTTTAGATTAGGTTTACATTACTGAAACCTTTGATTTGGGCTAACAGGTTACAGACTTTATGACTTTTGGTAGACTTCTATCCACTCAGATTTATAATTAACTTTCTTACACTCACTGAATTTATTGGGCATAATCAATAAAGCTACTCAATCACACATTGTTAAGAGGTTAAAAGATTGACCAATATTGATAACGATATATAAAAAAATGTGAGAGGAATAGGGAGAGAATAGAGGTGTTCAGGAAGAGAGGAAAGCATATAAATCTAATGAGATTGCTGAGGTAAATAGTAGGACTCAGGAGTGGGGGGATCCCATTGATCAGACATAGCCCTTTTATTGGAAAGAACAATTATGTTTTTTCTTCAGGCATATGTTTTATGATTACATTTCTTTGTTTTGGCTTCCGAGAGACACAGTTTGTTTCCGGTGCATCTATGCTTTGCTCTGAGGGCCTTATTATGAGACCCTTTGTAAGTCTCCTGATAACTCCACTCCTCCATAGCTACTGATATCTGGAGTAACAGTAATTCTGTGGGCATAGTTACCTGGAGATTACAGGATTGATGTATGAATTTCTAATTTACAAAAAGTGGTTGAAAATTGCGCACCAAATTGTTGCAAAGGAAAGGAATTTTGTGAACTGACCTATGTACTAATAGGTCAGTTCCCAAAATTCTGAATTGTAGTGGGTGGCAATTCGACCTACCTCATTAATATGCATACAGCATGTCACAATTTGCAATCCTCTATGATTGGCTACAGTCACAGACATGGTGGCTTGCTAAGGTCAGCAGACTGCCATGTCTGTGATTGCTTTTAAATAAAGCAATTTTTATTTTAAATTCAGCTCATTTTCCTAAAAGGAAAACTGTATCTGTTTTAAACAAAATGAAAATTTAAACTAACCTTTTAAGGAGTAGGCAATGGTCCATTGGGCCTACTCCTTCCTACTCCTAAAATGTTTTTGCTTGCATTATTGAAGTGGTAAGTGGTTCATGAATGCATACTTAAAGGAACTTGTATTTTGAATGGATGCCCTTAACACACCCCTTCCAAACAGCAATTCCTTACTATTTACTTCACCAATTTAACAATTCAGAAAACATTTTCTGAATCATTAATGGGGTTTAGTACATTACAAAAAGTATTTTAGCAGTTGCAAACCGTGAGATTTACTGAATCTGAGAGTTTGCAACCATTTAACACACACTTTGTGCATCAGGCGCAATAAGTGAAACCCTGATGGTACCCTTAGAAATGTGCAATTTCCAGGGTAATCAGTGATTCCTAGATTTATTCCCTCAATAATTCCTCCACCGTGTTCCTGCAGAGTTCATAATCCTGAGGGGGCCGATAACTAGTGTTATCACCCTCATTTGAATTAAAAGGGACTCTTCATTAAGATCATAGTGCATACTCTTTTAGGTATTCTGGCTGAGAGAAAGAGTATTGAATTATTGCATCAGCTGCCATCATTTTATTACAGTATTTTTAGGAAGTTACTCTTAAAATATTTTGAAACTAGTTCTATTTTTCAGGTTAATCTCCCTGTCACTTAGTAGCTCTATGCTGGTACTTGCATAATGTGCAATGGGGCATATTTACTAATCTTTCATGCAATGCAGGACAGCAGCAAAGGTTCTGCACTGCGTTGTGTGAAAGGGATAGAGCAGAAATGCTCCATGTTTACAAAGATATGGAGTCTTTCTGCTCTTTCCTTGCTATTGCACACTCCGTGCAGTCATCGCCAAAGCAGGCTTCTTTTCACGATAGTCCAAGGATGACTGCATTACAGGGAGGAATATTTTTGTGCAGGAAGAAATGCCTTCCCGCACAAAAAACAATCTTTAGAGGCATTTTCTTCTTTCTTTGTACGCTGCAGAATGCAGCACGCACACAAAGAGAAAATAACAAGGACAAATTAAGATATTTCCCCACATTTTTGCCTCCTTGGGAAAGGCATAGCATTTTGACCCATTCCCAGGTTTCCTACCTTTAGAAAATCTGGAAATGCATCACAATCCATTGGTGGATGCATGTGAATGCCCATGCTCCACCTATGCAACCCTCCCAGCTTGAAATGTAACATAATGCAGTCACATTTCTTTACAATGCCACACAAGGTGGTGCAAATCGCTCCTTCCGTGGGTTTGTAAATATTACTGAAGCCTTTGAATTTTCCTGGTGTCGCCTTGCGCGATGCAAGGACAACGAAAAGGCTTCATAAATCTGGGCCCAAGTATTTACCAACAGACCACTTATGTGTGTGCAGTGCCCCCATAGCAGTTTGACATGATTTTCACTTCTTTGGCATTATTTCTGATGCCATAAAATGCTAAAACTCACTTTCTTGCTATGCTGGGTTTTGCACCCTCTTCAATTGCCTTGTTGCAAATCCTATTTTTTCTTACACAAAAATGTAGTGAATATAGCATCTCTCAGTCAAAATATATATCTGTGCACTCAAATAGCAATCATGTATATTATGCAATTTGTCGTTGCTAAAGCTCCTTGGTAGAGATGCCTACCTAAGAAATTCTCTCCTAGAGTAACATTTCCAAAACATTATTGGATTTCAGACCGCGAAATAAAATGGCACAATTAATCAAGCCTGTTCTCTTCATTTATAGTGTCTCATAGAAAGGGTCTGCTGTTGATGGAAGATTTATTGAAGTCCACACCTAACAACTTGTCACTTTCCCAATGGACAGTAACAGAACGTCCCCTTTTAACATCTTTACACGCTCCGTGGCCTTCTTTCATGGCCAGCTCTGCTATTAAGCTCCCAGTAATCCTTATGACTATCTCCTCTGACAAGGATAAGATAGTTAGTCCCATTAATCTATAGTCAAGGACATTGTGTCACATACTGCCTCTTCTTTATCAGACACCTTTGATCCCAAGCAATATGTCAGGGCATGACAGCTCCCTGGAAGTTTAATACATATTAAGTAACTATTTGGAAAGGAACAAATGGAGGCTATTATACACTTTTACACTTCTTGAGTACTTTACACTGCTTAGCATACATTTATATTCGGCAATAACTATAGCATTGACAAACTGATGTACAGCTTTAAATGTAACAAGCAGCACTTTTCAAGCAACTTTGCCATCCTACAAAAAACCTGCTTACGTATGCATTGATACATTTTTTAATTAACATATATTGTCACTAATATTTAATAATTTTTTGGACAATATCTAATTAAAATGAATGTCGGAACTACTAAATACGGCTCTTAACTTTAATAAAATGTATGCAGGTCATTCCCTGGGCTCTTTCTAGAACTGTTTGTTCAATATTGACCAGGGAAGAGAAATTTCCTAGCCAGCCGCGGTCCGTGCAGGTAACAGTGGTAGGGCCGGGTAAGGGGGGATTTCGAGGGACGATGCCGAGGGAAAATTAATTATTTATTCAATTTTCCCTCGGTATCATCCCTCAAAATCCCCCCTTACCCGGCCCCACCGCTGTTACCTGCACGGACCGCGGCTGGTCCTAGCGATTTGACTGAGGATAGAGCTAGAAAGTCACAAGGCAATATCGAATGTTCCTCAGTTCACAGAGAACTCATAGGCCAATTTCTCTATAAAGTATCTCACTCTGCTTATAAAATTTGGTCACTATATCAAGAATATGTGTTTAAAGTTAGTGCAGAATGCAACCTGTATACCATGTTCAAATGCACTACAGTTTTTGGTATCCCGGATTTTTTTTTTTTAAATTGCTTCTGCTATCATGAAGGGATTTTTTAGGCAATGTTATGCAATGTGGTGCCCGTTCTCCCATCTGTCCAGCAAAGAAACAATAAAAGGTGATGCTTTGACAAAGAAAGGGAGCTTCCTTCCCTGTACTGTATACGCTACATGTCATGAAATGCAAAAAGGATGCTCAAACCCCTCCCCTCAAATATCTTTGGTTATAGCCAATAAAAATGAAAGGATATTCTTCCATTATAACGAACATCACATACACTCACCTGTATTATGTTTTTACAGTCTGTTGCTTACTTTCATTTTATGTAACTCCTATGCCTCAACTGCTAAATCATAAGCAGGGCTGAATTTATAATCTTTTTCTGCAATTCTTGTGGAAGCCTTATGAACAAGAAGACCATTGGATACCTTATCTTTACTACTGATGGGCTATGTCAGGTAGATGTTAGTAAGTCTGCACTGTTCCTTTCATGAGTCAGTGTCTCCCCCCTGCACTACTATCCAGCCCAGTGAGGTTCACTCGTATTGATCTTAATTTTGTGTGGTGTGATGTACTGAGATGAGCACTGCTTATAATCTTGCATAAGGTGGTGACTAATGTAATCTTGTCGCCATTACATCACTGATAATATCAGGAGATTGGGGTTATTTTCATCAAACATAAGTAGCTCTTATTTCTCGCACGGTGGTACACTCTTTTGTCCTGGGTTCAAATGGAAGTAGGTCCAGCCCTTGGCATCTCTTTCCACAGGTTACAGCAGGTGCAGTCCTCTTCCTGATGTTAAGGTTCAGCAAGTGAAGTCCTTCTTCTGTCTTCCACAGGCACAGAGATATTCTGAAGAGGCTAACATTGTAACTTTGCTAATCTGCAGCCAATGACGTCGAATCACTGGTGGGATCCAACTTGCTGGTTTGCCCAGCTGAAAGAAGTTTGACTTCCGGAAAATGTTCTATGTCTAAACGCAGAAGAATTCCATTGAGGCCGACATTAAGGAGCAGCCGACTGCTGACCATTCCTTTCTAGTTGCAGATGTCAGATTTTGCCAACTTTGAAATTTTCCGCAATCGATGCTGTGAGCCTCGACCTTCCTGCCAATGCAGAGGGTCCCACTGAGGTCCTGCACTACAACTGGTGGATCACGATGAGCCCTACACTGGATCCAGCCTGCAGTGCGACCCAGCATTGACCTCTTCGATGAGATTTTTCTCCAGAAGAATGGCTAAGTCAAAAGGTAAGTTTTCCACTGGTCCCTGTACCCAACCTGTGCTCCATCGTGGTTGGCCTTAATTTTTTACTTTGACCCGGTCTAGTGCGACTGGGTACCCAAGGTTGGCGCTTTGTAATTTTTTCAATAGAAGCATCTAAAACTTATCTCTGGTTCCCTACATCTGACTTTGATGTTTTGGTTTCTATTTGCTCATTAAAAGATTCTCAATTTTTATAAGTAAGAATGGGACTTTTAGAGTGCTATGTTTTCTTCTTTTTAACTGTTTTGGTACTGACAAATGTTTTACACTTGTTTCTCCTAAGTTAAGCATGTCTGGTAGGTGCTAGCTACCAAGGGTTGAGCTCAGAGTTAAATTACTGAAACCTAAATAGACCTAGTTAAGGAGTGTGCCATTATTACTTGAGGAGAACTACCATCCACTTCAACTAATAATGTACTTTCTCACAATGGCCCTGCTTCTTGATGTGTACTATAATGATTTAACAAAGATAGGAAAGTTGCTTCTCTCTTTTAAAAGGATTGCCATCAAGCCTAAAAGCTTTCAGCTCTTTTTTTATTCTGTGATCCCCACAGCATGATCTTCAATATTAAATGTTAATGATCTACTTATTTTCAAAACTGTGAGTGTGTGTGTAGTTATAAGCGATTTTAACACTGTGGTACAGATTGTTATGATCGAAATGGAATTGATACCAGTAGGTGAAATGGGCACTTGCTGATTTTTTTAATGCTATCCATGTTTTTAACAGTTTGATTGTAAATGTCAATTATGTATATATTGAAAAGGATAAGGATGATGATGCAGCCCTTTTTAGCATCTTCTTGTTGTTAGGATAGGAACAAATTCAAACTGACCTGATCTGGATTCTAAATCTTGAACAGAGGCTTTCCCAGAGTCTTTGAGAAAGTTGCATCATTTTCATTGTTTCCTATATTGCCTATATCCATAATCTGAGCCAACAAATCAGAAGTTTAAGAAAAATCCCAGAAAGCACAGAAATGGTTTCTTACCTCCAAGTGGTGTATTTGTCAAACATTTAATGGAAGTTAAATATTTGATTGTCTTTTGAAAGAACATGCTTATAACCTCCTTTGATGAAATGTAGGAGGTTGTGAGGCAGACTATCAATAGCAAAATTATTGTGTGATATACACAGAGTAGCCTCCATATTGTTTACAACAATATTGGGTATAGATTTTCTGTTATTAACTCCAATGTGGTTGTAAATTATATTCAGGAAACTATATTTTTATCATAATGATATTTAGGCCACATTAGTGTGGCACCCTTTTATATTGGATGTCATCTTCCTCTATTCAGTACTGCATTTATTGCAAACAAACCTTTTCTCAAATATCTACTTGAAATACATTGAGCAGGATTGACTACCACCAAGTTTAAATGGACTGATTTATTTGTGATTCATTTCCAGGTCTAGAGCCTTCCCCTGTTTCTGTTTATGTATACATTTGTCCAGAGATTATATAGAAATCCATTCAATTGAAGACTCATACCTCCTCTTGGTTTATGACTAGAGAGGAGAACTCACTCATGACAATCGTAGCGATCATTTGACTTGTTGATCTTTTTAGGCAAATTCAGTGATTTTCTTTTCTATGTTTCCAATGACATTGTCCTATTACTTAACCATCATTGAACAGAATTTCTTCTTCCATTATACATTTCAGCACTCTTTTTTGATTGTTTGTTTGTTCGACAATATTTTGTAGGAACTTCATTGTCTTAATTTTGTTCTTGATTTTTTTCCAGCTCCTAGGGGAGCTGACATTTTTGTTGTTGTTTTTCAGTGCATTCCAAATGGAACCATGGACTACGTGCGTTAATTTTCTCAATATCAATATCAAAAACAGCAAACCTGTAACTACTTGAGGGCCATTGTTCATTGTTTATCCAGACAAAATGGTTTCTGTTAGAACTGGGGGTCTCTAGTTGGCAGAGATAGGTACTTTTGTCCAAATAGGGACCCTTGCTTCTAGTCTGGGTAAGGGGGTACACTCCTTAAATAACCCCTGCTCACCCCCTTGGTAGCTTGGCACGAGCAGACAGGCTTAGTTCAGAGGCAGTGTGTAAAGCATTTGTGAACACATACAGTAATCCAGTGACAACCCTACAAATGGACACCACACAGGTTGTATTATAAAAATAAGTATCTTTTATATAGATTTACCACAAGACCATAAACGACAAAAATAATCCACAATACTGTACTTTAAAGATGGTAGAATTAGCTTGAGTCTCTAAAAATGGAAATGCGACACTTTGCGGTCAATGTACCTGAGATGAGTAACGCAATACAACAAAAGTGGTGCAGGGAAGGTGATGCGTCGGTTTCTTACTGCGCTTTTGTGGCGATGCGACAAGCAGTGCCGTGATGCGATGAAGATCTGGTGCAAAGAAACAAAATGGCGTCTTCTTGATGTTGCGACAACGAAGGGGTGATGCGTGCATGCCCGATGGCCGTGCGGCGATTTTGATGAATCTTTGGAGCCGCGACAGGCCCTGCGACACGCTTCCCTGGCGATGCGACGGCGTCTGATACGAGGTCGATGATCTTCTCCTGGGATGCGGGGCGCCTCGTGATGCGATGCGTCGGCATCTGATGCGAGGTCGATGCTCTGCCCCAGGGATGCGACGGCGTCTGATGCGACGGCGACACTTTTCTCCGGTGCTGCGAGGCGCTTTGAAGGACACGAGGGCGTCAGCAGCACGCTTCTTCGGGGATGTGCCGGCGTCTGATGCGACGTCGACACTCTTCTCCGGCGATGCGAGAAGCAGCGGCTGCGGCGGTGACACGCTTCTTCGTCTTGAGTCGCGCTTCCAGCTCCCAGCGATACGCAAGTGTGTCAGAAGGTCCAAATTCCCAGCAAGGGAATACAGGGGAGCTGGTGGGTGAAGTCTGTTGTTCCTGAGACTTCAGCAGGAGGCAAGCTCTGAAATCAAGCCCTTGGAGATCCTTCACAAGTTGATGAAAGTACACACTAAGTTCCCTTCTCCTTTCTTTGGCAGACAGGCAACCACTGCAGGCAGATCCCTCTAGCTTAGGGACAGTCTTCTCCTCAGTTTCTTCTTGGTTCCGCTCCTCAGCAAAGGTTTCTTCTTGTTTCCCAAAAGTGATCTAATTTCCTTGGGGTCTGGGTCCCCTTTTTATACACCTTTTCTCTTTGTTCTCTGAAGGCAGAGAGGCCTTTGCCTAGTCCAAAACCAGTTCTGGTCAGTCCTGGAGCACTTTGTTTACAGGACTCCTTCTTTCCTTTCAGAATGTGGGGCAGGGTGCTCAGCCGCCCGGCAGGAGGTGGAGCCAGCATTGTGGAAGGCAGGCACAGCCCTATTCAGACCCAGGTGCAACTCCTCCCTCCACTCTGGATGCAGATCTCTCTATTCAGCCCTGTGCTGACTCACCCTGTCTCCTGGAGTCCCCCAGCCCCTGTCACTCACAAACCCAGACAAGGAATACACAACCTAGCAGAGGCAGGCTTGGAAGGTTAGGCAAGAAAATACCTACTTTCTAAAAGTGGTATTTTCAAACACAGAATGTTAAAACCAACTTCACTAAAATATGTATTTTATCATTCTGAGTTCAGGCATACTAAATTCGTTTCTCTACCATGTTCCCTGGGTCACTTAGGATTATAAGGTGTAATAATCAAAACTGCCCATTCTGGCCTATGGGGAACAGGTAGCCTTGCAATAGTGAAAAACGAAAATGGCTGTAATTCACTATTAGGACATGCCACACACACCAGGGCATGTCCTACCTTATACTTACAATGCACCCTGCCCTAGGGCCTACTTTAGGGATGACCAACATGCAGTAAAGGGAAGGTTTAGGGACTGGTAAGTGGGTGCACTCACCAAGTCGACATGGCAGCCCTAGGCTGCACACAGGCTCTGCAATGGCAGGCCTGAGACACACTTTACAAGCTGCTTCTGTGGGTGGCACAACCAGTGCTGCAAGCCCACCAGCAGCATTGGATTTACCAGCCCTGGGCACACTCAGTGCACTGTACTAGGGACTGACAAGTAAACCAATCATCCAATCATGGAGTCACTAATACATAACACAATTTACAATAGGGAGAGCATATGCACTTTAGCACTGATCAGCAGTGGTGAAGTGCCCAGAGTCATAAAACAGCCAACAACAGGTCAGAAAAAATATAGGAGGAAGGCAAAAAGTTTAGGGATGACCCTGCAAAAAGGGCCAAGTCCAACAGTTTCTCACCCAGTTCCACCTCAAGGTGGTCTCCTCATCCACTAGAATTGAGACATCATTCTTTCTTTTCCTTCTATCATCCTGTCTTCCTGGAGTAGCAGTGACTACATTCTCTGAATGTCATGGTGGTTCTAGTGGGTGTGTAGGCTCTTCTGTAAATCCTCATATGTCTGTAGATCTATTGTAAAAGGTGGGGCCTTTTCATTGAATATGGAAGTCATTCAGCTCCACTTTAAGCCTATTGGTTGTATTCAACATTCTGGGACATGTGAATAGCTGGATTATATCTTCCCTAGGATATTCATGGGCAGTTAACTTAGGGCATGCCTAGTTCATCTGTACATAGGTAGCAATATATCTGTAAAGAAGTAACATGGGTTTCTTCATATACATTGGTGTAACACTGTTGGCTGTTCATTTAGGGCAGACAGTTGTTCTGGTTGGGGTTATACATTCAGCATTGGAGTACAATGCCAATGGCATGCTAAGTTTCAATAGCCGACATAGAATTGGCCTTGTTGTAGTACAATTGAGATAATTATTGACTATGATGTGGAAAAATTATGGGATGGTGAAACCCCAATTACTTATGACAATATCTATTACAAAGTTCTCTTACTATTCAGGCATTGAGTTTTAACCTCAACCTGATCTGTGTTCTCTTGATCATTTGTTGAATTAGTTACTGATCAACATTGTGTGTAGGAGATGGCTTTGGGGTCTTTATCTGAAACATGGAGAGATTTTATGTGCCCTCTAAAAAGGCCTACATTGAAATAATGACAACCCCTTAGTGAAATGGGGATTATGTTGAATTAAAATTGAAGTAATGAAGATTACTGGAAAGTTATCAGGGCAGTCCCACTGTTTTGTGTGATCTTTATGATAAATATTTTTCTAAAGATTGATCAGAAATGTGATATGCTCTTGTCAAAATTGTCTGATACTCTTTTAATTTTAAGACTAATTTATTTGGAATTCTAAAGCACTGTTGTATCAAAATGTTGATGATAAATTAGTGAGATAGTGTGACATAAATCATGTAATGACTACAAGATAAAGGAGATAACAGGAAAAAAAGAAAAAGATCCAGAAGGACACAAAGGCTGAAAGAGGAAAAAGAATGAATGTGATTAGGAAGATGGAAACATGCAGCATCTGAAAATTATAACATAATGTAAATAATGGCATCCAAAATATGCAACCCTTAGTAAGGGTGTAACATCTGTTGTGGACTTTCAATATACAGCTGTGACATTCATTATGTTTCCCAATCTATATTCACCAAGGACTCCATCTGACAAGCAAAATGATAATAGAGAAAGTGAGCTAGAAGCACCATCTTGAAGATCTCCCCATCAAGACTCCGATCCGGATGACACAGGGCTCCAGGCATTGTTACCAAACATGACCCTTTTTCCCTGACACACTTCAGAAAACCAGGCTAAAGCACTGTGGTGGGGAATAGCTTTGCCAATAGTCTCCCGATCTCATTTGACAGCCCTATCTAGACCAGACCAAGTAGACTCCAGGTCAAGATAATGATGTCCAGCATCACCTCGGTATGTAGTCCTTCTCCAACCCAGATCCGTATAGCTCCAGAGTAGCCACCGAACTGATGACTAAAACTAAAGCAAGGCAGAAGGATTCCAATAGCAGTTGTGGCACCCAGCAGCCCAGAGACGAAAGTGCCCTCTGACCGCCAGAGGCCACAGCAGTCTCTGACCTCGACATAATTCTTACTGTAGTTACCCTTACAAATTGAAATGATGCACTGTTGCCCCATATTTAGGAAAAGATGGCATGCATCCCTCTCACAGTATTATTCTCTTGATATTTATTTTTCCATTGGGATACAATAACCGTATGCACACCTCTCAACTAAAATAAAATAAATGTGGTATGCCAAATGTTTTTTCCGACTAGTCCAAATTGTACCCTTGGTGCTCTGGAAAAAAACTCGAGAGCCATGATCGGATGCTGCAAACATTTAAGTAAATAGATGAGCATCCCCAAGCATTTAAGTGCATACATGCCCTACAGATCTATAGACCTACAAGAATACACAATTCCAGGTGATGATTAAATCGCGCTCACCATTATAAACCTTCGCAGGATATTACAAACTACTATCAAACACACACTTGAGGTTTTTGAAGCGTTGACAGCAACTGTGCCATATTTTGCTGCAGCAAAAGGAATCAAAGCAGTGTGAAAGACCCTGTGATGAACTTGGGCCAGAATCAGAATGTGAGCTAAGTTGACTCAGCGATCTGCAGAGATATACATTAGAAGTTTTGTTTTCTTGTTAAAGTGCACGACCAGTCATAACCTCTGCAACGAACAGTGTACATGGCCGCGAAATTAGTAACAGACAAGTGCAAGCCAGCCATCGAGCTGATAAAAACACGCTCCACAGCGCAGAGCTATTAAGCTCTCTCTGCAGCAGTGTCACGGGACGTCACGTGGTTCACCAAGCCAGCCATTTTCCAGCTGCGCGAGTCGTGTCCTCAGCTGTCTGCTACATTTGATCCGATCTCAGGCATTGATCCGAGCTTTCCTTCTAGCACACAGAGAGTGTTCCCACACTAACTACTATGACAAGTAGCAGCAGCACTTTCTATGTATTGCCTTGTTGACTGACCTTCGCCAACTTCCTAATGTTAAAAGCTAAGAAACTGGTGCAAAACAAAAAATGCGGAATTATATGTGATATGTTTTACAAGTACACTTCACATTTTTTTTTTTTACGATATGGGTTTAACAGAAATGCTGCCACGTCGGTGCCTGCTTTTCATAATCATAGTATACGGAAATATATTTTTGTGAAGAGGACTAGCATTAAAACAATAGTATGAAGCTGCGTGAGGAGGCAAAATTAGTAATTTTAAATTACATTGGGCTTACACATTTTGTATTTATTCTTCATTCCATTTTATTCATAAATAGGTTATATCTGCTTGTTTTTCCTTTTTCAATTCATAATATGAGTGATTTACTTGTCTCTTTTTAAATAGTATCACAAGCAACTGTTAGACAACGGAAGAAACGACGAATTATTTTTGTTATGGACCTACAAGTAACATATTTGTGTTTGTGAAAGGCAGATTTTTTGGTATTTTTTGCAAACACACTCCTTTTCCTTGGTCTATTTGTCTTGAGCCAGTGATTCTGCATTTATGTTAAACTCCCCGATTCAGTCCTCACCTGGACTCCATGACTTTCAAGATATCCATGATCAGCGTGGCATAGAGCATGGACGCATCAGTGGCAACTCAAAAAAAACTACGTAGTGTTTTGTGCATTTTGCTTCTGACTACGATGTAATAAATGAAGTGATATACATGCTACATAAGTTAATACACCCTGGGGTATATTTACAAGGGGTTGTTGCCACCAGAACGTCACTTTTTTGATGTTCTGGTGGCTGTTGGACCTCGCCCTTTTTGGAGAGGCATCCCAGAACTTTTTGCCTTCCTCCTGTATTTTGTCTGACCTGTTTTTGTTGATTTTATGACTCTGTGCAATTTACCACTGCTGATCAGTTTTAAAGTGCATGTGCTCTCTCTTGTAAACTTGGTAAGATTGGTCTACATCTGTTTGACATATTTAATTTACTAGTAAGTCCCTTGTACAGTGGTATCCCATATACACAGGGCCTGTAAATTAAATGCTACTATTGGGCCAGCAGCGCTGCTTGCGCCACCCACCGAAGTAGCTTTTCAAACCTGCCTCAGGTCTCTGCCAGTGCAGGGCCTGCGCGTGCAGTTTACTGCCGCAGTGACGTGGCACTTAAAGTGTTTACCGCGCCTGAAACTCCCCTTTTACTACATATAGGTCACCCCTAAGGTAGGCCAAACAGCCTATTTGGTTTCTCACTGCTATGAGGCTGCCTTCTCATAAGTTTGCATTGGGAATTCCCTGATATGTGCTTCAGTGGTAATTTCTTATATGAGAGGGGTAGCGTGGGCATGTTTGGTATATTTGCATAGGTGCATACCCTAGCCAACCAGAAACCCCATTTCTAAAAGTGGAGATAAACCCTTCGCCTTATTTACAAAGCGCGTTAAGCCACTTACCATGGCTTAATGCTGCCTTGTAAATAATTCCCCTATTCACGCAGCACTTAGCGTGAAAGGGGAGGGCAATGGGTGTTTGTTGGAAAGTGGATTATTGGTAGGGGCAAATGTAGGTCTGCCACTGGCAATAAGGCCACTAACACCTGATAGGGCTCAGCATAGGTCTTAGAAAATGATTCCCATGCTCAACCCTTGGTAGCTTGGCGGCGAGCAGGCAAGCTTAACTTCAAAGACAGGTATGTAAAGCATTTAAAAACACCAATTCAGTAAATAATTAAGACACAATGCATAATAAAAATCCAACACCAATTTATAAAAGTAGGGAATATTTTTATCTTTAAAATGACACCAAAACAACAAACTTCCAATGTAGGGAACCGGAGATATGAATTTTTAAAGATTTATCACTTTATAGCACTTAGAAACTTATAGCACCTTATTGGGAAAGTTAAAGTTTCAGGCCGACCGCGGTGGAGCCTTGAGCGGCTACCCCTTGCGGTAGGTCCCGGTCACAGTTTTTACCTTCGGACTTAGAAACGTTTCTGGAGCTTTTTCTCGTGGGGTCCCTCGATGCTCTTCACCAGGCCGGATTCGGTGAGGGTTCGCCGGCCTCGGATTTCTTCTACTCCCGGTTAATTTCTGGAAGTCGGACCTACGGAGCTTTTAGCGGGACGAACCTGGATGGCTTGGCCGGCTCGCTGTTGTAGGCAGGCGGCTTGGCTGACCAGGTTGAGTCGGTCCCCCTATGGAGCTTCTTTTCAAAGTTGCTCCAAAGTTCTCCAAACTCCTGGAACTTCTTCCTGAAGTTCCCCAAAGGGTCCCAAAGTGTATCAAACTCACTCCAAGGGTCTGGAAGCTCTAAGATGCTCCTTGAAAGTTGAGGACTTCAGTTCCCACAATCCACTTTGACAAAACCCTTACAAATCCACTGATAGTTTTCCAGGTTGTGGAGTCTTGGTGGTGATGATCCAGGTGAGCTCTGTTAACCTGTAGCTTGCAGGGAGTCCACTCTTTACTCTTTTTCACAGCAAGGTAGTCCACAGGGCTGTAGTTTCAGATGGTGCAGTCCTCAGAGGGCAGGCCTTAGCAATTGCACATCCAATTCTCAGCAGAGCACAACGTCTTGCTTTCTTAAGTTTCAAGCAGCAGATCTGAGGGGCTCTGCCCTTCTCAGATACTTATTCCAAGTTCTCTGGGTCAAGCAGGAGGTCACTCCTGACCAGTGGGAGCAGGGCAACTCCCCAAGGATATGACCACATCCTGTAGAGTGTGGCATTATTTTGTCCCATAGTGCACCAAATCTTCCAAATTCATAATGGCTGATTTTCCAGCAGGGAGCTAATAGCTGGCTAAACACACCCCTAGGATGGCTACTTTCCATAGTCTCTCCCCCTTGCATCTGCTCATTCTTGCCTTAATCCTAGCTCTGGCTTTGGGTCAAAAGAGTAGAGTTGTAAATGACACTGAGGTCGTCCCCTTCCCTTTGAAGACCATGGTTTACGACTCCTCCCCCTGCTCTGGCATTCCTGTGTAGCAGCACACTGCCCTCCCAGCAGAGCTGGTTAACCCCAGGGGCTCTTTATCACCTCTTCAAGGCAGCCTGGCTAATCCACTTAACTCTGACCAATCAGGACAGACCACTGGAAGGCTGAATCTGGACTTACAAACAAGAAAGTCTTATAACTTCTTGTCTGTACATTTTAGGAGAAAATCAACAATATCATATTGTTGGATTTATCACTACCGTTCTGGGAAGTCTTTGAATGGAAGTTCTATCATTCTCCTATCAGGAGTAATTAGTTAATAACTTCTTGCCATGTTAACCTATGTGGCATGGGATTTGTAATGGGAAAAATGACTTGGGCCATTTTTCCAGCACCAGGACTTACAAAAACATATTTTATAAGTACTCCGCCTATATCTACAGGTCCCCCACCCCATGGACCACCTAGGAGACATTTTTGGGGTTCTGAATCAGTAGAAATATTGCAGATCCCCCCTCCACAGTGCTCCTAGCATCAAAGTCGAATTTGGGCAGCACTTTACCACAATGTGGGGAGTGAAATGTGAAATTTCACTTAACCCAGGGCATATAAAACTCATTTTATAAGGGTCCACCTTATTAATACCTGATCCCCACCCCCGGGACACCTAGGGGAGACCCTGGGGGTTCCTAATATGCCAAAACATTCTAGGTTATCCATTTTTAAGTGCCCCAAACACCAAAGTCAAGTTTGGGCACAATTTACTTTTTAAAAGCAGTCATGGAACCCAGGGCTGCTTTTAAACTGACCTCAGGCTTCAGCTGTGCACACATGCAAGTGCAGAAAAGGCTGCTGGTCTCTAAACTGCCATGCCCTTCTATATACTAGGGACTGGTAGGTAGTTTCAATCCCCCTGCCCTATTATGTACTAGGGTTTTATAGGGTAGGTCATGCCAATCACAGGGGTACCCCAACCCATAGTGTATCCTAGTGTATGTAGGATGTTTTAACTGTATTCTAAATGTGTCTCTTTCAGCATAGCACTGGCCCTGGGCCTGGTTAGGCAGAGCCCAGGGTCAGTCAGAGTCAGTTACCACCAGTACCAGTCAGCAAAAGTTGGGGGTGCCCAGGGCACAGAATGACTTTGCAACATAGACCACCCCCAAACGAAAGGTGATGGGTTACTAACCTACACCCTGGTAGTCCTCATCAGCTAAGTGGAAAAACCTGGAAAGTCCATCTGCATTTGCATGGGCAACCCCAGGTCTGTGTTCCACTGTAAAGTCCATTCCCTGTAGGGAAATGGACCACCTTAACAGCTTGGGATTCTCCCTCTCATCTGCATGAGCCATCTGAGAGGCCTGTGGTCAGTTTGAACACGAAAGTGAGTCCCAAACAAATATGGTCTCAACTTTTTCAGGGACCAAACCACAGCAAAAGCCTCTCTCTCAATGGCACTCCACCTCTGCTCTCTGGGAAGAAGTCTCCTGCTAATAAAGGCAACTGGCTGATCAAGGCCCTCTTCATTTAGCTGTGACAACACTGCCCCAATCCCTTGCTCTGAAGCATCTGTCTGAACCACAAATTATTTTGTGTAGTCAGGGGCCAGCAACACTGGTGCTGAACACATAGCAGCTTTCAGAGTGTCAAAAGCTTTCTGACACTCTGGGGTCCAATACACCTATTTGGGCCTCTTCTTAGAAGTGAGTTCTGTTAGGGGCCCCACAATGGTCCCATAATTTTGAACAAACCTTCTATAATTCCCTGTCAGTCCAAGGAATGCCCTGACCTGAGTCTGGGTAACAGGAGCTGTCCAATCCAAAATAGTTTGGATTTTAGCTTGGAGAGGCTGTACATGGCCCCAACCTACCAGGTGGCCCAGGTACAGCACAGAACTCTGCCCTGTTTGGCACTTACTTGCCTTAATAGTCAGGCCTGCCTGCTGCATGGCCTGAAGCACTTCCCTTAGGTGGCTTAAGTGATCCCCCCAGGTAGAACTGTATACAGCTATATCATCAAGATAAGCTGCACTGAACTGTTCCAACTCAGACAAGACCCTGTTCACCAACCTTTGGAAGGTGGCAGGTGCATTCTTTAAGCCAAAGGGCATCACCTTGAACTGATAATGTCCCTCTGGTGTGGAAAATGCTGACCTCTCCTTTGCTACATCAGTGAGGGCAATCTGCCAGTAACCTGAAGTCAAATAAAAATGTACTCAGGTACTTAGCAGGCCCTAACCTGTCAATGAGCTCACCAGCTCTAGGTATAGGGTGAGCGTCAGTCTTTGTGACTGCATTCAATCCTCTGTAGTCCACACAAAACCTTAACTCCTTGGGTCCCCCCTGAGGATTAGGTTTAGGTACCAGCACCACTGGACTGGCCCATGGACTCTCAGACGGTTCAATTACCCCCAATTCCAGCATCTTAGCAACCTCATCTTTAATGCTGGCTCTGACATGGTCAGACAACCTGTACAGTTTATTTTTGACAGGTAGGCTGTCACCAGTGTCAATGTGATGCACACACCACTCAGTGTTGCCTGGGGTCAAAGAGAACAGGCCAGCAAACTGCTCCAGCACTAGCTTACAGTCTCTGTGCTGCTGGTCTGTCAACTTGGGAGAGAGTACATCCCCCTCCACTGACCCATCTTGCACATTAGTGGAGAGGAGATCGGGCACAGGCTCAGTTTCCTCCTCCACACTCTCATCAGTGACCAGTAACATGGTCATGTCTGCCCTGTCATGGTGGGGTTTCAATCTATTCACATGCAGGACCCTATGAGGGTTCCTGGGGGTGCCAAGGTCAACCAAATAGGTAACCTCACCCTTCTTTTCTAAGATTTGATAGGGCCCACTCTACTTGTCATGGAGGGCCCTGGGATCCACAGGCTCCAACAACCACACCAATTGTCCTGGAGTATACTCAGGCATAGTAGCCTTTTGATCATACCAGTGCTTCATGAGCTCCTGGCAGGCCTCCAGTTTTCTATTTGCCTTGTACATGTACTCTGCCATTCTAGATCTCAGGCCTAGCACATAGTCGAGCACATTGTCCTTTGCTTCTTTAAGAGGCTTCTCCAAAGCCTCTCTCCGCAGGCTCAATGGCCCCCTCACAGGGTGTCCAAACAACAACTCAAAGGGACTGAAACCAACCCCTTTCTGTGGCACCTCCCTGTAGGCAAACAGTAAGCATGAGAGGAGAACATCCCATCTCCTCCTGAGTTTCTCTGACAACCCATTTATCACGCCCTTCAGGGTTTTGTTGAATCTCTCAACAAGACCATTTGCTTGTGGTTGATAGGGGGTGGTGAACTTGTAGTTGACACCACACTCATCCCACATAGCAGTCAGATAGCTGGACAGGAAGTCCTTGCCCCTATCTGATACCACATCTTTTGGAAAACCAACTCTGGTGAACACACCAAGCAGTGCTCTAGCCACTGCAGGAGCATTAATGGTTCTAAGAGGGATTGCTTCAGGTACCTAGTGGCATGTTCCACTACCACTAAGATATACCTATTCCCTGATGCAGTAGGTGGGTCCAGGGGCCAACAGTATCCATCCCCACCCTTTCAAAAGGAACCCCAACCACTGGCAGCGGTATTAGGGGAGCCTTTGTCTTGCCCCCTGCCTTGCCACTGGCCTGACAGGTGACACAGGAGCTGCAAAACTCCTTTACCTTTGCAGACATATGGGGCCAGTAGACATGGTTCACCAACCGGTTCAATATCTCTGTCTGTCCCAAATGTCCTGCCAAGGGGATATCATTACCCAAAGTCAGGATGAACTCTCTGTTCTTCTGGGGCACCACCAACCTCCTGGTGGCCCCCTCCTTGAGGTTTCTGGCCTCAGTATAAAGCAGTCCATCTTCCCAGTAGAGTTTGTGAAACCCACTATCAACCCCCTCCTCTTGCTTAGAAGCAATCTGCCTCAAGCTCTCAAGGGTGGGACAGTCTCTCTCTGTCTCTTACTGAACTCCACTCTGGAGGGTCCACCTGCTCCCGTCAGTTCTGCCAAATCTGACAGCTCTGACAGAGATGGAGTCCCTCCCTCAGAGGCCAGATCCTCCCCCTCAGGGTTAGATTCTTCCTGCACCTCTGGACTTCCCTGGGCTGACTCACCAGGCCCAGTACCCTTGTCCTTGGATGCTTGGTCCTTTGGTCCAGGGTCCAAGTGTCCAGCCCCTCCCTTCTGGCTAGTCTGTGACCTAGTCACAGACCATACTGACTCAGGGAGCTCCAATATTTTCATATGGAATCCTCTCTCCACCTCTGACCACACAGAGGCTTCAAGATTATTGCCCAGTAAACACTGGACTGGGAGCACCTTTGACACAGCTACCTTCATAGGGCCTGTCACACCTCCCCATTCCAAATCCACCACAGCCATAGGATGGAGTTTGGTAGTGCTGCCTGCATAAGTCACCTGGTGAAACTCACCAGGTAACAACCTCTCTGGACGCACCAGCTCATCCAGGACCATAGTTATACTAGCCCAGTGTCTCTGATAGCCTCAACCTCAGTCCCATGCACTTTAGGCCTCTGCCTGTACTTGTACATGTTTGGAGGTAAGGCAGCAAGGGTTGCAATATTCACCCCACCCAGGGACACTAAGGTTGCTTCCACCACCCGACTACCCTTCTCTGGGGCACCACTCTCCACCCCTACACTTACACTGGCAATCCCTGTGGATGGCCCCTTAGGGGGGAGTTTCTTGGTGCAGACAGCATCTCCCTGTTTATGCCCTGGCTGGTTACAGTCAAAGCACTTACCCACCTTTGAGGGATCAAAGAACCTATCATTCTTTCCCTGATACCCCCTCCCTTTGAATTTGAGTTGGCTCGGGGCCCCCCCTCCTTGTGCAGGTTTTTGTGGGTCTTTGGAGGACTCCTTCTGGTTTTGACCTTCTTTCCCTTGGGCTTTCCCTTGGGGAGGGACCTGTCCTCCTTTCTTCTGGTCACCCCCCTGGTGCTGAATAGAAACCCGGGTTCTTACCCACTCATCAGCTGCTTCCCCCAGCTCTCTGGGGTCTGTCAGCTTAGAGTCCACTAGATACTGGCGTAACTTCTCTTCTGCACAATGAGTCAAAATATGTTCTTTCAAAAACAAATTATACAATCCCTCATATGTGTCAACTTTGTTACCAACAATCCAGCCTTCCAGTGCCTTCACTGAAATGTCCACAAAGTCTACCCACGACTTTGAACTCAATTTCTGGGTGTCTCTAAACTTCACCCTGTACTGCTCTGGAGTCAGACCAAATCTCTTGACTAAGCATGCCTTCATCTGCTGGTATGATTCCGCATCCTCTCCCTTCAGGGTCAGGAGCCTATCCCTCCCAGCTACTGGAATCAACTCCCACAGGAGTGCACCCCAATACTTAGAGTGGATCCTACTCATTCTAAGGGCCCTCTCAAAATCTGCTAGCCACTTGTCAATGCCATCCCCCTCTGTGTACTTGGGCACTATACCCTTGGGAAGTTTGGGATCAAATCCACCCTCCCTGAACATCTCAAAATCTTCATCATTTTCACTGCCACCATTTCTTTTGAACGCCTCCTCCCTCTCCCATTTCTTCTTAGCCAATTCCAATTTCTCCTTCTCCAAGGCAATCAAAGCTAATTGAGCCTCAAGCTGTCTCTCTGCAAGGGACAGTGGTGGTTCCTGAGTAAGGGACCCTTCCCCACTCTCACCATCTGGAATCATATGGCTAACACTAGATAAAATGGAAGAGGCATCATCCTCACCCTCCTCTTGGATGAGGTTGGGAGGGACACCCTCTATCCCCCCTTGACTCTCCTCAGCTACCCCAGCCCAGGCCTTTAGGGATTCAAGCAACACTGCCTTCCTAAGCTTCTTGGAAGCAGACAGCCCCCTAAGCCTACACTTCAAGATCAGCCATCTTGAACTGGGACAGTTTAGCCAGGTCCAGCTCCATGGCTCCCTAGTTTTGGGTCACAACAACTAGGCACAACAGACTTAGAACAATTTGGAAACATCAAAACAATGGATTAAAAACAGTTTAGTTCAAATTCCAAAAATCAAACTCAAAAGTTTTGTTCTAAGGCAATTTAGAGGATTTTTATAATCTTAATTCACTTTACCGAAAGGTGTACTTTTTAAACACAAGTCCTCATCCACACCGCTGAGCACCAAATGTTGGAAAGTGGATTATTGGTAGGGGAAAATGTAGGTCTGCCACTGGCAATAAGGCCACTAACACCTGATAGGACTCAGTATAGGTCTTAGAAAATTATTCCCATGCTCAACCCTTGGTAGCTTGGCTGCGAGCAGGCAGGCTTAACTTCAAAGACAGGTATGTAAAGCATTTAAAAACTCCAATTCAGTAAATAATTAAGACACAATGCATAATAAAAATCCAACACCAATTTATACAAATAGGGAATATTTTTATCTTTAAAATGACACCAAAACAACAAACTTCCAATGTAGGGAACCGGAGATATGAATTTTTAAAGATTTATCACTTTGTAGCACTTAGAAACTTATAGCACCCTATTGGGATTTCTGGTCGCGATAGACCGGCTCAAAGTCAAAGTTTCAGGCCGACCGCGATGGAGCCTTGAGCAGCTACCCCTCTCGGTAGGTCCCGGTCACAGTTTTTACCTTCGGACTTAGAAACTTTTCTGGAGCTTTTTCTCGTGGGGTCCCTCGATGCTCTTCACCAGGCCGGATTCGGTGAGGGTTCGCCGGCCTCGGATTTCTTCTACTCCCGGTCAAACTCTAGAAGTCAGACCTACGGAGCTTTTAGCGGGACGAACCTGGATGGCTTGGCCGGCTCGCGGTTGAAGGCAGGCGGCTTGGCTGACCAGGTTGAGTCGGTCCCCCCATGGAGCTTTTTTTCAAAGTTGCTCCAAAGTTCTCCAAACTCCTGGAACTTCTTCCTGAAGTTCCCCAAAGGGTCCCAAAGTGTTTCAAACTCACTCCAAGGGTCTGGAAGCTCCAAGATGGTCCTTGAAAGTTGAGGACTTCAGTTCCCACAATCCACTTGGACAAAACCCTTACAAATCCACTGGTAGTTTTCCAGGTTGCGGAGTCTTGGTGGTGATGATCCAGGTGAGCTCTGTTAACCTGTAGCTTGCAGGGAGTCCACTCTTTACTCTTTTTCACAGCAAGGTAGTCCACAGGGCTGTAGTTTCAGATGGTGCAGTCCTCAGAGGGCAGGCCTTAGCAATTGCACATCCAACTTCTCAGCAGGGCACAACGTCTTGCTTTCTTAAGTTTCAAGCAGCAGATCTGAGGCGCTCTGCCCTTCTCAGATACTTATTCCAAGTTCTCTGGGTCAAGCAGGAGGTCACTCCTGACCAATGGGAGCAGGGCAACTCCCCAAGGATATGACCACATCCTGTAGAGTGTGGCATTATTTTGTCCCACAGTGCACCACATTTTCCAAATTCATAATGGCTGATTTTCCAGCAGGGAGGTAAGAGCTGGATAAACACACCCCTAGGATGGCTACTTTCCATAGACTCTGCCCCTTGCATCTGCTCATTCTTGCCTTAATCCTAGCTCTGGCTTTTGATCAAAAGAGTAGAGTAATAAATGACACTGAGGCCGTCCCCTTCCCTTTGAAGACCATGGTTTACGACTCCTCCCCCTGCTCTGGCATTCCTGTGTAGCAGCACACTGCCCTCCCAGCAGAGCTGGTTAACCCCAGGGGCTCTTTATCACCTCTTCAAGGCAGCCTGATTAATCCACTTAACTCTGACCAATCAGAACAGACCACTGGAAGGCTGAATCTGGACTTACAAACAAGAAAGTCTTATAACTTCTTGTCTGTACATTTTAGGAGAAATTCAACAATATCATATTGTTAGATTTATCACTACCATTCTGGGAAGTCTTTGAATGGAAGTTCTATCATTCTCCTATCAGGAGTTATTAGTTAATAACTTCTTGCCATGTTAACCTATGTGGCATGGGATTTGCAATGGGAAAAATGACTTAGGCCATTTTTCCAGCACCAGGACTTACAAAAACATATTTTATAAGTACTCCACCTATCTCTACAGGTCCCCCACCCCATGGACCACCTAGGGGACATTTTAGGGGTTCTGAATCTGTAGAAATATTGCATATCCTCCCTCCACAGTGCTCCTAGCATCAAAGTCGAATTTGGGCAGCACTTTATCACAATGTGGGGAGTAAAATGTGAAATTTCACTTAACCCAGGGCATATAAAACTCATTTTATAAGGGTCCACCTTATAAATACCTGACCCCCACCCCTGGGACACCTAGGGGAGACCCTGGGGGTTCCTAATATGCCAATACATTCTAGGTTATCCATTTTTAAGTGCCCCAAACACCAAAGTCGAGTTTGGGCACAATTTACTTTTTAAAAGCAGTCATGGAACCCAGGGCTGCTTTTAAACTGACCTCAGGCTTCAGCAGTGCACACATGCAAGTGCAGAAAAGGCTGCTGGCCTCTAAACTGCCATGCCCTACTCTATACTAGGGACTGATAGGTAGTTTCAATCCCCCTGCCTTATTATGTACTAGGGTCTTATAGGTTAGGTCATGCCAATGAATATATGACGTTACAACGCAAACAAATACAATGCATGCTTTTACAACGCAACTTTTACAACGCAACTTACATTACATCGCAAGATTTTACAACGCATACCATTACAACGCAGATGTAGTATAATACATTGAATGATCCATTACAACGCATACTACTACAACGCACACTTTTACAACACAATATATATATCCTTTTTGTATAATAAACCCCTGGAGCGGGATGCAGGGAAAATATGGGTTTTGGGAGGGGATGTGTATTAAAACGGGGATATTGGAAATTGAAACATACACATTAAAATTAATACTCGAATACTAAAATTAATACTCGCGTATAATATTAATAAATTTAAAAAAATAGATATATATAAATTTATTAAAATTATTGCTACAACAGATACTATTTTATAACACAATATTTAATAAAATTACTCAATTGTAAAAAAAAAAAAAAAGAGCAACACAATTAATACTCAAGTACTTTTTTCAGGAATGTTTTTTTAAAAATAATTTTAGGAAACATTACCAAAATCTATAAAACACATATAAATTAAATATCAAACTTAAATTAATATAAATTAATTTATATACGACATTTTAACATAACATAAATGTAACCAACATTTTTAAAAATGTATTATGTAAACACAAAACAAATACACAAACATTAATATACTTAATTACACAAATTAAACTACTTTTAATAAATCGTAAAGTTTGAAATAACAAAAACAGTATAACACACAACTAATATAAACACAAAAAAGAAAACTTCAGTTTTAAAAATCCAGAAAAGAAAAGTCCTACACTCTTTCAGTGAAATTACTTTAACCCGGAAATAGCCAAAACGGATGTTATAACATACAAAAATAAAAAGTTACAAAAACTAACATAACAAAATAATTATTTACATTCTCACACACCATTAAAAACACAAATAAAAATCATACGCAAAACATATATTACTTTCAAATCACGTTCAAGACAACAAAACGTATAAAAGGAGCCATCCACCATTTTAAAAACTGTAGTTACCCGATTACCAGAGACTGCACGCGGGATTACACACTCCAAAATCTAATCGTCGAAGGAAGCCATCTAAAACTCGAAGTAAGTACAAACAATAGAAATGTAAAGCTACTTAATAATTTGTAGAGACGCAAATAAACTAAAATCAAACATATTATTTTTTTTTCAGTTTGTTACAAAACTTTACAACCTCCAACAAACTTTGCTAAATACTCTATTTGGGTCAATATATGTAGAAAGTAAGTGACAACATATTTTTCTCGTTTCTAAACAAATGTATAATAGTGGTTTTATACTAAATAATTCTAAAACAAACGAGACTTCACCATCAAAAAATAATAATTATTATTCACTTTACAAAATATATTCCACGTTAAAATAATGTTTCCCTCCCAAAAAATTTATAAAGTACAACTTTAAAAGAATATATCAATTCAATAACATGGTGCAGGTGCAGGATAGTGCAAGATTAAAATTACTATTCTTACAACTAAAAGTATTCTCATCCTTTAAAATACTGGATAATCGTTTTATTTAAATTAATATTCCAACTCCAAAACTTGCTTTGTTTTCTAAAAAAATCTGAATAGTGGTATGTTTAAAAAACTATTACTAATAATTAGCCTACTTTCCTCTAAGAAAATACAGAATATGTTTATGGTTTAAATTACTATTGTACCTCCAAAAGTTATTGTTTTCAGCAAAAATGCAATATAGTGATATTTAAAAATTACTCTTCAGACTCCAAAAGGTGCTTGCCTGTGAGAAAATGCTGGATAGTGTTAATGTTAAAATAACTATTCCAAATTCAAAACATGCTTACCTAACAGAAAATGCTGGATAGTGTTTAGTTAAAATTACTATTCTAACTCCAAAACATGCTTGCCTCAAAGAAAATTCTGGATAATGTTTAGGATAAAATTACTATTCTAACTCCAAAATGTGCTTGATTTTGTAAATGTGCAGAATACCAGTATGTTAAAATTAGTATTCCTACTCCAAAAGAAGCTTGCCTCAGAGAAAATGCTGGATAGTGTTTAGGTTAAAATAACTTTTCCAAACCCAAAAAGTGCTTGATTCAGAAAATGTTCAGGATAGTAGTATTATAAAATTATTATTCCTACTCCAAAGAGTGCTAGCCTCACATAAAATGCTAGATAGTGTTTAAGTTAAAATAAATATTGCAACTCCAAAAGATGCTTGCCTAAGAGAAAATGCTGGATAGTGTTATGATTAAAAGAAATATTCCAACTCCAAAAGATTCTTGCCTAAGAGAAAATGCTGAATAGTGTTAGGGTTAAAATAACTATTCCAACTCCAAAAGATGCTTGCCTGAGAGAAAATGCTGGATAGTGTTTAGGTTAAAATAACTATTCCAACTCCAAAAGGTGCTTGATTCAGAAAATGTGCAGGATAGTAGTATGTTAAAATTACTATTCCTACTCCAAAGGGTGCTTGCCTCACATAAAATGCTGGATAGTGTTTAGGTTAAAATAACTATTCCAACTCCAAAATGTGTTAGCTTCTGAAAATGTGCAGCATACTAGTATATTAAAATTACTATTCCTACTCCAAAGGTTGCTTGCCTCACAGAAAATGCTGGATAGTGTTTAGGTTAAAATAACTATTCCAACTCCAAAAGATGCCTGCCTAAGAGAAAATGCTGGATAGTGTTTAGGTTAAAATAACTATTCCAACTCCAAAAGAAGCTTGCCTATGAGAAAATGCTGGATAGTGTTTAGGTTAAAATAACTATTCCAACTCCAAAAGGTGTTTGATTCAGAAAATGTGCAGGCTATTAGTATATTAAAATTACTATTCCTACTCCAAAGGGTGCTTGCCTCACAGAAAATGCTGGATAGTGTTTAGGTTAAAATAACTATTCAAACTCCAAAAGGTGCTTGATTCTGAAAACGTGCAGTACACTAGTATGTTAAAATTACTATTCCTACTCCAAAGGGTGCTTGCCTCACAGAAAATGTTGGATACTGTTTAAGTTAAAATAACTATTCCTACTCCAAAGGGTGCTTGCCTCACAGAAAATGCTGGATAGTGTTTAGATTAAAATAACTATTCCAACTCCAAAAGAAGCTTGCCTAAGAGAAAATGCTGGATAGTGTTTAGGTTAAAATAGCTATTCCAACTCCAAAAGGTGTTTAATTCTGAAAATGTGCAGGATAGTAGTATGTTAAAATTACTATTCCTACTCCAAAGGGTGCTTGCCTCACAGAAAATGCTGGATAGTGTTTAGGTTAAAATAACTATTCCAACTCCAAAAGATTCTTGCCTAAGAGAAAATGCTGGATAGTGTTTAGGTTAAAATAACAATTCCAACTCCAAAAGGTGCTTGATTCAGAAAATGTGCAGGACACTAGTATGTTAAAATTACTATTCCTACTCCAAAGGGTGCTTGCCTCACAGAAAATGCTGGATAGTGTTTAGGTTAAAATAACTATTCCAACTCCAAAAGGTGCTTGATTTTGTAAATGTGCAGGATACTAGTATGTTAAAATTACTATTCCTACTCCGAAGGATGCTTGCCTCTGAGAAAATGCTGGATAGTGTTTAGCTTAAATTAACTATTCCAACTCCAAAAGATGCTTACCTGATAGAAAATGCTGGATAGTGTTTAAGTTAAAATAACTATTCCAACTCCAAAAGATGCTTGCCTGAGAGAAAATGCTGGATAGTGTTTAGGTTAAAATAACTATTCCAACTCCAAAAGGTGCTTGATTCAGAAAATGTGCAAGATAGTAGTATGTTAAAATTACTATTCCTACTCCAAAGGGTGCTTGCCTCACAGAAAATGCTGGATAGTGTTTAGGTTAAAATAATTATTCCAACTCCAAAAGGTGCTTGATTCTGAAAACGTGCAGGTTACTAGTATGTTAAAATAACTATTCCAACTCCAAAAGATGCTTGCCTAAGAGAAAATGCTGGATAGTGTTTAGGTTAAAATAACAATTCCAACTCCAAAAGGTGCTTGATTCAGAAAATGTGCAGGACACTAGTATGTTAAAATTACTATTCCTACTCCAAAGGGTGCTTGCCTCACAGAAAATGCTGGATAGTGTTTAGGTTAAAATAACTATTCCAACTCCAAAAGGTGCTTGATTTTGTAAATGTGCAGGATACTAGTATGTTAAAATTACTATTCCTACTCCGAAGGATGCTTGCCTCTGAGAAAATGCTGGATAGTGTTTAGCTTAAATTAACTATTCCAACTCCAAAAGATGCTTACCTGATAGAAAATGCTGGATAGTGTTTAAGTTAAAATAACTATTCCAACTCCAAAAGATGCTTGCCTGAGAGAAAATGCTGGATAGTGTTTAGGTTAAAATAACTATTCCAACTCCAATAGGTGCTTCATTCAGAAAATGTGCAGGATAGTAGTATGTTAAAATTACTATTCCTACTCCAAAGGGTGCTTGCCTCACAGAAAATGCTGGATAGTGTTTAGGTTAAATTAATTATTCCAACTCCAAAAGGTGCTTGATTCTGAAAATGTGCAGGATACTAGTATGTTAAAATTACTATTCCTACTCGAAAATGTTCTTGCCTCAGAGAAAATGCTGGATAGTGATGTCATTAAAATAAAAATTCAAACTCCAAAAGGTGCTCCTTTCAAGAAACGTACATAATAGTAATACATTAAAATTACTATTCCTACTCTAATTTTTTTTTTTTTTTTATATCAGCAGATTACTACAAAATACAACATCAGAAAAAACAACATTTGGACAACGAAATCTCAAGATCCACTTAACATCAGCAAAATCATATACCAAGGTAATTCTCTTAAATATAACCAACCAAAAACAAGCAAATAAGTGAGAAAACATACAAACACAAAAGAAACAATATTATAAACATCATCAACACAAATTATAAACAATGTTCATTTTTTTTTCAGCTTTCAAACCTTCAAACAATAGGAAGAAAGCAAACCATAACAAGGTAATTTCCACAGCAATAATTTTTTACATTTTAAATTGTACTTAAATTATTATCCAGAAAATATTCTTTTTTCTCCCACAGAAAAAGACATATAACAGGTAAATAAATTGCTTATACTTGAATAAGAAATGTTGACAAATAAACACAAATGTATCTCATGAAATTAAAAAAATAAATTGTATAGAATTATAAAACATTAATGTATTGCTTCTTAACCAAAAATATGCTATTATATTTCAGAGAAATTATGTAACATATTTTTAATATACTAACAATAATTTTCTTTAATCTTTTTCAGACCACAAAACAACTCAAAATCATAATTAAAAGGAAGAAACAACCTATACAATTTTATAAAGGTAAGATTCCAAAAACAAAAGCCAACAAAAATAAATAACTATGTTTCTCTCCCTAGGAAACTTCACCATTAAACTATATATATATCTAATAAAACTCAAAATATATTTTTATTTTCAGAAACACAGAAAACCACAATCAATTTTCCAAACCAAAAGAACATTACAACATCTAATTCAAAGGTAAGAGAAACTGATATTTTTTTCTGTACAACTAATTAAATGTTTTTCCTCCCAATAAAACATGATTGTTTATGTTGAAATACAACAAAAATAGAGATACATCAAAATTAAAACAAGAAACTGATTTAAAAAATGCATACATTGTAAACTGTGAAAATACTTATATGAAACATACTGTCATTTTCCCTCTAAACAGGTATATATCACTAAATTTTAAATAAATAACATTTTTCTTTCTTTCTTCTCTTTTCAGAAAAAAAATGGCAACACCATCCAAAGAAGCAAAGTACATCCAATCCAAAAGAGGGAACAGACTACTAAACCATAGTGGGTATGTTTATTGTAAGGAGAGACTATCTGAACCCACGTGTCATTGGAGGTGGGTGCAATATTACTCAACCCATTGCACAGGCAGAGCGGTTACTCTTGGTGACACTGTTTTAAGGACCACAGACCATAACCACTCTGCAATGGAGATTGAAGTTCGAGAAAGAATAAATGAAATCAAAGATATTGCATCCACCTCCAATGAACCCTGTGGTTCACTTTTAAGGGAGGTATCACAACAAATTGCCCCACATGTTGCAAGTAGTATGCCCACAATACCTAATTTGAGAAGAATTATTCAACGTCAAAAACAGACAAGTAACCCACAAAGAGTAACACCCCAAATATACTCTGACATAATAATTCCACCTGAACTCTCTGTTACTACTTCTAATGAACCTTTCCTATTGCATGATAATGAAAACCCTCAAAAGAGAATCCTAATGTTCAGCACACCCCATAATCTAGTAAGGTTAGAAAACAATGATATTTGGGTGATGGATGGAACGTTTAAAAGCACGCCCCATCCATTCACCCAAATATACACTATCCACGCATACATTAACAATACAGTCATTCCCTTAGTATACAGTTTACTCCCTGATAAACAATCCTCAACATACACTGAATTTTTATCAGTGACAAAATCTAAAACATCCAACAAAAGTCCGAGAAAAGTAATAATTGACTTTGAATTAACTATGATTAATACAATAACAAAAACTTATCCAGAGACCCAAATTCAAGGATGTTTCTTTCACTTTTCTCAGGCATACTGGCGCAAACTTCAAAAAACATCCTTAATTGAGGATTATAATCAGACAGCAAACGACAGTTTGAACTAAAAAAACTAACTGCCCTTTGCTTTGTTCCTCCTGACCTTGTAGACGAGTACTACACTTCAATTACTGAATCAGAATATTTTACAGCAAATGAAGATAAATTGGCACCTATACTAAATTATTTTGAAGACACATGGATTGGCCATCTAAGCAGGTCAGGTCACAGAAGGAAACCACGTTTCCATGTGGACTGGTGGAACTGTTACTCGACCTGCTTAGAGGGAGGAGCAAAAACAAACAATGCCATAGAGGGATGACACAACTCCTTCAACAAATCAATTGGCAAACCTCATCCTAATTTCTATCATTTTTGGGAAATTTTGAAGAAGGAGCAAAGTTTCCAAGAAATGAGAATGGCGCAATCATTAACATGTAGGGGTCGATTCCGATCTCGGCCGGAAGCGCACCTGACACTATTCGTCCAGAAAAAAAACAAGCCGAACGCGTGTTTCCCGACCGATTCGAACAGTCGTCCGAACGAGCAAGTACGATGCGCATAACAGCACAGATTCCAAGCGAGCCATACTCACCCATTCCAGCTCCTGTTCCCCGCCCGAGCCGGATCCGTAAACGCCGAATCGAGTCGCACGGAAGCAAATATACAGCACCTTCCGGCCGGACTAGTACGATGCGCCTTCCGTACGTGCCGAACCCGTCGCTACGTCCGGCACGTCAGAGCATCCGGGAGAGCTGTACATAAGCTCCGATTCGCGTCACAAGACGATCCACGGCTACGAGACGAACAAGCCAGCGACGAGAACGAGTCGAAGCCACGAGAAACCCGAACGAGACGACCCAACCATGAATCCCATCGCGCAGGTCCTACCAATACTCTACATCTATTACCGGAACCGGTACGGATGAGTATGGCGCAGACGGTAAGTCAAACACCCACAACACAAACAAACGACACGTACCCGACATATGTCACACACACATAGGGATGGAGAAATGACTTACACTAGCAACAGCAGAACCATAGGGGCGGGATGGCTATCACCAATGCCATACACACCCATAGGGGCCTGATGCCCATCAATACCACCACCCCTACTCAGGGGGGACTGGATGCCTACCACTACCACCACCCCTACTCATAGGGGCCTGGATGGCTGTCACTACTACCTTCCCCACTCATAGGGGAATGGATGCCTACCACTAACACCACCCCTACTCAGGGGGGCCTGGATGCCTACCACTACCACCACCCCTACTCATGGGGGCCTGGATACCTGTCACTACTACCATCCCCACTCATAGTGGGATGGATGCCTACCACTAACACCACCCCTACTCATGGGGGCCTGGATGCCTACCACTACCACCACCCCTACTGACGGGGGCCTGGATGCCTACCACTACTACCATCCCCACTCATAGGGGGATGGATGCCTACCACTACCACCACCCCTACTCATGGGGGACTGGATGCCTACCACTACCACCACCCCTACTCATGTGGGCCTGGATGCCTGTCACTACTACCATCCCCACTCATAGGGGGATGGATGCCTACCACTACCACCACACCTACTCATGGGGGCTTGGATGCCTGTCACTACTACCATCCCCACTCATAGGGGGATGGATGCCTACCACTAACACCACCCCTACTCAGGGGGGCCTGGATGCCTACCACTACCACCACCCCTACTCATGGGGGGCTGGATGCCTGTCACTACTACCATCCCCACTCATAGGGGGATGGATGCCTACCACTACCACCACCCCTACTCATGGGGGCCTGGATGCCTACCACTACCACCACCCCTACTCATGTGGGCCTGGATGCCTGTCACTACTACCATCCCCACTCATAGGGGGTGGATGCCTACCACTAACACCACCCCTACTCATGGGGGCCTGGATGCCTACCACTACCACCATCCCCACTCATAGGGGGATGGATGCCTACCACTACCACCACCCCTACTCATGGGGGCCTGGATGCCTACCACTACCACCACCCCTACTCATGTGGGCCTGGATGCCTGTCACTACTACCATCCCCACTCATAGGGGGATGTATGACTACCACTAACACCACCCCTACGCAGGGGGGCCTGGATGCCTACCACTACCACCACCCCTACTCATGGGGGCCTGGATGCCTGTCACTACTACCATCCCCACTCATAGGGGGATGGATGCCTACAACTACCACCACCCCTACTCATGGGGGCCTGGATGCCTACCACTACCACCACCCCTACTCATGGGGGCCTGGATGCCTGTCACTACTACCATCCCCACTCATAGGGGGATGGATGCCTACCACTAACACCACCCCTACTCATGGGGGCCTGGATGCCTACCACTACCACCACCCCTACTCATGGGGGCCTGGTTGCCTACCACTACTACCATCCCCACTCATAGGGTGATGGATGCCTACCACTACCACCACTCCTACTCATGGGGGCCTGGATGCCTACCACTACCACCACCCCTACTCATGTGGGCCTGGATGCCTGTCACTACTACCATACCCACTCATAGGGGGATGGATGCCTACCACTAACACCACCCCTACTCAGGGGGCCTGGATGCCTACCACTACCACCACCCCTACTCATGGGGGCCTGGATGCCTGTCACTACTACCATCCCCAGTCATAGGGGGATGGATGCCTACCACTAACACCACCCCTACTCAGGGGGGCCTGGATGCCTACCACTACCACCACCCCTACTCATGGAGGCCTGGATGCCTGTCACTACTACCATCCCCACTCATAGGGGGATGGATGCCTACCACTAACACCACCCCTACTCATGGGGGCCTGGATGCCTACCACTACCACCACCCCTACTCATGTGGGCCTGGATGCCTGTCACTACTACCATCCCCACTCATATGGGGATGGATGCCTACCACTAACACCACCCCTACTCATGGGGGCCTGGATGCCTGTCACTACCACCACCCCTACTCAGGGTGGTCTGGATGCCTACCACTACCACCACCCCTACTCATGGGTGCCTGGATGCCTACCACTACCACCACCCCTACTCTTAGGGGAATGGATGCCTACCACTACCACCACCCCTACTCATGGGGGCCTGGATGCCTGTCACTACTACCATCCCCACTCATAGGGGGATGGATGCCTACCACTACCACCACCCCTACTCATGGGGGCCTGGATGCCTACCACTACCACCAGCCCTACTCATGTGGGCCTGGATGCCTGTCACTACTACCATCCCCACTCATAGGGGGATGGATGCCTACCACTAACACCACCCCTACGCAGGGGGGCCTGGATGCCTACCACTACCACCACCCCTACTCATGGGGGCCTGGATGCCTGTCACTACTACCATCCCCACTCATAGGGGGATGGATGCCATCCACTACCACCACCCCTACTCATGGGGCCTGGATGCCTGTCACTACTACCATCCCCACTCATAGGGGGATGGATGCCTACCACTACCACCATCCCCACTCATAGGGGGATGGATGCCTACCACTACCCCTACTCATGGGGGCCTGGATGCCTACCACTACCACCACCCCTACTCATGGGGGCCTGGATGCCTACCACTACCACCACCCCTACTCATGGGGGACTGGATGCCTGTCGCTACTACCATCCCCACTCATAGGGGGATGGATGCCTACCACTACCACCACCCCTACTCATGGGGGCCTGGATGCCTACCACTACCACCACCCCTACTCATGTGGGCCTGGATGCCTGTCACTACTACCATCCCCACTCATAGGGGGATGGATGGCTACAACTACCACCACCCCTACTCATGGGGGCCTGGATGCCTACCACTACCACCACCCCTACTCATGGGGGCCTGGATGCCTGTCACTACTACCATCCCCACTCATAGGGGGATGGATGCCTACCACTAACACCACCCCTACTCATGGGGGCCTGGATGCCTACCACTACCACCACCCCTACTCATGGAGGCCTGGATGCCTGTCACGACTACCATCCCCACTCATAGGGGGATGGATGCCTACCACTAACACCACCCCTACTCATGGGGGCCTGGATGCCTACCACTACCACCACCCCTACTCATGTGGGCCTGGATGCCTATCACTACTACCATCCCCACTCATATGGGGATGGATACCTACCACTAACACCACCCCTACTCATGGGGGCCTGGATGCCTGTCACTACCACCACCCCTACTCAGGGTGGCCTGGATGCCTACCACTACCACCACCCCTACTCAGGGGGGCCTGGATGCCTACCACTACCACCACCCCTACTCATAGGGGAATGGATGCCTACCACTACCACCACCCCTACTCAGGGGGGCCTGGATGCCTGTCACTACTACCATCCCCACTCATAGGGGGATGGATGCCTACCACTACCACCACCCCTACTCATGGGGGCCTGGATGCCTACCACTACCACCAGCCCTACTCATGTGGGCCTGGATGCCTGTCACTACTACCATCCCCACTCATAGGGGGATGTGTGCCTACCACTAACACCACCCCTACGCAGGGGGGCCTGGATGCCTACCACTACCACCACCCCTACTCATGGGGGCCTGGATGCCTGTCACTACTACCATCCCCACTCATAGGGGGATGGATGCCTACCACTACCACCACCCCTACTCATGGGGGCCTGGATGCCTGTCACTACTACCATCCCCACTCATAGGGGGATGGATGCCTACCACTAACACCACCCCTACTCATGGGGGCCTGGATGCCTACCACTACCACCACCCCATCTCATGTGGGCCTGGATGCCTGTCACTACTACCATCCCCACTCATAGGGGGATGGATGCCTACCACTAACACCACCCCTACTCATGGGGGCCTGGATGCCTGTCACTACCACCACCCCTACTCAGGGGGGCCTGGATACCTACCACTACCACCACCCCTACTCATGGGGGCCTGGATGCCTACCACTACCACCACCCCTACTCATGTGGGCCTGGATGCCTGTCACTACTACCATCCCCACTCATAGGACGGGTAATGCATGACACAACCAGCATACTCCAACATAAGGAATGTCAGAAAAACACATCACCCCAACATCAAGACAAGCGTGTGTAGTCTGTGTCAAATGCCTACAACACTGAACATGACATTGAACATACAATGTGACCCCCTATCACATGTGTCACACATAAATGTGTGTGGCCTCCACAATGCAAGCAGACCATGACCACTGTGGCAATGGGGTCTAAACCCCCATCATCACAGTGACCAAAAGGTAAGTGTGGGGTCCATAGTTGAAGCACATTTTGAACATTGTGGCAATGGGGTCAAAACCCCCATCTTCAAAGTGACCAAAAGGTAAGTGTGGGGTCCATAGTTGAAGCACATTTTGAACATTGTGGCAATGGGGTCTAAACCCCCATCATCACAGTGACCAAAAGGTAAGTGTTGTCATGGAAAAAGCTGCAACTGCCAAACAGCATGGATGATTCCTGGTCACACAACAACAAACACATCAGTGGCAAAGTAGTGGTTGTGTCCCATAGAAACATAGATTGGGTGAGGCAAACAGTGCAGTGCAAATAAAACATACCTTTGGCCATGTGCAGACAAATATCACCCATGGGGGCTGACATTGTCAACATTTATCAATTACACAATGACAGAAGTGACCATCATAATGCAGACCCACATATCTGCACCAATGGACACACAAATGTAGATATCCTGTGGAGACTGTAGATGTCAGGTGAACAAATACCATACCATGGCAGCAATGGGACATACAAACCATGATTATTGTGCTGACTGATGACCTAGGAGTCCCAGGGACAGCAGGGGAAATCCTCCAAACAACATACAGCCAATGGCACACTAAAGATATGCCAATGCAGTGGTGCAGATGCACAAACACAAACAGGCAGCCTCACACTGCATATCAAACACAACAGGTGATGGGGGGGGTGTCCCAGTATCCCCAGGCAACCACACAACACATGAGGAGGCGTGAATTCCAATTACACAGCTGTGTATACAGTGCCATACAAAAGTAACTCATGGATCGGATTCCCCTATGTGGGCAATCAGGCATTGTTAGATGAGAGGGAGCCCAAATTACATATGTCACACAAGCTTGTAGGAACAGCAACTAACACAGCAAGAGACAGACCCACCACAGCGCTACCCCCAGGGACCCCACATTGTGGTGACACTAGCCTGCATGATAATCCCACTGTGATGACAAAGGTAGATGTCGTTCACACTGTGAACCACAGCCATGTGTCCTGAGCAACTAACTACCATCACACCTACACAAGCACAAATCAATCAGCACGGCCTGTCAGCCAAGGCCAACATGGAGGTAGGGGTCTAGCCGTGCAACAACTCACATTTGCACACACTCAACACCACACATCTTGATCTCCACCAATGTGCAGCAGTGAAGCTCACATGGACTGGTGACATTGCACATGCACCCATGACAATCCCAGGGGTGGTGGTGGGAACTAAGGTGCGAAACCCATCACACATGGCCAGTCAACAAGACTCGTGAATGTCTGACACACTGCACAGTATGCCGTACATGGGCATGACATGAAATCCACCCCAATCAATGGGATCCCGGCCACAGTCACACACCAATGAAGAAGCCAAGGTGACCCACAAAGAACACACATAGACAACTTCCAACATTGCAGCTCTGACCCTGAGGAGTGGCAGCAGTCACACACACAACGTGTCACAATCACTGAAAGCTACCACAAACTGTAAATTACATGACTTGTGTAACCAACAAGTGCCAAGGGGAATCCTGACTGTGTCCCATCTGCGTTTGCCCACATCCCCAGCCCTGACAACAAAGACAACTAGGGATGACAATTTGATGAACATTAGTTTGCCATGTACCCACATCCCAGAGAAACCAGGTCCAAGATGCTGGATGAACACAGGACAACTCAGCAAGCATCACAAACAGGAACATCCCTAGGGACACAGCCTGTGTAGGAAAAGGGAAGGGAACACACACAGACATGCTCACACAACACACAACACGGGCCCAGGCAATGTCACGGGATTACACACTGCCATGAGGGCACTCCACTCCTGTGGAAGGTCCGCTGTGCCAAACCTTGTCTGTGCACGACTCAAACATGTCAGCAGAACACTCGGTCAGTAAGTCAACAACTACAACACACTGAAGGCTCTGCTCACGTCAGCCTGGGTACGGGAGTGTCACGTCAGTCATCTGCATACACCCAAAACACGTGTCAAGCAAGTTGCACTGTATACACAGATGAGTCCTTCAACATTGATGTGCTAAACTGCATGTCTAGTGGAGATGGGCACACAGTCAGGGAAATTGAAACATTGAACAGTGGTAAGCCCACCAGATGTGCATCAGTGTAAGCCAAAGATGTTAATTCACAAATGCAAAACGTACATCCCGGTGTCAAATGGTGAACATTACACCCTCAGACTGCAGCAAAGGATGCTATAGATCCAGACTACATTAGGACACATATCCCATGGACCACATGGAGTCCATCACAGCAACACTTCATTTTCCTGATCTGAACACTATTACAACTGCAAATGCATGATGATACTCATCTACATCATGTACATCCAAAGAAAAACCACAAGTAAACAAAAAGAGGCTTTATTCACCAAATGTTAAACTAAAATTTTAAGTCCAAAAGAAACTAAGGCCAATGGCCAGTCCAAATACACAGTCCCAACAAGATGATATGTGAAAACTTGTCACCCATTGCTTGCCTGCACTGGTACGGACAGGGGACATCCCCCTCGGAGGGGCATACAAGGGGCAGGCCAGGCACCGCAGGGACAGGATCAGGGGATGCCAGAAGGAGGCAGTGAAGGGGTGGTGGGTGCAGGAGTGTCACCTGCAACTGCAGTGGAGGTGTCTGACTCAGTGGGGGCCGGCACCACTGTAGGGCACAAGTCAGATGGTGTGGGTGCTGAAACCACTGCAGTGGGCCAGTCAGATGGAGTGGACTGGGTCCCCACTGCAGTGCCCGAGTCAGACGGGGTGGTTGTGGACTCCACTGCAGTGCATGGCTCCAAGGGAGTGGAAGGGGGGCAGATGAGGTGGGCAGGACAGAGGGGGGGACCCGGTCTCCACACCAGTGGCACAAACAGGCAGAGCGTCTCGTTTGGGGGTGGAAGAGCAAGTGGTAGGGGGGAGGGCCTAATCAGTTTGGGGATGCGGTATCGGTGTGTGGGGGAACCTGGGGCAGGATGTGGCAGTGGAACCTGTGGAGTGGTGGCCTGGGGGATGGAGGAGAGAGACTGTGTGGTGGAGCTGTGTGGTGGTGGTGGTGGGGGTGGGGTCTTGCCCTTCCTGGCCCTGTGGACTTTCGAATGGGGTCCTCAGTCTGCCTGTGCCTGGGGGAGGGTGTCCGGGTGTGAGGGGCACTCCCCTCTGTTTGTGGTGGTCGCCTCTTCCGCCTGGACTTCGTGTCAGATGTATTGGTGGGGAAGAGGCCAAGCTCACAGAGGAAGAGCTTCTGGGAGGGGGGGTTGCAGGTGAGGCAAGGGAAGGAGTTTTGGAGGGAGAGGTATCTGAGGACTGCGGAGTGCTCGTGGATGCGTGTGTGTGTGTCTGGGCCCCATCCCCTGTGAGTGAGGTATCAGTCCCCTGACTGTGCGTGCGTGTGCGTCTGGATTTTGGCTTGTGTGTCTGTGTGCTGCTTGTGTCTGTGCTGGTGCGTGCCGGTGCCGGTGTGTGTGTGCTTGGGACAGGTAGGGTGCTGGGGATTGTGGATGGGGCAGAGGTAGGAGGGGTGAGGGACTGTTGCAGGAGGGACACTGCTGCCGTCAGTGAGGAGGCCATGGACTGATTGGTCGAATGTAGGGCAGACATGCCAGATGACATGCCCTCCATGAATGACACCAGTTGTGTCAAAAGACCCGTGTGTGCATGGAGGACACTCAGCATTGATGTCTGCCCTACATGGATCTGTTTCAGCAAGTCCACAGACTCCACACTCAGGGCAGCAGGGGGACAGAGGCAGGGGTGCGGTGCCTGGCATGAAGGAGACACGCTCCCCTACACAGGAGCCTCCACGGACATGTGGGATGGGAGCAGATGGGAGGGTGGAGATGGTGGTAGTGGCGGGGACAGACTTGCTTGACGTTGCCTCTGGTCTGCTGACACCCGCCTCCACAAGGGAGTCCTCACTGGAAGTGCTGTTTTCCCCAGCCGAGGTGGTCGTAGCTGAGGTCTCCTCAGTGTGGCTCCCCTCACCCTCCGTGCCACTGGGTCCCTCGGTCTCCCCTGCAGTGGACCCAGTCTGGCTCTGCCGCTCCTCCTGGTCCATGGAGCTGTCTCCTCCTGTGGCCGTGGATGTATCTGCAAACAATCAGGATAAACAGAGCAACATTAGTCACCTGTACTGACCACACACACCACAGTAAGTACAGCACATCACAGAGCAAGCCCTGCCATCATTTGCTAGACATTGCAATTAGTGCTGACACTGATTTGAAGAAGCCCATTGTCTGCCTGACAGTCAGTCATGCCACACATATCCTACCTGTCCATGCACCCATCTGTCTGCTGCCTGTTGTATGCGACTAATCATATGTGCACACATGCACCACATACACAGTTGTTGGACATCCAAGAGAACATATGGAAATGTGTCACTCCAAACACATGCCATCTCCTGCCACTGACTCAGTACATGTGTCAGGAAAAGTGATGGGCAAAGTCTCTGTTGATATGCGTGTTTTGGTTCTATCACCAGACACAATGATGTCCTCATGTCCTGATAGACAATGCGACAATGGTGTGCATGCAGGACATATCACACCACTGCTGGATCACCCTTTGCGATTGGAATGTCATGGCACAGGCCTGTCTGGCAAGTCAGTCATAACTATCTCCTGTCACAGGGGCAGTGCATACACACAACACCAGTCTGCACTGTGTCACAATCATGGAAGTTTTTGAAATGTAAGCCCTGTAGCTGACAGGTGCACATGTGCACCCCAGGCCACCCACATCATGAGGACTAAGATGATCCCACGTCAATCAAATGAGACATTTGAGTGACTGCAAACACAAATCCATACACATGAGCACTTCACCGTCTGATGAGAATGAACCAAAGCTGCCTGCACCTCAATGTTTCATACAACATCGTGCACAGTCAAGGGATCAGAGACCTATGCATTAACCTATGTGCAGATCCCATAGTCACAACTCAGATGGCTGGCCACCCCAAATTGTTAAACACTCCAGGAATCCAAATAGCAAGGCCACACCATGGTGACACAGAGGCATACACCTGAGTGCACTCTTCACAATGCCCAATATGTATGCTGACACACGGGAGTGGGAGAACAGAGTGCCTTCGATGTACGGAGTAGGCATTACAGTCCTGGTCCATGTGCAACATGGTATTACCCTGAACACTAGGCAGGTGGCTATGAATGTGTCACACACATAATGTACATACTTCTGAGGCTCCTACCTTGGTCTCTGCAGCAGCATGGGTGTGTGGCACATACCCCAGACATGTGGTGAGTCAGAGCAGCAATTGGAACACACATCAAAGCCATACCCAGAGTACATGTCAGATCACAGGCATTGTGAGCAATTGTACCACCCATGCAGCCCACCACAAAGTTCATGTAACTGATGCTGTCCCCAACTTGAACCACAGGTAACTGCAAGTACACAGTACCCAAGTGACCTAAGTCACAGACTGTAAGGGCCACACCTGTGTATCAGATGAGGAGGGGGCATGACACAAGTGAGGGACATGAGTCCAGGACGACATGACAGTTGTACTGTGGAAGTGGAACCAGGCTAAAGGAGTGCATAGAGTATGTCAGTCATAGTACACAGTTGAGGCTAGCACTTACCCCCTCCTTGCTGCTGTCTGGCCTTCAGCTGCCCATCCAGGTCAGGGAAGACCACCGCCAGGATCCAGAGCATGTGGGGGGTCAGGGTCCGGTGTCCGCCCCTCCTGCGAGGAGGCGACAGCTTCAGCTAGACCCTTGCGATCCTCCGGGTCCAGCCACGAAGGTCCTGCCACCTCTTCTGGCAGTTGCGGATCCAGCGCCTGTAGACCCCCACCGATCGTACTGCCCGGATGATGATCAGCCAGATCTCCTGCTTCTGGTGGGCATCAACCTGTGAGGATGACAAAGTGAAAAGGCCATTACTACACATGCAATATTTCCGTGCATCACACAGTTGGATATACATGTCTCAATCACAGGGGCATATGATCTACACAGGTAGTGCAACTATGGCTATGAACAGTTTGCCAGCAGTTACTAAATGGTATCATTGCCTGGGAAGTCAAACCTTGTTGGAATGCACTGTTACTGCACTATACCTGTTCAGTGCATGTGACTACACACTTTGGGGGTGACAACTACTCAGTGAGCATGCTAGCCACTGGTGTACACACTGTACGTCTTGCTAGTCAGACAACATGCACAATTAGTAAGGCACTGGACAGCACACTCACCTGCTCCCCTGGTTTCCCATACAGCTTGCTGTACTGTGGAAGGAGGCTGTCCAGCAGGGCCTGGTTCTCCTCAGTGCTGAAGGCTGGGGCTCTATCCACAGTACGTGCCATTGCAGTAGCCAGAGGATGCAGATACAGCAGCAGTGGTGGTGGCAGATGTCGTCCTGGAGCATGTAGTGCAGGCAAGTGAGCTCTCAGGGGAACAGCCAGCATTATATGTGTGCTGCAGAGGCAGATACTGTCCCATGTGTCCAAAGTGATAGGTCCAAGTCGTTTGCATCTTCTGAATCTGGCCAATCCATGGAATTGCACCACTTATACACGCCCACAGCATCCTTCAAAAGTTTAACTTCATGACACCCATGAATTTGCAACATTGTTGTGGGTGGCCAACTGAATTCACTGCATCCGACTCGTACAAGCTTCGAAGACGCGTCCGTTACCATGTCAGGCCATAGCCAATGCGTGCGCACCGATCGGACCATTGCTGTACGACGCGTATTTAGAAAAACAACACGCATCCGTCCACATCATATGCAATGGCCAATGCGTGCGCACCGATCGGTCCATTGCTGTACAACGCGTATTTCGGATGACAACACGCATCCGTCCACATCATATGCAATGGCCAATGCGTGCACACGGATCGGTCCATTGCTGTATGACGCGTCCCTGTACAAGTCACTCGCATATGTCACCATGGTTGTCACTGGTGAACGTATGCCAGCCACATTTACTTGCCAGGGACTCCAGGGCACACCTACAACACCACAGCCTGTCCACACTGTATCCTAAGGCATGTAAGGCTGCATTACCTGTGTGTGTATGGGGGTCAACATGTGGTTTTTTGGTGGCACTTGGGGGCAGCCACTCCCAGGCTGTGCACGTGTTCATGGGGACAGAATCCTTTGTGTGTTGTGCACATGACCACTGTGATGTGCAACTGTTCAGTTCAGAGCATGTGGCATGGTCACATTTCCAGGTTGTGTATGTGTATGTCATGTCACATACACCCTGAGTCCCATGTGGGAAGGTATGTACGTCACAGGGTGACCCATTGCCACAATAGTGATGGCCCTCCACAGTCTGTGTGCATGTTGTGTTTCCGATGTCTCTGATTCCATGTGCACAATGGGAGACAGTCTCCACATCCACGTTGTTTGTGCATGGACTTTGATGTTGTGCGTGTGTGTGTCACAGATGTCCATGTCTGTCCTGCAGAGGCAACAGGGGCCACTACCTGTGGGAGTCATGGTTGTTATGCTGACGTGTACATGATACGCCATGTCATGCCAGTGTCCATGTGGCAATACAGGGTCCATGGGAATCTACCTGTCAATGAGCTGTGATGCCTGTGGCACATCTGTCCTCACATGTCACTGTGGTGTGTGTTTGGAACGTGACAGCAGTACATGGGTACTGTGACACAGCCTAATGATTTTCCATAGCACAACCTGGAACTTGTTGTCAACACATGTTGAACTGTGATGTTAGATGTTGGCCATGTAGGTGCCATATATGTCCATACAGAACGGCACACACATCAGGTACTTGTGTCTCGTAATGATGTATCATGTGATATTGAGTATGGTCAATGCCACATATGTGGGGTGACTGACAATCTTTCTTTCTTCACCTATACACTGCAGGGCACCAGCTGTCCATAGACCATTCCCTGATCTTGCAACGATGGTTGAACGTGACTGCATCCGACGGTACCGCTTCAACAGGGCGCTGATTGAGGAATTGGCGGTGCGGTTGGCCCCACATTTGCAACCTGGCCGGCCATACCCTACAGCGCTGACCCCCAAGGTGAAGGTGATGGCAGCCCTACACTTCTTTGCCACCGGTACCTTTCAACACACTGTGGCGTCTGCTGGTGGGATGTCACAGACCATGTTCAGCCGTGTGCTACGCGATGTTTTGGAGGCAATGTTGAGATACCTGAACCAGTACATCTATTTCCCTAAACGTCAACAACTCACTGACGTCAAGAGTGACTTCTATGCCCTGGGGAGGATGCCACATGTCATTGGCTCCATTGATGGGACACATGTGGCTTTGGTACCACCACAGGCACATGAGCAGGCATACAGGAATAGGAAACATTACCATTCGATCAATGCTCTGGTGGTATGTCTTGCAGATATGAGCATCTCACATGTGTGTGCCCGTTTCCCTGGTTCTGCACACGATGCCTACGTGATGAGGAGTAGTCGCATCCCGAGGATGATGTCACAGATGCAGAACCAGCGTGCCTGGCTTGTCGGTGTGTACTGACTTTGTACCCTTGTGTGTGTTCTGCAATGTTGTATTCCACCCTCTTTTCCAACTCAGCTAATGTGCAATTGTCTGTATGTAGGTGACTCCGGATACCCAAACATGCCGTGGTTGCTGACACCCCTCAGGAACCCTGTGACACCAGCCCAATGAGGCACATGGTCGGACCAGGAGAGTGATCGAGCGGACATTTGGTCTCCTGAAGAGCCGCTTTCGCTGCCTAGACAAGACAGGAGGGGCTCTCCCATATGCCCCAGCAAAGGTGTGCAAGATTGTCATCGTCTGCTGCATGCTACACAACCTGGCAGTGCGGAAGGAGTTGCCTCTCATCCTGGATGACGATGACCAACATCCGCCACCTGTGGAGGATCCTGGCCTGGGCCACGATGCCAGTGATGATGATGATGATGAGGTTGATGTCCGCACACAGCTCATCACCAACTTCTTCAGCTGAATGTGAGTATCCAGAGATGTCATGTCAATGATGTGAGTTTGCATGATATGTGTGGGTGGTGCTCTGGTGCTGTTTGAGTGTGGCCATGTGCTACTTGACTGGATGCATGCAGCGATGTGTCCTTACAGGTAGTCTGTACTCCCCAACAGTGTTGACATGCTAACTTGGTTTTGTGTAGGTATCTTGTGACATGTATTGGGCATGAGTATTGCAGTTCTGTCCTGTTCTTCAGTGCTTTTGACTGTGTGTCATGTCTGTCCTTCACAGGGTACTTTCAGAGTTGTTTGGTCAACTCGGATCCCCCGACACCATGATTCAGCTTTCAGGGTGGAAGCAGTCGTTTCCCTACAGGTGATGTGTCACACACCCCTGGACTTTATTTCTTCTACACTTGTTGACTGTGTGGCCACTGCCACGTGGGATTACCTTGCATTTGTAGTGGAAACAACATGTTACAAATGTGTAATAAGCCTGTGCTTCACTTTGGGATGTGTGTTGTCTGTGGTCACACATCTGACTGACATTTGCTTACTGCACCTGTGGGCTAGTTAACACAGACTCTGAATAGGTGTGGTGTCTGTGCATTCCACTGTATTTCCTGGCAACATCAGTGTAGGCGATGAGTCAGATGGCCCTGGTGTGTATGTGTTGTGTAGCCCTAGTGGTGTGTCTCCCTCATATGTGTCACGTCGCCATGACTCACATGACGGTGTTGAACTTGCTGTAGCAGTTAGCATGCACAGTGTCATTTAGCAGATCATCATCTCCATGACAAAAACAACGTTGGAATCACAACAGAGGCAAGTATGGTGTATTAGTGAGTTTATTTACATACATGTGTGAGGATAGTGCACAGGATGGTGGGTGCTGTACATTGGTATTGGAATCCAAAGTTCCCAGATGAGTTGGAAGTGTTGGTAGCAGAAATGTCCTGAGTAAAGTCCACAGTCATCTGATACATTAGTCCAAATTAAACTCCCCATGTCATGTGGGAGAGTTGTGTTGCATTCGACAGGGTGAACAGTTTGCACACAAAGGAGAATTTCCAGAACAGGTGTTGGGTTCCTGGGGGATGTACATGGCCATCGGCCTCTCAGTTGTCCTTCCTCAGATGACCCCTCTTCTTTCTGGGGGGACCCTCACGTGCAGGCCGCTGCAGTGCAGAGGACTCTCCACCAGAGTCATCCTCCCTCCCTGTGGCAGTTGCAGTTGTTGCGGCACCAGATGTTGTGGGCACACAGGGAGGTGTGGACATGTTGGTGCTAATCTGTTGGAGGCATGTCAATATGTCCCTCTGCACCGCTGTCGGTTCTTCCAATGTGTCCCACTTGGACTCCATGCCAGACATGTGTGTCTCCACACGGGACATGTGTGTCTCCACACGGGACATGTGGGAGTCCAAGCGGGCATGATGGGCAGCCTGCTGCTGTTGAATGTCCTTGAGGATCCCCACTACCTGGCTGACCTCTCCGGTGCTATTCTGGTACGCATCAGCAATGCGTGCCAGTTGTGGGTCATCATGCAGTCCAGACCCCTCTGCAAACAGCGACCTCTGCCTACCACCCCTCCCACCACCCCTGGCCACACGTGCGGGAGCTGCGGTGGCACGCACAGGTGACCCTAGGCCCCCTTGGGGATTGGTACTGGAGTTGTTGTCCGTTGCTTCACGGTGGGCTGGGGTCCCTGTGCTGTTGTCATTCAGTGTCCTTAGTCTGTCCGTGTCGGCGGGGGTGGTCTGTGTGTTGGCAGATGTTGGAGGAATGGGTGCAGGGGGTGCAGATGGTGGTCCTGCTGGTGCTGCATGATGACTCACACCGGAGGTGCCAGGTTGGTCTTCGCCATCCGATGAGGGCGGAGGCTGTTCCACACCAGAGAGCTCAGGGTCCCCCGGAGCCTGGGACAGGGACTCCTCCTCATCTGCTGCTGTGTCCCCATCATCACCTGTTTTTGGAAGAGACACACAAATGTATGTTATGTTTCTGCAGGCATCAATGGTTCAAACACATGACAGTTGTGACTGTACCTCTGGATGCGGCCCTGTACATTGCATTGTCCTAAGTTGTCACAGTCAGAGGTTGATATTGGTGTGGCTCATTGTCCTGCCAACCTGATGCATTTCAATGTGGATGTTGAGGTGTGTGCATGACCAGCATTGGTGGTATTTGGTTGACATCCGGACCTCCTTCTCCCCCCAGCCCAGTTATCCCACCATGAAGCATGCCACCCTTGCAGTGGGTGCAGGTTAACTCTCAGGATGTCAGTCATGACAACCAACAGCAGGACAATGGTGTCCTGCTGTTGGTTGGTGCCCAGTTCCCAGCAGGGCCTGGTACTCCCCACAACAGAGCACCATTGTCAGACATCTTTGAAGTGGCTTTTCACTCCCTGTGAGGTGTGCATGCTTCAGTGTGAGCTTGCTGGGCCATGTGGGTGGGGGATGTTGAGCTGTGACTACCACTCCCATCATGCTATTGCCTACACCCCTCTTCCCAGCATGCCCATACTTCCTTCCTTTTGACTCTGCTTCCCTGTGGGGTAGTGTGCCTGTGCTGACAGGATGGCTGACAGTGTTGTCCTGGCGTTTGTTTGGCTACAAGTCCCAAAAGTGTCCCTGTGCTTCACACAGCATAACCCAGTGTGGTTGTTCTTTGTGGGATATTTAATTAGAGTGTGAGGCATTGCATTCTCCCAGGTGAGTTGTGTGGAGTTTGTGTTAAGGGTGTGTGAGAAAGCTGCTGGTAACTATGGTCAGAGCTGTCAGTCCTCCTTCCCACCCAGCCAGATATCCCACCATGGAACGTGCTTCCATTGCAGGGAGTGCAAGTTGGCTTTCAGGATGTCAGTCAGTGGTGTCCTGCTGTTGGTTGTTGCACAGTTCCCAGCAGGGCCTTGTGCTCCCCACAGCAGTACCCAGTGTCAGCCATCTTGTCAGTTCTTTTCCACTCCCTGTGATGTGAGCATGGTTCAGAGTGGTGTTGATGGGCCAATTGTGAGGGTGACCAATATCTGTGACTACAACTCCCATCATGCTATTGGCTACACTCACTTCACCAGCATACACAGAATTCCTTCCTTTCAGTGAGCTTCCCTGTGAGGTGGTGTTCTAGTGGTGGCAAAATATCTGACTGTGTTTGTTGGTTAGATTTGTGCCACTGCCTTGCTCTATTTGTTGTTAGGTTTGTACATGTCATGACACAGTTACATATCACTATGAGATGGCATGTATTGTGTTTATCTGACTAACATACACATCTTGGGATGATTATCTTTTGGTTGCTGTGGATTTGCTAAGGGTGCATGGTTTGACTATCCCCTTGACAGTGATGTGTGTGTATTGTCACACAATATTGTGTATATTGGTTGTGTACTCACCAGGCTCTGGGATGTTTGATAGTCCATATACGCTCACTGGTGGTAGGATGGCCCGCACCTTCTCTTCCCAGGGCCTGAGGTATACTGGTTTGGCAGGAGGGCCACTGCCGGTGCGCTGACTCAAGGCGTAATCCTTCTTGAGTAGGTCCTTGACCCTCCTGCGCACATCATACCACCTGTTCTGGATATCTTCCTTTGTGCGCAAACATGGTGATTGTGTGTTCACCCAGTCGACGATCCGCTCCCACATCTTGGTTTTCTGCGACATGGGGGTCTATTGGACCAATGTACCAAACAACTGCGGCTCTACCCTGAGGATCTCATCTACCAGGACTTCCAATTCACTGTCTAAGAACTTTGGATTCTTCTTTGGGGGCATGGTGATGGGTGGTGGTGGGGATTGATGTGTGTGTGAGTGTGCAACTGAGGGTGGGTGAGTGTAGGTTTTGCTGGGTGTATGTGAGGGTGCTATTTGTGAGGTGCTAATGGTGTGTGGCTTGTGTGATGGATGAGTTGTGAGTGTGTCTGTGGTTGCTGTCTGATGGTGTTCTGTGCTGGCAGGTCAGTTGAATTTGCAAAGGATCATGGTAGGGATTTGTGGCCTTTATATGGGTGGAGTTGGGGGTGTGTCCTTGTTCCATGTTTTTTCCCCCTGTATTTATTGACTTTGTCATTGCTTGTTTGGCCCTTTTTTTTGTACTTTTTTCCTTTGTGTTTTTTAGGCATGTAGGAGACGTTCTTCTGACCGAGTAGGACGCTGCAGTTGGCTCGTGTGGGCTTCTCCGAGTCTTTCAAGCTGTGTTCCTGCTGGGTTTCATGTGCGGCGTATGCGTCGGTCGCGGAGTATTTGGTTGCTTCGGCTCGGTTTTGTATGCGTGTCAGTCGTACGGCTTGGGCTCCGTGCGACTCGGTCTGGTTTTACACGCATTGCATCGTACTGCGCGAGTCGGAGTTCGCGGGTACGTTTCTGTCGGGTTCATTCCTGGTGCGTGTCGGTCGGTTGGATTCGCGTAGTTTCCCGGCCGGATAGCTGGTTTCCGTGCGGTTCAGTCGTTCGGCTGTGTTCCGTACGAGTCGGTCGTGATTCACATGCATTTCATCGAACTACGCGGGTCGGGCAGCGCCGGTACGTGTCGGTCGGACAACATTCCCTTACCGAGTCGGTCGGTATGTTTTCCGGCCCGAATCGGAATCGGCCCCGTAGTCTGAACCCACGTATTTCTACCAGAACTAAGAAAATGTCAGAAAGACTATTGGGTGTAATTCAACAATTTTCGTTGACAGTGGCTTCAGACTACCTTGATAATCTTGCACACATCCTACACTTTTAAAACACATTTGTTTTACTTGTCTGTTTTACCCTAAAACAACTCCTACTAATTCAATTGATCATTTTCAAAAAAATTATAAATTAATAATAAAAGTCGGGTTTTCTTACCTTCAGAAGTTTTCTTTCTTCAACTCTTGGACTTACATTCCATCCATTACTTCACCAAGAGTCCTTTTTTTTTTTAATCCATCGTAAATAAGAGAGAATCCATTTGAAAAATCATTCACCTGATGATAAAAATAATAATATGCACGCTAAAAACAGTGCACATATCAAAATACGCACCCAATAAAAAAATCCCAAAAATCAAACAAAAAATTGAGAAAAAACGCAACAAGTTCCAACGTTGCAATCCAATTCTGCTCGAAAGACAATAACATTTAGAAATCACTCGAAATCCAAAATTAAAAAACCCAAGAAAAAAATCCCGAAAATGTTTTTTTTTACATAGAAAAAACGCAACAAATTCCAAAGATTCCATCCATCTAGATACAAAATCCTGTAAAAAATATTAATTAACACATCCAAAGTGTATTACTGTTTAAACAGAGTTTAAAAAGATGTAACCGCGAAGAAGATAAAAAAGTTTTATTTATTAAACAACGTGCCGCTAATCCAAAAAAGTACACCTTTCCAAACACTTTTGTTTAATTAAGTGTTTAATATATATACCATTAACCACTTAACAAAACAAAAGTAGTTCGTGAAAAAAAGAGACCCGACGTGGGACTACTACTGCAACATGTAATGGCGGAAATTAGTTGATGAAAACACATCACAGATACGTAAAACACATTTACTAAATATATATACCTCCCTCATCTCTCCTTACAATAAACATTACCACTACACTTTGGGGCCGATTCCGATCTCGGCCGGAGGCGCACCCAACACCATTTGGCCGGGAAAAAAGCCTGGCGAATGCCTGTTTCCCGACCGACTCGCACATTCTTCCGAACGAGCAAGTACGATGCGCACAACTGCATAGATTCCGACCCAGTCGTACTCACCCAATCCAGGTCCTGTTCTCCGACCGAGCCGAATCCGGAAACGCAGAATCGAGTCGCTCGGAAGCCAAAATAGAGCCCCGTCCGGCCGGACAAGTACGATGCGCTTTCCGTACGCGCCGAACCCGTCGCTACGCACGGCATGTCTAAGCATCCGGGAGAGGCGCACATAAGCTCCGATTCGTGCCACAAGATGATCCACGGCTACGAGACGAACACGCCAGCCACGAGGACGAGGCGAAGCAACGACAAAGACGAACGAGACGAACCAACCATGAATCCCATCGTGCCGATCCTACCAATATTCTACAACTATTACCGGAACAGGCACGGACGCGTACGGCACAGAAGGTAAGTCAGACACCCACCACACAAACAAACCACACGTACCCGACATATCACACACACACAGAGGGATGCAGAAATTACTTACACCAGCAACAGCAGCACCATAGGGGCGGGATGGCCATCATATACATATACATATACATATACACATAGGGGTCTGGATGCCAACAACTAACACCACCCCTACCCAGGGGGTGCCAGATGCCTACCACTACTACCACCTCTACCCAGGGGGTGCCAGATGCCTACCACTACTACCACCTCTACCCATGGGGGGCTGGATGCCTGTCACTACTACCACCTCTACCCATGGGGGGCTGGATGCCTGTCACTACTACCACCCCTACCCAGGGGGTGCCAGATGCCTACCACTACTACCACCTCTACCCATGGGGGGCTGGATGCCTACCACAACTACCACCCCTACCCAGGGGTGCCAGATGCCTACCACTACTACCACCCCTACCCAGGGGTGCCAGATGCCCACCACTACTACCACCTCTACCCATGGGGGCTGGATGCCTACCACTACTACCACCCCTACCCAGGGGTGCCAGATGCCCACCACTACTACCACCTCTACCCATGGGGGGCTGTATGCCTGTCACTACTACCACCTCTACCCAGGGGGTGCCAGATGCCTACCACTACTACCACCCCTACCCAGGGGGTGCCAGATGCCCACCACTACTACCACCTCTACCCATGGGGGCTGGATGCCTGTCACTACTACCACCTCTACCCAGGGGGTGCCAGATGCCCACCACTACTACCACCTCGACCCATGGGGGCTGGATGCCTGTCACTACTACCACCTCTACCCAGGGGTGCCAGATGCCTACCACTACTACCACCCCTACCCAGGGGGTGCCAGATGCCCACCACTACTACCACCTCTACGCATGGGGGCTGGATGCCTGTCACTACTACCACCTCTACCCAGGGGGTGCCAGATGCCTACCACTACTACCACCCCTACCCATGGGGGGCTGGATGCCTGTCACTACTACCACCTCTACCCAGGGGGTGCCAGATGCCTACCACTACTACCACCCCTACCCATGGGGGGCTGGATGCCTGTCACTACTACCACCTCTACCCATGGGGGGCTGGATGCCTGTCACTACTACCACCCCTACCCAGGGGGTGCCAGATGCCTACCACTACTACCACCTCTACCCATGGGGGGCTGGATGCCTACCACCAACAACACCCCCACTCATAGGATGGCTAATACATGACACAACAAGCACACACCAACATAAAGACTGCAACATAAAGACATCCCCTCCCAACACCATGACAAGCGTGTGTAGACTTTGTCAAATGCCTACAACACTGAACATGACTTTGAACATACAATGTGACCCCCTATCACATGTGTCACACATAAATGTGTGTGGCCTCCACAATGCAAGCAGACCATGACCACTGTGGCAATGGGGTCCAAACCCCCATCATCACAGTGACCAAAAGGTAAGTGTGGGGTCCATAGCTGAAGCACATCTTGAACATTGTGGCAATGGGGTCTAAACCCCCATCATCATAGTGACCAAAATGTAAATGTGGGGCCCATAGCTGAAGCACATCTTGAACATTGTGGCAATGGGGTCTAAACCCCCATCATCACAGTGACCAAAATTTAAGTGTGGGGCCCATAGCTGAAGCACAGCTTGAACATTGTGGCAATGGGGTCCAAACCCCCATCATCACAGTGACCAAAATGTAAGTGTTGACATTGAAAAAGCTGCAACTGCCAAACTGCATGGATGATTCCTGGTCACAGAACAACAAACACATCAGTGGCAAAGTAGTGCTTGTGTCCCATAGCAACATAGATTGGGGGAGGCAAACACTGCAGTGCAAATAAGACATACCATTGGCCATGTGCAGACAAACATCACCCATGGGGGCTGACACTGTCAACATTCATCAATGACACAATGACAGAAGTGACCATCAGAATGCAGACCCACATATTTGCACCAATGGGCACACAAATGCAGATACCCTGTGGAGACTGTAGATGTGAGGTGAACAGATACCATACCATGGCAGCAATGGGACACACAAACAATGATCATTGTGCTGACTGATGACCTAGGAGTCCCAGGGACAGCAGGGGAAACCCACCAAACAACTTACAGCCAGTGGCACACTAAAGATATGCCAATGCAGTGGTGCAGATGCACAAACACAAACAGGCAGACCCACACTGCACATCAAACACAACAGGTGAGGGGGGGGGTGCCAGTGTTCCCAGGCAACCACACAACACATGATGAGGCCTGAATACCAATTACACAGATGCGCATACAGTGCCACACAAAGGTAACTCATGGATCCAAATCCCCTATGTTGTCAATCAGTCATCGTTAGATGAGAGGGAGCACAAATCACACATGTCACACAAGCATGTAGGAACAGCAACTGACACAGCAAGACACAGACACACCACAGCACTACCCCCGGGTCCCCACAATGTGGTGACCCTGGGCTGCATGACAATCCCACTGTGATGACAAAGCTAGATGTCGTTCACACTGTGAAACAGTCATGTGTCCTGAGCAACAAACTACCATCACACCTACACAAGCACAAATCAATCAGCACGGCCAGTAAGCCAAGGCCAACATGGAGGCAGGGGTCTAGCCGGGCAACAACTCTCATCTGCACACACGCAACACCACACACCTCGACCTCCAACAATGTGCAGCAGCGAAGCTCACATGCACTGGTGACATTGCACATGCACCCATGACAATCCCATGGGTGGTGGTGGGAACCAAGGTGCAGAAACACATCACACTTGGCCACTCAACAAGACTCCTGAATGTCTGACACACTGCACACTACGCTATACATGGACATGACGGCAATACCACACCAACCAATGGGATCCCAGCCACAGTCCCACACCAATGAAGAAGCCAAGGTCACCCACAAAGAACACACATAGACAACTACCAACATTGCAGCCCTGACCCTGAGGAGTGCCAGCAGTCACACACACAACATGTCACAATCACTGTAAGCTAACACAAACTGGAAATTACATGACAGGTGAAAAACAACAAGTGCCAAGGGGAATCCTGACTGTGTCCCATCTGCGTCTGCCCACAAACTCAGCCCTGACAGCAAACACACCTATGGGTGACACCCTGATGACCAGTAATGTGCCATGCACCCACATCACAGAGAACCCAGGGAGAAGACTTTTGGGGAACATAGGTCAACTCAGCAAGCATCACAAACAGGAACATCACTAGGGATCCCAGCATGCACAGCAAAATGGAAGTGAACACACAGACATGCTCATACAACACACACCTTGGGCGCAGGTGATGTCACAGGAGTACACACTGCCATTAGGGGACTTCACTCTTGTGTGAGGAAAGCTGTGCCATATGTTGCCTCAGTAGGGCTCCATCATGTCAGCAGAACACTTGGTCACACAGTCAACAATTAGCACCAAATGAAGGCTCCCGTCACATCAGCCTGGTCATGGGAGTGTCAACGAAATCATCAGCACAGATCCAACACACATGTATAGCAAGTTGCACTGACAACACAGATGAGTCCTTCCCCATTGATGCCCAAACCTGCATGTCCAGTGGAGATGGCCACATGGTCAGGGAAGTAGACTAATTGAACAATGGCAAGCACAACAGATGTGCAGGGGTGGAAGCCACAGATGTGACATTGCTAATGTAAGTAGGAAATCCCATTGCCAAATATTGAAAACATGACACCCTCAGATGCTGCTAAGGATGACATGGATACACTACAGGATAGGACACATTCCCCCTGGACCACATGGGTTCCTGCACAGTAACACTTCATTTTAATGAGACCAAATATCACCATCACTGCAGCAAGGGCATGGTTAGCATCATCAACATCATGTACATCAGAAGCAAAACCACTAGAGAACAGAAAGTTGCTTTATTCAGCATATGTGGGTTCAAAAGTTGAAGTCCAGTGAAAAAGAAACAAAGGCCAATGGCCAGTCCATCCTGAAAGTCAAAACAGGGTGACAGTGGCAGATGTCACCCTACGCATGCCTGCACTGATGAAAACCAGGGACAATCCCCTCGGAGGGGCATACGGGGGGCAGGCCAGGCACCGCAGGGACAGGATCAGGGCTCACCAGAAGGAGGCAGGGAAGGGGTGGTGGGTGCTGGAGAGCCACTGACAACTGCAGTGGAGGTGTCTGACATGGTGTGTGCCGGCACAACTGGGGGGCATGAGTCAGATGGTGTGGGTGCCGGCACGACTGCAGTGGGCCGTGCAGATGGAGTGGACAGGTTCCCCACTGCAGTGCCCAAGTCAGACCGGGTGGTAGTGGACTCCACTGCAGTGCCTACCTCCAGGGGAGGAGAATGGGGATCAGGAAAGGTGGGCAGGACAGAGGGGGAGGACACCGTCTCCACACCAGTGGCACAGACAAGCGCAGCAGGGGGGGTGGGGCCGGAAGAGCAAGTGGCAGGGGGAGAAGGCCGGATCTTTTTGGGGATGGTGTATCTGTGGGTGGGGGAACCTGGGGCAGGGTGTGGTGGGGGCACCTGTGGAGTGGGGGCCTGAGGGATGGAGGAAGGAGACTTGGTGGTTGAGCTGCAGGGCGGCGGCAGGGTCTTGCTCTTCCGGGTCCGGGGGGACTTGCGGATGGGAGCGTCAGTCGGTCTGCACCTGGGGGAGGGTGTCCGGGGGCGAGGGGCACTCCCCTCCGTGTGGGTGGGCTTCCTCTTCCCCCTGAATGCTGTATCAGCTGGATCGGAGGGGAAGAGGTCGAGGTCACTGAGGAAGACCCGCTTTGTCTTTGGGGTTGCAGGTGAGGCAAGGGAAGGGGCTTTGGAGGGAGAGGTAACTGAGGACTGCGCAGTGCTCGTGGATGCGTGTGTGTGTGCCTGGGCCCCATCCCCTGTGAGTGTGGTTTCAGTCCCCTGACTGTGCGTGCGTGTGCGTCTTGTTTGTGGCGTGTGTGTCTGTGTGCTTCTTGTGTCTGTGCTGGTGTGTGCCTGTGCCGGTGTGTGTGTGCTTGGGACAGGTAAGGTGCTGGGGAGTGTGGATGGGGCAGAGGCAGGAGGGGTGAGGGACTGTTGGAGGAGGGACACTGCTGCCGTCAGGGAGGAGTCCATGGACCTATTGCCCCTCTGTAGGGCAGACATGCCCGATGAGATGCCCTCCATGAACGACACCAGCTGAGTCAACAGAGTGGTGTGCATGGAGGACACTCAGCATCGCTGTCTGCCCTACATGGAGCTTGCGAAGGAGGTACACAGACTCCTCACTCAGGGCAGCAGGGGACACAGGGGCAGGGGGTGCGGTGCCTGGCCCGAAGGAGACACGCTCCCGAACATGGGAGCCTCCATGGACCTCGGGAATGGGAGCCGATGGGAGGGCGGTGGTGGTGGCGGGGACAGCTACACTAGATGGGGTGTGGTGGCTGCTGACACCCACATCCACAAGGGAGTCATCCTCCGAGCTGCTGTGGTCCTCAGCTGAGGTGGATGGTGCTGAGGACTCCTCGGTGTTGCTCCCCTCGCCCTCCGTGCCACTGGGTCCCTCCGACCACTCCTCGGCTGCTGACCCAATCTGGCTCTGCGGCTCCTCCTGGTCCGTGGAGCTGTCCCCTCCTGTGGCCGTGGATGTATCTGCAAACAATAGGGAAACAGACAGACATCAGTCACCTGCACCGAACGCACACACCACAGTAAGTACAGCACATTACAGAGCAAGCCCTGGCATCCTTAGTTGAACATTGCCAAAAGTGCCCAAACAGAGTAGGAAAAGCCAATTGTCAGTCTGATGGTCAACCATGGCACTCACATCCCTCCTGGCCTTGCACCCATCTGTCTGGTGTCTGTTGGATGGCAGTACCCCAGTGTGGACACATGCACCACCTACACAGTAGTTGGACAGTGCAGAGAACACGGTGAAGCATGTGAACATGCACACATCACACCGCTTGCCACTGAGTCAGTACAGGTGTCCGGATGAAAGGGATGTCCAGAAACAAATATGAAATGCATGTGATGCATACCAGCGACAGACACCATGATGCACCCATGTCCTGATAGCCATTGTCACAATGGTGTGCATGTAGCACATGTCACTCCCCTGCAGGATCACTCATAGGAAGTTACATGCCATGGCACAGGCATCCTTGCTAAGTCATACATCACTGTCTCCAGTCACATGGGCAGGCCAGCCAGACAACAACAGTCTGCACTGTGTCACAATAGTAGGTCATGAGGAATGCAAGTCCTGGAGCTGAACAAGTGCACATGTACATCCCCCACACACCACATCATCTGAACCCTTATCTGTCCAGGTCATACCGATTGGACATATGGGAGACCTGTAACACAACCCTCTGAACCTGAGCACCTCACAATCTGCTGTGAATGGGAAACAGCTGCCTGAACTTCACATTTGCATACCCCAGTCTGCACGGTCAGTTGATCTAACACCTATGTGTCACACAAGTATCGTCTCCTATGGTCACATCTCCGGTGGCATGCTGAGCCCCAACCGAGAAACACCCCAGCAGTCCTGACAACGAAGCCACAGCACACTGACACAGAGGCAGACACCTGAGGGGACACATCACTGAGCACAACGTGTCAGCTGATACACGGGAGTGGGAGTACAGAGTGTATTGTATGGCCTGGAGTAGGCACGACTGTCCTGCCCCACATGAATGAGGGATGAGCCCTGGACAGTAGGCAGGTGGCTAAGTATGTGTGACACATGTAATATACACACTCCTGGGGCCCAAACATTGTTCCAACCCGCAGCATGGGTGTGTGCCAGATACCCCAGGCACATGTGGTGGATCAGCTCAGCAATTGGACCACATATCAAAGTAACACGCAGATTACATGTCAGAACACAGGCATTGTGTAAGCAATGGACCCACCCATGATGCCCACCACAGAGTTAGGGGAACAAATGCTGTCCCCCACCTTGAGTTAAGCAAAATGCAAGGACACAGTACCCAAGTGACACAATTCCCTGACTGTAAGGGCCACACCTGGGTATCAGATGAGGAGTGGGCAGTGCACAATTGAGGGACATGGGTCCTGGACCATATGACTGATGTACTGTGGAAGTTTAACCAGGCCAGAGGAGGGCACATAGCATGGCAGACAAAGTTCACAATGCAGTCATGGACTCACCCCTCCTTGCTGCTCTCTGGCCTTCAGCTGCCCATCCAGATCAGGGAAGACCACCGCCAGGATCCTGAGCATGTGGGGGTCAGGGTCCGGTGTCCGCCCCTCCTGCGAGGAGGCGACAGCTTCAGCTGGACCCGTGCGATCCTCCGGGTCCAGCCCCGAAGGTCCTGCCACCTCTTCTGGCAGTTGCGGATCCGGCGCTTGTAGACCCCCACGGATCTCACTGCCCGGACGATGGTCAGCCATATCTGCTGCTTCTGGTGGGCATCAACCTGTGAGGATGACAAAGTGAGAATGCCATTACTACACATGTAACATATCCGTGCATTACACAGTTGGATATACATGTCTCAATCACAGGGGCACATGATGTACACAGGCAGTGCAACGATGGCTATGGACAGTTTGCCAGCAGTTACTACATGGTATCATTGCCTGGGAAGTAAAACCTTGTTTAAATGCACTGTCACTGCACTATACCTGTTCAGTGCATGTAACTACACACTATGGGGGTGACAACTACTCAGTGAGCCTGCTAGCCAGTGGCGTGCAGACTGTAAGCCTTGCTACTCAGACAACATGCACATTTAGTGATGCAGTGGACAGCACACTCACCTGCTCCCCTGCTTTCCCATACAGCTTGCTGTACTGTGGAAGGAGGCTGTCCAGCAGGGCCTGGTTCTCCTCAGTGCTGAAGGCTGGGGCTCTCTCCACAGTACGTGCCATTGCAGGGTCCAGAGTGTGCAGATACAGCAGCAGTGGTGGTGGCAGATGTCGTCCTGGAGCATGTAGTGCAGGCAAGTGAGCTCTCAGGGGAACAGCCAGCATTATATGTGTGCTGCAGAGGCAGATACTGTCCCATGTGTCCAAAGTGATAGGTCCAAGTCGTTTGCATCTTCTGAATCTGGCCAATCCATGGAATTGCACCACTTACACACGCCCACAGCATCCTTCAAAAGTTCAACTTCATGACACCCATGAATTTGCAACATTGTTGTGGGTGACCAACTGAATTTACAGCATCAGACTCGTTAAAGATTTGAAAACGCGTCCATTGCCAGGCCAGGCCATACCCAATGGGTGCGCACCGATCGGTCCATTGCTGTTCAACGCGTACCCGGGATACAACGCGTACCCGCACACATTGAATGCAATGGGCCGTCCGGGCACACCGATCGGTCCATTGCTGTTCAACGCATACCCGGGATACAACGCGTACCCGCACACATTGAATGCAATGGGCCGGCCGGGCACACCGATCGGCCCATTGCTGTTCAACGCGTACCCGGGATACAATGCGTACCCGCACACATTGAATGCAATGGGCCGGCCGGGCACAGCGATCGGTCCATTGCTGTTCAACGCGTACCCGGGATACAATGTGTACCCGCACACATTGAATGCAATGGCCAATGTGTGCGCACCGATCGGTCCATTGCTGTCCAACGCGTATTGCGAATACAACGCGTACCCGCTCACATTGAATGCAATGGCCAATGTATGCGCACCGATCGGTCCATTGCTGTCAACGCGTATTGCGAATACAACGCGTACCCGCTCACATTGAATGCAATGGCCAATGTGTGCGCACCGATCGGTCCATTGCTGTCCAACGCGTCCCTGTACAAGTCACTGGCATATGTCACCATGCCTGTCACAGGTGAAAATATGCCAGCCACATATACTTCCCAGGGAGTGAGGGGCACACCTACAACACCACAGCCTGTCCACACTGTATCCTAAGGCATGTAAGGCTGCATTTCCTATTCCGTGTATGGGGGTGAACATGTTGTCCTGTGGGTGTCACTTGGGGACAGCCACTCCCAGGCTGTGCACGTGTTCATGGGGACAGAATCCTTGGTGTGTCGTGCACATGACCACTGTGATGTGTAACTGTTCATTTCTGAGCATGTGGCATGGTCACATTTCACGGTGGTGTATGTGTATGTCATGTCACATACCCCCTGAGTCCCATGTGGGACGGTATGTACGTCCCAGGGTGACCCATTGCCACAATAGTGATGGTCCTCCAGAGTCTGTGTGCATGTTGTGTTTACAATGTCTCTGATTCCATGTGCACAATGGGAGACAGTCTCCACATCCACGTTGTTTGTGCATGGACTTTGATGTTGTGCGTGTGTGTGTCACAGACGTCCATGTCTGTCCTGCCGAGGCAACAGGGACCACTACCTGTGGGGGTCATGGTTGTTTTGCTGTGGTGTATTCATGATACACCATGTCATGCCAGTGTCCATGTGGCAATACAGGGTCCCTGGGAATCTACCTGTCGATGAGCTGTGATGCCTGGGGCACATCTGTCCTCACATGTCACTGTGGGGTGTGTTTGGAACATGGCAGCAGGAGATGAGAACTGTGACACAGCATCATGATATCCCATGGCACAACCTGGGACTTGTTGATGCCACTTGTTGAACTGTGATGTTAGATGTTGGCCATGTAGGTGCCATACATGTCCTTACGGAACTGCACACATCATGTACTTGTGCCTCATAATGATGTATCATGTGATATTGAGTATGGTCAATGCCACATATGTGGGGTGACTGACAATCTTTCTTTCTTCACCTATGCACTGCAGGGCACCAGCTGTCCATAGACCATTCCCTGACCTTGCAACCATGGTGGAACGGGACTGCATCCGACGGTACCGCTTCACCAGGCCGCTGATTGAGGTATTGACGGTGCGGTTAGCCCCACATTTGCAAGCTGGCCGGACATACTCTACAGCGCTAACCCCCAAGGTGAAGGTGATGGCAGCCCTACACTTCTTTGCCACCGGTACCTTTCAACACACTGTGGAGACTGCTGATGGGATGTCACAGACCATGTTCAGCCGTGTGCTACGCGATGTTTTGGAGGCTATGTTGATATACCTGAACCAGTACATCTATTTCCCTAGACTCCAACAACTCACTGACGTGAAGAGTGACTTCTATGCCCTGGGGAGGATGCCGCATGTCATTGGCTCCATTGATGGGACACATGTGGCTTTGGTACCACCACAGGCCCAAGAGCAGGCATACAGGAACCGCAAACACTACCACTCGGTCAATGCACTGGTGGTATGTCTTGCAGATATGAGCATCTCACATGTCTGTGCCCATTTCCCAGGTTCTGCACACGATGCCTACGTGATGAGGAGTAGTCGCATTCTGAGGATGATGTCACAGATGCGGAACCAGCGTGCCTGGCTTGTTGGTGTGTACTGACTTTGTACCATTGTGTGTGTTCTGCAATGTAGTGTTCCACCCTCTTTTCCAAGTCAGCTAATGTGCAATTGTATGTATGTAGGTGACTCCGGATACCCCAACATGCCGTGGTTGCTGACGCCCCTCAGTAACCCTGTGACACCAGCACAGATGCGCTACAATGAGGCACATGGTCGGACCAGGAGAGTGATCGAGCGGACATTTGGTCTCCTGAAGAGCCGCTTCCGCTGCCTGGACAAGACAGGAGGGGCCCTCCCATATGCCCCAGCAAAGGTGTGCAAGATTGTCATCGTCTGCTGCATGCTACACAACCTGGCAGTGCGGAAGGAGTTGCCTCTCATCCTGGATGACGATGACCAACATCCGTCAACTGTGGAGGATCCTGGCCTGGACCACGATGCCGATGATGATGATGATGATGATGATGATGATGATGATGATGATGATGATGATGATGGTGATGTCCGCACACAGCTCATCACCAACTTCTTCAGCTGAATGTGAGTATCCGGAGATGTCATGTCAATGATGTGAGTATGCATGATATGTGTTGGTGGTGCTCTGGTGCTGTTTGAGTGTGTCCATGTGCTACATGACTGTATGCGTGTAGCGATGTGTCCTTACAGGTAGTCTGTACTCCCCAACAGGGTTGACATGCTAACTTGGTTCTAGGTGGGTATCTTGTGACATGTAATGGGCATGAGTATTGCAGTTCTGTCCTGTTCTTCAGTGCTTTTGACTGTGTTTCATTTCTGTCCTTCACAGGGTACTTTCAGAGTCGTTTGGTCAACTGTGATCCCCGACACCGTGATTCGACTTCCAGGGTGGTAGCTGTCGTGTCCCTACAGGTGATGTGCGCCACACCCATGGACTTCCTTCCTTCTTTACTTGTTGACTGTGTGCCCGCTGCCAGGTGGGATTACCTTGCATCTGTAGTGGTTACAACATGTTGCAAATGTGTAATAAACCTGTGCTTCACTTTGTGATGTGCGTTGTCTGTGGTCACACATCTGACTGACATTTGCTTACTGCACCAGTGGGCTAGTTGACAAAGACTGTGAATAGGTGTTGTGTCTGTGCATTGCACCGTATTTCCTGGCAACATCAGTGTAGGCGATGAGTCAGATGGCCTAGGTGTGTATATGTTGTGTAGCCCTGGTGGTGTGTCTCCCTCATATGTGTCACGTTGCCATGACTCACATGCCTGTGTTGTACTTGCTGTAGCAGTTAGCATGCACAGTGTAATTTCGCAGGTCATCATCTCCATGACAGAAACCACGTTGGAATCACAACAGAGGCAGGTATGGTGTATTAGTGTGTTTATTGTCATACATGTGTGTGTATAGTGCACAGGATGGTGGGTGCTGTACATTGTGATTGTAATCCAAAGTTCCTAGATGAATTGGAAGTCCTGGTAGCAGAAATGTCCTGAGTAAAGTCCACAGTCATCTGATACATTGGTCCAACTTGTACTCCCCATGTCATGTGGGGGAGTTGTGTTGCAGTCAACAGGGTGAACAGTTTGCGCACAAAGGTGATTATCCAGAACAGGTTTTGGCTTCCTGGGGGTTGCACATGGCCATCGGCCTCTCATTTGCCCCTCCTCGGACGACCCCTCTTCTTTGGGGGGACCCTCAAGTGCAGGCTGCTGCGGTGCAGGGGACTCTCCGCCAGAGTCATCCTCCCTCCCTGTGGCAGTTGCAGTTGTTTCAGCACCAGATGTTGTGGGCACACAGGGAGGTGTTGACTGGTTGCTGCTCATCTGGCGGAGGCATTGTAATATGTCCCTATGCACCGCCGTCATCTCTTGCAGTGTGTCCCACTTGGACTCCACGCGGGACATGTGTAAGTCCAAGCGGGCATGATGGACAGCCTGCTGCTGTTTAATGTCCCTGAGGAGCCCCACTACCTGGCTGAGCTCTCCGGTGCTGGACTGGTACGCATCGGCTATGCGTACCAGTTGTGGGTCATCATGCAGTCCAGACCCCTCTGCGATCAGCGACCTATGTCTCCCACCCCTCCCACCACCCCTGGCAACACGTGCAGTACCTGAGGTGGCACGCACAGGTGACCCTGGGCCCCTTGGGGGTTGTTGGTGGTGTTGGTGTCCATAGCCCCACGTTGGTCCAGGGTCCCTGTGCTGGTGGTGGTGGTGCTCCTTGGTCTGTCCGTGTCGGCAGGGGTGGTATGTGTGTTGACAGTCGTTGGAGGGGTGGGTGCAGGGGGTGCAGCTGGTGGTTCTGCTGGTGCTGCATGATGACTTGCTCCGGAGGTGCCAGGTAGGTCTTCGTCATCCGAGGAGGGCAGAGGCTGTTCCACACCAGTGAGCTCCGTTTCCCCTTGAGCCTGGGATGGGGACTCCTCAGCGTCTGCTGCTGTGTCCCCAACATCACCTGTTTTTGGGAGACACACACAATGTATGTTATGTTTCTGCAGGCATCAATGGTTGACACACCTGACAGTTGTGACTGTACCTCTGGATGCGGGCCTGTACATTGCATTGTCCTAAGTTGTCACAGTCAGAGGTCGATATTGGTGTAGCACATTGTCCTGCATACTTTGGGCATTTCTATATGAATGTTGGGGTGTGTACATGGTCTGCATTGGTTGTATTTGGTTGACATCCGGCCCTCCTTCCCACCCAGCCAGATATTCCACCATGGAACGTGCTTCCATTGCAGGGAGTGCAAGTTGTCTTTCAGGATGTCAGTCAGTGGTGTCCTGCTGTTGGTTGGTGCACAGTTGCCAGCAGGGCCTTGTGCTCCCCACAGCAGTACCCAGTGTCAACCATCTTGTCAGTTCTTTTCCACTCCCTGTGATGTGCGCATGGTTCAGGGTGGTGTTGATGGGACAATTGTGAGGCTGACCACTATCTGTGACTACCACTCCCATCATGCTATTGCCTCCACCCCACTTCCCAGCATGCCCATACTTACTTGCTTTTGAGTGGACTTCACCTATGTGTGAGTGTGAGAGCAATGGCAAGATGGCTGACAGTGGTGTCCTGCTGTAGGTTGGTGCCCAGTTCCCAGCAGGGCCTTGTGCTCCCCACAACATAGCACCAGTGTCAGACATCTTTGAAGTGGCTTTTCACTCCCTGTGATGTGCGCATGGTTCAGGGTGGTGTTGATGGGACAATTGTGAGGCTGACCAATATCGACGATCCTCTCCCACATCTTGGTTTTCTGCGACATGGGGGTCTGTTGGACCAGTGTACCAAACAGCTGTGGCTTTACCCGGAGGATCTCATCTACCAGGACTTCCAATTCACTATCTAGGAACTTTGGATTCTTCTTTGGGGGCATGGTGATGGGTGGTGTTGGTGAGTGATGTGTGTGGGGGTGTGCAAGTGAGGGTGTGTGAGTGTGTGTTTTGCTGGGTGTATGTGAGGGTGCTATTTGTTGAGGTGCTGATGGTGTGTGGCTTGTGTGATGGATGAGCTGTGGGTGGGTGTGTGGTTGCGGTCTGTTGTGTGCTGGCAGGTAATTAGAATTTGCAAAGGATCATGGTAGGGATTTGTGTCCTTTTATGGGTGGAGTTGTGGGTGTGTCTTTGTTCCCTGTTCCCCCCAATATTTATTGGCTTTGTAATTGCTTGTTTGGCCTTTTTTTGTGTGTTTTTCCCTTTGTACTTTTTGTGCATGTAGGAGACGTTCTTCTGACCGAGTCGGACCCTGCTGTTGTCTCGTGCGAGCTTCTCCGATTCTTTCACGCTGTATTTGTGCTGTTTTCTGTGCTGCGTACGCGTCGGTCGCGGTGTATTGGGTTGCTTCGGCTCGCTGTTTTGTATGCGTGTCGGTCGTACGGCTTGGGCTCCGTGCGACTCGGTCGTGTTTTCCACGCGTTGCATCATACTTGGCGGGTCGGATTTCGCGGGTACGTTTTGTTCGGGATTCTTCCGGGTGCGTGTTGGTCGGTTCGATTCGCGTGCTGTTCCGGCCGGATAGCTATTTTCCGCGCGGTTCGGTCGGTCGTATTGTGTTCCGTACGATTCGGTCGGATTTTGCACGCATTTCATCGTACTTTGCGGCTCGTGCTGCACCGGTACGTGTCGGTCGGAATAAATTCCGAGTCCGAGTCGGTCGGTACGTTTTCCGACCCAGATCGGAATCGGCCCCTTTGTATTTTAATAATGTAAATGTATCTTACCTTAACGCAGCTCTCCCTTGCTTCTGTTCTCTCCAGCGATGATCTCCGTAATGATGAAACTTACGTCTACGCGTCGACGTCATATGTTTTAGTAAAAATGAAAAAAGGACATTTTCTCTCATTGAAAACAATGGAAAAGCGTGAGAAACTTATTAAAAAGATTTATTATAAAATGTTGCTCTACATAATAATATACAAAAATATTTTTATAAAATATGTAGATGTATACTCTATATTTATATATTATTTTCAGAATTTATTACAATGATTCTAAATATGTAAAAATATCAATACAAAATTCTTAAAAATAAATTACCTGTTTTGTATTTCTTTATACATGTTTATTAAAATTTGAAAATACAAATTAATTATTTGTTAATTTACACTTTTAAATCTATATATGTTTTATTTTTTTAACATTTATTAATAATAATTTACACATACTTTACATTTAAATATATATTTTTTTTTTCACCATTTATTCTTAACAATAATAATATTTAAACATAACATTACCTATATTTTTATATATAAAATATTTAAATATATTTTATTAGTTTATAATAATATTTACTATAACTTTTTACATAACAAATAAATACGTGTAAACATTATCAATACCTGAGCATTAATTTATATAAAATTTAACATAAACCTTAAAATATAGTTAATAATTATTATCATCAATATTAAATATTTAATTACAAAATGAATACCTGAGTATTTTTTTTATCTTAAAATAAAAAAAATATCTTCTATAAATGTTTCCATAATAAATTAAACAGTACTATTAATATTCATACCTGAGTATTAATGTACTCAAAATGTATAACTATTCCATAAAATATTTATTATTATTAACAAACATATTAACTCTTTAATAACAATATTAATACCTCAAAATAATAAACTATAAATAAATTATTTTCTTTTATAAATAAATATTACTTACATTATTTAACATCCATTTTCAAAAAATATAACAAACACTTACCATACAATACTTACCAATGCGTTGTAAAAGCATGCGTTGTACTTATATATGCGTTGTAATGTCATGCGTTGTAAAATCATGCGATGTAAGTGTACCTGCGTTGTAATAGTTGCATTGTAAAGTCATTGCGTTGTAATGCCTGTGTTGTAAAGGATGTCTCCCTCTCAGAGCCTGCCTGACAACGTATTTCTTAGTCGTGGTTGACGTGGAGTTCACAATGGACAAATTTGTTAATAAAGATGCAATCTCTTTTTTTTAATACATAAATGTATCATTCTTCATATTGACAACAACTTTCTTACTATTAACACTTCCCTCTACTGGGTTTGGTTACAGCCTGGCTGGGGGAACAAAAAGTTGCCATCTCCAGGTCTCACCTTACATTTATTTGTGAAAGAGCAGACCCCTATGCAAGCTAATGAAGTTCCTGGGTGCACCTTAAATGGTCTTCCAGCATGGGGAAGAAAAATACCTCCCACACCAGATTTGCCTCCAGGATCTTCAGGCAGGAAAAGGATAACTTTCTAAAAGTTACATTTACTAAATAGTTATTAAACATCCAAATTTACCATTGAATTGGGTTTTAATAAACATTAAAAATAGTGGTGGAACTATTTTCCTTTGTTGGCTTTGCTATATCTCTTTTTTTCATACTAACATTTCTAAACATCGTAAAATTATTATTTACATATTTGAAGTTTTATAGTGTACTATGTGTGTCCTTTCTATTACCTAAGAGCATGGGATGAGGATCAGAACAAAGTTTAATCAAGAGAAGAGGTGATGTTGGGGACAAAGCATCCAGTCAAGCAGAGTGGGTGCCTATAGCTGAAGTTAAGAAATCGTAGTCCCTGATAGACTGGCATAGTTTTTGAATGATAAATCTGCTGGTCAGTTCAATTTTCAGGAATCTCCTTGAATATTTGGGTTCAGATCTCAAGGATACTCACTTCCTGTCTGATTCAAACTTTTGAACAAGTGTGGGTGAATCAGGTTAACAGCCGATGGGCAGAGGTTTCCAGATGGGGGTGTAGTTTAGAGTTGGTTTCTGACTGTAATTTAGGTCTTTTCCCAAGAAGGCTTTATGTACAGTACACAGATACTTAAATGTGATCTTTGCATTGGTTTTGATTGTTAGTGAAGGGCTTTCAGAGCAGACTTCATGTTAGCCCATTTAATAAGTTTCAGGCAAATACTGGCATCTTCATTTTTGTAGTCTTTATAACTGGGTTATGAGTGATTTGCGGAGGCAGTGTAGATGATGGTGCAGTACTCCAGACGAGACATTGCACAGGCTTTCCTGAGTTCTTCACCATGATTGTTTTGGAGTAATGAGAGGATTTTTGGAGTACTGACACCTGGAGTTTCCTGGTCAAACCTTTGCTTCCAGAGCTTGGAGACCAGTTGAAGGGAAGTGAGATAGGATAATTTACTCTCATTATAATGATTGCAGTTTTAGTTCCAAATATACCTGGTGTTACTAAAACCCTAATTAAAAGTACTAACTTAAATACCTCAGAATGAAGGTATACTCAGCCATGATGTGATCAAGGCTGCAAGTTCGAAACATATCATGGGTGTTTCAATAAGTAATAAACATTATATTCTGTGCACCGTAGCTCTGCTTTGTGTGAACTGCTTCATTTTTGGTTTCTGAACGGTTTACATACTCAGCCATGGTACGCCTTTCTTGCATTTCACTACACATTTCAGCAGGCAACATTCTCCTTACTGAGCCATCCTGCTGGTCTGATCAAGGCAATATTTGTAGGTTTTCAAATCTGGGAGAGAAGCGGTCAGATCTCTTTTGTTTCTGATAATTTTTCAACAGATCAGAAGCAGTCTTTATTTTACATAAAATTGTATACACACTGCATTATGCCTGATCCACGACTTGTGCGGATGGGTCCCTGACGGCTACCATTCAATTCTCCAATCCTAAGAATGTTTCTTTGGATATATTCACAGAGACTTTTTTGTTAATGAACTTTCAATGTGTGTTGCATCCACCTGAGATGATATGTTGTTAAGAGATCCTGACAATTCCTCACACAGGCACACAATAAGTCTTTAGCTGAAGGTAGAACACAGTGTTCCATCTTCTCATTTATGTAGCTGAGCGGATCTATTTACTTCATGAAACTGGATGCCTCCTCTATCAATTCACCCATCTAGCATACCCTCTTTACACAAAGTGCATAGCCTTTTCAGACTGAAGCTTAATAGACTGCTCCTTCTTCCAGAGCGCATGAAGATACCTAAACACATTTGCTGCAGGCATGTTCACGTCCCAGCAGTTAGAGGAAAAAACCTTTAAAGTTCAGGTAATGAACACAGTCTAACACTTATTGTAGAAGAATACATATTATAGTGGGACTAGGTAGTTTTACTGAGTTGCCAATGGGTCATTATGAAGAGCAACTTGCAATATTAAGCCACTGATAACACCAAGCTGCTAATGATACTGAGCTACTGCTAGTTCTGACTTGCTGATAATAATGAGAACTATAATGTTGCTACACCATTGATTTTACTGAGACACAGAATTGCAAAAAAGTTCACAATCTTACAGTCGTAGTTTTATGTATTCGGTCATGGAGTAATTGGTGGGAGGGTAACTAATTTCACAAACGGAAGCAAAATCATACTCTGTAACAGGGTGTCAAATGAGTGCATATATTGTAATGGAATAATTCATGCATTTACTTTTGGAATTATGTTTGTATCATTTTTGCTTTAAAAACAAGGTTTTGGAGCCTTTCAAATGCTTTTGACTTGACTTAACTTGATTGATAATTCTGAGCCACTGATGTTCTAACCACTGGTAACACTAAGCAACATACTAAGACACCAAAAATACTTGGTGATCCATGATGTTGAGAGATCAATGACAAAGAGCCACTGATAATATAGAACTATGGATTTTGCATAGCTGCTAACTTTGGTGAATACTTAAAAAAGCCAGGAATAACTAATACAACTCTGCCACTGGCAATAGATTAATTTATGTCAGCAACAGAAGTGTTTCTACAAGAAATTATGTATATAGCTACAAAGTATAGAAGGATCCTATGCTTAGATTATGTGATTTTTATGCATAAGGTAACAACATGCTGTCCAACTCAATTATGGTAAAATGAGCATAACAACCACATACAGTGGGATCAGCAGGGGGTGGGGATCACTAACCATTCTACAGTCCTAGTAGGAGTGGGTGAGCTTTAAGAGCAGTCTTCAATGCATGGAACGTAGAGATTGTTCATAGGACAGAAGGAAGATATTTCTATGGGGAGCCCCTAAGGTTTGGAGAAAAGTAACCTTGGTGTGGTACAGAAATATTTAAACGGTACTAGGACGCTTTGTCTGGCTAAGAATATTGTCAAATATACTTGCTATCAACCACGGGGGTTCCACAGAGCAGTAAAACAAAATTCCAAAGGAAAAGGGGGAAGACACACATGTGCCAGCAACATAAAGAAGGAAGAAGGTGTAGGAAGCTGGTTCTGTATATACTATACCCAAGTAAGGTATAGTTTGCAGAGTCCAGTGGAACCCCAAAGGTAGACAGAGGTAAAAGTAGATAATACCTTACTATCTATCTGTGGTAGTGTGGGCGAGCAGTAAGGCTTTATCAGAGGGTAGTGTTAAGCATTTATTGTACACACTTAGGCAAGAAATGATGTCACACACTCAGACCAATTTTGTTTGTATAAAAATATTATTTAGTTATATTTTGTTTTCTAGAACCAAGCCAAGTTTGATACAGGTAAGTATAACAATATTTTGCAATATTTATGCAGTAAATTACAGTTGAATGCAAGTTCAATGCAGTTGGTTGATTTACAGGTAATCACACACACTCAGATGGGGGAGAGGCAAAATTCCACTACTCCAGCTTCCCCTTCCAAATAAGTTTCACACACAATGAGGAGTAGGGAAAATGTAAAAGATTGGCTCGTGCTTTGTAAAAAAATACTGCCCTCATCCATGACATGCTTCATCATCGGGCTTGCTTCAATACGCCCCTGCGCAGACCAACACCATGGGGTGGAGCAAAGGGAGGGGAAGACAACACAAACATATAGTATGGGATCACCGAAAGAAAAGTGCAGTGAAGTTAAAACTAGCTCGGAGTTGCCCCCTTTCGACCGTTTATTCCTGGGCCCCCCGGCTAGGTGTAAAAACGTGAAGGATGGTGGTGATAGGAGAAGATTAAGAATTCCTTCACCCCTCCTACTGCCAATTTGTCGACATGTGTCTGCCATTGGTTACATGCCCACAATGTTGGGTCACACCGGCTTTCCTCAGGACCCTTCGGATCCCAAAAAGTATAACTCTCTGTCCCTCGGATAGGTACCCTTGGATAGTATTACTTCCAAGAACAAGGGTTCCCCTATGTAACTCACACTCGTTAGTCTGTAGGGGAAGACATAAGAAAGATAAAGGGGATAGAATTACCCCGATAGAGATTTTGTTAGGGCCCTTCAGAGCATCTTAGCTATGGCGCTCGCCCACCCGCCCCTGTTGTATACTTTCAAGTCACAAAGCAAGCACGCACCACCAGGGCGCTCACTTTAAACAGATCGGTTTGAAATATAAAACACTCCGTCCATACTCAGATCAGACATTCAAAATGGGACCATTTTCACCTCATATCATTCGTAGGAGACTGTGATCGCCCAGAACGAAGTCCAATGTGCATCCATTGTGCTCATTCATTCTGCGCAGTAGAAACACACTCACCGAGTTTCATCTACTACAACGCTAAAAATTAGCGAGATCGTGGGAGTGACCCCCTGTAGACAAACTCTAGGAGAGAATACAAAAATGAACATACTGGAGTTAAACAATGGCAAGATATTGAGTTTTGCAAGGCATGGTTTGTTAATTCATCTTGCCACTGTCATGAGATCTATATCATCTGTGGCCCTTCCGGTAGTCTCACCTGCCAGATCATGCCCGGTTGCTGCTGAGGCCATCATGATAGTTATTTTAAAAAAAAAATTTAATGGGAATTTCTGTTTCTACCTCCAGTGTAAGCCCCAATGGTACCGCGAGATAGCTCGTAGCAGTGTATCTCATGGGAATGGCTCAAGACGCGGTCTACTCGTAGCGGGGCTGTTCCCGTTATCGAGGTTGCCTCTGGTCGTATTTGCGACCCACTAAACTCCCCCACTACAACTCCTTACTTCATCAAGGTGGGTGCACTGCCCGGAGAGTGTCCAGTTCCTGCCGTGTAAGTCGCCCGGTGCTGCTACCCTTCCCTTCTCTAATTGCGAGGTTTTCCAGGCACGTGCCCAGCCTGCGTGTCACGTGATCGTGATGTCCCCCTGTCTGATCGGGCTCGTATAGACGCATGTAGTTACCCAGCGCTTTCTCCATTGATGTTTTTTTTTCTTCCTGTTATTGAATCAGCGGGGCCAACTTTATTAGTGTTTGCAATTGTGGGGACTGGTTCTATATTTTATAAATAGAACAAAGTCTTCCACTTTTCGTACTCTGAAAAATCATATTTCAACAGAAATTTTTAAAAACATTTTATTTACATATATTGTTTTTTTCTATGCACCGTACGCTTGTTCCATGGATTATTATAAATGTACATGTACATTGGTTGCAATACCCTAATCAGCGTGCTATGTTTGTTCCTCTTCCACCAATGGGGGGGTCATATCTTCCGATGTTCCTTTGATGAACATGTGTAGGGGGCTCATTAAAAATCGTTGGTTCATTATAAGGTGTGACTAACCTGATAATTTGCATTATATCCAATGGAGGGGGTAAGAGGTTTTTACATGTGGTGTCAGAGTTATTCAAGGGCGTCAGGCGTGCGGTGGGTGTGGCCCAGGTGTTGGCATAGTTATGTGCACTCATGTGAGCGATGCACTGAGTAGTTAAATGTATTCAGAAGAGATGTCATATCCAAGTGATGCATCCTGCTATGTGAGTCCCCGCAGGTGTATTCCCACATTTAGATTGTCAGACCAGTTGTACAGACAGGCAGGATAACAGGTGGACCCTCTACCCTATCTATTTAAAGTGTTCCATGGGATGTCATTGTTTAGACCCACCTCATGACTCTAGACTCTATATACCCATTTCTGTTCCCTCATTAGAAAAAGTCTCTTCTTGTCACCCGTGTTTGGATGTAGTCTGGGTTTATCCAGCACTGTCCATGCCAGGTCATTAATTTAATTGTGTGGTGCTCTTCTAAATAATGTTTCGTGAATCTGGTGTTTGACTTTTGGTATCTAATGGTACTCCTGTGCTCCATGATGCGTATTTTAACCTTTCTTGTGGTCATGCCTACATATTGTTTCCGACAAGGGCATGTAATCAGATAGATAACATTTTCGGAGTTACAGTTTGTGTGTGTTCTCTGTTCCCAAGGGTGGGATAGGCCCACATCAATACTTTTTGAATGATTTGTCAGGTGGCAGATATCGCATGAGCCACATCTTGTGTGTCCCGTGATAGGAGGCAACATTCTTTGGCCTTGCGTGCCACTGGATTTTGGGACCTGGGGTCATGTATGGACCAATAGGTCTTTCAGGTTGGCACTCCTCTTGAAGGAGAACAGAGGTTGTTCCAGATTCAGCCCTTTGGAATTATGTATGCGCCAATTCCTCAGTATTAGACGCTTTATCTGGTTTGAGGCTGTATTAAAAGTGGTGACGCAAACAGTTTTTGACACCGTTGGTTTCTCCATCTTCTCCAATAGATTGTCTCTGTTGGTGTTTGTTGCCCTCTTCCTGGCTTTTTTGACCACTCTAATTGGGTATCCCTCCTCTGGAGTTTTTTCGTCAGGAGCTCTGCTTCCTCGTTGAAGGTTGTCCTGTCCGTGCAGTTTCGCCGTAAGCGGAAGAATTGTCCTACTGGAAGATTCTCCCTTAAGGACTTGGGATGAAAGCTCTCAAAGGAGAGTAGGGAGTTTTTGTCTGTGGTTTATGGTAGATGCGGGTGGACAGACTCCCGTCTTTTGGTTTGATCACTAAATCCAGAAATGGTAGTTCTCTGTTAGTCACAGTGGATGTGAAATGGAACAAAGGGTTGCGACTGTTCAACCATTCCAGGAATCTCTGTACAGATGGTTTGTCACATCTCCATATCAGTAGGACATCATCTATGTATTCGCCATAGTCTGATGTTCTGTGTCCATGGGTTCCCCTCATTGCAGATGAGTTCATTTTCGAAACCTCCTACATATAGGCCCACCAAACTGGGGGCGAAGGTACTACCCATGGAAGTACCGTGGGTCTGTAGATATAGGGTGCCATTGATTTCAAAAAAGTTCCTTGTGAGGGCGATTTCTGCCAGGTTTAGGATGAAAGCCCTATGGTTTTGGTATGCCTTTATCCTTCTTTGTCATTCGGAGAGGATGCAGTAGCAGAAATACTAGCAGGCCCATCACTTCTGGGAGACACTACGATCAACCAAGTCCTCACACAAGGCGAGGGCTGGTACACATTATTAGAACTGAAAAAAAAACATGTTAAAACCATCTTACACTGGGCTAGTTTAACAGAATATCTGAGTGGTAACGCAGCACCATGGGGACTCCTGGTGACGAATGAACCACTCATTATTCTAGAGGATGCAGCCTTTCGACAAGACTGGGCCCTCATAGCCTGGAAGTGCACGAGGGATTGGTTAATCCTCATCATCAGCACAGCAAAAAGGTTGGCAGACACTCTGGTCATCCGATACAGGCAAATAAACAAGGCCTGAAAACAAATGTGATTTTGGCCACCTACAAACGAAAACTAGAGGTTGTAAACAATAAACTGGGGGAATATAAGTAATTCCTCATGCAGTCTAAGATCACCAAACTGCAGCAAGACCTAAAACATTTCTCAAAGGAGAAAAGCTAACCCTACGCTAGTGATGAATACGTCCAACAAAAGCAGGCAGAGATGAAGAGAAGTTCACAATCAGGGAGGAGAGACCGCGACACCCAGAGCAGCAGCAGCGATGGGACTGATTATGAGTTCCCCCCAAGGAGGAGAGGGAGAGGACGAATATCCCAGAGGGGACCACGTCCCTTTTTTCCAACACCATTTCAGGGTTACATGAATCAGGGATATGGGTGGCCAGGAATGGCATACCCGCACCAACAAGGTTTTCAGAACCCCTAGTTCCCACAGCCACAACCCCCTTTTTTAGGCTGAGGCAAAGGAAAGGGCAGAGGGAAACAAAGAGACCAACATGGAGTCTCATGGGAAGACTTGGACCAACGGATAACCAGGAGCATGGCACAGAATCCAACACCAGGCACGAGCAGTGAGGTTCACTAGTAGTAAATCTATCAGAAACCCCTCTAACACCCTCACAGGAATAACTCTTGAACAAAGTGCTTAGCTTTGTCCCTACGAATTTGTTGAATCATTTTTCAATTCAGCAGGAATTGACGGCACTCTTTCAGAACATAAGACTGAGGATCTTCTTTGAAGACAAGACGGAGGGAGAGGAGAGATCTGGTGACACATCATTACGTCTGAAGTCATCCTTCACTCCCCCTATTGGAGCGCTACCACTTGAAGTGGCCACCTTTGAACAGGAGGTGATACATGATTTTGAAGCCCAAGGAAGCCAGAGGACCGTCCCTTCATGAACCTGAATAATGTTGAAAAGGAAGCATTACAACAACTAAAAGATAACCATTCCATCATATTCAAACTAGCGGACAAAGGGGGAGCCATTGTCATCCTGGACAAGAAGACATACACCGAGGAGTGCTTACGTCTCTTATCAGACCGGAGGAACTACGGGATCCTGAGGAGGGACCCCACTATGGAAATCTCTAAGGAAATTACAACCCTTGTGGAAGAGTGCCTAGCACATGACTGGATTTCAAGTCAAGAAGCTGACTACCTGAATATGGATCAACCGGTCATACCATACGTCTACATACTCCCCAAAACACATAAGCCTACACGGCCACCTCTTGGTAGGCCTATTGTCTCAGGAATCGGATCCATTTTAGGACCCTTGTAACAATTCTGTGACTTCTATCTGAAACCCCGGGTGCAGAAGATGAAAGCTTACCTACAGGACAAAAGAGACATCCTGAACTTAATAAAGGAGGTAGAATTCGACCCCGACAATGAATTGCTGCTGGGCCTTGACATCGAGGCCCTGTATACCAACATCCCTCAGAGGGAAACATTGAGAGTGTTGGAAGACATTTTATTTGAAGAAGGATGGGCATACCAAACCCCTAGGGCTTTTATCCTAAACCTGGCAGAAATCGCCCTCACAAGGAACTTTTTTTAATTCGATGGCACCCTATATCTACAGACTCATGGTACTTCCATGGGTAGTACCTTCACCCCCAGTTTGGTGGACCTATATGTAGGAGCTTTTGAAAACGAACACATCTACAATGAGGGGAACCCATTGACACAGAACATCAGACTATGGTGAAGATACATAGATGATGTCCTACTGATATGGAGAGGTGACGAACCATCTGTACAGAGATTCCTGGATTTGGTGATCGAACCAAAAGACGGGAGACTGTCCACCCACATCTACCATAAACCCACAGACAAAAACTCCCTACTCTCCTTTGAGAGCTTTCATCCCAAGTCCTTAAGGGAGAATCTTCCAGTAGGACAATTCTTTCGCTTACAGCGAAACTGCACAGACAGGACAACCTTCAACGAGGAAGCAGATCTCCTGACGAAAAAACTCCAGAGGAGAGGATACCCTAATAGAGTGGTCAAAAAAGCCTGGAAGAGGGCAACAAACACCAACAGAGACAATCTATTGGAGAAGATGGAGAAACAAACGGTGTCAAAAACTGTCTGTGTCACCACTTTTAATACAGCCTTAAACCAGATAAAATGTCTAATACTGAGGAATTGGCGCATACTAAATTCCAATGGGCTGAATCTGGAAAAACCTCTGTTCTCCTTCAAGAGGAGTGCCAACCTGAAAGACCTATTGGTCCATACACCACCCCAGATCCCAAAATCCAGTGGCACGCAAGGCCAAAGAATGTTGCCTCCTATCACGGGACACACAAGATGCGGCTCATGTGATGTCTGCCACCTGACAAAGGATTCAAAAAGTATTGATGTGGGCCTATCCCACCCTTGGGAACAGAGAACACACACGAACTGTAACTCCAAAGATGTTATCTATCCGATTACATGCCCTTGTCGGAAACAATATGTAGGCATGACCACAAGATAGGTTAAAATACGCATCATGGAGTACAGGAGTACCATTAGATGCCAAACGTCAAACACCAGATTCACGACACACTATCTAGAAGAGCACCACACAATTAATGACCTGGCATGGACAGTGCTGGATAAACCCAGACTACATCCAAACATGGTGACAAGAAGATTCTTCTTCAAATGAGGGAACAGAAATGGGTATATGGACTCAGGAGTCAGGAGGAGGGACTAAACGATGGCATCCCATGGAACACTTTAAAGAGATAGGGTAGAGGGTTCACCTGTTATCCTGCTTGTCTGTACAACTGGTCTGACAATCTAAATGTGGGAATACACCTGCGGGGACTCACATAGCAGGATGTATCACTTGGATATGACATCTCTTCTGAATACATTTAACTACTCAGTGCATCGCTCACATGAGTGCACTTAACTATGCCAACACCTGGGCCACACCCACCACACACCTGACGCCCTTGAATAACTCTGACACCACATGTAAAAACCTCTTACCCCCACCATTGGATATAATGCAAATTATCAGGTTACCCACACCTTATAATGAACGAACGATATTTAATGAGCTCCATACACATGTTCATCAAAGGAACATCGGAAGATATGACCCCCCATTGGTGAAAGAGAAACAAAAATAGCACGCTGATTAGGGTATTGCAACCAATGTACATGTACATTTATAATAATCCGTGGAACAAGCGCACGGTGCATAGAAATAACACCAATATATGTAAATAAAATTTAAAAAATAAATTGTTGAAATATGATTTTTCAGAGTACGAAAAGTGGAAGACTTTGTTCTATTTCTAAAATATAGAACTAGTTTCCACAATTGCAAACACTAATAAAGTTGGACCCGCTGATTCAATAACAGGAAAAAAGAAAAAAACATCATGGGAGAAAGCGCTGGATAACTACATGCGTCCTGACGAGCCTGATCAGACAGCGGTACGTCACGATCATGTGACATGCAGGCTGGGCACGTGCCCGGAAAACCTCACATTTAGAGAAGGGAAGGGTAGCAGCACTGTGCGACCCACACGGTGGGAACTGGACACTCCCTGGGCAGTGCACCCACCTTGATGAACTAAGGAGTTTTAGGAGGGAGGTTAGCGGGACGCAAATACGACCAGAGGCAACCTCGATAACGGGACAGCCCCGCTACAAGTAGACCATGTCTAGGGCCATTCCCATGAGATTCACTGCTACGAGCTATCTCACAGTACCATCGGGGTTTACACCGGAGGTAGAAACAGAAATTCCCCTTTTTAGAAAAAAAAAAATAATAACTATCATGATGGCCTCAGCAGCAACAGGGCATGATCTGGCGTGTGAGACTACCAGCACCATACGGCATGGAATAAAAGATCTCCGCCAAAGAGCCCCTCATAGGGAGCCCATCAGGTATTGCAGCGCCGACCTGATGAGGAGCAAGCCCTATGATGAAGCATGACAACCAGCTGGCTGGGTGTGTGAGGGCCCTAATTCCGAAAGGAGGAATCCCCTTTTTCCTTCGCCATTAAAGGATAGCATTCCCTCACCTAGCTGACCTCGTTCCCCTTGCCCTGTTAGGAACTGCATACCCTTTTGTGTTTGACTTCTATTGGGCATGTATGCTGGACCTTGACAAAGTCCATTGTCCCACTCTCTTGGTTTAACTACAGGAACGGTCACAGATGATATATACATCTCATGACAGTGTCAAGATGAATTAACAAACCATGCCTCGCAAAACTCAATATCTTGCCATTGTTTAACTCCAGTATGTTCATGTTTTTATTCTCTCCTAGAGTTTGACTACAGGGGGTCACTCCCACGATCTTGCTATTTTTAGCGTTGTAGTAGATGAAACTCAGTGAGTTTGTTTCTACTACGCAGAATGAATGAGCACAACGGATGCACATTGGACTTCGTTCTAGGCGAGCACAGTCTCCTGCGAATGATGTGAGGTGAAAATGGTCCGATTTTGAATGTCTGATCCGAGTATGGACGGAGTGTTTTATATTTCAAACCGATCTGGTTAAAGTGAGCACCCTGGTGGTGCGTGTTGGCTTTGTGACTTGAAAGTATACAACAAGGGAGGTCGAGCGCCATAGCTAAGACGCTCTGAAGGGGCCTAACAAAATCTCCATCGGAGTAATTCTATCCCCTTTATCTTTCTCATGTCTTCCCCTACAGACTAACGAGTATGAGTTAAATAGGGGATCCCTTGTTCTTGGAAGTAATACTATCCAAGGGTACCTAACCGAGGTACAGAGGGCTACACTTTTTGGGATCCGAAGGGTCCTGAGGAAAGCGGTTGTGACCCAACATTGTGGGCACGTAATCAATGGCAGAAACAGGTCGACAAATTGGCAGTAAGGAGGGGTGAAGGAATTCTTAATCTTCTCATATCACCACCATCCTTCATGTTTGTACACCTAGCCGGGGGGGAGGAGGGAGGCAGGAATAAACGGTCGAAAGGGGGCACCTCCGAGCTAGTTTTAACTTCACTGCACTTTTCTTTCGGTGATCCCATACTATATGGTTGTGTTGTCTTCCCCTCCCTTTGCTCTGCCCCATGGCGTTGGTCTGTGCAGGGGCGTATTAAAGCAAGCCCAATGATGAAGCATGTCACAATTTTGTGAGTGAGGGCAGTATTTTTTCACAAAGCACGTGCCAATGTTTTACACCTTCCCTACTCCTCATTGTGTGTGAAACTGATTTACAGGTAAGTCAACAGTCAAAATTGCTTTTCAGTTACTTTGTAGATTACAGTGTAGGTTGCTTCTTAGATTACTTTTTAATTTACTTTTGCTACTCAGTGTGATATGCCTAGATATCACACTGGGATATTTCCTAGACAAAAGGTAAGTAATTCAGGGGCATATTATCAAGGGCTTTATCGCCGCTTTAGCGGCACTTTATCGCCCTATCAGCAAGCTGTCGCTAACGCCTGTTAGCGACAGCTTTCAGGCATTAGTGGCCGGTTATACCATCGCCTTGCATGCCAGCGATAATTATCGCTAATGACATGCAAGGTAGGCGTTCCCCACTAAAAGCGACTGAAAACAGTCGCTAACACAACTAACCCCTATTAACAAGGCAGGCGAAGCGATAAAATAAATCGCGCTAAGCGCGTTTATCGCTAGATTTTAACACCTGCTACTGAGGATGACTTACCTGTTTAAAGTATAGGAGGTGGATTGTCAGGCTGAATCCATCCTTGCGTTAATGCGAGAATATCGCTGCTTTTCCAGCGATATTCTCACATTTACCGCTATCGCTGGAAATGTTATCGCTATGGAGATAAACCTTGTTAATAGGGTGTTATCTCAGCGATATTTTCCAGCGATAGGCGGCGTTAAAAATTCGCGCTAAGCGCGGTTAGCGATAAATATCGCTATTCCTTGATAATATGCCCCTCAGTTTTTACACATATGCAGTTTCTTAGGGTTTTCATGCATACCAACTCCACACTTAAAAGATTTTTCACAGAAAAGCAGTCAATGCAATCCTATAGGAGGAAATGAAGTTATTGGTTTATAGGTAAGTACTTGGTTGTGGGAGTTGTATTTCTGGGGTTAGAAACAGGGTTCCCCCAGGGTCGAGGATACACTCTCAAAGCACTCTCAGCTGCACTAGGGCAGCTGGGTGTAGAGTGCTAAGGACCAATGTTATCCAATGGGGGATATGGGGGCCTCTGGTTGGTGGTTGCTCACGAGCAGGCCACAAGTTTGTGGGAGCAAAGCTCCTGTTGTTAGGCTCAGGGCAAAGGGGGATCCAATTTAGCGCACAAGGTGCACCCACAGTGGCACAGGGGCGGCCGGGTGCAGGGTGCTGTTTTGGCGTCGGGTGCCCTGTTGAGTTCCATTGGGATTCTCCGGTTGCAACAAACACTGCAGGCTCGGGACGAAGATCTTCTGGAGGCGACCACTGGTTGGAGAGGTAAGTTGGGATGCCGGGATACCATCGGTTCAGCCACCCAAGGCCATGGGATGTCAGGTGCAGGGGTGTCTTTTTGCATTGGGTTTCTCTTACCGGCTCCGGTCGCAATCAGGGAGATCCTTCAGAAAAGGGCTGCAGGTGTCGGTTGGAGACTTGAGGCAGGTCAGGGATCACCAGATCGGGGAGACCTCCTCGTGGTGTTTAGCCACTCGAACTCAGGTCGGAGGCATCCGGTGCAGAGTGTTGTAGACTCGCGGATTTGGCCGGAGCCAAAGTCTGTGGGTGAGCAAATCCGGTGCTCACGTGAAACAAAGTCTGGCTTGGGAAGGCAGGGCTGGTCCTCTGGGTTCTTGGGGGCTGCTGGCTGCAGGACACACCGGGATTTCGCTGGAGCAGGTCGAGGTCGGGACAAACCGGTAGGGCTAGGGCCAAGTCAGTTGGTGTCCTCCTCTTCTTCTTTTAGCAAGGCTTCTTTGGTCCTTCTTCTTCTTTCTTCTTGTCTGAGGAGGCAAGGTTTGAGTTTGCCCCTAAATACTAGATTTAGGGGCGTTATAGGTAGGTACAGGTGGAGACCATTTGGTCCCTTCCTTGGGGTGGGTACACCCCCTAATATGCCACCCTCCAGTGGAAGGGGGGCATAAGCCTCACTCTGGCTGGCTGGGTCCCCCATCTGCAAGATGGCAGGTACTGAGAGTTGTGCTTCCCCTCACCTTCCCCACCTGAGGGGTGGGGTTGGCAAAGGTGGGCACACCTCTCCTCCTAACATGGTTTTTCCACCTCATTTCCAGCCCAAAGTGGGGGTCAGAACCGGTGGGGACCAGTTGCTGGGAACAGCAAATAGCTGGGGTGGCTCGCAAAGGTGGCAAGCCTTTGAAGCAAACTGGACTACAGGAACGCCCTCTACGCCGGAATCAACAAATGTCTACTCCTCAAACTCCAGACCATCCAGAACGCTGCAGCCAGACTTGTCCTCGGCATCCCATGACAAGACCACATCACCCAGCACCTACGAGACCTCCACTGGCTCCCCGTCGAAAAGAGAGTGACCTCACGCCTACAAATCCCTCCACAACACCGGACGCCAATACCTGAATTAAAGAATCTCCTTCTACGCACCCAAGAGAAACCTCCGCTCCGCTGACCTTGCCCTGACAGAAATCCCACGCATCCGCAGAGCCAGAACAGGAGGAAGAGTCCTCTCCTACATCGCGACCAAGACCTGAAACACACTCTCCCTCAGCATCAGACGAACCCCCACACTGCAAGCATTCAGGAAGAGCCTCAAGACCTGGCTCTTCAGATGAGACGGAGCTGCGTGAATCCCCCCTCCCCCCAGCGCCTTGAGACCCTCACGGGTGAGTAGTGTGCTTCACAAATCCCTGATTGATTGATTGAACTTCCCCTTCATGGACCCTGCCCATCCTGAGGGAGGGGGCTTGGCACCTTGTCCCAGGATGCGCTTTGTTTCAGGACCTCGAGAGCGGCAGGCTCTCGACCCAGGGGTACAGAAACATGTCTGGTGGTGGCAGCTGGTGAGGAGCCACTCAGCCAGGACACTAGAGTCAGGTCATATTTCAGGGGGCATCTTTAAGATGCCCTCTGAGTGCATTTTTCATTAAATCCCACAGTGGCATCAGTGTGGGTTTAATGTGCTGAGAAGTTTGATACCAAACTTCCCAGTTTCAGTAAAGCCATTATGGTGCTGTGGAGTTCGTAATGACAAAGTCCCAGACCATATACTCTTTATGGCATTACTACACTTACAATGTCTAGGAATTGACTTAGACACTGTAGGGGTACAGGGTTCATGCACCTGTACCTTCACCGCTGGTATAGTGCACCTAGCTAGAGGGGTGGCTTACCTATGCCAGGGCAGTGGATAGTAGGCATGGCACACAGGGATGTGTGCCATGTCGACTCTTCACTTTGTTCTGCACCAAAACACGCAGCCTGCAATGGCAGTGTGTGTGTGTAAAGGTACAGGGCCTCCTAGGGTGGCACAATAAGTGCTGCGGCCCTTAAAGGACTTCCCTTGTCACAGTGCCCTTGGTACCTATGGTACCTTTTACAAGGGACTTACATGTGGCCATAGGTGTGCCAATTGGGTTTTGCATCAGTGCAGTTTAGGTAAAGAACATAGGCCCTGGGAACCTGGTTGGCAGGAACCCAGGGCACACTCAGTCAAAGTACATCAACATTAGGCAAAAAGTGGGGGGCAACCATGCAAAAAGGGGCACCTTCCTACAGTTACTGGTCATTAGTTTGACACAAACACCTAATGAGGGCTTCTTTCAACTCATAGTTGGACGCCCAACTCTTTAAATGCTTCAGTATTCATAAACTGTACCGGCAAAACCTACAACAGGGAAGCTCTAATTGTTCTACAAAGACATTAGGCAGCCACAATACTCTCTAGTGTTTAACGTTGACCAAGAATACAAATTTGGCCCCACGTAGGTGGTCATTGTCTCCATGGAAGTGAGGGGAGAATGCTCTCAAGATTCTTTCTGAAGCACCCAGAAAATCTCCGTTCTTCCTGCACAATGTGCTTGTTGATAGCAAGAGGGTGACTGTCTATCAGGACTATGGAACAAGTCAGGTCATGGTTGGCCAAGAGTATATCATTCCTATTGGAAGGGCAATCTGTCTACAGCATCGCTGCCTTTTATAAGAAGTAGAGGCACCCAGGCAAATCTGGTGGCTAAGCTAAGTTGATAGAAAACCTGCACAGGTTAATGTGGGAGTGAGTGTCACCCCTGGGTTGTCTCTAGGGCACTGAACTCAGTGCGTTGTAGTTGGTGGAGGCAGAGATTCTGTGTGAAGCTGCAGGCGTCCAGAAATACTTTAATGGGCACAGACCTGGAAGAAAAGGTCTACAAACTATTGATGAACCGCATATTCATCTTAAAGGCTTTAATCATGCCAGTACCTGTTATGCTTCACAGGCAGAGAGCGAGTATACTCAGTGCTGCTTCAGAGTTTGGATACCATTGGTGCTGGAGTGTGGCCAGCCTCCATTTCTTTATGCCCCACGCCATGTGTGTTCCTTGCGGTGCAGTCCAGGTGCACCGTGCCCAGAAATGGATGTCAACTTCCTTCCACCAGCTCACCCTTCCCCTGACCTTTTTCTTAGCGGGAGCTTGGGCTCATGAAGCCATCTCCTGCACTGTAGGTCTTTTACTCTGGGGGCGTTTTGTTTGTAGTCGTTTTGGTGGAATGGAAAGCCACCCAAACCGAGGATGGCATCTTCAACAAGAGCCATGCAGGGATTCTCTTGGCACTATGATCCCTTCTGGAATTACCTGGTATTACTATCTTCCTGTTAAACCTTTTCCAAATGTTTATTTCCCAATCCTTTATGGAAGACAATCAGGTCACCACAGATAGTGCTAGGACTGGAACACTATATAAAGGTGACTATTTGTGTTAATATTTACATCACTCAGGATATTGCATTTCAGTCATGCATAAGACCTGGAACAAGGGAATTAGTAGGTGCTGTACTCTGCTTTCTTTGACAAAGTATCTAAATAGCTTAGATCTTCAGAAGAGTAACTCATACCCTCTTCAAACTGGAGCCCAAACAGCTTGGATCCAGCTATCGTCATACTGACAAACAAATACGTCTGCCGATTGCATGTCCGCGGTGTCTCCTCGGCACCTCTGCTTATGCTGTCATTCTGGTGCTCCTGCTGTCAATGTGGTCAACAGAATACTGGAAAAGTCAACCATATCCACAGTTCAGTTCCCACTTGCAAATCCCAAGGCTGACTGGATAGTTATGACTCTGGGTTTAGGATAACAGGTAACAAAAGAAAAAAACAGGAAGAAAGGTGTCTTTCCATTACAGTGCCAGTGGGAAACATTGCACTACAGGGGGAAGGAAAAATCTTAAGTACAATTTTACCCAGTTCCCCTTGCAAAATAAATGAAGTATAAAAAATGAGCAGCTTCAGGAATAACTCGATTTTTTTAATTCTAAAGTCGCCCAAGAAAAAACGATAAAAAGACATACCTTATACCGTATATTGATGTATTAATGTATGAATTGTGTCGCATTATAATATTGCGTTCCTTTGTGGCCATTTCAGAGCACCGAAGGAAAACATTTTAAGCAAGCTAGATCGAATTTATAGTTACGTCATTTTGAGTAACTAACTAAAAGTATATGGCCAGTAAATCAGAGTTCGGAGTTAGTAAAGTGCTAAGGACTACCACAAGGATGCAACCCGGCCCCATCGGGGATTCGGCTGGGGTGCCTCAAGATCCGTGCTGTCTGCCAGTCCACTCCGTGTGCCACAGTGCCAAGAGGGACGCAGCTGTGCTGTGGTGGCTGCGCATCAGCTCTGCCTGGTGCGATGAATATTCCAGAATATTTTTCTTTTTCTGACAAGGCCTGAGTTTTTCCACTCTTTTTTTCACTTTTCTGTCTCTGGCAGAACAATCAGCTTATCTGACAGATCCGTGCCTTAGCCGCATGTCAAAAGCTGAGCCGGAGTCTGCATTGAAGGATTCAGCTTGTTTCATTACTGGAGGTTCGGGTATGGAAACACTAGACATCTCAGAGGGAGCATTTCCAAATGATGCTCATTGGGCTGGTCTCTGTGCGCCGGGTCCATTTTTTACGTGCTTCAGACAACTCTATTGAGAACCAGCCCAGAGGTGTATTGCTTTAATTGCTAATAGCGGTGATGAATGTTAAACATATATTTGCCCTCAGATGTGGAAGCTTGCAGATGATTATGTTTCAAACAAGCTTTTGAAATACTTGTTTCCTCGTTTGTTTAAACAATGTATAACGTTAGTTATTTTGCTCGAAATTAAATACATTTGTTGTCCACTATAACAGAAAACATCAAATATCTTCTTTTGCCTACAAGCTGACCTCGGTTATGTAGGAAGTAAGCCGAACGGCACGATTTTACTAAAAGCATCTTTGAAAATAATACTTCGCTCATGTTCATGATCTGTAGCTAATGATTTTAACAGGCTTGACCGTAGAAATGAACAGGAGATGGGAGCGGTATCAGCGTATTTAACAAAACAAAAGATAAACCCATGGCGATCATGGACAACATAATAGGAGTGGTGGAGCAGGCCCAACTTTCAGGAGCAGGGAGTGGCAGAGATCCTTATCCCTTACTGCAAAACAAAACTTTAAAGGCGAAGTTTAAGCCTGGCACTTACAGTTAGAGAACCGTTGTTATGTCTGGAAGACGCAATGGTACCTGGGAAATTGTGCGAGTAGTGAGACTGAAGAGGATGGAGTGTGTGTGTGTGTGTGTGTGGGGCGGGGGGGTCGAGTCAATACATTGGTATCAGTAGATAATTGTTGGCATGTTACAGGGTTATGTCCAATAGCTTTTGTGTAGTACAATGTAAGAAACGTGTTGACTTTTTGGCCTGTTTGGAGTCACAGATTAAAGTCAGGCAATATTGTTTTTTTTTCAAGTGAGGGAGTGGTGCAATGGCCTGAGGAAGGTTAATTTTAACCCCCTCCTTACCTTTGGGCCTAGGATTCTAATGGAGTGTAATTTACTTGCTCCACGCATATTATAGGTCCTGTAGGAACACCAGGGGTCCTGTGCTTTGCAATGGGAATCTTTGTATCCCGGTGACATAAGGTGAGAGAAAATGCGCGGAAATAGGAAAGGAAACGCCCTCAAAATATGTAATGGGGAGTAATTCCTCCCGCCAAGATTTACCGATAATCCATGTATTTTGGTAGTTTCTGGATGTTTTCCGGCCCACCTGTGATGGCCCCTGCAAGTCTTGACGATAACCTGTGTGAGATCGCGTAAATGTGTCTAAAGAACACATTCTGTGCCTTTAGCAAAACATCAACACCACGAGATTGTTTTACAAATCTTTACACCACAGCCTCAATAAAGGAAAACATTATAGCATCGTAATTTCAAGCTAATTGCTTACTAGAGCTCAAATAAACCAGTTAGTATGTAGTTAAATAGCAACTTGAGCCAATAAAATGTTCATAGCAACTGTGACGGCGCAAATGATACGTTATAGTGTAAATGATCCCACTACCTTAAACACAGGGATAAAATAGCCCCATTCGACATAAAAGCAGAGAGAAAACAGCCCATTTCTGTTACTACAGCCCTTAGCAGAATGTTGTATTCAGAGCAGGAACCAATTCATCTTTATCTAAATAACAGGAGTGCAATAGTGCTGGGTGAAGGCACTAGGGGGCGCTGCTAGAGATTAAGGCCACATGTTCAGTGAGACACACTCCCCCAATAGTGCGATATGAGGTGTTGTTTGAAGAGCTGAGTTTTCAATTATTTTCCTAAATGCAAGAATAATGGTCGAAGTTGAATGTGTGATGGAATGGCTGTCCAGTTCCGAAGTGGTAGGGCATACCATACACAGGCCTTTTCCATTGTTTTTCTTCCCTTGTTGATATAAAGCCTGGTGGTTTCTTGCCTTCTTCGACTGCAGGTTATATTTTGTTTCAGCTTTGCATGTAAAGAAGTTGTTCTGGAGAAGAAAAGGGCAGGCTGTGGTACAAGTGCATATTATTTAGGTTAGGAGTGATGGCTATAGCTATCCAGACCTTCGATGAAGTGGGCTACTGCGAGCAAGATACTCCTAAGATGGTCTTCTTCGGGGACAACATTGAATCAGGGACTGTGGTCAGTATATCAGCGTTTGAAGGGTAAGATTTCATTTTCCTTTAAAGTGAAATTTCAGGGGGCGTGGCCAAGATGGCGGAGAGCTAAGACGTGTGTTGTCTTCGCTCCTCCACCCGCCGACTTCCAGCACTGGCCTACGGCCTTCATAAGCGCGCGGATCGGCAGTAGAACTTTCTCCCGCACCCAGGAGTGTCTGTAGCCCTACCGGGTGGTTCCCGGGTTCCTGCGCCCGGCTCCACAGCCCCTGAGCTCACCCGGGGCCTCGGCGGTGGTGCGGGCGGCGAGTGCCGTGCGGTGTGGGCCGAGACTGCGGCCCGGGTTCCCAGCCGCGAGAGACCTGCGCCCTGCCTGTGACGCCCGTGGGGGCTGAGCCGCCCCGCCCGCTCCAATTTGCGGACCCGAGAGACGGCCCTGGCGGGCTACGACGACACTTGCGCCTCCTGTGCGGCTGTGACGCCGCCGCTGGATGAGACTGTGCACGGAGAGATCACCGGGGATCCGATGCTGCGGGACGGCTCACCGGAGCCCAGACGGTGAGCCCTGCGACCCTCCCGCCTCTGGCAGAACGTCTCCCACGCAGCACCCGGGGGCTCGGGCCCCGCTAAGAGCCTCCTCGGCTCCTGCACCTCCGGCCCCTGCCTGCGCCTGGCTCCTGGGTTCCGGCCACCTTTGACATCGGGGTGAGAGGGGTGTAAGGACTGCGCACTGGGCACCATCTTGGGGCCTCTCATCGCGCCGGCCCCACTGCGACTCCAGCTCTTCCTCCCGGCGGCCTTCCCGGGTGTGCCACATGACTGCCTTGCAACGCCTGGGTCAGGCCAGCCCAGACCTCCTGCTTGCTGCCACATTTGTCCCTGCGGGGGATGACCACGGTAGCCACCCGCGCCCAGCAACTTGAGGTCTCCCCTGCGGTGGGCTCTTCGGGGAGCACGAGTCGGCTCCGGCGCGGTCCCGCAGCTACAGGGCCTGGCTTGGGTGATCGCTGATCCCTACCTTCGCCATTAGCCTGGGCCCCAATCCTCCGCTAGGACAGCACTTCGCCTCCCTCTCGCTTCTGCCCGGGGGGGGCTCTCGGTGGGTTGCAACGGAGTGGACATCTGGCCGTTTTGCAGACATCCTCCTTGGCTTTCCCGGACCAGCCGTAGCTCCGGCCAGCGACGGCGCCCCCCCTGGCCCACTGGCCCAACTGGACACGTGCTCTGATATAGTAGAGTGGCGGGGACCCTGGCCATGACATCAGCCAAGGGACGGAAAGATAAGTCGGCTACCAGGGAAAAGAACGCGCTGAAGGACCTGTTCGCCAAAGCGCAGAGCGGGGGGCCCGAAAACTCGGATCGACTGAGCTCAACTTCGCTGATGGCGGACTCATCAGAGGCCCCAGTGACGCGGGCCTTTCTGGAATCGCTCTTCGCCACGCTACGCGAGGACCTCCAAAGTGTGAAGCGCGACCTCACCGCAGAGCTTAAAGAGGTTCGCAAAGACGTGGACGACATAGGGGAAAGAGTGGCGTCTTTAGAAGATAAAAGCGATTCCCGAGACACGGAGATGGCGGCTTTGCAACAAGAGGTCCTCCGCATCCATGAACAACAAGTGGACGTGCAATCTCATCTCAAGGACTTAGAGAACCGCTCCCGGCGCCATAACATCAGGATCCGGGGCGTTGGCACTAATGAGGAGGCCGGGGACATTTTCGCCTATGTACGAGAACTGTTCAACCACATTCTGGGCAACCCCCTAGACTCTCCGCTGAAGCTGGATCGTGCCCATAGGTTGGGCCCCCCCAGAGCAGCAACGGCGCCCCCCGCCGACATGCTGGTCTGCGTCCAGGATTTTCTTACTAAAGAAGAGATCTTGCCCAAAGCCCGCGCTCTCAAGCAAATCTCTTTTCGCAACCAGATGCCCACCCTGTATCAGGAGCTTGCAGCTATCACCCTCCAGAAACTCCGATCCTTCCATCCCATCACGGAGGTCCTCCGTCAATGCAACATCTCCTACTCCTGGGGACACCCGTTCCGCCTGGTGTTCCGACAGGACGGCAGGCTGTTCCAACTGCGCTCCTTGTCTGAGGCCAGCAGGCTCCTGGGGATCACTCTTTCGGAGGACACGGACGATGGGGCGCGTTTAGAACAGGGGACGGGCGAAGACGGATCGCGGTGGAGACAGCAGTGGCGGCGTCGACATGTCCGCCGGCCGGACCCTGCAGTGATCAAGAAGGAGCAGCAGGCGGCCCTGGAGGCCCTGCCGGGGGCCCTGGCACAGGCCTCTCCTGACTGACCACTCCTGGTTATTTAGGATATATCCTTTTGCTGATAGGTTGGGGGTGGAGGGGGGTGGTGGAAGATCTGACAATGGCCACACGACCACCCGTTAGACATTCTTCCTGCTCATCCCCGGATGACGGACAATGTTCACATATTGAACTGTTTTCGGCACTTGTTGCGCCTTATGGGGTTTTTTTTTTATATTTTGTTTTAGTTTGTTGTTGGGGCTTCTTTTTCTCTTAGGCACTCTCTATTTTGTCCCCTTCCCCCTCTGCTCCTTAGTTAGGGGCGTTTTCTTCCTTATTGTCTTCCATGCCTTCTCCTTCCCCTTCCTAGCATGGGGCTGTCTGGGCCTTGCGGGATGCCTTCTCCCTCCCACTACTTGGTGGTTACTGTGTGCGGACTGCCTGAGGCTGTGCATGAGCCCTGCCCCTCCAGGGACTTCCCAGTGGCGTGCCCCCCCTCTTGCTCTGAATGCCGCCCCCCTCTCTTAGAATCCTCACTTTGAACGTGAGGGGCCTCAACAACCCGATTAAACGGAGGGCACTCCTTTCTTATCTTGAGGGTACAGGGGCGGACATCTGTCTTCTCCAGGAGACGCATCTTCTTTCCAAAGATTGTCCCAGGCTCCGGTCCCGCTCCTTTCCCACTCAATTTTATTCTTCCGGACCCGCCAAGAGGGCTGGGGTTGCCATCTTGGTTTCGAAAAACTTCCAGGGACGAGTGGCACAAAAAGTGGCTGAGATACGGGGTAGGCTCCTCACATATCAGTTCCTAGTCGGGGGGCACTCGTTCGTAGTGGGCTCCATATACGCACCGAATGAAGGCCAGGAGCGTTTCCTGAGCGAAGCACTGATGGAGGTGATTGCCTTCCAGGCTCGTCAGATACTGATCGGGGGGACCTCAACTTAGTGTTTGATAATGTCAAGGACCGCTCTGCACAACGCACTGGTCAGGTGGGTTCCCTTTCCCCGACCGGACATGCCAACTTACACGACCTGGGTCTCACGGACTTATGGCGACATCTTCACCCTGACGTGAGGGACTTTTCCTTTTATTCGTACGCACACAAAACGTATGCCAGATTAGACTATTTCTTGGGCACCAAACCCATTCTGGACGTCACACTCTCTGCCGACATACTAGTTGCCACTCTTTCTGATCACTCCCCAGTGGTACTCACCCTAGCCTTCCCACAGGCACACACCCCGGCCAGAGGCTGGCGCTTTAGGGACACGCTCCTCCAACGACCAGACACGGTCACACGCATACAGCAGACGATCACTGACTACTGGTTGCACAACGATAACACAGACACTGCCCTCTCCACTAGATGGGCTGCACTTAAAGCGGTCGTCAGAGGCGAAGTGATCGCCATATCCACAGCCGACAACAAGGAGCGCCAGAGAAAGAGGGAGGAGTTGTCTCTTAGGGTTCAGGAGTTGGAGCTGATGCACCAACATACTGGAGCCCCACGGGCGTGGAAACAGTTAAAGGCGGCTAGAGAGCAGCTCACGGCCCTGGATAGGGATAAGGCAGAATACGCTGTGATGCGCTTGCATCACTCCTTTTACGTGGGTGGGGACAAGTGTGGGCAGTTACTCGCACATAAGCTTCGGGAGGCCCGATTCGGGGATGGAGTGCGAGAGGTCAGGGGTCCCACTGGAACGCTATATACGGATGACTCGGCCATTGCAGAGACGTTCCGTGAATTTTACGCACAACTCTACGCCTAGCAGCGCTTGGAGGCACCGGACATTGATTCTTATTTGGCACAGGCCCGACTGCCTTGCCTTTCGCTTGACCAGGCGATCCACATAGAGAGGGAGATTAGAGTCGAGGAGGTCATAGCCGCCATAGCCCGCTTGAAGTTAGGTAAATCGCCTGGGCCCGACGGCTACACTGCAGCCTTTTATAAACAGTTTTGCACCACACTGGCCCCCCTTCTCACCCGGCTTTTTAACTCCTTTGCCGAACCTGGAGCGATCCCGGCGTCCATGTTGGAGGCAGCTGTAGTTGTTATCCCGAAGCCGGGGAAGGATAAAACCTTATGCGGATCCTATCGACCCATTTCACTGTTAAACGTTGACCTGAAACTATACACTGGGATTCTCGCCGCCCGCTTAAGCCCTCATATGCCGGTACTAGTGGACCCGGATCAGGCCAGTTTCATACCGCAGCGCCAGACGAGCGATAACACCAAGAGAGTCTCCCACCTGATTGAAAAGGCTGCCCGCATTCCCGGAGAATACCTCCTCTTGACGGTGGATGCGGAGAAGGCGTTTTACCGCGTCCACTGGCCATATTTAGAGCAGACCCTGATCCGTGCTGGCCTCGGTGAGAAGATGCGAACACACATTTTGAATTGCTACCGTTTTCCAAACGCCACAGTCCGAGTGAATGGCTACACCTCCACACCGTTCCCCATCAGTAGGGGCACTAGACAGGGGTGCCCTTTGTCGCCCCTGCTCTTTGCACTCTACATGGAGCCTTTCGCTCAGAGGGTCAGGGACCATCCCCAGATCACTGGTATCCGCTTTGGTGGCGATACCCATACGGCCTGAGACCGCTTTAGGCAGCTTCTTGGGTGAGCTGGAGACTTCCGGGAGAGCCTCAGGCTTTAAAATCAACCTCACGAAATCGGTAGCGCTCGGTCTGTCCCTGCCCCAGACGGTACTGGCGGACCTCCAGGCCCGTTATCCTCTGCAATGGTCAAACGATTCAATCCCTTACCTCGGCATACAGCTGGCTCCGAATTTACAAACTATCAGACAAATCAATTATTCCCTCCTGCACACTCACATTCGGGCCGCGTTGCTAAAATGGAAACGATACCCAATATCATGGCTGGGTCGCATCGCGGCCATCAAAATGACCATCCTCCCCAAGATATTGTACCTTTTTCAGACTCTGCCCCTCCCACCCCCCACCGGTTGGTTGCAAAGAGTCCAGTCTGACCTTTCCTCCTTCATATGGCAGGGGCGCAAACCTTGAATGAAGAGGTTGGTGAGCTCTCTTCCTCCGCACGAAGGAGGCCTTGGAGTCCCGGATTTAGCACTCTATTATTATGCCACTCAGCTGCGGTACCTGGTTGAGTGGAGCCGGGCGGAATCTGAGAAGCATTGGCTTTTTCAGGATCGGGCTGTTGCGGGTACGTCACTAATGAAGATCCCTTTCATGCCCAAGCGCCATCGCCCGCCTAACCTATACGCTTCTCATGTAACAGGCTCCACACTTAGGGTATGGGACCGGGTCAATACACGGTTCGCCCTTACTACATTCCCATCCCCACTCACCTCTTTTTTGGATCACCCAGATTTTGAACCCGGCGTTGGCCCTCAGGCCTTTGTTCGGTGGAGAGAGGCGGGCTGTCGCGCGCTGGGCCAATTGTTCCATAGAGGGGACGTGATACCTTTTCCGCAGATTCGGGCTGACTATGGTCTCCCGGAAGCGGAGCGTATGCACTACTTACAGGTCCGACACTGGGCCCTCCACCCTGATAATCGGGCACAAGCATCGCGGCTCCTCACGTACTACGAGCGTTGGCTCATCACTCGAACTTCTGATAGGAAACTTATCTCCGACCTTTACAAAATGCTCTTATCCAGATACACTCACACTTACCATGCTGGGCGGGCAAGATGGGAACGAGACATAGGACGTGACCTTAGCCCCCGGGAATGGGTAGGAGCATGTTATAGGGCCTGCCATACGGCTACGCACACAGGCCTGACTGAAACCTTTACTAAACTCGTATACCACTGGTACTACACCCCAGAGAGGCTACACCAAGCTGACCCCGCCTACAGCCCCGACTGTTGGAGGGGATGCGGACAGATGGGCTCTTTGGTACATCTCCTATGGGACTGCCCACACATCCAACCTTACTGGACACATGTATTAGACGAGATCGATAAACACTTAGATACGGAACTCCCCATGTTCCCCGCATACGTCTTGCTGGGAGTGCCCAATCCCGTCACTTACCACTTGAGGTCCCGCAGGGGAAAGCAAATAGCCATCGCCCTGGGTACAGCAACGCAGAACATACTGGTACACTGGAAAACAGCTCAGGTGCCCACACATGCCGGGTGGTATCACCGTCTCTGGCATGTGCTGGGTATGGAAAAGATCTCCCTCACTCTGGCCGGCAAGGGCTCTTCTTTTGGCGAGCTTTGGCGACCATTTCTGGCTCAGTTAGCCCCAGAATTTAGAGAACTGTATTGCCCCAAATACCTACGTCTCCTGTACCTCACTACTCCGGACCCCCATGCATGACTCATTTCCACCCCCCTGAGACATTATGGACTAAGCCGTGCTATGTGGAAACAGAGAACTCCAGGAGGGTGAAGCGTGGTTCCCTCTCCCTCTCCTGTTTCCCTCCGCCTTCCCTTTTTTTCCCCCACTTTTTGTGCCTTGTTGGGAGGGGTGGGGGGATAATGTGTTTCCTTTTATATTGTAAGCCACGCATTCTTTTTGCATCTCTATTTGAACTGCCGAACCCTGTGCGGCTCGTTTCATATGCCTTTTTTCCCTTTGTGTGGATTCGTTTCAATAAAAAGATTTAAACCTAAAGTGAAATTTCATAGTCATACCCAAACTAAGGGTGGGCAATGAAGGTGAGATTTGTATCAATAATGAAAATGAAACATTTGGCATTATCATAGAGATGGGACGTGAACCTATATAGGTTCACGTTGGCTAGCCAGTCTTGGATTTGGGCTTGTTCTTTGTTGTTTACAAAGAATATGAATTCACATTTTTCACAGAATGATCATGAACGCGCAATGGGCATTCAAATATGCTTAAAGTGGAGGTGCTCTTTTAAATGGTTACTGACAAGTCATTCAGACAAGGCTGTTTATTGCCTGTGAATGGATGCACTTGGACTTGCACTTTGACTTTGTGATTGGCCAGGAGGTTTCCCAGAGTCTCGATCCATATATGTATTACATTCACATCTAGATAAACCAGCAGTTGTGTGAAAAGAGATGAAAAAATACGGTTTTATGTCATTGAATCCCATGGTGGGGAGTGGGAGCTTTCAAGGTACAGTATTCAAATTAGTTTTCATTTCAGAGAGCTCCAAATGTACTAGGATGCAGTGGGCTTCCTGATTAGTGATATGGGGGTGCTGTGCCGTCCACTACTAGGATAACAGCTGTTTTGGTTCAGCGGCATCCCAAAGTTAAACTTATAGTCCTGAAGTAGGTGGTTGTTAACAATTTGTTTTAGCAGTTCGAATGCCTCTGCTATTGCCACTGTCTTTCAAATTTTGAAGGTGTTGATGGGTCTGTAGTTAGGGAGGTTGTAGTGGTCCACATTAGCTTTTTTAAATAGTAAGAAATTCCTTTAATTTTTGAGTGTGTTAGAAAGCAAGTAATTAGTGAATAACGTTTTGTGTGTGTCAGGGGCTTACTGTGTAAAGTATTTGTGAAACACTTCAAATGAAAACACAGTGAAAACAATACAAAAAGACTCCACACCAGGGTAGAAAAATGGATTATATTTCTATGAATAAAAAAACCAAAGACACTTAGAGGGTCATTACGATGGCGGGTGGAAAAAAATCCAACCGCCATGGTAGCGGAAAATTACCGTTCGCAGCTACTGCGGAAACACCGCCGACCCTATTAGGATCAACCGCCAAAATATTCCAACTGCGGCGGTAGGAGGCATCGAAAAACCGCCCGTAGTCGGTGGAGAAGGTGAAAATCCAACCGCGATGGACGGTATCATAGCGGAAATACACAAAACAGCCGCCAGGCACGCGGAGTGACCGCCAATGATATTATGATATCCCCGATGACACAGCGGTACGTTCCACTGTTTCCGACCGCCGCGGTTGCTAACAGTAATGATTGTGAGATATGGCGGAAGGCCTGCAGCATAGCCATCGCTGCGGATGCTCCGCCAACAAAATGGCGGCCAAGGAAAAAAACACACAATACGGCCAGCAAATGCACACAGACAACTAGCCCTGCCCCCAAAATAACATGAAACATCCCAATGACACACCCCCATGGCAAATTCAAATATACAAATCACAGGACAACACACACAGCACACCTGACAGCATTACACCATCTTGACACACCCACATAGCTGAGCATAAAACCAGCCCCTTCCCTGACCACTATCCTTTGCAAAACTGATCAACAGAAGGAAACAACACCAGAGCACTAAGGAGAGCCAAACCTGCACACATCACATCACACCACCACCACAACACACACACCACCCACACCACCCACACCACCCTCACAACTGCACCCCAAAACATCAGCACAGCACACACCATGGCACCACAGAAAATGCCAAAATTCACAGACACTGAGTTGACAGTAATGGGAGATGAGGTAATTAGAGTAGAACCACAACTCTTTGGTAGCATGGTCCAACAGACACCATTAGCCACAAGAACAAACATGTGGGTAAGGATAGTGGACAAGGTCAATGCAGTAGGGAATGTGCCCCGCAACAAGCATGAAATCATGAGGCGGTGGCATGACCTGAAGAGTGTTGTCAAGAAGAAGAGGGCCAAGAACCGTGAGCTGGCTGATGCGACTGATGGAGGCCCTCCCATTCCACCAAAACAATTCTCTGCGTGGGAGGAGAAGGTGCTTGCCATACTGCATCCAGAGAGTCTGGAAGGAATACCCAGGGGAGTGGAGGCTGGTAAGTACCAACTAATGTATACCATGAAACTGCCATGTACTGTCTTGCACAACTGCAAAGCTACATCCCTGAGGCACAAGTACACTCATCTGCACCACAAAAACAAACACAGGTCACACTGATTTAACATCCACCCCATCTGAAACATCACAAAGGTAGACAACATCAACTGTGTTGTATATGTCCAGGCAAGCAGCACTCCAACTCCCACCAGGCACACCCTGCCCCATCCCTCAGCAGGATGGAGCACCCTCTCCCACCCAGAAGCATGTTACAGCCATTGTGTTCTTCACCCTCACCTAACAGGTAGGTAGCCATCTTTCCAGGGAGGTGTGTTTGGAATAGGGAGGCATGGACTACAACTCCCACAAGGCCCCCTTGTCCCACAGCTGAGCAGGATGGACTACTCCCCCCACCCAGGACCATGTGGCAGCCATTGTGTTCTTCACCCTCACCTAACAGGTAGGTTGCCATCTTTCCAGGGAGGTGTGTTTGGAATAGTGAGGCCTGCACTACAACTCCCACCAGGCCCCCTTGTCCCACAGCTGAGCAGGATGGACTGCTCCCCCCACCCAGAACCATGTGGCAGCCATTGTGTTCTTCACCCTCACCTAACAGGTAGGTAGCCATCTTTCCAGGGAGGTGTGTTTGGAATAGGGAGGCCTGCACTACAACTCCCACCAGGCCCCCTTGTCCCACAGCTGAGCAGGATGGACTACTCCCCCACCCAGAACCACCTGTCAGAAAGTCCACCTAAAAATGACAACTGGACAGGTAAGCAGACAGTGCATGCACCCCATCATTCCTCAATGAAAGCATTGAGCTAATGCCAACACAATGCCTCACATCACAACAAAATACACCCCAATTAAATACCATTTGATAGTATGCAGACAGCTATGCGTATGTAACTGTGACAGAAACAGAACTGTGACTCAACTAAACCCATGTGTAAGCAAATCAGGGACCATATATGCACTGCACCGAATGCTATCTGTAAATTCCATGGGTGCTGAGCATGAAGGACCATAGTAACAATAAAAAGGCATGGTCTGTTGAACAATGAAATACAAGCACAGAACATTACAAAGGTATGCATGAGATAACAATGGTACAATGTCTAGTACATGTGCATATGTAACATTTGCCAGGAAGAGTAATCAGCAAAGATGCATTACATCAAGTTGCATAGCAGCCAGTTGTCAGATGACAACCTTTCAGTTTAATACAAAGAGCTTCACGTGGGGCATGGTATCCAATGACTTGTCACACCATGGAAAAAGATGTATGTACCTCCACATCATGTCATGACGAACATCACTGTGCAGACATACAATTTATGAAATACGTAACTGTGTGTTGCATAACATGTAAATAAGAGACATCAAACACAGCAAGCCAGATGGGTGTAAGTCAATGACTATGTACCCTCTGTTCCACAGGTGACCAACAACTGACTGCAGAGGACGACAACCTTAGCCTGCAGAGCGAGTCTCCTCCCCCGGAACATGGACACTCTGATGCGGAGTCCCTGGATTCTTTGGATGAGGAGCTCCAAGCCGGCCCATCTGGTGTGCCAGGGCGCAACCGGTCACATGACCCCACTGCCCCCCCATCATCAGCAACAACATCAACGCTGACCCCTGCTGGAACGACCTGTGCCACCATCACCACCACCACCACCAACACCACCACCACCACCACTACCACTGTTGCCTGCAACACTCGCCCTGCCCCAGAGGATGCCCAGCCCACACCATCAACTGTGGAGGGCAGGGAGAGTAGGCGTGAGGCTAGAGTGGTGAGGCAACAGGTCAGTGATAGCAGGGCAGGTGGGAGGGCAAGTGGGACTCCAACACCACAGGACACTGTGACCGAAGCCCTGGCTAACATCACCAGAGTTGTGGGTGCCTATGAACGCACACAGGCACAAATGGGCCAGGCCCACGAAGATGCCCTGGAGCTCCAACATCTGCTGAGGTCCATGGACAACCGTATGGGACAAATCGTGGACCTCATGGGCCAGTTAGTGGCGGTACAGAGGGACAGGCCAGTGCCACAGACCACACCTCCACCTCCCCCGTTGCCACGCAGGATGACAGTTCATCATCCACCCCTGCGGGCACAGAGAGGGGTGACTCCTCAGACCCACTGGCCCAGCAGACGATGCCCCCCCTGCCAAAAGAAGAAGGGGCCGTCCAAAGAAAAACTTGGGGCTCACCCGTGGCAAAGCACCTGCCAAACGCCAGTCAAAGAGCCAGCCATGATGGCAACACTCTTCACCCAACCATTGACTCTGTACACTGTCCTTAGCCACACTGCCATGGTAATGGCATCCGTCTGTTGGACTGTGTCACCACATCAATGTGGTGCCTACTTGATTGTCTCATCTACCATCACTGCCAACTCATAGATTCACCATTCACACTCATGTAAATATCCACTTCCCTCTCACATATACCCATTGAAAATAAACAACAATAACGCTCCAATGTAGTTGAGTCTGCTCCATGTTTATCACTGTATGTGCAATGTTTACCATGGTTGCAATGTCACAGTAGCATGGATCCTCTGTAGGCAAGGAGAGGCAGAAGGGACCTAGCAAAACACAAAAGAACAAAAGTCACTAGTCAGGTGGTGGCATCACAGCCATCACACAACACATGTCCTCAACGTACACCAATATGCACACATTACAATGTGCAACAGTACCAACATAGACATCCTGTAGCTGTGCCAAACTACCCTGTATCCAACACATAGGCAGCCAGTACTGAGTCAACAACAGGATGCAGCCACAAAGATCACATAGACCTTCACGCAAACAACTACATCAACAGACAATGGACCAGTTGTACATTGTCACTCACCTTCAAGTGAAGTAGCGGTTGATGAGCTGCTGACTCTGGTCGACACCTTCCTCCTCTCCACTATCCTCGTCACTGGACATTTGTGGGATCGCAGGTGGGGGCCTCGGCTGGTCATCATCGTCCAGGATCATGGGGATTCCTTTCCGTAAGGCCAGGTTGTGCAGCATGCAGCATGCTACCACTATCTGACACACCTTTTTGGGTGAGTACATGAGTGCCCCTCCGGTCCTGTCCAGGCAGCAAAATCTCGATTTTAGGAGACCAAAGGTTCGCTCCACCACCTGACGTGTTCTCCCATGGGCATTGTTGTAGCGGACTTCAGACGGTGTCCTAGGATTGCGTAGTGGGCTCAGCAACCAAGGTCTGTTGGGATATGCAGAGTCACCTAGGTGTGAAAAACACATACCGATTAAGTGATACAACTGTGGCAGAGGACAGCATGGCACACACAGCACACAACTTGACTCTGCCCACTCGCCCACAATCCACGCCCACTCTGGAAGTAGATTGGCCATCAGCTGGGCACAATGCTGTTGTGCAGGATGTAGGAATCATGTGCAGAGCCGGGAAACTTGGCGCAGACATGCGATATGATTTTATCGGCCTGGCACACCACCTGCACATTGATGGAATGTGAATGTTTACGATTCCTATATATGTGTTCCCGTGCCTGTGGTGGAACCAGGCCAACATGTGTGCAGTCAATAGCACCTACAACATTAGGGATGTGACCAAGGGCATAAAAATCCGCCTTCACAGCCACCAAAGCCGCCCTCCTTGGAAAACTTATGTATCGGTCTTTGTATTGCATCATGGCCGACAGGAAATCCCGTAGCACAATGCTGAAGGTGGGCTGAGACATCCCCCTGCAATGCCCACTGTCTCCTGGAATGACCCACTAGCCAGGAAATGCAGTGCCGCCATCACCTTCGATTCAGTTGTTAATGCTGTTGGGTATGTCCTGCCAGCCCGCAGGTGTGGCTCCAACATGGCACACAGGTCTTGGATGTTTGTGCGGTCCAGACGGAATCTGCGTATTACATCATCATCCTCAATGTTAGCCAGCAGTGTGACTGGACGATACACATTAGGTCGCCTCCTAGGTGAGATGAAAGGGGACACGTCATTGCAACAGAACATGAGATGTGCACAAATCCGTAGCTTTTGATTGACACAGCGCAAACATTGACTGGCATCACAATGCACCATACAGTGCAAGTCAAAAGTCGTGACACCTTGAGAAAACATTGTAGTACACTTGTTCAGTATTCGCACAGTGAGAACAACCAACATGGAAACTGTTTCTGTGAATGCTAATAGTCACATTTCAAAATCTTGTGTAAACAGCCCTGGCAGTATATGATACAGGACATGTGTGAAACAGAAACACTGCTGGCTTCCAAGTGGCTGCTGTACCTGCCACACATTCTTGTGCAATCATGACAGGGGACACATGAACAACACAATTTGTCTAGTTCTGAAGGACTCATTATGGAATTTGAGCCACTGCAAATCCACACAAGTTTAGAGACACTCACATACATATTCACAAGCCTGTGCTAATATCCACTGTCATCAGTACACATGCCATACATGCTGGTAAACACAATTCAAAGTCAGTCAATGACTAATAATGAAAAGCATTTGCAGATTCTGTGTCGCCGTGGATTAAGACACAATGACACCACTGCACAATATCATCAACAAGCAGACAGATTGTCAATGTGGCACACAAAAAGTGGATAAGGTACGTGATCCAAAAGGACTGTATACAAACGTTAATCTGCACTTAAGTTGCACTATGACATGCAGTATGAAGGTAGCACACACAACTAAAGTACAACAGTTGCCATGGAGCTAATCATCCAGCTGCTTGGAGACACAACAGTGCTACAAAAACAACCTACACCACCACCAGGACAAAGCCACACCAGTATACCTACAAGTCAATATACTGAGTACATAACAAAAACACAACAGCCTCATACACATAACAACAGCGGATGTCATCGCACAACACAGGTACTAAAGGACAAACATCAAAAGCATCCTGAGCCACATTCCCCACAGGCTGTCAGGAACACCACAGCGGACTATCAACATCCCTCCGCAGACAAAGATGCTGGCTGTGCATCACTTGTTGGCCTCTGGTACCTTCAAAACAACAAAAGTTAGAGTTGGATGAGTGTCACAGCCAGCCCTATCAAGGTATATCTAACCTGTCTTGTATGCCATCATTAGTTTGATTCAACAGCACCATCAGTTCACCCACACTGCGCAGGAACAGCTTGTGCCCCAGAAAGGCTTCTACGCCATAGCAGGCTTATCCACTCGTGTTGGTTTAATATCACTGCACACGTGTCCTACTTGTGCACCCTGCCAAAACTGCACACAATTACTGAAAATGAAAGCACACGCATTACATCAATGTTCAGCCAATTGTGGCACACAATCTACTGTTCACAGATGCCATATCAAAGTTACCAGTCAGTGAGCACCATCACCACTCTTGGCTACAGTCCATCATCCAAGGCAACAATCTTCATGTGAACAAGGTCAATGCACCTGTCCTTGGTGAGTACCAACGTAACACACCACACACATCAAATCCACTATCAACATACTCACAACTGTGGAAATATACATGTAACAAAATCACATATGACAGGCCGAACAACATGAGCACATACCAGACACAATGTCACAAGTAATAGTGATAACATTTGGCAGATATGGAGACAAAACATACACAAAGGCATAGATACAAGTGAAAAATAATAAGGATGTACAGAATGCCAAGTTTGCCGGTGATGTAATTAACATCCTTGAGTATGTAGAGCACACACATGTCCATGTGGACATATACTGTTGGATTTGCTACTGCGAACAATAACCTTACATGAAGGCTGTAATAGATGATACCAAACAGACAACAGTGTGACATATGTGGTGAGTAATGAAAATAATGCTGAAATGTTTATACAATCATGTACTGTATAGTGACATATTGTGTGAGATATGAATATGTGTGTAAATATTGGGATCAGATATGAAATTGGGGGTAATTATTTGGTGTCAGCTATGAAATTGGGGTTAAAATGTAGTGACATATATGAAAATGGGGCTAAAATGTGGTGACATATATGAAATTGGGGCTAAATTTGGGGGTCAGATATGAAATTGGGGCTAAAATGTGGTGACATATATGAAATTGGGGCTAAAATATGGTGACATATATGAAATTGGGGCCAAATTTGGGGGTGAGATATGAAATTGGGGATAAATTTGGTGGTGAGATATGAAAATGTGTGTAAATGTGGGCTCAGATATGAAATTGTGTAGGAGTAAAGTGCCCCATTAGTTCTTTCAGTGTGGCATTTGGTGTTAGATAAGAAGTTTAGGCTGTCATTACTAACTATAGCCCATTTAAATTCCATCAAGTGCCATGATATTTTGTAAGTGACCACTGTTCGAAGTACAGATATGACCCATGACATTGACACAGCACGATGTGTCCATTGGTGCCTTAAACGTGCTCAAACAACACTGTCACGCCCATAGTCAACAATGTCATGCTGCACCCTCACCATAGCTACCGCCTGGCACCAGCGGTGTGTCACTGCCATGGCCCAAGACACCATAGCGGTACACATGGCTAATGGCGGTTGGCATAATCCGACACCCAGATCCCGGTCACTCATAACAATGCATGTGCCCGGAATCGCGGTAGCTACCTCCTGGCACCAGCGGTGTGTCACCGCCATGGCCCAAGACACCATAGCGGGATTGATATGCATATACACATGGCTAATGGCGGTTGGCATGCTCCGACACCCAGATCCCGGTCACTCATAGCAATGCATGTGCCCGGAATCGCGGTAGCTACCACCTGGCACCAGCGGTGTGTCACCGCCATGGCCCAAGACACCATAGCGGGATTGATAGGCATATACACATGGCTAATGGCGGTTGGCATGCTCCGACACCCAGATCCCGGTCACTCATAGCAATGCATCTGCCCGGAATCGCGGTAGCTACCGCCTGGCACCAGCAGTGTGTGTGTCACCGCCATGAACCATGCCCTTCCAGCCAATGGGAAGCGCAATCGCGGTTGCCTGATGCAAGTTTGAAAATCGCGGTAGGCGTGCTCTGCCACCGCGGGGCCGGTCATTGGATGCACTTGAAAGATGCACCACCGCAGTACCGCACGCCTGTCCCCTGCAGTGTGTCACCGCCATGGACCATGCCCTTCCAGCCAATGGGAAGCGCAATCGTGGTTGCCTGATGCAAGTTTGAAAATCGTGGTAGGCGTGCTCCGCCACCGCGGAGGCGGTCATTGGATGTATTTGAATGAGGCAGACCTGGAACACCAATTGCAGCAGCTTAGAACCACAGAAACGAGCCCTGGGGGCTATATATGTGTGTGAGGGAGCCACACATTGCCACAGCTCACTGAGCCTGCTGCCTGAGACCCCTCACCTGCTGCTGCCTCCAGGGACTGCTGCCTGAGACCCCTCACCACCAACTGCCGCTGCTGCTGTCTCTTGCCCACAGTGATGGCGAGGACTGAGAAGATCCGTGCCACTCCCTTCACCACAGAGGAACTGGAGGTCCTGGTGGACGAGGTGCTCACCCAGTATCCAAGGCTATATGGTGCACCAAATGTCGTGGTAAGTATCTCAGAGTGTGAGTGAGAATGCAGGGGGGGCACACATGAAGTTGATCTGCTGCAGTATGTGCGTGAGAGTGTGGGGTTGGGTCATGCACTGCCTAGCATGCTGTTTCCAGGGGGAAGATGTGTTTAGCCTATTCAACACGTTTCCCTGCCTGCACATCCAGATGTGAGGGAAATGTAATGTCTTGTCAGACATACAATGAGGCTGCAACTTTTCAATTCAGGAGTCAGGACAGTGATTTCCAGTCTGAATGTCTGTGTGTGTCCCTGATGTCCTCCACAGGCCCATCTGTGGCCTTAGCTAGTGTTGTTGTCCAGAGGGTAGTGAGGGCATTGTTTCCGACTCAATATGTGCCTCATCTCTAGTTCTGCACTATGCTCAGGACCTTAGTCCCCCAGGGTGACACTCTTGTTGGTCATTCACCTATGACACTGTACATTCCAACATTCTTGTGCCCAGACCCTTCCATCACAACCAGCATGTGCACATACTCGCATGTGTTGGCACTGTTTGTGTTTCCAAATAGTCCCTCCATGTAAAATATGAGATGCCCCACGTTGGACCTCTGTGTGACCCCAACTGGCCTGCACATTCACTGCCCAATCTGACAGTGACAGAACACTGAATGTACAGAGTGTCAAATCTGTGCTTTTCCTCTTGACTCTCCATCAATGAGCCATTACGGAGATGTAGATTGCACACGACAGGCCTTGTGATGAGGGTTTGCGTTTGTGAGGTCATGTCCCTCAATGTGACATCCATGACACAGTGTGGCAGTTTAAGGGCAAGTGCTTTGAGGGCTGTGCAGTGTTGGGCACAGTGAGTATTCACAGTGACATATGTAGTAATGTCCTGCATGTCTTGGTATTCACAGAAACTTACAGTAGATGTGGTCAGCATACACATTTTGCTCTCTGCTGGCATCCTGCATGGATTTGAGATAGGCATGTACTGTGTCCACCCTCATACCTGCATGCATTAATGTGTGTTTCACACATGATGATGTTTGAATGTCGCAGATTTGTTGTCTCTGCTAAAGTTATGGCTGACGTTGGTATGAGTCAGTGTCATGCTCCTGCACTGTGAAATGATGGTAGGTTACACTGATTATTGCACCCTCTTGTCTCCCATGTCTGCAGCTCAAAGTCAACCAGCGCAAGGCCGTGTGGAGGGCCATTGCATGCAAGGTGCGTGCACTGGGTGTCTCCAAACGACGGCGCTCCCACTGTCACAAGAGGTGGGATGACATCTGCCGGCTGAGCAGGAACGTGGCCGAGATGACACTGGGGCTGATCCCTCGGGCCGGCAGGTTGGCGCGGCGCAGCATGACACCACTAATGGCACGCATTTTAGCTGTGACGCAGCCTGAACTGGAAGCACGTCTGAAGGGGCATCAGCAGCAAGCTGGTGGTGAGTATTCTGTGAGTGTGACTTTGGGTGTTGTTTGGCTGCATGTGCTCCAAGCCTGGGCCAGTGCAGGGCTGTGATGTTGCTAGTGTGATGCAGTGGCGTGTAAGTGGCCGCGGTGTTGGGTGCAGTTGTCATGCATTCCCCCAACATGTACCTTCCCATGTCATTGGTGTAATGGCCCTTGAGTTCACATTTGTAGTTGTGGCCTTCTGGTATCATCTTCATTGGTGTCGTCACGGACATCCCATGTCAGAGTCCAGCAGAGTGCATGATCTGAGTGTGCCATCATCAATGTGTGCATTGCCTGACCTCAGATTTGTGCTGGCTACACATCTAACACCAATGTACAACTGTAGTTGTGCCCGAAGATACGACATGGTGGATGGCATGTGCTCATGGCTATTGTGTGCGGATATGTTGGAGCCTGTCTCTGTGTTGGACACTTCTGCTGGCTCAAGATGTGGCAGTGGCAACATGTTGTGAGTAGAATCTTTTACCCCCTCAGGGCCCTAGGTGTGCACAGAGGGATATGTGTGTCTGGTTAGCTGAAGCCACCAACAAGCTAATTGGCTGTGTGTCCATCACATGGGTGAATTATGCCAAGTTTGCATTATGCCACAGTAATTTCGATGTTTGGATTGAGGTTGCACAATGTTACTGCCCATGGTGTTGTCCAACATGGATGATTGTTCATCATTAGTGATGCTTCCCTTGCAGATATTTGTAAACTTGATGCAAATGTACTGATCCTACCTCTATCTCTCTCTCATGCAGCATCTCACATGGGCACGGAAGGACACGGGACAGACACCAGTGGTGAGGCATCAAGTACAACTGCTGCACACCAGCATAGTGACACAGATGTCACCAGCGCATCAGAGGGGGACCGTAGTCTTCTAGAGGACTCACAGCCAGAGACGCAGACCTCTACGTCATCTAACGACGGCGGTGACGCATCTATGTTTTCGGCCGAAGGAAACAGGGACTCTGTCTCCTCGTCCACCACACAGCATTCAGTGCCCACCCTCCCTGCTACTCCAACTGTTGCTGCCCGTGTTCGCACCACAAAAAAGGGAAGAGTGTACTTCATCCCAGGCACCGCTGCCCCTGTCCCCCCTGCTGCCATCAGTGCTGAGTCTGTGGACCTTTTGCGCCAGCTGAGTGTGGGTCAGACAGCTCTCCTCAATGCCTTCCTGGACCATGACAAAAAATTGGCACAGGTGGTGGCTTACATGGAGGGCGTTCATTCTGACGTGGGTGGGCTACACCGGACTGTACAGTCTCTGTCCTCTGCAGTGACAGCAGCCATTCAACTTGCCCAATCCCATAGTCCAGCTCCAGTCCCTAGGCCCACCACCCTGTCAGTGGCCGCATCTGATGATAGTGACCACACACCCCAGACATCAAGGGAAAGATACGGCACACGCAGCACACGGCAGCAGCAGCCCAAGCAGTCCAGGCCACAGACACCATCCCCACAGAAAGGTAAACCCACACCAGAGCGCAGAGGCAAAAGCCCTTCAGGCCACACCCAGGGCAAGGATGGCAAGAAGCAAGCCTCAGGCTCACATGCCTCAGAGGCATCCCCAGCCAAGGACTCACCTGTCCCAAAAGTGTCTCGCAGAGACAAGCTCACAGTTTCCGTGCCCAGTGACAAACAGGTGCCTGCTAAGGGTACATGTAAGAAGAGCTCCAAGGCAAGTTCACCCACAACATCTACTCCCATCCAGAGCCCTGTGAAGCAGGGAAAGGAGGCCACTGTAGGGGGGACACCTGGTAAACAGGTGATGCAGGGGCAGAGGCAATCCGGGGCCAAGCATCCCAAAGAATCCAGCACGTCCCCAGAGGGGGGACCAGCATCTGCACATGAGCCAACTTTTGTGACGAGTGTGCCTGTTGTATACACCCCACTTGGCATTAATCCCAGGACAGGGAAGCCATATCAAATCCCCAAGAAGCAGAAGGGCACCCCTCCAAATTCTCCCACACACACTGGGTCTCGTGCAAGCAAGAGTCCACCTCCACGTGCCACCAACCCACCTGGTCCTAGCAGCCCTCAGGCTTCCCAAAACACTGATGGCTCTGCCACACCTGGACCTAGCAGCCCTCAGGCTTCCCAAACCACTGCTGGCTCTACCACACCTGGCCCTAGCAGCCCTCAAGCTTCCCAGAACACTGATGGCTCTACCCCAGCTGGACCTCTCTCTCCCCGAGCCAGTACCCCAACTGGCCCCGACAGACAGCCACCTCCCAGTCATACTGCCAGCCAAGTCTGAGTGTTGGTCACCCTCACACACGTCTCTCCCACAGTGGTACCATGGACTGCCCATTTTTAACACCCTGAGTGTGTTGCTGACCATGGCAGGGTACTGTACCACACATTCCCAGTGCTGGATGTCATGTACTCACTCTGCACTTTTTACTGGCCCTTGGCCTTGCTGTTCACTGCTGTTTGCCCCTTGCCTGTGCAGCTTCTCATGTACCTCACCTGCACTGTGTCCTGGCCACTGGCCTTGCTGTTCACTGCTGTTTGCCCCTTGCCTGTGTAGCTTCTCATGTACCTCACCTGCACTGTGTCCTGGCCACTGGCCTTGCTGTTCACTGCTGTTTGCCCCTTGCCTGTGCAGGATCTCATGTACCTCACCTGCACTGTGTCCTGGCCACTGGCCTTGCTGTTCACTGCTGTTTGTCCCTTGCCTGTGCAGCTTCTCATGTACCTCACCTGCACTTTGGACTGGCCACTGACCTTGCTGTTCACTGCTGTTTGCCTCTTGCCTGTGCAGCTTCTCATGTACCTCACCTGCACTTTGGACTGGCCACTGACCTTGCTGTTCACTGCTGTTTGCCCCTTGCCTGTGCAGCTTCTCATGTACCTCACCTGCACTGTGTCCTGGCCAATGGCCTTGCTGTTCACTGCTGTTTGCCCCTTGCCTGTGCAGCTTCTCATGTACCTCACCTGCACTGTGTCCTGGTCACTGGCCTTGCTGTTCACTGCTGTTTGCCCCTTGCCTGTGTAGGATCTCATGTATCTCACCTGCACTTTGGACTGGCCACTGGCCTTGCTGTTCACTGCTGTTTGCCCCTTGCCTGTGCAGCTTCTCATGTACCTCACCTGCACTTTAGACTGGCCACTGGCCTTGCTGTTCACTGCTGTTTGTTCCTTGCCTGTGCAGCTTCTCATGTACCTCACCTGCACTTTGGACTGGCCACTGGCCTTGCTGTTCACTGCTGTTTGCCCCTTGCCTGTGCAGCTTCTCATGTACCTCACCTGCACTTTGGAGTGGCCACTGGCCTTGCTCTTGTCTACATTTTGCTGCATAACTGTGTGAAATGTAAATAAAATAGAAATGTATTCCTGTTGTCTGCCTTGTCAGTGTCCTTGCTAACTAAAGGGTTACTGTGTGGGTATGGTTTACTGTGAAACATGCTCTATATGCCACTTCAACATTGCCAATGTCTTGTTTCCTCTGATCATGTTGTTTCAACTTTGGTGTCCCAGACTTGTGCATCTGTGTGTGTTGGCTTAGATGTAGGTGTGTTTGCTGTGGACTGTTTAACTTCCTGGGTGTGTTGTTGTGTGTGTGATGTTTAGATTGTTGTTGTGTGTGTTCATGGTGTGTCACTCATCTCTGGTATGTGTGTTGTGCACACACTGCTTGGTGTGCATGCAGTGCTGTGAGTGTATGTTGCCTTGTCCTTGCCTGTTGTGCACCCCCTGATGTTTAGCTGTTGTAGCATGTTGATATCTTTGCATGTGCATGTGTTATGTCTGATGTGGCTGTGTGCAGTGTTTGTGTTGTGTTGTCTCATGCAGTTGACAGATGCTCTGTGTGTGGTGTTATATTTGCCTGTCAGTGTGTGTGTTTTGTTGTTGTGTTTGATTCAGATGTGTGTTGCCATTGTGGTGTGCCTTACTTGTGTGTCTGTCACATGGACTGAGGTCTATTGTAGTTCCCGTGCTTGTTTTATGTGCATCCTTGGTGTTTTCTCCTCTCATATTTGATGTGTCTCTTGTCATTGTTGTGCATGTGCAGGCATGTGGTACACTATGACACCATTTTGAGTTGATGGGTGGTGTGGTATGTCTCTCTGTGTCATTGTAGGCCCATTTCTCCCTGTTTGTCTCCATTATTGTTTTGTGTGGATGCACTTCTTATATGTGTTGTGGTATGTTGTCTGTGCATTTTTCCTGACTGATGAGGTTGTGTACTCCTGTTGTGTCTGTGCTCCCATTGAATTTGCACTGTGTAGCTGCACAGGTCTTGTCTGTTATTGTAGTAGTTCTGTGTGTGTGTTTTGATTGAGTTCTGTGTCTGACTGTTGTTTTTGTGCGTACAGTGGTTCTGCCATACCTGTGTGTGTGTGATGTTTGTGGATACCCCCCAGGGGGTGTGTTTCGTTGTCAGTGTATTGACTGGACATTATTGGCAAGCTTCTGTGTGTTTGTCACTGGTGTTGTGTGCTGCAGGTGTGATGGGTGTGGGGGTTGTGTGGAGGTTCATACTTGTGTTTGACAGTCATGGAGTGTTGCAATGGGCCCTGTGTGTTGCGCTGCTGACATACTCCTGTGATGTATTTGGATGCAGATGTGTGGCTGCTCAGTGTTAGACTTAATACCCTTCCTTTCATCCCTCTGCCTATACATGGGTTGCCTTGCTGTCTCCCTGAGTTGTTGCAGTGAGGTGACTGTGGTTTGACTTCACTCACTGTGACTGCCATGTGTGATTTTTTGAGCTGGGGTTGTTGTTATATGTTCCTTCCCTTGCATGTGATGTACACATTCTTGGTGTTCAGCTCCTTGCCATTCCATTTGTGTGCACCTCACTTTAGGTTTCCTATTTGTTGTCCTCCGTTGCTGCTGGCATGTGGTCTGTGTTTGTTGCTGTGTGTCAGTGTGGGGTATGTCTGTGTGACTTGGCAGGCTGTGTGTCCATTGGAGTGTTTGTTCATTGTCTCTGTGTTTTTATTTTGTGCTTGGACTCAGTTTACTTGCCATGAGTGTGATGTTGTTATGGTGTGTGGGTTCCCCTGGCCCTGTGCTTCTATGCTGTGTGTTACTCTGCAGCCACACCTGATGAGGCTGTCTCCCTAGTTGTTAGTTGTGTGGTGCAGTGTGTGTGTTCACCTGGCTGGTTATTGGGCATGTGGGAGCACAGGAGGGTCACGTGGCATGTCCCTTCATGTTGTGGGTGGGCCTAATGTGTGGAGTGTGGCGGTGTTGCCCTGTGTACTTTGTGCACTGCCCATGCCTTGCGCTGGCCCAGCCTACTACATTGTGTGCATTTTCTAACGCGGATTCACCGCTGCTGTCACGTGAACTGGACATTATTTCAAGATCGCGGACATGGTGGCCTGGTTAAGGAGGGGTGCACTAGTGGCAGGTAGGACATGTGTGGTTACACCTGTGGTTGTGTTCCTGTCCCCAACAGGGTGTCTGGTGGGGGCAGGGACCTTACATCAGCCATGGATTTGTGGGTTGTGTTTGTGTGCAGAGTTGTGTGATCGCGTACCTGCGGCGGGGTCCGCCACGGTCCATGGCTTGCTGGAGGTGTATCATGTACAGCATCGGAAAGACGTGTAGTGCCGGGTCCATGGCGGTCGGCTCCGGTATTCTATTTTGCGCTCCGCTTTGGTGCTTCCGCCTGCTCAGATTGGCTGGTTTCTCCGCTGCGGTGTGCCTGGCTGTTTGGCGCATCCTAATTTGTACAGCGGGAGGGACGTCATTCCGCACGGCGGTGGCTCTCGATTGGTTGTCTCCGCCGCGGTGGTGGGTGCGTTTTGATGGCGGTTCACGTCGCACCGCGGCGGACAGACAATGGGCTGTGTTTGACCATTGTAATATGGCGGGCGGGTACACCGCTGCTCACGGGCGGAAAACAGCGTTTTATCCCACCGCCAGCATCGCGGAGGTGCATCCGCCAGTCATCGTAATGGACCCCAAAATTCCAATAAGCGGAACAAGAGTTATGATTTTTTTAAAGAATAAACAAAAATGTTTCGCTTAAAAGCATAATTGATAGACAATGAATACGAGCCTTACCTTGTGGCTTTGTAAATTGGCGTCGCAGAGACTTGATGGACCCACATTCACTATCCCTACCTTTCCCTTATTAGAACAAAACATTCTACCATAAAAATGGTCAAGCTGATGGGGCGTGGCTTGAGCAGCCAACATGGCGGACGCAGCCTAACAAGGCTCTGTACCTTCATGCCAGTAATTTGATATAATCCGCCTAAATCCTTACTCAAACGGAGCATACCAGCCGCCCCGGAGACCAAAAACAACAGTGCTTCGCTCGGAGGGGGAAAAAACGCCAGCGCATGGCTGGTGCACGGTGGATTGCTGCCGACCGGAGTGCGGCGCGAGTCCGGGCCTGCTCGGGGCTGGTGCCCGCCCTACGCCCGCGTCCTTGATCCAGCGGGCGGCCCGGAAGATAAGTGGGGGGCAAATCGAGCCCCCGGAGATGAGCTAGGGTGGCGAAGGATCGGCGCTGCGGGGGAGGCTCCCCAAATCTGGGTGTGATCCGGTGAAGATGGCGGGCCTGTTGCTGGAGCAGGCTCGTCTTGTTGCAGGCACGGTCGCGCCCGGGAGTCCTTGGCCACACGCATTCTGCGGCGCGCCTCCCCCACCTGGACCGGGCCACCCCACACCACATAGCTCCCTGGGGCGAGGGCCTAATCCAATGCTGTGGACACTTTGGTGGGACCGGGGCCAGGAGAGATAGGCGGCGCTGCAGCGCCTGGCCTCGTGCGGCCTAGCTGCAGATTGTGCATGCCCGCCGGAGTTCACCTGCCCCAGGGTGTGGGGCCTGGGCTGGCAAGGGTGCGTCCCGGGGCCCCCCTCACATTGAAATTGGGCAGTAGAATATTTCAGAAGGGAAATCATACAAGCCTACCGGAGTGCCTGTGGTGGACCAGGGCTGGGGTGCGAGACCGGGCCCCACAGAGAGACCAGGAGGCCATCCAGACCCACACATCAGGCCGCAATTCCCCGTCTACAGGCCCAGGCAGAGATCCGTAGCAAAGACGCGGGGAGCAATTACAGCGATCAGGGACGGATTGATCCCCTAGGTGGGCCCTGCTTCACATTGCTTGGTGGAGAGGCGGTACCCCTGCGGCACCCCAGCGATGACAACACACCTGAGGAGCAGGGCTCTTGGGGGGGTGGGCTGCGGGCCGGAGATCCGGCGAGTCTGGCCTTGTTAGGGGGCCTACTTGGCTGACCGCCTTGGGCTGCAGAGGCTGCCGAGCTAAGCTCGGTGCAGCTTGTGGCCCGGGGCGGGCCGCATTCCGTGAGGCCTGGCCTGCGGCACTGGCCCTCGACGAGATCAAAGGAACGCTCGTGGTGCCATTCCCCGGATTCGAGTGGATAAGCTACAATACCTCCTAGACGCGAGATCCTCACGGCCACGAGACCAGGAGCCCTCCCTCCGACCAACATGGACGAAGACAAGCAGGGGGGTGCAGGCCCTAAACAGAGCACCCTAGACCACTATACTATGACCCCGGCGGCGCCACCGGGGGGGGAGCCGGCAGCTCGATACCTGACAACGCGGTGCTCCTGGTGGTAATTACTGAGTTTAGAGATACACTAGACGCTAAGATTGGCGTGGTGGGGTCCAAGGTCTACTTTCTGCGGCAGGACCTCCGGAAGGCCGTGGACCGTATCACGGAGGCGGAAACACGTGTCTCGACCGTCGAAGATCACGTAACTACCTTGCAGAAGAAGGTGAACAAACTTACTGTGGTGGCGCAGGAGCTGGCGTCTCGGGTGGAAGATGCAGAGGGCCGCTTCAGACGTAACAACTTGCGCTTTGACGGCTTTCCGTAGGGCTGTGAGGGCTCATCCATGGACCACTTCATTACGCAGTGGCTGAAGGGCCTCCTGCCTAGGATGCATTATCTACGTGCTTTGTCGTGGAACGGGCACATCGGGCACTAACTAAGAAACCCCCCCTGGAGAAAACCCGAGACCGGTGATTGCCAGGCTGCTGAACTATGCCGACCCGGACGCCATATTGCAGTTTGCTAGGTCTCACAAGGACAAACTTCTATTTGAATCGCGCCCTATTATGATCTTCCCTGATTATACTCGGCTGGTGCAGCAGCAACGCCAGTCCTTCATGGCGGCTAAGCGCAGGCTTAGAGACCTCAACATCCAATACATGCTATTGTACCCGGCTTGAATGCGGGTTACCTACAACTCCAAATCCTATTTCTTTGACTCACCAGAGGCGGTCTTTGCTTGGACAGATGAGAGCGCCCACATTAAGCCACACACGCCGCCACCACTAGAATCCGACTCCTCTCAGAGCTCACAGTGGAATAGGCTGAAGAGGAACAATTCCATGAGAAGGCATAGATCCGGATCCAACTGGCGCGCCTCCACCCCAGAGGAAGCATCCTAACACGGGCCAAAGTCACCATCTCTCCGGCTCTGGCCGGAAATAGTCTGCCATCCTGTCAAAGTATCCTGCTCTGTTTGAACGCTGTGCTGGCGTGGAGGCCCAGCCACAGGACCATCATGCCCCTAGACATTTATGTTAAAGTTCCATGGGAGGTTGGGGTACAATTGGAGGAGGGTCCCTGGGCCCCCCGTTGGGGGCTCAGGGTTTCCTTCGCCGCAACAGATGCTCTTTGTTTGTGGCAGTATCGGGTGGGGGAAGGGGGGTCGGGGTATTCCCAAGGCTTCACGTTTGCATTGTTATATATCACATGTGCGCAGATGTTATGCCATGACTCCACCACATCAGCTAAAAAGACAGCTCGCATAGACGTTAGATGACTACACAGACACGCTCTCCCCTACCAGGGGAATTGACCGTAATATCCTGGAATGTCAGAGGGCTGCTAAACAAAATCAAGAGGGGCGCTGTCCTTCGCCAAGTCAAGCGATATGAGGCCGACATCCTTCTCCTACAGGAGACTCACCTTCTAGGTAATAAGGCTCCCTGCCTTGCCAGATTTGGATATCATACAATACACCACTCTGGGTTCACCAGGGGATCCTGGGGCACTGCCATCCTTTTACACAGTCGCATCCCATTCGTTCTTACCAAGCACTGGCTAGATCCCAGGGGACGATTCACCGTTATATCAGGCACGCTTCATGGGGAACAAGTCAACATAGGTAGCATATATGCCCCTCCCCCACTGGGAAATACTTTTATTGACAAAATTACACGACTGTGGGGGGAACTCCCCGAGGGCCTGACGCTCCTGGGTGGGGACTGGAATGATGTCATGATGCCCATGGACAGGAGGGGCGAACCCGCAGGGGAGCCCCAGACTGGTAGATCCAAATTGCACCTCCTTGCCACTACACTGGGATGGTCCGACACATGGCGGGAGTATCATCCCTCTGAGCTGGGATACACATATATCTCCGCCATCCACGAATCGCGGTCCCGACTAGACTATGTAATCATACCACCAGCTACATCCATCGGATCTCCCACATTTCTCTCCTACCCAGGGGACTATCCGACCATTCTCCAGTCCTATTCAAACTTCGTATTAGCTCTTCTAAACCCCCTGTTCAGGTGGCGTATGTCCCCATGGCACCTTCGCGACCCAGACTATTAGGAGACCCTGGCCCAGGCGGTCTCGGACTACCTGGCGTCCAACGCGGCCTAGGCCCCATCCAAGACTATTCTTTGAGAAGCCTTAGAACCTACAATCTGCGGGGCAGATATAGATTTTCGTGCGGTAGACAAACGCATTGTGCATTGCACAATTGGTTGAATTGGAAAGTCATCAGCGGAGCTTAGAAGCACAGCTTGTCACTAACTTGTCACCGACCCGCACCTCACCACTTTTGACCGCCACTTCCCCACACTTCTTTCCTCGTTAACTCAACTGAGCCACCAAACCCTACCTCCCCTATCCCCCACCACCCTCACTAATAACTTGGAACTGATCCAATATCCCTGCCCTGAAGAACCTCTCTTCAACTCATGGACATCCACCATCACTCACTACAATCACACTACCCCCATCATTACTCTCCGCCACCAAACGCCCACCATTATTACATCAACTGATCACACCAGGAACAACAAAATCACAATTAACAAACACCACAAGGCCGATCTCGATCTCGTCAGCTCAGACTTCACCCTCAGCCCTCCCACGACTGAAATCCCCACAGGCACTCCCCTCGACCTCTGATAATCTGAACCCTCCTCTCAAACTACCCCTTCCTCCAACACAGACCCTCTTCCCCCGACCCTTACTTCCCCCTTGTCCAACGTCATCTCCATCGGTCACTCTCCCCCCTACCACCACTGCACACTCCCCTTCCGATGTCCCACAGGCACAACTCGTCTCCACCACTTACCTCACTGACAACCCCCGTGACTTCCCCATGTCCAACGTCTTCACCAATACAGCAGACACTTTCCCCCCTATTATCACCGCCCACTCCCCGTCCGCCGTCGCACACCCACATACACAACCTGCCTCCACCGCTAATCTCATTGACATTCCCCGGAACTCTGACTTCCTACCCAGAATTTCTCTCCCTCCTCACTTGGACAGTAGACCCTCTACTCCTCCTCTGAACTCCTTGAATGGGAGCATTACTAATCCGGCTCCCGCGTCCAACCTCTCCCCTCTCCTAATCCCACTGATTCCGTCCAATCCCTGACCCCTGCTCACTCTCCCTCCATAGGCCCAAGTCATTCTCGACCCCTGCCAGAAACCTTAAACTTTTTCAGCTCAATAACACAGCAACTGAACAGAATGGAGCAGAAAATTAACTCCCTTGCTGCCGATCTCCTACACTTACAACAAGACCTTCTCAACAGGACCAAGCCACCGTACTCCCTCTCGTCGGGTAGATTTGCTCAAACCCCCTCAATACCTCTCCCATGGCCCCACAGAGCACCCCCCGACCCTCCAGTCCGTCAACGAGTCAGGCACTTCGACCCAACCGGGATCGCCTCCCCCTTTCGGTATTGAAACCTGATGTGACCAACGACCCTTACCTCGCTCTGAGCCAGAAATCAGCCCCTTTCCCCATCCCTGTTATTGTTGGTACTAACACTCCCTAAAACTGTCCACTCACCTAGACCTCCTGCTCAATACTCCTCTATCCACCTAGCTCCCCCCACCACCAAGGCTCCCCGCCCTCTCTCTTGCATACTCCTAAACTGCAGATCAGCAGTACAACACGCCACAGACATTGCTGAAGCTCTACTCGCTGAAGAAATTGACATCGCTTTCCTCACAGAATCCTGGCTTAATGTCCACTCCACCCCCATTCTTGACATTCTCACCCCTCCAGGGTACAACATCATCAGACAAGACAGGCCAATCAAAACTGGGGGGGACTAGCCATCATTCACAAAGCTGGAATACAGATCACCAAACTTAAACCTGCAGAATACCTATCGTTTGAATACCTGGGTGTCGAACTCACTGCCAAGGGCACCTCTCCCATCAAATTCCACACCATCTACCATCCTCCTGGAGAGCGTACCCTTTTCCCCCGAAGAACTAACAGACCTAATAACACGTTTCTCCATGACAGACACAAAAGACGTGTTCCTGGGTGACCTCAACATCCACTGGAATGACCCAGAAGACTCCACTGTCCAGAACCTATCCAACCTACTTGAAATATACAATCTCAAACAACTCTGCAATGAACCAACTCACATCAAAGGTGCAACACTGGATGCGATCATTACCAACAATGAACTGGTCTCTCTGAGAGCGATTTCTCCCATTGACTGGTCAGACCACCACCTCATTCTGTTCAAGATTGATGCACTTGTCAGACACCAACCTATTCGTGATGACAAACCTAAGCACTGGACCAGAAACATCAAAAAAGTCCCTTTACCCGAACTTGAATCCAGGATCCATGCCCATCTACAACCCCAACCCTCATCATGGACGGCCGATGACCTCACTACACACTTTAACTCTAAAATGACAGAGGTCTTAGACCAAGTAGCTCCACTCAAACTCAAACAAATGAGGCGAACCAAATCTAAACCCTGGTTCAATATGGATCTGAATAACGAAAGGCGTCAACTCAGACAAACGGAAAGGTGTTGGAGACTAAACCCCTCGACCTTGCACCTAGCGCAACTTAGATCTGCTCGGCAGGCATACAAAAAACACATTTTCAGTGAAAAGGCGTCTTTCTTCCGCAACCAACTAGATCTGGTGAAAAACAGACCGAGAAAACTCTTCAACATTGTCAAAAGCCAAACAAACTGCACTCCTTCTAACGAAATCATAGCCACCAAAGAGCGATGTGAAGAAATTGCCACCTTCTTCTCTAATAAAGTCTCAAAAATTGATCAATCCTTCCTCCAAACCGCAAACCCTCCTTCCCTCTTAACCTGCCCCCTTTAACCACCCTTGACCAATCAGAAAGAGTTCTTACCAAGGACAATCAGGTCTGCCTCCAGCTAAAAAACAATGCGCATTGGTCCGACTTTGAGCTAATGTCGGAAAACGAGGTCTTCAGTATAATCTCTACCCTAAAACCTTCCTCCCACACTATGGACCCCCTCCCATCCACAATTATAAAAGAACTCAACCGCACCATTTCCCCTTTCTGGACAAAAATCATCAATGCCTCTCTCATCTCAGGCTGTGTCCCAGACTCCCTTCAACTAGGACAAATCACACCCATTCTCAAGAAACCAGGGGCCGACCCTAATGATCTTAACAACCTCAGACCTATCTCCAACCTCCCGTTCCTTGCGAAAACATTGGAGAAATGCGTTCTCCACCAACTCAACATACACATTGATGAGTTCAACCTCCTCGACACCTTTCAATCAGGATTCAGGAAAGGCTGTAGCACTGAAACAGCTATGCTCAACATCTCTGACAATATTCACAAGGCTTTAGATGAAGGTGATGCCTGCCTTCTCATCCTTATTGACCTATCTGTGGCATTCGACACTGTAAATCATCCAGCTCTTCTGTAGACCTTGTCGAAACGCTCCCGCATTAATGGCACAGTACTAAAATGGTTCACCTCCTTCCTTCAACACCGCTCGCAACAAATTAAAATCAACCTCTGTCTCTCGAAGCCAACAAAAGTCACACTTGGGGTCCCGCAAGGCTCGATCCTCTCCCCGTCCCTCTTCAATCTCTTCATGGAGCCCTCACAATCATCTTGAAAAAGCGGGAGTGAACTACCACCTCTACGCTGACGACACCCAAATCTATTTCAAAATCAAGTCTCCCAACGACATCCGACACCTCAATATCACTCTAACCAAGATCCAAACTTGGTTCAACACTAACCACTTAAAGCTCAACCCAGATAAAACGGAACTAATCCTATTCTCTCCAAAAAGCAACCATCGACCAATCCAAGAGTGGCTCAAGAATCTAGTTGCCCTAAACTGCCCCCTCGTCCTATCCGACTCAGTGAAGTCGCTAGGCATCACCCTTGACAAGAACTTATCAATGGAGGCCCACATCAAAAACTCTGCAAAAGGTGCTCTTTTCTCACTAAAACACCTCAAGAAATTGAAACCTTTTCTTCCCCAGGATGACCTCAAGACAGTAGTTCAATCCCTAGTTCTCTCTAAAATCGACTACGGGAACGCCATCCTAACAGGGACTCCAAAAGCTCACCTAGCCCCACTAAGGGCAGTGCTGAACATGGCCGCTCGACTCATATCTGGAGTGAAAAGATTTGAACACATCACTCCAGCTCTCAACTCCCTCAACTGGCTTCCTATGGAAGGGAGGTGTATTTACAAGCTGGCCTGCATCACACACAAAACCCTTCACTCTCCGGCCCCCAACTACCTGAACAACAAACTGGTAAGAGCAGGTCAATCCAGAACACTGAGAAGTTCTAACTCACTCCTTCTTATCCCTCCGAAACTGAAAAAGAAAACCACCCAATACCGATCGTTTTCTGGCAACGCTCCCAGGATATGGAACGCTCTCCCTAGAGTCCTCAGATGCAACCCCTCCTTCTCCTGTTTCAAAAGGGACCTGAAACTCCATCTCCTTAACAAATACTTTCCTGACCAACATCAACTAACCTAGACTTCAATATCCGAATTAACTCCTCTCTCTCTTGACATTCAAGGATAGTGGTGACCGGTCTGTGTTAACCACCTTTGTTTGTTTTCTCTCCCTCCGCTGCACTGTTTATCTATTTTTCATGTTGTATTTTTTATCTCTGTTGTTGCTTCCCTACTGCCTTCCTACTAAGTAATGCAATTTCCTTTGGTTTTGTAGTGTGTATGTAAAGCGCTCTGATACCCACGGGTCTAGCTAGCGCTATATAAAACTTTTAAAATAAAATAAAAATAAGTTCATCCCTCCAGCGCAATTTACTCCTGGCACAACAGTACATTCGGCAACACCTTACCACTGAAGCGAAGGAAATCTGGCTAGCGTCACAACATCGGATCTACCAATGGGGGAAACATCCAGCAAAATGCTTCACAAACTGTGCCAGGCTGCAAAATCTCCCGCAAGCGTCCCAACACTCCGGAGGGTGGATGGAACCATGTGCTCTTCTCCCGGGGCAGTGGCCGGGGTGTTCGCACAATACTTCTCTTCACTCTACACACAACAGGAACAGTTATCGGAGGCCCTGATTGCCGAACTTCTTAGAGACATTCCCCCTCATACGCTCACAGATCAGATGCGTGATCAGCTTGATGTCCCCATTAGAGTAGACGAGCTCAGCGCGGCACTGGCTGCGGTGCACCCGGGCCATGGACCTAACGGATTCCCCGCCAAATTCCTCAGGTCACACATGAGCACGCTGGGCCCGCACTTATTAGATGTGATACACAATGCCCTAGACCAGCACTTACTGCACCAGGATTGGCAACATGCTGAGATTGTCCTGTTTCTGAAGCCCGGACGTCCACCAGAAGATCCATCATCGTATCGACCCATCTCCCTTATCAATTTTGAAACCAAACTTCTAGGTAAAGTCCTTGCCGACCGTCTCCATGCCTGTGTCCAGGACCTGATCCACCCAGATCAGTCTGGATTCATGCCACACCGTGCCACCTGTCACAACATTCGGCAGGTCCCTAATGCCTTGGCGAAGACCCCGGAGCTAGGTTGCCCAGCGGCTATCTTATTGGCCAATATAGATTAGACGTTCGACTTCCTCAGTTGGACGTACCTGTTCCAACTCCTTGAAGCCATTAACTGTGGCCCGCGCTTCTTAGCCTATTTACGTCTACTTTATACGGACCTAACAGCTTCGGTCTGGATCGCAGGACACCGGTCAGTCCCCTTCCCTATTGGTCACGGAACGAGACAGGGATGCCCCCTGTCACCGCTACTGTTCGCCCTGGCCGTGGATCCCTTGGCAACCTTGGTGCGAGGAGACCCTCTGATCCGGGGCTTCGAGTGGTCACAGTCCCAATCCGACTGCATAGCGCTATACGCGGACGATGTGTTGTTTTTTATGACTGACCTGTGGTTCTCCGGACCTCAAATCCTACAGATCCTCCGAGTACTCGGAGAGACCTCAGGGCTCAATACTAATCCCTCAAAATCAGTACTCTTTCCAGTATGTGGGAATCAGGGACACGAGGCCTGGGCGTCGCAGCTATCAAGCGCGACCGCGGGTTTTAAATACTTGGGCATCTTCATTTCGCCCTGTCCGAAGACCTTGTGGGCACACAACATTAATCCACTCATTACCAGTCTACGAGATGAGACGGCAATATGGTCGCATCTTCCACTTTTGCTATATGGGCGCTCAGCGATTTTTAAAATGGTCTCACTACCCAGAATATTATATATGCTACAGAACTACCCATACGACATACCTCGCACATGGTTTGCGCAGGTTAATGCTGTACACAATAAATTCCTATGGAACGGAGAGGTGGTCCGAGTGGCGCTAAGTACATGCACACAGTCAACGTACTGCGGTGGCATTGCAGCAGCGGATGTATACGCCTACTATTTAGTGCCCCATCAATTGATCATTAACGAATGGTGGCATAACTCGCCTACAGACCCCGCTTTCGCACTCGAGCATATAGCAATGGAGGGTACCCCCTTCTACAGCTCCTGTACAGCAATGGGAACCTGGATTTTCTACTCCCAGCCAGCAGAACCGTGGTTCGGCTCTGGAGGTATACGGTCAGACATATGGGGTGGCAGGGCCGCCTGACACATGCGACTCTGCTGTGGCTTGGCACTTATCTACGTCCTGTTGCGGCCTTATCAGGATCCCGTAAGTGGGATCTGCTGGGTATTTTTATTCTGGGAGATGTTATGCAGGGCACCACCCTAAAATCGTTCCAACAACTACAGGCAGATTTCCAGCTACACAGGACGCAATTTTATAAATACCTCCAGCTGAGGCATACACTCGCTCCCCTAACTCACTCACTCGATACTTTGCCCGAATTTCATCCTCTTGAAGGCTGCTTGCTGATGGGGGACTTGGGAGCTCATAAGATCTAATACACACAAAAGAAGGGGTGAGGGTACGGACTCACCTACTCCGAACCCCTGTAAACACTTTATGCACCAGAAGGAGTAGGGAGTAATAAAATCTGTAACGTACTGGCATATACGATACGTTCTAATACTGCCCTCACTCACACAAATGTGTGACATGCTTCATCATTGGGCTGCTACAAAAAACACCCCGGCGTAGCCACGCCTGGGGTGGAGCAATAGGGTGGGGGAAGACAATACAACACAGAGAAAGACACAAATAAATTCTGTAGTGACTGGGAAGGACGGTAGTGAAAGTGCAGTTAAGTGAATTAAAACTAGCTCGGAAGTATCGCTGTGCCTGAAACTTTAATTCCTGGATCTTCCGGCCAGAATAAAAAGTGTGAAGGATGATGGTGAATGGGAGATTCTATGTGCTCCTAACACCCCTCCTATACTGCGAAGTGGTCAACATGTTTCGGCCGTCAATAAGTGCCCCTCATACCGGGTCACGCCGGCCTTCTTCAGGACTCTACCTTTCCCAGTGAGTTCTCCCTCACCTCCAATTGAGATGAGAGAAAATTAAAAATTAGTTCCTTACGTATTCAGGGTTTTTTTCTCCCATGGATCGTGTAGTTACGAGTTTACCCTAAAGTCAAATTTGAACTGGCGGCGGGCAAGGAGAGACCCCCTATGGTCACACTTACATCAAGGGTGGTTCTCCGCAAATACTGCTCGTCTCCGTCCGCCGTGAAGAGTGGCGGACGGAGACTTCACACTTTTTATTCTGGCCGGAAGATCCAGGAATTAAAGTTTCAGGCACAGCGATACTTCCGAGCTAGTTTTAATTCACTTAACTGCACTTTCACTACCGTCCTTCCCAGTCACTACAGAATTTATTTGTGTCTTTCTCTGTGTTGTATTGTCTTCCCCCACCCTATTGCTCCACCCCAGGCGTGGCTACGCCGGGGTGTTTTTTGTAGCAGCCCAATGATGAAGCATGTCACACATTTGTGTGAGTGAGGGCAGTATTAGAACGTATCGTATATGCCAGTACGTTACAGATTTTATTACTCCCTACTCCTTCTGGTGCATAAAGCTCATAAGATCTGTCAGATATATCAGACATTGACCATCCACGTCCGTACAACATTACACAAGATGAAAGGCGCATGGCTAGAGGACTTACCTGACTTGACCAATGATGACTGGACAGAAGCCCTGGCCAGCCCCCGTGGCGCGGCGGTTTCTACACGTTACCACCTCATTCAATTCAAGTATATACATTGCATATATTTCACACGATCCCGCCTAAGGAAAATGGGTGCCATCCAGTCCCCCGTGTGTCTTAGATGCGAGAGGGAGGAGGGGACCTTCCTGCACACAGTCTTGCAGCCATTCTGGCGTAAGATTGTGCCCTGCCTGGGCCGAGTCCTATCATGGAATGTTCGCTTGACCCGAGGTTGTTCCTACTCCATAGTACTGATGGGATTGGTGGGAATCGATATAAGCAACATCTTCTCTTCCTAACCCTCATTCTCGCCAAATGAGATATTGCCCAGTTGTGGAAAGAAACGTCCCATCCAACAATAGGTGGGTGGAAGTAGGCCCTGGATAGATGCATGAGAGCAGAGATTGCGGTCTTCCAGGCCTGGGGCTGTCCCCAGAAGCATAGGAAGGTATGTTCCCGCTGGGCGACTTACCGGTGCATAGACCTACCCCCTACCATCCATGGACCCCTTATAGAACCGCCCTCATTCAAGCAATTGACTATCGAGCAGCCTAGACAATGTAACGCTATCATCCTAACTTACATACATTCAGTTCTACTGAGCTTTGTGGGGTCTGGTACTACCCGTGCCATGTTTTTTTTGTTTTGGCTGCGGGTCCCGCAGGCGTTACAGTTCAATGTATTTATTGGTACTCCGGATATATTATGTTCTCAAAATGTATACAGCGTGCCATGGCCCATTATGTACCATGAAAATTCAATAAAATATGTTATAAAAAAAATGGTCAAGCTAACGGAGGAGGGCCTGTACCGCTGGGCCTTTCATCTAGTTGATGTCAGTTGTCTACTGGCAATGCGTTCTGTTGTCGAACCTTGTGGGAAAGAGACAGTACTTAAGTCCAGCCTTAAATCATAAGTCCCCACTAAACTAGCCTCTTAATCTGTGGTTTATGTTAAGTAAGAATACATCCATAGCTGTGAGACAACAGGAGTGATGAATGGTGGTATCTGTGAAATTCAGATGTGTCCGCTCTGACTTCATCCAGGGGCGTTCTTGTAGGAAAATGCCTCTTTTTGCGTGGTTAGCCCCCACTTTTTGCCTGATGCCTGATGTGATTTCAAACTGTAAGTGCACTGGATACCTGCTGACCAGGTTACCAGTGCCAGATCTCTTTCCCAAACACTGTACCACGATTGGCACACCTTCAGCTACCACTGTAAGTCCCTAGTAAATGGTACCCCTGGTACCCAGAGCATGGGAACGGAAGAGGGTCCTTTAGGGCTCCAGGACTGGTTGTACCACTCCAGGGACCCCTCACAAAGGCTATGCACTATGCCATTGCAGGTTGCATGTCTTGTTGCAGAGAAATTCGAAAAGGTGGCATGGCACACATCCCTGTGTGCCATGCCACCCATATGCTGCATAAGATAAAGACAAGTCATCCCTACTGCAGGCCTTCAACCCTAAGGCAAGGTGCACTATATCCTATGTGAGAGTATATCAGCATGAGCAGATATGCCCCTACAACGTCCAGTCTATTCTGAGATGTTGTAAGTGCACAGGGAAGCCATACAGAGTACATTGGCTGTATACTCTTCAACATGAGTTTCCTAGCTTCATGATAGCTTCACTGATTTCTAAGATGTTTAGTACCAAACATCCTGTCTTAATTAATCCTCACTGATGCCACTGAAGGATTTATGAATAAATTCACACATGTGACCCTTTTAGGGGTCCCCTGAAAACCTACCAAGCACTGGTGTGGTCTCTGACTTGTTTTCGCCACTCTGCCACCACCAGACATGTTTCTGACCTCATGGGGTGGGAACCAGTCCTCTCAGAGGACGGAGACAAAGCCTGCTCACACCTCCTCCAGGACAGGATGGCCTTCCGGGGCGGGAAGTTCAAAGCTGATGCTAACTTTGAAATCCAACCCAGGAACCTCCAGTTAGTGGAGGAAGCCAGGCCCCCTTTCCTGCTCCACTTTTGGCGGGAGGAAAGGCAGGAACATTAGTTAGATTCGGAGGAGGGTTTCCTCTTAGCCTAGACCACTCCTAGGGCGGGACAGGTGATGTGAACCCCTCTCCTGAACTTCCACCATCTTAGGATGGTGGAAAAACAACCTATCAGGGCTAGGTTAGTGCCTTTCCCCACAGGATGTGGTCACTAGAGGGTGTAGGCACCCTGAAGATAGGTAGCCCATAGGCTACTACCTATTTCCTCTTGTAACACCCCTAAATTCAGTATTTAGGTGACACCCTGAGACCTGAACATCAGATTCGACAGACAAGAGAAGAACAGAACAAAGAAGATCCACTGCATGAGAATTGAAACCCTGCTGCAGAAGAAAAAGGCGCCAAACCCTGCCTGCTGCTTCAAGGACTTGACAATCGCTGCCTGCTGTGTCATCCTGAACCTGAAAGGACTCCAAGAACCCCAGAGCACCTTCCAAAATTGCCAAGAAACTCCCTTGGAGTGAAGGTATAACTCCCTGCACTCTGCAGGCACCGATCCTGTGAAGACCGGTTGGTTAACTTGCTGCTCCCCGTTAATGATCTTGACGCAGCACCAAAGCAAGAACAGGTACAACAGGGTTAGATCTGTGTCCACACCAAGTTTGGAGGTACCAGGACCTACCGGAACCGTGGCGTACCAATACCCGGGGTACTGCACCCCCAATGGCAAACACCAAGAAGATTCCATACTGGACTCCCAAAGCACCAGAAGCAAGCACCAATTGAGGGACATCAAGGCACCTGAGACCCACTTACTGAGTGGCACAGCTGTCCTGAGATCGCCTCTCCAAGTTGCCTGCTCCTGTCCGTGAGGACCTCAAGACGCATGGTGCCCGGCTGACCTGTTTGCTCTGCACACGGCCCCACTGGCCCTGGCAGTGACTAACAAGCTGTGCTCCCATGGTCCCTAAGTCCTTACGAAGTCCTCCCTCGAAGGAGCCCCATAGGACTTCCCTGTAAGTACCCTTGTGCAGTGTACTTTCGAATGGCCCCCTTTGTCTTTGCTCACCAGCTTCCAAGACCATCAGCACTCAGCTCCAGACCGATCCGGGATGCCCCCGAACTTCCCCTGCTGGAACTTTGGACTTGGTCCCGATATCGACTTAAAACGAGAAGGTGAATTTCGTGAAAGCATTACCTGATTTTATATGCAATTTTCTGTTTTTTCCCCATTGTTTCCAAAGGTGAGTAATTCCAAACAAAAGTGATATATTTTCCGAACTTTGCAAAATCATAACTCTGTAAGTACTTACCTTTGAACTTTGTTCTTGGTCTTAAAAATTACTTAAAAATTATATTATTTAAAAAAATTGGTGTAGGGTCTATTCTTGAATGTGTGTCTCATTTGTTGTCTCTGTGAGTACAACAAATGCTTAGCACTACCTTCTGATAAGCCTAACTGCTCGCCCACACAACCATAAAAAGAGCATTAGAATTATCTGCTTTTAACTTTGTACACCATTTGGGGATTCACTGGACTCTCCACACAGTGTACTTCATTTTAGTACACTATATTGAGAACCAGCTTCTTACAGCTCTCAAAATATAAACTGAGGAACCATTCAGGCTACTAAAGAATAAGATACTTTTTTAAGGCGGAGACCATAGTATAACACTAACACACACAATTCAGAGCACATTAGACCAGGGGTTATGGTTATACGCGTCTTCACAGAATATGGTACTCAATGCACAATGCGATCGCTCATACTTACAATGCACTGCAAACACAGTCCACAGTGGTTTCAGTATTACACAGTGACCTATCACTTACTTGGAGAGTATAGTCATGTTCCTACACACCACTTTTCAATTAGTCCTTTGAGGATTACCAATACCAAAAGGATATGGACATTGGTAAATGCACGAAACAAATGGCTGTTCTTATCAAGTCTTTTAGTTACATATAAAAGCAACAATTGTTCTTAGTTAGAGTTCCTGTTAGTAGCAGGTATTAATAAGCAGCAGCTTAGATGTAAGGGGATAAGAGATATGAATGCATTTTTATTTACCTGTGTCCGTTGATAAGCGCTTGCTTTCTTGCTTTCTTGCTTTTCATTCTTTCTTCTTTTTGCAGATGTGTGGGTCTTTGTGGCTTTTGCGTCGTGCTGCTGAAGACATTGATGATCAAATGCAGGGAGATGAAGCGGCACGATGCGGAGGATGAGCAGATTAGGTAAGTTGTAACAAGAGTGGTCCTTGCTCTCCGGGAAGCTCACACCAAAGCACCCAAGGCTGGTTGGGGCCTGGCATAAACAAGGAACCAGACCCAACGATGCCCAGGATGGCCACTGGGGTTGGGTGGACTCCAGTGCGAGTTCAGTAAACTTCTGTGTTCACCCAGGACAGTGCTACGGAGCTAAATAGGAACAGGCCAGATCATGGCAGAGCTTACTAGCATGCAACAAACTAACATTACACATAATATTGAAGAGTACTTGGTGGTGCTGGGGTGCTGCGATTGAACAACCAATGATTACCCAGCAGTTCCGGGTGGCTGAGACTCCTGACAGTACCCTCTTTTAACAAAGCCACCAAAACCAGATGTACGGATAATGGTTTGTCTGGAAAGTGATTGTGAAAAACATGAACCGCTCGAGGAGATGCAAACATGGGACATTGGTTACCAGGAATGGTTTTCTGGTCCATAACCCTTCTAGTCCACGAAATATTGAAGATTCCTCGGGACACAGCAGGAATCCAAAATAGGATGGACTTCATATTCCCAGTGTCTATCCATTTCCACTGGTGGTGGAGCTATTGGACTTCTGGTATTGGGGTTCCAAGGCTTCAGCAATGAGATATGGAATAATGGAGGAATTTTGAATGTTTGTGCTACACATCGTTTCATTGAGACTGGGTTTAGAACCTTAGTGATTACAAAAGGGCCTATGAAATGGGGTAATACCTTCTTTTTACCATGTAAGGGCAGATGTTTTGTTGGCAACCATACCCTGTCTACCACCACTTTGTATCATCCTTGCCTGCAATGTTTGTCGGATGAGTGTTTGTATGAATCTTTAGCTTGGGTCAAATGAAATTGTGCTTGTTGTTTGAGATTGCGTAAGTGACAGCAGTAGCCTTGTAGGGTTGGAAACCTTACTGGGGATTGCATTTTCCCATGGGGTAGTGCAGGGGTGATACCCTTGGAGACATAAAATGGGAACATACCAAGGGAAGCCTGGTCTGTGTTGTTATACACGAATTGTAGGGCCAATTACCTTTGAAACTGAGCAATAGACAGCGTAAATACTGCTCCATGATTTCATTGGGACTTTCTACTTGGCCATCTGTTTGGGGATGGTAACTCAAAAAAAGATGCTTATCTGTGTTTAAGGATTTAAAGATTGTGGTCCAGAAATGGGGAATGATTTGCAAGCCACGATCCGTAATGAGAACTGTTGGTAACCCATGCAATTGTTCAGAAATATGGAAGCCAGTTCCACTGCTGTGAGAAGTTTTTTTAAAGTAAAATTAGATGAGCCATTTTAAAAAAATGATCCACTACCGTGGGTATAGTTGTATGTCCAGAACTAGTTTTTGGCAACTCCACCACAAAATCAGGTGAGACTGCATGCCATGGTCTCGGTGAAACATGGGATGTGAAAATCCTGTAAGAGGATCATGTTGTGCTTCACTCTGAATGCAAGTTGCGCATGCATCCACATATTCCTGGACATCCTTAGACGTAGATGGCCACCAAAAATGTCTCCTGAGTAGTTTTAATGTCTTTTGGACACCTGGATGTCCCATAAGGATGCTATCATGACATATAGGTAAAGTTATCAAGTGAAAATGTCTACAAGGAATAAATAATTTGTCATTCTCAGAGTACAGTAGTCCATCTTTACAACACACATTCTCCTGATCATTACACCATTCATCTACAGTTTTTTGCTTTACAGCTTCCTTGAGTTCTTCCAGAAAGGTCGAGGTGATCATGGTGCCTTGAAACGCTTCTAGGGATATGATATTCTGTAAGGTTTCTGGTATTACAGAAGCTCCTGATTCCCCTAGTCCTGTTAAGGCATCATCTTTTCCTGGACTTTCCAGCGTGCAACAAACTAACATTACACATATTATTGAAGAATAATTAGCGGTGCCGGGGTGCTAAGATTGAACACGCAATGATTACCCAGCGGTGCCGGGGGGCTGAGACTCTTGACAATAAGACACTAACCAGGGCTGTCTGGTTGCACTAGATCAGGTCAAATCCGATAGTTCAGACCAACCATGATGGAGCACAGTTGGTTACAGAGGCCAGCTATGGCCCACTGAAAAAGTACCTTAAGTGTGTCGATATCAGGGAAATGCAAGGAGCAAAAGAGGCAATTTGTCATCATCGGTCTTTACAATCGAGGCGATGCGTCAGTTCTGAGCAGCGCAAAGTCGGAGGTGCATTGGGAATGGAGGCGCAGTGTTGTCGATGCATTGATTTTTGCTGGAGCAGCACTTTATACCTACTTCCAAGGGCCCAGGACTGGGTTGTCACCACTTGGCAGGGCAATATTTGCAGGAAGCAAAGTCCAGGTGTTGTAGCAGGGTGAGTTGAAGTCTTTGATGTCCCTGAGAGTTAGAACAGGAGAAAAGCCAGCAAGTCTTTGCCGATACTCTGAGTTCAAGTGATGTGGGTCCAGTCCTTCTCAGTCAGGCCAGGGGAAGCAGGCAGCTGGGCAGCACAGCAGAAAAGCAGTTCTTCCAGAGCAGAATTCCAGCAGAGCGCAGCCCTTTAGCAGCACAGCAGTCCTTCCTCCTGGCAGTCTTCACAGGTCCAGTAGTGTACTAAAGTGGTAGGGTCGTGCCTTTGAAGTAGGGGAGACTTCAAAGACAGGCTTTGAAGTGCACAGAGGTTCTTCCTCTCCAGCCCTGGCTCCAGACTCACTAGAGTGGGGTATTCAGCCCTTTATGTGGGGACAGGACAAAGCCTATTCAGATGTAAGTGTCAGCTCCTCCCTCTCATCCTGTCCAGGATGACCCATCAGGATGTGTATGGCCCCTCAGTCAAACCTAAGCTTCCTTTGTGTTTGGCTGTCTAGAGGGAATGAACAAAGTCCAGCTGTCACCCACCCTGATGTGTATTGGAGACAGGCTACAGGCACACAGGGCTAAGAGCAGAAAAATGCAATTTTTCTAAAAGTGGCATTTTCCAAAAGGGTAATGATAAATTTAACTTTACCAGTACAGAGGATTTGTCATTACCATTCCAGGGATATAAAACATGACAGATTGACTCCATCTCAATCAGGAACTGCATCTTATTATGTGTAATTGGGAATCCCCAACATTAATCTATGAGAGGGATAGGCCTCACACTACTGAAATACGAATTTGGGTGTTTTTCACTTCCAGGACATGCAAAACGTAAATGCACATGTCCTACCTTTTGATTACAAAGCACACTGCCCTATAGGCTCCTCAGAGCCTACCTTATTGGTGACTTATATATAATAAAATGGGAGTTTAAGGCTTGACAAGGGATTTTGAATGCCCTGTCGATATGGCAGTGTACACTGCACACACAGGCTCTGCAGTGGCAGGCCTGAGCCATGTTTAAAGGGCTACGTGAGTGGGTGGCACAATCAGTGCTGCAGGCCCAGTAGTAGGATTTATTTTGCAGACCCTTTACACATGTAGTGCTCTCTACTAGGGCCTTATAAGTGAATTAAATATGTTAAGTTTGGATAAGTCAATCAAACAATGTTTAGGGAGAGAGCAAATGCATTATAGCACTATAGTACTGGTTGGCTCAGAGTCCTAATGCTACTAAAAGAATTCAGCCATATTGGAGGCAAGCAGGCAAAAGCCTTGGGGAAGGATCACCCTAAGGCTGTCAGGTCTAAAACTCCCTGAAGGTCACTACAGCAAAAGACTGTTTTTACAAGAAGCTATGACCATTGTCATGGGTATTTCAATTCTGAATAGATTTTTTTCCACAGATTTTCATAATTTGTAATGTGATTTTCTTTTAGATTCACCTAAACTTTTTTAAACAGATCCAATAGTTTCTTTTTTCATTTTGGCATAGAATTGAGAAAAAACTGGCACATTTAATGATGATATAACCTAGTATTACATTGAATTTTAGCAACAAAAAGTGCCAGATAGTGTAAATATTTGATTGTTGCGGTGTGATCGATTCGGGTGCTGGGCAGGATCACCTGACAGAGAATGGGCCACCTGGTGGATGACAAGATTGCCTTCATGCATATTAACAGATAACAGAACTGTACCAGCTCCATGCCTTACCTTGTACTGTGGCATCTCCCATGTCTTGCTGCTAGAAGTCACTGTTGCGAACGAGTTCATGGTGAGGCATACTGGAGTCATAAAAATACCAGCTTGCGTAAGAGTCTGCCACCCTCTTTCTTAATTGTTGGTTGAAAATGTATAGATGGGAGCATGGAGGAGAAGGTCTAAGAGCGGTAACAACGTTCCCATCCCCTTCAATGCAAAAACCTTGATTCTTCATCATTTTCCTGGTATGAAAGTGATGTGTTGAAAGTAAAGATGGGAGGGGCTTGATACATTCTCTTCACTTTCCTCCTGCTCTGCCCCTCACAAACCTGTGTATTGCTGGAATTAAGTGGTCTCTGGTTCACCTCTATGAATGCACCACTGCCAACTCTAGCAATAGGTTTCAGAACTGTTGGGATCCGAAAGAGAAGTCAACTGTGAGGTCCAGCCTGAGCTTCCACCTTTTGTTCCAATTGACCCTGAAAAGTCCACAGGGTCTCTCTTGAGTGAGTCTTCTGCTGCCATTCTGACATGCACCAGATACACACCTTTCCCTCTTACAATACCAGTACTGGCTCTTGCCTTCCTGGTGACATTACTGAGCGCTGAGACGACCACCCCTGCAATTTTGTAAACGTTGAAAGGTTATTTACAAAGGTAAATTTGGCAGTTAACTTGGGTTTACAACTCTTTTATTTTTTTATTTTTAATATCTTTATTCGGCATATAAAAAATACCATAAAAGTAGCAGTTTTTCAGCAGGGTTAAAAAAGAACAATTCATCAGTATAAATCCTACGCAATACAATTTCAGTACATGGATAAAGCTATACACATCTCAACAAACCATTTTTAAAACAGTATAAAAACGGACGCAAGAAATCTATAGGCTTCTGCTACCCTTTGTGGTCCTTAATCTAACCGCCGCCCTTAAAAAGTTGATGGTACAAAAAAGTGTAAAAACATCTGGGGACAATTTTAAAAATAACAGGGCCACCCGTGCTTGTTTAAACCTAGCTCTCTTTAAAATGCCCTTCAAAAAACGACTTCTAGGATGTGAATAAAAAGGGCATAGTAAAACAAAGTGAAGGGTGTCCTGTGGAGACCTATGGTCGCAGCCTCAGGGCCCCTTCATCTCTGTGGACAGTGTGAACCCTGCCGGTTCTGCTAAAACGTGATGCAAAAGATTTAGCCTAAATCGGGTCATTAAAAATCTGTCATGGGCACTATTTAGACAAGACAAGTACGGTTCAATGCCCTCGGTAGACTTAGTTGCTATATATTCTCTCACCGACAGCTTAACTAATTCTCTGTCTCCCCGGCGCTACGAAGCGCACTTAAAGAACCGATCCTTGACCAGGGCCTTATCCTGCATGGTCATTCTAGAAGGATTAGTAAAAGCTCTGCGCATCCTATTTTCTCGAAAGACTCCTTCACATACTTTAGCCAAGGGATTTTAAGCCCATGGTCCAAGGAGAGACAGTCTTCTATGACCTGCCTGCATAAGGCCGCCTCCTCATTTGCCCAGATCTTTACCCAACAAACTAGGGGTTTAACTGCCATCCTATCCGTAATGTAGCGGACACCCAATTCTTCATGGACAATAAGGGATGGCGTACTCTGTGGGACTTTTAGGAGACGCCGAAAATACTTATTCTCTTCAATCTGTAATTGATTAGCCTCTATGAAACCCCACACCTCACTTCCATACAGCACTTTAGCACAGCACATGGAACTATATAGTCTTAAAACCTGTTCTGGGGACCACCGTCCTAACCTTTGTGCAAAATTCATTATTGACCCAGTACATCTAGTCATCGATCAGCATTTCTCTTCTAATAAATATTTAAAATGTAATCGACCATCAAATAAAATCCCCAGGTACGAAAAAGACTGTACCTTTCCCAAACAATGAGATCCAATTTTATAATTGTAGGATTAGCCTGGTTTTTTGCCCACTTCCATAACATAGGATTTTGCCAGGTTGGGGGACAAATCCAGATTCCCCATAAACGACACAAAGCCATCTATTAGGAGCTGCAGGCTTTTAGGGGTATAGGCCAGGAGTACTGCGTCATCTGCGTAGAGCAGAACGGGGATCCCACGGGTACCTATCCTAGGAGTGTCTACCTGTAAGGTGCTTAGTGCTCGGTCAAGGCCATTTATATATAACGTAAACAAGAAAGGAGCTAGTATACAGCCCTGTCTGACCCCACTAGAACACCTGAAGGATTTTGTTAGTTTACCCTCCTGGCTATATCTAACCGCAGCAGTGGTATTCAGATGTAAAGATTTTAAGATGTTAATAAGCCCCGGATCCACACCGAGCCCACCCATAATTGCCCATAATTTCCATCGATTGACACTGTCAAAGGCCGCAGTCAGGTCCATAAATGCCAGGTACATCGTCCCTGGACTGACTGCTGTATATTTGGCTGAAAGAAGGTATAAATTAAGACATTGGTCGGTGGTAGATTTCCCGGGCCTAAAACCAAATTGGGCGTCAGTTATAACTTGATGGTCCTCAGCCCAATCGGTTAGCCGACTTAAGACCACCCGCCCTAATACCTTCGCTGACACATCAATGAGGGAAATCGGGCGGTAACATTGTGGGCTATCCTTGTTACCTTTTTTAAAAATAGGGACAATCGTGGCTGTGGACCAGGAGGCTGGCATTACTGTGTCCACTGCTGCGTTTATAACCCTAGTCAGGATAGGCGCCCAGAGATCCACATTGCTTATAAAAAGGTCAGGTGGGATCCCGTCTGGGCCCGGGGCCTTGTTCCTGGTTAGTCCTTCAATTCCTGTTTTAACCTCACCCAGCGAGAATCTTAATGGGGGTGTCCTCTGCTCCCCACTATGGACCTGCAACTGAACCGTACTGGGATGGTAATTATAAAGCCCTTGGAAATGCTCATACCATTGCTCCGGCAAAATATTATTGCCTAGCCCTGGTTTGTTAGCATCTTGAAAACAGGGACTGTTTATGACTCTCCAGAAGGCGGTGGAATCCTTTAGTACCATCGCCTCTGTCAGATCTTCCCAGGCTTGCTGTTGTAATTGACCTTTACGTCCCTTAATAGCAGACTTATATTTTTTCCGACAAAGAGTCACCCGGTCCCTATCTCTTGGAGAGGTCTTTAGAGCATCTTTCAACTCTCTAAGGGCACAAGAGCATTGTGGGTCAAACCATCTCGGGTTGTCCGTTTTGACCCTATAGGCTGGGGCTCTAAGCAAACTATCAACTATTTGGGCAACGCCCTTAAAAGCCTCAACTAATTCTGCTCCTTCCACTTCTAGGTCTAAACACCTTAGGATGACCTGTTCGCCTTCTTTTAAAAGAGATCTATAAAAGGCCTCGCCGTTGACCTGTGTCCATCTCAGCCTCCTACCTTGAACCGTAGCCCTTACCACCCCCCCTCCCGCTCCAAGGGGTTCCTGGCGGTAGTGTGCGTCAACAAGGGATAATACAAGAGGATTGTGATCACTAAAGGCACTATGGCCAATACTGAACCCAGACACACAGTTTCTAAGTACTGCAGAAACAAAAATAAAATCAATAAATGAGGCACATCCTCTGCCTTTGAATGTAGGATGAACCATTGTATCCTGTCTAACATCAATCAGGTCAATGGGGTGTGTTAACGCATACGTATTTAGTAGGCCACAGAGTTCCCTTCCCTCCTTTGTGTGTTCCATATGAGGGCCATCCTCAAACGTACAAGACGCCCAATCCCCACAAGCTACTCTCAGGTTTGGGCACAAATGACAGTTAAAATCACCTACTATAACCAGCTGAAGCGCCATCAGCCCTCGCTCATATGTCTGGGTAAGTCTAGTGTCCAATTCGTGCAGACTAGCAGAACCCTGTCCATATTGTGCTAAGTTGTGTAGGGTTTTTCGTACAACAGGGAGTAGGCGCTCAGACTCGTACGCGTTTATGTAACAATAGCCGGAGTATGTGAACGGTGCTGCCAGGTCGGGGAAATACCCAATAACCCTCGTAATTTGTGTGAGTCAACAACCCACACTAGTAATATGGACACAATCCTGTGCACACGTAATTGGGATAATAGATCAAAGCAAAGTCTCAAAGGTTGCCCAATGTAAGATCGACATCAGTAGAGTATATCAGGAATATTTAATGATGCAACAAAGAAAAAAATGACCAGCCGACACGTGTTTCGTCACATAGGGAATGTTCCCGTGACTCTTCAGGGCTGGGAAAGATACAAAGTATGTACAAATGAGGAGGAGCAATCATACATACAATGTACATCTGCGTGACTCATAAAAGTGACACGCGCTATCACCAGAAAAAGTGGAGGGAAACCCCAGGGTACATGAAGTGAAAAGGTGCATGAAGGAACTTTTAGAATAAAAAACATAAGTATGTGACAAGAAACTAAGGCTGTGCATCAGAACACAGTGACAAGGATCAAAAAGGTGTATCTAGTGAAAGAAGGGACCGGTGAAGAAACTACTGAAGCCGGTGCATGAACTGATCTAAAATAATCAACAAAGTGACATGGGTGTCCATTGTAATAGTAGTGCAATGGACAAATACGAATCAAAGTGTAGTGCTATCCACATGGCGTGTGGGAGACATAGTGATAACACAGACAAGTGTCGATTACACCAATGTATCATAAAACAAAGGGGGTGTCAAGATGGTATCTAAAGGTGACCAGAATTGCAAAAACATATCAAAAACATCATCAGGGATAGTAGAACGTAGTAAACACCGATAAAATCCATCACGTAGCGAATTTACAAAGAAATTGCAGTGATAACAAAGCATGAGTGAAAATCACCGTGATCATAATGCACAATCAGCTAAAAAACATGAATAGTAAACAGCGAATGTAACCAACCGAGATAAATGAGCTGGACGGAGATAACGGGGTGCGTGTGAATGGTTGACAACACGAGTAGTAAGTGAATAATAAAGAAGTGGTGAGAAACAGGGAAGAAAAGAAAGGGAAGCAAAGGGAAAAGTTAAAACGGAGAGATAGTACGAGTGAAAGGAAGTGAGGTAGCAAGGATAGAAGGGAGAGCAAAATGGACAACCGTGAACGCAGAAAAACAACCGACCAACGAATGACAGAGGTCCGGAGTGAAGTGAAGAAGGTGAGAGGAGAGAGTGGCGTACAGACCGGACTAAGGGTAACGTAACCGGAGAGGAAAACAGAGGAGCTTACCCGAGCGGGTGGTGAAAACCTGGACGTAAGGAAAGTAATGGACGTCTAGAGAGAAGGATTGGAGTCTGGGGAAACTGTCCAGACGCGTATGATCAGGGAAAAGGATCCCGGTGCTGCCAGGGGGCAGGACCCGTAAAAGAAAGCTGTAAAGGAAGGAGAAAGGGTGAACCTGGGGAACAGTGACGTGAGGAGGCACAAGGCAGGACCGAAATAAACTCACCTAGAAGAACGCTAGGGAAAACGGCAAAGCCGGAAGGCAAAGTGACAGGCGGGTGCGCCTGGAACCTGCATAGAAATAGTAAGGAAATTAAAATTAGACGGGGATTAGTGCAAGTGGGCCGGTGGGGACACGTCAACCGCCCGGGGAGAAAAAACCGAGGACTTACTTGGAGGATGAAAGACGTCCGTCTCTCGCATGACTGCCGGATACGGAAGTCACGGTCTGGGGGAGGAGTGAATTTAAAGAGGAAAGTACAGGGGCGGGGTCTCAGCAGGAGGGTGTGGTCTAGAAGGGTAGAGCTAGATCCAGAGGGTGAAAGGGAGAAAACGGAAAAGGTAGAAAGACTAAGTGTGTGAACACAATGCAGCAACAGAAACAGAAGCAGAGTGAAAGCATAGACGTATAGAAGAGGTGAAAATATCAGTTAATAGAAAGACAGCTACACACTGAGTGACATGATAAAAAAATTATTAGCAAAATGAACATAAGCACAAACGGCAAATAACATGGCACAAGGGAGAAGCTGAAAATAGAGATACTGCACTCTATGTGTGTAGGGCAGCACATTGTAGTGGATGCTGGAAATATCGCCAGCGGAAACCACAATACCACATGTCAAAATATGTAAGGCCAAACAAAACGTAAAATATCCAGACCTAATTAGGTGGGACTAAACAGAAAAATAAACCGTGGAAGGAATAGAAACCGCAGTCAATCTGGGACAGCTGAACTGTGAATGACATGAATATAATAATAATGAAAAGACAAAACAAACATAAGCACCAAAAGGGAGCAGCATGGTATAGAGAGTGAAGCTGGAAATAGAAATATCGAACCCTATGTATAAAGGGCAGCACATTACTATAAAGTCTGGAACAGTGGCTGAAAAAACCACAGTATCACATGTCAAATGATATTGATAAAATCACACCGTAGAACATCAGAATCCTAAATATGTGGGAATGAACATTACAACATGACACAGAAATACAGAAAGAGCACAATCGTGGGTCAGTCGCCCAGAAAGTAGTGCAGTTCGTGATCAGTGTTGAGTCCGTGTGTCACAGACTGAAGGCGCATAATCCATGAAGCCTCTTGGCGCCTGAGTTGAAGTTCTCTGTTACCCCCTCTGGGATTAGCGGTGGCAACATCACATCCAAAGAAGGAAAACCGTTTGTTGACGCTCTGGGTTGAACAGTTCGCCGCATGCACGGCCATAGGGTATCTGATATCCTGGTTTTGAAGAGCTCTGATATGTTCGCTGATGCGTTCTCTCAGGGGTCTGATCGTACTGCCCACATACCAGCGCTTGCATGTGCATTCAAGTATATAAACCACAAACTTGGTGTGGCAATTGATGTTGTGCTTGATCCAGTATGTCCTCTTGTTACGTGCCTTGAAAGATCTGATTCCATGCTGGGCTAGTCTGCAGACCCCACACATACCACATTTGTAGAAACCCAAAGAGTGTGTACCTAACCAAGTGTGACTGGTAACGTGTCTAGGAACACTGGGGCTTAACCTGGATCTAAGTGTTCTGCCGCGCCTATATGTCACTAATGGTCTGGATGTTATGATATTCTTCAGGGAGGTGTCTGCCAGTAAAGTGTCCCAGTGTCTGTTGAGGCTTTTCTTTATAACCAGACCCATGTTGCTGTAGTCTGTCACCAATCTAACTGGTTGATCACTTGCCACACGGGTGTTCTTGGTACGGAGGGTGTCTTGTCTATCTAGCTGATTGACCCTGGTTTCAGCTTTAGATACCGTGTGGGGACTATAGCCTCTGTCTTTGAATCTCTGTTTCATGCTCTTTATACATTGTTGAAACTCGGGTTCTTCACTGCAGTTCCGTCTAGCCCTTACGAATTCACCATAGGGGATGGCCTGTATCTGATGTGGTGGGTGGGAACTTTCTGCATGAAGGATAGCATTGCAGGATGTTTCCTTTCTATAGAGGCGACTGTGTAAGGTGTCTGTCTTAATGTAGAGTTCCACATCAAGAAATGTAATGTAGGAGACGCTGCTGTGGCTAGTGAATACCATATTCATGTTATTGGAATTGAGGTGTCGACAGAACTCGTCGAGTTGTGTCTGGGAGCCTGACCATAATAACAGACAATCGTCAATGTACCGTCCCCAATAGATTATAGAATTAACCCATGGGGCCCCTCTGGAACTCCATATCCACTCTGATTCCAGTACACCCATGTAAAGATTGGCAAACGAAGGTGAGAACTTTGAACCCATGGCCACGCCCTTGCATTGTTTGTACCAGACGTTGTTATACATGAAGTAGTTGTCATTAAGAATGATGTTTATCATGGTGGTCAGCATCTTGGTGTGTTGCCAAAGGGAGGCCGGCCTATTGTGAAGTAGATTAGTAATGACATCCAGTCCCAAGATGGGTTCGATGGAGGTGTAGAGGGAAACCACATCCAAGGTAGCTAGAATCATGTCTGGTTGCCATTGGACATCTGATAAGATGCTCAAGATATGTTTCGTATCCTGAATATGGGATGGGAGATTCTTAACCATGGGACCTAAAAATAAGTCCACATATTGGGCAATTCTTTCAGTCGGTCCACCGATCCCAGAGACAATAGGTCTGCCAGGGGAAAGGGGGCTGGCTTGTGAATTTTGGGCAGAGTGTACAGCCAGGGATAAGCCGGTCTGTGCACTTTGAGAAATAAAAATTCTTGATCATCTATGAGCCCGGCTAAATGCCATTCAGCTAAATGGCCATTGATTTTGTCCGAGAGAGTCCCAGTAGGATTGAACGTGAGACGTTGGTAGCATGAGGTGTCCTGCAATTGGGTGAGGATTTCATTGTGGTAGTCAATTTTGTTCATGACAACAACGTTTCCGCCCTTCACCACCCGCTCGGGTAAGCTCCTCTGTTTTCCTCTCCGGTTACGTTACCCTTAGTCCGGTCTGTACGCCACTCTCTCCTCTCACCTTCTTCACTTCACTCCGGACCTCTGTCATTCGTTGGTCGGTTGTTTTTCTGCGTTCACGGTTGTCCATTTTGCTCTCCCTTCTATCCTTGCTACCTCACTTCCTTTCACTCGTACTATCTCTCCGTTTTAACTTTTCCCTTTGCTTCCCTTTCTTTTCTTCCCTGTTTCTCACCACTTCTTTATTATTCACTTACTACTCGTGTTGTCAACCATTCACACGCACCCCGTTATCTCCGTCCAGCTCATTTATCTCGGTTGGTTACATTCGCTGTTTACTATTCATGTTTTTTAGCTGATTGTGCATTATGATCACGGTGATTTTCACTCATGCTTTGTTATCACTGCAATTTCTTTGTAAATTCGCTACGTGATGGATTTTATCGGTGTTTACTACGTTCTACTATCCCTGATGATGTTTTTGATATGTTTTTGCAATTCTGGTCACCTTTAGATACCATCTTGACACCCCCTTTGTTTTATGATACATTGGTGTAATCGACACTTGTCTGTGTTATCACTATGTCTCCCACACGCCATGTGGATAGCACTACACTTTGATTCGTATTTGTCCATTGCACTACTATTACAATGGACACCCATGTCACTTTGTTGATTATTTTAGATCAGTTCATGCACCGGCTTCAGTAGTTTCTTCACCGGTCCCTTCTTTCACTAGATACACCTTTTTGATCCTTGTCACTGTGTTCTGATGCACAGCCTTAGTTTCTTGTCACATACTTATGTTTTTTATTCTAAAAGTTCCTTCATGCACCTTTTCACTTCATGTACCCTGGGGTTTCCCTCCACTTTTTCTGGTGATAGCGCGTGTCACTTTTATGAGTCACGCAGATGTACATTGTATGTATGATTGCTCCTCCTCATTTGTACATACTTTGTATCTTTCCCAGCCCTGAAGAGTCACGGGAACATTCCCTATGTGACGAAACACGTGTCGGCTGGTCATTTTTTTCTTTGTTGCATCATTAAATATTCCTGATATACTCTACTGATGTCGATCTTACATTGGGCAACCTTTGAGACTTTGCTTTGATCTATTATCCCAATTACGTGTGCACAGGATTGTGTCCCTGTCCATATTGTGTTGCATTATAAAAATTTATAAAAAGTAACCTGTAACCCTTATTAAAAAATGTGAGCCCCTGTGCTACTTCTGAGCCCCAAGCCAAATCTGTCCATCTTCCTTGTAGTGCAAGTTCTACAAATATGACCAACCCTCCCCTGGCTCTCCCTGACGTAGCCTTACGCGCTGGGCAAAAGAAGGTTTTATAACCCTCTAAAAAAAAGTTATTGTTTACTGGTTCCCATGTTTCTTGTAAACAAATTATCTGAAATTCTCGTATATAAAGTAGCCATTGTTCATTCTTAAATTTCGTGGATAGGCCTGCTATATTCCAGGAGACTATTTTTATTTCTCTTTCATTTGGCCTTTCTACACTAGCAAATACCTGGGGACTATGGGTCCTATACACTTTCTTATTTAAACTATTGTCCACATGGGCGTTTACAACCTGATAATCACTGGTAATTTGGCCTTTAGCTATCCCCGGGTTGATCTCTTCTCCTCTCCCCCCAAGATCTTTAATAATCAGGGGGGTATCACGGGCTCTGTTGACGTTCCCCAACAAACCTAGTCAATCAATATCATTTAGGTCTCTTAATGGGGCAAAGATGTTATTTGTCGGTGCTGTAGAGGCCCACCCAATTGCACTCTCCTGTTGACCCACATATCCGCAACTTTGATTTAAGTTCGGCAGGGGTCTATAAAAAAAACCCAACGGAAGCAATTTAATGCTTGAGTCCACCTCAGCTTGGAAGAACCCATTACTCTGCAAAAGAATCTTACGCACAAGCTCGGGGTGTCTAAGCGTCACAATTACACAATCCCCTGAGAAAGCGTTCCTGGTACTGCCGATCCAGGACACCCTCCTTGCCATCAGGATGTGTCTGTGATCTCTGATATTAAACCCTGCATTTCTACCCATCCAATGCGCCACCTTATTAATCAATTGGGTCGCAGGTTCCTCTTTTTGACTTGTATGTGCTGGGACACCAGTTAAAACAACTGTATACGGGCATGAGGCTGGGGGTAAGTCTAAAACTGGTAGGCCTATAGTGCTCTGTGCACTTAGAGAAGGCAGTTCTTTTAAATATTGATTTACATTATCTCCCCTTTCTACCCTTACAGTGTCTACTTGCTGTGATAAGGGATTACATGAACTCCCTATCGTCACTTCCCTGGGCCCCCTAGCACCAGTGCTTACATTGGGTCTAGTTACTTCCGGGTATACATGTGGGACGCTGTTGACTGCAACAACTACCCCTGTTATATATTCACTATCCCCATTTTTCCTCCCCTCAATTACATTTACAGGCAATGGGGCTGGAACTTTAAAAACTTCAGATTCTTCCTGAGCAACACGTGCACAACCACATGCCCCTTGATTAGCTAGTGGACTACTAGAGTTCAGGAGTAACAATAGTTTTTCATCAATTGTCCCTAGTTTACATAAAAGGGGCCCCAAGAGAACAGTCATCAAAGTCTCCAATCTTCTCCATTGATCGGGGTCGTCCCCAAGCCCCACGCTAATGTCATTGCCACTTTTTAGAAATTGATCCATGGCCAATCCTTTATTAGATTCTGAGGCGGACTTATCAGAAAACCTCATTACTTGGTGCTTGGATCTAGGTTTTTGCTTTTGTTTTTGTGTGACTCCTCCCCTCATTCGCTTCGCAGGTGACTCTCCACTGCGTGCCGTCAGAGACTTCGGTATACTTGTCGAACTTTGCCTGGTGGCCCCTTTGGATCGAGTAATAACCTCACCACGGCACGAGCCAGATACGGTTACATTTTGTGCCATGGAAGGAATCGGTGTCTCTTCGACCAGTATGGGCGAAAAAACAGGCTCATCGTCCCCTGTGATATTATGGGCAGAATTAGTGGAATTCATCTGCTCAGCTGTAATCGCTGATGACAGGATTGGAAGATTAACTGATTCCCCAATGTTACTAAGACCAGGGGTCACAGAACATAAGTGGTCCACAGATTGCTGCCCACCCCTGGGGGATTTAGCCATAGCTAGGCCTCCCAATGATGACCATTTTTGAGCCGCAAAGGTATCTAGTGAGAGTCTTTTTTCTGTGAGCTGAATCTGATGGGTCAAAACTGACTCTGCTCTGGTCAGGAAAGCGTCCAGGGTTCCCACAACCCCCCCCTCCTACCAGTGGACCCGTGACCTTGCGTTTGCTCATTCTATCGGCAAGCTATTGCTTGATTACACACAATCCCTCGAGGTACACAAGTCCGCAACTAAACTGTACCTTATTTCAGTAACTGAACTCCACCTTAATGCATGTAGTCACGGTGGGGTGGCCCAGCCCAGCCTCTTCCTGTCTCTGACAGGCTCAGACGGGCCCGCCCTTGGCCCGGGCTTCGCCCGGCGCGCGCCTGTGCGCGTCCCACGAAGCGGTGCCGCAAGAGGCTAAGTAGGCTTTCCACTGCTCAGGTGCGGCAGATTAGTGGCAGGCAAGGCTTCCTGGGACTTGCAGTCCCCTCAGTGTCCGGCAGCAACCTCCTCCAAACAGCGATGCGGCTCCCGCGAAGTGGTTGCCGCGAGAGGCTAAGTAGGCTTTCCCCTGCTCAGGTGCGGCAGATTAGTGGCAGGCAAGGCTTCCTGGGACTTGCAGTCCCCTCAGTGTCCGGCAGCAACCTCCTCCAAACAGCGATTTATCTAAGTTATGCCTACCATGAGTTCACAAAGGGATTCCTGGTATGTGTGAGCTCTTTTAAGAGGTGGAATTGAGGGTTTTTATGGTTGGCACATAGTGTTTTAAGTCTTGGAAGTCTTTTAACACCCACAAACAAGTACATGTGTGTACATTCGTAAACTGCTACTTTTCCAGCCTGAAAAGGGTTGTATATTTACATCAGCCAAGTGCTGGGTTACATTGCCTTTCCAAGGTGGGAAGGGAAATAGATTGTACCAAATTTGGCGAGAGTGTAAAGGAAGGTTTTTCTACACAGAGAAAAATATTTTCCCCTCAGAGAAAAAAAATGTATTTTTACAGGGAAATCTTTTACTCCATGCGAAGTACTCCCCCATGGAGCACTCCATACAGAGGGAATGCATGTCATACTTTAAATCACATGATTTTCCGTGAAATCCATATGGAATTCTGAGCAAGGCGCAGCTTTCCATGTTGATTGTTTGGTGGAGTTTGTGACTTATACAAAGCAGTAAAACTACCCTTAGACATATATTTCAAACTCTGTGTAGTTTTATTAGTTTTACTACTAATTTGTGAAAAGATCCTATGGTCAAGTAATAAAAATAAGGGGAGGGTAGACATTGTCACTTGCAGCCCCCTCCTTTTCACTTAGATCGTAACTGAGAAGGAGGAAGGGAGACTACAGAATTGAGAAGAGTATGGAGAGTGAAAAAAGAGTGGAAAGTGAGAAATAGACAAACATCTCCAATTCAAATACAATTATCTGTGATAGGAACTGCCAGGCAAGCCAATGTTCTGAAAGTGTACAATCAGAAACAAGTTGATAGTGAGGAGAGGCATCTGAAAATCACATAGGTCTAAGGGGGATATTCACAAGAATGTGCGCTAAACATCTCCAGAAAATGTTAACGCAACTTTACACATCGCAGTCTATTGCGGGAAAATAACCCCGTGTTAACCTGGAATTCACAAAGCGGCGGTACCATGCGATAGTCCTCCGAAAAAGCGGCCAATGTCCGCGATACAACCACCGCGACGGAGTTAAAAACACAAACCCCAACAACAAAAAACGTGCGATGAGCCCATTCGCGATGAGGAAATCAGAGATAAGCAGCACCAGGCATGCCATACACACACGGCAGGTGGGAAAATCACTACAAAAGTAGAAAAAACAAACAAACACAAAATGACCAACACCGAAGCACCATGGAGGCAGCCGGAGCAGGCGCAGAGGACGAGCGGAACCCCACAAGCACCCAGGACGACCAGCCTGGGACCTCGGTGACAGGGAAGGGCAAGGACAAGAAGAAGAGGAAGAGGAAGACGAAGCTCAGTCCACAGGAGAATAGGATCCTGGTCACGGAGGTGATAGAAAACCATCAACAACTGCTCGTCGCCTCCAATGTGTCATTGGGCACAAAAAATGGATTATGGCGGTCCATCGTGGACAAGGTGAATGCCGTCGGAGAGCACAAGAGGTCAATGGACGAGGTCAAGAGGCGATGGATTGACATCAAGCGCAAGACCAAGGAGAAACTCGCAGGCAACCAGAAGGCAGCAATGCAGACTGGAGGTGGGAGCCCAGCGCCACAGCTGGAGCTGGATGACATGGAGGAGCCGGTGTCGACAGTCATCAGTGTGGAGACCGTGGCAGGAGTCGGGGCACCGGACACTGCTCGACATGACACAACACAACGGCAACAGGGTGATTAACCACCAGGTACTGGGGGGACGGGAGGAGATGGCCACAATGGCACACATGCACAATCAAGCAGAGCACAGTGCACACCCACAATGACTCTGGATCATGGCCCTGATCAACAGACTGTCACAATGTACATTGCCATGCTGTCTGAATGTGAACATGTACCATGCGTGTGAGGAGTTGGCCTGGTATATGCTGTCCACTAGTTATAGTGGGCACCTTGCGCCAGTCCAATCGACCTTTATTGAAAGCTATCCTTGTGGTGGCTATGGAGAGCAGCCTTCAGGCTAAGTCTTGAAGGAGTGTTAAGCTATTGTTTTACCAGTTATAATCTCATGAATGACTAAATGAAAGGAGAACCACACCAGGTATATATGTAAAATATATGTATTTATTACTAAACACTACCCAATAGTCTCTTTATGAGGCTAGAGGTCAAAGTACACAAGTTACAAGTCAAATAGCACAGTAAAATAGCACAATATACGATTAGCCCTAGGGGCGTACAAACCATATATTAAGAAAGTGGTATAAGAACCACGACTTAAGTAGACACAAGGCCTAGAGCCTGTAGAATCACTGGGACCCCAAGGAACCACCCAAGGTAGTGACACAGGGGACCCACGGGGGCTGTGTGCAGTGTGTGAACACAGTTGCGAGCTCAGTTAAAGTCTATGGGAAAGTCGCTGTAAGAGTTTTAGAGTTTAAGGACACTTAAAAATGGACTAGGACCAAACCCTCTTGGACTTAGACAGTTCTAGGGTCGACACCCACGGGAGCACTGGAGTACTCGAGTTACCTCACCCAGGGCAGCCGGGTGCATAGGTGTCAAATGGTGTCGGGTCGCGTCGTCGTTTTCAATGGCAGTCTGCAGAGAAGTGCTGCTGCCGGGAAGATGCGAAGTGTCCGAAGAGATCCAAGCCTGGATTGGAGATGAGAAGAACCTGAAAGCAGAGGGGACAGAGTCTGGGTCACTTGCCAGTGACCAGGGGCACGTTAGTCGAATGCCCACCGATGTCGGGTGCTTCAGGTGAAAGAGGTGAAGCTTGACTCTTCAGCCACGAGGACCAGGAGGCGTCAACGACAACCAGAAGCTGGATTCGAGCTGTCCCATAAAGGATGTCGAGTGCTGCAGAGTTGGTGTCTGGATTGAACACAACAAGCCTTGGCAACAGCAACCCACGCAGGAAGGAGAAAGATGCTTCGGTGCAGACCAGCAAGGTCTGAGGGACTCACCACTTGGTGGGGAGTTAGGGCACGTCTGGAGCAACCAGAAACACCCAAAGAAAATCAGAGTTGCCTTCACAGGGACCCACCAGTCGACGGACCAGGGATTGCAAAGGAGCCTCGAGCTGAAATGCAAGAAGCAGGCCCACGGAACACTCGTGGTGTGTAGGCTCACAATCTTTGGTGCAAATGGTGCGCAGGGCCTGGGCTACAAGTAACCTAAAGCAGGACTTCAAGAGTTGTCAAGAAGTTGATGCACTAGCAAATGTGCAGGGTGTCCAGGAGTTCCAGTTCCACGTCACTCGTGAGGGCTGTGGGTCTCAGCTTTGCTGGGAACTAGGGTCGGCCTCTGAGAAGTCTGGAAATCCTCTTCCTGGGCTGCAAGTACTTCGGAGTCCGGCAGGAGCTTCGGAGATGCAGACCAGCAAATGCTTAGTTGGTGCCTGCCAAGCGGGGGAGTCACTCCTTGACCCCAAGGGAGATTTCTTCAGTCCTCTAGTCTTGAGTAGAGCATTGAAGTTCCAGGATTCAGTTGCAGAGTTTCGTCCAGGGATATCTAAAGTCCTGTTGCCAGGGGTTCCTTTCTTATACCTAAGAAAGGGGTTGGACTAACTCTGGGGACCCACCTATGGGAGGGCTTGGAAAGAGGGGTGGCTACACCCATTTCCTTTGTCCAGTTTCGCGCCAGAGCAGGGGCTGGCAGCCCCTGCAACCGGTTTGAACTGGGGTATGCACGAGGACACCAAATGTGCACCCAGTGCAGGACTTCAAAGCACTCTTGGAGTGCACCCACCCAACCCCAATCCACTAAGGCCTGTCTGGGAGGTGGTAACACCTCCCTGAGGCAGGAAACCTATTGTCCAGGCCTCCCCTGCCAGAGTTTCGGTCAGCAGCAGGAGGGCAGACTCGTGTCTGTGGCTGCAGCATCCATTTTGTGATGCCAGGGCTCTGTTTAGCTGGTACCGGGTATACCGGTGCTGTCATGTCTTTCCCTCTAGAAGGGTGGGATCATACTCCCACACCAGTGATCCCAAGGTGTTTGACACCAAACACGACATGCTTCCGTGCAGCCATCCCAAAGTTAGCATTTACCGCGAGGATATAATGCACTTAAGAGTATATGGTCAGGCTGCACCACAGACAACCCCGGGTAGGAGATTCCAAGGGCTGCAGATGGGCTCTGCTCATGCATGGGCACCCTCTCACATATAGCCAGGCACCCTGCCTTCAGGATTGATAAGGCCTGCCATAGGGGCGACTGATAGGTTTCTATGTACAGTGATAGGTGAGATATAGGGAACCTATATCTCTGTAAGGGGTGCATGCACCACCTCACTCAGGCTGCAGTAGCGGTCCTGTGGTGTCATTTTGGATGGCCTTCCAGGGGTGGCACAATACATGCTTCAGCCCCTGCTAGGCCTCTGGGGTACCTATGCCCTGGGTACATATTATACCATATACTAGGGACTTATAAGGGCACCCCAGAATCCAATCTGAAGTGTACTTAAGGTACATGGAATCAATTTAGAGAGGAAGCAGCTAGGCTGGGGTCCTGGATAGCAGGGCCCCAGCCAGACTAAAGTCGAAAAACAGTGAGACATCAGCAAAAAGTGGGGGTAACCATAAGAGGCAGATCCTACTCTCCTACAATGCGGCTACATACATGTGGACACATTGTAACACAGCATCTCCCCTTCACATTGCAGGGGCACCGTCAACACCACCTGCAGAGCAGTCCCAGCCACTCTTCACTGATGACGAGGAGGACACCACCAGCATCGACACCCAAGCCCTCCAAGACATCATTGAACTCATCCGCCAGTCACCTCCAGGACCAGGGCAGCCCAGCTGCATCGAGGAGTCCCCACCCACTCCACAAACCACCCAGCAGGAGGCACCCACAACCCCGGCTGTCTCCCAAGACCGCCCCGAACAACACATGGCCTTCCAACGCCGTGTGTTGGAGGTCCAGAGGGAGATGGCTGAGCAGGTGCGGGTGGGGTTTGACCTCATGGCTACCAAACGTGACGCCATCCATGTGTGTCTGAGTCCCATCAGGGACCACCTCCAGTCCCTAACGGACACCCACACGCCGCTCCATGGTCTCCACGAGCCCTGGCTGACATCGCTGGAGTCATGACTCGGAGACAAGAACACCTGTCCGCTCAGAGTGGCTCCTGCGATCTCAGCCGTGAGATGGCACACATGCGGAGGCTCATGGAGGACATGGTGCGGATGGAGGCGGAAAGGATGGCAGCCACCGCTGCACATCAGCAAATTGTAGCTCGGATCTACCATGCCCTGCATGTCCTCATCATGGCATTGCTGCCACAAGGCGTGGCGCAGATGAATGCTGCTGCCCCTACACCATCCACATCTCCGCCCCCTGGTGTGTCAGTGCCTCACAGTGCGGCAGGAATTTCCACTCCGGCACCTGATGTGTCACTGCCACACAGTGCGGCCGACAATCCACCTCCGGCCCCTGATGTGTCAGTGGCACACAGTGCCGCAGCCGGAACTGCACCAGCCACAGGTGGTGTTGTAATTTGGCAGCATTTAAGTTAAGCATTAGCTGAAGACAGCCTGTATTTAGAGGCTAAATTGTCCGCTTTGTGGAATCCATTTTGTATTTCTGGCAGCCATTTTGGCTGCCTTGTGCTACCATGTGCTCGCCATGTGCTCTGTCCTACCTTCCTGTTAACTACTCTTGAAATCTGCCTAGAGACAAGTTATATTTAGTTCCTCTTGCTTTGCACATGCTCAGTTGAGCTTGCAGCTGTTCCGAGTTTATAAATGTCAGGATGTGTCTACTAAAAGTAGAAACTGTTAGCTCCACCCACTTGTCGACTGTGCATTCTCTGTATGACCTTATATGTGCCTAAAACCAGCATTTGTGTTAGTACCGCCTTCATTTGAGCCCCTGTGTGGGTATAAAAGGACCAGGATCCTTCCATTCAGTGTGCTACTTCATGCATTACTGAAAGGTGATGTGTGTGAATGTAGCTCCACCTCATGAGGTTTAATAAACTCTGTCTTTTCTATTTCCAGTTTCTGTGCCAACTTCTTCCTAAGTGTCTGAGGACTCTGTGCAGAGAAGGGAGAACCCCTAAGCACTGGTAGGCCTTGCTGAGGCTCACTACAACAAATTGGCGCTTCCAACGTGGGACTCATCAGCGACTCGGATGCCCGAAGGACTGGTCACGACGAAGGATTGGAATCTCGCTTTTGGACGCGATCGCTGCCTGAGGAGACCTGAGTCTTGGCACCCACGGCGTTTTCCTTTCTTTCTGATCTGACCATCCCGGCGGCGCCGGTCCTTGACTGAGATCTCTTCTGTTGATTCGCCGTGCAGTGACCATTTGGTCGATTTGAGAACTTGGCAGTTGGAACCTGGACACCATTTGATTGGTAAGAGCCGTTTTGCGGCACTTGCTGTTGGTTTGATGCCTTTGATTGGTAAGGTAGTTTTAGTAACACTTACTGTGGCTTTGTTTGTATGATTGGCCAATTTTGGAATCTGTTTTGTAATTATATATGTATTGCAATACATATAGGCAGGTAATGAGGAGAATTTTCTCTATTTAAAATTGTTTGAACAGCGCAACGTACGAAGAGTACCTTAAGGGCTACTTTGATTATAATACTGCATATTTTGCACTATTTTTTGGCATGCCTGTTTTCAGCACACTTCGTAGGATGTGTTGCTTTTGTAGTGGTACCAATTTGAGACTTGACGAAGCACAACCAGCCCCCCGGAGGGGACGCCTAATAGGGATATGTATATTAAGTATGGTATTTCTTCTATAATGTACTGCACGTTATGGAACAAATATACTAGTAAAGATCCTGAGTTGCGTTGGCCTATGTATGGGTCATTTGATTTGCGAAAAATTCAGTATGTGGAACAATGTATGTTTAAACGAAAGACTAGGCAAGATATGTTTGATTGTGTGCGAATGTGGGAGAAAGAAGTGCGTGAGCGAATGAAGCGTGAGCAAGCCTTGATTGACAAAGAACAGCGAAAGACCATTTATGCGAAAGCATTAGAGTTAAAAAACAAGGAGATGAAAGAAATTAAAGAGAGGGAAGATAGGGAACGCCATTTACAGGTAACTGGCCAATACGCTGTTAGGCAGCCCCTTTATCCTATCCTTAATAAACCACAAGATGATTTCTTGTTATTAGATCGTTCTCCACCTCCGTATATTTTTCTTCCGCTCCTCATGAGTCAGATGAGGACTCTTTTTCAGACCAGGACAAAGCTCGAGAAACTCGCTCCATGCTATCTGCTGAGCGTGCATCTGACATTAGATCTACTGCGCGTAAAGCCGTTCGTAGTACTACCACTGCCTCTGAACTTTTAGATAGTATAAAAGGATGGCAGGAAAGGGAGCAAATATATTTTACCGATACATTTGCTGCAGAGGTTATTGAACAATTTAGGAAGTATTCGGTAGAAATGGAGCCCGATGATGTAGCAACTGATTGTAAACAATTACGTGACGGTCTTTTTGTCTTCTCCCAGGTGGCTGACACGATCAGACGCTTGGTTAAACTGCGTGTTGAAGCAGCCCGTTTGCGAGAGGAGAAAAAGGCAGCAGAAACAGCTGCACTAGCATCTCAGATCAGCATGGCACGAACTCCTACTCCTGAAACAGATAAGAATGTTGTAATTCATGTGAAACCCATGCGGGAAGCCGCGCCTTTATATGTTCCTCCTAAAGGAACGGGTACAGAGGATGATAAGACTTCTCTTAATGCGAAAGGGTACTTTATTTATAATTGGGTTTACACTCCTTGGAATAGAGCAGATGTTATGGCCCTTAAAAATGCATTGCCTGACCCGCGAAAGAATCCAGCAGCCTTTTATGAGGAAGTTGAGGGTGCAATCAGCTCTTGTACTATGACTTTGTCGGATATTGATTTGTTTTTGGATTAATATTACCACCTGATATGTGGAGAACTGTGCGCAAGATAGATGATAATGCGACATTTGGAGCATTGTGGAAAGATTTAGAGCGGTTAGATGAAGATAGAGAACCTGCACAGAAACCGTGTCAGTTAATTTTAAATCTTCCGGCAGCTATATTAGTTAAGTTAAAGACGATCATTCCCCCTAAAAAGATAGATTGGACAGTGCTAGCGTCTTGCAAGCAAAAGGTAGATGAATCAGTTTCTGACTTCTTCACACGCTTTGAAGAAGCATTTCACGATTTTAGTGGCCAGTCATTGACAGATGACACGGGTAGGCATCTGTTTGTCGATAAATATGTCGCAAACCTTTTGCCAGGAATAGCTAGTCGCTTAAAGGCCAGTGAGAGTTCATGGACTACATCTTCTCCGGTTTCTCTTTTAACTATGGCCCAGTATTATGAGCGGCAAGAATTAGAAGCCAAAGGTAATGAGGACAAAAAGTCTAAAGAGTTGAAAACAAAGGTTATGTTGGCTCAAGCTTATGGTCCGCCTTCTAGAGATAATGATAGAGGTGGACGTGGATCTTATGGTTCGTCCTTTCCTTCCTCTGCCCGTTCGAATTTGTCTGTTGATCAGTGTGCGTACTGCAAAAAATTTGGACATTGGCTTTCTGATTGTCCAGTGCTGCGTGCTCAGCAGAATCTACGTGGTCGGGGACAAATGAGAAATCGTTCAGGATATCAAGGGCCTAGAGGAAGCGCGAATGATCGTGCTCGGTTTGATGCTAATACACGTGGGCAGAATGGGTTTAACACTTTTGATAGAAGGAACCAATATCAAATGTCTGACTATGTGCCCTCTGATTTTCAAGATTCTGCTTATGCATAGGATTGCCTAGGATGGGGTAAGGAATCAGTTGAAGTTCCAGTAGATCAGAGGGGTCCCTATGTTACAGCACATGTTTTGGGTTCTACTGATCAGTTTCTGGTTGATACAGGAGCTACTCGTAGCGCCTTGTCTAAACAATTGGTTCCAAGGGCTCCCCTGTCTGGCTTAACCATTACATCGATAGGTTTCGATGGAACACCTTCCCTTAGCCCATTGTCACAACCACTTGCATTTGATATTGATAAGTTTACTGCTCCATGTCCGTTTTTGCTTTCTCCAAACACACCAGACAATATTGTGGGTCTTGATATGCTTAAATATTTTAGGGCTACGATACGGTGTTCTCCGGAAGGAGTACGGGTTATTTTGAATGACAACTACCCTATGATTGAGAGATCTTGTATTGTTAAAGAGGACATTGCACTAGCCTCACTCCCTAGTACTTTGTGGGCTACTTCGGACACTGATGTAGGGCAAATGGTTATTCCACCAGTACATATTAGTGTCAAGGAGGGCGCTTTATTGCCAAGACTGCCTCAGTATAAAATTTCTCGAGAAGGAGAAGAAGCACTCACACGTATTGTACATGATTTAATTAAGGTGGGGGTTGTGGAAGAAGTTCCTTACAATGTCTGCAATAGTCCGATTCTTCCCATTTTGAAAAAAGATACTGACACTAGGATCTATAGATTTATCATCGATTTGAGAGAAGTCAACAAGATTGTAGTACCACAGTACCCTGTAGTATCTGACATAACGACATTGCTTACCTTGGTCCCTCCAACAGCAACTACATTTTCTGTAATTGATCTGAAGAACGCTTTCTTCTCGATTCCTATTCATCCTGATAGCCGATATTTGTTCGGTTTCACTTTGAATAATAGATCATACAGATTTTGTAGAGTTCCTCAAGGCTATACTGAGAGTCCTAGTATTTACAGTCAAGCATTGAAGAGACAGCTTGATTCCTTTACCTTGTCTAAAGGAGTGGCTCTCATACAATATGTCGATGACATCTTGTTGGCAGCTGATACACCTGAGCAGTGTGAGAAATGCACTTTGTCTTTGCTTTCTTTTCTTGCTACACACCACCATAAAGTATCACGAAAGAAATTGCAATATTGTAGACCGAAGGTGACCTATTTAGGACACCTTCTGTCTAAGGAGGGCCGTGCACTGACACCAGATCGCATTCAAGCAATTTTAGACACCCCAGTACCTTCCACGCAGAAAGATGTCCGTGCATTCATTGGTCTGACTTCGTTTTGCAGGCAATGGATATTGGGTTTTTCACACATTGTTAAACCCTTGCTAGCACTTTTGAACAAAAACACTCCGATCCCCCTTCCATGGACAGATGAATGTCAAAATGCGTTTTGTCAGTTGAGACAAGCTCTTTGCTCTGCACCAGTGTTAGGCACACCAGATTACACGAAGGCTTTTACACTCTATGTACATGAGAAAGAAGGATGTGCATTGTCAGTTTTAGTACAGACACACGGGGACAAACAGCGTCCTTGCGCATACCTTTCTGCAGTTCTTGACCCTGTTGCTCGTGCATTACCTGGGTGCTTCCGTTCAGTTGCAGCGACGGCTGTGTCCATACGTCAGAGTGAAGGGATAGTTTTGTCACACAAACTGTTGGTGCTAGTACCCCATGCAGTAGATGCCCTTTTGAATCAGACTAAGACTCAGCACTTAACTAGTGCTCGTTTGACAGGATACGAATTGACACTGCTAGCACCTCATATTACCTTGAAGAGATGTGCGACACTGAACCCCGCCACTTTGTTGCCATATCCTGCGACTCAGTCTCAGTCAAAGGAGCCTCACGATTGTATATTCGTTACTGAGGAACAGACAAAGGGTCGCATCGATTTGCAAGATACGCCCCTTCCAGATGTAGATGGGGAACTGTGGGTTGATGGGTCCTGTTTGAAGTTACCAGATGGCACGACTTCAGCTGCTTATGCAATTACCACGCTTGAGACAGTAGTGGAAACAGCTCGCATACCTCAGAAGTCAGCTCAAGCAGCTGAACTAATAGCTTTGACACGAGCGTGTGAGCTTAGCACTGACTTGTGTGTGAACATTTACACGGATAGCCGCTATGCTTTTGGAGTGGTTCATGATTTTGGCCTACTCTGGAAGGAAAGAGGCTTTCTTACATCCCATGGGATGCAGATAATGCACGGAGAGTTAGTGCATAATCTCTTGACTGCACTTACATACCCAAAGAGAGTTGCTATTATGAAGTGTAGCGCACACAAGAAAGTGACTGACAAAATAGGACAAGGCAATGCCTTTGCAGACCGCGTAGCCCGTGAGACTGCGATGCAGCGAAGCACTACACCCATGTACGTAGTGAAATCACAAGCTGAGCGTTGGCATGATGCTAGAGAGGAAGTATTGGATATACAGAGATCTGCTTCTGTGGAAGAGCTTGAGCAATGGTCTAAAGAAGGAATATTAGATGATGAGGGTTGTTGGCGTAACAAAGAAATGAATAAGTGGAAAATGCCTGCGGCCTATTTACAACCTATGGTTCAAATGGCACATGGGCTGGCACATGTTGGAGCTCTAGCAATAACTAAATTGCTTACACAAGTTTGGGAGCATCCTGAAATTGCTAGCACAGCCAAAAGGGTAGTACAGTCCTGTTTGATCTGTTGGCAGTATAATCCTGGAAAAGGGACACGAACTCCTACAGGAGGGTTTGCTACACCAACCGCACCTTTTGAAGTTTTGCAGATGGATTACATCCAACTCGAACGCTGCAATAATCTGAAATATGTCCTAGTGGTGGTATGTGCCTTTAGCAAATGGATAGAGGCATACCCTACGAAGGATAATACTGCTCTCACCACAGCAAAGGTGCTTCTAAAGGAGTTTTTCCCTAGATACGGTGTTTGCAAACTTTTGTGGAGTGACAATGGACCTCATTTTATTGGGCAAGTTGTTGAGCATGTCCTGAAAGGATTAGGGATCAAACAGAAATTCCATACAGTTTTCCACCCGCAATCAGCAGGATTGGTGGAAAGGTATAACGCTACTTTAAAATCAAAGTTGGCGAAAATACTGGCTTCCACGTCCCTAAAGTGGCCAGATGCACTACCTTTGGCATTACTATCCATAAGATCAGTGCCACATTCACGATCAGGTCTTACCCCCTATGAGGTGGTGTTTGGGAGACCGATGAACATTTGGGGAATTCCTAAGCCACGCCCCATACATGATGTTCCTTGTGTTCTGATGAATGATTATTTGGCACAGTTAACTGACAGTTTGATTTCTATTCATCAACAGGTTCGAGAAGCTCTTCCTGACAGATCTACAGGTGAGGCCCACGAACTCCGTCCTGGTGACCATGTAATGGTCAAGGTCTTCGACAGATCGAACAGCTTGGAGCCAAGGTGGCGAGGACCAGAGCAGGTGCTCCTTGCGACAAGGACAGCAGTTCGAGTGACAAACAGAAAGAATTGGATCCACAGCACACACTGCAAACGTGTGTCGCCTGCCTTGGTGGAACCTGCTGTGTTGACCGACCATCGAGAGATTCTGGAGACGGAGAAAGGCCAAGCTATCTCGCCTGACGAATCTGCGGAAGTCTTCCCGGACCACACGATCACTGGAGTATCCAGATATCAATTAAGACCGAGGAAAGAATCTGCAGTTTTGAAAAAGACTGGTTGAGCTACCGCCCTGGGTTAGTGAAACGGAGAGCCATTGTGGCAAGGGGAGGGGGATCAGCCCTGTATTAGTGTAGTGACACCCGCTTTGGCCCATGGTGAAGAAATCAGCGGCTGCCCAGGGAGAAGAGCTCCAACGACTGTTTTCAACAAGTTTTCAGAAAAATCAATCATTACTGCTGCTAAAATGACTAACAAAAGAGTCATTTGTGCTGTAGGGTTTGTTGTTGCTATGGTGGCTATGGCAGCAATTACATGGTACATCGAGAAGGTGGCTCCTGTTCGACAGCTTTTTGTTGCCACTACGCCAGTACCCGTGGAACACCACTACTTTACTCTTCCTTACCATGAGCAAAAGCATCGACAATCTTATCTAAACAATACTTTTATCCAGATGTTGCACCATACTCACAATGCTACAAATACTACCAACTGTTGGGTGTGTGGGATGATACCTGCACATCAAAAGAAAGGAGGAACACCTTTTATTCCTCTTCCATTTTCTCACAATGGTTCTTGTCAAGCTTGGTATGCGCTCTTGTTTGCATATGGAAAGCCTTCAGTAGGTGGGATTATTTTTCAACTTAATAAAGTATGTTATCAAAATAAAGAAGGTTATCCACAAGCCAAAGGGACTAAATGGGAATGGGAAGAGTATCAACCGGACAATATTTCAACACCATATGTTTTCACAAATGTGAGAATAATAAAGAACATTGGACCTTTTGTGATTTCTGTGACAAAAGCTAAAGCAGATTTGTGTATTTGTAGTGTTGGAAGAATTCCAGTGGGGAGGAGCGAGTGTACTGTAATCCTGACCATTGAAGGTGCCAATAAGAGCACTTTCACAGCCTCGCATAACACGTATTTTGTGTGTGGAAATAACGGATATTATCAATTACCTGTTGGGTGGTCAGGAATCTGTTATGTATCTTTTCTGTTGCCCCCTGTGTTTCTGGCACCTGCATTGTATCACCGTGATTTTAAACTGTACAATGACATTTCCAAAAACAGAAATAAGAGGACAATAAGTATGGATGAAGTTGACCAAACCGACACTACCCTACAACAATATGTTGATTTCAACTTGGGCTTATTTTTCTTTGTGGGTGCTGCATTAAACAGCAGGAAAATCCGACGACTAACTCGTGTTGTGGAAGCTGTTACCAATCAGACAGCTATGGCACTTGGGAACATTACAGAGGAACTACAGATTGCAAGGATTGTAGCACTCCAGAATAGGATGGTGCTAGACGTAATTTTGGCTGATCGAGGTGGTGCATGTCGCATCATCGGTAGCAGCTGTTGTGTATTCATATCAGATCACTCACCTTCAGTATATGACGCAATATCAAAATTGCATAAGATTGCTGCAGAAATTCATCCAGAGACTGGAACTTGGACTTTTGCTGGATGGTTTTGGACTCTTGTTTCTGCTTGGGGCTGGAAGCTACTGACTATCCTGTGTGTAATAATTACAATATTTTTTACATGCTGCGTATGTATCCAATGTGGTCCAATGCTTTGCTCCATTTGCATCTCTGCTTGTATACCTGCCAGAGGGAACATTGCTGAAACAAAGGCCCAACAAATGTTGAATAAAGAGGTGGCCGAAATAATGTTAATAGATGTACGGGATGAATATCTAGATTACCCCAGATAAACGAATGTCTTCAGCCAATGCTGAAAGGGTCGTCTGTTGTAATTTGGCAGCATTTAAGTTAAGCATTAGCTGAAGACAGCCTGTATTTAGAGGCTAAATTGTCCGCTTTGTGGAATCCATTTTGTATTTCTGGCAGCCATTTTGGCTGCCATGTGCTACCATGTGCTCGCCATGTGCTCTGTCCTACCTTCCTGTTAACTACTCTTGAAATCTGCCTAGAGACAAGTTATATTTAGTTCCTCTTGCTTTGCACATGCTCAGTTGAGCTTGCAGCTGTTCCGAGTTTATAAATGTCAGGATGTGTCTACTAAAAGTAGAAACTGTTAGCTCCACCCACTTGTCGACTGTGCATTCTCTGTATGACCTTATATGTGCCTAAAACCAGCATTTGTGTTAGTACCGCCTTCATTTGAGCCCCTGTGTGGGTATAAAAGGACCAGGATCCTTCCATTCAGTGTGCTACTTCATGCATTACTGAAGGGTGATGTGTGTGAATGTAGCTCCACCTCATGAGGTTTAATAAACTCTGTCTTTTCTATTTCCAGTTTCTGTGCCAACTTCTTCCTAAGTGTCTGAGGACTCTGTGCAGAGAAGGGAGAACCCCTAAGCACTGGTAGGCCTTGCTGAGGCTCACTACAACAGTGGGGCAGAGCACACATCCGAGGACGAGGACGTGGATGGGCTTGAGTTCATAAGGAGGCACTAGCATTCATGTCCGCCACCTGGCTTGGTGCCGCACATGGCCCCATGACCTTCCACTGACCCCCGATACACTCTGCTGCACTCACCTTGGACCGCAACATGGACTGCCATATCCTGTTTGGTGACCAATTACACGGCGACCACACTGCGGACTGTACCCTTCCTCTTCCGCTGTACTTGTCATTCCCCTATGGACTCTGGTTGGCCCTCCACGGGCCCATATTGTGTAGTGGGGTTGGCATGGCCCTGTACTGCTCCAGCTGCAAAACTCCACTGGATGTGCATTAAACATTCAGAAACGCACTGCTGTGTCATGTCTTTCATCATTCATGTATGAATGTGTGGATGAATGTAGGGTCAGTGATTCCCCCTAACGCCAATAATGCTCATCTAGTGGGATTCCAGTCACAGTGTGCTACATTGCCGATTGCGTTCCGGGTGCCGTAGACACTACAACAGGGACACACGCATTAGTCACTTCCTTGTCCGGACATGGACTGAACCAGGCCCAGAGCCCCCGAGTCATTGTTGCAAGCCCTGCGCTGGTCCGGCATACGCCAGGCCAGACCACTCCGCTTACGCTCCGAGGGGGGCCACATAGCTACAAGTCGCAGAGTTACACACTAGTGGTCTGCAGGTCGCTGGTCTAGTTGTCAGCATGTCACGGCCACTCCCTGAGGGCAGGTTTGCACGCACACCACACCCATCCGGCACAGGCGAAACAGGCCATGTGACCCCGCCAATATAAGGGGCCGACAACGTCACATTCCCCACTGCCGGTGGTGACTGGATGACGGACGTTCCACGATTCTCAATCATAAAGGGCCCATGAGTTGTTGCGCACAGGGTTAGTGGCACCCGAAGCCTTTTGGCCGTCACGGGCCTACCACCATGTGGCGCTGACTGGGGTTGCACAGGGTTAGTGGCACCCGAAGCCTTGCGGCCGGCACGGGCCTACCACCACGTGGCGCTGACTGGGGTTGCACAGGGTTAGTGGCACCGAAATTGCTGAGCAGGTGTGCGGCCTGCGATGATGACGTGTGCACTGATGTGGTCTCTGCCATTGATGCCTCAGGACTCAGCATCATGTGTAGGACCTGCTGGGCCGCGGTGCGGGTCTGCATGATGTGGAGCATGCCATGGTGGTGGGACCTGGGCCTGGAGCTTGCACGGGCACGTGGTGTGCCCACTGGTGGACACACCGTTGGTGGCAGGTGAGCAGTGGGGCCTGGGTGTGCAAGTGCGGACAGCCAGTGCTGGCCGGCGGGAGGTGGTAGGGTGTGGCTGCATGTGTGCACAGGACGGGCAGGCGTTGTTGCCGTGTGCAGTGAGATGGACTCTGCCATGATTGACTCTGGCCTCAATTACAGATTGCAGACTTGGTGTCTTGCAGTGTATACCGGCACGTGGTTGGAGACACACCAGTGGCAGCAGGTGAGCAGTGGTGCCTGGGTGCGGGGGGCGGCAGTGTCCCTCCTTCTCTCTGTCTCTCTCCCTTCCTTTCCTTCTCCCTCTCTCTCTCTCTCTCCCTTCCTTTCCTTCTCCCTCTCTCTCTCCCTTCCTTTCCTTCTCCCTCTCTCTCTCTCTCCCTTCCTTTCCTTCTCCCTCTCTCTCTCCCTTCCTTTCCTTCTCCCTCTCTCTCTCTCCCTTCCTTTCCTTCTCCCTCTCTCTCTCCCTTCCTTTCCCTCTCCCTCTCTCTCTCTCTTCCTTTCCTTCTCCCTCTCTCTCTCTCCCTTCCTTTCCTTCTCTCTCTCTCTCCCCCTCTCCCTTCCTTTCCTTCTCTCTCTTTCTCTCTCTGCCTTTCTTTCCTTCTCTGTTTCTCTGTGTCTCGCTCCTTTGATGTGCGCATGACACACGTTCTGATTTTGTGCTTTATTTTCCAGGCTGTGACATCAAGATTGTCCCGGACGGACCCGACAGGAGTCTTCCGCATTGGTGTTTTGTGTTGTATTCAATAAAGTTTTTGGTTGTTACTTCAATGATGAGTGACTGTTTCTCGTTCTTCTGCCCACACATGTGTTTCTTGTTGTCATTGCGCGACATCATGCGCTTTTTGTGGCTCTTGTGTCGTGCAAGGTATGTGTTTGTCCCGGGGGGGAAGCGGGGGGGGCCTGGGAGTGGTGGGGGTGGGTGTTGTGGCCCTCATGGGTCTCGGAGCTGCATGATCATTGTCTCCATGGCATCTGTGGGTCTTCAGATGTGGCTCTGGGCTGGGCTCCCTTTCATTCTGCAGGTAGTCGTCCTGCTTAACACCAGCAGTAGGCAGGTGTTAAATCCCTGCTGCTACCACGGCTTATCGCCTGTTTTTGGTTCGCATCGCGGATCTGGCAGTTTGTTGTGAAAGTGGTGTAGTGGTGTTTTCGTGTGTTTTTGCACGGGAACGCCTACTCTGCATCTCATTAGGGTTAGTTGGTGGTGTCACCCGTGGAGGTAAATTTTGCGACAGTTATCGCGGGAATACTTGCGTTGTCTGCAATTTGCACCCGCTTGTGACTGGGGCGTTAAATCTATCTCCACTTTTGTTACGTTAAGGTGGAGATAACTCGGCGATAAGTCCTTGTGAATATCCCCCTCAGAGAGCTGTAAACATGAGAGTAAGAAAGATACAAAGAGATGAAACCCAGGACCTCATTTATGAGGCCCCTTGCGCTGCCAGAACATCACTTTTTGTGACGTTCCCTGGCGCAGAAGCCTTCGTGATATTTATCAGGCAGCACTAAGCCACTTTTTTTGGCTTATTGCTGCCTGAGAAATGTCGGTCCCTTCAACGCAGTTTTCTGCATTACAGGGGCGTGCAATGGGTGTTGCTGGGGGCATTCCCAGCAACATCCATGGCTTTTTGACACTGCCCCAGACTTACGAGAAATCGTAAATTTGAGGTAGCGCTAAAATATTACGCCTCCCCAGGGGAGGCGTAAGGGAGGCACAACAAGGAGAAATATCCTTATTTCTCCTCGTTTTTCCTTTTTCTATGTGTGCTGCATTGTGCAAGGGTGTCTGTGGAAGCCCCAGCACCAGGAAACAAGGATGAGCTTTGCTCATTCTTGGGGCTTAGGGAGTATTGCTCCAAGTTTGTAAATAATTTTGCAGAAAGACGTATAGATTGAGAAAGTTGTTAAAAACTCAGAGCAAATTTGGTGGAGTGATGGTGAGGATTGTGTAAAACAATTTCAGAACATTAAAGATGATATATGCAAGGCTGCACCTATTCATGGGTTTGACCCAGCTTTGCGTATTATGATAACAGTAGATGCAAGCAAGAAGGATCTGGGTGCAGTACTTTCATGGAGAGATGAGCATGAAGGAGAGTGTGCAATTGGATTAGCATCTTGTAGCCTTACCCCTGCTGAAGAAGCGTATTCTGCAATTGAAAGGAAAACACTTGCTTGTGTATTGAGCATGGGCATTTAAGGTCATTTGTATGGGGCACGGAATTTGATGTAAGGACGCATCATAAACCCTTAGTCAACTTGCTTTTAACTGCGGGCTTTCTGAAGGTGTCCATGAGAAAATACTAGATTTTCAATGAGGTTGTAGGATTTTAAATATCAGATTAATTATGTGCCGGCAGTGCAGAATAAAGTGGCGAACTGCTTAAGTCACATACCTTTACCCATTACTGAGCTACCGTGGAGTAAGTGGGATGAATTCCAGGTTGCTTATGCAGATGATGAAGGGTTGGACTCTTTGGAAGGGGGAATGAAAGGAAGCTAATTAGAAGGATGAAGTACTGGGTAAGGTAAAGAAATATGTCCAGGAAGGATGGGTGGACAGGAGGAGTTGTCCAGAGGTTATAAAAGGTTCTGGGAAGTCAGGAATGAGCTAGGGGTGGAGTTGGACTTTATGATGAGGGGTGAAAGGTTTGCACCCTTGCAGTGTTTAAAGGGAAAGGTGTTGTATTTATGTAATGGATGGCATTTTGAATTGGTAAGAACAAAAAGGAGAGTGTAGTCGTTGTGCTGGTGGCCAGGAATAGACCCGAGCATAGGAAAGAGTAGTAAGAAGCTGTGTGCAGTGTGCCAATTCAGACAAGAGTTTGCAGATTCTTACTCGGGCTAAACTAAAAGATTTTGTATTAAAATAGAATGGCCATGGTTGTGATTATTAGCAGTAATGCTAAGCACTATTATTGAGTATACTGCTATCATTATTGTAGTGCATTTTTGTGTATCAGTTTTTCCATATGAATTTAGATTATTATGTCATGTGTTTTAAATTATAATGTTATTTATGTTTGTGTTTGGTATTGTGTACAAAGAGGAAGGATGCATGGTGTTGCTGCTTGCATGCAGTAGATTGTGTGAGGTAAGCCATCTATGAGGTAACATAGAGTGTGGGATAAGATAAGGTTCTGTGGGTGGCAGATGGATGAAGGAGCTGGGGTGAAGCAAGTGAGGCCTCCCTGCTGTTCCCTGCCTCTGCAGAGTTGAGAATAAAGGATAATTTGCACATTAACCTGGCGTAATATCGATACTAAAAAAATTGAGAGAGAACAAGACAGGATCAATTGAGTAGGTGCTATGAGAATCTTGAGTTTCTCAATACAATTTTCAATGATTTCTACAACCCAAAGACAGTGAATCTGTTCAATCTAAACCTGACAAGGAACACACCTTGCTCAGCTCAAATAAGTTCACAGTTCTCTTGAATGCAGATGCTAAGATATATACTGTCTCTTTGTTGCCAGACTGGACACAGTTATGGCCTTCGTCACCCAACCAGGATTTATCGTGCCAACCTAAGTGGGAGAATGTAAGAAAAAGCAGCCCATTCGTTATCCCGTGTGCACAGTGCAAGAGGTAGGTTGTCGGTTGTATTATTCTCCCTAGACTCTGAAATATTGCTTCTTAGGATGGGGTTGTTTTTGTATACATTTGCCCTCCCTGCATAAAGTGGGTACTGGCTTTGTTTGATGGATCACTGTCAAGAAAAAATAAAAAAGCTATCTTTCAGACCCAATGTATTTGAAGAGGGGTAGAAGGCAGAGGTGAGTGTGTTGCAGCGCAAGCATGGTCTAATTTTATTATACACTTACTCTCCATTCTACTCTCATCGCCCTGGGCCCTTTACGATTAGACAATCTGCAGCATTTCCATTTACCACAGAGGCAATGATCCTCTGATGAATTTTTCTCCACTGATAGGAGGGGTGGAAATTAGGGTAGGCAAAACTCCATGTTAGCTGACCAATGAGGACCATTAATTGACAGCTAACTCACAAATTTGAGATCAGATTCAGGTACACCACTCTCAATACTATGCTGTAGAAATAAAGAAAAGCAACGGGAAGACCCGACATCCTGAAAAAGTTAAGTCGAACTAGAATTATGCAGACCAAAAGCTCTGCAACAGAACAAAAGAAGTAATACTTGATGTTCTGACAGAGCTCTCTGATTCTCCCTACAACGCATTTAAATCATTAGTAAAATAGCACAATTTAAATGGAAGAACCAACAGGACTCAATAATAGACTCAGACAGATATTTTATTTAAGTTGGTTCTTGTATTAAAGATTCAAAGATCATAGCAATACACAATCTTTTGAGAATTTCAGTGAAGAATATCACAGCTTGCATTAAGGCACCAAACATTTAGGCAAGGCTTTTATTGGATGGTTATTAATAAAAATTCAGTTTACAGAGTTACAGAGTCCCACTACCATTAAGGCAGAAGGATAGTTTGGTTTGTCTTACAGCTCAAATCCTATGAAGAAGGGGAAAAGGGTTCAAATTTAAAGCCCTTTAAGGGCGAGTCCATTAGCATAGAATAAAAGAAATGAAATTTGAAAATGAAATGGCTCGGCAAAGAAGGTTTCAGTCCATCAGCTACTGACTGTAGCTTTAGCAAAGCAGTCCAAAAGTAAAAAGATAGCTCTTAGTAATTATCAAAAATCGATCAGCATAGCATCCTCTCACCAGGTGAAAAGAAAAGTATGGTGTTGCCCCTCCTTTGAGGTTTCTTCTTGATATAAAGTCCCTATGATGTAGCATCACATCACCATCGAAATACCATTATATGCTCAGATTCACATAATTTCACTTAGGACACTTGCAACAGTAAGATGCTTAACCTTGCTAGTCATGAGAAACAAGGGATTCGAAAGCCCACATAGGCCTAACATTGGTGAAAAAGAAATACAAAGTATCCATCTATAGCAACAGCTGAAATCCTGTTCCCACAGGAATATTTCACTGTGAATGTTGAAAAAACAATCAGGAATGTCGCAAATGATACGTGTGCAGAAAAAATAAAGCAACATTACACTAGTGGTAAAAGGACCATTGTATTAGGTCAGGAGAAAGATCAGCACTAGAAAAAAAGCATTTTCGAAAAGAGCCTTAAAGTTGGCATTACACATTTCAAATGAAATAAACTCTAAAACAATATCAACTATAGTGTAATAAAATCAGTTCAAATAAGGATTTTGTAAAACTTTTACCAGACCTTATTACATGGAAATAGCTAATGTTAGGAATACCCTACTACCACAATTTTTCTCAATATTCATATAAGTATATCATTTTCTAAATTCACACCACAAAATTTGTTTTTCACTTTTCGTAAACTATAGCATCTCTATTATTATTGTGCAGAATTTCAAGATTGCAGCTAGTTTCTATGCATTTTTGCGCTGACTTTTCTAAAGGTTGCATTCTATAGAAACACTAGGGTACTTGATTAATAGCAAAGTTTCAACAGTAAAGGCTAATAAACATGTTCATAAGAAATTAATCATCAGTGCAACTCGTTTATATGTATTAGCATTACTTTGTGTGTATGTTTTCTTCATAGTACATTTTAAAGCACACTTCTACTACACTTGTCTCAGTTTCATGTGTTCGTATGTCATCACGTGCATCACCGCTGCTATTTCCCTCACATTAGTGCAGCTGTCTCAATTGTTGAAGAGAATCACAGACACAGTGGGTTTGAAAGTGGATGCGGATGTTTTTAAACTCTGTATGCTCGAGCCTAGCAATGTCTGACTGGGATTAAGAGTAATGTTGATAAATTCTAAGGTTTTAAGGGCCAGATGTACGACGTTGGAAATAGCGCCTCCCAAATTGCGGGTTTTTGCGACTCGCAATTTGCGAGGCGCTATTTCCAATGTACAACAGTGTTTTTCACACTGTTAGCGATTCTCAATGGGGTCGCAAATAGAGAGTCTCATGAATATTAATGAGCCGCTCGCAATTTGCGACCCCCTTGGGAATGGCAGGCCCTCCCAGGTATGCTGGCCTGCTGGGCTCAGCAGACCACCATGTCTGGGACTGCTTTTAAATAAAGCAGTTTTTTTGTTTTTAATGCAGCCCGTTTTCCTTAAAGGAAAACGGGATGCATTTAAAAAAAAAAAAAATTGAAACGTTTTCGTTTCATTTTTTAAGGGCAGGCAGTGGTCCCAGTTGCCCTTAAAAAAAATTTCCCCTGCATTTGCAAAGGGGAAGGGGTCCCCTGGGGACCCCTTTCCTTTTGCGAGTGCATTACCACCCTCTTAAAGAGGGTGGTAATTTGCGAGTGTTTTGCACCCGCAATTGCGGACGCAAACCATTCTTACATAGGGTTGTGCTCGCTATTAGGAAGGGAACGCAAAAAATAGCGACTCGCAAAATAGGCAGGTACATTCCCCATGCTGTTTTTGCATGCGCAAACGGGTTCGCAAACCCATTTGCGCATGCAAAAATGGTCGTACATATGGCCCTAAGTCTGGTACATTAAAAAAAAAAACAAAGATGAGGCGCCAGAGCGAGCTCCCATTTCGGTGTTCTTCTGCTACCTTCAAAAACCTTGGAGAGTACCTGACTCCGATGCACTGTTGCCTTTAAAATACGAATTACCCAAAGATTATTGACAGCTGGCATAAGAAAATGGTATAATACCGTAACCGATCCATAACTCGCCCTGGCAGCATCGCAACGTTTAAAATGAATCTGCTGACATGAATGTTGTCTGTTGTCCAATTGCTTCTGGTGGGTCCTGACGATCACGCTCAAGTCTATGTATGATACATTTATACCTGTTTTAAAGCTGTGTGTGGCATTAAGGTTGCTGACGCGTTGCAGGGAAGGGGCGGGTAGGCTGTCCCAGAGTGTTTGCTTCATTACTTAGTCCTAAAAGCAGAGGCAAATAAGCACAATTATCAATCAGTCTGTTGTAAGTGATCGCCGGGACCAATACAAATATTTTACAGACTGACAATAGTGATTAGAAATTTAAAACCATTTTATTCATATGTGCAGGGTTGTATTTCACACGTGATCGAAAAAAGTAACTCACAATGACTCGTTACAATACAGTTGATATGGCTAAGGTTACGTATAGCAGCAAACAATGCATTTATATGTATTTCACTTATTCTGTCACAGGTGTCAATAAATCCATGTACCCTCACAAGAACACCCAGTACCGCAAAGAAGCAAGGTTTGCCCATGGGTTCATTTCTTTGTAACCATGCTGAACCGTCTGGAGCGTCCAAGGGTTTGCATTTAGGAGTAAATTGCCTGGCTTACCACCTCACAAACCAGGTTTGATCGCGTTAATAATCTGCCCTCAATAGCAGTTGATGTGTGGTTTTCGCTCCTAAAAAGTTTAATCAGTGGTGCATTGGGAATCCTTCTTCGTATTCTGTCATGGTGCTGGCAAATCCTCTGCATGACCATCTGAGATTATTGACCTACGTACAGAGGCTGACATTGACGTTAAATACAGTATGTTACATTTGCCTAATTGCAGTTAGGGAATTAGTTTAAAAAATATGAACTTAGTTATTATAGTTAACTATCTTTGTATTCTTAATGTAGTCACATGGTAAACCTTTTGTTCATCTACAGTGTCCAACGTTATTGATAAGATCACATTTCTTTCTTTGCATCCTTTGACCACATGATTCTGACATTTTTCTTTTGATTTAAAGTGAGAAGTGGATGCTGAGAACTTCCCTTGATTACCTGAGGGAAAGCTGATTCTCCCAGTAGCCATGGTGGCACCCAACACATCATGAAAACATGAAAGTTGGCAAGTGCCTCCTCAAAGAAGAGGCATAAACTACAGGGGCAAAAACCTCCATACTAATCTTGGTGATTCGTGATCACAGATTGTGGCAGATATGAGCTGATAAGCAGACCACCAGATCTACCCTGAACCAGGGTAGGGAGAGAGCCAGTCATAAGATCTTCATAACTAAAGAATCCCAAAATGGAATTCAGCTGCAGAGAAACAAAGCAAAGATGAGGGACCAAAAAGCTTCAAAATGGGTGATCCACATGTCAAAATAGAAGAAAATTAATGTGTTGAGAAGCATCCATCGCCAAGTAAAACCTCCTGATATATAGTCCAGTCTAGAAATGACATCACACGGTAAGAGGGTTTCACCATCCTGGATTGGGAACGTCTGACAAAAAACAATGGGAAGATGACCATATTCGATAGGCATAGACGACACTTCACTAGCCATACCTTATTTGGTAGCAGTATGGAAACTTTCAGCAGTGAGAATAAAACCCCATTTTTTACATCCATCTTCTTTTCTTTCTTCCATGCTCTGGCTACCGCCCTCCCAGGTAACTGTTCCACATGGCATATAGAACATACCTTCAACCATCCACAGCTGCATAGACACCATCATTGAGAGAGAGTCACTGGAGAAGACACTACACCTTGTGACACTGCAACTAGAGCAGTAAATCCTGCATTAAGATTGAACCCAACAAACATGCTGCTGGCTCTGGTAAGTCTCTTGTAAAAGTAAGCCCCCACTCCCGTAACTCAATTTTGTTGATAGTTCAGAAGATAGCCAAGGATAAAGAAATATATGGATAAAGATAAGAATATGGAACACAGAAAATAGGCAACTTCAGGTGAAAATTCACAGGAAGATGAGTGATGACAAATGGACCTCAACATCATCATTGAATCTTGATTGGCAATGTATGAAATGGTAGAATAAAAGATAGAAAGCATGAAGAGAATTAGACACCTGAAGCAAAATAAGTTAACCTTGACTTTTCAACATGTTCTTTCATTTTGAATTTAGAATAGCATCAGCCTTCTGAAACCAATTGTGTTTGCTTCTGTAATGATTCGTGTACCCAGTAGCTGCTGGAACCAATGCAAACAGAAAAGCTGTGAGACCTTAGTCACATTATGCATTATTATAAGACATGTCTGATTTTTGGTAAACAAAATCTTGAGTAGCATTGCATAAACATCAAAGATAAATCTCCAAACTTTGATTAGTTTGTTCATTAGTTTGGGGATGAAAACCAGAAGAAATAGTTTGTACAAGTCCTAGTGCTTTAAGAACTCTTTCCAAAAAAGCGAGAGATATTGAGTTCATTTGTCATAAATAAGACTTTGTGACAAATCAAGAGGATAAATATTGCCTGTCAAAAAACATAAAACCATTTATTCTTCTGATTACTCAGCCAAACGGAACAAATATACCACTTTTGAAAAGGTAAACAAAAACATGATGGATGGAATGATTGAATCAATTTCAGCCACTGGTAATTGCTCTGGGCTACAGTACAGTCTAACAATGTTTTTTCCCAGCATGCCACATCAGACAGAGAACCAGAAATATGTGAATCAGGCCTGGTCCTGGATTTATAGGAACAGTACAGCACAAACTACCAAGATAGGGTGCCTCTGACTGGGAACATATGAACCCCAAACCGGTGTCAGCTGATTTGGGCCTCATCAGTAGGGTGCAGTTCAAGTGCTTTGGCACAGTGAGCACAGAAGCATGTCTTGATAATCCTACTGTACTTAGAGCATTGTACTGAAAAAAATAAAAAATGTGATGGTGGATTGCTTGAACTCATCCTAGCCATTGTTGAGTACCCAGGCCCGTAATCAAGTCCATCATATTTTGCTCACCATACTACCTCAGACAGAAACCATAAATATGCAAAATAAGCATGGTCTTGCTTCAGTAGGAACAGTCGTCAGCCAGAACTGCCAAGCTATATCTCCTCTGAGCAGGAACACAAGCAACCCTGATTAGTTTCAACCTGTTTGAACCTTGCCAGTAAGGTGCAGTTTGAATCATTTGGCACAATAAGGACAGGCTCAACAACTGGGCATAACCATCACACTTAGGGCATCACACTGAAGAAAACAAAAATCTAATGGGTGGATTGCTTGAATTAATCTCAGACACTGGTAATCACTCTGGGCTACAATTCAATCCATCAATTTATTGCCCACTATGCCACCTCAGAAAGGAACCAGTCATAGGTAAATCAGCTTTGGCCCTGGTTTAATAGGAACAATACAAGCCAAACTGCCAAGCCAGGTGAACTCTGAGTGGGAACATAACCTTCAAACCAGTGTTGGCCGATGTGGGCATCATCAGCAGGGTGAAGCTTGACTTCTTTGGCACAGTGAGCACAGACACATGTGTAGGTACACTTGCCACACATAGGGCATTGCACTGAAGTAAACAAAAATATGATGGTTGGATTGCTTGAACTCCTGTCAGCCCGTGGTAAATACTTTGGCAGCAATCATGCCTATCATTTTTCACCAACCATACCACCTCAGACAAAAACCAGTCATAAGTAAAATATGCCGTGGTCTTGCTCCTATAGGAAAAAGTCAGCCGTAACTGCCAGGCCAGGTTCCCTCTGAGGAGAAACACAAGCAACCAGAGACCTGACTCAGCCTATTTGCGCCTCATCAACAGAATGCAACTTGAGCCTTATGTCACAATGAGCACTGGACCCATCTGGGCATACTCTCACACTGAGGGAAATAAAAGGTGTAGAGTGAATTTCTTGTATTTAATCTCAAGCACTGCTAATTACTCTGCACTGCAACCCATTCCATTTTTTTATTGTCCACCACACCCCTTCAGAAAGGAAAAAACCACGATCCTGCTTCAATAGGAAAAGTCAAGCCAAAATGACCATGCCAAATCACCTCTGAGTGGGAACACAAGTAACCCCAGATTGGTTTTGCCTATTTGGTCCTTGTCAGTACAGTTCAGCTTGAGTTCTTTGGCACAATGAGTGTGAGACCCATATCTGGGCATACATATCGCATTTAGGGCACTGCGGAAAACAAAAAAAGTGATGGGTGGATTGCTTGAATTAATCTCATCCACTGGTTATTACTCTGGACTGGAATCCAGTCTATTTTTTGGCACATCATGCCTCCTCAGACAGCAAGCAAAAGTATGCAAATCAGCCATGACCCTGCTCTAAGAGAAACACTCTAGCCTTGACTGCCAGGCTAAATCCCCTTTGAGCAGGAACACAAGTAGCCCCAGACAGGTTTTGTTTTATTTATAGAGTTCTATGGCATAGTGGGCAACAGACCCATGTCTGAGCATATATGTCGCATTTAGGGTGTCGCACTGAGAAAAACAAACATGTAATGGGTACATTTCCTTGAATTAGTCTCAGCCACTTGTGATTTCCTAGCCCACAATCTAGTCCTTTTTTAACCCACCTTGCCACCTTAGATAGGAACCAGTCAAATGTAGGAGTGTAGGTCCTATTTCAATAATTTCACATAATGAAATGTACCCAGAATTACTGAGATTACACCGTTATGCCACATTATGCAGTTGTGAGGAGAAATTATAATGCAAGATGTACCATTTTGGAAATTTTTTAACAGGAGCAGCATTGCAGATAGATTATTTACTCAAGTGGCCTATTCAGGTAATTTTAGAGCATAAAACTACAATTCTGAACGCGATTGGCAGTGTTTTAAAGATGAGCGGCAGCTCCTTTATCTTCAGTGGTCAACACATATTTCAGGTACAAATTTTCCTGAGCAGACCGATCAGGTAATATTTTAGCACAAAACTGCAAATATGAGCAACAGTGTTTTAAATGCGAGTGGCTGGAAATCAACTTGAAATTACATTTTAAAATTTTCGAGTAGAATTTTTACCTAAATGGACCGTTTGGGTTATTTATTGAGTGTGAAATGCACTTTGCATATTTTTTGTGGTAATTTTGTGTAATTCTGCTACAGCAAATTATGCAAGTTTGGTACACCCCTACTCATATGTCTAGCCCCACCTATAAGGCCAGGTTCCCTCTGAGTGGGAATCTGAGCAACTGCTGACAAGTTTCTGCATATTTGTACCTTGTTGTAAGGGTGAAGTTTGAGTCCTATGTCCCAGTGAGCAGAGGACACGTGTGGGTATACTTGTCATGCTAAGGGTTTCACAGTGTGAAGAAAAAAAATGATGGGTGGATTGCTTGAATTAACCTCAGCTACTGTTAATTACTGTGAGCCACAATCCAGTCCATCTTTTATTTGGCCCAATATGCCACCTCAAGCAAATACCAGACATATGCACATCAGGCTTAAACCTGCTTCAATAGGAACATTCCTGCCTGAACTACTAGACCAGGTTACCTAAAGTGGGAACCCTAACATCACTAGGCATGTTTCAACCTATTTTGGATTCATAATTAGTGTGTCACTTGAGGCTATTGGCACAGTAGGCATGGGACACACATCTGGGCATATCCAGCGCACTAAGGACCTAACACTGAGAAAAACAAAAAAAAGGATTGATTTCTTGAATTAGTTTCAGCCACTGAGTCCAGTACTTTGTCTATTTGTCCCACCATGCCACCTCAACCAAGAAGCAGATGTATGCACATCAGCCTTGGTCCAGCTTCAGTAGGAAAAGTCCAGCATGATCTTCCAGACCAAGTCCACTATGAGAGGGAACACAAGCAATTTCAGGCTGGTTTCAACCTATTTGGGCCTCTTTAGTTGTGTGTAGAATGAATCATAAAGCACAATGAGCATGTTGGTCAATCTTTGACATTGGTAGTAAAAGTTAATTCAAGGTGGGCTAATTTCTTTGGGACCATAGATAAACCAGATTTATTCAACCCAAATCCAAGGTACTAAATCACCTCTTTCTCACATTGATATTTCTCTGCCTAAGAGGTTAAATGATTTTACTACTGATGTTCATTGAAGGCTTTTAAAAAAATGTCATACACTTCTATCAGTACAAAATAATGCAGAAACCCCCCAAAAACTGAGACCATATAACCTTGAAAAATGACTGAAGCTTTGCTCAACCCAAAAGGTAGTGCCCTAATTGGGTGCTGATAGCCATTTTCCACTCATCACCTTCTTTAATATGCAAAGGTGTTAAGCAACTCACAAATTAAGGGGCCGATTCCGATCTCGGTCGGTAGGGCTCCGAATCGGATTTGGCTTAACCGGATCCGATTCGGAGCCCTATTTCCCGACCGATTCGTACGCCGCGTCCGGGCGAGCGAGTACGATGCGAGTCGCCGACCGACTCGTCCGAGCGTCCCGACCGCTCCGACCGACTCGTTCCCGGGTCGAACCGCACCGACCGACTCGCTCGGACTCGACTCGCACCGCGCAATGGAGACATTCCCCGGCCGGGTGAGTACGATGCGCGCCGCGAGCAGTCCGACCGAGCCGCGCACTCCGGCTCCAAAGAGCAGTCGGAGACGTACTTTGGGGGTCCGTGTCGGACCCCCCTGTATGCGTAGCCGTGTGACTCGCACACAGGGGGGACCCATGGGTCTCCCCTACCTGTGCGTGTACGGTGCGAGTCGCTTCGACGCGTACCCGCTGTAGGGGGCGCACTTGACCGCCTCGCACCCATTGAGTCAATGCGAGCCCGCGTACGCGTTGTACGACCGGCTCCCATTGACTTCAATGGGAGTCCGACCGACTCGAGTCCGATGGCATACGTGCGCATCGTACTCGTTCGGTCGGGCTGCCAGAGTCCGATTCGGTCGGAAATCTCTCCGAGTCCGGCTCGGTCGAAGAGATTTCCGGCCCGAATCGGAATCAGCCCCTAAGTCTGGTAAATATCTGTGCACCTTGTACTTATTCCAAATGCTTTTTAATCAGAGTTAGGGGATACAGATGTTTAACTGTAATTTAATGTAATCCTCTGTAGTCAATGCAGGGATTAAACTATCAATCATTCTTCGAAACAACAGCGGTGCCTCAGCTGGAGAGGAGAAGTGTACAATCAATTTATTTTGTAAATTCTTGTGTAAATAATTCTTAAGTATCTCATTTATGTTATCTGACAGAGAATAGATTAGTCCAAAGGGAACAATTGCAACGGTTTAATTGTAAGGCAGCATCATTTTCCCTATAAGGGGAGAGGTGAGCAGCCCGCAGGCATGGCAAAAACTGTAGACGTTGCATGATACTATGGTGGCACAGAAGATAGATTAGCCACTAAATTTTGAATAGTTGTGGAATCTTTCACTATTTCAATTGGTACTAATAAACTGTACTACATCTACCCAGTACCTGTACATTAAATGCTACAAGTGGGCTGCACCACTCATTGTGCCACCCACTAAAGTAGCACAGTAAAATATGCCTCAGGCCTGCCACTGCAGTCTGTAATGCAGTTTTGAACTGCCATGTCAACCTGGCAAAATATACCTTTTGCCAGGCCAAAACCTTTATTTTTTATACATATAGCTCACTCCTAATGTAGGACCTAAAGGTTCATAGGGCATGGTGCTGTCTTGTGGATTGTTACCTGCCTTGTTATGTTGGCCTAGGCCTGGCTGCCATGCTGCTTTTCTTTGCGCACGTTACACTGAGCCGGGCCTCCCTCGCCCTTTGCTCGTGCCAAGTTCTTTTGCACTGTCTGCATTTTCTGTTGTTCACCTTTTTGGGCTCAGTCTGCACAAACATGTACAAGGTCGCATAACAATGTATTTTGGTTCTTCCTGATATGGCCAGTCTCGCGCACCCAGACATAACATTAGGTGCAATTGCCATGAAGAATTTGGTATGCTTTTAATACTGTGGTTTACTAGCGCTTAACACACTTGGAGAAATCCCTTTCAGGGAGAAGAGCTATGATGTCCTGCTGATGTAATTTTGCATCTAGAGACTGAGGTATGGGGGTTCGCTAGTCAAAGCCCAGAGGTCTTCTATTATTATAATAAACTATCTTACTGCAAGGGGAGGGTGGTAATGTTATTTATACGTTTATCCACTGAGCTCTGAGATGCTTTCCCCGTTTGTATTCTATGGAATTGTAACCATGCTGCTTATATTAGTCATATGCATTATGCTATTAGTACTGACACGTGTACTGTATATTAGAGCACGTAAGTTGGAATAAACATTTTAACCTATCCAGTGTCTCTTCCTACGCACCTTGTGGACAAGTATGAGTGAGTGACGAAAGAGTGTTCTTGCTTCTGCGAGTCCTGAGATAAAGATACCGTGTTCTGGGTTGTCCAAACATTAGTACTTGGGTGCTAATGGGATGCTAAGCTAGTTGGGTTGGGGTTTTTGGGTGCTACGGTATATGGTGGCAAACCACTGTATTCCGGGGTCCCATTTTCCTGTGCATAGCTCTGTGTATGTGCAGAAACCTTATGACATGGCGCGACCACCGTGGGGCAGCTTATCTGCGAGACGCTTGAGTAGTACTTGTGCTTGTCCACAAACCCCTCGCGTACGCTTCCGGAGGCGTATGTGACGGTGATACCTCCTATATTGAATGTTTTATAGGTTCTTTCAAGCTTGATGTTATTAAAAAAGGTTAGTTAACAGACCCATTTTTGTGCTCCCTGTTAGGTTGTCGGATATTATTGTTTAGTCATGGCTGGTGTGGCGATTGCTGCACATAGTCGAGGAGCACTCCGAGACCACTTACGGGTGTATGGAGTGCCTGATACAGGGATCGATTTGGTCTTTGTGGTTCAAGCCGATCCGGCTTACCACTTTGAGGTGTTTTACACTTGGATCACTTTTGAAGCGGTGGAAGCAGATGATAATCTGTTTCATGAATATAAACCCACCGCTATACCTGCTGACTATCGACCCTATACCAATCTTGAAGTACCTCTCACGGCTTGGCAGCACCGTGTTTGGTTTAATGGCGCCCTACCACAACCAACTACCGCAGTTCGTTTAGGCCCCTTGTCAATTCAGGGGGCCACTTGGCCTGTATTGGCCGGGTATACCCCGCATCCAAATTATCTGGCATTACCGCTTGCGGAACTGCGCACTATGCATACCGGATTGGTGCGAGTGCATCGAGCCTTGGTGACATACGTTACAGGTAGCCTCCATGGAGCTGCTCCTGTAGTCGCAGGCAAACCAGCTATTGCAGCTGGAGTGACTATAAGTCCTGTCATGGTAAATTCTGTGATGGGCAAACGTCCACAAAATAAGGACGACTATCCTTACTGGCTTGCAGAAAAGTTCGATCAGATAGAAGCAGTGTTTCCCCATACATCCCCAGTAGATAAACACCGCATCCTCACGATAAGTTTGCCAAAAGACATAATCCCGATTTGACATCATGTGAAAACTGGGGTAAGGTATTCGCAGCAGTTTATTCAAAATGTTTTGGAACTCCTTCCATGACGGTTCTACCCTCTGTAATTAAAAAGTACAGGATGAACATGGCCCTGAAGCGGCTGTGGAATTAGGGATGAGACTAGTGGGAGTGTTTGATGTAGTAGCTGAGCTGATCCTTGGAAATGTCAAGGGCGATGCTATGAACTTTCAAGTAGCGAATGCTTTGGCTTTGGTCCCAGAATTGGACAGGCCTCGCGAATTACCGAAAATTATTGCCCGGGCTTATAAAACAATTGGAAGAAACAGCCTAGGCAACAAGCCTTTTGTAAAATTGCAAACTCAATCGCAAACACAAGTTACACAAACAAAAAGTGCATCTGAGAAAGATGATAGACCAGTCTTCACTAAAAAGAGTTGGAGACAGAAAAAACAGGGTAAGCAACAAAAGAAGCCGGGGTCGAGAGGCGCTTCCCCAGTTTCGGTTTCTTCAGAACGTACTTATGATTTACGTGATAGGTCAAGGATTAAATCACCAGAAAGGTTTCAGAGCTCTGATACGCGTTCTCCTCGTTCTTCACAGGCCCAGACGTCGTCACAGGCTGGTGGAGGAGGACGGCAAGATAGAGGAAGGGGCCGAGAGGCTCCCCAGGAGCGAGACCAACCTCGACAACAAGTCAGAGGGAAAGCAGAAGACTTTCATCTTCCTCGACCGCAATTTCAGAAGAAAAAGGTTGCCGCTGTCACAGCGAAATATGCCTCAGACCGTGAGAACGAGACTCCAGAATTGGACGTGGGCAGTGACCCTCCTAGACAGCGCCGCGGAAGTTACCATAGTGCGGGAGGCGCTACGTCCTCATATGGAGGCGACAGCAACTGAAACATTTGTTACTGTAGAGACAGCTGACACGAGAGTGGCACCCCTGACAGACTATATAATATAGTCATACAAATTGAAGGTGACATACCGCGTGAAATAAAAGGGATTTTTGGGAAAATCTAACCTCTTCATATGACATTTTGTTAGCAGAGGTGGATTGGCCACCCCCATTCGTTCTCGCTGCACATAAAGGAGAGGAGGTAATCCTTCCAAGCTTCTCACGGCATGTCCCAAAAGACAAAGCTGAAGCACTTGCAGCTGAGTGGGCTGTGTACCTGGCACCAGCGTTATACCGCAACCATGTGGGATGCGATGAAGAATCACCTCCTCATGCAATACCTTTGCGGTCACTACCGCAGCCACAACCCCAATATCCCATCAAACGGCAGGCAAAAGGCCCCGTCTCCGAAATTCTGACACAGTTGGAATATCAGGGAGTAATTGAACCATGCGTATCACCTATGAACAATCCCCTTTTCGTGGTTTCTAAACCCGATGGATCGTACCGCTTAGTTTTGGATTACCGGCATTTAAATACTCATTGTCGGAACTTTGCGGTGCAAAATACACACAGTTCTGCGCTTGTAGACAGTCTTGTTCGTAAAAAATACAAAACGACACTTGACCTTTCAAACGGTTTCTACACGCACAACCTGGCCCCGGAGAGTGGTCAATGGACCGCATTCACATCCGGTGGTAAATTATTCCAGTTCCGGCGTTTACCCATGGGCTACAAAAATAGTCCGGGTATATTCGCCGCCCGTGTTGTTTCTTTGTTAAATGACATTGATCAAGACGCATGTTCGTACGTAGATGACATCTATCTGACGGACGACGAATTATTTCAGCATTTGTCCCGTGTGGACCGCATTATTCTTGAATTTGCAGAGCAGGGTTACAAATTTAACTTTGCTAAATCACACATTGCTGAATTTACCGTTCTGTTCTTGGGTTATGAGCTCAATAACGAAGGTAAGGGCTTAGCCCCCATTTCTTTGAAAAATGTGCACATTTGTGCCCCCAAATACTCTGAAGAAACTTCAGTCTTTGCTGGGTTTCCTAAATTTTGGGCGTACTTACATTCCCGAATATGCCCAGCGTATCAAGCCTTTGTATGCTTTGATACAACCTACTTATTCAAGGTCTTGCTGGCTGCCTGAGCATACCTCAATTCTGCAGTCTTTACAGACAGACCTTTTGGAGTCTAAATATCTTTTGACTCGTGATAACCACACAAACCTGGTGATTAGAATAATTCCGGGGGCGGTGGGATTCACCTATTTAACCTTTAATGAAGGTGATACAGTACCCATCGCATACAAGTCACATCTGTACACTTCCGCTGAATTGCGCTTTACATCTGTCGAAAAAGTTCTAACTGCAGTGCAAATGGCGATTCTGAAAGAACGCGCACTGGCACAGGGAAAGCGGATTCTGGTGGTAACACCCTGTCCTGCCCTGGAGGCAGTAACAAAGGCAAGTGTACCGAACTCAAAAGCAATGCATCCCCGTTGGATACAATGGGCTACATCTTTGACGTCTTCGGACGTCACTTTTGTTTTTGATTCTTCTCTTCAGACTCAGGAGTTCTTACAGTATGAATTTGTTCATCCTCCTCCTTTGTTTTTATTACCGCTTGAGGATTACAAATGTGTGATCTACACCGATGGTTCGGCGCAACCGGCCACTGGGTCCAAGCACGCTTATTCAGCTGCATGTGCTATTGTTGCGGGTTCCTTTGTAAATGGAACGTTCAAATCCTCTGCAGTGCATACTCGCACACTTGGAGATAGTACCGCACAATTGGCCGAGCTGCATGCATTGCTACTTGCACTTGAGTTCGCTTCTCAGGATGAGACAACTCTTATTGTATGTGATTCCTTCTATTGTGTACAATCTTACAATGACAATCTGTTTTTCTGGTCGAAAACGACTACAAGGACGCAAAGGGAGCACAATTAAGCATAAAATGCTTTGGGTTCGAGTGGCAGAATTGCAACAACGTCTGCCCCTCACACAGGTGGTTCACACCTTAGGCCATCAGCGGGTGGGCGCACACGCTATTGGTAACGATCTGGCAGATGAAGCTGCCCGTTCAGCAGTAGTCACGTGTTCAGTAGCAGCGGTTACCAGGTCCATGTCTAAAATAGACCCTGTTATATTGGCAGCTATTGCTGCAACCAAGGAAGGTAATAATTACCCTACAGGTTTTCCTTCCAAGTATTCTTACACATTAAGTCCCGATCAGGTTCCTTATGTAACTATACCTGACGTTGGTGATCGGCTGATCCCCAACGCGGACCGCAGGAGTGCCTTGATATCAGCTGCACACGAAGGCATGGCTTCGGCTCATGCAGGTGTGTCAGCTACAGTTTCCATCTTGCAGCAGCGTTATTGGTGGCGTGGATTGTATAAAGACACCCGTGCTTTTGTGCTTTCTTGCGACGTTTGTCAACAGATTAAGCCTTCCACGGTAACACGTCCACCACAAACACCGCTCTGCATTGCTAACAGACCCTTTGGGTGTGTTTACTTGGATCACTGCGGTCCATTCTCATCAGACACTGCCTATAAATACATCTTAGTGGCAGTGGACTCGTGCACACGGTTTCTCTGGGTCTGGCCACAACGGAGTGCTGACGCCCGAAATGTAATCAGGGATTTGCGTGTCTTTGTGGGAATTTTCGCATGCGGCACCTTCCATTCGGACCAAGGTCCAGCGTTTGCCTCTAGGGCTTACAAGGATGCAATGGCTTCGCTTGGGGTGCGGGTGAAATTTTCGTCTCCGTATAGGCCTGAGGGCAACTCTATCGTTGAACGAATGAACCGTGACTTAAAGCAATCCTTAACAGCTAGGGTTATAGGTACTGGCAGGAACTGGCTGGCCCATTTGTATACCGTTCAGCGTGCACTTAATAATCTCCCTAGAAGACCTCTGGGTGGGCGGACCCCATACGAAATGCTCTTTGGCATAAGAATGTTTGTGCCTGACCTTGAGGGTCCAGACATCGCGGCGCAATCCGCCAAGTTTGATGTAGATAACCATTCTGCTATGTTACAGGACTTACAAGAAGCCCGAGACAAACTTGCAACTACACATTTGCCTTCAGCCACAGATCCTGCGTTGCAGATTCCGGTAGCCGGCTGGCTTCCGAAAGTTGGAGAACTGGTTCGAGAGAAGGTTGAAAACAAAAAAGAATTTGGCCCCTCTTTTCGTGCATCGGTTCCAGTTCTTGGCCTGAAGGGAACACGTACAGTCATTTTACCACCGCTTCCTGGTCGCAAGGAGAACAGATACATCTCAGTGGAAAATGTCAAGCTACAGCGCCTGGCCGATCCTGAATAGTGTCACACCAGCGGTCTCTTGTCCTGCCATTTATCGGACATATGTTCGTGGCCCATCTACACGAACGGTCGCTGATGCTGTAATTGAGATGGTCGATTTGCCTGAATCCTCTATTTTGCCTGAAACTATAATTGATTCCCAACTCTCCACCAACATCGACGAGGACGAGTATATTTATCCTGCATCTGAATCGGTGGCACATCAACCAATATCGCCACTAAGCCAGACTCGTTATTCCTTTGATTCGGATTCCACCTCTTCAAAAGTCCCATCCAAGTTCAGTATTTTTGTATCCTGGTTTAGAGACAATTTTTTGATTCCCCCTGGACATACATCTGGTTGGTACTTTTCTTGATATTTTTGTTCATGTCCATTGGCTTTGTCACAGTGTTTTTTCTACTAATTAATGGTCACTATTTACCTGAACGCTCTGCTGTAGACTATGTTTCTGGAACTTTGGCTCCTCATTCCTCGTCTCACATCATGAAGCGTGACCACACATTTGTGAACATTTCAGCCTTCCCCGTTGCTGATGGCATCGTATGGGATGCAGTGAACTATCAAATCCATGGTCCGACGGAAATTATTAATGTACCTAATGTCCTTCGTGTTTCAATGGGTGATGTAGTACAAAACAATATTCATTCTGATGATTGGGATGTGCATGCCGTTGAAGCATTGTTTGCCGATTTAAAATATTATGCATCTTTTAATGCTGAAGATTTATATATGAATTCTGCTAATTATGCCGATTTGTATTGTTACCAACATTGGGGTAATCATTTTCTCCACAAGCCCAGTGCCCTGCGTAGTTCTGTTAACTATACTCAATGGGAACATTGTCCAAACCCCTTGCCAGGTAGTTCTCGAACTTTACGAAATAAGTTTAATTATTTTACTGATTTTAATCGGTCGAACCCTGCATCCTATTATTTTAGACTTAATACCACATCCACCCGGAAAATTATGTTAACACACACCAAATTGCTTTATTCGGGTTCCTTTTTAAGTGCCCTAGCAGTGGGTGGTTATGAGTACTGGGAGGATACAATAGATTTGAAATCCATTTGGGGCTCCAAGCCATGGCAGGTACAGGGAACCGAGGCGTTGCATCGTGCTTGCCTCATCCCTACCCAAATTATGTTCCTAAATGCTTCCATCTATCAAACTACATGTTGGGGCTTAGCTACCACTAAACAATTAAACTCGCCCTCAATTCCATCCCTGTCGAGTTTTCCCAATGATAGCTCACGTTTTAACCTGTCCCTGACGACCCTCCAGGCTCTATTACAGAATAATTCATTTAATGTTTCCGAACTGGATCAGTCACCCTGGTTGGTATGGCCTATATCATCTAATGCATGTCAAATGCGTTTTCATGACTCAGGTACTGGCTACACACAGGGAAGGCCTGATCCGAGATTTACTGCTTCCCGTACTGTCACTACATATTCTGTTGGTAAATTATGCAAACAATGGCTGCAACATTCGACCCTTGATTCTGTTAAGCAACATTTGTCCCTCCTTTCAGGCAATATTGATCTGTCCGACTTTGTTTTGGGACCTCGTGGTCCCCGACCTAAAAGATTCATTTATGAAACATATAATGAACTCTGGAAGCTATCACAAATGGAAGCTGCTTCCCGTCTTCGGGAAATAGATCAAGCTAATTTGGAAAAGGTGCTTGCTGTTGTTGACAATAGTATTAATACCCTGTCTTCTCGCATTTACACTTTAGAGAATATTGTGTCCTCTGTTGTTGATATTGTACAAGATGATGTTTCTGTGTTATATCATGGTCAGAATCAATTGCGTTCGGTTATGCAGTTTGCATGGACTTTACAAACGCTTAAGTTAGGTAAAGTGCCTTGGCATTTTTTGAACACCTCTGCCTTGTTTCTACCTTTTAACTTAACTGACAAACAGCAATTCATGTCCATGAAAGATGCAACTTACACTTTATTACATATCGAAAAGATGGATCCTTTGCCGTTCTCTGTTGCAGAACTCGATTCTGCTGTATGGCTAGTTCATGGGGTTATCGTTTTACCTTTTTCCTTGTTTGAATTTAACTCGTGCATGAAACATTATCCTGTGGGCCGTTACCGGCCCTTGGGCAGTGCTTTCCTGCATGAACTCTGGTCCTTGCCTTTCATGTATAAATGCCTTCGGGACGGCAAGGAAGTCTTTCTCACGGGGAGTACTGCGACTCGACTATGGGTCATTCGCTTATTTGTAAACACATTAAATTGCATGGCTCATGTAGCGTTTCCTCTCCTAATCTTGCTTGTGTGCTGAAAGGTATTCCTGCTCCTGTTATTTCACCTACTTTCACTCTCCTTTCCAATGGTAGTTATTTACTTTTAAATAACGAAAACTGTTGTGGCCTGCAGGCTGGCATTCCTTACATTGTAACAGTTTCGCACAGGGTTGTCTGCTGCAAAAATGTGCTTTATCCTCCCCCTCATGGCAAGGTTGATATCTCTATTTGGCCTTCCATCCCTACCATGGAAGCAGATTTCAATAGACTGAGCAGAATAAAGGCACTATTATTAAACGAGGAAGTTATACTCACGTCCGCCCGGGAGACATTCATTCTCCAGGTGGCGAGTACCCATAGTGAAATACAGGCCCTTTTAAACACTAATCTCCCCCAACATTTTGGGGAGTTAATACATCGTATTTTTAACGCATCTAACACTGAAGGCCTGGTACACTTTTTAAGGTTGTGGGGTCGGGCTTGGTGTCCTCCTTCCAAACTATTTTTGGTGCCATCCCGGCTTTCATACATTCTATTTTTTCCAGTGTCTTTGGCGGTTTCCCATTGATCCTCGCTTTAGCGGCTGGTGTCTTGCTCTTAATTTGCTTTCTGCGCAATGGCTGCTCCCGATGGGACCTGCTCGACCCAGAACGCCTCCAGCTGCTCCGTGAGCGCCTTTTGGCCGGTTTTGGTGTCTTGCCATTGGCGACACTGAGTGTGTCATATACTCTTTCATTTCGCTTTGCGTATTTCACTTGCGTGCAACCTGTGATGACTTGTGTCCGCTGTCCTTTCACCTGGACTCTGGATTATTGCCTCTCCAATTCGTCATTGTCTGTTCCGGATTTTGTTCAGTTGATGGGTCCCTTAGAGGCCCATGAGCAGGACTGTTCCGTTGCTGGCTGTATGGCGCGTGCGGCTGCACTGGGGATTTTGGCGCAATGGGATATCTGGGCGGCTGCCCAGGATCTCCTACAACGAAGCTGTTTCAATTATCACGCAAGCTGTCCCGCATTGCTTCTGGATGCTCCCTTTGCTGAGGAGCATTCCTGCTCTTTTGATCTCATGGATTGGATGGCATCTATGTTTTTGACGATTCCAATGATGAACTCTTGGAGGGTATGGCTTTTTTCTGCACTTACACTTTCATGGATTGACCTGCCCTTCGCCGTTTGGGCGCTCCCTGTGCTCCAACAGCTGTGTTTTTCCTCTGATGGGCCTCTGTCCTGACCGCTGGACTTACCAGGGGAGGGTGTCTTGTGGATTGTTACCTGCCTTGTTATGTTGGCCTAGGCCTGGCTGCCATGCTGCTTTTCTTTGCGCACGTTACACTGAGCCGGGCCTCCTCGCCCTTTGCTCGTGCCAAGTTCTTTTGCACTGTCTGCATTTTCTGTTGTTCACCTTTTGGGCTCAGTCTGCACAAACATGTACAAGGTCGCATAACAATGTATTTTGGTTCTTCCTGATATGGCCAGTCTCGCGCACCCAGACATAACATTAGGTGCAATTGCCATGAAGAATTTGGTATGCTTTTAATACTGTGGTTTACTAGCGCTTAACACACTTGGAGAAATCCCTTTCAGGGAGAAGAGCTATGATGTCCTGCTGATGTAATTTTGCATCTAGAGACTGAGGTATGGGGGTTCGCTAGTCAAAGCCCAGAGGTCTTCTATTATTATAATAAACTATCTTACTGCAAGGGGAGGGTGGTAATGTTATTTATACGTTTATCCACTGAGCTCTGAGATGCTTTCCCCGTTTGTATTCTATGGAATTGTAACCATGCTGCTTATATTAGTCATATGCATTATGCTATTAGTACTGACACGTGTACTGTATATTAGAGCACGTAAGTTGGAATAAACATTTTAACCTATCCAGTGTCTCTTCCTACGCACCTTGTGGACAAGTATGAGTGAGTGACGAAAGAGTGTTCTTGCTTCTGCGAGTCCTGAGATAAAGATACCGTGTTCTGGGTTGTCCAAACATTAGTACTTGGGTGCTAATGGGATGCTAAGCTAGTTGGGTTGGGGTTTTTTGGGTGCTACGGTATATGGTGGCAAACCACTGTATTCCGGAATCCCATTTTCCTGTGCATAGCTCTGTGTATGTGCAGAAACCTTATGACAGTGCATGATACCTAAAAAGTAGGACATGTGTACTTATGTTTTACAAGCCCTGCCAGTGAAAACCTCCCAAAATCATTTTTCACTGTGGCAAGGCTAGCTCTCCCATTGACTAACACTAGGTTAACTTACTACACTTAGTAAGTGATAACTTAAGTTTGGGAGAAGATAGAGAAATAATCCTCCCACTCATTTGAATTGTAATTCAAACCCTCTTTAATAGAAAAGACAGATTTAAAACTACTACTCAGAAAATACCACTTGTCATTTTTCTGTCTATACCAAATGTACATTTCTGGCAGTATCCAGGTTCATATGACCGTTAATGGCTCTCCTGTTATGTGATGTGTATTTCTTTCAGACAGGGGACAAAAGGGTCTTGGGTCTGGGGAAGCTTGTTCTTCTCCTGAGCAGGATGGCCTGGGGGGTCGGATTCATCACTTCCTGAGCTTCAAAGGGTAGTGGGAGAGCAGTGTCCACCCACTTCCTGACTTCTGAAGCTGTTTACCCTGTCACAGGCAAATTCAGCCTACACCTGCTTGCCTGCATGCCTACCTGCATTTTGTCCCTCTAGACAGATTAGAGTCAAACACAAGGAAAAGGAAGAACTGACCAGAACAAGTTTAGGATTAGGCAAAGAAGTTGACCCCCACAAACAGACTGGCAATGGGCATAGAGGTGGTGCCCTCAGACCCTCTCATCAGAACACTCCTAGACCTGAGAAGATTCAGAAGAAGGACTGCCCTGCTGTCTGAAGAAGGAAAACTGAGCCTTCTTGCCTTGAACCCAGGATCCCAGGAGTGACTCCAAGTGTCAGTTTGAGCTACAGGAACACAACAAGCTTTCAGAGGCCTTCCCTGCACCTGCCCATCAGGCCAGGACTAACTGGATATGCCTGGACCCTGCTACCAGCCTCAGATGAAGTGAGTCCTGACCCCAAGAGATGGCCCACCAGTTGCTGGACCATTGGCTGGTGTCAGAGTGTACTGACTGAGGCTCTAGAACTCGACTAAGTAGGAAGGGAAACCTTCCACCTGGTCGCTGTATCCAACCCACGCTCCATCAGGTCGGCCTGAACATTTGACTTTACTCTGTTCAATGCAACCAGATAACCATCAATGATGTGTTGTGCTTCTTGGAACTATTTTTACCTAAAACTTTAAAAAAATCAGAACTCCAGTTCCACTTATTTGCTTTTTGCTTTTTTTGTGTCGTTTTATTTATTAGATTTTTCCTAAAGTAGTTTGTGATTTTTCTTGTGTTGTGTTTTCACTTTATTACTGTTTGAGTGCTTCATAAATACTGTACACATTGCCTCTAAGTTATGGCCCACTGATTTTGTGCCAAGGTACCAAGGGGTTAAGCATGGGTTTATTTAGTGACTTTTGTGGCTCATTCTGACAAGGATTGTGATTATTACTTGAGTGGGTCTTTCACCCCTCTCAACTAATATCCCTATTTCTTACAAGTATTATTACCAAAAGAAACTTGTAATGGAAGAGAAGACTCTCCTATTTGGCCCTCAATTCAATGGCATGTCTACAACATTCTGAACTATCTCAGGAAGCTTTTCATCACTCTACGAATATTATTTTTAAGAGCTCAATTACGCTAGATGGACATTCCACTTGCCCCACAAACATTATTAGTCCTTTCTTTTTCAATATTCAAGACTTTAGATGAGAGAAATAATTGGCTATCAGAATAAGTCATGGAAGATTCAATGTAAGTGGTGGAAATGGACATTTTTGCAGGTTTACCCCAAATATTTTGCCTTCCTCCTCCTCTTTTTCTGACCTTGTTTGTGTTGGCTTTAGGACTCTGGGCACTTTTTCACTGCTATTCAGTGATAAAGTGCATGTGCTCTGTACTCTAATCATGGTAATATCGGCTTATCAACAATTGGCATATTACATTTACTTATAAGTACCTAGTAGAGTGCACTATATGTGCCCAGTGCCTGTAAATGAAATGCTACTAGTGGGCCTGCAGCATTGATTGAGTCACCAACTCAGTAGCCTTTTAAACATCGCTCAGGGCTGCCATTGCAGAGCCTGTATGTGCAGTTTTAAAACTGCCATTTCGACCTGACATGTTAAGCTACTTGCCAGGCCCAAACCTTCCTTTTTATTGCATATAAGTCACCCCTAGGTTAGGCCCTATGCAGCCTAAAGGGCAGAGCGCTATGCACTTAAAAAGTAGGACATTTACGTTTCAGTTTTACATGTCCTGGTAGTGAAATACTCCTAAATTCATTTTTCACTACTGCAAGGCCTATCTCTCCCATAGGTTAACATTGGGATTGCCTTAAACATCTTTTAAGTGTGATTTCTAATTGGGAGCACATAGAAATTTGGAGTTTGGTGTCTCTGGACTCACAATTTAAAATCAAAACTTATGGTGAAGTTGGATTTTAAATTGTAAATCTGAAAATGGCACTTTTAGAAAGTTGCCATTTTCTTACTTTAACCATTCTGTGCCACTGCTTGTCTCTGAATACACATCTGGGTTGGGTGACAGCTGTGCTTTGTGCATTCCCTCTAGACAGTAACACACAAAGGGAGCTGAGGTGTGCCATACACATCCTGATGGCCCATCACCAGGTTGATGGGTCTCCCCGAGCTAAAGTGAGAGGGAGGAACTGACAATAGCACCTGAATAGGGCTGTGCCTGTCCCCACACAAAGATCTGCATACTTCCATGTAGTGTGTCTGGAGCCAGGGAAGGAAGGACAGGGACCTTGTGAGGTTCAAAGATCACTCTGAAGTTTGCCTACCTCAAAGACTGACATTTTTCAAGTACTGGGTCTCTGACACCATGTACTCAGCTTACTTTGGGGGCCTAAGGAGACTCTGGCAAGAAGAGGAGCTGTGCTACAGGAGGGACTGGCACTTTGCTGCCTGGTCTGCTGTGTTGGCCTGCTGCCTTTACAACCTTTTTCAACCTAAGGAACTCCAAGGGCTTGTTGGCTTGTCCCCGGTTTAGGAAGTTTCAGGTTCATCAAAGATTTAATTTGCACAAATGACCACTGCTAGGCTCTGCTAATCTCTCTGACTTACCCTCAACCAGTCCTGGGCCTTCGCAGAGTGTTGGCAGATGCTTTTGGGCATCCACATGCTTCAGCACAGTCTACCTATCAAGAACAGCCATGTCTGCCTGCTCAAGTGCAGACAATCGTGTTTGTCAACTTTGCCGAGAACGCAGCGCCCAAAGGCAGTCTAGCTAGGCAGTCTAGCGTGACCCTGCTCACCCTGCACAAATCAAGGAAAATGGGTGTCTGCCCTCCGTGACTCCAATCACCACATCATATCCAGCAAGGGGAGATTCCAGCAACATGGGTCCCAATCCTGAGGCTGACGGCACTGCTGCAATCTCCTGAGAAAGTTACTGTACACTCCGGAACTTACAAGTTCCCTGCCGCCCACCAGCCCTCTCGCGGGTGTTCCTGAACGGAGCCAGTAGATCAGTCTCCCGCAAACTTGACATTGCATTTTAACTGTAATAACTTTGGAAGCATTGCTTCATGCTTACCTGGGAAGAAAGTCTGTTCCCGATCCACAGCGTAATTTCCCCAGTGTCACTGTAAAGAACCTACTGAAAGTGCAAGGGCTCTTTCAGCATTGTACATTCTTGAAGTATTCGTAACTCAAATCCAATGCTTTAATCAGATTCTTATCAGCTATACCTTGATTTAAAGAGTAAAAGACATACTATTTTCATACCTCATTTTGTATAGTCTTTTTTGTGGTGTTCTCAACTGTATTACTGTATACAAGTATGCACAGCTGCTTTACACATTGCCTGACTGCTCTGTGCCAAGCTGCCAAAGGGTGAGCATGGGCTGATTTAAGTGTGTGACTGACATACACTGACTAGAATTGTTGTTCCTACTTGGACAAGGTGCAGACCTCTGCCAACTAGAAACCCGATTTTGACACAGTATGAGAGCCAACTTAGGACTTCTCTCATCTCTTTCTCAGGCATTACGTTTTTACCAAATTCCTTTTGACAGGCGCAAATCATATGCCTAGAATCACCACAGTAAAAATAAAGATAGACCATTCTTTCCTGAGTGCTCCTTTTCGTCCCCTTTCAAAAGACCCCACATAGTTCCCTTTTGCAAATGTTTTTCTTGGAATGAAATACCCATATGGTTTTCATGTGTATACATCATTTGGGTCTTGGTTAAAAGTGAAAAAAACGCTTGAGACTTTTTATTTAATTATGCGTTTCTTGAATTCTGTGTTCAATTAACAAAGCTGGATCAATAATTTCAGAGAATGAAGGAGGATGAGAGGAGAGTGAATAAATTTGTCACTAAATTTTATTTTAATTTATCATGAAATAACGTCATTTGATTTCTCTCAGTCCAGGTGGTCTCAGCTGCCATTAGGCACAAATGAGTCACAGAGGTGAATACAACCATTTCATATTTCTGTATATCACATAACTCTTCCTCAGAAGAATGTTCCTAATGAGGATGTTTAAACACCTTCTTGAAAGCAGCTAACAAGGTGTAATAACTACCAGATAAGGATTTGAAGCTCAAACAAAGGAGCTGGTTCAATGAGCTAAAACAGGTTCAATGACATAACTAATTAAATACCCTATGCGTGCTCTGTCTTGAGTAAACCAGGCAGGTCAGAATGAAAATAAAAATGCAGTACTAATGAATCAAATAATTTTTGTAACATCACTGGAACCCCCAGAAAAACTTACCACACCCAGGGGATTTCTGGGCTATCAATAGACCTCAATGCAAATGTGTCATTAAAGTTTGATTTCTCAAGGCAAAGTTTGTGGCACTTCATCCATCATAGATAAAAGGAAATATATAGCTAATCCTGCTTCCATTTCTGCTTACAATATTAATATTTGCTGGCCGGCAGCTCCATCACTGTTATGGTTCACATGCTTGATGTATATTTTGGAGATCCTCACAACCACCCTCATCCCACCAAAGGGTATACTGTAGTGAGACAATTTGTCAAACTTGTATAGTGTTTTTGAGATAGCCTCTGGCTTCTTATATGGTGAGTTCATGCAGACAGCATACATTCAGTCCAGCTTTCTGTCTTGCAATTCCTAGAGATGCACTATCGCTCTAGTGTGGTGTGATACCTCATCTAAAGTTCCCTCCTTGATTCCCCAAAGAAAGGGTAACTTCTTCCAGTAGACATGATGTCATCTTCCACTTAACATTTGTGTGAAAAGTGTCAAGGGTCTCCTTAAGTGTCTCCTTAAAATGTCAAGTGTCTCCTAGTTCAGAGAAAATAAAGACAAGAGCAAAAACCTCCATGGCACAATTGGTGATTTTGGGTTGCAGATGATAGACGATACAAGGGTTGATAAGCAAGACACCTTTATTACCCCGAACCAGAGTGGAGAAAGAGAAAGGCATAGGATCTTCAGAACTAGAGAATCCAAATATAAAATCCAGCCGCAGAATAATAGAGCAAAAATCAGGTACAAAAATGAGTGAAAGTGGGCAATGAAGGGAATAAAAATAATGAAACAAATGCATTGCAGAACATCCATCTGCAAAAGCTCCTAGTCCAAGTAGGACATGATATCACAGAAAAGGAGGTTGGCGGTATTTTTGATTGGTTGCTTCAGATCCCAAACAGTGGAAAGATGACCATCTTGGATAGACAATGATTTAAGGCAAACCGTGACTTCTTCTCCAGGAACATGGCATCTTTCAGGCACAAGATGATCAGATTTTTTAGACATCCATCCTCCTTTCATGCTCCTGCTCTCTGTCTGCTGCTTACTGATACTGGCATTCCACAGGGCCAGTGGAACAGGTCATCAACCTGCCATAGCAATGCCAACAGAGTGGCACAGGAGAAGACACCACATCTTGGGAGCACCGGAGGCAGGCTGCCTTTCCCATGCAACTGCCTGTGGTGCAGACATAACAATTACTAGCAGGAGTGAAAGCACTCATAGCAGTGAAAGTATTCACACAAATCATTTTTAATTAGTATCATTCTTAATTTGGGGTTTAAATCATTTTTGCGAGCAAAGTACCATATGTATTTTCTTGCACTTTTTCCAAGAAATTTGAGATATCCCTTTCTGATTACTTTAGTGTAGAGGTGCTCAAGCTAACTGAAGTAATCAACTATTTTCTTTCAATTTCTCTTAATTTTTTTCTAAGCTTGCCTATATGTTAAGCTATCCCTGAGCCAGTGAGCATTGTAACTACTATAAAGTATTACACAATTTCTTTTTGTTTATTTCCATTATAAAATAATGTAATTTAATCTGAAGATCAAGGTTGCTAATGTCAGCTCTAAGTTGATTAGTTGTAATTTTCAGGTCTGCATTGTGTTTTTAGCAATAGAAAAAATTTGCTCAATTGTATCTATGTAGAGACCACACCATTAAAACATCATTGATATATCTCAGTCAAGATTTTACACTGCTCCTATGGGATGGTCGTTGCATTGATCAATTTGCAAAAACATTTGCCAAAATTAGGCGTAAAACAAGCATCTTTGGAACTTTTACCGTTTTGTGTTAATGCTATTTTGGCATTTTTTATATTAAAGTCTGTTTGTAATTGCATCAAACTTTATCTAGTTTATACAGTATCAGAGATCAAAAACATAGCTACTTTCTGTGTTATTTTGGAATAAAGGGATTCCATGTGCAACACTTACATTATATCATGTTTTAGTAGTGTAAGCATTCCTCTTTTCTATTGATTAAGGCTGTTCTGTCCTTTACATAGGATGTAATGCGTGATACAAATAATTTGATATATGTTTCAACACATTGACGAAGGGATTCTAATACTGAGCTGCACCAAAAGACAATTGGATGTCCAGAGTCAATATGATTGGTGTACCTTTTCAGTAGGATTTGTAATCTCTATGGGGCCGATTCACAGAACTAATCTGAGACAAAATCCTAAACTTACTTTTTATGGTATTCACAGAATGCACTTACGACTGCACTTACAACTACTAACTTTACGTCCGCACTTGGGCCGGAATTTCCACACCCGAATCGGCCCCTATGTTCTGAGATATGGTTTCTTAAGAAAGTCAAAGTACCATTTACTGATGATACCTGTATCTAAATCTTGTTCTCCTAAATCTATCCCACAACCCTCCCTGTCCTTGTATCTAGAGGAATGAATTCCTTTCCTAATTGTTTGTAATGTTTGAGGGTACCCAATTGCCTCACGATTTCATTCTTATGTTTATCAATGTCTCCAATCACAATTGCTCTCAACATATTGGATGGCTTAAATGTTGTCCCGAAGTCATTCTCAATACTACTTGATACTCCTCTGCAGTTAATGTGGGTCTTTTGGTCCTAGAGGTGTCCATGTGAACAAACTAGTATTAGTTGGAAATGTGGCAGGAAAACCAGTAAAAGACATTGCCATTAAGTCATATTTGAAACTCCAGAGGGTACTTGATGGTAGGACGGTCAGCCGTGTTACAGGCATCTGAAAGTTCCAGGAATATAAGTAGGCAAGGGTGATCTTCATCTGTGGTCAGGATGTTATCATCTATGAAGTATAAGGTAGCAGTTTCCATGCTGCAGTTTTATCTGAAGCCATGCTGGTAATCAGGCAGGAAACAGAGTATGTCGGTGAGATCTGCAGGAGATAGGGTTTAAAAAATCACCATTGCAGAATTCTAAAGGAAGGGGTTGGCACAAGCGGTGAAGCAGGCTTGATGTTGTTACTGTGCTTCCAGATCGTCTGCATTTTGTCACTGGAGAAGAGGCACTTTCTGTGGGGTGAGGAATAGGTAGGTCTGGCAGGGAGCAATACATTGTTTGTATAGTAATGTGCTTAGGCTGATATGATAAGTTGTCCGCATGTTGTGTGGGGAGATTTCAATATCATGAAACCAATTAATCATTTATTGCCAGCCAGGTCTTTTGAGTAAAATTGTGCTGATGACTTTGGCTTGCACTTCCATGTTGTAATTGTGGAAAGAATGTTCATATGGGTTTCTAAAAAAGTGTTGAAGTACTTTAGAAGGATTTTGTCATCAGACGTGGAGTTGATACTGTGAGAGATGAGTTCAAGCATTAGGTTATCTATCAAGAAGATTTTTAATGATCTGAAGGCTTGGTCTTCTCTTTTGGGGTGACCTTGGTTTGCTGGTAGAACGCTGAGCAGGGAGATAGGGATGGTAAAGTCCATGGGTATGGGTGGTTTGCATTGGATTATTTGTGATCTTGAGAAGACAGGGTTGAAAATAAGGCCATAGGAGGGTGTTGGTTGTGTGATATGACATACCAGAATGAGTGTGTTGGTAATGTTGAGGAGGGTGTCTTTTTTAGAGCCTGTGTTGTCTGGCAAGTTGAAATCTCCCAAAAGGGTGTTGTAGGCATGTTGAAAGGACGCGGGCATGAGGAGAACTGAGAATTCATCAATGAAGTCCTTGTTCTGTCCTGGAAGCCTATAGATGAGATGGAAAGCTAGTGGTCTGAGTTGCAGAGTGGGAATATGGCTTGTCAGCAGCTCCATGAAGGTGAGTTTTGCTCTGTGCTTTATTTGTGCTGGTGTTTGCCACTGCTCGGCACAGGCACTTAATTGCTGGCACTGGAACTTACTTATGACAGTCCACCACATGGCGGTGCTGTCTGTCCATTTTTGTATGGAACACATTAGTTTAACAATAAAATACGCTTTTTGCTGCATCAGAGATTTGTCATTGAAGATTAATTCTGTTGTCAAGGATGAAACCCAGGGATTTATTTTTATTAACAAGAGCCGGTTATTAATTCAGGAGGATACAGGAGTCAGGCCATAACTGAACAAGATTGCTGGACTCTTTTGGGGTGGTTAACATACAATTTGTTTTCTATGGGTTGTGTTTTAGGTGATGATAGACAGCCATCTTTGGACTTTACATAGGGTGTTGGAGAGCAAGGAAACATCATTTAGAGTCAAAATCTTAAAATAGCTCTAAGGTCACCCACATATCACAGAGTTCCTGAGGATAAGTCTGAGTTGTTCAACAAGTGTCAGGGACAACATTGGACCTTCAGAAATCCCTCTTGCAGACTCATGCCAATTTCGATCACTTGGGTTTGGTTTCACAAATTAGTAGTGAGCCATTTGACCTTGAATTCCAATGTATTCATTCAAGATGTTAATCAGAGAGATATGATATGTCATATCAAAAGCAGCTGAAAGGTCTAGAAGCACAGAAGAGTTTCCTGAATCAAGAAAGCAGAGTCCATTGTTAAAAACCTGTAAAAGAGCAGTCTAAGTGCTGCAACCCTGTTTAAAATGAATTGAAAGTTGCTGAGGTTATTGTTTGACTGCATGTAATGATAAAGTTGGGAGACTAAACAGCTTTTAATAATATTTCCTAGGAAAGATAGACCCAAACCTGAGATGTTGTTGATGTCTTTAGCTGTGGATTGTTTCACAAAAGGAATGATTCCAATGAATAAACACACCCTGTCTAACCACTGAGTTCACAGTGGTAGTCCAGTAGGGTAGCAAATGTTTGACCAGTTCCCTACAGATATTTCCAGGAACTGCTGCAGTAAAGTGGTTTGTCGTTTTAGTTTAGTTATAATTTCAAATAACTGAGACCAGGTCATCTGAGCTTTGGGGTCGATCAGAGGTCAGGAGAAGTGAGAGTTCAATGCCATGCCCGCTACCTTCTTAGTGAAGACATTCGCAAACTCTTCTTATTTGGAGTCAGGAATTTTGATGTTCAAAACAGAAGTCAGACATCTAGGCTTTTTTAACTACTTCAAGCAGATATATTGGGCAAGCCAGTCAGGTCGTACCTGGCATGGGGAGTTTCCCCAAGAGACTAGAAGGGTGGGGGCCGGTCTTGTTCCATGCGGCAGGTTTATCACTGAGCTGGAGGAAATTGCTATGGGTTTAAAAACACCCACTGGAGAGTTCCTTTTATATCCAGCAGTTTTAAAGCAACAATAAACCTGTCAAGATGAGGCTGGTGACTCATAATAAAGTAAAGCAGAGGGTTGATATGCCTGCTGAAAATAAAATATAGCACGTGGATAAACTGTATTTTACTTGGCTAGCTCAGCGGCTTAAGTGCTTTTATACATAGATCTTTTTATTTATTACTTGAAGTTCATAAGTAACAATCCCAATACAGCACACTGGCCTATCAACTGTCATTAAAGAGCTGCATGCAAACTGCATGGTATAGGTTGGACTGTTATATCTTTCCCCAGCCCTTCATTATCCTCCTTTTTCTAAAAATTGATTCATTTGGGTAGAAATGTATTCTTAATAGTACAGAAACCCTAACTACTGTGGTACATTTTAAATCCTGAGTTTCTGCTTCTCCAGACCAAACACTCTTAAAAACTACTGTCTACTAATATGGTTGGCATGTGATTCTTACACATTGTATTCTTTATTGTCTTTTGTAACACTTCCTATAGACTGATTCATTGAGTCTCTATCTAATGTGTGTGTGATGTATAGTGCTCTGACATCCTACACTGGTATGAGTAGTGCTTTAAAAAATTAAATTCATGTGATAGAGGGCCTGTGGAGAGATAAGGGGCACTCTTGGAAAGTGGTAGTGAGGGAATCTGTGGAGAAAGAAGTCACTGGGTTGGCGCATAAAAGGATTGTTGCATAAGCAGCACCAGCACTAAAGCCGGGCCTGGGGAGAAGACAACCCTTTGTTTCCCCAGCCAGGCTGCCACCAAATCCAGCTGAAGGGGAGCTATCTACAGAACCAGTTTTGAGAAACCGCGGAGGAGGAAGAGGTGACTGCAAATTTCCCTGGGTACACCTCTAAGTGGACAACAGGCTTTTTTGATTTTAGGAGTAAGGTACACAGTGGGATTGTTTTCAGTAGGGCAAAAGGGAACTGCAGGAGAAGGGGGCAGCGTTGCTCCTGGGAACTTTTACCTCATTGGTTAGGGAGGAAACAGAAGTCATCCCTCCCATCCACTATGTAGTGCCAAACATAAATGCAGCATCCAAAGGCACCATCCTCAGAACACTCTTAGAAACTGTAAAAGAACAGAAAAAGGACTGCACCTGCTGTTTGAGACCTATGAGGAGGCTTAAATGGCTGGACCTGCTCCCACTTGTACCTATGACAAAGAAGTGGACTCCAAAGGGTCAGTTATGGACACAAGGACACAACATGCTGCAAGAGGACTTTTTCCTAAAGTGCTCAGCTGACCAGCAACAACTTGACCTGGATTGGACCCTGCTGGTGGCCTCTGCTTGAGTGTACCTTGACCCAAGTGTTGTTCCTAAGGTCCTGGGTCCCTTGGCTGTTTCTAGCTGGACTTCTCTTAACAACTGTGAACAAGGTGGACTTAGAAAATTGTTGGACCTATAGACCTCTGGGGGACTGGGAACAACCACTCAAGCAATCCCTCCACTGAGTGAATTTGCTGGGGTGAAGAAACTGGTTTCTCCCACTTGGAGCTTCTCTGCAACAGAAAATCCTTTTTAGTGGACCCTTGGCAAGAACGTATCTGGCCTAGTGGAACTCATTGTTGGATACAGCCTGCCACCTTCTCTGACTTCCAATACAGAGAATGTACATTTTCTTTAAGGTAAGTTTGTCTTCTCTGTGTCAGGCTTAAATTACTGAAAAACGTTGTCTGGACCTAACAGGTTAGTAACTTTATTACTTGTGGTGGACTTCTACCCATCCCCAATTAATAATTTACTTTCTTACAAATATTACATTGATCTGCAGAGCTTCCAACAGTTTGTAACAAATCAAGATAACAGGGTGTCTGTTTCTCTCTGACCACTGACAACCTCCTATTCATAGGGTTATGGAAGATCTGCAACTGGAGAGCTGCATTAAAGAACACTATTATAGTCAGTATTTTATATAGATCTTGATACTGCAGGTTTGCGAAATTACAGCTGAGAAAAATAGGTGTTAGTAGTACCTATGAAGGATTAGTTGGCCTCGATAGGAGTTGAACCAGCGACCTCCTGGTTCTGTACAGAAGGCTTCAGTAGGACCTAATTTCAATGACATATTCTTTGAGCTGCTACCACTATCTTCCATTCTGGATGACATCTATGGAAATTTTGACCTGAGTATGGTTATAAAATAGACTTAAAATGGGGGTGTAACCAAGCGGGCCATGATGGCATCTAACTGAGCTCCCGTCCTCAGGTGGTCAGTATGTAAAGCCTCAGTGCTGACCGGGACTATTAATTGCCCTCAGTCCATCCATCAACAACTGTGGAGCCTGCAGAGCAGTCAAGCTTCAGAAAATTGTGCCACTCAGTGCGGGCAGACATGGGTGGAGCCTGTCGGCAGTGAGAAGCGGACAAGGTAAGATGGAGGTCACTGCTTGCCCGGCCCGCTAAAGACGGAGGCGGGCAAGTGATAGTCTGTGAAGGTACCCCACCATCATCTGTGAGATATCTGGAGTCAGCACAAGGTGCCTGCTGAACCCTTGGAGGGTCACAAGAATCAGCAGGCCTGCTTCTCAGCCAGTGGGGCCAGCCAGAGGAATGCTAGGCCTTGGAGTCCACACCAGCATGACAGACGCCTCGCCACATAGATTTGCCCGCTGCATGGAATGTGGAACCCGGACCAGCCCCAGTGAGTGGGTGGTAACTGCAGTGGAGGCGATGGCATGCCTGGCCCATGTGCATCACAGAGGAGAACATTTCTGGGGTCCTGGGCCAGCATGCCTGGCCTGGACTCTAAACAAATTTACAGGCTGGCACTCAGAGCCCAAAGGACACATGGCTGGGGAGCTCAGAAGGGCCCTTGTGGTGACCCTATAGCCCATCTAATGTGGACAGGGGGCGGTTGACCGAATTTAGTGCCTCTGGCTCACGGCACTATGGATGTTTGACTGGTGCTGTCTAGTGATGGCCAACGTCTAGTGGATACCTCAGGAGTCTGGGACTTGAAAGTGCAGAAGACTGCCCGGAGGCCGTGGAGACAATGCACACCCTACACTAATGTACTGAAGAAGTCCATGCCCTTCCCTGGCAGCTTTTCCTGCACATCGGCAGAGCCCAGGGTGTAAACGGGTCAGGGCCACATGGAAAACAACCTTGTCATGAACAGCGGTTTAAAACATACCCTCTCTCGGCCTCCTGCACCCCAAACTCAGCTGTCCTTGGGAGATCTTGCTCTCTGCTGGCCAGGATGGTGCAAGAAAAACCAGCAACACAACAAACACAATGTAAAATTCACAAATTTATGATCCCAGCGGTGGCTGCTCCTCCACCATTTTACAAGATATACAGGCCACTTGAATGGCCCTAGAAATAGAAATATGATAAGTGGGGGTGGAGGTGTCACTGCTTTGACACGCTCTTCGCAGATAGACTGAGCGGGTCACTGAAGCAGAGTCCTAAATTTAGGAACTGGAAGACAGATTAAAGGAGCTCTCCACTATGGTGTCTCACCTATCTACACGTAGCTTGGAGAACCGAGTTGAAGATGCAGAATATAGAGCAAGACACTGCAAACTCTGCTTTGTGGGATTTCCTGAGGGACTAGAGGGTTCCTCCACAGAGACATTCCTGGAACACTGAATCACATCATGGGTCCCTGTGAATTATTTTATCCTCCTGCTTCATCATAGAACGTGCCCATACATCCCGGGTGCAGAGGCCCCTCTCCTAGAGCCCCACCACACCCTCTAATGGTAAAGATCTGTAATTGCAAAAAGACAGAGATATGATCATGAGAGTGGCTCATCGAGTGGGAAACCTGCTCTTTTAGTCTCACCACATAATAATATTCCTCGATTACACAGCCAAGTACAACAGTAGAGGAATTCTTTCGACTAAGTCAAGCAGAAACTTTGGTCCCTCAAACAGCAAATCATGCTCTTATATCTGGCAAAACTCAAAGCGATTCATGCCTCCAAAACTTTCTTTCTGGACACCCCGAAGGAAGCTTGGGACTGTGCAACTGAACAGCGACATCTCTGGAGCAGCCAATCCCTCTCTTGGGGCACATCCGATAACTGTGCTGGTCCAGATCAGTCAGCGGTGTTATGGGGCCATGGGAGACCCCACAGACAGTGACAAACAACCACCCTCAGGAGCCGACACTCATTGGAATCGGACAATACTCAAGCCAACTGCCCTAAGAGAGATGGCGTTGCGGTCCCCTTGTGGAGCCGTCATCCCAGCAACTGTCTGATTCAGGAACACCGTCAGATCTGAAGGTTCAAGAATAAAGACTTAGATACTTACCATTCATATTATCCTTTTTCCTACGATGCCTCTACCCAGCTAGTTTGTTTAAAGGGCGACATGCCTTGGGGGAAGTATAGCGAGGGGGTTAGATGGGGAGGAGATGTCTATGTTTAACTGATTGGGCCTGTTCTTGTTTACAAGTTTTATTTTACTCACACCAGTCATAGACAGTCCACCACAAGTCTTCTTGTGCACCACAGTCTCTCACTTACCATACACAACTCTACTGTAGCGACTGCAGATGCTTATACTTACTAACTTCCCAAGATCCCAACGCGGGAGTTTACAATCATGACCTGGAATGTCAACGCCCTGAATGATCATATCAAATGCACCGGAGTCCTGAGGTTCACCAAATGGCACACTCCTGTGGTCCTGCTCCTGCAGGAAACACACATTCTAGGGGACAGCTGTACCATTTTAGCACGATATGGCTACAACAAGGTATTTCACTCTGGTTACAGAAGAGGATGCCAAGGGGCAGCGATCTTCCCTCTGGGAAGAGGTGTGGCGCAGCGGCCAGGGCGGCTGACTCCGGAACCCGGGGGCTCACAGTTCGATCCCCGGCACCGGTGGCAGATCAGCCCAGCACCATCTGACTCTGGGCAATAGCTCGCTTAATCTTCCCGACGGCCCCCAGCGCCTTGACACCCTCGGGTAATTGTTCACGCTTTACAAATGCTGGACATTTACATTTACTATTCAAATCCTTCCCGTTCATAGTAGCACAAATAAAACATGATACTCTGGGTAGGTAGGTGATGGTGAAGGAAACCCTGGAAAGGTGCGCTCTCTCCTGAGCGTCTCTGTCCCACGCTCCTCAACAAAGTCACCATAGCGAAGCTCCTTGACCTGATATTGGAGCTTCGCCCGGCCACCATAATTATAGGAGGGTAATTCAAACATGTGGTAGACCTGGAGATGGACTCCACATGAATTCAGGGAATGGGGGGATCCGGAGGCCATCTGCGAGAATCATCGGATGGTATGGGGCTATGTGATGCCTGGAGAACATGGAACCCCAGTGAGTGGGCATACACCTACTCGTCGGCAGCACACAAAACTCTCCAATGCATTGACCTCCTCCTGCTGCCAGCATATGATTTGTCCTGCATGACAGGAGAGCACATTTTACCCCAGGGTATCTCTGGTCACCCTCCAGACCGTTTCCTCGAGAGATGGTGCTCACCTGATTTGGCAAATCAATGCATGGCATCTCACAAATACTCCTTTCTCAAGGTTCCTTACACTAGAACTTTGCAAAGCAGTCTCTGGGTAGCTAGAGAGGCTGCCTTGTGAGGCCTAGAGAGAATCTACTTGAAGGGCAAGGAACAAGAGGTGGATCAGCAGGTGGCTGATCTGAGAGCCGAGATCATGAAACTAGAGCAGTTAAATCGGAGATGGCCATCTGAGTCCACAGTTAGATGACTGACTGCAGCCAGGGCATCACCCTGGCAATCAGCTCTTGATGAGGCCCGCAAATGCTGAATGTTCTCAACCGAATGGATGCATGAATGGGGTGACAAATTGAGCTAACTGCTACACTGGCTAGTAATGAGGGACACCGTCTCTCACACAGTCCCATCGGTGACCATTGCCCGGGGGGGGCAGTGGTAAGGGCAGTAGAAATTGCACCAGCGTTTGCGGCTTATTACTGCACACTTTATGCCTCTTGTGTTCAGCTCTTCAGAGAGACATTTTATCCACTCATTGAGGACCTCTCCTTGCCCTATCTACACTCATCCTAACACCTGGTAATTGAACAGCCCTTACCTGCTGATGAAATTCATCAAGCTCTTCATGAGCTAAACACAGGGAAAGCACGGGAACCTGACAGCTACCCCGTGGAGTCTTACCAATGGTTTGCGATGCTCCTTATACCCTCATGATAGGCATGTTCCAAGATTATAAATAAAGGACACTTGCCCCATGAGCGGACTTGGCCACCATCGTAGTGTTGCACTAGGCAGGTCAACCCACAGATTGATGCAAAGTATATAGACCAATTTGCCTAATTAATTTGAAGGCCAAGATATATGACAAGAGACTGGCAAAAAGGCTCCTCCCCCTTCTGTCGCACCTGGTCCACCCAGACCAAAGCGGCTTCATGCTACACCAGAGCACAAGGCACTGCATCCGTAGAGTGCAGTTGGCACTAGCTCACTTAACGGACATAGGGGGCCCAGCCACACAGTTATTGAATGACTTTGAAAAAGCCTTCAACTCTGTCAACTGGTCCTTCATGGACCAAGTACTTTAAAAAATTAGGCTTTGGGCAAGATTCCGCTCATAAGTTAGGGTCCTATACTCAAACCCAGGGGCATAGGTTTGAGTTAATGGCACCTTCTCGGTCCCTTCCCAATTTCTTTTTGGGGCACCCGACGGGATGCCCATTATCCCTTCTGTAGCTATAGAGGCACTGGCAACATGGGTCTGTTGTGATGCCCAGCTGTGGGACTTTGATTGGGGACTGTGGGTGGAAGACAGAATAGAGCTTTATGCTGAGTATATTCTTACATTCCTATGACAATGCTCTCTAGCAGGCCCTCTTCTTCTCCAGATGTTCTCGACATATGGAGAGGCCTCATGTCTATAGGTCAATTGTAATAAGTCTCTCCTGGTCCCACTCACAGGAGATCCGGGCAGTGTGGAATGGCAGGCACGGCTGCCAATTCGCAGGTTGAGCTTCCAATATCTGGGAGCGCACATTGTTTTGGAGCCTAACATAACCTGGAGCCTGAACCTGTCCCCTCTGGAGTTCAAACTGTCGCCTGCCTTGGCCACATGGTGGAGACTTCCACTAAAAATGTTAGGCAGAGTGGCGCTATTTAGCATGATGATGCTCCCACGCATCCTATACACACTAAATAACTTCCCTCTACTCATACCCCAAGCCTAGTTCTGGAAAAGCCAGAGTGGCATACAGTCACTCTGTCCGCTTTACTTATGATGGGGGTTTGGGCATGCGAGGAGTGTCTATTTTACTGGATGTCTCAATTTCTAAACGTGAATGATTGGATGAGTGAGAGTTGGTGGGACCCAGCGTTCTCCCTTGAAGTGGATGGGTTGGGTCGGGAAATCCCTCTCAAATCCCCCTATGGACCTGTACTTGGTTACATCACACTGCTAAACTGGAGGGCTTTAGACAGTGGGATCTCATTTGGATCACCAAGCTGGAAGATGCTTTGCCTGGTAGGGGTCCCGCTTGAAATCCTTTGGGGAACTCCAGGAGGAATACTCCCTGCATAAGCCACAGTGTACTGTTACTTTCAGTTAAGGCATGCACTCTACTCCACCACAAACTTCTGGAATCTGTGCCAGAGTGCAACCCTCTAGAGTCACAACTCCTCTTGGGCCCATTGACAGAGAGGTTATCTCCCGGATCCACAGGTCTTTGATTAACAACTCCTTCGGCTCTCTTCTGGAAATCAAAGCCAAATGGGAACAGTGGGTGGGCCCTTTAGATTGGCCGGACTGGAGGGACTCGTGCATTTCTCCCAGAGTATTGGTGACCCCTCCTGACTACGGCTGATTCAATTAAACTATTTACACATGACATATCTCATGCCCATGCTCTTATGGCGAGCCAATAGACAGGCCACATCAACATGTAATCAGTGCCATGGGGCTGAAGCACACTTGTATCACATGAGGTGGGAATATCCAGTCATTATGGGCTACTAGAGTAGGGTGTTCACTGAGCTTTCTGGGGTTCTGGGTGAAGTCATTGATTCCTCCTTGAGGATAGCACTGTTTGGTTTTATTGAAGACTTTGCAGGTCTAAGGGGGGATTGGGCCCTTCTTGGTATCGGGACAGTATTGGCTAAACATGTTATCGCCTAACAGTGGTGTTCCCAGCCTCCTGTGCTGGCAAGCTGAAGGCAAGCAATGGACTGGTGCCCCGGACTAGAAGAACTGGTTTATAAGTAAAGCGACTGCCACATGAAATATGAGCGGATGTGGGGGAAATGGAAGGTTTATCATGGTCTTGCCTGATGGGCCATGGTTGGGTTCTATATAAAATGTGATGTAAACTTTGACGTGATTCTAGCAACTGCTCTGTTTCAGTATAAGATGGTAAAAGTGAATACAATGTTATATAAATAGACTTAAAACCAGGGGCTTATCAATAATTAGGGCAGCAGGTGTGGTGGCACTTTGCCTATGGGTGTGAGGGTCCCACTGAACCCACAAATATTGATGTCTGTTACTACCTAGTCAGTGAGAAGCAGGAATGTTGCTTGCTTGCTTTAGGACAATGCACCCCCTTGTTATGTCCCTGCATAATTTGTGAAAACATTTTTGCCTGTACTTACTGCCATATAAACGTTAGTCATGCATAGCTAATCAACAAACGGAAATGTCCCTGAATACATTAAGGAACCCATTGCATGCCAGTATTCCCCAGTGGGCAGTGATTTAAATGGGAAAAAATAAGTGCAGGTACTCATTAAAATGAGCTAGAGGTGTAGTGAGGGGGCGGGGCTAGGGGGGGGCTAAGGGCAAGACATGATGATACTTAACAACTTCTATATTAGTTGCAGCACATACCAAAACACATGAGAAATGTGTTTATATAAACAAAGCAGGTTAACTCATTACACAAAATGAAAGAGAAATGCGATAATACGTTAACATTTCCTTTTTTGCAATAGGTGCACCTTCTTAATGTCATACTGTTAATTGCTGTTTGGCACAATACTATATATTTTTGAGCACGCGAGTAGGAAGAAACTGAAAATACCCCCACGTCGCACCAAAGCTCTTATGGCACCAAGCAAATGAAGCAACTCATCATGACCCGCCCCAGAAGATATCTCTTGTCTCTTCCATCAATCTATCCATTCATTCTTTCATCCTACCATTTACCTACTGATGTCCACCATTTAACCTTTACATTCTATTGTCTATTCAGTCTAACATCACTCATTCAGTTTTTCACCATTCCGCCTAGCCACCCTTCATATCCAAACCTATCCATCCATCTCCAAACCTATCCATTCATCCTTTCACTCATCCATCTTTTTATCCACCCTTTCCCTCAACCATCAATCCTTTCGCTCATCCATCCATCAACCCTTTCACTCCTTTATTCTATCCACCCTTTCACTCAATCCCTCCTTTCACTCATCCATCATCCACCCTTTCCTCCATCCTCCCTACCTTTCATTCGTCCATCCAAACTTTCACTTATCCACCCATCTGCCTTTTTATCCAATCATCCACCCTCTTTCACCCATGCATGCTTTCACTCATCCATCCATCCATCCATCCATCCACCCTTGCTCACTCATCCATCCACTTACTCATCTACACACCCACCAACCCTCCCTTTTACGTTATTTATGAATCTTTGTCGCAGAGCAGACATGTACAAAGTGCCACACATTTTCTTTAAAATACCTCCTGAGAGTGTCTTGATTCTCTCTCTCTTTCTTTCACTTTTTTCTTACAAAAACAGGCATACACACAAACATAGCAGACACACAAAAGACTCAGGTATGATAAAAGCCATCTTTTCTCTTCACCTACCATGGCTTTTTTAATTGCCACCAGGGCCGGACTGGCCGTAGCCTGATTGCCACTGCCAGGGAACTGACATGATTCCTGTGCTTGCACGAACGCACAGGATAGTGTGAATGTGATTGACAGCACAGGGCCTGAATGGACCCTGCTCTGTGAAGCACAGCGTGATGGTGAGCACTCGGACATTATTCAATGAGCCCTGCTGAATAGCTCAGCTGGGGCTCAGATCGGTGCTGCAGAAGCGGCGCCTTGGCTGCCAGAGACACGTTCTACTTCTGCTCACCAGCACTGCCAATGAGCCTACCTTTTCATGAGTCTGGTACTCTCCAGGGCAGTAGAGAAGTGATGGTACTCCGAGCGATAAATCTAAGAAGTGCCGGTACTCAGTACCGGTGAGTACCGGCCCATTTAAAGCACTGCCAGTGGGGATAGTACCCCCCATGAAAACAAGTTTAACATGATACATGAACAAGTGTTTAATTTGAGCTTGTGGTTTCTGGTGCACGGCACCGGCACTGAAATGCCAACACCGACACTTATGACAGTCTGCCACATGGTGGAGCTGTTAGTTCAATTTAGAAATAAGCACAACAATAGTTATTAATTCAATACACATAAAAAAATGCCGAATACCTGCCTCCCAAGCCATTCTTATAGCGTTGGAGGCCCTTAATAGTCTGAATTGTCACACTTGTAGGAGAGTCATAGTAGTTGTTGATTGGTACTGTAATTAGCAGCGTTGCAAAGGGCAATAGGTGGTGCGAGGTATAGTGGCCTCCTGATGAGGACCCTGTCACTTACTTTTTTTTACAAATTAAGCACGAAGGGGCATATCAGCAAGGGACGGCGATAATTATCGCAAAGCGCGCTTAGCGCTAGGATAATTATCGCCGTCTATCTCTGGAATTTATCGCCCTGGTAGCGCGTTATTAACAACGCGTTACTCCAGGGCGATAAGAATTCCAGAGATAGCGAGGTTATCGCCGTTTTGCAGGGAACATCGCTAGTTTTCCAGCGATGTTCCCTGCAAAACGGGATAACCTTGCTGATACGACCCTGTGGTCGTATCAGCAGAATCCATCTCCCATGAAAAGTATGCTTAAGTCAGGAATTTAACAGACGTTAAATTCCTGAGTTAAGGCTGAGGTAGCGCGATTATTTTTATCGCTGCATTCCTCCTTGCTAATATCGCGAAGCTGCCTTCGCGATATTAACATGTGTTGTTTTCACAGCCACGCCTTCTTTGCATCTCATTAGCGATGCAAGGCGAGGCTGTGAAAAAACGGGCTCTACATCAAGGAAACACGCGCTAGCGTGTCCTTGATGATATTGCGATATAATTATCGCCGCTTTTCGCCCGAAAACGGACGCTAAAGCGGCGATAATTATATCGCCAGCCCTTGATAATATGCCCCTTACTTTTTATTTTTTACAACTGAAGCAGTGTGTGGGGCCCGAGCTCCTGGGGGGGGGGGGGCCTACAGAACAGTACACTGGGTCTGGGTCCAAAGTGGTAGGTGGTGGGCCGAGGGGGGGCACTCCATGTACTTTTCAGGGGTCCCATCAAGGTTCCATACACCACTGGTGGAAAGGTTGTGATATTCAGTAATTGGGTGTAGATACTGGCTGGAACTGTAAATTCTGCCCTTGTTACCTTCCCTTGTAAATACTCTGCATATCGTGATGCATAAATATAAGTATTTCGAGAAGGCAGCAACCTTTTACAGGAATAGTTTTCATTCTAGACCCTCCAGTTTTCTTCATACCACTGGCAGAGAACAAAGAAGCAGTAATTCCCAGTTGAGATGCTCACTTACATGTTCATTTTATGCATTTTGCATTTTTCGAACTTTCATTGATTTGCTTTCCACTCTTCTTTATCCCAGATAAAGATAAAAGAGTGAAGCAGGTTTCTTCGGTGTGAAAACCCACCATTTAAGCAATCAAAACAGTTAAAAGTGTTCAATGCTTTTTCTGTGAATTGTAATACCTGAAATGATGTTGACATATTTAAATATTATTTTGTATCAGTTTAAGATTCACAGAGTAGGTAAATACATATGTTTATACCTGGGTTTTTCACAGCTTCATTGTACGTGGTAGAGCTGGAAATGAATTATAATTAAATTGTTCAGAGGGTGCTTTACAGCTTAATCAATGTTTTCCTTCCGACATTGTTTGGATTTTTAGTTTGAGTGGTACCCACAGTACACTTCTCCTGTTATCAGAATATACAGAAAATACTGGAGACTCTTAAGAAGTTATCTAAAAACACTTTTTTTTATTGTGAAGTAAAAGAAGCCTGCAATGCATGAGCGATGAAAATAGCATTCATGAGACCTCTACAAAAAGAGATCTTGGTGAGGTGGTCTTGTATTATTGTTGTTCTGCCATTTGAAAACACATTTAACCCCTTAACTGCTGCAGCCCTTTCCCTCCAGTCCTGAGCCTTTTTTTGCCTATTTGAGGCAGTTTACACTTAGCTCTCCATAATTTTTTTTTCACATAAGTATCCATGTCAAATTTGCGTCTTTTTTTTACCAACACCCTGGGAATTCTAAAGGAACCCAGGGTTTGTGAATTCCCCCAGATAGGACTGAGAAAATAGGCAAAATAAAGTTACATTTTAAGTTTTTGGGGAAAAATAGGCAAAAAGTGCTCTGCTTTTGTTTCTAAAGTGTGTCATCATTGAACGGAGATGCCATATACGAACAGGCAGGATCCCCGCTTATGTTTGTTTGATATAAAATCATATACAACCTTGGAATCTGTTCACTATCTTGCTCTATGCTGTTGTACACATATTAGTTCACTGTCTGGGTAGTGCGTCGTCTGCACTAATTTTGATATATACTGAAATGTTTATTGTCCAGATACAAAAAATTTGAAAATTATTATAATGCAAGAGATTGTGTCCTGTATACTTTTTCAATAACATTGATTATGATACAAGTTACGAATTGAGTTTGCACACTCTCAAAGCAAGTAGAATTGTTGGTGAATGAGTCCCATGGGACATTTGTTAGACTTATTAGACTTAGGGCCTCATTATGATAGTGGTCAGTCGGAGACAAGCATGCGGGCAGTCCGACTGCCGCATTCTGATGCTACCGCCGGGCTGGTGGTCGGAAACGCATCGGAACCACAGTAGGGGCATGCTGCGGTCATGGTAAAGGGCCGCAGCACATGCCTCCACTGTGCAGCACCTCCTGCACATTCGTGGACTGTGTGCCATGCACCATGTGGTACATGGCACATGGTGCACCGTGATGAGTGGGGGCACTAATTGTGTGTCCCAGGGCCACTTTTCAGTGGCCCATGATGGATGGGGGCACTGTTTGGGGCCCCCAATATACCTTTCCGACAACCTATTCATGGCGGTGCTCCCGCCATGAAAAGGCTGTCAGAAATGGATATTCAAATCCTGACGTCGCCATTGTTGGATGCTGGTACAACCATCACTCCATCGAGATCTATAATCCTGGTGGAGGTGACCGTCTTTCGTCCAACCGAAAAGGTCCGACCGCCAGCATTGTAATGTTTCAGTCGAACCAATGGGCTGTTGCGGTCGGACCGCCACCAACATAATGAGGCCCATACTCTGGTTCTCTCGGGCAATCAGAATGATCATTGTATTGTATACATAAGTTCCCTAAAAAGCACTTTAAAATCTAGTCAAGACTTAACATTTTTGCCACACAGTGTGCTTCATGACAACGTGGTTTATGTTCCATTCACCATTATGTGCAGTGTGGGGACTATAATGCACATGTCAATCGGCGAACAAAACACCTACCACATTCTGACAGCAGATAAAGGTGTCAAGCAGGCCATGTACAGCTTGCTAGAAAAGTAGTAGCCCATGGAAGATAGGAGTCTATGCACATCCATTGAAAGGTTAAATGTACAGCAGCTCCACCTCAATTTCCCAATACTTCACTTTTGTATGATAAAACATGAAACAAGTAGGAAAACGCAGGGTTGGCTGAAATGGGCACTGGGGACTGGGGTCTTTTTAGCTGTTTCAAGAATGCGGTTGGCAAAGTGTTGTTGCTGCAGCCTTGCCACATCCTCCAGAGCATATGAAGTGGAGGCTGTTGCTTCTGTAGCAGTAAGATTTTCAAATTCGGTCAACTGAAAGTGAAGAAAAGACAAGAGGTCTGTTGTGGTCTGACAATAAACAACATACGTATTGTATGTTGCCATCTGGTTCAGGTGAGTAAACAGCTTCTTATACCAAGTGCGAGTTTTATGACTCGCATTGTATGGCTGTAGAACCTGGTCATTCTTATCCACTTCACCCATGTGCTTGTTGTGATCAAGAATACAGGTGCGCTTGTGAACTTCGGCAATCTGACCCTAAACCATGACAAGGAATTGCTCTCATCATGAATTGTAGTGAGCACGTACACATCATGTCTATCAGAGATCTTGACTGTGAGCAGTTTGTTGAAACACAACGCAGTGCTCTGGAATTTTTGGAGCTTCTTACAAGCAAGCTCCTGTGGAAGTCCATTGCGGTGACAACAAACTGTACCGCATTCCACAGTGCCAGCTTTTTACAGCTAACTGAACAGCTCTACTCCCATATAGAAGTAGTCCACATAAAGGTTATAACCTTTGTGAAGGAATGGTGGGGCAAACTCCCATACAATCTTTCCTGTGACTCCTAGTGTGGGAGCATAACCTACATGGTTTGGAGTGGAGTACTTCCCTGTATACACTCTCAAGCTGTACACATAGCCAGTAGAGATCTCGCACAGCAGGTACAGCTTGATGCCATAGCATGCACTTTTACTCACAATGTACTGCCTGAACTGGAGCCGCCCTTTGTACAGGATCAAGGACTCATCAATTGCTATATTTTTTCCACGAGTAAAAATCTCTGGAAACCTGGCAGACAAATGTTCCACGACAGGCCGAATTTTGAACAACCTGTCATGGTCTGGATGGTCCTTGGACAATGCAGCAGAATTGTTATTAAAATGAAGCATTAGCTGCAGTAGCAAAAAAACGATCTCTGCTCATGTATGGTGTGAAGATGGGTGTTACCTAAATTGTGTGGATAGGCTGTTGCAGGGATTCTGCACATACACAGCACTATGCGCAGGATTATGGGACCTCAGTGTATAGGGGTTAAGCCTTCCCACCACCTTAGTGCCCACGAGACCAGGACTGACTAGCTATAGTGTCTCACTCGCTCTCCTACACACTCACAGAAAAGCAAATGATTAGACACCCCAGAACACAACACTCCTGACTCTCTCAGGAATCGCGGTAACAAGGCAAAACCCTTTCGCTCACATTCTTGTTTTTGTCCACAATAAAGTCTGACAGAGACATGAAATAGTTTAGAATATTTATTTGAACTATCGTGCTCTATAATGCAGTATATGTGCCACAACAAGCAGGAAAATGCATAATACAAATATTGTCAGCATAGCAACAAGGCCATCTATCATGAAGGGAGATGTCATAATGAAAAGACAATAGAGAGAAGACAGTTCAGCCTAACCCCCCTCCCCTTGCTAGGAATTGATATTATTATATAACAGAAGATCTCTGTGTTTTGTCAGCAGACCCCATACCTTAGTGCCTAGATGGTATATCTACATCACAGGAACCGCATTGCTCTTCTCCCTGGAAAGGTCCCTCTCCAAGTGTGTGTTTTTCATGCATGCATCCCCGTAATATCAAAATCCTGTCTCTCACCAGCTGCATTGGTATGTTGTGTCTAAGTGCTAGGGCATGACCAGAACAGAACAACAAGGGGCATTGTTTATCGACCTTGCTCACAATGTTCAGACTAAACTCCAGGAACAGTCAGAGAACAAACACAGCGAACAGTTCCCATGTGAAAAGTACGGACAGAGTGGTTGCAAAATAAAAGCATCTAGTAAAGTGTGCAAAGCTGAATCATGGCTGAAGGCCCCATGCTAACTTAGGGGTCTATTAGGATGGCAGGTGGAAAACCACCCCGACCGCCATGGTAGCGGAAATCAACCACCCGCCGGTACCGCGGCAAAACCGGCGGTCAGATTAGGATCAACCGCCCAAAAATGCCGACCGCGGCGGAAAGAGGCAACGAAAACCCGTCCGCAGCAGGCGGAGCCGGTGAAAAACCGTCCGCGACGGTCGGATTAGCGGCGGAAACACACAAAACCGCCGCCAGGCACGCGGAGTAACCACCCGTGAAATTAGGATTCCCCCGATGTGACAGCGGTACGTTCCACAGTTTCTGACCGCTGCGGTCGCAAACAGTGATGAATGGGAGAGCCGGCGGAAGGGCTGTAGCATAGCCACCGCTGCGGACCCTCCGTGACAAAAATGTCGGTCGACAGAAAAAACCACAACAAGGCCACCAAGTGCACACAGCAAACTAGCCCTGTCCCCATAAACACCTAACACACCCCAATGACACACCCCCATGGCAACTTCAAAACTACAAATCCCAGGACAACCCACACAACACACCTGACAGCAATACCCCATTCTGACACACCCACATAGATGAGTATAAAACCAGCCCCTTCCCTGACCACAATCCTTTGCAATACTCCAGAAGTGAAGGGCCAAACACCACAGCTGAAAGGAGAGGCAAATCAACACACCATCACTACACACACACACCACACACATCACCACCACCACTTCCACACCTGCACCTCTAACCCCTTTGCACATCACACACCATACACATCACCACCACCACTACCACTTACACACCTGCACCTGTAACCCCTTTGCACATCACACACCATGTCACCACAGAAAATGCCCAAATTCACAGAGAGTGAGTTGACAGTCACGGTAGATGAGATAATCAGAGTAGAACCACAATTGTTTGGTAACCTGGTCCAACAGACACCATTAGCTACCAGAACGCAAATGTGGGTAAGGATAGTTGACAACATCAATGCAGTAGGGACCACACCACGCAACAAACAAGAAATCATGAAGCAGTAGCATGACCTGAAGAGGAACAAGAACCATCAGCTGGCTCAGAGGACTGGCGGTGGCCCTCCCATTCCACCAAGAACATTCACTGCAAGGGAGGAGAAGGTGCTTGCCATACTGCATCCAGAGAGTCTCACAGGAATAGCCGGGGGAGTGCAGGCTGGTAAGTAACAACAAATGTATACCATTACACTGCTATGTACTGTCCTGCACAACTACAAAGCTACATCTCCGAGGCCCAAGTACATTCATCTGCACCACAATACCCAACACAGGTCTCACAGATGTAACATGCACTCCATCTGAATCACCCCAACGGCAGCCAACATTTACAGGGTTGTATGTGTCCAGGCAACCAGCACTACAACTCCCACCAGGTCCCCCTTACCCACCCCTGAGCAGGATGTAGCACTCCCCCCCCAGAAGCATGTGTCAGCCATTGTATGGTTCCCCCGTCACCTAACAGGTAGTTAGCCGTCTTCCCAGGGAGGGCTGTTTAGGGGTGCAAGGCCTGCACAATGACTCACACCAGTTCCCCTGTCCCACCCGTTAGCAGGATGGAGCACTCCACACCCACCCAGAAGCATGTGGCAGCCATTGTAAGGTTCCCCCTCACCTAACAGGTAGGTAGCCATCTTCCCAGGGAGGGCTGTTTGGGGGTGGGAGGCCTGCACCAAAACTCCCATCAGTCAACCCTGTCACACCCTTGAGCAGGATGTGGCACTCACCCCCTTACATGAAGCATGTGGCAGCCATCGTAGTACACCAACCAAACTTACAGGTAGGCAGTCATTTACCAAGGTTGTTCTGTATGTGGGTGGGAGGCCTGCACCACTACTACCACCATGCCCCCTTGTTCCACAAATCATCAAGATGGAGCACTCCCTCCAAACCAGATGCATGTGTCAGCCATTGCATTGTACAACTCAAACTAACAGGTAGATAGCCATCTTCACAGGGAAGGCTGTTTGGGGGTGGGAGGCCTGCACAACAACTCCCACCAGGCCCCCTGTCCCACCCCTGAGCAGGATGTAGCACTCCACACCCACCCAGAAGCATGTGGCAGCCATTGTAAGGTTCACCCTCACCTAACAGGTAGGTAGCCATCTTCCCAGAGAGGGCTGTTTGGGGGTGGGAGGCCTGCACCACAACTCCCACCAGGCCCCCCTGTCCCACACCTGAGCAGGATATAGCACTCCACCACACCCAGAAGCAAGTGGCAGCCATCGTATAACAACAACCAAACTTACAGGTAGGTAGCCATCTTCACAGGAAGGGGTGTTTGGGGGTGGGAGGCCTGCACCACAACTCACACCAGGCCCCCCTGTCCCACCCCTGAGCAGGATGTAGCACTCCACCACACCCAGAAGCATGTGGCAGCCATTGCATTGTTCACCTTCATCTAACAGGTAGGTAGCCATCTTCCCAGGGAGGGCTGTTTGTGGGGAGGCCTGCACTACAACTCCCACCAGGCACCCCTGTCCCACCCCTGAGCAGGATGTAGCACTCCCTCCACACCCAGAAGCATGTGGCAGCCATTGCATTGTTCACCTTCATCTAACAGGTAGGTAGCCATCTTCCCAGGGAGGGCTGTTTGTGGGGGAGGCCTGCACTACAACTCCCACCAGGCACCACTGTCCCACCCCTGATCAGGATGTAGCACTACCCCCACACCCAGAAGCATGTGTCAGCCATTGCATTGTACAACTCAAACTAACAGGTAGATAGCCATCTTCCCAGAGAGGGCTGTTTGGGGGTAGCCATCTTCACAGGAAGGGGTGTTTGGGGGTGGGAGGCCTGTACCACAACTCACACCAGGCCCCCCTGTCCCACCCCTGAGCAGGAAGTAGCACTCCACCACACCCAGTAGCATGTGGCAGCCATTGTATTACAACAACCAAACTTACAGGTAGGTAGCCATCCTCCCAGGGAGGGCTGTTTGGGGGTGGGAGACCTGCACAACAACAAGGAAGTAGCACTTAAACACACAGCCAGAGAGATGTGTTAGAAAGTCCACCCCAATGTGACAACAGAACAGGTAAGTAGACAGTGCATGCACACTACCATTCCTCTCAAAAAGCATGGAGCCATATGACAACACCAGCCCTCACATCCCACCAAAATTGACACAGATACAATATCAAATTACAGTGTGCAGACAGCTAAGCGTATGTAATTGTCACAGAAACAAAAGTGTGACTCACCAAATACAATGTTGAAGTGAATCAGGGCCCAGACATGTACAGCACTGAATGCTATCTGTAAGTTCCATGTGGGCTGAGCTTGAAGGACCATATGAAAACAAAGCAAGCATGGTCTGTAGAACAAATAAATCAAAGCACAGGACATGACAAAGGTATGCATGAGATGACAATGGCTAGTTCATGCGCAGATGTAACGCATGCCAGGCCTTGTAACCAGCAAAGATGCCGCACATCAAATCGTATTCCCGCCAGTTGTCAGATGACAACATGTCCTCGTAATCACAAAATCTGCACGTGGGGCATGGTATCCATTGACATGTCACACCGTGGAAAATTAATGTATGTACCTCCACATCATGTCAAGATGCACCTTACTGTGCAGACATGCAATGTGCGAACTAGTAAACTGTGTGTTGCATGACCTGTAAATAAGATACATCGAACAACAAGCCTGAGAGGTGCACGTCAATGACCATTTCCCCTCTGTCCCACAGGTGACCAAGAACTGACTGCAGAGGGTGACAACACCAACCTGCAGAGCCAGGCTCCACCCCCGGAACATGGACTCACTGATGATGACTCCCTGGAGTTCAAGGATGTGGAGCTTGAAACCGGCCCATCTGGCATGCCAGGGCGCAACAGGTCCCAGGACCCCATTGTCCCCCCGCGACCACATCAGCAACAACAACAACTACGCTGACCCCTGCTGGAACAATCGGTGCGGCCTCCACCACTACCACCACCACCACCAGTGCTGCCTGCAACATGCTCCCTGCCCCAGAGGATGACCACCCCACCCCACCAACTGAAGAGGGCAGGGAGAGTAGGCGGGTGCGTACAGTGGCGAGGCAACAGGTCCGTGACAGCAGGGCAGGTGGGAGGGCAAGGGGGAGGCTAAGCCAACCGGACACTGGGACCGAAGCCCTGGACAACATCACCAGAGTCCTTGGGGCCTATGAACGGGCAAAGGGACTAACGGGCCAGGCTCTGGAAGATTCCTGTGAGCTCCGCCTGCTGCTGAGGTCCATAGACACCCGCATGGGCCAAATAGTGGATCTCTTGGGCCAGCTAGTGGCGGTTCTGAGGGACAGGCCAGCGGCACAAACAACACCTCCACCTCCCTCCGGTGGCCTGCAGGATGACAGTTCCACATCCTCCCTTGCAGCCACGGAGAGGGGGGACTCCTCAGACCGAAATGGCCCTGCAGCAGAGGCCACCCCTGCCAAACGACCAAGGGGTCGTCCAAAGAAATCCAAGGGAGCATCCCGTGGCAAAGCACCTGCCAAACGCCAGTCAAGGAGCCAGCCATGATGGCACCCCTCTTCACCTTGCCATTGACTTTGTTGACTGTCCTTCCCCACACTGCCATGTTAATGGCATCCGTCTGTTGGACTGGGTCACAACATCAATGTGGTGACTACTCGATTGTCTCATCTTACATCACTGAGAACTCATTGACTCACAACTCACCTGTTTGTAAATATTCACTCCCCTGTCACATGTACCCATTGTAAATAAACACTCCTTACACACCTATGTCGTTGTGTCTGCTCCGTGTTTTAATCACAGGATGTGCAATGTTCACCATGAGTACAATGTACCAGGAGCACAGATTGTTTGTAGGCAAGGAGAGGCTGATGGGACCTGGGAAAACACAACATAACAATATTCCCTAGTCAGGCGGTGGCATCACAGCCATCACACAACACCTGTCATCAAGGTACTCCAATATGCACACATCACAATGAGCAACAGTACCGACATAGACATCCTGGAACTGTGCCAAACTACCCTGTCCAAGAAACATTGGCAGCCAGCACTGAGTCAACAACAGGCTGCAGTCACAAAGCTCACATAGACCTTTTCACCAACAACGACATCAGCAGACAATAGGTCTGTTGTACATTGTCATTCACCTTCAAGTGAAGTAGTGGTTGATGAGCTGTTGACGCAGGTCGACACCTTCCTCCTCTCCACTATCCTCGTCACTGGACATGGGTTGGTTTGCAGGCGGGGGCTTCGGCTGCTCATCAGCGTCCAGGAGCAGGGGGATCTCCTTGTGCAAGGCCAGGTTGTGGAGCATGCAACTACAATCTGACACACCTTTTTGGGCGAGTACATCAGTGCACCTCCGGTCCTGTCCAGGCAGCAAAAACGTGACTTCAGGAGACCAAAAGTACGCTCCACCACACGACATGTCCTCTCATGGGCATCATTGTAGCGGACTTCACTTGGGGTCCTGGGATTCCGCAGTGGGCTCAGCAACCAAGGACGGTTGGGATATGCAGAATCACCTAGGTGGGAGATACACAGACCAACTTTGTAATACAACTGTGGCAGAGGACAGCATGTCACACACACATCATGCTACTTGACACTGCATACTCACCCACAATCCATGCACGCTCCGGAAGCAGATTATCCATCAGCTGTGGCACAATGCTGTTACGCATGATGTACGAGTCATGGGCCGAGCCAGGAAATTTGGCACAGACGTGTGAGATGATCATATCGGCCTGGCACACCACCTGCACATTGATGAAATGGTAATGTTTCCTATTCCTGTAGATGTGCTCCCATGCCTGTGGTGGAACCAGGCCAACATGTGTGCGTCAATGGCACCAACAACATTGGGGATGTGCCCAAGTGCATAAAAATCTCTCTTCACAGCTGCCAATTCATGCCTCCTGGGGAAATGGATATATCTGTCCTTGTAGATCATCATAGCGGACAGGACATCCTGTAGCACCATACTGAACATAGTTTGCGACATCCCACCTGTGCTGGACACCGTGTACTGGAAAGATCCAGAAGCAAAAAAATGCAGGGCCGCCATCACCTTAGACGTTGGTGTGAAAGCACCCGGATATGTCCTGCGAGGCTGGAGGTGGGGCTCCAACATAGCACATAGGTCTTGGAGGGTGTCTCGATCCAGCCGGAATTTCCGTATGACCTCCTCATCCTTCATGTCTACCAGCACTGTGAAGGGATGATGCAGATTTGGTCTCCTCCTAGGTGAGATGAAAGAGGACACATGTCAACGCAATCCACCAGGAGATGTGTCTGACATCTTACGTTTTGACTGACACAACGGAAACAATGTCTTGCACACCCTCAAAATGGACAGTAGATGTGGGCAGCCTACACATAGCTTTCTGTGTTGGCATCCTGCATGTGTATGAGATGGGCAGGTACTGTGTCCACCCTCATACCTTCATGCATTTGCGTATGATTTTCCCATGCTAATGTACCATGTGAGATGCATTATTGTCTCTGCTAGACATATCTGTGAAGTTGGGATGAGTTACTATCATGCTCCTGTACTGTGAGATAATGGTACATGACACTGTGGCACTGATTTTTTCCCCCTCTTGTCTCCCATGCCTGCAGCTCAAAGTCCACCAGCGTAAGGCCGTGTGGAGGGCCATTGCATGCAAGGTGCGGGCTCTGGGTGTCTCCAACCGACGGCGCATGCACTGTCACAAGAGGTGGGATGACATCTGCCGGCTGAGCAAGAACGTGGCGGAGATGACGCTGGGGCTGCTCCCTCGGTCTGGCAGGTTGGCGCGCAGGAGCATGACACCACTGATGGCCCGCATCTTAGCTGTGACACAGCCTGAGCTGGATGCACGTTTGAAGGAGCATCAGCAGCAAGCTGGGGGTGAGTATTCTGGGAAGGGTGACTTTGGTTGTGAGTGGCTGCATGTGTTCACAGCCTGGGCCAGCGCTGGGCCCGGTGATGTTGGTAGTGTGATGCATTGGCTTGTAAGTGGCCTCTGTGTTAGGTGCAACTGTCATGCATTTTCCCTACCTGTACTTTCTCATGTCATTGGGGTAATGGCCCTTGACATTGCATTCTGAGTCGTGGCCTTCTGGCATCGTCTGCATTGGGGTAGTCATGGAAATCCCATGGAAGGGAACGGCAGTGTGCATCATCTGAGTGTGCTTTCATCAACGTGTGCATTGCCTGACCTCAGAAATGTGAGGACTAGACATCTGACACCAATGTGCAACTGTATTTGGGCCCCAAAGTACGACATGGTGGATGGCATGTGCTCATGGCCATTGTGGACTGTTATGTTGTAGTCTGTATCTGTGTTGTCCCTTTCTGCTCCCTCCAGATGTGACAGTGGCAACATGTTGGGAGGTACATCTTTGCCCCCCTCAGGGCCCTAGGTGTGCTCAGAGGTATTTGTGTGTCTGGTTAAACGGAGCCACCGGCAGGCAATTTGGCTGTGTGGTCATCACATGGCTCACTTATGCCTTGTTTGGTTGATGACACGCAAAATTCGAATTCAGAATTGAGGTTGCACAATGTTACTGCACAGGGTGGTGTGCAACATGGAGATATCATTATCTTGTTTAGTGCTTTGCTTGCATATGATGGTTGTGTTTATGCCAATGAACTGACCCTACATCTCTCTCTCTCATGCAGCATCTCCCGTGGGCACGGAAGGACAGGGGACGGACACCAGTGGTGAGGCATCAAGCACGACTGCTACACACGAGCACAGTGATACTGATGTAACCACCGCCTCGGAGGGGGACAGGAGTCTGCTTGAGGAATCACAGCCAGAGACACCAACCTCAACGTCATCTGACGCCAGCGGTGACACATCTCTGTTGGCGGGCACAGGGAGCGGGAACTCTGCCTTCTCTTCCACCACACAGCGTCCAGCGCCCACCCTGCCACCTACTTCCACTTGTGCTGGCAGTGTTTGCACCAGTAAGAAGGGAAGAGTGTCCTTCACCCCAGGCACCGCTGCCCCTGTCTCCCCTGCTGCCATCAGTGTTGAGTCTGTGGACGTTTTGCGCCAGCTGTGTGTGGGCCAGACAACTCTCATCAACGCCTTCCTCGACCACGACAAAAAATTGGCACAGGTCGTTGCTTTCATGGAGGGCATTCATTCAGACATGGGTGGGCTACACCGGACTGTCCAAGCTTTGTCCTCCGTAGTGACGACAGCCATTTAGCTGGCACAGTCACAGAGTCCAGCTCCAGTCCCTTTGGCCACCCCCCTGCCAGTGGTTACATCTGACGATAGTGACCACACACCACAGACCTCAGGGGCAAGATACAGCACACGCAGCACACAGCAGCAGCAGCCCAGACGGTCCAGGGCGCAGACACCATCCCCACAGAAAACTGAAGCCACCCCAGAGCGCAAAGGCAAAAGCCCGTCAGGTGACACCCAGCGCCATAAAGCCAAGAAGCAGGCCTCAGGCTCACATGCCTCAGAGGCATCCCCAGCCAAGGACTGTCCTGTCCCAAAAGCGTCTCGCAAAGACAAGCAGACAGTTTCCGTGCCCGCTGAGAAGCTGGTGCCTGCTAAGAGTACACATAAAAAGAGCTCCAAGGCAGATTCACCCACAACCTCAACTCCCATCCAGAGCCCTGTAAAGCAGGGAAAGGAGGGCACTGTAGGGGGGACACCTGGTAAACTGGATGGAGGGGCAAAGGCAAGGCCAGGCCAAGCGTACAGCTGGATCCAGCATGTCCCCAGAGGGAGGGCCACCGTCTGCACCTGATGGAGCTTTGGTGGTGAGTGTGCCTGTTGTGTCCGCCCCACTTACCACTAATACCAAGACAGGGAAGCCATTTAGAATCACCAAGAAGCGGAAAGGCACCCCTCCACAATCTCCCTTCCACACTGTGTCTCACGGCAGCATGACTCCACCTCCATGTGCCACCACACCACCTGCTCCAAGGAGCCCTCGGGCTTCAAAAGCCACTGATGGCTCTACCTCAGCTGGGCCTCTCTCTCCCCGGTCCAGTCCTCCAGCTGTCCCTGACACTCAGCCACCTCCCAGTCCGACTGACAGCCAAGTCTGAGTGGAAGTCCCCCTCACCCACCTGTCTCTCCCACAGCAGTGCCTGGACTGCCCATTGTTAGCCCCCTGACTGTGTTGCTGACCATGGCAGGGTACAGTCGCACACATTCCCTGTGCATCTTCTCATGTACCTCATCTGCACTTTGTGGCCTTGATGTTCACTGCTGTTTGCCCCTTCCCTGTGCAGCTTCTCATGTACCTCATCTGCAGCTTGGACTGGCCACTGGCCTTGATGTTCACTGCTGTTTGCCCCTTCCCTGTGCAGCTTCTCATGTACCTCATCTGCACCTTGGACTGGCCACTGGCCTTGATGTTCACTGCTGTTTGCCCCCTCCCTGTGCAGCTTCTCATGTACCTCATCTGCACCTTGGACTGGCCACTGGCCTTGATGTTCACTGCTGTTTGCCCCTTCCCTGTGCAGCTTCTCGTGTACCTCATCTGCACCTTGGACTGGCCACTGGCCTTGATGTTCACTGCTGTTTGCCCCTTCCCTGTGCAGCTTCTCATGTACCTCATCTGCACCTTGGACTGGCCACTGGCCTTGATGTTCACTGTTGTTTGCCCCTTCCCTGTGCAGCTTCTCATGTACCTCATCTGCACCTTGGACTGGCCACTGGCCTTGATGTTCACTGTTGTTTGCCCCTTCCCTGTGCAGCTTCTCATGTACCTCATCTGTACCTTGGACTGGCCACTGGCCTTGATGTTCACTGCTGTTTGCCCCTTCCCTGTGCAGCTTCTCATGTACCTCATCTGCACCTTGGACTGGCCACTGGCCTTGATGTTCACTGCTGTTTGCCCCTTCCCTGTGCAGCTTCTCATGTACCCCGTCTGCACTTTGTGCTGGCCACTGGCCTTGCTCTTGTCTACTATTGGTGCCTATCTGTGTAATATGTGAATAAAGACAGTTACTCCTGTTGTCTGTTTTGTCAGTGTCCTTGCTGAATAAAGGGTTTTCTGTGTGGGTATGGTTTACTGTGACACATGCTCTGTATGCCACTTCAACATTGCCAATGACTTGTCTCACTTTTTCAGGGTTTTACAGGGGTGACAGGCACTTCAGTTCTTGTTGACTCTAAGGCTTGGGGGTGCAATGATGGTGGTTTGTGATGGACTACTGTTATCATAATCATTCTTTTGTCAGGTTAGCTATGTCATGTTTGTATGCACTGCCAGCACAAGGTGGGATTCTATCCACAGGATTGCAGGCAGGCTGGCCAGGGTCATCATGTATGTGTGATCTTACTTGATTTGTGCACAGCAGTGTTGGTGTATGGTCATCTTGTGATGGCCAGTCATCCTAGTCACATGGGTTGATTTCTATGTGAGCACTTGGGTGGTCAAGAAGTGTGCAGTGTGAAGGGGGTGACTTTGTCGGTAGTGTTGATGTGTGTGTGCCCCTGCAATGTCAACTGCACACATGTGTCAGCCAGGATTTAAGTGCCTGTTTGTTTGATTGGTCAGCCCTGTGCTTGTGATTGTGTGCACATGTGGGAGTTGTAGGTTGTGCACTGTGCAGTGTGTTGGTGTGTCCTTGCACTTCTGGGGGACTCCAACTTGTTGTTGGTGGCAATTGTGGGTATGCAGAGTGTGTGACTGGCAATACAGTGTTGTGTTTTGTTGATCAGCAATGTGTCTTGATACTCTTTGTGGTCACTGTGCAGACCTGCTCGGCCACACTGACATTGCGGGTGTGTTTTCTCATGCATTGCTGTCACTTGGGGCTTTTTTGCCTCCAGTATGGCATGTGGGGTGTGGAGTCATACCATCCCCTATCTGTGCTTCTGATGCCTACCCATTGTGAGTCTACACTCCATCTATTTGTGTATGGTACACTCCTGCCATGTCCACTACTGACGTACACAACACTTCACTCTCAGGTCAGCTGTCCCCTTGGGTTGCCAGTGTGTGTGCCTCCCCATCACTTCATTTGTTACACTATGCTTTGTGGTTCTGATCTGTGCACAGGACCAATGTGCCACTCATGACAGTCTCCCTATTGGTTATATGTGATTTTCTGGTACTGTTTTGCAGCCATGGTTGCTCATATGCAGTTCAACTGTTTGTGCTGCACAGTCCTCTGGTCATGTTCTTTTCACCTGGGTGTCCCAGACTTGTGCATCTCTGGGTGTTGGGTTAGCTGTATGTGTGTTTGCTGAGGTACTGCTTCACTTCCTGAGTGTGATGTTGTCTGTGTGCTGTGCTGATTGGTGTTGTGGGTGTTCATGGTGTGTCACTCATATCTGTGTGGAACTGGTATGTTTGGTGTGCACACACTGCTTGTCGTGCATGCAGTGCTGTGAGTGTATGTTGCCTTGTCCTTGCCTGGTGTGCATCCCCTGATGTCCTGCTGTTTTTGCAATGTGATGTATTGGCATGTGCATCTGTTGTGTGTTTGATGTGGATGTGGGCAGTGTTTGGGCTGTGTTGTCTCTTGCAGCTGACAGATGCTCTGTGTGTGTTGAACTATTTGCATGTCAGTGTGTGTGTTTTGTTGGTGTGTTGTGTTTCAGTAAGTTGTGTCTTGCCAGTTTAGTGTGCATTACTTATGTGTCTGTCACATGCACTTAGGGCTATTCTTGTTCCTGGGCTTGTTTTGGGTGCGTCCTTGGTGTTTTCTCCTCTCATATTTGAGCTGTCAGTTGTCATTATTGTGCATGTGCAAGCATGTGGTACATTAAGACACCATGTTGACTTGATGGGTGGTGTGGTATGTCTGTCTGTGTATCATTGTAGGCCCATTTCTCCCAGTTTGTGTCCATGATTATTTTGTGATGATGCACTTCTTGTCTGTGTTGTGGTATGTTGTCTGTGCATTGTTCCTGACTGATGAGGTTGTGTACTCCTGTTCTGTCTGGGCTCCCATTGCCTTCCCACAGTTTTGCTGCACAGGTCAGGTCTGGTCTGGTTGTACTTCTGTGTGTGTTGTTATGGAGTTTTGTGTTTGGCTGTTGGTTTTGTGCAAGCATTGGTTCAGGTATCCCTGTGTGTGTGTGTGATGTTTGTGGATACCCCCCAGGGAGTGTGGTTGTTTGTCAGTGTATTGACTGGACACCCTTCTGTGTGTTGGACACTGGTGTTGTGTGCTGCAGGTGTGAGGGGGGTGGGGGTGGGGTATGTGTGAAGGTTCCTACTTGTGTTTGACAGTCATGGAGTGTTACAATTAACCCTGGGCGAAGTGCTACGCTACGCTCGCGTAGTTTGCGAAGTTTGCGCTACTTCGACAACGCTGAATTGCACGTAGCACAGTGCAAACACGCGTAGCGTAGCGTAGCGTAGTGCCGCGGTCATTTTTTGCTTGCTCGCGGTCCTCAACGTCAAGTTGGCGACCGTGAGCAAGCAAAATGACTATCCCGGCGAGACTTTTTCCTCGTTCGCGATCAGCAACATCAAGTTGCCGATCGCGAGCGTGGAAAATAAACCTCCCGGCAAGATTCTCAACGCGGGAGGTCAGGTTTCTCATTGCGAGTGGTCGCGTATGCTCGCGACCGCTCGCGATGAGAAACTACCAGTCCGCGTTGAGAAAGCTGCCGCTCGAGTAAAAATCTACTCGAGCGGCAGTAAAAGACAGCTCGCACTGTGCAAGTTGCCGTTTTCAATGATTGCACAGTGCGGACAAGCATCCGGCACTGTGCAATCATTGCGAACAGTGCGCTACGCAGTTCGCGTAGTGCTACGCGAAGCTTGCGTAGTGCGAACTGCACTTTGCGTAGCTTCGCGAAGCATTACTTCGCGAACTACGCCCAGCCTTAGTTACAATGGGCCCTGTGTGTTGTGCTGCTGACATACACCTGTCAGATAGTTGGATACAGATATGTGGCTGTTCACTGTTTGACTTCAGACCCTTCCTTTCATCCCTGTGCCTGTACATGGGTTGCCTTGCTGTCTCCCTGAGTTGTTGCACTGAGGTGACTGTGGTTTGACTTCACTCACTGTGCCAGCCATGTGTGATTTGATGGGCTGAGGGCGTTGTTATATGTTCCTTCTCTTGCATGTGGTGTACACATGCTTAGTGGTTAGCTCCTTGGCCTTCCATTTGTGTGCACCTCACTTTAGATTTCCTATTTGTTGTCCTCCATTGCTGCTGACATCTGGTCTGTGTATGTGGCTGTGTGTCAGTGTGGGGTATGTCTGTGTGACTTGGCAGGTTGTGTGTCCAGTTGAGTGATTGTTCCTTATCTGTATGAGTGTTCATTTTGTGCTTGGACTCAGTTTTCGTGCTATGAGTGTGGTGTAGGTGTGGTGTGTGGGTTGCCCTGGCCCTGTGCTTCTGTGCTGTGTGTTCCTCTGCAGCCGCAACTGCTGTGCTGTCTCCCTAGTTGTTTTGTGTGTGGTGCAGGGTGTGGGTTCACCTGGCTGGTTATTGTGCATGGGGGAGCACAGGAGGGGCACATGGCATGTCCCTGCATGTTTGGGGTGGGGGCCTGTTGTGTGGAGGGTGGAGGTGTGGCCCTATGATCTTTGTGCACTGCCCATGCCTGGCACTGGCCCTGCCTTCTGCATTGTCTGCATGTTTTCCCGCGTCTTCACCGCTGCGGTGACGTGACCGGGACATTACATCAAGATCGCAGTTGGTGGGTGACCTGGATGCGGAGGGTTGATTTGGTGAGAGGTAGGACATGTGTGGGTACACTTGTGGATGTGTTCCTGTCCCCACCAGGGTGTCTGGTGTGGACAGGAACCCAATATCTGCCCATGAATTGTGTGTTGTTGTTGTTGTGTGCAGAGTTGTGTTATTGCGTACCTGCGGCGACGTCAGCGATGGTGCCTGAGTTGCTGGTAGTGTATCAGGTACAACGCCGGGAAGACGTGTAGAGCTGGATCCATTGCGGTCGGGACCGGGAGGATAGGACCGGGAATCAGGTTTCGCGCTCTGCTGTCGTGCTTCCACTGTCTCTGGTTGGGCGGTTTCTCCGCTGCGGTGCGACTGGCTGTTTGGGGCATCCTGATTTGTACGGTGGTCGGGACGTCATTCCGCACGGCGGTGGGTCTCCATTGGCTCCCACCGCCGCGGTGGCGGGTGCATTTTTATGGCGGTTCGCGTCGCACACCGGCAGATGGGAAATGGGCTGTGTTTGACCATACTAATATGGCGGGCGTGGAGACCGCTGCTGGCGTGCGGAAAATGGCATTTTCCACCACCGCCAGCACTGCGGTGGTGCCTCTGCCCGCCATCCTAATGGGCCCCTTGGTGATGTTGATAATGTCCCTACCGGCCACGTGACAAGGCCAGTAGCACTGCAAGGTCGGTTTGTGCGCTAACCCACATTTTGAGTGTAAGGACCAAAAAAATCTTCAACTCCTTAAGTGAAGTGGGAGTCCTCTGTCATGCCCTAAAATGAGGCCCTAGAGTACCTCCATGCTCCCTCAGAAATTGTTCCCCACACAATATTTTTTGCTGCCCAATTTGCTTAAGGAAGTCAACATCCAAAAAGAGATGGACGTAGTCAATTAGCAAAAAATTGTCCATATTGACTTTACACCCATCGTCGCCTATGAACAGCAGAATTTGGGCTGAAATAAATTGGGGGGCTGCCAAGAGAGCACACCATCTTTGCCTCCTGCTGAAAATGCCCACTCTCTGGGTTGGTCTACCCTGCTACGGTCTCTCCTCTGCACAGACTGTGCTTACAAAGGGACAGCACAACTGCCATCATCATATCCCTCAGAATTGCTGGGAGACGAGTCGTCGGATGGCGCTCTGCTGACTAAAAAATCACTTTGAGATCCTGCTCTATTTTCCTCTCCCTCAGATGCTGTCTCAGGTCCTTATTATGAGTTTAACATTCTCCTGTTGGCCCGCCACTACCACGCTGATAGCAGGACCAGCAAGCCCATAGTGCACCCACCAGCCAGATTACGAGTGTAATCCATGATGGGCAAGCGGTGTTGCGGCGATCTCACAGCCGTGGGCTTTTAGGCTCATAGGAGAGCCTATTATGCAGCCCCCCGCCGGACAGTGCCTGAAGCATGTTCCTGCATGGTGAGGCATGCATGCCACACTGTGCAGGCATGTGGGTGCAATTACAGGGGGGCACAACATGTGCTGCCCTGCATGCACCTGCAGGCCCAGATCCAGCAGCGGGCCATGTTAGGGCCCCCTTGGTTGCCTCTCCACAGCCCTTTTCATGGCAGGCTCACTGCCATGAAAAGTGTGGTGAAAACGCAACTCATAATATGCTCTGCGTGCCGGCAGCAGGACTAACAACATATTCAGGCCAGTTGCAGGCCGCAGGCCCATCGGGATCCTTGATCCTGGCGGAGCCAGCGGTAACATGGCAGTCCGACCGCTACACTCAGAATACTGCAGGCAGACCCGCAGTGCGGCAGTGGTCGGACCACCACCACGAGTGCAGCAGTCCTGAGGACCGCCGTACTCATAATAAGGCCCTCATTTTCTTCAGTTTCAGCCTCTGATCCTGCCTCAGAGCTGTCCTCCATAACACAAGTGGTATTCAGACAAAATATTGAGTACAAAATATTGAGATGGCAAAATATCGAATTTTTGATATTGTGATCCACAAATATTGTAAGGCAGGAATTTCGTTGACAAGAATATTGATTTTCTAAGCTAAGTAATATCAATGTAAAAAATATCTATTTTATTAATATTGTTTCCAAAAATATCTATTTTGTGAATATCGATGTTAAAAATATCAATGTTGTTAATATCATTTGCAAAATATCATTTTTTTTTATCTTAGTGTGTATTTTAATTTTATATGTTATAATTTGTGTGTATAATTATTGTTAATGTTTTTTGATATGGTTGGCAAATTTTTGTTTTTAAATTTAGTGTAATTGTTTAATGTAATTTTTAGTGTCGTAGCGGGTTGTGGGGTTTCTAGGGGTACAGGATGGGAAGTAAATTAATTATAATTAATTAATGATTATTGTTAATTATTAATTATCATTTAATTGATAATTAATTATGTGAATTTTGTAACTAAGGGGGTCATTACGATGGCGGGCGGATCGCCGGCCTGGTGGGTGGTGTTTTGCCTACCACGGTCGCGATTCCCCGACCGCCATATTACGAAGTGGGTTGGAAAGCGGCCATTTGTTCAGAAAGGCTACCGCTCTAGTAGTTGGACGCTTGCCTACTTAAGAGGCACGCTGACGCGGACGCGCAGCGCTGCCTGCTTCATATTGCGCTAGACTTGATTCCCAGGAGGTGATTCTTTTTAAGCTCAGATGTTTTTAAACTAATGTGCTTTTAAATTGAGGATTTTACTGATTTGTACTGTATTGCTGAATCTGACCACACTCGCATACGGAGGAGGGAGGGAGGCGGAAGTGGGTTGGAAAGCGGCCATTTGTTCAGAAAGGCTACCGCTCTAGTGGTTGGACGCTAGCCTACTTAAGAGGCACGCTGACGCGCAGCGGACGCGCGCAGCGGACGCGCGCAGCGGACGCGCCGCTGGCGCGCCAAAGGCGCGCCTAAGGCAAGCCCGTCTGCGCCCGTCCGCGCTCGTACCGGGCTCAGGGCGAGTTCCCCTGGCCATTTTACCTCAGGAGTCATAGTGTACACTAGCGAAGAGCTACGGATGTTAGAGCCCCGGAAAGGAATTTCTAACTGTCCTCGGATGACTATGTCGCAGGCTAGTAATAATACTAATAACATCTGCCCCAACTGTCATGTCACCCGTCCTGTTTTATTAGATACCCCGGTGAAAGGCCTATTAGCTACACATATTAGGAAATCAAGGGCAGCAGATGCTGGTCCGCTAAAATGTATCTTAGTGAACGCCAGGTCTTTAGTTAAACATAGCACGGAATGTGCTCTATTATTGGAGGAGCGGATGATTAAAATTGCTTTCATTACGGAGTCCTGGACCGATAAAGCCTCAGGACCCGACCTAGTTAAAGCTACCCCCCCAGGTTTCCTCTGCCACACGTTAGATAGACCACAAGGAAGGGGTGGGGGCCTGGCTGTTATCTACCACGATTCATTAAAGCCTATCTTTCACAAGGCTTCCAACCCTTGTTGCGAGGCCCTTTCATTTAGCTTCCACTCCGCCTATCACAGCACATTCAAGGGTATCCTGCTCTATCGACCCCCTGGCCCCAGAGGTGGCTTTTTGGAGCTGCTGGGCTCACTGTTGGAGGAAGGGCTATGCCTTAACTCATTTACGGTGCTCGGCGACTTTAACTTCCACTTGGAGGCCGCATCTGACCCCGATACATCCCGTCTACAGCAAATCATGGGAGTGGGAGATTTTAAGCAGCTGGTGGGTAATCCTACCCATGATAAGGGACACACCCTAGACGGGATCTACTCAAATAATTCGGACCTTGTCTGTACTGCGGTACTCCCGCTGCTATGGTCCGACCACAGGGCGATTCAGTTTCACTTAAACTCACCCGCGGATCCCATAACCCCCTTAACCACTGCCTATGAGATTGAAACCAGAGCTTGGAAAGAGGTAGACAGTTCCAAATTGGAAGAAGAGCTTTGGAAATCTCTGTGCCCTCTTCCCGCTGGAGCAGAAGAGGCTACCTCAGTCTATACTTCATGGCTTGAGTCCATTTGCAATACACTCGCTCCTGTTAAAAAGTGGGTTTCTAAACGCGCTACTCCTTTGGCCCCTTGGTACTCAGAAGAGCTCAGAATTCAAAAACTGAATTGTAAACAGTTAGAAAGGGCTTGGAGGAAAGAATATAATAAGCCAGACAAGGACACTTATAGACATAGCATCGCTATCTACAAGGGGATGTTGCTGGAAACTAAAAAGAAATACTTTGAGGAACAAATAGATCAAGCCAAATCAAACTCCAAGGAACTCTTTAAGACACTCAAAAAATTAGCCATACCAAATGCCCCTAAGAGCTCCAGCAGCCCCAAATTCTGCGATCAACTGGCCGATTTCTTTAAATCAAAGGTGGAATCTATTTTTTCCTCCTTCTCCCCAGCAGATAATAAAGAGCTTGAGCAGCCAAATACACTCGGACAAGATAGCTCAACAACCTTTGCCGTATTAGATCACTTTCAATCTCTCACGGTTCCGGATACTATTAAAATTCTGAATTCCATTCGTTCGGGAGCTCCATCTGATCCCTGTCCAGCTTACTTATTGAAACTAATTTCGGGAGTTATTGGCTCGGCCCTTACGCCCTTGCTGAACGAGATATTCAGCTCTGGCACTTTTCCCAAGAAGTGGAAGGTTGCTTCCATCCTCCCCCTCCTAAAAAAACAGAATCTTGATGCAGGTGACCCCAATAATTATAGGCCTATATCTCAACTCCCGCTTCCTGCCAAGGCCTTAGAAAAAGCTATGAACATACAACTTAATGCCTTTCTTCAATCCAATCAGACTCTTGATCCATCCCAATATGGCTTTAGAGCAGAACACAGCACAGAGCTTGCCTTAATTAAATCTACGGAGGAAATTCGGGAGGCCCTGCACAGGGGCGGTAATGCTGTATTGATCTTGTTAGACCTGTCCGCGGCCTTTGACACGGTCCATCACAAAGTTTTGATGGACCGTCTGTCTAGGGCCGGGATAAAGGGGTCTGCCTGGAAGCTTCTGCAGTCATTTCTCTCTGACAGAGTACAAACCGTGGATATGGACAACTGCCAGTCTAAACCTTTCACCCTTCCTTGTGGGGTCCCACAGGGCTCTTCCCTCAGCCCGACACTTTTCAACGTGTACGTGGCTCCCCTAGCTGGTGTGATTAGGTCTTTTGGCTTCCAGTTGACCTCTTATGCTGACGACACCCAAATAGTGCTGTCACTAAGGGAGGGCTCTGAAAAGGAAACGGGGGCTCAATTTCATGACTGCATGGCTGCTATCTCCAGATGGATGTCTGCAAACTGCTTAAAACTCAACTCTAATAAAACTGAGGTCATAAAATTTGGGAAAAATCCGCTAGTATGGACCCCAGACTGGTGGCCGGCTGACCTTGGCTCATGCCCCATACCCACTGAGAAAGCCAGAAATCTGGGAGTGTTAATAGACAATAAGTTGGCACTAGGTGACCAAATAAGTTCAGTTACCTCGGCCTGTTTTTATGTACTAAAGATCATAAAAAAGATTAAGTTCTATCTCAACGACAATGGCCTCAAAACAGTAATCTCGGCACTCATTATGTCTCGGCTGGATTACTGCAACGGACTCTACATGAATGCTCAAAAACAATATATTAACAAGCTTCAGATGGTTCAGAATGCGGCAGCCAGACTGCTCTCAGGGACCTCAAAGTTTGCCTCTGTAAAGGAAGAGATCAAACAGCTGCACTGGCTCCCTGTCAGACACAGAATACGCTTCAAAGCGCTGTGCACTGTCTTTAAAGCCCTTAATGGCAAAGGCCCGGACTACATGCAACGAAAAATTCAGTGGTACATCCCAAGGAGAGCGCTACGATCAATAGGGGCGAAGAAAGTCACAATCAGCGTTTTTAAAAAAGCAGGCTGGGGAGGCAGAAGCTTTATTAATAGTGCGTCCAAATCTTGGAACGAGCTTCCTTTCCAACTGAGGAACGCTACAGACCTCCTCTCCTTCAGGAAGGGGCTCAAAACCTGGCTTTTTAACCAATAAGCCTTCTGGCCAACTTTTTTTAGCAGGCAGTGCATAGCGCCAGGACACCCTAGGGTAACAGCGCGCTCTACAAATTTGATTAACATAACATAACATAACGATGGGCAGACATAGCCCAAATCCCTACCGCCGCGGTGTTTAGTTCCGCCAGTAGTTTGGTTCCGCGACGAGGGTGGACGTAGCCAATAGCGGGAGACTGCCGTGCGGAATGACGTGTAGACCGGCGTCCGGATCACAATGCCTCAAATAGTCAATCGGACCGCAACGGAGAAACCACCCATTGAAACACGGCGGAAGCAATACTGCGGAGGAAAACGGGAATCACTGACAACTCCACGCGTTCACTACCGCTATGGATCCTGCTCTACAAGCCCTACCGCTGCTGTTCCTGATCCGCGATCAACAAAGACGCCGCCGCCGTCAACAACACCGCAGGTACGTCAATGACACACATCCGCATACAACACCAACACATAACACCTGACCTGTAAATGGCCTCCTGTCCACAATAGACATTCTGTTGGTCACAGGACCATATCCACCAGTGTCTTCATAAGGTGCTGCAAATCGTGAAACCACACCTCCGCATCGGGGTCATCCATCAACAACGTCATCACCGCATCATCCCGGTCACGTCACCGCAGCGGTGAAGATGCGGGAAAAGTTCCGCACAATCTAGTAGGCAGGTCCAGCAGCATGCATGGGCAGTCTCAGGGACCTGTAAGGATTGTGTTGGCCCTGGGCCAAATTTATATTGTGTGCCTCTGTTGGTAGCAGCTGTCATTACCTGATACCATCACAGCTCCTACCATCCCACCCTGTTCAACATCAAAATGTGTGCCCATCTGATATTCAGGGATAGTGATGTATGTGAACAAGTTCATAGGTGTATAGTGGCAAAACAACACCTGCATAGTAATGCCAAATAGGTGCTTGTGGTGTTAAACCCCCTTTCTGCCACTGCCAAGATGAGTATTAGGGGGCAAACCCCACCTTCATAGTAATGCCAAAAAGGTGCTTGTGGTGTTAAACCCCCTTCATGCTAGTGCCAAGATGAGTATTAGGGGCAAAACAACACCTGCATAGTAATGCCAAATAGGTGCTTGTGGTGTTAAACCCCTTCCTGCTAGTGCCAAGATGAGTATTAGGGGCAAACCCCACCTGCATAGTAATGCCAAAAGGTGCTTGTGGTGTTAAACCCCTTCATGCTAGAGCCAAGATGAGTATTAGGGGCAAAACAACACCTGCATAGTAATGCCAAAAGGTGCATGTGGTGTTAAACCCCCTTCCTGCCACTGCCAAGATGAGTATTAGGGGCAAACCCCACCTGCATAGTAATGCCAAAAGGAGCTTGTGGTGTTAAACCCCTTCCTGCCACTGCCAAGATGAGTATTAGGGGCAAACCCCACCTGCATAGTAATGCCAAAAGGTGCTTGTGGTGTTAAACCCCCTTCCTGCCACTGCCAAGATGAGTACCCCACCTGCATAGTAATGCCAAAAGGTGCTTGTGGTGTTAAACCCCCTTCCTGCCACTGCCAAGATGAGTATTAGGGGGCAAACCCCACCTGCATAGTAATGCCAAAAAGGTGCTTGTGGTGTTAAACCCCCTTCATGCTAGTGCCAAGATGAGTATTAGGGGGCAAACCCCACCTGGAACATACACGTGTATAGTTGGCATGTTCAGGGCCACATACACCTCAACACCACTGACAAGGACAGGCCAAGCACACTGTGTGACCACTCAACTGCACACATCCAAATATACCCATGTGAGTACGAAGACAGGCCTACACAAGATTACCACACACACACTGCTGTTCACACATCCAAACACATCACACAGACATCACCAACCTTGGACACCCCGCAAGTTAGACTGTGTGTAGAATTCACCTCTGTTGTTGTATAGCCCCCTAACATGACATGTGTACAATCATACTAAAATCAACAGCAAATGATGATTGCAAGAGTACATCAACACCAACAAACATCATTGCACCCCCAAACTTCAGAGTCAAGCAGACCAAAAGTGTGTGTTACGTTTGCCAAACAATGACAAAGTGAATGAAGTAAATGACAATGTGGAAGTGCCATGCAGAGCATGTGGAACATTTATCCATACCCACACATTAAAATGTTTAATTAAGCAAGGGCAGTAACAAACTATACGACAGGAGTAACAGTGTTTATTGCAAAATATCCTGATAGGCACAAAAATTCAAACAAATAAAAGGCCATTGGCCAGTCCACAGTTCAAACAATGCAAATGTGTGCATGAAAATGTTTACAGTGAATGTGTAACACCGTACACTGCCATGTGAATGACCAAAGTACCGGGGATATCGAAGCTCAGTCCAGGCACCGCTGTGGGTGAGATGGGTATGGGAGGGGGTCTTTGCCTCAGACTTGCCTGTCAGTTGGACTGGGAGGTGGCTGATTGTCGTGGCCAGTGGCGGAACTGGACCTGGGAGAGAGAGGATCATCAGAGTCAGAGTCAGCAGTGGCTGTGGCAGGCGTAGGGCTGCTTGGACCGGGTGGCATGCTGGCACGTGGAGGCGGAGAGATGCTGCCGTGAGACACAGAGGCAGTAGTGGCTGTGGCAGGTGTAGGGCTGCTTGGACCGGGTGGCATGCTGGCACGTGGAGGCGGAGAGATGCTGCCGTGAGACACAGAGGCAGTAGTGGCTGTGGCAGGTGTAGGGCTGCTCGGACCGGGTGGCATGGTGGCACGTGGAGGCGGAGAGATGCTGCCGTGAAACACAGAGGCAGTAGTGGCTGTGGCAGGTGTTGGGCTGCTCGGACCGGGTGGCATGGTGGCATGTGGAGGCGGAGAGATGCTGCCATGAGACACAGTGGGTGAGGGTGAATGTTGAGGGCTGCCTCTACACTTCTTGGGTATCCGATATTGCAGAAGTGTCTTGGGAGTAGTGGGAAGTGTGGCCGGCACAACAGAGTCCCTCTCCACCAAAGGTGTAACAGGTGCAGGTGGCCCTCCTTGTGGGGATTTGCTGGATATGGACTTAGCCTTGGTTTTTGCTTGCCTTTTGCCCTCCATCCCCTGTAGTCCTGGTGAACCCCTCACATTGCTCTCCTGACCACGCTTCACAGGGTTGTGGGTGGGAGTAGAGGTCCTGGGTGAAGCAGTCTTAGGGAGCTTTTTGGGCGATTCCTTCAGAGGCACCAGCACCATAGCAGGCATGCCAACTGTTTGTCTGTCACTTGGAGCAGTTGTGTGGATGGGAGGCGCTTGTGATGGGTGTAATCTTGTGGACCGTGAGCTAGAGGCCTGCTTCTTTGCCTGATGCCCCTGAGTGTCATGTGAAGGGCTTTTTTCTTTGCGTCCCTGTGTGCCTGTGTTAATTTTTGGGGATGGTGTCTGTGGTCTGGCACGCTTGGAGCGCTGCTGTCGTGTGCTGCGTGTCGACGACTTGGGGCCTGAGGGCTCAATTGTGTGGTCACTCTCCTCAGGGGTTGCCACTGGCAGGGTGGTTGTTGAAGGCATTGGGGCTGAACTTGGATGCTGTGATAGCTGAATGGTTGCCGTCACAGTGGAGGACAAACCCTGGACAGTCCTGTGTAGCCCACCCACGTCCGAATGAATGCCCTCCATAAATGCCAGAACCTGTCCCAACTTCTTGTCCTGATCCTGGAAAGCATTTAGGAGAGCTGTCTGACCCACACACAGCTGGCGCAAGAGTTCTACCGCCTCAACACTGAGGGCAGCAGGGGAGACAGGGGCAGGGGCAGCGGTGCCTGGGGTGAAGGCGACTCTACCCTTAACAGCCCTGCGGGCACGGATAGCACTAGTGGTAGTAGCCGGGATGGTGGGCACTGGCCGATGTGTGGTGGAGGAAGAGGCAGCATTGTCACTCCCTGTGAACACCATTGTCGCTGACTCCCCACTGGAGTCAGATGATGTTGAGGTTGTGCTTTCTGCGCGCGAGTCCTCAAGGACACTCCTGTCCCCCTCCAAGGCGCTGGTCACCTCAGTGTCAGTGATCTCATGGCTATCATGTGTGCCACATGCTTCAGCACTGGTGTCCGTCTCATGGCCTTTCGTGCACTCGGTAGATGCTGCAATGGACAGAGACATAGGTTCAGTACAGTGCCATACACACAAACATCAAATGCAAGCACAGCACTAAACTAGATAATGACAACCCCAAGTTGCACAACACCCTGTGCAGTCTGCATGTGCAACAATCAGGCTAAACACAGAAGATGCATGGAAATATGCATTGTTTACATCAATGAGCCATGTGAGGTTCACACAGGCAAATAGCAGGTCCCTGCCTCCTTGTAATCCAACATAAACATCTCTGCAAGCATACCCACGTGCCTGTATGTGAGAGAGGCATACATCTCAGCATGTTGCCTCTGTCACATATGGAGTCACTGTAAGGGGACAACACAGATACAGATTCAAATTTGTACTTTAGTATGTCCATGAGCTACTGATGTCTAACAAGTTGAGCAATTCATCACGCAGACTGTTGCACGTTGGTGTCAGATGTGTAGTTCACACCATTTACTAGTCCTGCAGTGCACACATCGTTAAATGCACACTGACATGATGCACACTGCTGTACACTGCCTGGTGATGTCCATGACACCCAGAATGCAGAAGATGTCATAAGGCCACATCTCATCATGCAATGTCAAGGGCCATTGTATGAAACACATGATAAAGTCCATCTAGGGAAAATACATGACACCTGCACTCAACACATAGGCCACTGAGAAGTATTTCATCAAAATTGACACATCAGCAAGATCAACAATGGCTCCCGGTCGCCATTCATGCAGTCACTCACACCCAAAGTCAGCCTACGCAGAATACTCACCACTAACTCCCTGCTGATGGTCCCTCAAACGTTCATACAGCTCTGGCTGTGTCACAGACAAGATGCGGGACATTATTGGAGTCATGGTTCGGCGCGCCAACCTGCCACTTCGAGGGAGCAGCCCCACCGTCATCTCTGCCACAGTCCTGCTAAGACGGGAGATGTCGTCCCACCTCTTGTGGCAGTGTGTGTGCCGTCTGTTGGATACACCCAGAGCCCACACCTTCCATGCAATGTTCTTCCATGTGGCCGTACGCTGGTGGACCTTCAGCTGCAGGCATGGGAGACAAGAAAAGGAAGTATCAGAGATCCTGTGTCATTCACACTGTGTGTCAGTACAGGAGAACATAAATGCATGGCACACAAATCGCTACATCTTCATCAGAGGCCATACAGCATGACACATAGTACATGTTCATTACAATACTACATAGAAATGAATGCATGTATGACGCGGCACACAGTACATGGCCATCTCATACACATGCACAATGGCAGCACAGACAGCTATGTGCAGAAGGCCCTCATCTGTGATGCAGTATGTGAGTGAGCATGACATGCAATACAGTGCTAATGAAGTGTAGTGGCAGACTCACTGTGTCCACCACTACACACCCCTCAATGCCCTTGGCCTGTGAATGGCTCAATGCATTTTTCATGAAACATATTGGGACATAATCTGAAGTATCACGCCCTTCTCACACTGTTAAGTCCTCTATTGTGCAATTCTCAGGACTATGATGGCTCAGTGAGTATTAGGTGTGTGGACTAAACACATGTTTGACTCAGTCCAGTTAGGCATGGCTCAGAGTAACATTGGACAGTGTCTGTGCAGGCCAGAGGAACTCACACTGCGGTTCAACATGGTCCCTCAGATAAATCACATGGATGTACAGCATGAGAGGGTGAAAAGTGCCAACACATGCGAGACTGAACACATGTTCAAATCAATGTAAGGATGACATCCACTACTTACATTAATGTGAAGTGTCATAGTTGCATTAACATCAAGTGCATAGTCCACTCATGCATTGGACTATTGTGCATGATGCTCACATCAACATAGTGCACTTAAGAAATATACAACACACATAAGTCATTGGTCCATTCCAATATACATTTCAACAGTCACATATGAGGTTGTGAAGAGTGAGTGGACAGTTACATCACATGGCACAGTAAAAATTAGTCCCGACTTGTACTGTTTCAAAACACCATTGTATCTGTGTGGCTGTTTAAACAATGCATGTCTCCCCCTACCTTCAATCAACTTATGTATGTGTGGAAATAAGCCTACAGACACCATTGACATGAAGTTAGCATGCATGGCAGTGTAACACACATTTACATCACCTAGTCTCAGACCAACATGTTTATCAAGTTTGTGCAAGAATGGCTGTAGGAGTGTCCATTTTCTACACATAATCAAATGCAATTTCCACAGAACATGTATGGAGCATGCCATGGTAACTATTAGGATGCCTGTACATCGACTTGCACTCACAGGCACATACTACTGCACAGCAACATCATGGTATCATTTTGATCACTCTCACACTTGGAATCAGGAACACTTACCAGTACATCTGGCGCACCAAAAAGCCTCCCATACTGTGCAAGGCCCTCGTCCACCAGAAGCTCCAGCTCCTCTGTAGTGAAGGGACGGGCCCTGACATTCTCTGTTCTCGCCATCACTGAGTAAAGATACTGAAAAGTATGCAGTTGTAGAGGAATGGCAGTCAGCAGTGTCTGAATGCATGTGAAATGTGTGGCTTTCCCACAGAGATTTATAGGCCCCTGGGGTGGTATCAGTGGCAGTCAGCTGCTGCAATTGGTCCACCTGGCTGGCATCTTTCAAGTGTGGCCAATGAGCAGACCCGCGGTGGCGGTGCACGCCTACCGCGGTTTTCAAAGTTGCATTTCACTACCGCGATCGCGGTTCCCATTGTCTGCAATGGCATTGGTGGTGTCACACCGCGGAGGACAGGCGGTCGCTTCCGCTATGCTGCATCTTTCAAGTGTAGGCAATGAGCGGACCCGCGGTGGCGGTGCACGCCTACCGCGGTTTACAAAGTAGCATTTTACTACCGCGATCGCGGTTGGCATTGTCTGCAATGGCATTGGTGGTGTCACACCGCGGAGGACAGGCGGTCGCTTCCGCTATGCTGCATCTTTCAAGTGTAGCCAATGAGCAGACCTGCGGTGGCGGTGCACGCCTGCCGCGGTTTTTAAAGTTGCATTTCACTACCGCGATCGCAGTTGGCATTGTCTGCAATTGCATTGGTGGTGTCACACTGCGGAGGACAGGAGGTCGCTTCTGCTATGCTGCATCTTTCAAGTGTAGCCAATGAGCGGACCCGCGGTGGCGGTGCACGCCCGCGGTTTTCAAAGTAGCATTTCTCTACCGCGATCGCGGTTGGCATTGTCTGCAATGGCATTGGTGGTGTCACACCGCGGAGGCCAGGCAGTCGCTTCCGCTATGCTGCATCTTTCAAGTGTAGCCAATGAGCGGCCCCGCGGTGGCGGTGCACGCCTACCGCGGTTTTCAAAGTAGCATTTCACTACCGCGATCGCGGTTGGCATTGTCTGCAATGGCATTGGTGGTGTCACACCGCGGAGGCCAGGCAGTCGCTTCCGCTATGCTGCATTTTTCAAGTGTAGCCAATGGGCGGCCCCGCGGTGGCGGTGCACGCCTACCGCGGTTTTCAAAGTAGCATTTCACTACCGCGATCGCGGTTGGCATTGTCTGCAATTGCATTGGTGGTGTCACACCGCGGAGGACAGGAGGTCGCTTATGCTATGCTGCATCTTTCAAGTGTAGCCAATGAGCGGACCCGCGGTGGCGGTGCACGCCTACCGCGGTTTTCAAAGTAGCAATTCACTACCGCGATCGCGGTTGGCATTGTCTGCAATGGCATTGGTGGTGTCACACCGCGGAGGCCAGGCAGTTGCTTCCGCTATGCTGCATCTTTCAAGTGTAGCCAATGAGCGGCCCCGCGGTGGCGGTGCACGCCTACCGTGGTTTTTAAAGTAGCATTTCACTACCGCGATCGCGGTTGGCATTGTCTGCAATGGCATTGGTGGTGTCACACCGCGGAGGACAGGCGGTCGCTTCCGCTATGCTGCATCTTTCAAATGTAGCCAATGAGCGGCCCCGCGGTGGAGGGGCACGCCTACCGTGGTTTTCAAAGTTACATTTCACTACCGCGATCGCAGTTGGCATTGTCTGTAATGGCATTGGTGGTGTCACACCGCGGAGGACAGGCGGTCGCTTCCGCTATGCTGCATCTTTCAAGTGTAGCTAATGAGCGGGCCCGCGGTGGAGGTGCACGCCTACCGCACATATGGACACATTATGCACTAGCAATGGCAATAGTCAAATACAATTGAACACTATGCCTCCATAGTGTCTTACTGCACTTTTTTTGTACAATGAATGCTAGTGTGACATTCAACTCACTGATGCCTACACATGCCATGTGTGTGGAAAATGTGACATGCATTGCCATGCACTTACTCACGTCACCTATGATATGTGTGTGGATGTACATCTATTGGTTGTATGATGTTGTCTCAGGTATGAAATCAACTCAATGTGTGAGATGGCTAATCAAACAACAGTAATGATTGACTGACCACATAATGGTGGTATTTTACTGTGCCCATAGCTGATTTAAGTAGGATATGTGATCAGCTTACACACACTGTGCACATTGTGATGATAACTAGTGGTCTGTGCAACTTAAGCAAGAAGGTGTGGCAGGTAAAGCAGCTACATATGAGTCAGCAGTGTTGCTGTCTCATACATCTGCTGTGTCACCTACTCCTAGGCCTGGGGACACCAGATGTATTGGTGTACCATTCACAACCTCTGATTATGTTTTTGGGGTAGTCAGTATGTACAACATGACCACTTGTAAAAACACATGTGGTGAAGGTGTGTCTGCATCTGAGTTGTGGATTAAGCAATTGTTGGAGTACATTCATTGTTTCTGCTGCATGAGTCAAGATGTGAAAAGTCAGACACATCTCATTGTGTAATTTGAATAACATCAGTCCTCTTCCATTTCATGTAGGCGACGACCTAATGTGCACCGGCCTTTCACAGTCCTGGCGGACATGGAGGATGTGGACATCATCCGGAAATTTTGTCTGGATCGCGTTACACTGCAAGAGCTGTGTGCTCATTTGGAGCCCCATCTGAGGCCTCAACGTACATATCCAACTGCCCTATCCCCAACAGTGAAGATCATGTCAGCGCTGCATTTTTTTGCTACGGGCTCTTTCCAATACACGGTGGCCAGCGCCGGTGGGATGTCGCAAGCCACATTCAGCATGGTGCTCTGGGATGTGGTGTCCGCAATGATGCTATACAAGGACCAATACATACGATTCCCAAATACAGCAGAATTGCCTGCTGTGAAGGCTGGTTTTTATGCCCTTGGCCACATTCCTCATGTAGTTGGTTCCATTGACGGCACACACATTGCCCTTGTCCCACCACAGGCACGTGAGCATGTGTATAGGAACAGGAAGCACTACCATTCCATAAATATGCAGGTGGTATGCCAAGCTGATATGATCATCAGCCATGTTTGTGCATGATTTGCTGGCTCCGCCCATGACTCCTACATCATGCGGAACAGCATTGTACCCCGGCTGATGGAAAATCTACATCCAGAGCGTGCATGGCTTGTAGGTGAGTACACTGAGTCAAGTAGTGTGCTGTGTGTGACATGCTGTTCTCGTCAACTGTTTGTATCACAACATTTCTCTGTGTATGTCACACCTAGGTGACTCAGCGTATCCCAACAGGCCGTGGTTGCTGAGCCCACTGCGGAATCCAAGTACCCCGGGTGAAGTCAGCTACAACGAGGCACATGGTAGGACACGACGTGTGGTGGAGCGCACTTTTGGCCTCCTGAAGTCCCGATTCCGGTGCCTGGACAAGAGCGGAGGTGCACTGTTGTATTCCCCACGAAAGGTGTGCCGGATAGTTGTAGCATGCTGCATGCTACACAACCTTGCCTTGCGCAAAGCCGTTCCGCTGATCCTGGATGACGATGAGCAGCAGATGCCCCCTCCTGCACACCCACACACTTCCAGTGCGGACGATAGTGGTGAAGAGGAAGGTGTTGACCTGTGTCAACAGCTCATTGCCAACTACTTCCCTTGAATGTAAGTGACTTTGTAGAACAGTGACATTGTGTGTTTGCTTGGATGTTAGTATCAAGCCATACAGAATTTTAACTGCTGGCTGTCGTTGTGTGTGTGATAAGGGCTGATGTGTGTGGCACAGGGTATATGTATCCAGGTACATCATGTGTATGTTGAGGTTGTTGATCATTGCTATGTGTGCTAGTTTTTGTACCTTGATGCCTAGTGTTGTGTTTCAGCTGTAATGGCGTCACCTGATAAGTAAATGTCATTCTCTTGTGTCTTTCTAGGTTCATTCACCCTCTCAATGCCTCCTCTCCTTCAGAGCTGTTGGAACATTGAAATCTGATTTGTCATTGTACATACTGGAATAAACATGTAGCTCACACAGACATAGATATGTGAAGAGTGTTTATTTAAAATTAGTTTTTGTGCAAGTGAAGGGAATATGTACATAAATGTGAACAGTGAATAAATGAGTTGTCAGTCATGGTAGATGAGACAAATAGTGTAGTCACCACAAAGCTGAAGTCACACAGTCCAACAGACTCAGGCCATCAACATGGCAATGTGGGCAAGGATAGTCAACATAGTCAATGCAAGGGGAACAACAAGATACCATCATGGCTGGCTCTGTGAGTGGCGTTGGTATGGTGGCCTGCCACCAAATCCTCCCCTGTGGATTCTCGGACGGCCCCTGGTGCGTTTGGGAGGGGGGGCACCTGCTGCAGGGTCAGTGGTGTCTGAGGACTCACTCTCCTCCTGCACACCCCTCTCTGTGGCTGCAGCTGTAATGGTGGGCTGCACAGCAGGCAATCCACTGGAGGGGGGTTGAGCTGCACTTGGGGCTGGGAGTCTGTCCCTCAGAACACCCACTAGCTGGCCAACAAGGTTGACAAGTTGGCCCATCCGTGTGTCCATGGACTGCTGCAGCAGGCGGATCTCATGCATGTCTTCAGCAAGCTGGCCCATTACTCCATGGTTCTCTTGGTAGGCACCAAGGACTCTTGCAATGGTGGCCAGGGATTCAGGGGCATTGTCCTCCTGTGTCTCTGCCCCAGTTGTACTCCCACCTGCCCTCCTGACACGGACCTGTGGCATAGTCCCCCGACGCAGTGGCACACTCTCCCTGGCATGCTGTGATTGTGTGGTGGTGTTGGTAACCACTGTGGCAGGGCATGTGTTGCAGGCAGCAGTGGTGATGGTGGTGGTGGAGGCCACACAGGTCGTAGTGGCAGGGGGCAGCACAGTTGTTCTTGCCATGGTGGTGGTGGTGGTGGAGGCCACACAGGCCGTAGTGGCAGGGGGCAGCACAGTTGTTCTTGCCGTGGTGGTGGTGGTGGGGACAATGAGGGCTTGAGACATGTTAGTCCCTGCCACACCAGAGGGGCCAGCTTGAGAATCCTCGTCCGAGAATGTTGGGGAATCTGCATCCGAGAGTTCAGGTTCCGGGGGGGGGAGACTGGCTCCGCATGTTGGTGTCATCCTCTGCAGTTAGTTGTTGATCTCCTGTTGAACAGAGGTCATATGGTAATTGAGTTGCACGCAACAAGCTTGATGTTAGACAATTGTTTGAGACATTTGATACTACAAACACTTTACAATGCAATGACTTTGTATGCCTGCTATATACTGTGCACCATGACATGACGTTGAGGTACATACCTTAGTAGTCCATGGTGTCCGTTGTGAATTGAAACTTGGTGCAGTGTACAGATAGTGTAACTACACGGACATGTCCTCATCTACCTAATTACGTGACATCAACTTTCTGTTGTGCGTCTTTTCATTTAGCTATTCATGTAATCTATTTCAACAGAGCTAGAAGGAACCATTGTCATGTTATACATAGCTTTGGAATCACATGTACTTACTTTTTTTTTATGTAAACCATGCATGTTTGGTGTTGAGATGGGCCTTCATGCTCAGACACCATGGCACTTCCACATTGCATTCTCTGCTGTGCATGATTGTGGGATGCATTTGTTTCACTAGTGACTTGGTGAATATGAGTTCAAAATATGTGACAGTTACGTGCACTTAGATGTCTGCACACTGGATGTGGCATTTAAAACTATGCCAAGTTGGCTGACATGTTAGTGCTGATGTGGTTATGTGGCTACATGCATTTAGAAAAGGATGGCGGTGTGCATGCAGTCACAACCTACGTGTAAGTTTTGGGAGAGCAATGCGATAGCTGCCCCATGCTTGGGGGTGTGGGGAATGCTCCATCCTGCTGAGCTGTGGGAGTTGTAGTGCAGACCTCCCAGCCACAAAGACCCCTCCTTGTTGAGATGGCTACCTACCTGTAAGGTTACACATTGGAGGGAAATGGCTGCCCCATGCTTGGGAGTGTGGGGAATGCTCCATCCTGCTGAGCTGTGGGACAAGGGGGCCTGTTGGGAGTTGTAGTGCAGACTTCCCAGCCACAAAGACCCCTCCCTGTTGAGATGGCTACCTACCTGTAAGGTTACACATTGGAAGGAAATGGCTGCCCCATGCTTGGGGGTGTGGGGAATGCTCCATCCTGCTGAGCTGTGGGACAATGGGGCCTGTTGGGAGTTGTAGTGCAGACTTCCCAGCCACAAAGACCCCTCCCTGTTGAGATGGCTACCTACCTGTAAGGTTACACATTGGAGGGAAATGGCTGCCCCATGCTTGGGGGTGTGGGGTATGCTCCATCCTTCTGAGCTGTGGGACAAGGGGGCCTGTTGGGAGTTGTAGTGCAGACTTCCCAGCCACAAAGACCCCTCCCTGTTGAGATGGCTACCTACCTGTAAGGTTACACATTGGAGGGAAATGGCTGCCCCATGCTTGGGGGTGTGGGGAATGCTCCATCCTGCTGAGCTGTGGGACAAGGGGGCATGTTGGGAGTTGTAGTGCAGACTTCCCAGCCACAAAGACCCCTCCCTGTTGAGATGGCTAACTACCTGTAAGGTTACACATTGGAGGGAAATGGCTGCCCCATGCTTGGGGGTGTGGGGAATGCTCCATCCTGCTGAGCTGTGGGACAAGGGGGCCTGTTAGGAGTTGTAGTGCAGACTTCCCAGCCACAAAGACCCCTCCCTGTTGAGATGGCTACCTACCTGTAAGGTTACACATTGGAGGGAAATGGCTGCCCCATGCTTGGGGGTGTGGGGAATGCTCCATCCTGCTGAGCTGTGGGACAAGGGGGCCTGTTAGGAGTTGTAGTGCAGACTTCCCAGCCACAAAGACCCCTCCCTGTTGAGATGGCTACCTACCTGTAAGGTTACACATTGGAGGGACATGGCTGCCCCATGCTTGGGGGTGTGGGGAATGCTCCATCCTGCTGAGCTGTGGGACAAGGGGGCCTGTTGGGAGTTGTAGTGCAGACTTCCCAGCCACAAAGACCCCTCCCTGTTGAGATGGCTACCTACCTGTAAGGTTACACATTGGAGGGAAATGGCTGCCACATGCTTGGGGGTGTGGGGTATGCTACATCCTTCTGAGCTGTGGGACAAGGGGGCCTGTTGGGAATTGTAGTGCAGACTTCCCGGCCACAAAGACCCCTCCCTGTTGAGATGGCTACCTACCTGTAAGGTTACACATTGGAGGGAAATGGCTGCCACATGCTTGGGGGTGTGGGGAATGCTCCATCCTGCTGAGCTGTGGGACAAGGGGGCCTGTTGGGAGTTGTAGTGCAGACTTCCCGGCCACAAAGACCCCTCCCTTTTGAGATGGCTACCTACCTGTAAGGTTACACATTGGTGGGAAATGGCTGCCCCATGCTTGGGGGTGTGGGGAATGCTCCATCCTGCTGAGCTGTGGGACAAGGGGGCCTGTTGGGAGTTGTAGTGCAGACTTCCCAGCCACAAAGACCCCTCCCTGTTGAGATGGCTACCTACCTGTAAGGTTACACATTGGAGGGAAATGGCTGCCCCATGCTTGGGGGTGTGGGGAATGCTCCATCCTGCTGAACTGCGGGACAAGGGGGCCTGTTGGGAGTTGTAGTGTAGACTTCCCAGCCACAAAGATCCCTCCCTGTTGAGATGGCTACCTACCTGTAAGGTTACACATTGGTGGGAAATGGCTGCCCCATGCTTGGGGGTGTGGGGAATGCTCCATCCTGCTGAGCTGCGGGACAAGGGGGCCTGTTGGGAGTTGTAGTGCAGACTTCCCAGCCACAAAGACCCCTCCCTGTTGAGATGGCTACCTACCTGTAAGGTTACACATTGGTGGGAAATGGCTGCCCCATGCTTGGGGGTGTGGGGAATGCTCCATCCTGATGAGCTGTGGGACAAGGGGGCCTGTTGGGAGTTGTAGTGCAGACTTCCCAGCCACATAGACCCCTCCCTGTTGAGATGGCTACCTACCTGTAAGGTTACACATTGGAGGGAAATGGCTGCCCCATGCTTGGGGGTGTGGGGAATGCTCCATCCTGCTGAGCTGTGGGACAAGGGGGCATGTTGGGAGTTGTAGTGCAGACTTCCAAGCCACAAAGACCCCTCCCTGTTGAGATGGCTACCTACCTGTAAGGTTACACATTGGTGGGAAATGGCTGCCCCATGCTTGGAGGTGTGGGGTTTGCTCATCCTGCTGAGCTGTGGGACAAGGGGGCCTGTTGGGAGTTGTAGTGCAGACTTCCCAGCCACAAAGACCCCTCCCTGTTGAGACGGCTACCTACCTGTAAGGTTACACATTATTTTATTTATTTATTTTTATTTTTTATTTTTTATTTTGAGAGTTTTATATAGCGCTGGCTAGACCCGGAGGTATCAGAGCGCTTTACATTAGGTTACACAATGTTACAGAACACGATAAATAAATTACACTTTACATCAAAAAATAAGCAACATATTGAAAGAGGAAGGAAAGGTGAGACAGATAGAGCGGAGGGGGGGAGGGGGGAAATGTGAAGAGGGAGGATGGGTGAAAAGATGGCAGGAGAGACGAGAGGAAGTCTGCCCAAAGACCGACTGGGTAGGTGACGACCGAGGAGGGAATCCACAGCCCGTCTCCCCTATAGCTAAACAAGGTAGCTTCATCGGGCATCAGTCAAAATAGCTAGGTCTCAGCTGACGAGGGAAGGTTCACAAAAGAAAGTCAAGTGGATAAGGCAGGGTGGGATCTATGAGCAAGGACGGGTGAGGGCAATGGTCAGTAGCTAGAAAGAGGAGAAAGAGTAGAGCGGAGAGGGGTAGGGGGTAGGGTGAAGGGGGAGGAGGGAAATAAAGGTCCAGAGAGACGCAGGAAAGTTTGCCCAAAGACCGGCTGGGTAGGTGATGGTCAAGGAGGGTATCATAGCCCATCTCCCCTATATCTCGTGAGGTAGATCCACCGGGCATCAGTCAAAATGGCTAAGTCTCCGCTGTCAAGGGAAAGTTCTCAGAGTAAATGTTCTGGTAGGTAAGCAGGAACGGGGTCGGGTGAGGGCAGATCAAGATCAGGACGATGACCATTAATTTTAGATCAGGAGAGATAAAGCATCGAGGAGCTTCGAGGAAGGGTCCCACTGAGGCGGCCATCTTGAGGTCAGGCAAGGGGGGGTGAGTCCTTAAGGTTTCAATTCAGTCGGTCCCCATTGCACTCTATAACCCAGAAGGAACGTGGGTGTAAGCTGAGCAGTGGATCTTCAAGGGGACAGAGCCAGGATTCGCATGTCTTCAGAGGGGGCGCGTGATGTGAAGAACGTCCGCCCGTGGAAGAGATAGCTGCCATTAGCAGGTCAGGCAGGGTGCCTCCGGTGTATTACTCGCCCCCGTATTCTCTCAACCGGGAGCATAGCAGCATTAGCCCGGGTATTCACCCACACGTCGGGCCCCTGCGGGGCTCAGCCATGCCGGGAATGCGCTTGAAGTTCCATCAGCAACAGCTGCTCATTCCCATGATAGTTCCCACAAAGGATCAAAGCAGACGTAGTGGTGCGGACCGGGGCCCCTCCTGGCCGATCGTGCACTTTCCCTTGGATTCAGCAGCTGATAAGCTTTGGGCAGAGGGGGGCCTTATGTTTCGCCGCCATCTTGGGGTCAGGCAGGCTCGTGGAATCTCATGGGGCCCCCTATTCACCGACATACCGTGTGGGCTTAACAACGATGTCTCGATACTAGTCCCAGGGGGGGCTCACTCCACCTCCCCAAGCCCCCATGTGCGCTCCCACCTGTTAGAGTTGAGGAGCGGTGCAAACGTCTTTGTCACAGCCTCAAGGACGCAGGGCCGATTGTGGATCTCGTTCAGGGCTCGGATGCAGCCAAAGTCAGTCTCCTCCTCCTGGGCCAATGCAGGTGAGGGCAAAAGCCACATGGCGGGATGGACTCGTGGGGCTACACTCCCTCGTCTCTAGGGAGCGTCAGCCCGGTTGGGACGTTCAGCGAGTGGAGGGTCCAGCGCCATTTTCACTCAGCAGCGTCTCAGCGCAGATACTGATGGTCACGTTCAAAATAGCATGTGCCCACCGTGGATGATGAGGGGGGGGCTCTGGGTTTCGCCGCTCCTCCGACGCAGTATCCCGGGGGCCCGCTCCTAATTTATGCGTCCCCCGACACACTTAGAGCAAGTCCGCTCCGGTTCAGGCGCCATTTTGAGGCGCGATCGTCTGGCAAATTTTTGCAGATTACACGGCAGCGGCGCAGTTTAGTGGTATGGCGCCCATATTAGCAGACGCTCCCAGTACTCCGATGTCGGGAGTGAGTTTCTCCTGCTGGTTTTGGTGCGATAAAGCACCGCGCTAGGTTGTTGAGTGCAGGGCTTCCACAGAGCTTCAGCTCCGAGCAGCCATGATGGAATGGCTCCTAGTGCTCCACATTGGAGGGAAATGGCTGCCCCATGCTTGGGGGTGTGGGGAATGCTCCATCCTGCTGAGCTGTGGGACAAGGGGGCCTGTTGGGAGTTGTAGTGCAGACTTCCCAGCCACAAAGACCCCTCCCTGTTGAGATGGCTACCTACCTGTAAGGTTACACATTGGTGGGAAATGGCTGCCCCATGCTTGGGGATGTGGGGAATGCTCCATCCTGCTGAGCTGTGGGACAAGGGGGCCTGTTGGGAGTTGTAGTGCAGACTTCCCAGCCACAAAGACCACTCCCTGTTGAGATGGCTACCTACCTGCAAGGTTACACATTGGTGGGATATGGCTGCCCCATGCTTGGGGGTGTGGGGAATGCTCCATCCTGCTGAGCTGTGGGACAAGGGGGCCTGTTAGGAGTTGTAGTGCAGACTTCCCAGCCACAAAGACCCCTCCTTGTTGAGATGGCTACCTACCTGTAAGGATACACATTGTTGGGAAATGGCTGTCCCATGCTTGGGGGTGTGGGAATGCTCCATCCTGCTGAGCTGTGGGACAAGGGGGCCTGTTGGGAGTTGTAGTGCTGGCTGCCTGTACATGTGCCCCCATGTAAATATTGTTATGTACCTTTGTGGTGAATGAGAGGGAGTTATTGTGGGATCTGTGAGACATGTTTGGGGGGAGTGTGGTGGACATGAGTACATTTGGGCCAAAGAGGTGTTGCTTTTTAGTTGTGCAAGCTACTACATAGCAGTGTTATGGCAGACTTTTGTTGGTACTTACCCTCAATTCCAGTGCAACTCTCTGGATGCAGTATGCCAAGCACCTTCTCCTCCCATGCGTTGAATGTTCTTGGTGGAATGGGAGGGCCACTGCCAGTCCGGTTTGCCAGCTCATGGTTCTTGCTGTTCTTCTCCTTGACCTTGCTCTTGAGGTCAGTCCACCTCTTCCTGATCTCCTTCCTGTTGCGTGGAACTTGCCCTACAGCATTGACTCTGTCAACTATCCTTTGCCACATTTGATTTTGCCTGGCTGCTGGGGTCTGTTGGACCCTGCTTCCTAAAATATATGGCTCAACTCTTATAATCTCATCCACCAGGACTGACAACTCACCATCAGTGAATTTGGGCATCTTCTGTGCCATGGTGTGTGATGTGCTGAGTGGTTAAGAGTGCAGGTGTGAAGGTGGTGGTGGTGGTGGTGATGTGTGTGGTGTGTGTGTGTTTGTGATGGTGTGATGTGTGCAGGATTGCCTATCCTTTGTGTGGTATTGTTGGGCCCTTCAGTTCTGGAGTTGTGCAAAGAATTGTGGTCATGCAGGGGCTGGTTTTATGCTCTGCTATGTGGGTGGGTCCAAACAGAGTATTCATGTCAGGTGTGTTGTCTGTGTTGAGCTGGGATTTGTAGTTTTTATTTGCCAGGGGCATGTGTCGATGGGGTGTGTTAGCTGTTTTTATTGGCTGAGCCAGATACACATCCACATTTGGTAGTTTTGTGGTGTAGTTGCTTTCGACCGCCATTACTATTTCCGCGCGACCGCCGCGGTCGGACTGCAATAGTGCTTCCTCCGGCTCTCCCATTCATCATTGATGACAATCGCGGCGGTCGGAAACAAGCGGTCGTACCGCAGGCACCGCGGTAACATCATAATTGCACTCGTGGAAATTCCGCTTGTGTATCGGCGGTTTGTGAGCTTTCCGCAGTGAATCCGACCGCCGTGGACGAAATTTCGCCTTTTCCGCACGTGCTTGGCGGTGTTTCTTGGAATCCGACCGCGTCGGTCGGATTTTTCCGGCAGTGCATCGTGATGTGATCGGCGGTGGTGCCGCAGGCCATGCGGGCGGTCTTTTCCCATTGCCACGGCAGTCGGAATGGTTTTCCGACCACCATCGTAATCGGCCCCTATGATATTTTTTAAGTCATACTTCAGGTGTAGGTTATTGTGTTTGTAAGGGTAAAAGTTGGGAAGCTAATTAAATTAATTAATTATTAGTTTATTATTAATATTTGTTAAATTGATAATTAATTATGTTAATTGTGTAATTATTATAATGTTCAAGATATATTTTAGGTGCAGGTTGTTGGGTTTTTTAGGGGTACAGGGCTGGAAGTTAATTAAGTAATCGTTTTTGATAATAAATTATTAATTTGTTGTTAATTAATTAATTAATAATTATGTAAATTGTGAAATTATCATATTTGTTAAGTTATATTTAAAATGTGTTATTTAGTTTGTAGAAGTATAGGTTGGGAAGTTATTTAAGTACTTAGGGGCCCATTACGATGGCGGGCGGAAGCACAACCGCCGTGCTGGCGGATGCAAAAACCACCAGTTACCGCCGGCACGCAGCAGTCCACACGCCCGCCCAATTATGATGCGAAAAGCAGGCCAAACACCGCCGGCAAGCCAGCAACACCGTCCGCCATCAAAGTGCGCCCGCACACGTAGCGGCGCAGCACAACTGACACACACCGTCCGACGAAACACGTCCCGCCCGGCGCATAAATTACGATGCCACAAACAAACGGCTCCCACGGCAAAGAGACACCGCACGTGAAAGAGAGGCGGAAACACGGACGCAGAGCACGGACAACGAAGAAGCAGCACCCCGGGCATGAATCCAGCACTGCAGGCCCTTCCCATGCTTCTGCTGATGCACCACCAAGGACGCAACGTACCGCGGAGACGCAGGTAGGCACACACACAACAAGTGCACGCAAACAGCGCACACAGTGCAAGGGCGGAAAAAGCGGACAACCCCCCACCAGCGCGTGCACACTACACATCCACCATTGCATCCACATATGACACACAGGCCAAATCCTAACACCGCAGAACACATGTGTACACACCACCTGGGACTAGGAACCAACCACCCCGTCACGGCCCCAAAGCGCCGATGACGCCGCCACACATGCGCACAACGCAGAGGCCAACCGCAGCGCCATGCATGCGTCGCACACAGACACAGGGACACAACCAAGCAGCACACACATCAGCCCCACCCCGAACGCACATGACACGTGACAGGCCGGCCACAGACATGTCCCCAACGCCCAATTCACGGACAACACCCAACGCCACACAACCAACGCACACATGTCAGTGAAGTCACGCAACAGCAGGACACACCCCAGTGTAACAAACATGGCGTAGCACACAGCGGCGGCAACACCAACTAGGAGAAGCAGGGCCCCTTCGGGAAGAGGAACGCCAGTACCACACTGAAAAACCCAGACCACCCTGCACATATGAACAAGACACATGAAACGGAACACCAAAGAGCCCGGGGACCGACAACAGGTGGCCCAAGAATTACATCCACACACAAGGCCCAACGCAGAGCGGAAAGGCAGCCTGCCGCCCACACAAGGGAGAGCAGACAGCACTGAATGACCTTCCATTCCAACACTGAAACCACAGCCCTACGACAGAAGCCGGTGAATACAGCCATTGTCCAAGAATAGACCAACACAGGCATGCCGAGGAGACCGACCACACGGCAGATAGCGCATATCACAGAAGCACACAACGGACGGGGAAGAAAGAAGAAAACACTCCCCCATGTCGGCCACATGCAAGTTAATTGGAAGGAGTCACACAGCACTGACCTTGAACTGTCTGAGAAGCATGTGGGAAGAGGGCCCGTGTCCTCCAAACAAGCCAACAGAACACAAGTCCTGTCTCCCCACGACTACACAGAGCTCACAGCAACCCCGGAGCGTGCACATTGCAGACTGCACACACAGCCGGAGCACGCCACCTCTACGAACCGCTGCGAAATGGCAACCGAAACACACCTACCCAACTACGCCGAACAGCTCAAGCTGTACCAAACCAACACGATACATACATTGGGATGCGATCTCCTGTCCCTGCTGAACGTAAGTTACCGACTGACTTACCGCATCACATTGTTCAGCTGCGTCATGCCCGTCTTCTACTGTCGGAGGTGTCCCTACCAGCATCCCGTCGAGATATGCCTCTCCAACCCGGCATGTCTGAAGGCGGACCTGCTACCACTACTCCTCCCTCTGGACGCACACGACAGGGCCTGCTCTGCCTATGGGGGCATGGCGTATGTGGCCAACATCGCACGCGCACTGAAATGGAACCACTGTGCCTCCACACGACGGATCATCGAGAACAGCTACATCGAATGTCACCCAGCATGCCCCATCATGGTCCTCCAAGGGACAACCTACGAACAACACCTTGACAGCCACCATCCGCTTCATTGGCTGGCAAACATGGACACCACCAATGACATGGAAGCCCTGCTGGACGGCATCGCATACCTGACAACCTGTAAATACGTCGGACCACAACGCAGGTTCCCCGAGTGACCTATGAAGTCCAACCCCGCACCCATGCTCAGCTTCCGCACGGACTGGCCAGTCACCACCACAACAGCCATACCAAACGACCGGCAACTGTAACCACACCATCAACGACATCGCCATGACATCGGATATGACCGGGACATGCACACTGTTCCCCATCACATCCAGGAACACCGCATGCATCGTGGGAGGCAGTGGCATGGGCTCTGTGCATCGCACCCACATGGACGGAACTGCACGAACAACCAGGACACGACATGGATCCAGCGCACATGGACACACACACCGCTCAGTGGACATGAATAGGTCGCCTGGAGTCTGTGGGTGCTGCACCCCTCCCACCCCCGCCCGGGAATCCCATACCAGGACCTTTGCATGGACGACAAGTGCATACAACAACAACACGACCCCAGTGACTGTGACATGTCCAGTAACCACCACAGTGCAACAACAAGTGGCACGCCGCTGCATGCACGCAAGCACATGCCCTGATGTCATCTCACATGCACGCGTGCATGAGGAACAACCGCAGCGAACCTGTCACATGGAACTGAGATGGACTGTGCCCATGATGCCGAGCGGTCTGGTAGGCTACATGTATACCGTCTGTGTCAAAGTCCGCAGATCCGCAGCTATACGTAAATGTACATTAGCACAGCCTTGGCCAAGCAGATGTAACCCCACACCCTATCCCATTTGTAATCATGCTCAGTATATCCTCAACATGTATTCCGCTGCCAGTAGTGTCCACTATACTGCATCACAGAGGACAGAAGACTCAATATAATGTTTGAAACCAAAACTGTCTCCGCTGACTCATTTCACAAGTACGAATGAGAGAGGATGAGAGTATGTGAAGTACACGGCAGTCGTGACATGACCATGTAGTCCACTGGTATTGGATGTCAACGCAAATGAGTAGCACAACTGTGGAAGACACACATGTGTCGTGTGAAGTCGTATGGACGCAGTGCTCAGGTGGGTGGGTGTGACGGGTAGATGCGCACATGCCAAGTTGGAGCACGCCGTGTCGGGAGGGGTCATGAACAGTACACCACCGCTTCCCTGGGCATTGTGAGAGGACACCTGTCGGGGGAGTGAACACGTGTGTGCACAGCAGCCGGGCACACGTACAAAGCGGTACCAGGCGCACCTCAGCCCACCCTCTGTGGACAAGCTGGATCCTGTTGTGCGCCCGCCATGCCCCTTGACAAGGCACACACAGCCCCAGTCGACCAGGTGTAACCCCAACATAGTCAATCCGCACAGGCGATACAGGGCACGGGATGGCAGTGGAGCATGGTGTGTGAGAGGTCTCCTCGCGCTCCTCCTGGTCATATCACGCAGGCAATAGAACCTCAACGTCTAGCATGGCACAAGTCACATGGAAGTGTAGGGGGACGCACCACAGCACGAGCAGCACTGACGTCACAGGAGGTGGCTCGCACCATCCCATCCATTGCCCATCATACCAACCACGACACATGCCATTGCGACTAAGTGCAAGCGCGTGCGCCACCACCCCCGAGCCCTCCCCAGAGAGGCCAAAGAGTGAATGTGTGGGCCAACAGCCACAGACGGACGCGGCCTGGCCGCAAGGGCAGCCACAGCCACTGGGTGTCGCAGGTGGCGGATCCGGAAGGCGAAGACTGTGATGCATAGTCCATGCAGGCCGGGTCTCCATTTGGGGCACCACGCAGGTGGACGGCGTCCCGCCACACATCATACCCTGAGACAGCCCACTCGTGCAACTGGACCCACACATTCACTCCTTGCCCTCTCTGGTGCGAGCTTGGGGCTGCCTGTGCAAGCGCTAGCCTCGCAGGTGAGCATGCATATTGGGGGGCGAGGGGAGGACATGAGGGCTGGGGCGAAGATGACTGTATCACTGTCAGTTAGTACAAGGGATGACCCAGATGTGGAAAGGAAGAGACGTGTCCCGTGTGTACTGCAACTAGTCGCCAATCCAACTACCCCCATGTCCGGAATGTAAGCCCGCACCTAGGCCCGCCCATCCGCCACATCGAACATACCACCAGCACGACAACCTTCCCATTCGAAACACTGACTGGGGGTGGCGACCAGTGAACAATCATGTGTAGCCTACCCACGCGTACATGTGGGCCCTCCATGATCCATGTCACCTGCGGCAAAGACATGACATGCGCAATGAGGGAAGTGAGGAGAGCTGTCCGCCCACGCGCAGAAGGTGCATCAGCTCCACAGACCCAGCAGCGAGTCCAGCAGGGGTCACATGTGCAGGGGCAGCTGTGCCTGGTGTGAAGGCACATGCATATAGACAGCACATCGACCAATGTGTAGTCTGCCCACATCCACAGTCCATCATCATGCGGACATAGGAATTGAACACAGGGCAACACATCTTAGTTGGTGCACCCACCGTGACCAACAATGCGCAATCATCGACGTACCCGCCCTGTGCATGGCCCCCACCCAACGGAGGCACATCCAGTGCCACCATCCCACACACACAAGCCTTCCACGGAACATGCTGTGTCCAATGGTCAGTACAGAGTCAGCGCCCATCTGGCGGATCCTGAACAGGAGACACATGCACACACATGCCAGCTCCCACTATGTACGTCTGCCACCTGGCACGTGCAATGTAACCTCTCACCTGTGACTGCAAGCACACAGCCGTCTTGGCATGGGGCTGTCAATGTGGACACCAGTCAATGTTTCGGGAGCTGTGATCCGTACAGTGCTGTACATAGGGTGCAGTGCTGACACCTACTACTGTCTCATATCCCCTCGTGCCACAGGTCCCACTTGTATTGGCCGCTCAGCCCGTGCCCACATCGTCGTCGTGCGTGTGCCATACTCATCCAGCCTCGGAAGCAGTTCCATGCTCAGCAGACACTCATGTTGCCGTGGCGTTGCCGCTTGACGAATATGCAGTCAGTCCCCATCAGCACGCCCCGCAAGTCATTGGGGCCTAGATCCCCATGTGCATGCACATGGCAGTGGTATGTCTCACTTGCCATTGCCATTGTTGGGAGACCTGTGTAAGTGTATTGTGGCCGTGCCGTCCCAGCTTGACAGCTGGGCTGTGGCTCATGTGCTTGCTCAGTCATGTCAGTGATGTGTATGCGAAATTGCTATGTGCCATGTTGCTTTGACATGTGTCCTCTGCCATTTAACCCAGGCGGAGACCGAACATTGACGCCCATACCAATTGCTGGCGGACATGGACGATACAGAGGTAATCAGGAAGTTTCGGCTGGACAGGCCAACTCTGCATCGACTGTGTGCCATGTTAGAGCCCCATCTCCGTCCCCGCAGGGTGTATCCGACTGCTGTCACCCCCACGGCTAAGGTGATGGCCGCCATGCATTTCTTCGCCACTGGGTCATTCCAGCACACAGTGGGCAGTGGAGGAGGGATGTCCCAGCCCATGTTCAGCAAGGTGCTGAGGGATGTACTGGCAGCCATGATGCTGTACCGGAACAGGTACATCCGCTTCCCCAGGGCTCGTGAATTGGCGGCAGTGAAGGGTGCATTCTATGCCCTTGGCAGAATCCCACACGTCGTGGGAGCCATTGACTGCACTCATGTTGGCCTTGTTCCACCACAGGCCACTGAGCACCTGTACCGCAACAGGAAGCACACGCACTCCCTGAATGTGCAAGTGGTGTGCCTTGCGGACATGGTGATCACCCACGTGTGTGCAAAGTTTCCAGGCTCGGCCCATGACGCACACATAATGCGCAACAGCATCTTGCCACGACTGATGGCCAATCTGCAACAGGATCGTGCCTATATTGTCGGTGAGTATGTGGAGTGGTGTAGCGTGCTGGTTGTGCGATGCTGTCCCCTGTCCAGTTGGAATAGCTACGGTTCTCTGTGTCCCTCACACCCAGGTGACTCTGCGTATCCGAATGGGGCATGGCTGCTCAGTCCATTGAGGAATCCTCGCACCCCAGCAGACGATCGATACAATGAGGCACATGGGAGGACCAGACGTGTGGTCGAGCGTACCTTTGGCCTCCTCAAGTCCAGGTTCAGGTGCCTGGACCGCACCGGGGGTGCACTGGCGTACTCCCCACAGAAGGTGTGCCAGATAGTGGTGGCGTGCTGCATGCTGCACAATCTGGCCATTCGGAAGCAGATCCCCCTCATTGTGGATGACGGAGATCAACCAGGGCCCCAGCCCGCAGACCAGGACAGCTCGAGTGAGGTGGACAGCGGAGAGGAGGAAGCTGGGAATGTGCGCCAGCAGCTCATCGCCCGCTACTTCACTTGACGGTGAGTGTCCATGTACGACGGATGATGTGTCTGTATCTGTGCAGTTGGGTGTGTGCTGTGTCAGGGTGGCCGTATGTTCACTGCGTGCAGTGTGTCAACGCTCCATGGCCAGGGTAGTATGCCACTGTTGGTGACTGTGGCATTGTGCCCTATTGCTCTGTGCGATGTGTGTACATTGCTTGTAGTTGTTGACATGTACTGTGTGATGGGTGTGTGACACACTCATTGAATGTGCTCCTGTTCTGTCTCCCACCCCTAGGTCCCTACAGGCCCTCCGGATTCCATTGCCATGCCACGCATCAGGTGCCCTTCCGCCCAAGGTGGCCGTTGTATTCCGTACAAATAAAACACAGGGCACAAACAGCAGTTAGTGAATAAGGTGCATTTATTACGAACTGTGACATGTGATTGTGTGTAAGGTGATAACAAAAGTGGTGCGTGCAGTGACAATGAGCTGTCGGTCATGGCTGCGTGATGATCAGGGTGTACCCACTGGTTCTATGTCCATAGTCCAACACACACATGCCATCCAGCTGGCTGTGTGGAGTGGGATCGTAGAGCAAGTCAATGCAGTGGCTGGTCAAGGAAGGCTGGCGGAAGGCTGGCTGGCTGCCTCACTTGCGACTGGAGCGTGCGAAGTCCTCCCGGGAGATCTTTTCCTCTTCGGACGGCCCCTTCCACGTTTGGGAGGGGGTGTGTGGTGGCGACCTGCTGGTGGTGGGTGAGGTGTGCTCACTGGCTGTGGACGCAGGGGAAGTGGACACTGCTGGCCGACCCTGCGCCCTAGCAGGTGGTGGCGGAGGTGGTGTTGCTGGCCTTGCCTGTGACCCCACCGCCACCACCAGCTGGCCCATGAGGTCCACGAGTTGGTCCATACGGGACACGAATTGGCCCATATGGGCGTCCATGGACCTCAGCACCCCCAGCACCTCCCGCGTGTCAGTGGCAGACCTGGCCCATTGTCCTTGGGCCTCTTCATAGGCCCCAAGGACTCTGGCCATTTGAGGCAGGGCATGGCTCCCAGGGGAGGCTGGCGTTTCCCTGACCCTGCTCCTCCTACCAGTCCTGCTGCCACCGGCCTGCCCACTAGCCACATTGCACACCACGGTCCTCGCTGTGGCTCCCAGGGTGGATCCAGTCGGCCGGGCCACCACCTGCGCTGGGGCTGGTGCCAGCGAAGACGTGGTGGTGGTGGAGGTGGTGGTGGTCGGTGCGGCGATGGTGGCGGTTGCGGCAGTGGTAGTGGCCGCAATGACCGTGAGTGTGGCCGCAACGACAGTGGCAGCAGGGGACTGGGACTGTTCAGCATCCCTGGATGATGGGTTGGTGGGTAGGAGGGGTCCTGGGGAGCGGCTGGGCCCTGCCACGCCAGATGGGCCAGCTTGGTGGTCCGTGTCCGAAGAGGTGGACAGATCCTCCAGATCCGTGTGTCCTCGTTGGGGGCTTGTAGGCTGGCTGTGCTGGCTGCTGTCTCCATCCCCAGCGTCCAGCAGTTCGTCACCTGTGGAGAAAATGAGATTTGTTATTGTGTTGCACCTGGCGAAGTATGTATTAGTCGTCTGACATTGGCAGTTCGTGCAATCTCGTACATGGGTTTCCCGGAGGCGAGTGTGTGGCTGTGGCATCTGTAGTTGTGTGTGCTAGGCAATGGGACTGTGTGCTGTGCACATGTGGCATGGGACGGATTGGCCATGCCGATGGGTGTGTTGCTTTGCCCCTACTCATTGTGACTCTGGTGTATGCGGGCTCCTGGCCCATCCTGGGTCTGGTTTGTACTTTGCTTTTGGTGTTCATATGGAACGCTTAGGAACGCATATGGCAACATGGGGGCCATGCCCCAGATTCGCATTTGGGAGGGATATGCTTTTGGGGTTCAAATGGAACGCTTAGGAACGCATATGGCAACATGGGGGCCATGCCCCAGATTCGCATTTGGGAGGGGATATGCTTTTGGGGTTCAAATGGAACGCTTAGGAACGCATATGGCAACATGGGGGCCATGCCCCAGATTCGCATTTGGGAGGGGATATGCTTTTGGGGTTCAAATGGAACGCTTAGGAACGCATATGGCAACATGGGGGCCATGCCCCAGATTCGCATTTGGGAGGGGATATGCTTTTGGGGTTCAAATGGAACGCTTAGGAACGCATATGGCAACATGGGGGCCATGCCCCAGATTCGCATTTGGGAGGGGATATGCTTTTGGGGTACATGCTGTGAGCCATGGGTGCCGAACGTGACATGTGTTGTGGCAGCATGACAGTGCATGGTCTGAGGTGTGTGCATGCCTGACATGCCCTGCATATTTGCTGTCTGTTGTGGTTACTGGACATGGCATTGGACGCATCGTTATGAGTGAGTGATAGTTGTGTGCCAGCCAACGTATTGCAGTTGTCCCATCTCCTTGGTGTGCGTGCTGCCCTGTGCCATGTGCATCACTGCAGTGCTCGGGGGGGTGTGGCCCATGTTGTGTGTTGTTGCTCACAGTGTGTCGTGCGCTTAATTGACTTCTGGCACATGGTTGGTCATGGGCATGTGTCTTAGCGTGACTGCTGTATGTGTGGCAGCTGTGCGGATGACATGCCTTTCATGTGACTGGGGCTGACGGATGGGATGGATGGTATGTTGTATGTGCATGGTGTGTCTGTGAGTTTGATGGGTTCAGTGGTGTTCGTGTGCATTTCTGTTGTTCCGCTCTGTTGCGTCTAGTGTTGTTTGTCTTACATAGGCGTAGTTGTGGGGTGTGGGGTTGACAGGCAGTGGGGGCTACATGGACAGGACTTCAATGGTGTTTCGGTTGTGTGTGATGAGTTGCACAGTGGCTGCCGTGTGGGACTATATTCAGTGTGGCTTGTGCATGCAGACGTGGCTCCTTGGGTGTTGCTATGTCTGTGATGGGTCATGTGGGGTGTGAGTCTGCTGTTCATGTCCATGTGCACATTGTTCACTTGTTCGTGACGGTGGGCGGTGCTGCGTGTTCGTGTGCTACGTGACATGTCCCATGTGTTGGTGGTGTTATGGTCCTCATGCCTCCAGTAATCCAGCCCTGTCCAGTTTCCCACCTGCAAGTTGTTCGTGCGTGCACTGTACTGGATGCCACATGGCTCTAAGCGGGGGTGCTCCATGTTGCAGGTCTGTGGGGGTGGGGGGGTGTAGTGGGTCGTGGGGGTGGCTGTACACCCACTGACACCGATTGCTGTGGACCGTGATGTCTGCCTTTCGGCTGTCGTTGTGCACTGCGGTGGCTGACACGTGGCTGTGGGGTGTGGGGGATGCTCCTCCTTGCTGTGCTGTGGGACTGGGGCCTGGTGTGTGTTGTACTTGGGCTGTCCACCGTCCCACCCACTGCACTTTGTGTTCCTGCCACTTACCTGTTACTTGTCGGTTAGTGCAGCTGTGGCGGACACATGGGTGTGGTGGGTGCTCGTTGTGGTGCTTCTGGCATATTTGGGGACCTGTTGGTGGTTACGTGGCTGGCTTAGTGTACACATGTCCCCACGCATCTTACAGTTGTTCGGTTTGGCCTGTGTGTGGTAGTGTCTGTTGCATGTGCGTGTGATGTGTTGTGTATTGTGTGCTGGACATGGGGGTGTTTGTCCCTGGGAGCTGTGGCATGGTGGTTGCGCATGTGTGTACATAGCGGTGTGCTAGTATACATTAGTTTGTACTTACCAGCCTCCACTCCCCCTGCTAATCCGGCGAGGATCTCCGGATGGATTACGACTCGCACCTTCTCCTCCCACGCTTTGAAGGTCTTAAAGAGCGCGGGATTCCCTCCGCCAGTGACGGCAGCCAGCTCTCTGTTTTTGCCCTCCTTCTTCTTGACCAGGCTCTTTACGTCATTCCAACGTTTGTTAATTTCTCCTCTGTTCCTGGGCAGGGTCCCGACTGCATTGACCTGGTCTACGATCCGGTTCCACATTCTGTTTCTGGTGGCTAGTGGTGTGTGCTGGACCATGTTCCCATAGATTTGTGGGTACACCTTGATGATCTCGTCGACCATGACCGTCAGCTCCATGGGCGTGAACTTGGGCATCCTTTGTGGTGCCATGGTGTTTGTGGTGCTGGTGCGGTGTGTGTTGTGTAATGTGCAGGGGGTTTGTGGTGCCGGTGTTTGGTGGTGGTGGTGGTGGTTGTGATGTGTGCGTTTCTGTGGTGTGCTGCTGTCCTTGCTGTGTCACTGTGTCCTCTCCTCTCCTCTCTGGTTTGCAATGTAGCAAGGGGTTGTGGTCTGTGGGAGTGCTGCTTTTGTACTCACCTATGTGGGTGTGTCCTCATGGTCTGTTGTTTTCAGGTGTGTTGTGTCTGGGGTTCTGGCCTTTGTATTTTTTGTTTGTCCGGGGGGTGTTTTCGGGATGTGTACTGTGCTTGTGTATTTGTGCGTGCCTTGCTGTGTGGACTTGTTGGCCATGTTGTGTGCTATTGGTTTTGTGTGCGGATGGTTTCTGTGCAGGTACGTGGGCGCCATGGCTTCTGCTGTGTCGATTCTCATCGGCGTTGTTTGCGCTGGCGGGCGGTATATTTGTTGTTTTTCCGCGCTCATGGCGGTGCGATCGTAATTTCACGTGCGGTGTGTCGGCCGTGTGGGCGGGCGGTTTTGTGTTGTCGTGCGTGTTTCCGTCCGTGGCGGGCGGTTTGACTCCGACTCGGACGATGGCGGGCGGTATTTTGTGTGAATTTTCCGCCGATGGCGGTTTTCGGTTTGTGTACTCATAATGGCGTGGTCGGTGTTCAGGCGGTGTGTGCGGGCGGATTTTTGCCGCTTACATGCCTGGCGGATTTATTTACGCCGGGTATCGTAATGTGCCCCTAAAAAATTTAAAATTATTTATTCATGTATTAAAAAGTGTGTTATTTATTTTGTAATATATCAATTGTGCTATGCTTTTTAATTTCAACAAATTACATTTTAATTGTTGGCTGTTATGATTGTGAGGATATAGGGGCTCATTACGATGGCGGGCGGTCCCGCTGAGTGAAATAGGATGTGCCCACCACTATGGCGGGTGCATCCAGGGCCCTGATCATTGCGGACGGTGCTGCTGGCTGCAGCACCGTTCGCAATGCCAAAATGCCACATAGTGCATTTCCATGCACAACGTGGCAGGCACCACGTGGTGCCTGCCACCTTGTGCATGGAAATGTAGGGGGGTACCATGGGTACCCCCCCAGTGCACATACACCCTCCCCCCACACAGAGGGGGCCCGCAACGGCCCCCCAAACCCAGCCTCCGCCAGCCGTTCCATGGCTGTTCCACCGCCATGGAAAGGCTGGCTGACACAGCATTGTAATCTGGCGGGCGGTGCCAGCTAGGCACTGCCGCCATTTTACCCATGCTGACCGCTCCGCCAGGCAATCATGATGATTGCCTGTGGCGGAAGCGTGGAGGGCGGATTTGCGACCGCCCCAGTCACAAAGCGATTCCCCCCACCATCCTAATGTGGCGGGGGAAATGAGAGTCAGATGGCGGAGGGACCGCCACCACCGGCCCGGCGGTAGCGGTCTCTCCGCCATCATAATGAGCCCCATAGTGTGGTATTTTATTGAAATTATTATTTGTTTTAATTAACACTAATGATTAACAAATGTAATACTTATGTAATTTGTGTAATTTATTTAAAATGTAGACATATAATTTTACAATTTAAATATTTAGATTTTTTTTTATTAAATACAGTTATTTTGAATAGGCCTGGGCGGTAAATTCCGTTCCGCTCGCGGAATTTGCGGAATTTGGGTAATTTCACGTTCCGCGGAGAACGCAAAATTGCCAAAAATTCCGCGATCCGCGGCTTCGCGGAATTTTTTGCTTGTTCGCGCTTTCAAAATGCGTGTTCGAAAGATATTTCTCCCCGAGCACGCAAACAGCGTTCGCGAACAGGAAAAAAGCATCGCGAACGGGCGGAACAAGCAATTCCGCGTGTTTGCGGAACTTTTGCGTGCTCGTGGAGATTTTTTACCGTTTCGCGGAGCTTTGCGTAGCGCGACTACGCAAATTCCGCCCACCCCTAATTTTGATCTACTCTCTATCTACTGGCGTGAGAATAGCAAATTGTACCCCTCCTGAGTCCTACGCTTTTCCTACTGTTGCACTGAGTGGTATGGGAATTGTACATTTTACCACTTTTAAGTCCATGCTTTCCATACTGTTGCGCAAACTGGAGTGGGAATAGTTAATTTAACCCCGCCTGAGTTTAACGCTTTCCCTATTGCTGCACAGACGGGAGTGGGAATAGTAAATGTTACCCCTTCTGAGCTAAATGTTTTCTCTGGTGTTCTAAAAACTGGAGTGGGAATAGTATATTTATTATTTACATAGGTACATTTTATTATTAGGATTGATTTAATATATATTATTATTATGTGTTTGTGTATCTAAATGTATACTTTTTATGTATATAAAGTTATGTAATTTTTAAGATACTTTTAGCATAGCGTATTTTTAGATATTGCTTACTTTTTAAGTATAACTAAAATGGAAATATTTTTACTAATAAACACATTTGGCAAGGATTCCCAGAGATATTTTTAATACATACGACTTCACACAAGTACACTACACCAGCTCCGCTGTAATCAGGCGTTGTAGCACAACCGGGGGGCATTCGGCCGCCCGGTTGGGACCCCAATGATGAAGCATGACACCAACCAGGTTGGTGTGTGAGGGGTCTTTTAATAAAACCTAATGGTTCCCTGGCACTGTTTATCACAACAGTGAGTCCTGATAATTTTCTTCTCAGTGGGTTCGTCCACATTATTTTTGTTTGAATATGTTAATTGTGTCATTTGTTTAGGAGCCGGTTGTGGGTTTATAGGGGAATAGGGTGGGAAGTAATTTTATTATAATTAAAGTATTAATATTTTTTATTAAATAATATTTATTTATTTAATATTTTATATTGTTAATTCGGGGAAATCATTTATTATTAATTATTTATTAATTGGTTGTTAATTATTATTAATGAATTGGTAATTATGTTAATTGTGTTATTTGTTTAGGAGCGGGTGTGGGTTGATAGGGGAGTAGGGTGGGAAGCAATTTTATTTTAATACATTTATTAATATTTTTAATATAATATTTATTTAATTTTATTTGATAGTGTTAATTGTGTGAATTAATTTATTAATAATTATTTATATTTTGCTTAATTGTTATTAAATAATTAATTAATTGTTAATTAATTATGTTAATTGAGTCAAGTGTTTTAGAAATTGGTGGTGGCATTTATAGGGGAATATAGTGGGAGGTAATTTATTTATAATTAATTATTTGTTAATTAATGCTAATTAATTAATTAAAATTTAAATATGGCAATTGTGTAATTATTTTGATGTGTGAGTTGTGGGGTTTATAGTGGTAATTGGTGGGAAGAACATTTTTTAAAATTAATTAATGATTTGTTGCTAATTGATATTAATTTATTAATGTAAAATTAGTTATGGAGATTGTGTAAATATTTTTAGGTGAGTGTTTTGGTGTTTATTGGGGTAGAGGGACAAAAGTAATTTAGTTTAAATTAATTATTCATTACTTGATCATTAATATTAATTTATTCATTGATAAATATTTCTGGTAATTATTTTTTTTGTTTGGGGATTGAGGTTCTATAGCTGTAACGTTTGGTTAGTACATTCATTTTTACCTTTTTAAATGTGTTTTTTTAAATATTAATAATCGTTTAATTGATAATTAATTGTGTTATTTATGGAGGTACATTTTTTTTAAATTTAGATATGTGTTGTAAATTTTGTGGTGTGATAGGGTAGGGAAAAAAATATTACATTTATGAAATAAATATTTTTTTTGATTAAAATTAATTTCTATTACCAAATATTTATTTGTTTGTTAATTGTTTGTTAAATTAAAAGAATTAATATTTTTATGTAAATTTTAGATTTTTTTCTACATTATATAATATGTTTTGTAAATTTTTATATTTTTATATATGTTTTGTTTTTGGGTTTTTTATTATATTTTGTATTGTAGTTGATATTTTGTTTGTTTGTAAAATTGAATTTTCTTTAGTGGGAATAGTAATTTTTACCCCTCTGCTATCCAACACTTTCCCTACTGCTGCATTTGCAGGAGTGGGAATAGTAAATTATACGCCTACACTATTCAACACTTTCCCTACTGTTGCACTCACTGGAGTGGGAATAGTAATTTTTACCCATCCACTATCCAACAGTTTCCCTACTGTTGCACTCGTAAAATATATGAAGGTGATAAAAAGGTCCTTGCTGGAAACAGAAATGGTTGGATAAGAATTAGCCTGGAAGTAAAGACGGACATTGCTCCAAATAAATTTTTTAGGTGGCAGCATTAGTTTTAAGATATATTTTTAGACAGATTTTTATCTTTGAGAATATTAGGGGTGCTTTTATACATGGAAAACTTGTAAGCTGTTGGAGTGAGGCAGGAATTGCCCCTTCAAGGTGTCATTGAAAATTTGTATTGTATGTTTTAAAATATTTATTTGTAATATGTTTTTATGTTGTTTAAAGACCTATGGTCTAAATAAACGTATTACTTAACTACTGTTGCACTCGGAGTGGAAATAGTCATTTTTACCCCTATGCTATCCAACACTTTCCCTACTGTTGCACTCGCTGGGGTGGGAATAGTAATTTTTACCCCTACGCTATCCAACACTTTCCCTACTGTTGAACTCATTGGAGTGGGAATAGTAATTTTTACCCCTACGCTATCCAACACTTTCCCTACTGTTGCACTCACTGGAGTGGGAATAGTAATTTTTATCCCTCCGCTATCCAACATTTTCCCTACTGTTGCACTTGCTGGAGTGGGAATAGTAATTTTTTCCCCTCCGCTGTCTAACACTTTCCCTACTGTTACACTCATTGGAGTGGGAATAGTAAATTACTCCCCTCCGCTATCCAACACTTTCCCTAGTGTTGCACTCATTGGAGTGGGAATAGTAAATTATTCCTCTCTGCTGTCCAACCCTTTCCCTACTGTTGCACTCGCTGGAGTGGGAATTGTAATTTTTTCCCCTACGCTATCGAACACTTTCCCTACTGTTGCACTCAATGTAGTGTAAAATGTAGGTTTAAAAAATATTTAATATTTTAATTTATAATATAATTTGTTTTTAATAACTTGTATGTTACAGGTGTATGTATATATATATATTCATAATTTTTAATATATTTGTAACATTTTATAATTAATTAAAATTATTATTTATTAATTATTTTTAAGTAAATATATATATATATATATTAAATTTTATATATGTATGTCTAATTTATTTTTAAATTAAATGTATTACTTATAATTGTTAAAATTTACAAATAAATCTAAATATTTTTTTAAGTTAAATGTATTATTTAATTTATTTTACATTATTTTTATACATATAAAAAACGATATTTTGTACTTCGATATTTTTAACAACGATATTTATGTCCCGATATTTTTGTATCTCGATATTCTGGTACTCGATATTCTGTCAGTGATCCCGTCTTTGTTGCATCCCTCTCAGCGTAGTGCTTTCAATCAATCAATCAGGGAATTGTAAGCGCGCTATTCACCCGTGAGGGTCTCAAGGCGCTGGGGGGGGGGTCCGCAGATCTGTTTAGCCGAAGAGCCAGGTCTTGAGGGTCTTCCTGAAGGTGTTCAGGGTGTCTGATGTCTGCCGGTAGCTCGTTCCAGATCTTGGCTGCAATGTGAGAGAAGGATCTTCCGCCTGCTCTGGCTCTGTGGATGCGCAGGGTTTCGGCCAGTGCAAGGTTGGAAGATCGGAGGTTTCTTTTGGGTACGTGGAAGTTGATTCTGTCATTGAGGTATTTGGGTCTGTTGTTGTGTAGGCATTTGTAGGCGTGAGTGAGGATTTTGAAAGTGACTCTTTTCTCCACGGGGAGCCAGTGGAGACTTCGTAGGTGTTGGCTGATGTGTTCGTGTCGGGGGATGCCAAGGACGAGTCTGGCGGCGGTGTTCTGTATTGTTTGGAGTTTGCGGAGTAGGGACATGTTGATGCCGGCGTAGAGTGCATTTCCATAGTCCAGTCTGCTGGTGATGAGTGCGTGGGTGACTGTCTTCCTTGACTCAGGGGGATCCACTTGAAGGTCTTGTGGAGGATGCGGAGGGTGTTGAAGCAGCTGGAGGTGACGGCGTTGACCTGTCGGTTCATGGTTAGTGATGAGTCGAGTACGATGCCGAGGTTCTTGGCATGGTCTGAGGGGGTAGGTGGGCTTCCAAGGGCGGTAGGCCACCAGGTGCTGTCCCATGCAGAAGGGGTGGTACCGAGGACGAGGACTTCTGTCTTCTCGGCATTGAGCTTCAGGCAGCTGTTGGTCATCCAGACTGCGACGTCTTGCACTCCTTTCTGGAAGTTGAGTTTGGCAGTGGTGGGGTCTTTGGTGAGGGAGAGGATGAGCTGGGTGTCGTCGGCGTAGGATATGATGTTGAGGCCGTGTTGTTGGACGATGGCTGCGAGGGGGGCCATGTAGATGTTGAAGAGGGTGGGGCTCAGTGATGAACCCTGTGGGACTCCGCAGGTGATTTTCATGGGGTCGGAGAGGAAGGGTGGGAGTCTGATCCTTTGGCTTCTTCCGGTGAGGAATGATCGGATCCAGTCCAGGGCTGTTCCTTGTATGCCTGCGTCATGTAGTCTGGCGACTAGTGTGCGGTGGGAGACGGTGTCAAAGGCCGCTGATAGGTCAAGTAGGATGAGGGTTGCGGAGTGGCCTTGGTCCAGGAGGGTGCGGATGTCATCTGTGGTGGCGAGTAGGGTGGTCTCTGTGCTGTGGTTGCTTCGGAATCCGGATTGGGATGGGTCGAGGACGGCGTTCTCTTCAATGAATCGTGTCAGTTTCCTGTTGACTGTTTTCTCTGCAACTTTGGCTGCGAAGGGGAGGAGCGAGATGGGCCGATAGTTCTTGAGGTCGGTGGGGTCAGCTGTGGGCTTCTTGAGCAGGAGTCTGACTTCTGCGCGCTTCCAGTCATCTGGGAAGGTGCCTGTTTTGAAGGTGGTGTTGATGGTGCGTTGTAGTTCGGTTGCGATGGCGGCCGCAGCTCTGTGGTAGATGTGAGGGGGCAGGGGTTGGTGGGGGCCCCGAGTGGATGCTTTTCATGGTCGAGGCGGTGTCTTCGGCCGTGATTGGTGTCCAGTTGGAGATGGTGGGCTGGCTGGTGTTTCTGGGGGCGGGGGCCGTCTGTGGCACCTGGTGGATGGTCGATGAAGTTGTCATAGAGGTTTTTGATCTTGAGGTGGAAATAGGTTCCAAGCTTGTCGCAGAGGTCTTGGGATGGTGTGATGTCTGTGGCTTCGCTGCGTGGGTTGGTGAATTCCTGAATGACACTGAAAAGTTCCTTGGGGTTGGCCAGGATTTTGTTGTGGATGAAGTTCCTCTTGGTGGCTCTGATCTGGTTATGGTATTCTGTCAAGGCGTCCTTGTAGGTGGTGTGGTTTTCGGTTGTCTTGGTGTTTCTCCAGTTCTTCTCCAGGCATCTGCAGGTGCGTCTGGCTTCTTGGAGAGCGGTGGTGAACCAGGCGGCTTTCCTGGGGCGTTGTCTGTCGGGGTTGCGTAGCGGGCGAGCTCATCTGTGCAGTTGAAGATCCAGGTGTGGAGTTCTCTGGCTGCGTTGTGTGCATCGTTTGCGTCGGGTGCCCAGGTGTGGTTGTCTCGGGTGAGGGTGGAGTTAAGTTGCTCATCAGTAACCTTGCTCCAGTTCCTTCGAGGTGGGCATGGGGCTGGTTTGGGTGCCTTGGGTTTGTTGATGGCGAAGTGTACGCAGTGGTGGTCGGTCCATGGCGGCTGCGTTGTGTTGTACGCCGTGGTGGTCGGTCCATGGCGGCTGCGTTGATTCATATAGCACTCCAGCGGGCCACATAATCAAGTGCAAAAAGTGAGGCTGGTCTCCAGCTGAGATTTGATCACAGAGTCATGTGGCTTTGAAAGAGGGGGGCAAGGGCTATCCTCTAGAGTACAGGGGTTACATGTATATTCCCTCAATCGTTTGTGCTGTTGGTGCCATTTTCCCGTGGCCTCATTTATTTTAATCCCCTTTTTTTTTGCAGCTTTATATAGCGCGAACTCGACCCGAAGGTATTGGAGCGCTTTACATGAGCACAGTTACGTTACACAATTTCTGTGAATAACTACAGTTCAGAGGCCTTTCTTTCTTTACATAAAAGCTAATTTAAAGATTACTCTCTCGTCCGAATATCGCACACGTACGACGACTGAAGCTTTAGCCAGCATCGTTTTCTCTCATTACACCACAGGCCAGGCCTGTGAAGTAGGTGATTGGGTTGAGTCTCCATTGCAGAGGTGTTTCGGGAAGCTGTATGTCACATGTTTGACTCTCGACACAGCCTTTTCAGCTTCTTATCTTTGCAAAGTCAATATAGTGATTATTATTAAGTTTGACAAGCATAACATCTAACTGCCAACAGCCAGTTCAATGTCTGGTGCGCCTAGATGAAGAAAATGCCTACGCTATAGTAGAAGGTGCTTTACAAATGCTGGTAACAACAGTGGCCAGCAGTATGCTGCATCATGCATGTATGGTGTCACCGTGTTGTCCACACAGTTTTAAAATATGTACATTTCAATATATGTAAAACGGTTTTCACAATTAGTTGTATACATAGGGCGGTATAGGGAGGAAGTGTATGCTGGGGAATATTGCAGTGTCTTCATTAAACAAAAGTCAATGTACGCGGCTTCGACTCAGTGGGCTGGAATATGATTTGCACTGGGAGGGTGACAAGGAGGGGTGTATGGAGGGACCTTGACATGGAGGGATGTATGGAGGGGCCGGGCTATGGAGGGTTATCATGCTGAAAGTTCCTACTTGTGTTGACATTCCTTGGAGGGGTGGTCTCTGAATGTGATGAGGTTGTGTATTTACATCCAGTAGCGGCTCCTGGAGGGAGTGCTGCAGGGCGGTTTGGCGGGGCAGGGGAGGGGCAGGGTGGGAGGTAGTAAACTCCGGCTTACGGCCGAACAGAGTTAAGTACATAAATAAATAAATAAAACGAATTACATTGCATGCAATCCAGGAGCCGCTACTGTTTACATCTTGGGTCGAGCCTTGATTTGTACTCCTGTGTTGTCTGTCAATTGCATGTGCAGTGGAAGCACGGAGTTGAGCAGGTCTCTTGCTGTTGCCAGTAGACTGGTTGCAGTGAAAATGCCCCTGTTGCTGAGACATCGTGCAATGCAGACAGATCGCTCTAGTCAGTTCTCTTTCCAGATTTTTTGATGCGATGCACCCATTTTAACCTGCTCAGAGCAGCTTTTCATTCTCCGAATTAGTATACAAATGGGTTTTATTAGCAGCTGGCACGTGTTTGGCGTGTTTTTACTCAGAGCCGCGCACCATGGTAGTGTCTGTGCCTGGCCTGGTTTGACTAAGGGTGCCCAGTGTGCCTCTGTGCAAGGAGATGCATACAGTTTGGTTTGTGCTCCGGTTGAATGGGCACCAATTGCACTCCTCCCTGGCAGTACCAGGCTCAGAACAGCACAAGTCGTGCTTTGTTGGGATACTAACCTGTGCCAGGCGTTCACCCTCCAGCTGTGCAGGGAAGAAGTGGTGAGCTACCTGTAGGGGAGTTTGTGTGGGGGGTGGTGGCTATTGGGCAGGACGGCTCTGACCTTCCGAGGCCTGCTCCTAAAAGAGAAGTGGGTCCAAGTCATCACACTCCCTACATGTTAAGGTGAAACCTGCTCTAACTGCCCCAAACCCAGGAGTGACATGCTTCTACCAGCCCCAACTCTCCAGGAGAGACACACGCTCCCTGCATCCCAACCCACTAAGAAGAAGCAGCGGCAGCTGCCCTCCATCATCAAAGGGGGATAAACATCTTCCCGGGGATAACAGGCAGCCATTTCCATTTATATGGTAGGAGTTTGGCATAGCCATCCATATAACTGCCCGGATAACCCGTTGCACGCGCAGTTTCCCTCATATTTACCCCTGTCCTCTGACCCATCCGGCCACCACAGCAGAAAATAGGCTCCCCCTGTTTTGGTGTCCAAGGGGCCAGAAAGGCGGCTTCTAGCAAAACACCCTTCATTTTGTTGTTTTACACAGCATGCATGCATTGTTTTCTCTAAATGACGCTTGGTAACCCTATAGGCTAACTGGGGTGGGTGAGGGGGCGGCAGTTATAAATGCCCAATGTATTATAATGATGAAGAGCTTTATGTGGAAAATACATCTGTCGGTGGTCGTTCAACTGAGGCCTCCAAAGTCCCCTTTCAGTCATCCCATTCATTTTTTTTAATTTATTTTTTTATTTCCGCTTAGCAACGCTAATGTCCTACATGAAAATTAAACAAACAAAAACAAATCTGCTCCCATGGTGAATTGAGTCTGCGTCCACCCCAAAGCACCCCACGTTTAACAGAAGTTCTTAGGCTGGTGCCAGAAGACAGTAGTTACCTTGACTGCCCTGTATGCATCTGGTGATTGGTCAAGGGGGTGCAAACATAAAAAGGGTTCCCAAAACGCGTTTTCCCAATGCATTTTCAATAGACTTTGTACTCACCAGTAGAGGCCAAACGGCAAGTCGTATTTTCATGAAATTTGGCAGGATTATAGATTGCTTACTTAATTGCTTATTCCTACTAACCCTCCTGGGGTATAAGCCATCAACCAGGACTCGCCAGCCATCTCTGCCTTGGACCTTTCTTTAATTTTGGCACCAGATGTAACCCATCTCCTTGCAGTCAGTCTCAATGCCAGGTGTTTCTTCGCTTTCTTCTTTTCCTTTTTCCATGTGGGTTCCAGGTGAGTTGCAGGCTTGCAGAGGGTGTGACCTATCCAGCCCCAGCATTTCTTCATGATTTCTTCATAAGAAGGGAGTTGAAAAATCTGCTGTCATAAGAAGGGAGTTGGTAAGCCTGCTGTCATAGATTGTGCACAACTGGGCACCCCTGGCACACGTGTGCTCATCGCAGAATGTTCAGTGCCCATCTGCAACTGTACCAGAGATGCAACAAAGCCTTTTTGAAAATATCATAAATTATTCCCAGTGTCTTCATATTTAAAAGTAGTCATTGGGGACCGAACCCCTCTCTCACATGTGGCGTGGATTTGTTCATACATCCTGTCTCTTCTGTTCATCTTACTTTGAAACCTTTTATCTCTTTGAGGGGAGTTTTTTTGCACTGTTATCCTGCCATTAAAATTGCCCATATCCTCAAAAACAGGAGGACCACAGCAGCTACCTTTCCTAATAAGGAAAGATAAATTTCAATACGTTTATATTTCAAATGTCTTCCAGGCTGCGCTCCACACTCAGCCTTTGTGTAGTGATGGCCCTCTTAGCAGGGCTGTGTCCAGCCTGGAACACCCACAATAGAGGCTCAAAGAGGTGTGAGGGCTCTGCACTGAAGTGTGATTAGGTAGACAAATGTTTGGACTCACCTAATGAGTTCCCTTTAGCCTGCCGATCCACCCCTACTCACCCACAGCATCGACAAAAAGGGCAGAGCTTCAGGAAGTCTAATCAGCAGCCATTTGCTAACAAACGTTTCCATAGAATTTGTAAAGGGAGCTTTTCACCATCCCCTCACTCACACGAGTGTTTGCATCCCCTGGCCTACAGCCACTGGAATGCAGGTAATACACTTCCACTGTCTGGGAAGCTATCCTCATCTTCCATCTGATGCCAATGCAAATCAGAGGCATTTAAATGTATCCCACTCTGCTGTATAATTAATACTCTGAGTCAAACCTAAAGATGAATGCCAGAATTTCTTTTTCAATGTCTACATCATTTCCCATGTATTTTCTCAACATAAGTAGTCTTGTGGTCTTGTTTTAATGTATTTAGTTGCAGTGGGAGGATCTGGGAGATGTGCTGCTGATTGAGCAATTTGTTTGGCTCAACTCAAGGGCTGCAATGCCCAGGTTTCAAAGCACAGGGTATAACTCCAAGGATAAATGAAGGGTTGATTAGGTGTGATCATTCTACAGAAGGGATGGTTTATACATTCAGCTGTCCAGGGCTCTTCATGATGGTTGAATGATTTGTTTTAGCGTTAAAAAAAACTGTTGAAATTCACTGAAAAATGCAAAGTTTACACGGACGTTATAGTATGACATTAACATTAAAAAACCTTACAAATTCACTGTAAAAACCAAAGGTTACTGGATGATGTTGCCACTGATGTCATCAGTGATGTAATTTGAGATGTCATCAGTGATGTCATGAGTGATGTCACTGAACATGTCATGAATGATGTAATATGTGTGGTCATAAGCAATGCAGTGCAGGGGCGCAAGTTGTAGTTAGCTCAGCTAACTATAACAGCTGAATTTCTCTGGTTTTGTACGAGTGAAATTCAGCCTAACTATAACATTCCTGTAACCTTTGTTTTTTTCCGTGAATTTCTAAGGTTTTTTAAATGCTAATTCCTAACTATAACGTCCCTGTGACCTTTGTTTTTTTCTGTGAATTTCTTCGTTTTTTTAAGTAGTAGTCGCATTTGTAGAGTGGTGGAGAAAGAGGGCTGGGCCTCTGACCAGCTCTCAGGAATTCCATTGTGTGGCACCTACAGGAGGTGCCAGGAGGGCTTCTTGGCCCCCAGGGTCCTTCAGAGGTTAAGTGGACTTCATCCCCCAACCAGTAGTGTGCAAGGAGGTGTGTTTGCAGTGTGGTGGAGAAAGGGGGGCATGGCCTCCGAAGACCTCTTAGCAATGCCGCAGTGTGGGGCTTACTGGAGGTAACAAGAGGTGTTGTTGGCCCAAGGATGTCCTTGGTGGCCAACTACTCCTCCTCTTACCTCCAGTAAGTCCCACACAGCAGGATTGCTGAGTTCTGATAGCAGGTCATGCCCCCTTTCTCCACCAGTCTGCAAACGCACCTCCTGGTGTGCTTTTGGTTGGAAGTCCCTTCACTGCTGGGGGTCCTTAGGGGCCAACTAGCCTACCAGTTGCCTCCAGTAAGCCCCACACAGTGGGATTGCTGAGAGGTAGTCACAGTCCACACACCCTTTCTCCACCACTCTGCAAATGCACCTCCTGGCATGCTCTTGGTTGGGGGATGAAGTCCCCTTGCCTCTTGAGGGTCCCTAGGGTCAATTAGCCTACTGCTGCCTCTAGTTAGCCCCACACAGCTGGATTGCTGAGAGGTGATCAGAGGCCATGTCCCCTTTCTTCACCACTCTGCAAACGTGCCTCCTGAGAGGGCAAAAGAAAACGAAGTGATGGATCCAAAGACTGTGATCAACCTATCAGGTCGGAACCTGAGTAAGGCAGAGGTCGAAGTTTTGTCTTTAGGGTTATCTTTTTGTCCTACTACGCACTTCAAGTATACGCAGAGTCAAATAGATCTCTTCCATTTTACAAGGAAACTCAGACTTAAGAAATGCATAGTGTGAAAGGGGGCCTTGTTTACAAGGCAGCGTTAAGCCACGTTAAGTGGCTTAACACTGCCTTGTAAATAAGGCGAGGCACCTATCGCTACCATAACGTCACAAAAAGTGACGTTGTGATGGCGAAAGGGGCTTGTACATATGCCCCATAGTGTCATAAGGGCATCGCAATACTTACATCAGATTTACCAAGCAAAGCAAGGCAACCATGCATCACCCTGTGCTGCATGGTAAATCTGGGGAAAAGCAATGCAGTGCAAGCCACTGTCAAGTGTTACTCTGCACACCATGTTTTCCATTTGTACAAAATGTTATATATATCCATTCAGCCATTTTCACACTACATCTCTTTAAACTATAGTTTACTTTATGACACACCTCTCCACTCCAATGTATGACACGGCACTCCACTGTAGAACACGCCACTCCACTCCCCTCCAGTGTGTGACACAACATTCCACTGTGCGACACACCACTCCACTTTACTGTACGGCATGACACTCCACTCTATGACAGGTCACTCCACTCTACATTGTGCCACTCCACTCTACAAAAGTATACTCCAGTCTAAAACACTCCACTCTATGATACTACACTGTACGCCACATCATTCTACACTATTCCAATTTATGCCAGTCCACACTGAGCCAATTCACTCTACGCTATTTTGCTGTATGGCACTCCACTGCAAGCTACTTCACTCTACGTCACTTCACTCGATGCTACTCTACTACATGCCACTGCACTCTACGCTATTGTAATGTATGCCACTCCATTCTATGCCACTCCACTCTATGCTATTCCACTTTAATGTAATTGTAATTGTATTTATATAGCGCTTACTACCCCTGATGATTCATCGAAGGATTTTTTGGCAAGTAGCACGCTACTCCGGAACTCAAAAAGGATTAGTGGTGCACTAGTATCGGCAAATAGGTGTTACTTTGAGTGGTGGAGATGCGAGTCTGTTAGTTGGATTGAGTAGGATAATCAAGAGATAGAAGATTAAAGAGTAGAAAGTGTTTGGGATGCGTAAAGGAGAGAAGAGTCCCTAGAAAGGGATTAGTGAGCTCATAGTAGTGAAATGAAGTTTGGGATGAGTCAAAGGAAGGATTCATGAGGGAAGAATTTAGAGAGAGTTGCTTTGAGAGATCACAATAATGAAATAAAGCTTGGGGTGAGCCAAGGAGGGATAGAGGAGGGAAGAGTCCAGAAAGGGTTCTTTTGGAGATCATGGTAGTAGAATGAGGTTTGGGGGAGTCAGAGAGTGGAGGTAGAAAATATATTTAGAGAGGTATAGGATGAGACAGAGTAGTGCATTTGAGGGAGTCAAAGTTTAAAAAAAAATATTATTTGATCTACAGTAGGAGTAAAGCAACAAACATATAGTTACATAACCACACAGAAAGCATGTACATGTATAAGGAAGACAACACATAGAGATTCAAAGTTGTATTGCATAAACTCAGACCTTCAAGTGCTGCTCTATATATATATATTCACTGAAAAAAACCAAAGGTTAGAGGAATGTTATAGTTAGGAAATGGAATTAAATAAACTGTAGAAATTCACTGACAAAAACAAAGGTTACGGAGACATTATAGTTAGGCTCAGATTTCACTAGTGCAAAACCAGAGAAATTCAGCTGTTATAGCTAGTGAACCAGCTATAGCTCACGCCCCTGCAATGCACTGCTAATGACCTAACATATTACATCACTAATGACATCGTCAGTGACATCACTGATGACATCATTAATGACATCTCAAATGATATCACTGATGACATCACTGATGACATCATCTGGTGACTGTGAGTGTTTTTAAAAAGTTTCAGTTTTAAATTGTATACCAAGGTGTATTGGTGAATCAGTGGGTATATGAGTGCCTGATTGGATGATTCAGTGGGTGCGTGACTAACTGTATAAGTGAGTGATTAGGTGTCTCAGTGAATGTATGGGTGAGTGACTGGTTGTGTGAATGCCTGTATCTGTCTGTCTGTTGGTGTTTAAGTGGCTGTATGGGTGTATGACTAGGTAAGTGAGGTTCTGGATGGGTGAGTGATTGTTTTTCTGAGTAACTCTATGGGTGTCTGAGTGTCTGTGTGGTGGGTGATGAGTGAGTGGGTGAGTCAGTAGGTATATGGGTTAGTGAATATGTGTGTGGGGGGCAGTATGGGTGAGTGAGTGTGTGTGTATGGTTGTGTCAGGGAGTGAGTGCATGTCAGTGGTATATGGGTGAGTAACTGGGTTTGTGAAAGGCAGTATAGGTGAATGATGGGGTGTATAAGTAATTTTATGGGTGAGTGAGTGAATGTGACAATGGCTTTATGGGTGAGTGTGTGCTGGTGTCAGTGACTGTATAGATGAGTGAGTACATATTAGTATCTGTATGAGTAAGTGAGAGAGTGTGTGTGCAACTATATGGGTGAGTTTGTGGCTGTGTAACTGACTGTATGGGTGACTGAGTAGGTGTGTGAGTAGCTCTATGGGTGACTGGCTCAGTGTGTGAGTGGCTGTATGGGTTTATGAGTGGATATGCCGGTGGCTGTATTAGTGAGTGAGTGGATGTGTGAGTGGCTGTATGGGTGAGTGAGTGGATGTGTGTGTTGATCTATGAATCAGTGAGTGACTGTATAAGCACTGGTATGGTTGTGTGAATGGGCTTGAGAATGGTAGTGTGGAAGTTGGAGTGGGTGTATGAAAGGTTATATGGAGTGTGAGTGGGTGTGTCATAGATTCTGTGGAGGATGTATCAGTGATGCTATTTGAGATGTCATCAGTGATATCATCAGTAATGTCACTGACCATGTCATGAGTGATGTAATATGTGAGGTCATAAGCAGTGCATTGCCGGGGCGCGAATTATACTCAGCTCACTAACTATAACAGCTGAATTTCTCTGTTTTTGTACGAGTGAAATCTGAGCCTAATTATAACATCTCTGTAACCTTCATTTTTTCAGTGAATTTATAAGGTTTTTTCTTTTATTCCATTTCCTATCTATAACGTCCCTTTAACCTTTGTTTTTTTCAGTTAAATTCTATTTTTTTTTGCTAATAGTCACGTTTGCAGAGTGGTGTAGCTAGAGAGCTCGGCCTCCGACCAGCTCCCAGGAATCCTGCTGTGTAGTACTTACAGGAGGTACCAGGAGGGCTTCTTGGCCCCCTAGGTCCCTCAGGAATAAGGTGGACTTCATCTCCCAACCAGTAGTGCAGCCCAAGCTGCGTTTGCAGAGTGGTGGAGAAAGGGGCCTTGGACTCTGAAGACCTCTTAGCAATCCCACTGTGTGGGACTTATTGGAGATAACAGGAGGGGTAGATGGCCCCCAAGGATGTCCTTGGGGGCAACTACCCCTCCTGTTACCTCCAGTAAGTCCCACACAGCAGGATTGCTGAGATGTTTTAGGAGGTCACGCCCCCTTTCTCCACCACTCTGCAATCGCGCCACCTGGTGCACTACTAGTAGGGGGATGAAGTCTCCTTGGCTATTGAGGGTCCTTAGGGGCCAACTACCACTCCTGTTACCTCCAGCAAGTCCCACACAGTGGGTTTGCTGAGAGGTTTTTGGTGGCCAAGCCCCTATCTCCACCACTCTGCAAACACGCCTCCTGGTGCACTGCTGCTTGGGGGATGAAGTCGCATTTGCAGAGTGGTGGAGAAAGGGGTGTGGCCTCCGAAGTCCTTTCAGCAACTCCAATGTTTGGGGCTTACTGGAGGAAACAGCAGGGCTTGTTGGCCCATAAGCACCCTCAGCAGTGCACCATGTTGCGTGTTTGCAGAGTGGTGGAGAAAGGGGACAGGGCCTGCGACAAGTTGCCGGCTTTTAAAAAAAAAATCTATGTTTAGGAATAGTGGCCGAGTGGCCCCCCTTCCTTGGGATGTTTTGGGCCCCGGGGCCCCCATCCCCTGGGGTGTGCCCCTTTTAAAAAAAAATGTTGAATAAAAAAAGGGAGGGGGCTGCACGGCCCTGCTCCCAGGCCAATTTCGGCCCAGGAAGACCTCATTGCCCTGAGGCACAGCCTTTTTTTTTCTTTTTCTTTTTTTAAAAGGAAGGGGTGCTGTATGGCCCCCCTTCCTGGGCCAATTTTGGCCCCAGAGACCCCATCCCCCGGGGCCTGCCCTTTATTTCATTTCTTATTATTTATTTTTTTACATGGGCGGGGGGCCATGTGTCCCCCCCAACTGAGGCCAATTTTGGCCCCGGGGACCCCATCCCCTGGGGACAGGCCTTTATGCATTTTTTTAACAAAGGGGAGGAGGGCCACGCGGGTGCCCTCCCCAGGCCAATTTCGGCCCCAGGGACCCCATTCTCCGGGGGCCAGGACTTAATATATTTTTTCTAAAAAAGGGGAGGGGTCCCACTCGGCCCCCCTCCTGGGCCGAAATTTACCCCGGGGACCCCATCCCCGGGGCCTGGCCACTTCACTGGGGATCACAGGGGAGCCTGAATGCCCCCACGGTCCCTGCCGGCTCCCCGCTTCCTGCTGGAGCCTGCATTGATTTGAGACCCAGGGAGCTGATAACATGCAGCTCCCAGGATCACAAAGCAATGTGTCTGTTTCCCTGCTCGATAGACAGCGGGCAGAGAAACAGACACATGCTCTGCTTTCAGCTTGCTGAAAGCAGAGTGTTTTCTATTGCTTGGCGGGAGCGGTGCTCCCGTTAAGACATAGCAAACTGCAGTGTCCCGGGTGGGCACCTCGGGACATTGCTGGAGCCAGTCCTGGGGGGTGGCGGCCCCCAGGGCCATCTAGGGCTCCAGGGGGGCCCCCCACAGCCCCCTCCAATGTTAACTTTGGCCCTGTGGAGGTGGTGGTCCACGGGGCTGGGGGTCCGCGATGGACCCCCTTAGTTTTGTGTTTGTGCCCTGCGGAGGTGGCAGTCCTCTGGGCTGTGGGGGACCGGGCAGACCCCTGCATTCCTAATGTTGAGTGTCCTGGGGAGGTGGAGGTCCCAGGGGTTGAGAAGTCCGAGAGGAACCCCCATCTGGAATCAAATATGCCCCAAGGAGGTGGTTGTCCCAGGTCAGGGGGGGGCATGCGTCCCCCCTATATTTGCACAATGCACCCGAGACCTGGCCACCTGGGGGCCTATATTTAAAGTTTTTTTAATTTCAGCCAGATTCGCGGATCCAGCTCTACTCCCAACTTTTTTTTAAATGCTTTTATGGCCCAGGCGGGGTCCCACAGCGACACCCCCTCCCCCCCAAGAGGGCTTGGGGGACAGGGTGTTTCTACCCTGCCCCCTTTTTTTTGTTTAAATGTTTTTCTGGTTTGACAAGATGGCTGCCAACACTTCCTGGTTTGAAATGTTGGCAGCCAATCAGATCTCAGGCATGAGATCGGGAGGGGTTGCAAGTCCTCAGTTGTAGATCTTAAAAAACTTTTTCAGTTCTTAGTAAATACTGAATGGATGTACACCATTTAACAAAAAGGGCTCTTTGTGGACCAAGGGCTAGCCTTCTGCCAAATTTGGTGTAATTCCGTTGAAGCAGTTTGGGCTGTAGCTGTGTTTAAAGTTTCCTATGGAAGTTAGCATAGAGAAAAAGCGTTTTGGGAGCCCCCCTTTTTCATGGCCCCGATTGACGTTTCACCATGAAATTTTCAAGACAACAGCTGAAGTGACCGGCGTATGAGTTTTGAAAACTTTGCGAGGATTCGTCGAATGACGCCAAAGTTATTGGCAAATCAAAAAACGCTCTTCCTATGGAAACTACATCCTAACTATAACTATCTACTGGCAACAGCCAGTAGGTAATATATATACACACAGGCCCAAATAACATTGAACATCATAGCCATTATACATATTTCCAAAAGAAATACACACATGTAGATACATACAAATAATTAAATACCATATGTCCCAATGACTTGCGCACCTGTAAGTCAGGCATTCCCAGTGCCTAATCTTTTGACAGTGCCTTTATCAACTTCATAAGCATGAATGATCGGTGGAGGCCAAATTACAACTCCATAATATCAGGGGAGGAGATGTGGCCCTGTTATTCCAAGATATGACTGGCCCTGGCTTCTGGGTGGCTAAGTGCAATATTGCACAGAGATGGGGGACCATCTCTCCACCCGGTTAGAGGACTGGGAAGCTGATCTTAATTGGTGTCAGCAAGTGTAGCACAGAGTCTATCTCAGCAGGGGTTGCCCTCATAAATGGGAAATGGTGTCGGGGGACAGCAGAGCTACTGTGGTATGTGTCTGGCCATAGAGTTGTGGATGTAAAAGTTGTACCATCCTTGTGACCTACTTATGTATGGTGAGAATTGGCCATGGATTGCCGGAGCAAGTCAGACTATATTACTTACCTACTATATACAGATTTTGCGCTTTTGGCCTGATGAATTACACTATTGTGTACTGTTTTATCTGTTTCAGTACTGTTGCTTGAGCACCTGTTTAATAAGAAGAGTTTTCTAAAAGAAAAAGAAGAAAACTGAGAAGCGGTTAGTAATTCTCACCTGAATCTTTGGGAAGAAAAGTGTATTCTTGGCAAAACTATGTTACAAGACATCAAACAAAGCTATTGTTTGAGAAAGAGAGAAATGATGTAGAGAAATGCAGGCTAATCACTGACTACCCTAACCAGTTTCCACTTGTATACAAGGGACTGACACTGTGCAGATCCTCTTGCTATTGAATACATGCCATAAGCTAGTTAGGGCAGACAACCAGGAAAGGATGTCTGCCAATATCACTGGACTGAACATTGCTATGGAAGCAAGGATAATTTGCTTACCTGTACCATTGGTTCTCCACCAAGGGCACCTTTACTACATTCATAAAGAATAAAGATCTGTTCATACCCACGTTGGACTTGTGGTTTAAGGATGTTTCGGAGTGGTCATTGACTGAGGAACTACATCTCCGACGTAAATAAACGGATGCTAAACTGCAAACAGACCTAGATGTATGTGGGGAACTGTGCAACAAATTTCTGGGTGTGGAGAGGGGAATTTCTGAAGACAAACCTACTGACAGCGACTCATCTTTATCTATTGAAGAGGGACTAGTACACACTGTGTAGAGTGTCTCAGCAATGCACTGTACCCTGATTTATGTCCAATCTGCTACTAATTATACTATTAATATGTAGGAATACCTTGATCCAGTGTCTGGTCGTGAGTCGGCTGGATTACGGCAATGCACTACTGGTCTCTGCCAATGAGTCTCTATTATCGAAACTACAGGTCGTGCAAAACACAGCAGTGCGGTTAATTTGTAATCAACCACCTAGATCAGCTTCTGCCCCCCTTCTAAAATTTGTTCACTGGCTGCCAGTAAAGAACAGGATATCATTCAAAATGTGCTGCCTAACCTATTCAGTCTGTGGTGCGTGCTTTATAAATTGGTGGTGTTGCATCCACGTTTTCCTAAAGCAGAAAGAGCATGAACCTCTGCCTCTGTGTGGTGGCTGTCATACAGAGAGCACAGGGTGTGCCCCCCTTATCTAATGAGACCTTTTGTGCAGACTCTCTCCTTTGGACCTTGCCCAGGCCCTCAATGAGAGCAGAGATCAGAGTGCCATAATCTGCTGCTAATCACAAAGGGGTGCAGACTGAGAAGGAGCTCCTGGAGAACTACTGGTCAGAGCATCTCCAGGAAGCTAGGGCTGCTTCCCATCATAAAGGTGGTGCAGACTCAGGTGGGATAGGGAGGAGTGCTGGACAGAACCTCCCCCTCTCAGGAAAATGAGTCTCCAGTGAGCTGGGTATTGCTCCTGCATCAGAAAGTTGGAGCAGACTAAAAGGTGTCAGGTCTTAGACTGAGCCTCCCCTGCTCCACATCACAAAACCTATCCAGACAGACTCCTATCAAGCAGAAACCTCCAGGTGCCCACTCCTGGGATATGGGTTGTAGCTGGATCTATAAGAGGCAGCGCTTGGCAGGCGATCAGGTTTCACCCATCTAACTCGTCCAATACAAAAAACCCAGGCAAAACAAAAGCAATGAACTGTTCTAATAGTAAAGTACCTGCAGCATTGGAAGTATTAATAAAAGGGAATCAATGAGTTAAAGAATATACCAAGTTCAATATGAAAACACTGCAGAAGTAAGCAGGCAAGGGCAGTTTCAGTCCAGACCTCCGTCAAATAGCTTCCCCTCTTGGGGGCCGATTCTGATTCGGGCCGGAAATCCCTCCGACCGAGCCGGACCCGGAGAGATTTCCGACCGAATCGGACCCGTGCAGCCCGACCGAACGAGTACGATGCGTCCGTATGCTATCGTACTCGAGTCGGTCGGACTCCCATTGAAGTCAATGGGAGCCGGTCGTACAACGCGTACGCGGGCTCCCATTGCCTCAATGGGTGCGAGGCGAACAAGGGCGCCCCTACAGCGGGTACGCGGCGAAGCGACTTGCGCCGCACACGCACAGGTAGGGGGGACCCATGGGTCCCCCCTGTGTGCGACTCGCGCGGCTACGCATAAAGGGGGGTCCGTGTAAGTACGGCTCCGACTGCTCTTTCGAGCCGGATGGCGCGTGTCGGTCGGACTGCTCGCGGCGCGCATCATACTTACCCGGCCGGGGAACGTCTCCATTGCGCGGTGCGAGTCGTGTCCGAGCAAGTCGGTCGGTGCGGTTAGACCCGGGAACAAGTCGGTCGGAGCGGTTGCGACGCCCGAACGAGTCGGTCGGCGAATTCACATCGTACTCGCTCGTCCGGACGCGCGTACGAATCGGTCGGGAAATAGGGCTCCGAATCGGATCCGGTTATGCCAAATCCGATTCGGAGCCCTACCGGCCGAGATCGGAATCGGCCCCTGTGTGTTACCCATGGAGCGCAATTAAAAATGAAACGGCTTAACCCCTTCCATGCGCGGCCGATTTTCGCCCTGTGCGAGGCGTTTCATTAAGCGGACGGGTTCATGACGAGCTCAGCTCGTCATGCGCACACGAGCACTGCGCAGCATGACGAGCTGAGCTCGTCATGAGCATGGAAGGGGTTAAAATAAGTATGTTTCTCTTGCGCTCTCTTTAGATGTGGAATTCAGTCAAGTATTCCACTTTATGCCACTCCACTCTACATCACTTCACTGTATGCCACTCTGAAGGAAGTGGCCCGAAAAGGGCCACCCGGGTTTTCTACAACCTCCTAATCGCCTTCCACAAAATGAAGAGTCGGTCAGACAGTAGAGAATACAAAACAATTGTTTATTACCAATACTCTGCAGAGGAGTTCAATCTGACCTGCACCCTAAGATGTCTACTGAGGGACTGACCCACCCAACAGTCTGCAACGCATAATCATTCCTCCGAAGGGCCTCCCAACCACTCCCACAATGGAAAGTTACCGGCTTAGGCCGAACATGAACAAAGGAGGCACAGAAGGATGGGCTACCACCTGCTAGATGGGTACACGCTATCACTATCTCAAGGTTGCCGTGCTGGGTCTCGGCGTCTCCTAACGTGGGAGCAGAGCTACACACAAGGATAGGTATGCGAGGACAGAATGGCCCATTCATTAGCAAGTCAGAAGGCAACCTTGAACAAAAGACAAAATAAAAGCTGAATACAGTGTTCTGCTGAGGCAAGCAATACGAATGAAGAGGCCTAGTACAGGCACAGCCTAATAGGGATTACGAAATTCAAAATGGAGTCACACTCGCTAACTGAAGCTTGCACATTGCAGGGATAACTCAGTGGGTTGCATAACGTGAATACGAATGGTGTCTAATTTAGCCGCACACTGCTAACCTAATATAACGTAGAACAAGTGTATAACGAGAATGAGATTTTCAAACCTAACAACTCCACTCTCTGCTATTCCAGTGTACGCCACTCTACGGCACTCTAATTTACACCGCTCCACTATACACTATTACACTGTGCACCACTCCACTGTATGCCACTTCACTCTATGCTATTCCACTCTAGGGCACTCCATTCTACTCTACAGTACACTACTCGACTCTATGCCTCTCCTGTCTATGCCACCTCCACTGAACGCCACTCCACTCTACTCTACAACACGCCACTCCATGCCACTCAGCTGTACTCTATGACACACCACTCCATTCTATGCCACCCTAGTCAATGCCACTTCACTAAACATTATTCGATTGTACGTCACTCCACTGTATGTCACTCCAGTTCACTTCACACAACAATATGGCATTCCACTCTATCAAGACTCACAAAAGAGAGAAGTACTATAAAAAACAGGGTCAGGGATACTAACCTAGATTGTGATTAAAGGTTCCTGTCCCCTGTTATATCTCTAAGGTATATCTAAGATGAGAGAAAATAATGAGAGTAGGAAAATTAAAGAATTTCTTAATACTGCCCTCACCCACTATACAGTGGCATGCTTCATCATAGGGCCGCTGCAGACGTCCAGGTGCAGACCAACACACTGGACGGAGCGCTGTTTTTTTAGGGGTGAAGGTTAAAAAAGAAAACAGAAAAGTATAAGTGATAGGAAAAGCTTTTCCCTTAAGAACTCCACTGTATGCCACTGCAGTCTAAGCCTCTCCACAGTACGCTATTCCACTGTGCAAAACTCAAGTTTATGCCACTCCACTCTATGTTATTCCACTGTATGCATCTCCAATCTATTTCACTCCACTATACACAACTTCACTGTACACTATTCCACTCTATGCCAGTCCACTCTACACTACTCCACTCTACACCACTCTACTGTACCCCATTCCATTCTACTCCATTCAATTCTATGTCACTCCAGTGTACACCAATCCATTCCATGCAAATCCACTCTACACTATTTCGCTGGACACCATTCCAGTGTACCACTGTAGTATATGCCTCCACCTTGCAATTTACACCACTTCACTCTACGCCATTACACTCTACACCACTGTAGGAGAGTAGGATCTGCTTCACATGGGTACCCCCACTTTTTGCTGATGCTTCACTGTTTTTCGACTTTAGTCTGGCTGGGGCCCTGCTAATCAGAACCCCAGCCTAGCTGCTTCCTCTCTAAAATGGTTTCCATGTGCCTTAGGCACATCTCTGATTGGAATCTGGAGTGTCCTTATAAGTCCCTAGTATATGGTATACTATGTACCCAGGGCATAGGTACCTAAGAGGCCTGCCAGGGGCTGAAGCATGTATTATGCCACCCCTGGAAGGCCAGCCAAAATGACACCACAGGCCTGCTACTGCAGCCTGAGTAAGGCGGTGCATGCACCCCTTACAGTGGTATAGGCTACCTATATCACTACCATTGCACACACCTATAAACCTATAAGTCACTCCTATGGCAGGCCTTGACAATCCTGAAGGCAGAGTGCTTGGTTTTTATGTGAGAGGGTGCCCCTGCATGAGCAGAGCCCCTCTGCAGCATTCGGAGTACCTCCTCTGATGCTGTTTGCAGTGCAGCCTGACCATATACTCTTAAGTGCATTATATCCTCGCGGTAGAATGCTAACTTTGGAATGGCTGCACCAAAACATGTCGAGTTTGGTGTCAAACATCTTGGAATACTACCCCCCCCCCACCAGTTCAGGCGGCGGGGGTAGCATTCCACCCTTCTAGAGGGGGAGACATGTACCCACCGGCATACCCGGTAACTTCTTTCCAGAGCCCTGGCATCACAAAATGGATGCCGCTGCCACAGACACGAGTCTGGCCTCCTGCTGCTGACCGAAACTCCGGCAGGGGAGGCCTGGACAATAGGTTTCCTGTCCCAGGGAGGTGTAACCACCTCCCCAGACAGGATAGTGTGTATTGGGGCTGGGCGGGAGCACTTTCTGGTGCTTTGAAGTCCTGCACTGGGGGCACAATTGGTGTCCCTGTGCATACCCAACTTCAAACCGGCTCAGGGGCTTCCAGCCCCTGCTCTGGCGTGAAACTGGACAAAGGGAAAGGGGTGTAACCACCCCTCTGCCCTGACCCTCCCATAGGTGGGTCCCCAGAGTATGTCCAACCCCCTAACTTGGTATAAGTATGGGACCCCAGTCCTTAGGACTTTAGATTTACCTGGACGAAACTCTGACACAGAATCCTGGACCTTCGATGCTCTACTTTAAGATTAGAGGACTGAAGAATCTCCCTTGGGGTCAAGGAGTGACTCCCCTGCTTGCCAGGCACCAACAAAGCAATTGTCCGGTCTGCATCGCTGAAGCTCCCGCTGGACGCTGAAGTCTTTGCATCACCAGAGGTAGATTTCCGGATTTCCCCGAGGCTACCCTGAGTCCCCAGCAAAGCTGAGGCCCGTGGCTATCGTGGGTAATGTAGAACCGTGACCCCTGGACACCGTGTACTTTTGTAAGTGCATCCTCTTCTGGGTCTCCCACGAAGTTGTGCTTTGGGCTCCCAGTAGCCCCAGCCTCCAGCATCGACTGCACCGAAGATCATTGGCCTCCACTCCACGAGTGTCCTGTGAGCCAGCTCCAAGTGTGTCCACTCGAGGCTCCTTTGCGGTCGCTAGTCCGTTGGCTAGTAGGCCCTCCCAAAGGCCAATCTTCTTCTGCTTGGGCTCCCTGGTTGCTCCAGGCGTGCCCTGACTTACCCTCGCTGAGTGAGTCCCACAGACCTTGCTGGTCTGCACCATCGTCCTTCTTCTATTTCCACAAGACTTGCCGTTGCCAAGGCTTGTTGGGTTCAATTTGGTCGTCGACATGCCTGCAATCGACAGACGTCATGGGACAGCTCGAATCCAGCTCCTGGTCATCGTCGACGCCTCCTGGACCTCGTGGCTGAAGAGTCAAGATGACTGTCAACCTACCTGAAGCACTCGACATCGGTGGGCATCTGCTCATCGCCTTCCTGGTCACTGGCTAGTGACCCAGACTCTGTCCCCTCTGCTTTCAGGTTCTTCAGATCTTCGATCCACCTTTGGATCCACCCGAACACTTTCGACTTGGCCGCCAGCAGCACTTTGCAGCAGATCGCCATTGAAAACGACGACGAAACCCGACCCCGAAAGACACCTATGCACCCGGCTTCCCTGGGTGAGGTAACTCGAGTACTCCGGTGCTCCCATGGGTATAGGCTCTAGAACAACCCAGTTCTAAAGGGGTTTGCTCCAAGTTCTCCTCTAAGTGTCCCTTTTCTTTAAACTTCCAACCGCGACTTTCCCCATAGAAGTCAACGGCGATTCGCGGCTGTGTCACACTGCACACGTCCCCCGTGGGTCCCCTGTGTCACTACCTTGGGTGGTTCCTTGTGGTCCAAGCACTTCTACAGGCTCTAGGCCCTGTGTCTAGCTCAGTCGTGGTTCTTATACCACTTTATTGGTATATGGTTTGGTACGCCCCTAGGGCTCAAACGTGTATTTGTGCTATTACTGTAGATAACTAACTTATAACTTATGTATTTCGAACTCTAGCCTCATAAAGAGACTAGAGGGGTGTGTTTAGCAATAAATACATATATTTTTAATATATACCTGGTGTGGTCCTCTTTCATTTGGTCACTCAAGAGATTATAGACTGGTAAAACAAGCTGCTTTACATTCCTTCAAGACTTAGCCTGAAGGCTGCTCTCCATAGCTACCACTAGGATAGCTTTCAATAAAGGTTGTCTTTAACCTATCTCCAATAAGGGGTTGTTTGGACTGGTGCAAGGTGCCCACTATAATTAGTGGACAGCATATGCCAGGCCAACTTCTCACATTGGTGTGCAGCGTGTGGGATTCCAGCTTGCTATTGTTTTACCAGATAATCTCAATTGAATTGATCAACTGAAAACCACTAAGGGTACCTAAGGTACATATAAATCAAGCTTAGTATACAGTAAGTTCTACTGAACTTAGAGTTGTGTGTTAAGGGATAGCACACCCTTTCTACAACTCAAGAGAGTTTAGTAGGCCACACTAGAGTAGGTAGTGCATACACCACACCTCACTAGTAATGTCTTCAAAGCCAGGACCCAGTGAGTCCTTGCCAGAAGCCAGTGGGCTTCTTCCCTCCAAGTATGATAAACTCCCATTCTTGGAATTGAGGGCATTATGCAATACTAGGAAGCTGAAGGCAGGCAAAAGTGCTGGCACCCAACACCTCAGAGAGGTGCTCCTAGCTGATGATCTCAGCAGGCCCCTAGGGTCTGAAGGGGTAGGCAGAGAGGGTGGGGCAGAAAATGAGGAAGGGGTCAGGGGTGAAGAAACCCAAGCCCCCCCCCCCTCTGAAACTGGCCAGGAAGGTGACAATGACCTTGACCTGGAAAACCCAGCTATTCCTGTGGATGAAGGGGAGGATCAGGATGACCACACCTTTGTCCCCCCAGGAAGAGTTGAGAGTGTGCCAAGAAGGGATAGATCTCCTTCTCAGGAGTCTAACCACTCTGACACCTCAATAGGGACCTCTGTCTCTTCTCATAGGAGAGAATCCTCTCATGACAGGAGAAAGAGACTGATTCAGTATGAGCAAGCCCAGCTTGAGCTCAGAAAACAGCAGTTGGCTATAGACAGGGAGTCCCTAGATCTCTACAAAGAGAGAAAAAGATGGGACTAGAGTCCCATGGTGGCAGCAATTTCCCCAGAGATAGGGAAAGGTCTTATGACCATAGAAACCTGAGCAAGATTGTCCCTCCCTACCAGAGTGGGGATGACATCCACAAATGGATAACTGCACTGGAGAGGGCCTGTAAAGTACAGAGGGTCCCTCAGGAGCAGTGGGCAGCAATCTTGTGGCTCTCCTTTGTAGACAAAGGTAGAGATAAGCTCCTCACTGTTAGAGAGGAGGATGCTGATAAATACACAGTCTTAAAGAGTGCTCTGATTGATGGGTTTGGCCTAACCACTGAACAATACAGGTTAAAGTTCAGAGATACCCAAAAGGCACAGACTCATGACTGGGTGGACTTTGTTGATTGTTCTGCCAAGGCTCTGGAAGGTTGGTTATTGGGCAGTAAGGTATGTGACTTCACAGGATTGTACAATCTTATCATGAGGGAGCAGATTCTTAATAATTGTCAAAATCAGCTGTTGCATCAGCACCTGGTGGACTCTGATCTGACCTCTCCCCAAGAATTGGGAAAGAAGGCAGACAAATGGGTCAGAACCAGGGTGAGGCAGAAGGTACAGAACCAAGGTGGTGACCCTAAGAAGCAAGATTCTAAAAACTCTGATAAGGGTGGGAAGAAGGGTAAAGACCAAAAGTCTTCACAAGGCCCCCAAAAATCTTCTTCAGGTGGGGATTCACAGTCTAACAAGGGAAAAGGCCAAAAGAAACCATGGTGCAAGGTCTGTAAGCAAAAGACCCACTGGACCAGTGATTGCACCAAGTCCAAAGACTCTACTCCAGCCCCCACCAATGCCCCTAAGGCACCTGCTCCCCCTAGTGCAGTTACAGTTGGTGGTGAGACTACACAGGCCAAGGGTTTAGTAGGGTTGACCCTGGGTAAAGAGATGAGCTCTGACATAGTCAGAGAACTCACTCAGGCTGTCCTAGTCTGTGATGGAGGCATGGATGTGACGCTCCTCTGTGAGTCCCAGTAATCTGGGCAAGTACAGGCAACAGCCCTTAATCAATGGAAAAGAGGCTTTGGCATTTAGGGACACAGGGGCAAGTGTCACCATGGTGACACAAGACCTTGTGGATCCTGGGCAGATTATACTTGGTGAAATGTACCAAGTGACCAATGCTAGCAATGTCAGAACAGACCATACTCTGGCAGTTGTTAACTTCTCCTGGGGAGGGGTAACTGGCCTTAAGAAGGTTGTGGTAAGTGCAGACCTACCAGTTGAATGCTTGCTTGGCAATGATTTAGAAACTTCAGCTTGGGCAGAAGTGGAGCTCAGGACCCATGCAGAAATGCTGGGCATCCCTGCAGATGTGTTTGCTGTGACCAGGTCACAAGCCAAAATGTCTAACACTGAACAGGCCTTGGATTCTGGAATAATGGACCAAGTGCCCTCCAAGAAGAGGAGTAGTAGGGTAAAGGCAGTGCCTTCCCCTTGGCTCAGAAGGAAGATCAGTCTCTTGAGGGGGATGATCTCAGTCCTGAGGAAGGAACTGTCCCAGAGGAGCTTGAACCTGACCAGGTTGAGTTCTTGGGGACAGGGGGCCCTTCCAGGGCAGATCTGAGCCAGGAGCAGCAGAGCTGCCCCTCTCTTGAACCCCTCAGACAGCAAGCTGCTGCTGAGGCTGCTGGGAAAGCTAGTGGTCCCCATACAGTGTATTGGGATGATGGACTCTTGTACTCAGAGTGTAGAGACCCCAAGCCTGGTGCCACCAGGAGGTTGGTTATACCTCTGAAGTTCAGGGGCTTCCTATTGACCCTAGCCCATGACATTCCCTTAGCAGGTCACCTGGGCCAGAACAAGACTTGGGACAGAATTGTCCCTCACTTTCACTGGCCCCACATGTCTGAAGACACCAAGGAGTTTTGTCGCTCCTGTGTAACCTGCCAGGCCAGTGACAAGGCAGGTGGCACTACAAAGGCCCCCTGATACCACTACCTGTGGTGGGGGTTCCCTTTGAGAGGGTGGGGATTGACATTGTTGGTCCCATGGATCCCCAAACAGCCAGCATCTGGGCACAGGTTTATCCTGGTGGTAGTGGATCATGCCACCAGGTGCCCAGAGGCTATTCCCCTTAGGACCACTACAGCACCTGTGGTGGCAAGAGCCCTCCTGGGAATTTTCTCAAGAGTGGGCTTCCCTAAGGAGGATGTATCAGACAGGGGTGCTAACTTTATGTCTGGATACTTGAAAGCAATGTGGAAGGAGTGTGGAGTGACTTACAAGTTCACCACACCCTATCACCCACAATGCAATGGTTTAGTTGAGAGATTCAACAAAACCCTGAAGGGCATGATTAAAGGGCTCCCAGAAAAGCTTAGGCGAAGATGGGACATACTCTTGCCCTGCCTTTTATTTGCATACAGGGAGGTGCCTCAAAAGGGGTTGGCTACAGCCCTTTTGAACTTTTGTTTGGTCACCCTGTCAGGGGTCCATTGTGCTTGGTGAAGGAAGGATGGGAGTTACCTCTCAAGCCCCCAAAGCAAGACATAGTGGACTATGTACTTGATCTCCGCTCCAGGATGGCTGAGTACATGAAAAAGGCAACTAAAAACCTTGAGGCTAGCCAGGAACTTCAAAAAGCCTGGCATGACCAAAGGCTGTACTGACTGTTTACCAGCCAGGACAGAAGGTGTGGGTGTTGGAGCCAGTGGCCCCAGCAGCTCTCCAAGACAAATGGAGTGGACCCCATACCATTAGTGAACAGAAGGGTGAGGTTACCTATTTAGTAGACCTAGGAACACCCAGGAGTCCCCACAGGGTTCTTCATGTCAACAGGTTAAAACCATATGTGGACAGGGCAGACATGGGCTTGCTCATGGCTACTGATGAGGGACAGGAGGAAGAGAGTGACCCACTCCCTGACCTGCTCTCACAGAACCCTGATGATGGGTCAGTGGATGGTGTAGCCTTGGCAGGCAGCCTCACTGCCCAGCAGCAAACTGATTGCAGACAGGTGCTCAATCAGTTCAGGCACATATTCTCACTGACACCCAGTCAGACCACCTGGTCCACTCATGAAGTGGACACTGGGGACAGTCTGCCTATTAAAAATAAGATTTATAGGCAACCTGACCATGTCAGGGACTGTATCAGGACAGAAATCCAGAAGATGTTGGATTTGGGAGTTATTGAACCCTCAGATAGCCCTTGGGCTAGTCCAGTGGTCCTTGTGCCAAAACCTCACACCAATGGTGGGAAAAGAGAGATGAGGTTTTGTGTGGACTACAGGGGTCTCAATGCAGTCACTAGGACTGATGCCCATCCAATACCTAGGGCAGATGAGCTAATAGACACTTTGGCCTCAGCCAAGTATCTAAGCACATTTGACCTGACAGCTGGCTACTGGCAGATCAGACTAGCTGATGATGCAAAGCCAAAGACAGCATTCTCAACCCCTAGTGGGCATTATCAATTTGTGGTGATGCCCTTTGGTCTGAAGAATGCACCTGCCACTTTTCAGAGGTTGGTGAATACAGTCCTTACAGGTCTGGAAGCCTATAGTGCAGCATATCTAGATGATATTGCTGTCTTTAGCTCCACCTGGGAGGATCACCTGGTCCACCTCAGAAATGTTTTGCAGGCCCTGCAGAAAGCAGGCCTGACTATCAAGGCCACCAAGTGCCAGATAGGGCAGAGTCAGGTTGTGTACCTGGGCCACCTTGTGGGTGGAGGCCAGGTTCAACCACTGCAGAGCAAGATCCAGACCATGATGGACTGGACTGCTCCAACTACCCAGACTCAGGTGAGAGCCTTTTTAGGCCTGACTGGGTACTATAGGAGATTTGTCAAGGGGTATGGATCAATAGTGACACCCCTGAATGACTTAACTTCCAAGAAAATGCCCAAAAAGTTTCAGTGGACAGTTAGCTGTCAAAAGGCATTTTATGACCTAAAGCAGGCCATGTGCACTGCTCCCATTCTACAGAGTCCTGATTACTCCAAGAAGTTCATTGTCCAAACAGATGCATCTGAATTGGGGGTAGGGGCTGTACTGTCACAATTGAATGATGAAGGTCAGGATCAGCCAGTAGCTTTGATTAGCAGAAGGCTGACCCCTAGAGAGAAACGTTGGTCAGCCATTGAGAGGGAGGCCTTTGCTGTGGTCTGGGCTCTGAAGAAGTTGAGGCCATACTTGTTTGGTACTCACTTCCTTGTTCAAACAGACCATAAGCCCCTCTTATGGCTAAAACAAATGAAGGGTGAAAACCCCAAACTGCTTAGGTGGTCCATTTCCCTACAGGGGATGGACTTCACAGTGGAACATAGACCTGGGAGTAACCATGCCAATGCAGATGGACTCTCTAGGTACTTCCACTTAGAACATGAAGACTTAACTGGGCAAGGTTAGTTTAATGTCCCTACGTTTGGGGGGTTGTGTAGGAGAGTAGGATCTGCTTCACATGGGTACCCCCACTTTTTGCTGATGCTTCACTGTTTTTCGACTTTAGTCTGGCTGGGGCCCTGCTAATCAGAACCCCAGCCTAGCTGCTTCCTCTCTAAAATGGTTTCCATGTGCCTCAGGCACATCTCTGATTGGAATCTGGAGTGCCCTTATAAGTCCCTAGTATATGGTATACTATGTACCCAGGGCATATGTACCTCAGAGGCCTGCCAGGGGCTGAAGCATGTATTATGCCACCCCTGGAAGGCCAGCCAAAATGACACCACAGGCCTGCTACTGCAGCCTGAATAAGGCGGTGCATGCACCCCTTACAGTGGTATAGGCTACCTATATCACTACCATTGCACACACCTATAAACCTATAAGTCACTCCTATGGCAGGCCTTGACAATCCTGAAGGCAGAGTGCTTGGTTTTTATGTGAGAGGGTGCCCCTGCATGAGCAGAGCCCCTCTACAGCATTCGGAGTACCTCCTTTGATGCTGTTTGCAGTGCAGCCTGACCATATACTCTTAAGTGAATTATATCCTCGCGGTAGAATGCTAACTTTGGAATGGCTGCACCAAAACATGTCGAGTTTGGTGTCAAACATCTTGGAATACTACCCCCCCACCAGTTCTGGCGGCGGGGGTAGCATTCCACCCTTCTAGAGGGAGAGACATGTACCCACCGGCATACCCGGTAACTTCTTTCCAGAGCCCTGGCATCACAAAATGGATGCCGCTGCCACAGACACGAGCCTGGCCTCCTGCTGCTGACCGAAACTCCGGCATGGGAGGCCTGGACAATAGGTTTCCTGTCCCAGGGAGGTGTAACCACCTCCCCAGACAGGATAGTGTGTATTGGGGCTGGGCGGGAGCACTCTCTGGTGCTTTGAAGTCCTGCACTGGGGGCACAATTGGTGTCCCTGTGCATACCCCAGTTCAAACCGGCTCAGGTGCTTCCAGCCCCTGCTCTGGCGCGAAACTGGACAAAGGAAAAGGGGTGTAACCACCCCTCTGCCCTGACCCTCCCATAGGTGGGTCCCCAGAGTATGTCCAACCCCCTAACTTGGTATAAGTATGGGACCCCAGTCCTTAGGACTTTAGATTTACCTGGACGAAACTCTGACACAGAATCCTGGACCTTTGACGCTCTACTTTAAGATTAGAGGACTGAAGAATCTCCCTTGGGGTCAAGGAGTGACTCCCCTGCTTGGCATGCACCAACAAAGCAATTGTCCGGTCTGCATCGCTGAAGCTCCTGCCGGATGCCGAAGTCTTTGTATCACCAGAGGTAGATTTCCAGACTTCCCCGAGGCTACCCTGAGTCCCCAGCAAAGCTGAGGCCCGTGGCTATCGTGGGTAATGTGGAACCGTGACCCCTGGACACCACATACTTTTGTAAGTGCATCCTCTTCTGGGTCTCCCACGAAGTTGTGCTTTCGGCTCCGAGTAGCCCCAGCCTCCAGCACCGACTGCACCGAAGATCACTGGCCTCCACTCCACGAGTGTCCTGTGAACCAGCTCCAAGTGCGTCCACTCGAGGCTCCTTTGCGGTCGGTAGTCCATTGGCTAGTAGGCCCTCCCGAAGGCCAATCTTCTTTTGCTTGGGCTCCCTGGTTGCTCCAGGCGTGCCCTGACTTACCCTCGCTGGGTGGTCCCACAGACCTTGCTGGTCTGCACCATCGTCCTTCTTCCATTTCCACGAGACTTGCCGTTGCCAAGGCTTGTTGGATCCAATCCGGTCGCCGACACCCCTGCAATCGACAGACGTCATGGGACAGCTCGAATCCAGCTCCTGGTCATCGTCGACGCCTCCTGGACCTCGTGGCTGAAGAGTCAAGACGACCGTCAACCTACCTGAAGCACTCGACATCGGTGGGCATCTGCTCATCGCCTTCCTGGTCACTGGCTAGTGACCCAGACTCTGTCCCCTCTGCTTTCAGGTTCTTCAGATCTTCGATCCACCTTTGGATCCACCCGAACACTTTCGACTTGGCCGCCAGCAGCACTTTGCAGCAGATCGCCATTGAAAACGACGACGAAACCCGACCCCGAAAGACACCTATGCACCCGGCTTCCCTGGGTGAGGTAACTCGAGTACTCCAGTGCTCCCGTGGGTATAGACTCTAGAACAACCCAGTTCTAAAGGGGTTTGCTCCAAGTCCTCCTCTAAGTGTCCCTTTTCTTTAAACTTCCAACCGCGACTTTCCCCATAGAAGTCAACGGCGATTCGCGGCTGTGTTCTCACACTGCACGCGTCCCCCGTGGGTCCCCTGTGTCACTACCTTGGGTGGTTCCTTGTGGTCCAAGCACTTCTACAGGCTCTAGGCCCTGTGTCTAGCTCAGTCGTGGTTCTTATACCACTTTATTGGTATATGGTTTGGTACGCCCCTAGGGCTCAAACGTGTATTTGTGCTATTACTGTAGATAACTAACTTATAACTTATGTACTTCGAACTCTAGCCTCATAAAGAGACTAGAGGAGTGTGTTTAGCAATAAATACATATATTTTGAATATATACCTGGTGTGGTCCTCTTTCATTTGGTCACTCAAGAGATTATAGACTGGTAAAACAAGCTGCTTTACATTCCTTCAAGACTTAGCCTGAAGGCTGCTCTCCATAGCTACCACTAGGATAGCTTTCAATAAAGGTTGTCTTTAACCTATCTCCAATAAGGGGTTGTTTGGACTGGTGCAAGGTGCCCACTATAATTAGTGGACAGCATATGCCAGGCCAACTTCTCACATTGGTGTGCAGCGTGTGGGATTCCAGCTTGCTATTGTTTTACCAGATAATCTCAATTGAATTGATCAACTGAAAACCACTAAGGGTACCTAAGGTACATATAAATCAAGCTTAGTATACAGTAAGTTCTACTGAACTTAGAGTTGTGTGTTAAGGGATAGCACACCCTTTCTACAACTCAAGAGAGTTTAGTAGGCCACACTAGAGTAGGTAGTGCATACACCACACCTCACTAGTAATGTCTTCAAAGCCAGGACCCAGTGAGTCCTTGCCAGAAGCCAGTGGGCTTCTTCCTCCAAGTATGATAAACTCCCATTCTTGGAATTGAGGGCATTATGCAATACTAGGAAGCTGAAGGCAGGCAAAAGTGCTGGCACCCAACACCTCAGAGAGGTGCTCCTAGCTGATGATCTCAGCAGGCCCCTAGGGTCTGAAGGGGTAGGCAGAGAGGGTGGGGCAGAAAATGAGGAAGGGGTCAGGGGTGAAGAAACCCAAGCCCCCCTCTGAAACTGGCCAGGAAGGTGACAATGACCTTGACCTGGAAAACCCAGCTATTCCTGTGGATGAAGGGGAGGATCAGGATGACCACACCTTTGTCCCCCAGGAAGAGTTGAGAGTGTGCCAAGAAGGGATAGATCTCCTTCTCAGGAGTCTAACCACTCTGACACCTCAATAGGGACCTCTGTCTCTTCTCATAGGAGAGAATCCTCTCATGACAGGAGAAAGAGACTGATTCAGTATGAGCAAGCCCAGCTTGAGCTCAGAAAACAGCAGTTGGCTATAGACAGGGAATCCCTAGATCTCTACAAAGAGAGAAAAAGATGGGACTAGAGTCCCATGGTGGCAGCAATTTCCCCAGAGATAGGGAAAGGTCTTATGACCATAGAAACCTGAGCAAGATTGTCCCTCCCTACCAGAGTGGGGATGACATCCACAAATGGATAACTGCACTGGAGAGGGCCTGTAAAGTACAGAGGGTCCCTCAGGAGCAGTGGGCAGCAATCTTGTGGCTCTCCTTTGTAGACAAAGGTAGAGATAAGCTCCTCACTGTTAGAGAGGAGGATGCTGATAAATACACAGTCTTAAAGAGTGCTCTGATTGATGGGTTTGGCCTAACCACTGAACAATACAGGTTAAAGTTCAGAGATACCCAAAAGGCACAGACTCATGACTGGGTGGACTTTGTTGATTGTTCTGCCAAGGCTCTGGAAGGTTGGTTATTGGGCAGTAAGGTATGTGACTTCACAGGATTGTACAATCTTATCATGAGGGAGCAGATTCTTAATAATTGTCAAAATCAGCTGTTGCATCAGCACCTGGTGGACTCTGATCTGACCTCTCCCCAAGAATTGGGAAAGAAGGCAGACAAATGGGTCAGAACCAGGGTGAGGCAGAAGGTACAGAACCAAGGTGGTGACCCTAAGAAGCAAGATTCTAAAAACTCTGATAAGGGTGGGAAGAAGGGTAAAGACCAAAAGTCTTCACAAGGCCCCCAAAAATCTTCTTCAGGTGGGGATTCACAGTCTAACAAGGGAAAAGGCCAAAAGAAACCATGGTGCAAGGTCTGTAAGCAAAAGACCCACTGGACCAGTGATTGCACCAAGTCCAAAGACTCTACTCCAGCCCCCACCAATGCCGCTAAGGCACCTGCTCCCCCTAGTGCAGTTACAGTTGGTGGTGAGACTACACAGGCCAAGGGTTTAGTAGGGTTGACCCTGGGTAAAGAGATGAGCTCTGACATAGTCAGAGAACTCACTCAGGCTGTCCTAGTCTGTGATGGAGGCATGGATGTGACGTCCTCTGTGAGTCCCAGTAATCTGGGCAAGTACAGGCAACAGCCCTTAATCAATGGAAAAGAGGCTTTGGCATTTAGGGACACAGGGGCAAGTGTCACCATGGTGACACAAGACCTTGTGGATCCTGGGCAGATTATACTTGGTGAAATGTACCAAGTGACCAATGCTAGCAATGTCAGAACAGACCATACTCTGGCAGTTGTTAACTTCTCCTGGGGAGGGGTAACTGGCCTTAAGAAGGTTGTGGTAAGTGCAGACCTACCAGTTGAATGCTTGCTTGGCAATGATTTAGAAACTTCAGCTTGGGCAGAAGTGGAGCTCAGGACCCATGCAGAAATGCTGGGCATCCCTGCAGATGTGTTTGCTGTGACCAGGTCACAAGCCAAAATGTCTAACACTGAACAGGCCTTGGATTCTGGAATAATGGACCAAGTGCCCTCCAAGAAGAGGAGTAGTAGGGTAAAGGCAGTGCCTTCCCCTTGGCTCAGAAGGAAGATCAGTCTCTTGAGGGGGATGATCTCAGTCCTGAGGAAGGAACTGTCCCAGAGGAGCTTGAACCTGACCAGGTTGAGTTCTTGGGGACAGGGGCCCTTCCAGGGCAGATCTGAGCCAGGAGCAGCAGAGCTGCCCCTCTCTTGAACCCCTCAGACAGCAAGCTGCTGCTGAGGCTGCTGGGAAAGCTAGTGGTCCCCATACAGTGTATTGGGATGATGGACTCTTGTACTCAGAGTGTAGAGACCCCAAGCCTGGTGCCACCAGGAGGTTGGTTATACCTCTGAAGTTCAGGGGCTTCCTATTGACCCTAGCCCATGACATTCCCTTAGCAGGTCACCTGGGCCAGAACAAGACTTGGGACAGAATTGTCCCTCACTTTCACTGGCCCCACATGTCTGAAGACACCAAGGAGTTTTGTCGCTCCTGTGTAACCTGCCAGGCCAGTGACAAGGCAGGTGGCACTACAAAGGCCCCCTGATACCACTACCTGTGGTGGGGGTTCCCTTTGAGAGGGTGGGGATTGACATTGTTGGTCCCATGGATCCCCAAACAGCCAGCATCTGGGCACAGGTTTATCCTGGTGGTAGTGGATCATGCCACCAGGTGCCCAGAGGCTATTCCCCTTAGGACCACTACAGCACCTGTGGTGGCAAGAGCCCTCCTGGGAATTTTCTCAAGAGTGGGCTTCCCTAAGGAGGATGTATCAGACAGGGGTGCTAACTTTATGTCTGGATACTTGAAAGCAATGTGGAAGGAGTGTGGAGTGACTTACAAGTTCACCACACCCTATCACCCACAATGCAATGGTTTAGTTGAGAGATTCAACAAAACCCTGAAGGGCATGATTAAAGGGCTCCCAGAAAAGCTTAGGCGAAGATGGGACATACTCTTGCCCTGCCTTTTATTTGCATACAGGGAGGTGCCTCAAAAGGGGTTGGCTACAGCCCTTTTGAACTTTTGTTTGGTCACCCTGTCAGGGGTCCATTGTGCTTGGTGAAGGAAGGATGGGAGTTACCTCTCAAGCTCCCCAAAGCAAGACATAGTGGACTATGTACTTGATCTCCGCTCCAGGATGGCTGAGTACATGAAAAGGCAACTAAAAACCTTGAGGCTAGCCAGGAACTTCAAAAAGCCTGGCATGACCAAAAGGCTGTACTGACTGTTTACCAGCCAGGACAGAAGGTGTGGGTGTTGGAGCCAGTGGCCCCAGCAGCTCTCCAAGACAAATGGAGTGGACCCCATACCATTAGTTGAACAGAAGGGTGAGGTTACCTATTTAGTAGACCTAGGAACACCCAGGAGTCCCCACAGGGTTCTTCATGTCAACAGGTTAAAACCATATGTGGACAGGGCAGACATGGGCTTGCTCATGGCTACTGATGAGGGACAGGAGGAAGAGAGTGACCCACTCCCTGACCTGCTCTCACAGAACCCTGATGATGGGTCAGTGGATGGTGTAGCCTTGGCAGGCAGCCTCACTGCCCAGCAGCAAACTGATTGCAGACAGGTGCTCAATCAGTTCAGGCACATATTCTCACTGACACCCAGTCAGACCACCTGGTCCACTCATGAAGTGGACACTGGGGACAGTCTGCCTATTAAAAATAAGATTTATAGGCAACCTGACCATGTCAGGGACTGTATCAGGACAGAAATCCAGAAGATGTTGGATTTGGGAGTTATTGAACCCTCAGATAGCCCTTGGGCTAGTCCAGTGGTCCTTGTGCCAAAACCTCACACCAATGGTGGGAAAAGAGAGATGAGGTTTTGTGTGGACTACAGGGGTCTCAATGCAGTCACTAGGACTGATGCCCATCCAATACCTAGGGCAGATGAGCTAATAGACACTTTGGCCTCAGCCAAGTATCTAAGCACATTTGACCTGACAGCTGGCTACTGGCAGATCAGACTAGCTGATGATGCAAAGCCAAAGACAGCATTCTCAACCCCTAGTGGGCATTATCAATTTGTGGTGATGCCCTTTGGTCTGAAGAATGCACCTGCCACTTTTCAGAGGTTGGTGAATACAGTCCTTACAGGTCTGGAAGCCTATAGTGCAGCATATCTAGATGATATTGCTGTCTTTAGCTCCACCTGGGAGGATCACCTGGTCCACCTCAGAAATGTTTTGCAGGCCCTGCAGAAAGCAGGCCTGACTATCAAGGCCACCAAGTGCCAGATAGGGCAGAGTCAGGTTGTGTACCTGGGCCACCTTGTGGGTGGAGGCCAGGTTCAACCACTGCAGAGCAAGATCCAGACCATGATGGACTGGACTGCTCCAACTACCCAGACTCAGGTGAGAGCCTTTTTAGGCCTGACTGGGTACTATAGGAGATTTGTCAAGGGGTATGGATCAATAGTGACACCCCTGAATGACTTAACTTCCAAGAAAATGCC